>OY728145.1:1296580703-1297920703 GCA_963277665.1 Viscum album
TCCCATCCATTCTGAATGTTGTGGGGAGCTTTCTGACCATGCACCCCTGCAAGTGATGCTGAACTAGGTCTGAAAGGTAGGCGAGTTCAATTTCCTTCCATTACCATTTCCAATAGGTGTATTCACTGATAATGGCTGGGTAACAGAAGAGAATCGGTCCTACCTTCTAGAATTTTAGGGTGGAGTCCTAGTGGCGCGGGTTGACCGTGAGTCCCTCTATGAGCCATACACCCCACACCAATTTGCAAGGCAGTTTTGGTGCATGCAGTGACTGACCCCACAGGTCTATTTGGGGTGCATTAAGAGGATCACCCATGTGTGATGATGCATATGTGGCTCATGTTCACATGGGAGGATGGGAAGATGCGGAATGAGCTACCTCCTCCTATATCCATCTTCGGACTGGTGAAATATTATTCCAATAGCTGGGTGGCGGCCAACCTAGGGGAAATGCTGAAGTGACAAACCGTCTGGTCTGGTGACATGGTTCCTCCCCAACCTTGAAGTTGGGGTTGGAAGGCAATGAGGACATCTCGTGGTGGTGAGGCTGCAGTGGCGGTGATACCTGCGCCAGTCAAAGGGAAGGTGGAAATAGTGGTCTCGGTGGTCTGAGAAGAACAGAGCTATTTTGAGGGGAGGTCTCCTAGGGGGTTCCGTAGAATATCCACCCATGCTATGGGGAAGCCGTTGCACCACATAGACATGCTAGAGAATGATGTCTTCCCCGATTCTTGGGACATCTGTGATGTCAACCAGAAATTCTTCATTCCGTCTGATATGTGGAAACACCTGAACCAACTTGGGATGGACTTTCTTGGGATCGGTCCTATCAGGGCCGGATTTGTAGAATCCCAAGCAGAAGGATAGCAATACCTAGCAGAGATGGGGTAATTTGTACCCTCCTGGGGTGCTCCGCATCCAATGAATGATCGGGTAAAATTATTTCTGGATCAAATGGCCCATCTGTAGTTGTCAGCTACTGAATTGAGGGAATGGTTCCCTATACCGGAATAATTAAACGAGTCCTCCTGGGGGGAGTAGGTCGGTAGAGGGAGCCCTCTGGAAGAAGGTGATGTTGGCGATTCAGACCCGGAGTTGGAAGAGTTCACAGAGGCCCTTGAGCTAAAATCCTAAACCCTTTCCCAGAGTTTTACCTAGTTTTTCTAGGAATTATCAACTGATATTTGAATTTTTCAGGAGGGCCTTATACACAAAACCCGCTCCCACCCTACAGTAGATGCAGTTGCGGGGCCTTCAGGATCTACGCCCATGACTATGGTGATTATCACGCCCAGCGGGGTTGGGACACCAAGGGTAGTTCTTTCTGAGTTTTCAGACTACCAAAAAATATACGGAGCACCATGCCTAGGTGAACCAATGACAATATCCCAGGAGCAACACTGACTATTCATTTTCTATAAGTTTCCCTTAAGAAATCAGTGACTGCCACCCATTGATCAAATTAACTGACATTTGTGCACTTCTGTTATGCACAGTTCATCAAATGGCGTGGGTTGCATTGGGAAGGTTGGTTGGTACTCTTGGTGGTGCCTTTACCAGGGGAATTCCGGTGGTCATGGAGGCGGACAATCAAACCGACCAAGCTACAGTGCTCCTGAACACAGGTGGGACCATCAACGGGGTTGCACCAGGAATCATTAAGGTGGTGTCTGATGAAAGGGATCAATTAGACGATGTGGGTCCTGATCTACCTGATATGACACCTAATGAAGTCCCAGATGATGAGTTCATGGGGGTGTTCCCCGTATATGAGCCCACGGACCCTATGGATTGGGATTATACGACCTATGATGAAGAGGATGGAAAAATAGTCTGTCGTCGGTCATGGAAGCTGACCAACCGCTTCATCAATGACACACCTCAGGCATAATGGATATACCTTATGGGGAGACTTTGTTCATGTTTGTAAAACCTATGCACTGGGGGATTGGATGCCTAGTATCCTCATATGCTCATCCGAGACCTTAGGGTGGAGAATATTTGAGAGTTTGATCATGGCCTTGGTGTAAGCTGGAAGCAGAGAAAAGCAGTGAATTCCAAGAGGATCCCGGAGGCTAAAAATGAGATTCAATGGCAACGGGCCCAAGTGGATGAGAAATAAATTTTCATTAATGTGGAATCAGGTATTATATTGCGACTGAAGGCCTAGCTGGAATATGCCGAAGAGGGCATAAAGCAAGCCTCTGATGAGATGACCGTCATTAGAACCAATGAGGAGCGGTCCCGGATCGTGGCTGATGAACTATGCCCCATTTCTACCAAGGAGCAGTAGGAACTGAATAAGATACAGTGAATCCTCGATGCCACAAGCCAGAGGGTGGCGGAGCTACAACGCTCTTTTGACGGGGTTAACCCGTCCAAGGGAGGGTTCAATCCTTGGGTGTTGTAATGCATGAAACATTTGAACATACTTTCATGCTTTTATTATTTATGCTGGATGCTTGAATGAGTTCTGTTATTAATTTTTGTTTATTTCATTCTTGTTACATTCTTGGAATATCCAGCGATCATTCCCTATGCTCATGTGGGTCGAGCCTGCTGAGAGAAATAAGGGAAGTCCACCTCATTATTCCATTTGAATATGAGACTTCCAACCAAACATCAGAGGGATTTAGAAACCAATCTGGATTTATGGGAGGAAAGAGGAAGTCCTGATTGGAGGTTGAAATTCTCAGAACAGTCAAATTTCCATTTTCCTAATGTGCTCTAGCACACGAGCGGGGTAATTCTATGGGAGTTAGAACCGATCCAAACATATGGGGAGTGGAAAGTGTGACTCATGACACCCAAAATTCAGAACGCTATGAAGGTGTTGTGATAATGGAGGATAATTGTTGACCATGTTAAAAACATAGTATCCCTACTATGTTTTCTGGGAATGGGGACAACAAATGAGGGCCAACTACTGACCATGTTTGAAACATGGGGCCTGACTCGAAATTTTATCCATAAGACTATAAGAATGTTAGACAAGGATAGTAGGGGACCCATTGGATGATAACCCATACTGTTAGGGGGTTCCATTAGACGTGAATGAGGATAAGGGTCCAAATAAAGTGCACAAAAAGCATGGAGGGTGGAGTGATGGGTTGTTCGAATGGAGTCCAAAACTCTTGAAATTACACCATTGTGGCTGAAACACATTAGGTGGGTGCATTGGACTGATCATAGATCAAACTTTCTTCCAAATAGGACCTTTCTAGTGAGGAACTAAAATTCCTCGAAGAAGATATACATGTAGTTTAGCATTGTACAATGTGGATGGTGCACATAATTTTAAGGTCATACTACCTGGGCCATAATTGGGGACGAGGATCCAGAAGGGTTAACGACCTAGAGGCTAGGCCCAATGGGAAATTCATGGGCTTCACTACGTATCTCATAGAAATGAGAATAAAGAAAAATGTAGTTCTATGAATGGTGTGGTCATACACTAATGCTGGTAATGGAAATACCCTCTAATAAAGAAACTGACGCATCCCATAATTATTTCAGGGAATCATGAACTTGTTCAGGGTAGAGCTACAGTTACATGGTTACCCGGATTGGGGACGTAAGGAATGGTACATATCTCGATGTGAGTGAGAGCCCCAAGAGGCACATGTCACATCAAATGTTCCCGAGAGAAAGATTACAGGCCCAGGGGCTGATGAAAAGGGGGTGGTAGGATTTTAAAATTCCTGAGGCAGGACCTACAGATGAGATGTATGGGCATTCCTAAGTATCCCATGAGGATGGGAATAAATCCATATGTAGTTAAGGATATAGAATGATAAGGTAACAGTGCCAGGGATGATATGGTCGTGCGGTTCTGGTCCACGCACTAAAAGAATTGGCATTTCATAGATCTTGTTTTTGCTTTAGGATAGACGTGTTTTTTTATAATGTGATAAACTAAGGACAGAGGATCCTGGTGTCGCCACAAGAATCAATCCAAATGTAGGCATTGAAAAATGGTATGGTGGATGACTAATACCCAACATGATGTCCCCTCAAGTGAGGTTATCATAATGCAGTGTTGTTTTTTGATGTGCGGCCTGGACGATAATATCATAGTTAGGGTCGTATGATAGGACCAAGTATGCATTTTAACATTGTGAAATAAAGATGCAATAGTTTAAACTCTTGTTGGACTAGGAGGAATAGTTTAACGTCATATCTCTTGGACACATACATGAGAAATGAGGTCTTAGGGGGAATGTTAATGACGTGATGAATCTTACTCGACCGGAATGAAGATGAGGTCCACATCACACCACGTGTAATTTTGGAGAAGAAACCTTGGGACGAGGATCTAGAAAAGGTTACAGAATATGGGTGTATACCTGTTGAAGAAGCATCTAGGTGTTCCTATGTATCCCATGGGGATGGGAATCAAGCCATACATTGTCTTGAAGGTGCAGTTTAACAGCGTGCGGGAAAAATGATAGGAGAAACTAGCTCCTAGAAGGGGAGTACGTGGTGCGGCTATTGCAAAACCGAAGTGAATGAGGACAAGATCCCACACATGCCACACTATGAAATCCTCTGATATTCGGGGCCTAAAAGGGTGAACAGAAGATATAATTAGTGGAACTTGATCTGGACTCAAAGATGAGATGTATGGGCGTTCCTACGTATGCCATGAGCATGGGAATCACGCTATACATAGTTTTATGTGTTACGATTCATACGCCCCATGGAGAGGACGTAGAAGGAGATCTTAGTTTAAGGACTTAGAGCTTGGACCATGGAGAAGAGAAACTCTTCCATGTATGTGAAGTCCTCGATCTAATCCCTAATCCCATGTGAGTCAAACTCGGAGTGAGAAACAAGGGAAAAAGAGATCTTTTCAACCCATGGAATGCACGTAAGGGGGAAATCGGTCTGAATCCCCGAATGATGCCTCAACGTAGCTTTGTTCTCCTAATGTGCAAATGCGCACTGAGGAATAGTACTAAGAGTGTCAAAATTCAACTTGGAAATGATGGAGTGGAAAATTATTTGAATCATGCAACCGAAATTTAGGGATTGATGGGGTTGGTGTGACGATGGAGGATAACTTTTAACTGTGTTAAAAACATAGAATCCATATCATGTGACCTGAAATGGGAACAAAAAATGAGTGTCCATTTCTGACCATATTCAAAACATGGGTATTCAATCCATTTTTCATTCGAGATCCTCAAGGAAGTTGGCATGAAATTGTAGGAGAGCCCTTAGTCTGAGCATCCATGTCATTTGGGGGTCCTTTTTTATGTGAAAGATGATGGAATCAAAAATGAACGAGAACAAAAAGCCTGAGAAATGGGCGAGATCATGTCTAGGTAGAGTCCGACACTCTTGGTCCTAAACTAGAGTACTCCTCGGCACATTGGTGAATTGTTGAAGAGGGTTGAGGGGCCCAACTTAAAAGAATCCAACTCTAAAAGATGAGTGTAGAACAAGGGAGTGAAGGGATCTTAGGAGAAAGAGGTATGTGGAGTGGTTGTTACAAACCTGGTGTGAATGAGGACATAAGACCATACCACACTGCATACTCCTCTCATGGAAGGACTAAGGCCAAGGCCCGGATGATGATGAGATTTCTAATAGACAGGGATGAGCCCGCAGACTAAACATCCGAGCGGTCCTACATATCCCATGGCAATGGGAATCAAGCCACACGTAGTTCTAAGGGTGCAGTTTAGCGTCTTGCGGGACGATAATGGAAGGAATGTATATGGCATGGTGAGTAACCTAACATGAATTGGGACATAAGCACATATACGCCATGCCATTCATAATTCCTAGGGAGAATTTGGACCAGGTGCCTAAGAGGAAGGGAATATAAACCTGGGCTGAACCTGGGGAAAAAACACCTGGGCTTTCCTATGTATCCCATAAGGACGGGAATTGGGCCACATGTATCTCTGGATATGTTGTGCAGTATAACATTATATGGAAAGGATGTTATATATCTTAGTTTATGGTCATAGATCTCGGACCGTAGATGCCTAGTTTAATGTTAGGGGCATGGGATAGGTGAGTGGAGAGGGAGAATCATTGTGCATGTGGAAGACCCCAAAACGACAATGGTGATCGAGGATAATTGTTGACCTTGTTCAAAACACAGTATCTATATTTGGGTGGCCAGGGTTTAAGGGCAAACAATTGAGCGTTGATCATTGACAACATTCGCAACATGAGACTTGTATCATTTTGTTTCTCTAAATCCTTGGGGACATTGGACTGAAATGGTAGGAGAGCCCTAGGTTCGAGCATCCATGCTGTTCAGGGGTCCTTTTGGATATGAATGATGATGGAATCCCAAATGATGGGATGCACAAAGCATGGTGGGACTGTTCTTGTGAAAGAACAACAGATGAAGGGGAGATGTCTTATGGGGATATATGTGGCATGGTAAAAATATCCCAATCATAATGAGGATGTAATTCCATACCACACCACACAATCCTAGATGAGAACTTGAGCCAGGGGGAAAATATTGTCGAGGGATCTAAGGTGGGAAGTCCCAACCAATTCACAGTTTAACGTCTTTCGGTTAGAACGATGGCACTCTTAGATTATGTTAATAGGGATCGGGCTATAGATACATGCCCCCACTTATGCGGCTATTACCTTAACAAAGCTCCTAAGCCTACATGAGCAATGCTTGGTGTGGGAAACAAGGAGTAGGACCAGGATCTCCCCAACATATAAGGGTACGACAGCTGAACTCACACTCCTGCCCAAGGAAGACTGACGTTTGAAAAGATAACAGGACATAATGAACCACTACACTCAATATTTGGGTCATATGGGGGTGGTGACAATGATAAAGGATAGCTATTGACCATGATTGCAACACAACATCCCTATCATGTGACCTAAAATGGGAACAACAAATGAGCATCAACCACTAACCTTATTCACAATGCATGACTTGTATCAACTTTTTGTTCGAGGTCCTCAAGGGTATTGTCCATAAATTATAGGAGATCCCTTAGGATAAGTATTTGTACCATTCAGGGGCCCTTTTGGATGTGAAAGATGATGGAGTCCCAAGTACAAGGATTGTGTGAAGTATAAATCAACCTGTGAAATTTAATGTTAGGAAGGACAATGAAAGAGGTGGAGATATCTAAGAAAGGGGGTGCATGGTGTGGTCAAGATGAACCTGATATAGTGGAGGGAAAAACTGACACCATACCATGTTTTCTGACCTGAGGGGAGATTCGGGGGTTTGGGGATGGGTCAATAGACAAAATTTCTGGGAATTCCTAGGTATCCCATGAGGATAGAAATCAATCCATATGTAGTTCTTGAAGGCCATGCAGTTTAGCATCGTGTGGTGAGGATGTGGGAGAATAGAAGAACAAGGAGGGAGAACATGGTTCAATCATCATAATCCTGACATGAGTGGGGAAAAAGGGGCCTACATGACACTATGTGAGATCTTCTTAGATAACTACACCCAAGGGTATAGTCAAAGAGAAGAGTTTGGGGTTGGCTCTAAGACAAGGCGTATGAGTGTTCCAACATATCCCATGATGATGGGAATCAAGCCATACATAGTTCTTGAGATGCAGTTCAACATCTTGTGGGAAGAGACAGTTTAAAGTCATGTTGGACCAGACAATTTAAGGTCATGTAAGACCATCCACTGTTTAATGTCATGTGGGACGACTTACAGTTTAATGTTCTATGGAACCAGCTATAGTTTAAGGTCATGTGGTACCACATACTGTTTAAGGTTGTGTGGGACCACATACAGTTTAAGGTCATGTAGGACCCCATATATTTTAAGGTTCTCTAGGACCACATACAGTTTAAGGTCGTGTGAGACCACATATAGTTTAAAGTCATGTGGGACCAAATACATTTTAAAGTCTTGTGGGACCACAAACAGTTTAAGGTCGTGTGGGACCACATTCTCTTAGGCAATGTATTTATGAGGAACATTGAATTAGTGGGAGGAGTTATACGCTCACCATCAATGGTAACTATGGAGTATGCACCATTTTGATTAACCTTGTTAATGATATAAGGTCTCTCCCATTTGGGAACCGATTTAGGTGGTTTTCATCCAGGTATCATTGGTGTTCTCAAGGACAACACCAAGTCACCATGCAAGAAAGAGAGGAGGTACACATTCTTGTTGAAAGTTGTTTCTACCTTGTTCAAATGTATTTCCAGATTGTGCTGGGTGAGGAGCATGTTCTCATCATGTGCTTTTAATTTATCCAAGTGAATTTCAACTACTCTATCTGGTGCTTTTTGATTATATATAGTTATACGTAGTGAAGGAAACTAAATCTCGATGGGAAGGATGGCCTCTATTCCGTACACCAAAGAGTATGGGGTCACCTGTGTGGAATTACGATTCGTTATTTGATAAGCCCAGAGGGGGTTAGGGAGCTTGTTTATCCAAATCTTCTTGTTCTAGCCATCCATTTTCTAAAAAATGTTAGAGAAGGTTTTGTTGAATGCCTTGATCTACCCATTTTCATGTGAGTTGTATCAGGAGGTATGGTCGGAATGGATGTTGTACTTAGCGTACAATTTCTTCAACTCGTCTACCCAGAAGTTGGTTCCATTATCGGTGAGGATGGTGTGAGGGACACCAAATTGGTAGATGACGTTGAATATAACAAATTAAATAATAGAACGAGCCTTTACCTCCTTGAGCAGAACCACTTCTTCCCAGTTGTAAAACAAATCTGTAGTGATCAGGATGAACCGACACTGGCGAGCTTTAGCTGGTGGATACGGTCCCATGACATCAATTCCCAAGACCACAAAGGTCCAAGAGTACTTGGTAGTGTATAGAGGATCTGGTGTCCGATGCACAAAGTTGGAATGAATTTGGCATGCATGGAACCTGTTGGAAAACATCTTGCAGTCATGGATCATGGAGGGCCAAAAATACCCCAGTCTCCGGATCTGATGAGATAGTTTCGGACGGGTCTGATGAGCCCCACAAGAACAGACATTAACTTCTTGTATCACCTAAGAAATATTGAATCCTTGAATGAAACGGTGGAGAACCACCATCAAACTCGTGCTTTTAGATAATCTGCTCAAGATTGGGACTATTCTAGAGGGTAAAATACAATGTACAGTGTCAAATTCACTCGCGGTCAGCTCGATCTGTCAGAATATTACCATGTTGAAGATGCTCAACCAAGGGTATCCTCCAGTTGAGGTTTACCTCCAACACATAGATAGGGGGACCTAGGGGTCTTGACGTGGAGGCTCTGATGGTAAGGTGGATTACATGTGGGCTATCATCATTGTTCATAGTGACGGGGGAGATGAATCTTATGTCTTCCATGTGGATAATAAAATCATTATATTTAGGCTCTGCAGGTGATGTAGCTTTGTTGGCCACGGTGTTTTCTCTACCGTTCCATAACCGAGGGATAAGGGTATCCTCTGATCGAGATGGGAACTCAGCCATCAACTGGCGGGTGCGTTCCCGCATTGGTACGAGCTATGGATTCTTGATGACATAGTCACCATTGATCTGTTTGATTACTAATTTGGAGTACCCTTTCACATGCAAGTGGGCAATGTCAATCTTGAGGGCCAGCTTGAGGCTAATGATGAGAGCCTGGTACTCTGCCTCATTGTTGATGCAACCTTATGATAGTAGGAATGAATACGGTAGAATGGTTTATGCTAGGGTAATGAAGACGATACCGTGGACTACTCTTTTGGGCCTGGGGTTATTGAGAATTTTGATGGTAGGGATATGGGAAGCACCATTGAAGTGAATTTTACACCATGGTATGGCTTGGTGTACTGAGAGAATTGCCTCATCAGGAAAATCAAGGTCCACGGAATGGTTCACGGGAGAAGGATGGGAGGAAAGGAATCTACCAACGCTTTCCCCTTGATATATTTCTGATGGAAAAATCTGATTTTGAACTGCTGGAGAATCACCACACACCAAGCTAGAAGGGATGTCAACATGGGGTGGTTCAGGATGTACCTTAGTGGATATACTCAGGACACCAGTTGTACCTCATCATGCTATAGTTAATGTCGGAATTTCTGTACTATGAATACCAGCGCAATTAATTTTTTCTTGATAGGGGAGTATCTGGTCTATTTATCATAGAGCATATGGCCAAGATAGTAGAGACTATTCTCTGTTCCCTCATTATTCTTCTGGGTGAGAAGGGTGCCGAGAGATCGTTCCATGGCGTCACATAAAGAGCCATTGGATTCCTAGAGACGGGTGGCCTCAAGACTGGAGGCTGGGGCAGATACTACTTGATTTCCATGAAATTAGTGTGACATTATTCATCCCACTGATAAACAGTTCCCTTCTTCATGATCCGAGAAAAGGGCTTACACTTTCAAGGAAAATTAGCAATGAATCGGTGTGTGTAGGCCAAGTGGCCTTGGAAGCCTCAAATCTCCCAAATGTTGCTTGGGGAGACATTTTACTAATGGGATTGATCTTTTCTAGGTCAATATTGATTCCCCTGTATCTGACAACAATTCCATGAAACTTTCCAGAGGTAACCCCAAAGCCACACTTCAATGGGTTCATCTTTAGGTGGTGAGAACAGAGGAAGTCAAACACCCTCTCGAGGTCTCCGAGATGGTCCTGTCACTGGAAATATTTGACCACTAGGTCATCTGTGTAGCATTCCACTAATGCCCCGAGGATCCGCTTAAATATGAGATGCAAGGCACACAGATAGGTGGATCCTTTATTTTTTAAACTGAAAGGCATTACCTAGTAGTATAATGTATCTTGTGGTGCCCAGAAAATCGTAGACTACCCATCCTTGGGATACATTCATATCTGATTATACCTAGAGTACCCATCCATGAAGAATAGGACCTGGAACCCAGTGGTAGCATCAATCAACAATTCTGTCATAGGAAACAGAAAATCATCCTTCAGACAATGACAGTTGAGATCTTGGAAGTCGACACAGACTCTAATCTATTCATTCTTCTTCCTGACTCGAACAATGTTGGCTAGCCATTTGGGGTATTGGATCTCCATAATGAAATTGGATCTGATGATCTTATCAACTTTGGCCTCGAACATGGTACCATGAGAATAGTGAATCATTCTAGGTGGCTTCTTGAACCCATGATGATTTTCCGGGAGACCGAGGCGGTGGACGTCTACCTGAGAATCTAGTCCTGGAACCTCATCGTAACTCTAGGAGAATACATCATGGGACTACTTCAGGAAGTCCACATGTTGTTTTTGTTCCTCTAGAGGCATAAAAACACTGATCAATGTGGGTTTCAGATTTGTCTCGCCTCCAAGATTCACCTGCACTAGTTCATCAACCATGAAAGAGAAACCATCATCAAAGGTGGGGGGATAATTCTCTAAATCCTCTTCTTCACTTATGGAGAAGGGATCCTCAGCGGGAGGAGTTTCCTCTACCTCTGAGTCGATCGATCCTGATGGGAGACTGGTGCTAGCCAGAGTGGCAGTAGACAACATATCAAGGGAATCCTATGTTGCTAAAACCTACCACTGAGTCGATCAATCCTGATGGAAGAATGGTACCAACCAATGCGGCATTAGACACCATATCAAGGGACTCATGTGCTGCGGAAACCATGGAAATGAAATCTGTCGACCCAATACCATATGGTATTTGGCCCAAGGGGTCACACTTGATGATATCGAAGCAACGGTGTTGTGTTGTCTTGATCTGGATTATCCTAACCCAGTGGAACAACCATGTATGGCATATTATTGTCACCATGGGGCGTACATCCCGATACTTTATGGGGCTTGGGAGCTCTGGGATCAACAGGTCCAAATTCATAAAAGAACACGAGGTGATCTTCCGACATTTCCTATACATGAGAACGTGCTTCCCCTTTATTCCTGAAACAATGAATCATTTCCAATTTCGGGGGTCTTAGCATCCAATTGATGGATCAGAAAGACACAGGAATAATCTAGACACATCCATGGGCTGGTCATAGCCGTAACGAGCCTAACTTCCCTGACCTAGATTTATTTGTCTTTGTTCTTCTAATAGTCATCATCTAGGTAGCAGTCTTCACAAGAGGAAAAGGGAGACGTGTCACCCTAGAGTATTCCCACTCAACTATTAAGGGAGTACTTAAGGCACTAGTGATATGATGAAGGGACCACTACATGCAGGTGAAGCAATGACGTACCCATCAATGCCTTGTAAGTAGTGTCCTATGAAACAACCATAAACTCAGTGCTGGATACCAGACCTCTGAACTGGGTCTTCATGAGGATCTTGATGGTTGGCATCTATTTCGTCCTATCATAACATTGAATTTTTAGGTTAGAGGGACTTACATCCTCCTCAGATAGCCCCATCTTTTGAAGTGTTTGGGTCAGTATTAGGTTGATACTAGAGCCAGTGTTGACAAGACAGCAACAAATCTCCATGACATTGAATTGGAAAGTGATATACAGTGGGAGAATGTTCCTCGTGTATGTGGGAGCCTTCGTCTTCTCCAGAGAATGAGATAATGGACTAGCACTCTTCATGTTTGGGTGACTCAGCATGGAAGGCATCTGCAGTTTCTACCTTTTTCTCAAACTATAGGGGGATTTTTAAAGCCTCAGTGGGGGATTCACGAATATCTTTTAATAGGAAAATATCCTCAAGGATAGAGAGATGTTCCGAAATGATATAAAGATTCTTGAGGATATCGTACTTCAGTGTCAGGCATTATCTTCTACATACAGGAGGTCGCGATGTGACATGAGGTATAATAGGCCCTGCCGGCTGGACCAACAGTTGACTGGTGCTGGGGATATCATGTTGTTCACTAGTGGAGGCCTGTGGAGTGACCAATAGATGAGGTACAAATGACTGATACCATTCTTTTATGGAGCATGGATGATCACGGTGTGGTCGGGTGGCTCTTCTTGATCCATTAACACAAATGGCAGGAAATGGTTGACCTGATGACATCAAATGAGAAGGCTATGCATGATGAGATTTGTTTTGGGCCTGCAGTCTAATTTTGGTGGCATGCACAGCTTAGCTAGAAGTATTGACAGAGGCACTCTGACAGTTCATATAGTCATGGATCCACCGATGTTGATGACGGCTGGGGATGTTAGGAGGATCCATCTGGTGCTCCTCACTGTCAGAAATCATGTATGGGTTTACCAGCTCTATAGTGTTAACCAAGTTGTAACCTTGATTGTTACTTGAAGAATCCTCCACTACTGGATAGATTCTAGGGGGAATTTCTATCTATGGGGGAATGAAGTCATCGAGATTATGGGATGACGATGGCATTGGATGGGGGATTTGTGTTCCCTTTCACCCCTGATGCTTGCTCTTCTGGGAAGAGGTTGACTAAACAAATGATATAGAAGTAGTGTATGTGGATGATGCAATGGATTTTGAAGGCTCATGTCGATTCAGGTTTTCACAAATAATACCATGTTCATGACCATCTTCTTTAAGAGCCATCCATTTATCATACTTCTGGGACGCGCGGTTGGAAACCTGGTGCCACTCACCTTCGCTGCCACTGCCACTATCGGGCTTCACGAATACATAGGAAAATTGTGCTAGAGCTGGGCCCAACCGGACTATGTTATTGTCGACTTGGTCTTAAAGACAATCTTTAAACACATAGAACTGATTGAGTTATTTCCTCAGGATTCAATGATAGGTGTATTAATTGGGTAATTCAGTGAGATCCACCTCTTCTGGCCTCCTATATTCAGGAAAATGTACAATCCCTTGTCCCAAGGCACTCCAAAAATAACCGGGAACTTGAGACTCATTGAATGATTAGTTCTGATTTCTCTTATACATGAATGGGGGCCATGGAAGCCAGACCCTGACGAGGGGCTAGATGAGCCTATCGAGGAGGGAGAGCCTGATTGCCGCACCTGGGTGGTGGTGGCATGTTATGAGAGGGCGCTTACCAATTCCAAGGCGGACGCTGCTGGGTCGGAGGCTATGCCTGTGGTGGCGGGCCTCTGCAACGCTGTGGAGGCAGATCCACCAATAATTATTCTTGTTGTATGGGGGCCTCTATTTGGGCCACCGCGGTGGGCTCAGCCCTGGTGGCCCTTCTCGTAGGATTTGCCGGAGGCAACGGACATGCCTGGTGGGCCTGTTTCAAGGTTTTTTCTAGGCACTAATCCTTATTCGAGAGGTCTCGGAATCCCCCAGTGTAATTTTGGGTGATCAGAGAGGGGACCAGTTCTATCTTGACATTCCTCACAAACATCGTCATCAGTTTATCCTGATTCAATGGCATATCAAGGGAGTATTTGAGCCTTTTCCACTAGGCAATAAAGTTTGTGATGCACTCATCAAGAGTCTTCTTGCAGATGAAGAGTTTTGCAATACACATATTTTGATTGGTTGAACTGAACTGGTAAAGAAATTGCCTACGAAGATCTTCATAGATGGATACTGATCTGATGGGTAACTGGTTGTACTAAACAAACACAGGCCCGTCCAATGTTTATAAAAAACACTGGAGTTTAGTGGCCTCCTACTGCACTGGAGTTTCCAACATGGGTCCTCACCTTGAAATGAAGTGGTCCAAATGCTACAACGAGTCACCTGTCCCATTAAAGGAGGATAAGGTGGGATTTTCGAAACCCAGGGTGCTAGCATATCATCCATCCATGTTGGATACGGCTTACCATCAGGCAGCATTGCCACCTGTAGAGTCTCCAATGCCACAAGGCGAGCAATGATCATTTCCATGGGATCATTTCAGTAGGGGTTCCTATCTTGACATGGATCTCTAACCACCAGTGCATTGGCGGGTTCTTCAATGTGACAAGTAGGCCCAACAGCTCGTGGAGAGGCTAGTGGGATGACCTATGGAGCATTTAAGGGAAACTAAGTAGAGTCCCAAGGATTATTACATCACTCGGGCAGATTTGGTGATACATATTGTGCCCTCTTTCCATACATTCCACCCTCTAATATGTATGCATAGGTGGGATGGTCAGGGTCACCTGGAGGTAACTCACCAGGGGAAAGTTTTTCCTTCTCCTATTTCCCCAGTCACAGATCACCGTAATCTGGTCGCCACTCCGTATAACATTCTTCAAGGAGTTCATCAACCATCTTCTTGTGATTTGCAAGCTGCTAACACAATGCGGCTTTCTCAGGATCTTATTCTACCTTCTGAACTAAGCCAGACTGGTCAGAGGGTCTGACGGATCCAAGGTGTTCCTTACCTTTATTTATATTCCAGCTGAAGGTTAAAGACTTGGTAGGTACAGGAAGTCCCAGTAAATTCTTTTTCTGGTGAGTGATCTTTCCCAACAGATCCAATCGTTGTGAGACCCCCTTGGGGGTAGGTCTTCTCCAAGAATCTCTATATCGTTCTCTTCCACTGGTAGGTTATCCATGTTTACATTGAACCTACCTGGAGGTATATCATCTATATTTCCTGGAAACTCAGGTTGGCACCAAATAGAACTAAAGTGAAGGACCACATATATTCCCCAACCACAGATCTGCACATAGGGAGAAGCATCATTGATTGTCTTATAGAGTACTTTAAAGCTCTTGATGCATCGTTGTTGGAGGGTTTTATGGTAGCTTGGTGACTCATGGTGCTGGGCCACGGGGAGTGTGACCAAATAAACCAGACAACATTGTTGTCCAATGTCTTTGAAATGTGTCTAGATTTTGGGTTGAGTCACTATCTGATGATGAAGATGAAAGTGTGTCACCCAGAGGGTCTAGAGAAAGCATCCAACCTCCTCCTAGGAGAGAGCTTCTGGTACCCTAAAATTCAGCACTACAACTAGCCAAAACCTCTTTGGGAAATGGTCTTCCCCAAGAATGTCCCACAATCTCCTCGGACTAGACTTGTGGTCAGGACCTTGGTTTCCCCACTCGTCAACTAGGGGTAGCTGGGAAACCAGTATCAGTATAGAGTAGATCAATGGGACGGTAGGATGGCTGGAAGGAATATGGAGAGCGGGTCGAAAATTCACCGCATCTCGGGAAATTCTTTGAAGAGTGTAGTGACTTGGCCACCACATCACGATTTGACGGGCTGGTGACCATTGTTTCTATCATAGGGACTATGGATACTATCATTGGACCATGTTGCTTCTCTTCCGCCATCAACCGCTAGAATAACTCTCTGTGATATTTGGTTGAGGTGGATAGTGCTTCTAGTGATGACGGGGGTGATATCACGGCCAGACCCTGGGGAGATGCCAAATATTACTCCTCATGTATGTATCTGTAGAGGGGGGTTGGGATCTGGTGGACCTCACATTCCCGGATTATGAGGTTGATGTGCCTTGTTCCTACCCCCGACCATTGACACGGAGGATTTGGGTGAGGGTTCCATTGATGAATCATATTCTGGTTCAGAATCTGAGAAGAAGACTAGTTTAATCTTGGTCTAAATCTTCCTGGAACTCTTTTTGTAGTGGCGACTACCCTTCCTCCTACCCCGGGATGGTTCTTCATGATAGGGTAGATTTCTGGCGCAAGGAGGACCTTCGGCTACACTGGTGCAGGGACGGATAGGGAATCTGCCTGAATGAGTTGGGGTGCAAGGAGTACCTAGACATATATCAAAAGGAATAAGGGGAGGACCTCCATTTCCGCTAGCGGTAGCACAAAGAGGATCTCTGCGGGATGGGGTGGAGTGGGAAAGACATCTGTTGGAGCTAGTGGGAGCATGGGTAGGGCCTCCATGCTTATTTACTCTGACAGTATCAGCATGAGGAGTGTCCTCATACTAGTCAAGTGGAACACAGTAAGGACCTCCATTCTGCGTGCTGATGAAGCAATGCTGACCTCCACTTCTCCGATTTTTTGGGTAGGGAGGACCTTCCCCGGTGGCTATAATGGCATGGGGAGGGCCCCCATGCTGGAGATTGATCGGATGAGTAACATATCTACACTAGTGTCCTATGGAGGGAGGAACGACTCCATACTCGATGTCATGAGCACAAAAGAAGCTTATGTACAAAGTGTCACTGCAATGGGCAGAACCCTCATTCTGATTGAAGGTGGCATGGGGCATACCTCCATGTCGAGATTGAGAGCGGGGAGGACTCGTGCTCTCATTAGTGATGGAACGGGGAGGACCTCCGTATTGGGTATCATTTCCATGGGTTGGCCCGTGACGGGCGCCACATCTATCAGTGACTAGGAGAGTTGACCTAGCCTACCCATGGGGTGGTTGGGTCCTCAATCCAAACTGGTTGTCTGTATTCCCCTGCATGGCATAGATAGGGAACTGATGGTATACGTCAGTGGTGGCACGATCCATGGTAGTTGATGACGTTGAAGCCCCTCGGCGAGCTTCCTCCTCAGCCTGTGCCTGATGTTGGAAATGGGTTATCCAGACTGGGGATGGCGGTGCAGGAGCATAGCTTACCTTCTCTTCATCCCCAAGGGTTGGGTGGTGGCGCTAGCACTACCTAGTGGGGGCCCTCCTTGGGAGCCACTGGAATAGGATCCCGTTCGGGCTGGCCTGGACATCCCTTACCTCATCGGCATAGGGGAGGGAGTCATTGAAGAATTCTGAGGAGAGACTCTTGTAATGGTTATGCGCCAGAGAGGGGGGTAGTGGCTCCCTACGCAGCCCTTGGGGGTGGTGTTGGCGACGAGGCGCATACACCTCTAAATCCTGGTGTGCCATATCCCAAGTCGAGATAATCCCCTCCTCTTATCAGTGGACGAGGTCATTTATCACCCTTCTCTAAATGAACTTATATAGGGAGATGGGATGTGGGTGCCCAGAAGTTGTGGATGTAGAGGCTACCATGGGGGAAATGAGGCCATGTGAGATTTCCACGATGATATTTCCCCTACTCCTGTGTTAGTAGATGGGCGGTGATAGGCTTCCTAATAAAACAGCTTTGGTCCTGGAAGGTAATGAGATTAAACCATTAGTGTTGTAATGAGGAAATCAATGTCTAGCTCCCCAGTGCCATTCTTTCTTCCATAGCTGGTAAGAAGGATCCATGTTGAAAAAGTTGCAGATCGAGATGTCCAACATTTTAACTACCACGACTTCTAGTGAGTTTAATTCTAGGGACACTATTTGTGTGGCGGGACCTGGGACCAGATAACTAGATCTGGTGAGACGCTAGTCAACTGATGTCATGAATGCTACTAATCTCAACATTGAGGAGAATAAATTCATGTTGGGTTAACCATTTCTATTTCTGATGCTTTCTCCAGGGTGAACATCCATCTATTGAGGACGCACTGATTATTGCCTTACATTCCTTCTTCCCAGGGGTGGGTGGCATTCATCGCTTATTTAGGGACGTTTTCTCCATGATCTAAACAAGATGATGGGATGTCAGTTCCTCCATGAGTGGATTCCTCCTTGGAACTATTTACCTAGTCTGGGTCTCCCTCATAGTTTATGACATTGTTCATGAAACTCTTCCTAGTTCCATATCTTCATAGACGCTGGTTAATTACTTTTCTTCTATCTGGACATTCCAATGGGTCAAGTCAGGGCATCAACCTTTGGTCGGGGGAGTAGCCATGTTGGACATCAATGGAAAGTCTAGACATTGGAAAACATGCATGTCTATTTTCTACCCCTTATTATATGGATTCTCAAGGGTGCAGAAGCCTGAGGCATCCCACAAATAGTGAGGGGAGTTATATTCCATGGTCATGTCCTTGAGGTTTTCCTCAACTTCTCATGCTTGACACAGGGTATACCGTGAGTTTAACTTCTATCAGAGACGAATCAGACTGATCAGAACACTGATGGAAGTGGATCAAATGAGTGTGATCCCTGGAGGGAACACCGATAGTGGAGCTAACTCATGGTTAGTTACCCGATTACTGCTAGGAGCAGTGAGTGAGTAGGTGACACAATCCCACCAGGATGTGGTAGCCCAAGTAAGAATCAGGATGGATATGGATGATCAAGATAAGTGGATAGATAAATATATGAAACCATCAGGAGGATGGAAATGATGTTGGGCTTAAGTCTTGAAGAGGCTTCCTACGAATCCACATGACAGGGAATCAAAGTCCAAATAGTTCTGTGGGGAGATGGGACACCTAAGGAGGTGGTCTGTGAGGTTGGATTTATAGGTGGGACCCGGAGGAAATGGAACCTCTATGTAGGAGCATGACCTTTCTGAAACACATAGGATCGAGGGAGAGAGGTCACAATGGGACATGAGTGATGGGATTGAGCCTCAAGGAAAATTCCTACGTATCCATGTGGCAAGGAATCAATGTTTGCATCATTCAAGATGAGGTTATAGAATCAGGGTGTGCATAGAGGAAAACGACCCGAAGATGATTCTTGGGGATTTGGCGTGGTTAGTATCCCGAGTTGGTATGATGCCACTGGGACGGACCATAGATGTGGGTCCCAATAGGGGGAACTACAACATCTTACCGTCGATTTCATACTACAAAGGCTTTCCCCTTGCTGGGGTCACAATGGCTTACCGTTGATTGGGAACACAATAGTTGACCACTGATTGGGATACACAATGCCTTACTATTGATTGTGGAACACAACAGTTTACTGTTGATTGTGGAATGCAATGGAGTACCACTAGATGGGGTTGGTGATGAATTACCTTTTATTGGGGATCACAATGGCTTATTGCTAGATGGGGTTGAACCTCTTAGAGGCTTCCTACGTACCTTGCATACAAGACAAAGTCTTCATAGTTTGGAAGGGTTGATTGGTGAACCAACATGAAGAAGTCGCGACCATTAGGTGTTGGGCTTGAACCTCAGGGAGGCTTCTTATGTACCTTTCCTCGGAAAGGATAAAATTACAAGTAGTTCAGAATGAGGTATATAGTTTAATGTTAGGCAGGACAAAGGTGAACCGATGGGAAGATGTTTGGGACCAATGGTTATTGGTATTGAACCATAGGAAGGCTTCCTATGTACCTTTCCTTGGAATGTATCAAAGTACACATAGTTTAGGGTGGTTTGGTGAGCCGATGGGAAGAGGTCGGGACCAGTATGTGTTGGTCTTGAACCTCAGGGAGACTTCTTATGTACCTTTCCTTGGCAAGGATCAAAGACCACATAGCTCAAGGTCGTTTGGTGAACCGATGTGAAAGGGTCAAGACAAGTGGGTGATGGACTTGAACCTCATTGAGGCTTCCTACATACCTTTCCTAGGAGACAAGGATCAAAGTCTGCATAGTTCAGAATGGGTTTGGTGTTGGGGTTTACTCTCTATGGCAGCCCATAAAGGATGTTATGATCAATGCTTACTCTAAGCCCACATGATTCATGATAGGTGAGAGAAAAAAGATGCCTCAAAGGCTTGATGATCACATCATGAAAGTTTCATCTATGGGAAGTAGAGTGGGGTTGTCACATGGTTTTTGGATCAAAGATAAAATAGGGGCTTACGCGTTGTTCTCAATTTAGGGAGATGGAGATTGGGACTTACTCCAAGGCGAAGGCCCGATGGATTCAAATCCTAGAGGGAGAGGGATGGGATAAGGAAGGTCCTGGTGCCCATCCACCCCTCTCAGAACTTTGGAACCGAATAAAGGAGATGGAGCAGGAATGCTACATCCCACATGAAATCATAGGGAATTACACCAAGGTTGTTGCCCTTCCTCGTGGATAGGTGTCACCCCAGCAAAGAGAGTCTCATTTCATGTGAGGAAGATCTCACTTTCGTTGAGATGATCAAGAATAAAAAATATCTGAGACGGGGCACCCCACGTATGATGCACGGTGTGAGGTCACAGTTTAATTTCATGTGCTGAGGATGATGGTGCTTGGTAGTTTAGTGTCCTACAACTCAGATGTGGCGGGATCACTCTACACCCCAAGGACTAACATGACTGATACCTACCCACCATTGAGGAAATGGAAGGCATCAACAATGTCGTGGTGTTGGGGTGTTCTGTGGTAATCCATGGAGGGGATCACATTAGCATGGCTATGCAAAGAAGAAATATCCATTAGCATGCCTATGTGAAGAATCATGAGGCTAAGCAACGCAACGTGAAGCACCGCCCAAGGGACTTTGGAATTGTGTCATAAGAACCTGGAGGGTTGTATGGAAAGGAGGATTGTGGGGAAAAGGGGTTTACAGGAAGGGATCGCATGAATATCAGGAGCTCCATGTAGTGGAGGAGATTTTCTAAGGGGAATGCTTCATGAAGTGGGGTGGCCCAATAAAAGAATAGGTCATAAGTGCATATAGTGGGTGCTTCATGAAGTGGAAATGCTTTTGCAGAGCAGGGCTATGTGAAGCAAATGATCCATGCAAGGCGTGGCACTACAAAGGAATGTGCTTCTTGAAGCAGAGTGACCCCTGCCTTAGCATGAAGGTTACATGTTAATGGAGGGTACTTTGAAAAACATACGTACTCTGTGAAAACTCGGGTCCCCTTGGGGATCCCCTTCCATCACAAAGGCATCTGGGCTCTACGAAGGGCATACCTCTTTGAAGAGGGGTTGAATTTAAGCCAAGGGAAAGGTACTTCGTGATGCTCAAGTACCTTGAAGATCTCATTTTTTGTAGAGTAGAAAGTGATTCACAATTTGAGAGCTGAGAATGAAAAAGGTCAAAGGATCCATTCTTTGGGCTAAAGGGAAGCCCGATATTTATATGAAAGAGATGCCACGAAGCAGGGATCCCTCTGAGAAAAGCTACATGGCACTTTGTCATAACCACAGAGCCTCATGCCTCCTTTCTCCGTAGTGGCTTCGAAAACATCAATCGGATCACAGAGCCTCCCGCCACCTTTCTCTGCAAAGGATTTTCAACGGATGTAGCTTTGCATTGGCCGCGGTGCAGCGGGGCTTCGCGAATAGGCTTCACGAGGCATCCCCAAAGGAAGTGGTTTCCTCATTGTGTTTGTTCTTCATCTCACCATATTTTTGGGCCAAAAATAATTTCCATGCATAATACACATCGTATAATGAGATAAAAAACATTACCCAATGCATTGGAGGGATATACAATTAGGGCCCCACCCATCACATCATAAAATTTATATAATCACGCATGTCACAATGATTGTATACCAATCTATGTCATGAAGTAAACCTGAGGATGAAAATTAGTATCATAAGTATTTCATAAATATTACATTAATGAATAATTTTTTGGTCCCCAAATGAAAGATGGAAATAATACATGTACATAATACATCATTATTCTTGAGTGTACAAGAAGTATTTCGAGAGTAGTAAAATACGATGTTTTGGAAATTGAGGTCACATTAAAATATTATTTTTCATATAAAACCATTAAAAATGTTAGGAACATGTATATCAAAAACATAAAAGGGAATGTAACTTTTAATAACATAATATTAACATTCATATCATAGAATAAATAAAAACCCAAAGCAAAGAATTGAGTTCGAGAATCCCCTTACCCTTATTCCCGCTTTATTTCATCACTTTCTTGCCACTTAAATATTAAAATTATATCCATTCAAACATTGATCATTAAGTGAATTATAGTAATTATAAAATTTATAACCATTATAATCATTGAATTATATTTCATAATTTATTTTGATGAAATTAATGTTTTTTATGTCATGTTTTACTTGAAAATTTCCCATTTACATAAATTCTGCTATTTTATTAAATGTAATTTATATAATAATATAATTAATTCTAGAAGATTATAATTAATATAATTACATGTCTATATATTATATATAGTTTATAATTTTCATCTATGATTATTGATATATGTTTTGACATTTTAATGTCTCCGTAAGTGGTTAACCAACCTTGGACTAGACATTGTCCGAAGAGAGGGAAGAAGAAGTTTATAATTTATATATATAGTATTATGACACTAAAAGTTGGTTAACATCATTAATATAATGTTAACTTACTTTATAATCAATTATTTTAAGAGTTTTTTGTAAAAGGTTAGATGAAAAAATAATGAAAATAGGAAGAAGAAAAAAAGAGATAGAAGTGGATAAGAATGTACATAAACCTCGGTGTATCATTTCTTGTATATCAAAGGTAAAACTTGTGGTAGTGAATTTTGAAAATATAAATCATATATTAGTATTATATAATGGTTTTATGACTTTAAATCCCATTTATAATTCTAATTCATTTTTTTATTAAAAAGTAAAGTGAAAATAAAGGAAAATTGTTATTTTAAGGAATCTCTTTTGACTTTAGGTTTTTAGAGAGCTATTTTTATGTGTGGAAATTGAGTTTATTATATTTTAATAAAAAAATTATGAATTTAACTATTCCATGGCCGAACATAATGTTCTAGAATTTATTATTTAACTATTTCATCATGAATTTTGTAATTTGAGTTACACCGATTATGTGAAGAAATGTATTTTTACTATTCACCCAAAAATTGAAGTATTTCTGAAAATTATCAAAAAAGTAACCCTTAGATAATTTTTATGTGCTAATTTAATAAATTATATTCATTCCATCAAAATAAATTTCTAAAATGGGTAATTTTAATTTTTAATATAAAAATAATGATTTTTACAAAATACATTAAAATGGTGTTTATAAAAATGTGCTTATATTTCCATTGAGTTTCCTAATCATTATATTTATCTTTTGGAATTATAAAACTAATATTTAAAAACATGAATCAAGATAAATATCTTTTTATTAAAATTTATTATTTTTAACTAATGTTACTATTCCAACGGTCATGTTACTATTCCCAATGGTCACATTACTATTCCAACAGTCACCTTACCTCCTATGAATACCACTTCATTCTTCCACTAAATATTCAACTCAATTCCTCTCAAGGTTCTATATTTCCAGTTTCTATAATTATTATTAGTTTACTAATATTTTTCTAATTCTCTATAGTGTTTGTAATATGGAAGTTGAATCTATTAGATTGGGTTGATCCCCATTTTCCCATTGTAGATCTTTTTTATATTTTATATCCAATTGTGATGTTTATAATTTTAATTAGTTTCATTGATAATAAATTCATCAGCATTGAATAATAAAAAAAAGACTTTGTTGGTTTCTCTATATTTTTATGTGTATAATATTTTATAATATAATACAACACACATTTATTCAAGAAAAAAATATTACTAATAAACACTAGGTCATTACATCCTTCCCCCCATTACAAATTTCATACCTAAAATTTTTACTCATATTCCTACTTGAGAATGGGTAAGGGTACTTCTGTTTCATTGTTTCTTATAGTTCCCAAGTCGCCTCTTCATACATATATTTCCTCCACAACACTTTGATAATGTGAGTTGTCTTGTTTCATATAACTTTATCTCAATGGTCCAATATTTTCACCAGCTGCTCTTCATATGAGAGTTTATTCTCTAGTTCTACAACCTATGGATTAAGTACATGTGATGGATCATGTATATACTTCCTCAAGATTGATACATTGAACACGTAATGAACTTGAGTCATACTTGGTGGAAGTCACTGTCAATAGGCAACTTCTTCTATTCGATCAGTGATCTCAGAGAGGCCAATATACCTTATGATGCGCATCCCTTTCTTCCGAAACAAAATTACTCTCTTCCATGGGGATATTAAATGGAAGAATTTGTTTCCAACATCGAACTACAAGTACATTCAATGGTTTTCAACGTAGCTATTTCTCTGACTCTGAGTCGCTTTTATATGTTGTTGGATAGAATGAACCTTCTCTGTAATCTCTTACATAAGGTTATGTCAAAGTATCTTTCATTCACCAACTTCATCCCAAAAAGTTGGAGTTCTACATAACTTACCATATATATATTTTTATGGATCCATTTGAATAATTTAGTGGAATATTTTTTTTATTAGAACTCAACTAATGGGATATTTTGATCTCATACTACTTTAAATATAATCATGTAGGATCTTAGAATGTCCTTGAGTGTCTGAAAAGTCCTTTCATATTCGTCATCGGTTTGGGGTTGATAGTTCGTGATTAAATACAATTCATTTCTCAAATCATGTTGAATACTTCTCTATAATTTAGAGGTAAACCTTGGGTTATGATCAAATTTGATTGAATGTGGTAGCCTATGCAACCTTACAAATTTCTTCACATATATATTTTCATGTTTTCATGTAATAAATATTTCCAAATAGTGATAAATTTGGTAGTCTTTGTGATTTTATCCACAATAACCCATATCTAATCATTTCCTTTGAAAGTTTTTTGGAGACTAATGATAAAGTCTAGAGTGACATTCTTCTATTTCAACATGATTATTGGAAATGGTTTCATCATCCCTTTGGTATTTTGTTTCTATAAATTAACTTGATTACATATGAAATAACATTATATGTTTACAATAATATTCTTCTTCATGCTATACCACTAGAATTTTTCTCCAATATAGCTATACATCTTGGTACTTCTAGGATGGAATGATAAAGATGAGTTATGTGCATTATCCAATAGCTACTTATTTATTTAAAGTTATATAAGCACACAAAGCCTCATTGCAAACCAAATCACACCATCATCATTGATATGAAACTCAGGTAGCTTCCCTTACATTATTTATTTACCTTCTTTTATAGCTCTATGTCTTCCCTTTGTGCCTCTTTGATCTTCTCTTGGATTGGTGGTTGGTAAATCATTTGGGAAAGGTAGGATGTATACCCCACTATTATGATTTCTATATTCATCTGTTTCATATTCAAGAAGATATGGTCTTTCACAATCCGCATAATGGATAGAGTGGTAGGTTCTATTCTACAAAGAGCATTATCTACCTTGTTTTCCTTTATTAGATGGTAGTGAATATAGAAATAGTAGTACTTGATTAGCTCTAACCATATTCTTTGACACATGTTGATATCCTTATGTGTGATTATATACTTTATAATATTTTGACAAGTATACATATCACACTTTTCAACAAAGAGGAAGTGTCACCAAATCGTCAAAGAAAAGATCATAGCTGCTAACTCTAGATCATGCATCAGGTAGTTATTTTCATGGATCTTCAACTGTCATGAGGCTTAGGCTATCACTTTACTATTATATATGAGTACACAACCAAATCATTTCTTTGAAACATCACTGTATATAACAAAACCTTCTCCACATGTTGGTAGTGTGAGTATAGGTGTAGTGATTAGCCTTTTCTTTTTCTCCTTGAATATTTCCTCACATTATTTCATTCAGACAAACTTTACCCATTTCCATGTTATCTTAGTTAGTGGATGAGTAAATCATGACAAATTTCTCACACAATGTCCGTAGTACCCGGCTATTCCAAGAAAAATCTGTTTTCCTGTGATACTAGTGGGTCTATTCCATTCATCAACTGCCTTTTTCTTTGACGGGTCCCCATAAATCCCATCACATAGGATCACACTCCCCAAAAAATGTGATTTTCTATATTCAAAAGTCACACTTTCTAACCTTAGCATACATTTTCTCCTTACTTAATGTCTCTAGAACAACCATTATATTTTTTTTTTCATGTTTCTCATTTATCTTGAAGTAAATGACAATATAATAGATAAAAACTACCAAAAAATCTCAAGGTAGACTCTAGAGACTCTATTCATTAAATACATGATGATTTATGTGGAATTAGTATGTCTGAAGATAATAACTATAAACTCATAATGCATATACCTTGTACAAAAAGTATTCTTATGAATATATTCCTTATTAAACTTTAGTTTATGATATCCAAAATGATGATCCACCTTTGAGAAGAATTTATCTCCCCATATTTGATCTAAAAATTCATCAATACTTGGTAGATGATACTTGTTCATCATAGTTATCATGTATAGCTCCCAGTAATCAATACACAACCACATTTATCTATCCTTATTCCTGAAAAATAGTCCAGGTGCACCCCAAGGGGAGGCACTAATTCGTATAAACCATTTGTCCAAATTCCCTTTCAACTGCTTCTCTAACTCTTCTAGATCAATCAGGGTCATCCTGTAGGGTCATTTTGAGATAGGAGTGTCTCTGAGTAAGATCTATATTTAGAAATCTACCTCACAATCTGGGGTATGTATGGGTAGCTCTTTAGGAAATAAATCAATTTAGTCCATAACAATGGATATTTCTTCTAGGTTGATACCTTAATTTGACTTAACCATTTAGGATAGGTATGATACTTCATAGGATATCAACACCCGCATCATTGAGGTATTTTCCAATAGAGATTCATGATATTCCCGGCATTTGTAGAGGAGAATTGGGAGGTTTATAATTTTGAAAGTGATTTCATTTTCCTGATAGTTGATGTGTTCTTTATATAAGGATAGACAATCCATTCTTAATATAGCATTGAATTCCACCAAGGGAACCATTGAAAGATTCACTAGAAGAATATTCCTATATACTCTAAAAGGAGTAGAGTCCAAAACTTGGGTTTTAATGATTCCACCACATTGTATTTTTATGCATATCTATACTTCAAGTTATCTATGTGTAAACTCAATAGTTCTAGAGAAATTATAGGATTTAAAGGAATGTGTAGAACCAGAATCAAATAAAACCTTTTCCATTATTGAGTGAATAAGAAGTGTACCCTATATGACTTAACTTTCATGATCCAATTGAGCAGTATTGATAGAATAAGTTTTCTCTCACTTTTTTTTTCTTCGGTGGTACCTCATGTTAATTACCCTCAAAGAATCGAGGTTTATTTAACTAGCTTTCATAGTGACCTCTCTCCCTACAGTTGAATCATTATACCATAAATGGTATATTATGAGGTGACCTCATTTCCTTAATCATGTTGGACGACTTCTTCATGCCTCTTTTACATTCATGAGCTTTGTGGCCTTATCTTCTAGATTTGAAGCATTTCATCATCCTTTTGAGGTAATTTCCATGATTTTTCTTCCCAAATTTTTAGCATGTGGGTAGTTGGATCCTCTTTCCTCCTTTTTCATTTGACCCACCATCTTAAAACTTCATTCTCCTATTTTTATTTCAATAACCGGGGGACCATTCTCCAAACTCCATCTCCACTTTCAGATCACACCAAACAACATCTTCATAACCCCCAAAGTCTTGGATAACTTGATCCTTTTGATGTAGTGGGTTTAAACCACTAAAACTATATATATTTTTCTATCATCTTTTATAACAAAACTTGAGGAATATCTTTCCACCCATGTGAGTTTTTTCTTGTAATCCATGATATATTCACCTTAATTTTTCTTTATCTATATGAATTATCCCTCCATGTTTTTTCTAAGAGTTCAAGGGAAATACTTTGTATGAAATATTTCCTTAAAGTCTTCCCACTCAATATATTTAATTTTATCATTTGGATTTGTGTTCTTAATCAATGTAAACTATTGGTCAGCTTCTCTATCTAAATGAAAAATATCTAGATACACCTTCTTATTCTAAAAAAAATGGATCATATAAAAGATCTTCTCTATTTATTTAACACACTATTCCTCAACAAGTTGATTGGAAGTTACACTAAACATCAATGGTCATTGTTTCATAAATGAATCAATGGATAATTGATCATTCTTAGGTGAATATATACATTCCACATGATTCAGGTTATTATCCATCGCCTAAGATAATTAGAAAATAATCAACATAAATATTTGAATTCCACCTCCCATATAATTAGGGATATTGTTCGGACAATCGTTGCATTGTCCCTCACATGGGTTGTTAGCCTGGCTTCTCCTAGTTCCCACCATTTTCTAAAATAGAGAAGGTTTGAGAAAAAATTATATCAAAAAAGAATGAATAAATAATTTATTATCTTTCACAATTAACTTTAAATGAATTTCATATGATATCCCTATGTTTATCCTTTTCTAAAAAGACTCTTGTAGGTTGTTTTCCCTATATATAGGATCATAATCATAACATCATCATTCTGAACAAATATAGAATTATGTTCACGCATAATACAAATCATCTCATGAGATAAATCACATTACCCAATGCATTTGAGGGATATATAATTACATTCCCACTTATTACATCATAATATTTAATAATCATGCTTGGAACATAGAGTGTATATCAATCATTGTCATGAAGTAAACACAAGGAATAGAATGAGTTTCATAAGGATTTAATAAATCATAAATTCATGAATAAACTTTTTAGTTACCAAATGAATAAGGTAAATTATAATTAGATATAATACATCATTATTCTTTAATGGTAAAGAAGTATTTCAAGAGGAGTAAAATAAGATGTTTTGGAAATTGAAGTCACTTAAAAAAGGGATTTTTCAAAGAAATAATTTTGACATGGTAGGAACATGTATATCACCAAAGTAAAATGGAATTTACATTTGATAAACATAATATGAAAATTCATTCCATGGAAGATATAATAACCCCATGAAAAGAATTGGGTTGGAGAATCCCCTTATATTTATTTATGCTTTATTTCATCACTTTCACACCTCAAGAAAACAAACTTATATTTATTAAAAAATTTATACAAAAGTGAATTATAGTAATTTATTAAAATTTATGTCAATTATAATCATTTTATTATATTTATTAATTACCATTTATGAAATTGAAGCATTTCAATATCATGGTTTAGTTAAAAATTTATGGTTTTGCATCAGTTTCTCTATTTTATAAAATTAAATTTATATAAAAGTATAATTAGTTGTATAATATTATAATTCATATAATTATATAATTATATATTATATATAGTTTATAATATTAATACATGTTTATGGTTATAGGTGTTTACATGAAAATTTCTCCGTTGGTGGTTAATTGACCATTAATGGGACATTTTTGGGAGAGTGGGAAGAAGAAGTTTAAAATTAATATATATAGTAGTATGATACTTATAGTTGGCTAACATAATTGATATAATATTAACTTACTAATTAATTATTTTAATGTTGTATAGTGAAATGTTCGGTGGAAAAAATAAAGAAAAGTGGAAGAAAAAATTAAATGAGAGAGAAGTGGATCCAAACAGACTTAATCCTCAATATAGCCTCTCTTCTATGACACTATAAATCCTTGGTGATTGGAGTTTTATTTCACTAAAATCTCCCTATTGATTCTAATATGATTAAGAGGGCATATTTGGGATGATATTTGGATTTGGAATGGGTAGAAGGATTGTTTTTCTAAGGGGATGGATATTAATATTATATAATGGGTTTAAGACTTTAAATCCCATTTATAATTTTAAATAATTCGTTTATTAAAAATAAAGGGGGAAAGAAAGAAAAATTGTTATTTTAAGAAATCACTTTTGATTTTAGGTTTTGGAAAGTTGTTTTTTGGTTTCGAAATTAAATTTATTGAATTTTAATGAACCATTTATGAAATTAAATATACCATGTCGGAAAATAAACTTCTATAAAGTATTATGTAATTATTACATCATGAATGTTGTAATTTGGATTACATTGGTTATGTCAAAAACTATATTTTTACTATTCACCTGATAATTAATGTATTTCAGAAAATTACCATAATATAACCCTTTGATAATTTTGATGAGATGATTTAAAAAATGATATTAATTTTATAAAAATAAATTTCAAAAATGGATAATTTTAAATTTTAATATAAAAGTAATGTTTTTACAAAATAATTTACAATGTAGTTTATTAAAAATGCACTTATATTTTCTTTGAGTTTTTTAAAAATTATATTTATTTTTCGGAATTATTAAATTTATATTTACAAAAATTAATCATGATAAATATTATTTTTATTACAATTTATTATTTTGAGGAAATAATAATATTCCAACTATAGAGACCCAAGACTTGATGTACATAGAAATTACATTAATTTTTTCGGAATACTTAATACATAACAAAAACAGACACACATGGACTGTAATAGTTTAGTTTCTTTGGAAACTCAGAATATAATCTTCTAATCGTGGTGAAAGATCTTCAAAATCTCCCACAAAGATCTCCCCCTTTTTTCTTACCTAAAACCTTTCATTAAATCTTGGGGAAAAGAAAACATATAAACTGTGAGCTCAAATGCTCAATAAGGGTAATAATGGAGAAAATAAAACAAATAATATACATTTGAACTTAAAAAAACATGAACATAATGTTTAAACATCAAAATCTTGATCAATGAAATAAAACCTAGCACTTCATAAGGAAAAGATCATAAAGAAACATTAATCTTGATAAAATAGATTGGGAATAAAACATATAATTGTGGCAACCATTAAGCATGTGATATGATTTCCATAGTATCCAAGGCATTGCTGCCAAGACCATCTTAGTGGAAAAAGTCCCTTTCTGAATCGAGTTCACTCATAATTTCAGTCTTGTATCACTGAACTGGATTAACCTACCATTCCATCCATGTCTATATCATGAGATATAAATCTTCACCCAATGTATTGGAGTGAGATATAGGTCTCACCTATCTCATTATGAAATCATTCTTAAGTGTGCCACAACATAAACATAAATCATTCATCATAACCCAAAGAATAAAATGGGTTTCATAAACATCATCCCATCATAACATAATCCATATAAAACAAATGGATATCATTTCATCATAAGAAAATTGAAACCATGTAAATCGTAGAGACATTATACTTGAAACATACACATATGAAATAATTCCATCTTATATGGAAAAATGGTTTTGATAAAACACTTGAAATGAATTCTTGAGGAAAATATCATTTCTTCTGCAAAATAATTTTCTTTTCACAAAATGACATGCAATTTTAAAAGAAAATGATTTTTTTGAAGACAGTCATTAAATAGTGTAGATTATTCTTTAGGAAAATAAGGCATTTTGAAACCGTAAAAATCCATTCATGCCGTATAAGTTTAAAAAAAATTATCCTCGTACTTTTGCTGGAAAAGTCAAAAAAATCCTTGTATGGTAAACAAAGGAAATATTCCTTCCATAACATGTGGTAAAAGTCAAAAATGGATAAAAAGGAAATTAAACATAAATTAAAACATTTTTAGAAAACATGTACAGGGATGATAACAATAACCCCAGTAAATACTTACAAATAATCAATCTTGGATAAAAACGAGATTGGAAAAGTTATCCCTTACAAAGATATTTTTTAAATACAGTAGATCACTTAAATGTATTCACAATAAGGTCACATAAATAAATTATAAATATGTGATAAGATATAAAAATTAATTTCTCACATAATCAAAGAACGACATAAACAAGAAAGAGAAGATCAACCTAAGGAACGAAAATTGGGTTAAGAAGTTCCCTTACCTCGTGCCTGACTTGACTCGATCATTCTTCAATCTCCTGAATAATAAACCAAAGTTAATTTATACTTTATTAAGAACCTTTTTCAAGTTTATTATTCCTTTTATATAACTTATTACCATGTTATAAACATTACGTAACCATTTAAGTTAATAACATTCCTTTTGTCGATATTTGGTACTTGAGTAAAAAATAGACTTCTTATAATTACATGTTGTTCATGTGGTAAAAGGTTTATTATATTCATAATTATATTCATGATTTTTATATCATATATATCATATATATCCATCATATACATTTATTTATAATAGTACATGACATATGGAGGTATGAAATGTAATGCACCGTTCATGGAGACGGTAAGTCGTACGTACGCATGAACACTACTTTCATTTATATTTATTATTTTAATGTAATTAAAACATAATGATACATAGGTATATTATAATTCCAGTATAATATCATATATAATATAATTAAATCCATCCTTTATACATCCCACATAAGGCATTAAAGAATCACATCACTTTAAGGGGGCGGTAGTCCGCACTTCCTCAAATGAGGTTATCGTATATACCCACTATGAAAACCATAAAGGATTGATATAATTTTTAAGTAAAGAAGAATAATGAAATCATAAAAATAATATATATCATATATAAATACAGGTCCATCATAATTTCCACCATGAGAGGCGGTAGGAGAAAATTGAACAATCATCGTTTTGTGAGGCGTTATTTTTCCATCCACAGAAACATTATGTTCTTCATCCATTAGATGGTGATGTGTGTAAGTGTAGTTATAATAAATCTCATAAAAACATCCTAGTATATTTATGATACTGGTTTTGTTACAAAATAAAGGATTAAAAAGAGTTTTGGGGTTGGATAAGTAGAATAAAAGAAAATAATTTAAGAGAAACTGTTACCTTTAATTTGGGTAACTTCCTTTGGTTTGAACCAAAAGGACTTCTTGAAGTGCCTTTTTCCAAAGGTAAGGCTTCTAGGGGGAGGCGAGGGATGCAAGGAGCTTAATTGGGCAGAGGTTGGACGAGCCAAATGTCTTGAGAGTTTTGAGGAATTTGATAGAAATGGTCTCCATTTATAAGGGGGAGGAGGGGCTCTTTTGGAATGTGTGAAAATATTATTTTATTATAAACATATCTTCGATTTCAAAAGGTCCAAAAATAATTAAAGATGAATATAAGATGACTCATGGTCGAAATAAAATCATCCAATCATAATTGGACATGTTTTGGATTATATTTTAATCATTATAATCTTATTTATTTAAATCATTTATTAATGAGGTAAATACTACATCATTATTGTGTCATAAATAATATAATTTATTTGATGTTTAAAAATTATAAAAAAAATACCATCATGTAGGAAATCTTTTTATCTTTCTAATTAATATTTATATTCGGAATGATAATTTATATAACCCCTTATAAAAATTAGTTACTAAAAGATTTTTGTTAATGTTAATTTTGTCTTTAGATTAAATTAATTAATCCAAATTGTCATTATCACTACCATGTGGCTCAATGGGGTCCCAAATCGACTCAAGGATGGCCATGGTTGGCCACGACTCATCCAATAAGGTTAGGAAAAGTGTTAACATAATTTGGAATTATTATAATATTATTTTAACCTTGAATTATCCTATTTACCTTTAACTGCGGTAAATAAAAGTCAAAATTTACTATTCACCAAAAATTATTTTCATCTTATTAAACCACATTTTACTTCTTGATAACAACCATGTATGTCAGATTTTTTAAATTCAATTCACAGAAGTGGTAAAATTTCATTTAAATGAAAGAGTCGGGTTTTTAACTACAACTAAGAAGTGGCATTAATTAATTTTAAAATTAATTCTCGTTATCAAAACAAATAGCGTGTTTTTAAGAAACAATAACTATCAAAAGATCGACACTTGTTTATGTCCAATTTTAATATGAAATTAATTATAATGACCAAAATTGGATTAAATGGTAAAAATATATTCTAATTACACTTTAAAACCAATTACAAATATTATCTAACTATATAAATTATTATGATGATTTTTTTAATTAAAACATAGCGAGTTTTTACTATTCATTAAAATATGAAAGTTATCAGAATAATGTAAAAAATTATCCAAAGTAAATTTTTATATCCTGATTCCAAAGAATAATTTTATTTTTTCAAATTGAACTTATAAACATGTCAAAAAGTAGATTTAAAGTGGGTGCGCTATCAAAAGGCGGGAAAACTGCATTTTTTAAAAAATAATTATTTTACGCGAAAAATTTATTTTGTTCTCATGCCATGTTCTAGGAAATGTTTAAGATGAATAATAATGTTATAAAATTAAAAATGTAGTTAATACTATTCATAACGGCTTGTTTATAATAATATTATAACCATATATTTTTGTTCAGTGAAACGTGGTATTGCCTACAACACACGCTATCGAGGAAGGTCATGATTGCGTGTAATGCAAGCCATGTCAGGGTTGCATGTTGTGCAAGACTCCTTTTTTGTTTCATATAACAAAATCAAACCATATTTAATTTATACATTGGATATATATATATATATATATACAATCAATGTTGCGTAGAACAACTACTATCAAACGAACTTGAAATTGTGTGTAACATGATCCAAGAATAGTGTTGCGTATACTGTAAGCTCGTATAGCGCAAGGTAATATTGGTGTAGCATACAACACAAAACATCAATGAAATTAAAATAATATTTTTCATAAAATCTCATGGTGTTACATTCTACCCCCCTTAAAAATAATTTCTCCCTCGAAATTCGTCGGGGTTATAAATCGTTTACTACTTGAAAGATTCTTTCATAGAAACCCACATCATAAAAAAGAATAATAAAACTTACTTTTAAAAATGAATGTTAGAAACAAAACGGATACCCAAAGTAATTCATCACTTTGGTTCCCACATAGGAGATCATAGGTGAAAAATATGGATATGGAAGAGAAATATAACCATCAAGTTCTGATGGAGAGTGGTAGAGAACATGGCTATGAAAAGCCCAATAATCACAAAGCCATAAATTTGTGATTATCTAAGGTACCATCTGATTCATCAGATATGAGAGCACTAGGACAACATTTTTTTTTCAAGATCATTTCCCAAATTTTGAAAAAATTTTGAATTAAAAGAAATACATACATGGTTTTGGTACAATATCAACATTTTCTCGTTCCTTGAACAATTTCCACTTCATCTCTTAAAGAAATACAGTTGAATTTATCTTTCGCGAAGTTTTAACAAATCATGTGATAGAATGATGGTCATTCCATCTGTCTCAAACAAATGGTTAGAAAAAGTTATCAAATATACATAAGTCCTTCTATGTTGAGGTTAATCGTATATGATTCCAAAAATGGACTTATACTTCATCTATCATACCGCTTAAAATAAAACTACTTTATACTAACCAGGGACTTCCTGTAGGCCAGTGGTAGGTGATAAATGCATGTCGTACTTTGGTTGGGGGTTTGATTCCCACAGCCTTGTCCAAAGCGACGGGTTGTTGCCCATCCTGTGGATGTCCTTTTTCTAAAACTATATTATTATAACATCCCATAAATAATATTGAAAAAAAAGTTCTAGCCTTAAATAATACTATATAATGCCCGACATAATCCATTCCAATATTTAGACTTATCTAAAATACATCTGTCCAATCTCATAGTATAAAGAAAATGATTACTAGAAAGGTCACATAACAAGCACGTGAATACCATCATTTTTCCCTCATATATCATATGATATATCTTGATTGTCACATTCCAAACATGTGAATACCTTAATCATTTATTATCTTGAAAAATGAATACCCATTGAACCTTACTGAAAACATGAATGCTGTCAAAAGTTAACTCCTTCCACATACCAAAATCCCAAAATCTATCTATACTCAAACCATGATATCAGTCATGAGATTATTTCATTTTATCTTTATCCCTTCATTATGCACATATCATCTTTTTTCCAAAACTATTTCAATCACTTTTCATGGTTACTGGTACCATATAATTATTGAAAACCAATGTATAGATATTCCAAAATTCCACGATGCCATAAATGAGATTCCATGATACTATTTTTAAATCCCATTACATAAACAATTAATCATTACACAACATCATTGTCATACTCAACATCACAAATAGTGATTTCATGTGACTTCCCTTTATCCTTTTCCTTAAGAGGTTGCTCACGTTGATCATCATTAACCCTTGGATTAGGGCATTGATTAGCATAATGCCCCATTTCCTTACACTTGAAGCATTGAAGTGTTGGTGGAGCATTATCTGTAGTATTTTATCTATTCACATCATTAGAAACCTTTTTTCCATTACTTAGGAACTCAGCTGCTCGATGACCTTATTTTCCACACTTGAAACATTTTCTAGTACCTTTTATACAATCTCCACCATGCTTCTTTCCAGACTTTGAGTATAAAGAAACAATCATATTCTTTTCACCATTGTTCTAATATTTCTCCTTGAACTCCATCTTTCATTTCTTGTCAAAACCATGAGATGGATATGTAACACCTACTTCCATTTCTACCTTGATAGCACAACGCACAATATTTTCATAGCTGCTGAATTCTATTATAGATAATGCCCTTCGAAGACATGGTTTTAAGCCATTGAAGAATCGATCAACTTTACTTTCAAGTTGGATGATAAATCCATATACAAACCTTGCAAGCCTTGTAAAATTCACTTCGTATATACCAAAAAATTCATCATCCTTTTTCTTAAGACCAAGGAAATCCTTTACCATCTTTGTTCGAAGAATACGAGGGAAGTACTTATTGAAAAATAAGTTCTTGAACTCATCCCATTCCATGGATTCAATTTTATCTCGGGGCCTCATATTCTAAATTAGAGTCGACCATTGATCTGCTTCACCTTCAAAATGGTAAATAACCAGAATGAATTTTTCATGTTCCGAACAACGAAGTATGGAAAATATCATTTCAATGGTATTGATCCATTGTTCAACAACAAGTGGATTAAAAGACCCAATGAAAGAAGGTGTACGTTGCCTCATGAAGGACTCAATAGAATATTGTTTCCTTCTCTGCTCATTTAGAAGTCCAGAATGATTTATAGCTTTCGTAAGTAAAGAAATAAGATTTTTCACTCCATCTACCATAACATTGGTTTGTTCAGGAGTAAAATCATTTTAGTTTCCATTACATTGATCAACACAGTTCCTTCGGGTTCCAGCCATCGTCTAAAACCCAAAAGGAATAGTGTGAGAGGAAAAAATCATGCTAGGGAAAAAAACTTAATAAAGGGGGATTACCTTCAATATCTAACATCTTAGGTTTAATTATATGATTTTTAACATAATTCTAGGACTATAACCTATACTTATACTTAACCTTACGTACATCCCTAGACATACCTTATAAATATCTCTAAGGATATCACTAAAGTTTTCGCATCCTAGTTTTTAAAGGTTGACTAAACCTTTCCTCTGATACCCCTGTAGATACCCAAGACTTGATATACATGGAAATTATATTACTTTTTGCGGAATACTAAATACATAACCAAAACAAACACACAAGGACTATAATAGTTTAGTGTCTTTAGAAACTCGGAATATAATCTTCTAATTGTGGTGAAAGATCTTCAAAATCTCCCATAAATATATTCCCTTATTTTTTTCTTACCTAAAACCTTTCTTTAAACCCTGGTGAAATGAAAACACATAAAGGGTGAGCTCAAATTCTTAGTAAGGGTAAGCATGGAGAAGATAAAACAAATCATATACATTTGAACTGAAAAAAAACATGAACATAATGTTTAAACATCAAAATCTTGAGCAATGACATAAAACCTGGAAGTACGTAAGGCATAGATCATAAAGAAAAATTAATCATGATAAAATAGAATCCGAATAAACATATAATTGTGGAAAACATTAATCACATGATATGATTTACTTAGTAGCCAAGGCATTGCAGCCAAGACCATCTTAGTGGACAAAGTCCTTTTCTGAATTGAGTTCACTTCTTGTTTCAGTCCTATATCACTGAACCGGATTAACATTCCATTCCAGCCATGTCAATATCATGAGATATAAATCTTTACCCAATGCATTGGAGGGATATATAGGTCCCACCCATCTAATAATGAAATCATTCTTACGTGTGCCACAATATAAACATAAATAATTCATCATAACCCAAGGAATAAAATGGGTTTCATAAATATCATCCCATAATAATATAATCCCTATAAAACAAATGGATATCATTCCATCATAAGAAAAGTGAACCATTTTAAATCATAGATACATTATACTTGAAACATACTCATATGAAATAATTCCATCTTATATGGAAAAATGGTTTTGATAAAACACTTGAAATGAATTCTTGAGGAAAATATCCTTTCTTCTTCAAAATCATTTTCTTTTCAAAAAATGCTAGGAAATTTTATAAGAAAATTATTTTGTTTAAAGTAGTCATTAAATCTTGTAGAATATGCTTCATGAAAATAAGGCGTTTTCAAACCTTAAAAATCCTTTCATGCCATATAAGTTTAAAAAAAACATTCTCCTCATACTTTTGCTGGAAAAGTAAAAAAAAAGTTCCTCGTATGGTAAACAAAAGAAAGATTCATTCCACAAAATGTGGTAAAAGTCAAAAATTGGTAAAAAATACATTAAAAATACATGAAAACATTTTTAGAAAAGATGGACATGGATGATAACAATAACCCTAGTAAATACTTACAAATAATAAATCTCGGATAAAAACGAGATTGGAAAAGTTTTCCCTTAAAATATTATTTTTGTAAATAAAATAGATCACTTATGTGTATTAAATATAAGTTCACATAAATAAATTATAAATACATGATAATATATAAAAATTCATTTCTCACATAATCAACGAACGACCTAAACAAGAAAGAGAAGATCAACCCAAAGAACCCAAATTGGGTTAATAAGTTCCCTTACCTCGTATCCGACTTGACTCGATCATTATTTAATCACTAGAATAATAAATGAATGTTAATTTCTAATTTCTTAAGAACCTTATTAAAGTTTATTATTCATTTTATATCACTTATTACCATGTTATAAACATTATGTAACCATTTAAGTTAATAACGTTTATTTTGTCGATATTTGGTACTTGGGTCAAAAATGGGCTTCTTATAATTACATGTAGTTCATGTGGTAAAAGGTTCATTATATCCAGAATGATATTCATGATTTATATATCATATATATCATATATATCCAGCATATACATGTATTTATAATAGTATATAACATATCGAGGTAAGAAATGAAATGCACTGTTTATGGAGACGGTAAGTCGTACGTATGCATGAACACTACTTTCATATCTATTTCTTATTTTAATGGAATTAAAACATAATGATACATAGATATATTATAAATCTATTATAATAACATATATAATATCATTAACTCCATCATTTATACATCCCACATAAGGCATTAACGAATCACATCACTTTGAGGGGGCGATAGTCCGCACTTCCTCAAATGAGATTATTCTATTTACCCACTATAGAAACCAGAAAAGCTTGATATAATTGGGAATTAAAGAAGAATAAGGAAATCATAAACATAATATATATCATATACAAATACAGTTCCATCATAATGGCCACCATGAGAGGCAGTATAAGAAAATCTAACAATCATCGTTTCGCGAGGCGTTCGTTTATCATCCATAGAAACATTATGTTCTTCATCCATTAGATGGAGGTGTGTGTAAATGTAGTTCGAATACTTCTCATAACCACATACTAGTATATTTAGGATACAATTTTTGTTACAAAATAAAGGATTAAAAAGTGTTTCGTGGTTGGAGAAGTAGAATAAAAGAAAACAATTTAAGAGAAACTGTTACTTTTCATTTGGGTAACTTCATTTGGGATGAACCAAAATGACTTCTTGAAGTGACTTATGCCTGCGTTAAGGCTTCAATGGGGAGGATAGGGATGCAGGGAGATTAATTGGATAGTTTTTGGATGATCCAAATGGCTTGATAGATGTGATTAATTTGATAGAAATGGTCTCCTTTTATAAGGGGGGGGGCTCTTTTAGAAAATGTGAAAATATTATTTTATTATAAACTTATCTTCGGATTCAAAAAATCCAAAAATCATTAAATATAAAGATATGATGACTAATAGTAGAAATAAAATCATCCAATCAGAATTGGACATGTTTTGGATAATATTTTAATCATTATAATCTTATTTATTTAAATCATTTATTAATGAGGTAAATATTTCATCATTATTGTGTCATAAATAATTAAATTTATTTGATGTCTAAAAATTATAAACAAATACCATCATGTAGAAAATATTTTTACCTTTCCAATGAATTTTTATAGTCTAAATTATAATTTATATAATCCCTTATAAAAATTAATTACTAAAAGATATTTGTTAATGTCAAATTTGTCCTTACATTAAAGTAATTAATCAAAATTGTCATTATCACTACCAAGTGGCTCAATGGGGTCCCAAAATCGACCCAAGGATGATCGGACACTACTCATCCAATAAGGTTAGTACAATTTTTAAGGTAATTTTGAATTATTATAATATTCTTTTATCCTTGAATTACCCAATTTTCCTTTAACTGCGGTAAATAAAAGTCAACAGTTACTATTCACCAAAAAAAGATTTTCATCTTATTAAACCACATTTTACTTCTTTATAACAACCATGTATGTCATATTTTTGAAATTAAATTCACAGAAGTGGTAAAATTTCTTTTAAATGAATGATTCAGTTTTTTAACTACCACTAAGTGGTTTCACTATTCATAAAAAATTGATGTTTTTCAGAAAAATACAAAAAATTAGGCCTAAGCTATATTAGATATTTTGAATTAAAAAATTCTCTCTATTTTTTCAAATTCAAAAAATAGAATTGGAATTAATTAATTTTAAAATTAATTTCCATTATCAAAACAAATAGCATGTTTTAAGAAACCATAACTATCAAAAGATCAACACTTGTTTATGTCCAATTTCAAAGTGAAATTAATTCCAATGACCAAAATTGTATTAAATGTTTAAAACATATTATAATTACACTTTAGAACTAATTATAAATATAATTTAACCAAATAAATTATTGTGATGAAAAAAGTTGTTTTTAATTAAAATATAGTGTGTTTTTACTATTCATTAAAATATGAAAGTTATCAGAATAATATGAAAATTTTATCCTAAGTAAATTTCTAAATCCTTATTCCAAGTAAGAATTTTATTTTTTCAAATTGAAATTATAAACATTTCAAAATCTATATTTAAAGTGGGTGCACCATCAAGAGATGGCAAAACTGCATTTTTTGAAAAATAATTATTTTACCTGAAAAATTTATTTTGTTCTCATACCATGTTCTAGAAAATATGTAAGATGAATAATAATGTTATAAAATTCAAAATTTAGTTAATAATATTCATAATGGCTAGTTAATAATAATATTATAACCATATATCGTTGTTTAGTGAAACTTGGTATCACGTACAACACACGCTATCGAGGAAGGTCGTGATTGCGTGTAATGCAAGCCAAGTCAGGGTTGCGTGTTGTGAAACACTCCATCATTATTTCTTATAATATAATCCCACCATATTTAATTTATACATTTAATATATTTTTATATATATACACTCAATGATGCGTAGAATAACTATTATCAAACGAACTTGAAATTTTGTATAACATGATCCATGAATAGTTTTGCGTATGCTGCAGGCCAATACGGTATTGCGTATAGCACAAAGTAATCTCGGTGTAGCATACAAGAAAAAACATCAATGAAATTAAAATAATATTTTCATAAAATCTCGGGGTGTTGCACCAACAATCTGGTTACTCTTCCCAATGATCACATTTCTATTCTAACAGCCACTTAACCTCATGTAAATACCACTTCATTCTATCACTCAATATTCAACTCAATTTCTCTTAATGTTCTATAATTCCTATTTATTTAATTTTGTTTCGTTTAATAATTTTTTAATTCTTATAAATAGTTTATAAAGTGGGGGTGATGATTCTAGTATATTAGGTCATTACCTATTTTACAATTGTAGCTTTTCTATTTTATATTATCTATTGAGTTGTAATGTTTTGAATTTTAATTGGTTTCATTACTGATTAATGTAACAGTATTTAATTATAAAATAGATTCTTTACTGGTTTATCTATATTTTTATGTTTATAATATTATATAATATAATAGAAATCATGTTTATTCAGGAACAAATATTAATAATAAACACTGACTCATTAAATCTATTCATATTATACACATTTAAAAAATATATTCATTTCACATTTTCAATAATATTCAAAAGGGATTTTCTTGGAAAACAACATATTGAATCCTTTTAAATCATTTTAAAAAATAAAAAATGGGTGAAAAAAACATTATAAAATCATTTTAGAATAGTAAAACATTCTTTAAATCATTTTTTATATAACATAGATATGGAAGAAAATGGTTTTCAACCGAAGAGAGAAATAAAGTCAGTTTTTATTAAAAAAATAATTTTGGAAAATTGAGTTGATAAAGAGAGTTAAATAAAGGTAAAAATTTATTATCAATAATTATACATAGTAAAATAGAATTCATGATTTTATTGAGAAATCAATCATAATATTTCATCATTAAAAGTGCAATAATAAGAAATCTTGACAAATAATGAGATTGTAACATCAAAACCATACCACTTTGGAAACTATTGAATCATAATACCTATTAAATAATAACATCAATTAAATCATTAAATATCATTAATGTAATATTATTAATTATATAAAATTTCAAAGGGATAGTATATACACCTCATTAAAAATATAAGTGCATAACATAACATATGTCACAAAGAAAGAAACATTTAGACAAAAATCACTTACCTTAAGACTTGATTTCATTCATACTTGGTATAACCAAATATATAATAAATATGGGGTTTTTATAAAAATATTTAAGATCCATAATTATATATATAATACCATATATAATTTACTCATGACCTTTTACTATCTTTTTATTAACAATTCCATGTTAAAATCACATTTCAGGTAATAACTGCTTCCTTTTTCACATATGTATTGGTTATTTATTATTGGTTATTTTAACATTATCATTGTTAAATAATCTAAAAAATATTAAAAACTGATATTAATATCATATATATTCATTTTATATATATTTTTATTATTCCATTAATGTTATAGATAGAAAATTAATCACTTCATTCATGGAGATTGTAGGCCATATATACGCATGAACGTTGTTCTATTTTTCTCATCGAATGAAACTATAGAAAGGTAAATAATATATTAACTTTATAAATACAATATTATTCCATATATATCACATATATTAATTAAATTTATCCTTCCTACCATGTAAAGTGTTAGTGAAAAATGAATCTCATTGTTTTGTGAGGCGGTAGTCCACTATACACATGAATGATGTTATCATAACCCCCATGGACAAGAAAGTAATAAGGTATATGATATATAATAATTAGAAAGAGATAATTATATTAAAATTATCATATATATTAATTTAATATATCCTATTTAACATCCAAATAAAATGGGAATGGGAAAAAACACATCATGTCGATTCATGAGGTGGTAATCCTTCATTCACATAAATAACGTTATTATTTTACAAAAAGATGTAATTTAAGTAATTTAATATGATATTATAATTATAGATCAATATTTATGATATAATATATTTAAATACATCATTATATCAGTTCATGATAAGCGGTGATGGAAAAAAATTGTATTGGTTTGTGAGGCGGTAGTTCGTTGTACGCATGAGCGACAGTTTGGTTTCGAATTTGATGAAATTAAAGAAGGATATAGGTTATTACATGAACACAAAAAAATATAAGTATATGTTATATACGTTTTTTATTATAATAACATAGTTTAATAATATTTAAAGGGTGTGCAAGAATAAATATAACAATCCTGAAAGTTTTGTAATATTACATCTTCTTCAAAGAGCCTCTTTAGGATTACACCTAAACCCTTCTTAAGAGGGATTAATAAAAAAATTAAGGAATATATGATGTTTTTAGTAAAGTTAAGAATATATTTATGTATTTATTTTCTTATTCACTTTTTTCTATAATTGTTAATAAGAGATGAGAGGGGTGGTCTTTAATAAGTGGTTGAGAGGACAAATATGGAACTTTTGTAAATAACAAAGTGTATCCATGTTTTTTAAGCTAAGAAGGATCCAAAATGGGTCATTATAAAGCTTTATAGGTTATGACGTAAAAAAATATCCATAAAATGGGTTATGGATAAGTTTTTAAGTCATTTTACCCTTTATATGTTTTTTAATACCTTGTAAACTCATTTTAGCTTTAACTGCGATAACTAATTTTTAATATTCATTTTGAAAAAAATACGTTCAACTTATTATATAATATTAATTATTATAATTAAAAATATGTAATCCATTTTTATAAATTCCATTTTCATAAGTTGGAAATTTTAAATTTAAATTAAACACACAGACGCATTGAAAAAGCGGTTTTCCAAAGAGAAAATTTTCATAAGTTTTAAAAGTTTTTATATCAAAATTAAGTAGGAAATTGATTAAAATGAAATAAATAGGATTAATTATAATATAATTGATATTATTCTACTTTTAAAACCATTTTAAAACAAAATTTAACCTTATAAATTCTTTTAACTAAAATGGATTTTTTAATTATAACCAGTATTTTTCACCATTCATCAAAAAATTAATCTTTTTGGAAAATAACAAAACATTAATCATATGATAATTTTGAGATAGTTATTCCAAAAAAAATTTCTTTTTTTTAGATACATTTTATAAAAGTTTCAATTTCTTTTCCACAAAAAACAATAAAACTCATTGAGAAAAATGAAATTTTGATGCATATAATGACTTTACTGAAACATTAGTACTTATTTAAAAATATGTTTCCATTAAAAAAACTATTATACTTAATATTTAATATATGGTTATTCATATTCATATTTACTTATTTAATTTCTAGGTTATAATTTTAAAATTTAAATAAAATTATAAATAGTGTATTGTAATTCATTAAAACTCGATGTTTTGTATAACAGAAACTATCAAAGAAATAAAATCATTCAAAACATATTTAATAAAAGATCAAGGTGTTAAATTATACCTATTAGTTATATAAATTTTAATAGATTAAATTTTATATTCCTGTGAAATATTTGACTAAAATATTTCAAGTGTGTATCTATTAACATTTTTCTGTAAATTTTCCTAGATTGAAAGTAGATGAATCCAGTGAAGATAATGAAGAAAAACCAAGAAAAACATTTATAAGGTTATATATTAATATCTATGAGACAATTTTTTATTCTAAATTAATGGGAAATAATTTCTCATATTTAAATAAGAAAATTTTATTATCTAAATGAAAAGATAGTGAAAGTTGTGATAGAGAACAAGAGGAAGTTGAGATTTTTAGTGATAAAGCGGTGAAGAACTATTCATTTTTAAAGTTAATGACAAAGATGATAGTTTTGGTTAAATTATTTATTAAATTAAATAAAAATATATTTAAATGGAGTTAATTGTGAATAAATAATTTAAAAAATGTCACATAAATGTTTCTAAATTGGATAATGAGATCAGAAGATTGAAGTAAGTAATAAATCTATCACCTGAAAAAAATGTTCTTGAAAAAGAAAAATTAATGTTATTGTAGGATATTAAAGGTTTAAAAAATACTATTAATGATGAGAATACTCTTAAGGTCAATATTCTAGAAAGGTCTAATGATAACAACAAAGAGGATGACCATATAGAACGGGAATTGGTCAAAATAGAAGTGGAATTGAATAAATGCAGATCCAACATTCAGAATTTAATCTCAGAATTTGAATAATGGTAATATAAAAATTAGTACTGTAAATATCATAAAAAATACCTTTTAATGGTTATAATAATTATGGAGTTTTTATGTTAAAATAATAATAATAATAACCAAGTCAAGAAGAATAGGTTTGTAATAAAATTTGGTGACACTTAGAAATCTAGAAATTCGAGCAATAAAAAGTAAAAAACTACTATGAATGGTGATTTGGAAAGTTTGATAACAATTATAATATGAATAAGAATATTTTAAGAGTAAAAAATTTTTCCCTAAAAAATGAACCAAGTTTGCTGACTCAGATATGGAAAGAATACAAGTACCATGTTTTGGACAACATGATGGTTATAGAGGTAGGTATGATTTCTATATATTTTTATCATAATTTATATTCTTTTGAAATATGAAAAATATGATTTAGTTTAAATAAAAACCTAATAAAATTTTTATTAGGGTTGAGAAGCAAGGTTTTAATAGTATTCATCCCTCTCAAATGATGTAAGTTCAAAAATATGTTAAGAATTATGAACATAAACCTAAGAACATATTTAAAGTTATTGAATAAATTTATAAAATATGTAACCTGTTGAGTAATAATGATAACCATTGTGTCATCCTTCTACCGGCCTATAAAAAATTTGTTTCACTACTCAATAAACTCATAAAAAATAATAAAGTAGAAGATAAAACTTTATTTATGGAAGTGTCACTTAATACGTCAAAAGGGAATAATCTATGGATTATGGAAAATTAATGTTCCTCTCACATGATAAGAGATTTAAAACATATAAAATATATTAAAAAGTTAAATTTAGTGTTAGTGGACTTTTAAAATTATGGTTCACTCATGGTTAAAGGATTTGGTTTATTAGTGATTGGGAAATAAAAACTGAAATCCAAAAAACTCTTTGTTTTTTGATGGATTGAAACATAATATCTTAAGTGTTTTGTAGTTTTTTATGAGGGTAATGAAGTGGTTTTAAAAAATATGGGTTCATGGTAAATTTCATAGAATATGGAAGAGATGTGAAAAGAGGAAAAAACATTAAAGGAAAATTATTTCATGTTGTTGATATTAGAAAACCATGATATCTTAGAATCAAAGAAGAAAATATTTTTTTGAATTGAAGTCCTAGTTATATTGGCCAAGGAAACATGAATAATATCACCCAAGGATAAATATTTCATGATATTCTTAATTTGGAGAGATATCGAGAGATTGGATGTTCTAGACATTTTAAAAAGGAAAGATTTTTGAATATTCACAAAAAGATTAAAATTCAGCTTACCCAACTATTGGAGAGCATTCATTGTAATGTATTTAGGCTAGTGAAGAAACCATAAAATAATGAAGATGAGTAAATTATTTATTCAATGATAATTTCACTTATATTAATTGTTTTATGTTTATGAATCAGAAGTCATAGGCCATAAATATGTTTTAAAGTTTTCAAATGAATGTAGAAAATGAATATAATTTTGCTTTGAAGATGATTTGAATAGATAATGGATATTAGTTTTAAAATATTAAACTTAATGATTATTTACAGAATCATGGAATTCAGCATAAACTCAACAAACTATACACACCACAACAGAATAGTTTAACTAACTAAAATAATATAATATTGTAGGAGAAGGATAAATTAATAATAATTATGAATGATACATCTGGATAATTTTATAGGATATATATTGAAGTAATAGTTCATATCCAGAACTATTATTCTATATTACAAAAAAATATTCCCTCTTATGAGATGTATTAAAAATATTTTACAAGTTTGAAGTATTTTAGAGTGTTTGAATGTCCTTGTTCCATTAAGTTAAATACTGAATGTCTTGAGAAATTTTAAAAGAGAGGAATTTGTAGAATTTTAGTAGGATATACTCCAAATAGAAGAGGTTTCCATTGATAAAATTTGGAAAGTGGAATTTTTATTGACCTTTCTAATGTTAAGGCATTTTAATATACAAATAAATATGTCTCTCATAAAGAAATATTTTTTAGAACTCATGATTATACTTTTTTATCAAAAAATGATGACATTTCTTTTAATAAAGAATGTTCAATGGATGTATAAATTGAAGAATAAAATTAAACAATTTGTAATGATGAGGAATAACCTATTTCATCTCATCCAGGGCTAATAACCCAAGTAAAGGTCCAATAAATTATTAAATTTTAAGTAAGATAGGTAAAAAATATGGGAAATTTGAGGACAACATCTATCACCACATTATTTTCTTGAGTTATACCTAGATATGTTGAATAATATTTAGATAATAAAGAGTGGGTTGATGTTATGAATGAATATTTATAGTATATTGAGAATAATGGGACTTAGGAGTTGGTACCAAAGCCCAATGAGAAAGAATTTTATTGCAATAAATGGGTGTTATGAAACAAATTTAATGAAAAAGTGGAATTTGTGAAAAACAAATATAAGAATTGCGTGTAAGGGTTATTATAAAATTAAAATAGTGTAGTTTTATGATATATTTGACCCATTTTAAAGGTTAAAAACTATTATAATCTTTCTTTCTACTACATCATAACAACAACACAAGATATTCCAAATAGATGTAAAGTTTATTTTCTTAATGTTGATTTGAAACAGATGGTATATATTGATAAATCTTGTGGTTTCTTACTTAGATAAGATTTAAATAATCTTTTTAGTTTAAATAATGATTTATATGGGTTGAAAAAATCCTAAATATCTTGGTATTCAATGTTTCACAACTACTTGAATAGAGAAAATTTTATAAATGGAATAATTGATAATAACATCTACATAAAAGATAGAAAGGGTAATATATCATAATTATATTTTATATATATGTAATATATTTATTTAAAATTAAGAAATTTTTTTTGAAAAAATTTCTTCAGAGATAAAGTATTTATTTTAAATGTTCGTGCTTGGTGTGATGAGTTATTTTCTCGGTTTGAAAATATCTCAAAAAGAATATCACATTTTTATTTATCAAGGGAAATATTATCAATATATTATAAATAATTTTGGCATGGAAGATTAAAATCTAGTTTCCACACACATTTTAGTGGAAACTATGTTGTCCAAAGATGATAAAGGAATGTAAGTGGATCTATGGATGTCCAGTAGATGATTAAAAGTTTGTTATATTTGAAAAAATCAAGTTCGAATTTGGTTTATGTTGTCACACTTTGTTCATGATATCAATGTGATCTAAAGGATTCCCATTTTACTGATATATATAGGATTCTTAGGCACATAAAAGATACAATGGGTTTTGGTCTAATATATGATAGTAAATGGAATTTTGATATGTTTAGTTTGAAAGATACATATTGGGAAGGCTATATTAATGATCAGAGATCTTTATCTAGTGGAGTTTTCTTCATTTGAGAGTGGTGTATTTGTTATGAAATAGATAATAACAATTCTATCACCTTGAGAAATATCAAAACTATATAAGTGGTGGATACAATTGTCAAAACCCAATTGATGAAGATGAAGAATTCACCGGAAGATCTCAGGGTTGAAGTGAAGTTTCCACTTCTTCTTAGTTATGATAATCAGAGTGCTCTGAATCATTCAAGGAGCCTGATTTAGTTTTAAAGATCTAAGAACATTGACATAAAATATCACTTTATCAAGAGATAACGTAGAAAAATGAATTAAATTTTCAATTTTTTCCTATAGAGTAGAAAATAATAAACATATTCACTAAGACACTTCTTAAGGATTCATTTCAGAATCCCAGGTTTATGTGTGGAGTTCTGTGTCACCCATATCACGGCTAAGCTATGGTTTTTTTGTCAACTCTCTCATATTTTTTATTGGATTATAGTTTTATAAAGAGTATAAAATAAAACGTAAATCTCTTTATATGTTTATCCCTTATTGTATCCACAAAGGGGAAGGAAACTATATAAGGGATTTATCTACTGATATGTGTTTACCCTATTTGGGGGAATCATGTATTTAGAAAGAGTTTTTCATTGTTGAAATTTATAAATTCATCATGTGAAATATTCTAACATGTTTAGGGATAATTTATATAGGAACATTTAATTCATAGGTTCAATGAATAATTGAGAAATGTTGGAGTTGATAAACAATTTGTTTCCAATCGATTATCAGTTTATTTCAACCAGTCGTACCAATGGATAAGAGAATTTTATTGTTCAATTTGTATCAATAATTATCATGTTATGTGATAAAGTGGATGTAATTTACTCTTATATACATCATATTTTTACAATTCAATGTTCCTGTTTTTTCAACACTGAGTTCACTCATGTAGTCAGAGAATTATTGAATAATAATTCATTTCTAAGTGTGATGATTTTGAAGGTGATTTATTATTCTTTTTTCCTAAAAAATCCAAATGAGTAAATTGTTAAGTCATATATACTTTTTTTAGATTGGAGAACCTGTGTTTGAATATGATGTAAAGAGAAGATGAAGTAGATATGATTGGTGTGTTGAATTTTTTTTGTCAACATGTAAATCATGTTCGTACTCAGGCATTTAATGGTGATGCATTTTATGTGATGTCTTTTATAAAATTCTAGAATGATTTTCATTTTATTAAAGAAGCTTGAAGTATGAATATAGGTGATAAAATTTAGAGGTGACAACACCATGCCATGATAGTATATCAAAACGAGAATGGAATCTATCTTGAAAGCCAATAATAGTGATGTTTCATTGGAAATGATTGTTTTTAAGGTGTTTTTGTTAGGGAGTTTCACCTATTAAAAGAGTCAATCTTGTTTATGTTATGGGAGTCTCTAAAACATGATGATAAATAGTATGCGCATAGGGAATAAAAATAAAGAGTATCGTACTATGTTGAATGTTCAAGGGGTGTTTAAACTAAATTTTTTTCCAGTGTAAAATGGAAAACATTTCTATTCTCTTGATATTTTCATTGTAGCTATTTTAAAATATAAAATTATAGGGGCCATTTTTTGTCTACTTTTTGTAGCCTTTTTTACATAATATTTATACATCGATCCATTGATCAATTAATGAAGAAAACATATAGGATTTTTTCTGAAGTTTAAAATGGGGATTTACACATTGTGTAAGTCTTAAATAAATATCAATCTCCAAAACAATGAGTTAAAAACATTAAATAGTTTACTATGGTTCCATTTTAAGAATAAGTAAACACATTAAGTCACTATTTTCAAGAATAATAAAATGGATGGGAACTATAAAACTAAGATATATATGTTGTAGAGGATCCCATTGTATTAAGAATAGGATACTTATATGGAACATCTTGAGGAGTAAATTCCATAGTTATTGGAATTTTTAGAGTAGTTTCTAAGTGTTTGAGTGCAGTTGGACCAAAATAGGGTCCAAAAAACTATAGTTCTATACATGGTTGAAAGAATGTTCCTACTTCAAGTGGATATAATGATTTGGATCTACTGATGACTTTGGGACTTTTAAAAATAAATCTCTGAATTTCTTTAATCTAATCAATGGTGGATATTAGATTCAATGTGACATATTGGATAAAAATTAGTAAGAGAAGTTTAAAATTTATTGAAATAAGAAGATTTTTTTGTCTTTAATTTTAAATTAAAATTTTAACTTATTGATTTGATGTTTTTGTAAAAATATAGATACACAAAAAAATATAATATAATAAAATATGGATATTAACATAATAGATAATACATATAAATAATATATAAGATAAAAAAACAAATAAGAAAAATAATATAAGATAGACATTGATTGTGTTCATGCATTGTGCATACAAACTAAAAAGGTGACTTTTTATTGTGTAAGAGAAGAAGGACATAGAACATGAACAACTAAAAGTGATTCTATTTTGTAGAATGATCTTTAGTTTTTATTTTTATTCATATAATTATAGAGTTAGGTATTCAATTTTGTAAGAGATTCACTAAAGTATTTTTAGGATATAAGTAATGTGAGTTAAAGGATAAACCATGATATCATGTACCTAACATTTAATTCTAGTGGGTTTTATTATCATGGAAAATTCCAAATCAATCCAATGATTAACGTTATATTTTGATAGGTGAACCTTGTAAAGCACTTTGATTATTATTTTGGTGTGTCTTGGATGTGTGTTTACATAGGATATCACTCATCCAAATAGACTAGTAAAGTTGTTTGAAAATAATCATAAAAGAATAGAAGATAATTGATTCACCCCCTTTGTGATCACCAAAGTATCTTGCTTGTGGATTAACAGTTTACCATGTGAAACCCAACCAACCACATAATCAATATGCCTTATCATAAATATATGTCTTACAAATCAAGTAAAAGTTTATTTAAAAGTCATTAAAATTTAAAAAACTATTTTTAAAATCCATTTAATATTAAAATACCCTTTTGAAACATTTTATCAAACAACTTGAGGGATAAATCTAGTTATAAATTGAAAACAATGTAAAACCACCACTTTTTGAAATACTAATCCAAGAACATAAAGAGTTAAAATTAAATATTCCATAATTTTTCATTCTTAAAATAATTTAACAAACAAAATAAAAATAAATTCAATAACTAAATACAATCTAAAGGAAAGATCCAATATATAGAGACAAGTGCCAAAAATGTTATGTAAACTATTTTCCTTAACTAAACATAACAAAAAAAATGAAAATAGGGATCTATAAAATCCTATAAACCAATATATTAAACTTTAAAACCAACCCCAACCATGGATTCAACCCCCATGGCTGGTTAGGGAACCAAAAATGATGTATCCAATGAATAAAAAATAACTTTAGGTTGAGAGAAAGATAAAACTACATGAAATTGAAGTCCACCTTAAATAATCCAACCAAAATCCAAAAAGAAATTAGAAGTGGAAAAGGAGGAGGAAAAAACACATCTTATATGAGTTACATCATGAAAATGGGAGGAAAATAGGGAGGTATAAGTTAAAATAATGTAAGGGAAAATGAGTAAATTCATAATTCTAAAATATGGGAATGTAAAATTGTAGTGCGATATAATCTTATCATAGGGTGATATACCTACAAAAAAACCTACCAAGGACATGTTCCTATGTGACCTCCCTTCCTTTTGGTGAAATAAATATCTCTAGTAAACACCTTCACTTCTTAGGTCACACTGGGGTGTAACCCACCACCACCACAACATAACATACCTCCTTAGAAAAAATCTCCACTACCTTGGTGACATTGCATCATGACCAACCTTGGTCATGGAACAACTAGTTTCAACCTAGAACTAGAGATTCCAATAAAATCCAAAACTACCTAAAAATAAGGAAATAAATGAATATTAAAAAAAAATTAAAAAATTAAAAAACATTTACCTGAAGATGACACTATGGATGTGATGATTTTTTCCACCATGCCACTTTATACCCCCAAAAAGTTCTCATCACTTCCTTTAAGAGAATAAGTGAGGAAATTTCTCTCACAAAAAGGCCCCACACTCCTAATCCTCATGGATATCTTCACCAAAATACTAAATCACATGATCTATGATATGAACAGGATTCTAAAAAATAATGGTTTTAAGCTTCAAGTTTAATTCCTCGAACTCAACCACAAAAGACAGACCGAAAGATTCTTTTTCATCTAATAAACATGAACCACTTTGTGAATGGACATCATTTGAGATGGTAAGGCTAGATTATGTATTAATTCCCTAATATTCTTAATGATCTCAAATGTATTGATATACTATGACACCAACTTACCCTAATTTTGTAATTAATGATGATCTAGTAGAGGAGAAACTATAAGGAATACCGAATCACCAATGATAAACTTTAACAGATGATGATCACAATTAGAATAATGTTTTTGGAAACTTTGATATATCTCTTACCTTTTCTAAATCAATTGTAACTTACTCATCATCTCCTAAATGATTCTCATCTGCTACAGGGAATGCTCACCCAACACTGCCCAATAAAATAGGGGAAAAGCATGGTCATCCATAAAGAATTTATAATTGATCCATCCTCAAAAAAGTATTGATAATTATTATAATATGAAAACTAATCTGGTGATAAATGATTCTCACAAGAAAAAACAAAATCAAGAACACATTTTATTTAACCACCTTTCTTTGGATGATAATTTATGATCAATTTTAGCTGAGAGCCCATCACATCCCAGATACCCTTTTAGAAACATGACATAACATAAAAACTCATAACAAAATAAATCCATAATTACAAGATATATTACATGGGTTTTACTTTAGTACATTTATAGGATCTTTTTGTTTATAGTTTTATAGAATTAGGTAAAAATTACATAACAAAGTGGACACTTTTACACAAATTTCATTTTTTTGTACAAAAATATAACTTTATGTTTACATCCATGTTTCATTCAAGACATTTTTTCTTTGTTTAAGACAAGAATACATAGAGAAAAAATAAAACCTACTAGAATTTATACTCGTCCATATAGCCTGTAAAAAACATTTTTGAAAATATGGGATGATAAAATCAAATCTCATTAATGGATATAATAATAAAGGAATCGATTTAGTCTAGTGAAAACCATCAAAAGCCATGAATACATTTACCTTTTCCACAATAAAACATTCATAAAATAAATAAAAAATTCCACATGTGAAAATAAATATTTTATCAAAAAAACATTCAAACACATTATTAAGCATAGGAACCCCCATGAAGGCATCTTGGGAAATTTGTGAACTCATGAAAATATTTATTTTAAAAACAAACCTTTCACCTTTAAATGTTCATACACAATACTTACCTCATGAAAAAAAATATTTCTATAAAAAAATTTAAATTAATATTATAGTTTTCTTAGAGGATAATATCTATTTTATAATAAATAAATCCTAATTAATTTTATATGAGTAAAAAACCTAGTTATCTCTCCCATTTTCACTTTTGAAGACCCTATCATTATGAAATGCATTATGGAGCTATGCCGGGATCACCCATCTTCAAAATCTATACCAGGCTCATCCATCATCATCTATAATTTTCATTTATCATATTATGGGGAAAATTTTAATAACACACTTTTTCCTCATAAAAATATTGAAAATTTTATTTAAAACCATAAATAACATTCTATTTTCACATAATCATAAGGAGAAATATCTATTTTCTTTAGAAAATCTTAAAAATTAAATATTCATAGAAGACCGAGAATATGATAGTATTTGAAAAAACATGTTAACATGTAATGGAATCTTGAAAATTAATAACATCTATTATGATAGAAAAATTTGGTCAAGTCTTATATGTTAAAAAATATTCTTTTTCACTTTGGTAAAAAAAAATTAAAGGCATGTGCGGTAAATTTTTAAAATATCCATTTTTAAAATGTTTAAAATAAAATAAAAAATATTTGAATATTAATTTAATGGTATTTTATGCATATATAACAATTTTCATGGAACATTTTGAAGAACTATTATATGAATGAGGAAGAGTTTAAAACATTTAAAATATTTTTTCAAGGAAACCCCCTTACCTTAAGTATCATTTAGCTTCGTAAATTCTCAAACTCTATAATAATAATATTATATTAGTTTTATACTTTATTAACATAATTTTTCATGTTCATTTAATTATTATTATTGCATTTATTTTATATATTAACATGTTTTTTAGGTACTAAAATGGTTATGTTCAGATTGGATTTTTGGGGTCATTTTGTACATAACCTCCAAACAACTTTGGTGGGTAGACCATGGTCAAAGGGGTTATCATTAAATTACCTAGATAATATTAACCATTTTATATTTATATTATTTATAAATTAAATACAATTTTAAAATCAACTATGTTAGGTGGTGTGGAAAAATGAATCTCGTCATTTCATGGAGACGGTAGTCTGTATGTGCACATGAATGACATTTTCATTTTTCTAATGATTGGAATAGAAATAAATTATTCAATATTTTAATTTTAAAGAATAATTATTATTTTATATGATTCATATTTATTCATTATTTATATCCCAATTACCAACCTTGTGTGCTGGAAATTAAAAATGAATCACATCTCTTCATTGAAGTGGTATTCCATATGTACACAAGAACGACGTTATCAATTTCCAATGGATAGAAAGTGTAATAAGGAAAGTGGTATATTATATTTAAATAAAATTAATTATGCGAAAATATCATTTATATTCATCTTATACATCATTTTAACCAGGAATATAATCTTGTAATGAAAAACAAAACGCACTACTCCGTGGAGGTGGTAGTCCATACATATGAACAAGAGTTGTTTTTATTCCATATAAAATGGAAAAGAATATGAAAACGTTTTATAACATAATCATAATATAATTTATGTATATTTAAAACAATTATTCTGTTATTAAATCATGGTTAAATAATATTTGAAGGAGGTTTAATAATAAATAAACATTAAACTCTTGGTTAAGAGTTATACAACTTCTTTGGCAAACCTCTTTTGGCATACAGGTTAATCCTTTTAGGTTTGGAATTTATGTGAGAAAAGGAACACTAATATTCTATTAAGTATGTTTGAGAGAGATTTAGGCATGTATTATCTGATCTATAGTTCTAAAAATATTTAAGGAAGAGATGGTAGGGGGTTCTCTTTTATAAGGAAGGGGAGTTACATGCTTGTTATTTTTAAAAGAAATTAAATATTATAAATTTATTACACATGTAAAAGTGGATAAAAAACTATAAAATTTTAAATATAAGGTTATAATAGTACAAAAAAATAATAACATAATATTTAAGTCAAAAATTCATGGCATTGTCACAAATTGTTTACCTTAATTAACTAGATTTCCCCTTTGTGACGATGAAACATTTTTACCAGGGTTACAATTCATAATGACCAATAATGAAATTGAAATAATTAATAAATTTAAAATTATGATTAAAAATATGGAATCCATTTTTTAATATTCAATTTACATAGGTGGTAGAAAATAATTTTATTATAACTGCATAAAACACAATGACAAACAGTTGTTTTAGAATATTTAAGTATAAAAATGAACTTATACTAAAATAAAATATAATTTCAATTCCTATTAAAATATTTATATTATTTATAATAAAATATATTTTATGTTAATTTTAAAATAAATACAATATATAATGGTACTTTTAATTTATTTTATTTAAAAATATGGAAATTTTTCAAAAATCGCCATTTTTCACAATACACTCAAAAATTAATCTTTAAAGAAAAATCGCAAAAAATCACTTTAAGAGAAATTTGAAATGGTTATATAAAAAATGAAGTTAATTTTAAAAAGAATCAATTTTTAAAAATTAGAAATTATTCTTTTAAATAAAATTGTTTTTTTTTTCTGGAAAAACAATTCAGTTAAATTAAACAATTCTATTTTTTACTGAAAACTTTTTTAGTAATATTTATAAAACTATATTGATCTGGAATCTATAAAATGAATACTAATAAATATTGATATTTATTTATTTATATAATTTACTGGTTTCCCACACAGAAATTTTAGGTATCGATGAAAAATAGTCATTAACAACACACCATGAAGCTTAGTTATCTCATGAATATAAAGGCAACCAGGATATTAAACCTTCATCGACTTATTAATAGGAAGAAAGTGGATAGATTTCATTAACTGTTTGAAAATAACCCATATAGTATCATTACTTCTAGGATACCATGTAATGACCCGACCCATGTTATCCAGATTCAGTGCATTATTACATAACAATGGCATGATACAAGGAATAATGTCCGGAAAGACCGATCAGTTTAGTAGCCTTGGGAGTACTAGATATATTCATAATTTTTACATTACATCATGAAATAAATACATCAACAATACTTTTTCCCATTTTTATCAAACTTATATCCTTAATCTATCCTAATAGGTCAACCATAAAATACTTCTTCACATCCTTTGAAAAATAAAACATAGAAAGTGGTGATCTTAGATGCCCAGTAAGGATAACAATAGAGAGGAAACATTCGTAAATAAGCATAAATGTTTTAGGAAATGTATAAGGCTAAAATAAAAGCCTTTTAACCAAAAACATCAGAATAATATGGAAAATATAAAATAAAATAATTCTATTTACTTATTCATATGGATATTCTACTATTCAAACAATCACATTCAATTTTAATAGTCACTTTCATAATGATGGAATGCATAATACTAGACTTCATAACCACATAGTCACGGCCTTATGTCAAGACTAAAAATAATATTTTGTCAAGGCCTTGGTCCAAGACACTATTTTGTCTCATTAGACCTAACGATGCATCGAGGAGCTATAGAGGGCCCCACCCGTCACTTACTAAGTCCAATGCATTCCTCATATGAAAAGGTTTAAATATAACATAAACATTAGTATTAAAAATAGCATAATAAATGTCAATAATTTATCCTTAAACCATGAATGGTATAAAAATAACACATCCACTTTCAAACATATCACAAAACCTTCAACACAATATAGAATGTTTGTATCATAATAAGTCAACTTCAAACAAGTTTAAAATCCATGAAAGGGTGTTGGCATAGATGAAAATGATTTTTAAAACTCTTTGGGAGAATATCCCTTTTTAATGAAAACATTTAAAAGGCCCAAATTTATAAAATAAGTAATTTAAAAGAGATTTTTGAATCAAATCATCCCATACCACTTTGAAACTTTTGAAAATAATTATCATTTCAAAAATAATTGTCCATATAAATAAATCCTTGAAATCATTTCGAAAACATGGACATTAATTAAAAGGGTTTAGAAACATAAATCTTTAAAACATTTCAAATAGTGATCTAGTAAAATAGACCCTCCCATAAGACCTAAAAATATTCCTTTTGAAAACATTTTTATGAAATATAGTTATCGATGATAAATATGTCCCAGTAAATACTTACACATAAACAATCTCGGATAATAATGAGATTGAAGAAATAACCCTTACCTTGTACTTTCTTTTAGTCAAGGGTATGTTTAAACTCCTGTATAAAGACCATAATTTGTTATTAAATAATACCAGAACAATATCAATATTTATTATATCATAAATTATTCATTTATGACTTTATATTACCCATTCAATAACAATTTCTCTGTTAAATTAACATTTTGGGTAATAATCACTTTCTTTATCGTACGTGTTTTAACTTGTTACTCAGGATTGTATCACTTAGATCATGATTTAAATACATCCAGAATATAAAACATTATTTTTATTTCATATATATTTAGAATATAAATATGTATTATAGACATATATATGAAATGGAAAACACCATTTATGGAGACGATAGGCCGTACTTACGCATAAAGGTTGTTTCGGTTTTCGTATCATTTTGAAAGGAAATAAGTGAAAAAGATATATGTAAGTACACAAATATATATATATCTCTCTACAGTAGAATTATTATTTCATATATTACATACTTATTAATTTATATACTTTTATAATCATCATTGAATGAAGAACGTGGAAATGAATCTCATCACGTCAAGGAGACGGTAATCCATACGTACGCACGAGAGACAATATCATTATATTGATGGTGAAATCATATGTAATTGGATTTTTTATCAGATATACAGAATCATTAACATTATATATTTATTATTTACATCATTTATACTCATTATTACTCCCATCCAAATAATGAAGTGTTTGAATAACAAACTACACCACGACGTGGAGACGATAAGCCGTACGTATGCACGTATGGTGACTTTGGCATTAATATGATGGATAGAATAATAAATATTGGTGTACCATTGTTATAATAACATCATAGTATATAAAATATACTGGAGTTGTTATTTTATAATAGATACAACAAAGAAAGAAGATGTGGAAAAAGAAAATAACTTGAAAGAGATGATGAAATATTTACCTCTTCTTCGGGTTCTTCCTTTTTATTTGATCAAAAGAGATCCATAGGTTGGATTTATGATCATATTAAGGCCTTTAAGATAAAGGTAGGAAATTTGGGAGGATATTTGGTCAGGTTTTGTCTCATCCAAAAGGCTTTGGAGGTATGAAATTAAGAGGAGGGGAAGTGTCATTTTATAACAGAGGTGAGGGTCACTTTAGGAAAAGCTGGAAATATTATTCTATAATAAAATAATTTTCAATTTATAATGGATAAAAAATTAATTATTTAAAGTATATGGTGGGTAAGGGTCTAAAAACTCTCAACCAATAGGTTTTAAATAGGTTTTGGTCATCATATTAACCTTATCATTTAGATTTTACTCTTAGTTAAATAGTCTGACATTTACCATGTCTCTTTGTATTTTTATATTATATGCTTAATAAAATTTCTATAACAAGCCAAGAAAACCCCATATAGTTCATTATTAATATATATAACATTATCTATGTCCTCTTCTTGAGCCTTAGATTTTTTGGAATATTATATCAATTAATAATATAATATTTGTTTTAAAAACTCATTTCTTTTATTTTTGACACTATTTAGTGTTTGATTTTTATGAAACCAGAAAAACTTTATCACTTCAAATAAAATTTATTTAATCAACCATAACAGGTCATATTAACATATAAAATTTGATTAATTCATCAGAACTCTAAATTTACATTTATTTGGATATTTATAATATCAATTATTTTGATATTTCATTAATAAGGTAATTACTGCATCATCATTGTGTCAAAAATAAATTAAATTATTTAATGATTAAAATTATAAATAAAATACCATTATAGTAGGAAATATTTTTAGATTTCTAATTAATATTTATAGTCAAATTTATCTTATGTGTAATGCTATATTAAAAAACTTTTAGTTATTAAACTTTTAATTTAACTCTTTTAACTCTTCTTTATATAAAATAATAATAAATGGACTAATCTAATAAAAGTGGACCAAAGGGGGTAATATTTCATTCCAATGGTTGCTTTTGGTCGAACTAAACTTATCCAACAGAATTTGGACATGTGTTAGGGTAATTATAATATCATTTAAACCCTTAATTACCCTTTTTAATTTTAACCGTGGTAAATAAAAGTTAAAAGTTACTATACACCAAAAAAATATTTTTATATTAATGAAAAATATTTTAATTACTAATTTCAACCATGTATTTCAGATTTTTGAAATTCAACTCACAGAAGCGGTAAAATTATGTTTTATGCAAATCTGTAAATGCTCCTAGAAGGTGGGTAAAAGAGGTTAAAAAGTTCAATAAAATCTTATACATCTAATTTTAATATAAAATGACTCCAATGAATCACATTGAACTAATATAGGTATTATATTTCTATTTTGACTTAAAATAAATTCAAATAATATAAATAATTATTTCAATAAAAAGTTAGTTTTAAATAATAACGTTGTGTTTTTCACTATTCATCAAAAATTGAAAGTTTTCAGAAAAATACCAAAAATTGAACCTCAGATAATTTTGATATTCTGAATTCAAAAATGAATTATATTTTACCAAATTCAAAACATAGAAGTTTCATTTATTAATTTGAAATTAATTCCTGTTGTCAAAACCAATAAGCGGGTTTTTAAAAAGTAATAACAATCAAAAGATTGACATGTGTTTATGTAAATTTTAAATGTGAAATTACTTTAAATTACATATATTGTATTAAATGATTAAAATATAATCTAATTATACTTCAAAACCATTCAAATTCATAATTTAGAACTATAAATTATTTTGACTAAAAAAGTTGTTTTTAATTAAAACATAGTATTTTTCGCTATTTGTCAAAAAATAAATTTATCAGAAAAGTACCAAAAATTTATCCAAACTAAGTTTTTATGTCCCACATATAAAGAAGAATTTATTTTTATTAAGTTGAATATATAAAATTGTAAAATATTGGTTTTAAGAAATGGTTCTCCGTTAAAAGGCATTAAAATTGCATTTTTTGAAATATACTTCTTTTATCTGAAAAAAATGAATTTGTTCTTATATTATGTCTAAGAAACACATAATATGGATGCTAAAATTGTATAGAGTATATAATATTCAAAATTAAGTTAATACTATTCATAACCATTTTTTGAACAACTAGTTTGGTAAGTTGTGGTGCCATTGAACTTGGTGTTGTGTGTAGAACAAGGTATTTAATTACTATAATGAGATAACATACTATGAAATAATGGGGTGTTACATTCTCCCCTAATTAAATAAATTTAATCCACACAATTTGAAATTGTTCTTCAAAAATAAAATTTTAAAAATAGAAAAATACATTTGTGGAAAACCCACGTCATAAATTGGGTTAATAAAATTTAGTCTTAATAAGAGGGAAATGGAATGAAAAAGTCACCACTGAATTATGATATTGATTATGAGAACATTGGTTTAAATTAAAGACACATAATTTGAGAAAAAATGTAAATATTTATAAGGAGTTATTGAGGTCGTCAATCAATAAAAAGTGTAAAATTGAGGGCCTCAAATCCATCAATATATGATGATTTAAATTATCGTTACTTCAAAAAAAAAAGGTATTATGATAACACATTTTTTGTTTTAAGATGCCTTCTCTAAATTTTAAGAATTAATTTATTCATAGAATACGATGAAAAAATATACACTTAAAAAGTAGAGTTTCATCCTTCAAATAATTCCTACCACAAACTCATATTTCACTTCAAAAGAGAATATAATTCAAATAAACTTCTATTTATCCTAACTGTATAGGGTTCCAAAAATAATGAATTTATAATTCATTTGTCAGACTATTTAAAAAATTCTACATTATACAAACCAGGAAATCACATATTCCAGTGGTAGCTGATCCACCCTTATTGCCCTTCGGTTGCGGGTTCAAGTCTTGCGGCCTTGCTGGACGCGATGGGTTATCACCCGACCTCCGGGTTATCCTTTTTATGACAATCCAAAAATAATCTCATGAAATGATTTAACCTTAATAATATTATCCAATGTCAAACTTAATCGATTCAAACCTTTAGTGTTATCCAAAATACTATTGTCCAAACTCACAGTCCAAAATTTATAAGGAAGGTGAACACAATGAAGATCCTTTTTTCCACATAATAACATGTGAATACCTTCATCATGTATTCTTTTAAAACAAAATAACACCCTAAATTAAAATAAAACCTTATTGATTGCATTCATGATCCCTTATTCATTATAGAATACTGAATATACTCTTTATATACAAAAATGTTGTAAACTATAACAATGATGGAATATACAAACCATTAATCAGTTACAAGGTAGTCAAGAATATCCAATATAATTTATCCAAATCAACCATCACTTATTCCAAAATCACTACCTCGGTATCAGGACCATATTAAGATTTATCTTTCCTTCAACCATGTATTTTCCAAAAATTTAACTTGTTGTTGAGTCACTTTTGTTAGTACCATATAATCTCAAATCCTCATTCAAATAGTACTTCAATACAATCCTTATTTATTTTCATAATTAATATAACCAGTAAAACGTTGATTCAACACTCAAATGAAATAATTATTTAATAACAATGAAATAACACTATTCATTCATTGTCATCTGTGGTGGTATCATAACTTGATTAATATCCAATAGCATCATTTGGGGCATACTCGAATGGTTTGGTCATTGATTCAAGTAGTGTCCCAAATCCTTGTAGATGAATCATTATACCTTTGAAACCTTTTTATTACCATTGCAATCATGTACTTGGGGTCATTTTTCTCCACACTTATAACAAACTCTCATTCCCTTCAAGAAGTTACCAAGGTGATTATTTCCAGAATTATCAAATATGGGAAAATCCTTCTTTCCCCTTATCCCTTTATCCATATTTCGATCTTCCATCCTTTTTCCTCTATTGCTTCATTTCAAATCCATAGGACTCAGAGAATTCTTTACATATCTATTAACACATGATACAATTTCTTCATATGATGAGAATATGTGGGAGACTATTTCCCTTTTAAATTTTGTCTTAATACCATAAAAGATATGATCCTTCTTAATCTTTCCATCATGCGTATTGTTGGAATTCTGATTCCTTATACTAAGAGCCATTTCTAAACAATGGCATACACTAGGTTAGTTTACAAATCGCAATGCATAATTCCAAACTTCTAAAATACCTAACGTAAATTTAAAATATTATGCATATAATCTATAATCATAAATTTTTTCTTTGAGTAAGTATTTACTCCTAAATCCTTCATAATGTCTTGTAATGAAAATGTAAATTATCCTAAGCATATCCCCTAAGAGTGTAGTAACCAAGAGTGCAGCAAGTCCCGTTGTCGTGCACCAGTTCCCATTTGATTCTAACTCATAGCGGTGTTTTTGGGTTTTATACCTAGGTATATCTGTGCCAGAGCCACATCTACCTTCTCATATCAAGAAAGGGATGTATTTCTTGGAAAACTCACAAAATATCTACAGTACCAAAATTTATGAAGTTCTTCTATACTAATCCTCAAAGTCTATATTAGGGTAATGTTTTTTAATCAAAGTTTTTAGAAATCTAGCTTCCAAGGTTTGTACTAAACTTTTTCTGATTCCAAATGTCACTCCCCAACCCCATTTAGCCAGAGTTGATGCATTATTACATAACATTGGAATGATACAAGTAATCATTTCCAGAAAGATCGATCAGTTTTGTATCCTTGGAAGTACTGGATACACTCATAAGTTTAAATTATATCATGAAATAAAAACATCAACAACATTTTATCCCCTTTTTAACACACTTATATCCTTAACATATCACTAAAGGTCAATAATAAAATACTTTTTCAAAACTTGGGAAAAATAAAACATAGAAAGGGGTGAGATCAGATGCTCAATAAGGATAACAATATAGCGGAATCTTTTGTAAATAAGTATAAACATTTAAGGACTTGTGCCAATAAACTATTTTTTAATATATAAAAGATAAAATAGAATAATTTCATTTAATTATTCACATCGATATTCTACTAGCCTAATAATCACATGAAATTTTAATCGCCACAATCATAATGATGGAATGCATAATGCCAGACTTCATAACCACATAGTCAAGGCATAGTTCCTAGACTACACAAAATATTTCTTCAAGGACTTGTGCCAATAAACTATTTTTTCTCATGAGACCTATCAATGCATCGAGGATCTATAATGGGATCCACCCGTCACTTACTAATTTGATTGCATTCCTCATATGAAAAGGTGTAAATATAACATTAACATTCTTATTAAAACTTGCATAAGAAATGTCAATACATTATCCATAAACCATGAATGGTATAAAAATAACACATCTGCATTCAAACATATCAAAAAAACTTCAATAAAATATACAATATTGGTATCATAATAAATCAACTTCAAACAAGTTTAAAATCTATCAAAGAATGTTGATATAGATGAAAATGATTTGTAAAACTCTTTGGGAGAAATATCCCTTTTTCATGAAAACATTTAAAAGTCACACATTTATAAAGGAAGTAATTTAAAAGAGATTTTTGAATCAAATTGTCCCATACAACTCTGAAACATTTGAAAATAATTATCATTTCAAAACATTCATATCTATATAAATAAATCCTTAAAATCATTTTGAAAACATGGACATTAATTAAAAGTATTTAAAAAGATAAATATTTAAAATAATTAAAATAGTGATGTAGTTAAATAGACCATCCCATAAGACCATAAAATTTTCCTTTTGAAAACATTATTATGAAATATGGTTATCAATGATTAATATGTCCCAGTTAATACTTACACATAAACAATCTCGAATAATAATGATATTGGGGAAATAACCCTTACCATATACTTTCCTTTAGTAAAGGGTATGTTTAACCTCATGTATAAAGACTATATTATGTTATTAAATTATACCATAACCATATTAATATTTATGATATCATAAATTATTCATTTATGGCTTTATATTTCTAATTTAATAATAACTTCCATGTTAAATTAACATTTCAGGTAATAATCGCTTTCATTATCGTACGTGTTTTAACTTGTTACTCTTGATTGTATCACTTAGATCATGATTTTAATACTTCCAGAATATAAAACATGATTTATATATCATATATATTTAGAATATAAATATGTATAATAGTCATATATATGAAATGCAAAACACTATTTATGGAGACTGTAGGTCGTACGTACGCATAAACGTTGATTCCGTTTTCATATCGTTTTGAAAGAAACTAAGTGATTAAGATATATGTAAGTACACTAATATATATATATATATATATCCAGTATCATTATTATGTCATATATTACATAATTATTAATGATATATTTTTTTATAATTATCGGTGAATGGTGAACGTGGAAATGAATCTCATCGCGTCATGGAGACGGTAATCTGTACGTATGCCCGAGCGAAAATATCATTATATTGATGGTGAAATAATATTTAATTGGATTGTATATAATAAATATAGAATAATTAACATGTTATATTTATTATTTACATTAGTTATACCCATTATTACACCCATCCAAATAATGAAGTGTTTGAATAACAAACTACACCACGACATGGAGACGGTAAGCCGTACGTACGCACGTATAGTGACTTTGTCATTAATATGACAGATAGAATAATAAATATGGTTGTACCATTTTGATAATAAAATCACAACATATATAAGATATGGGATTTATTATTTATACTCGTAACAACAAAGAAAGAGGATGTGGAAAAAGAAAAGAACTTGAAAGAGGTGATGAAATATTTACCTCTTCTTCCAGTTCTTCCTTTTGATTTGATCAAAATGGCCCTTTAGGTTTTCATTCTGACCAAATTAAATCCTCTAGGATAAAGGGGGGAAAGTTGGGAGGATATTTGGGCAGGTTTTGGACGAGAAAAAAGGCTTTGGTGGTGTGTAATTAAGAGAAGAAGAAGTTCTCTTTTATAAGAGAGGAGAGGGTCACTTTAGGAAACGATGGAAATATTATTTTATAATAAATTAATTTTCGGTTTATAACGAATAAAAAATAAATTATTTAAAGGATAAAAGGTGTAGGGGTCTAAAACCTCTCAACCAATCGGTTTTAGATAAGTTTAAGTCATCATATTAACCTTATCTTTTATATTTAACTCTTAGTTAAATAGTTTGACATTTACAATGTCCCTTTCTGATTTTCTATTATATGGTTAATAAACATACTATAAGAAGATAAAAAAACCGATGTGGTTCATTATTAATATGTAAAACCTTATATAACTCCTTTGGCCAAACCATAGATTTTTAATAATATTATATCAATTAATAATATAATATTTTTTAAAAAACTCAATTATTTCAATTTTGACACTATTTATTATTTGGTTTTTTTGAAAGCCATAAAAACCTTATCACATCCAATATAATTTATTTTACCAACCCTAACATGTCATATTAAAATTTAAAATTAGTGTAATTAATCATATGTCTCAATTTACATTTATTTGGATATTTATAATATCAATTATTTTAATATTTCATTAATTAGCTAATTACTGCATCATTATTGTGTCATAAATAAATTATATTATTTAATGTATAAAAATTATAAACAAAATACAATTATGTAAGAAATATTTTTATATTTCTAATTAATATTTATAGCCAAATTTATCTTATGTATAACACTATTTTAAAAATGGTTTAGTTAATAAATATTGAATTTAACTCTTTTAACTCTTCTTTAAATAAAATAATGATAAATTTCCTAATCTAATCGAGGTGGATCAAAGGGGGAATATTTTATTAATAAGGTTTTTTTATTTGAATTATACTTATCCAATATAATTAGGACAAGTGTTAGGGTAATTATATTATCATTTTTACCCTTAAATACCCTATTTACTTTTAACCGTGGTAATAAAAGTCAAAAGTTACTATTCACCAAAAATATTTTCAACTTACTGAACCAAATTTTACTTACTGATGTCAACTTTTTTGCTCAGAATTTTGAAATTCAACACACAGAAGCGGTAAAATTAAGTTTTATGCAAATTTTTAAATGCTCCTAGAAGGTGGGTAAAAGAGGTTAAAAAGTTCAATAAAATTTTAAACATATAAATTTTTTATAAAATGACTCCAATTAATTACATTGAACTAATATATATATTATATATCTATTTTTACTTAAAATAAATTTAAATAAAATAAATAATTATTTAAATAAAAATTCGGTTTTAAATAATAACACAGTGAATTTAATTATTCATCAAAAATTGAATGTTTTTATAAAAATACCAAAAAATAACCCTAATCTAATTTTTATATTATAAATTCAAAAATGAAGTCTATTTACCAAATTCAAAACATAGATGTTTCATTTATAAATTTAAAATTAATTCTCGTTGTCAAAACCAATAAGCAGTATTTTAAAAAGTAAAAACTATCAAAATATTGACATGTGTTTATGTCAAATTTAAATTTAAAATTACTTATAATGACCTAAATTGTATTAAATGATAAAAATATAATCTAATTATACTTCAAAACCATTAAAACTCATAATTTAACACTATAAATTATTTTAATTAAAAATATTCAATTAAAACATAGCATTTTTCACTATTTGTCAAAATATGAAAGTTATCAGAAAGGTACCAAAAATTTATCCAAACTAAATTTTTATGGCTTGATTCTAAATAAGAATTTAATTTCATTAAATTGAATATATTAAAGTTTTAAATATTGGTTTTAAAAATGTTTCTCCATTAAAAGACATTAAAATTAAATTTTTTGAAAAATACTTCTTTTATCTGAAAAAATGAATTTGTTCTTATATCATGTCTAATGAACACATAATATGGATGCGAAAATTTTATAGAGAATATAAGATTCAAAATGCAGTTATTACTATTCATAACCGTTTTTTGAATGACTAGTTTGGTAAGTTGTGGTGCGCTCGAACTCAGTGTTGTGTGTAGCACAAGGTATTGAATTACTTTAATGAGATAACATACTATGAAATCTTGGGGTGTTACATACCAAGACAAACTAATCACAAAGTCTATAGAAATCACATCCCACTTCCATACCAGAATCGATAGAGGCTATAATAAACATATTGGCCTCTCATGATTGGATTTAACTCTCCAATGGTCTAAGCACCGAGACACAAAATCAAGAAGTATCTGCATCCATGTGGACCACCAGTACATATATCTCAAATAATAAAACCTATTAGTACCCCCAGGGTAAATGACCTCGCTATAATGTCTCTTTCCACTCATACCCTTCTTCCTCATGGTTTGATGAATGACCAATCTCTTTTTGAAACAAATAAAACCATCAGAAAACCAAGGCCAAACACCAAAGGTCTCCCCACCATTTATAATTTTTCCAATCCGAAATAGTTAGGATCTAATAACTTCTCAAGTCAAATCCGATCATCCAAAAAATGTTGGGCTTTCAAACTAGTCTAGAAAACCCAACCACTTTTTTCTTCCACATCTAGATGCAACTCAGTGAGTAATATCATAAAAAGTTACTCCTCTTATTACTCTTTCACCACATGAGTATGAAAATTCTATCTCAAGGAATCTTCCACCACATTCCCTTTACCTGAGTTAGTGATAAAATAAAAATAAAAATTCTATAGATATTTCACCCATTACCTCCATCTAACATTTATATCCCTCAAGGTTAAGATATAATTCATTATTTTATGATCATAATACATAGTAAACCTTTCTTAAAAAAAATTAGTGGTAACATGTTTTCAAAACATGCATCACATTCACAAACTCAAGGTCATGGGTGGGGTAATTATTCTTGTGAATGTGTAACTATTGAGATATATACACTAAAACATGGCCACATTGCATAAACACATAACCCATCCTAGTACTTGAAGCCCCATCATAAATAGTGTATCAAATCCCGAATCCATAAGAATCAAAATAAGAGTTTATTTTATTCTAACTTTTAAATCATAAAAATATATTTGTAATTTCTCCTCGAAATTCAATATCACTCCCTTTATAGTCAAAATTTTCAAGGGATATTCCAACTTAGAGAACTCCTGAACAAACTGCCTATAATATTCTGCTATTCCAAGAATGATCTGAAAATCAAATACATTATCATGAAAATTCTAATACAAAACTTCTTGGACCTTCTCATTATCCATATAAATACATTTCTCTAATTCACCAATACCCAAGAAATGTACATCTTTGACCCAAAACTAGAACTTATAAAACATCATATACAAGAAATTGACCCCAAAGTTCCCAAAATGATGTCCAGATCATGGTCATGGTCTTCCACTTTTATGGAATAAACCAAGATGTCATCAAAAAATACCACAAAAAAGGATTCAAGATACAGGTGAAATATTTGGTTCATCGAGTCCATGAAAATAGAGGCGTAATTAGTAATATTGAACAATATAACTAAATACTCATAATGCTCATACCATTACCAGAAAGTGGTATTGAAATATCAACTTCCCTCACCCTTAGATGACGGTATTCTACCCCAAGGTTAATTTTGGAAAACCATCTTTCCCCCTTGATTTGATCAAATAAATCATAAATCCATGATAATGGGTATTTATTCTTAACATTCACCACATTGAGATATTGGTCATCAATGAAAAGTTAGATGCTTTCATCTTCCTTATTTTTAAAGAGAAATAGTTGTGTTGATGTTGAGATACTATGAAAAAATAAAACCACAAGTTTCAAGATCCTTTAATTTTACTTTTTATTATTTAAATTTGGTAGGATCCATTCAATATGGTGGAAAAGATATGGGGCTCATCCCAATGAGTAGATAGATAGAAAAATCTACCTTTAATTGGGGAAATAATTCATAAAAAACATCTAGTAAAACCTCATGATACCTACTCACTACCAATATAATTTCACCAACTAAACTCCATTCAATAGCATCTAAAAATAACATGAAGTCCTTATATTAAATTAATTTGACAATTGGAATAACATTCCATTTCCTTCCTGGTCTTGGATCCCACTCACCCTAAAAATGTTAGTGTTTCCTTTTAAATAAAGGAATATAATTTTATGATGGTATAAATTAATTTGAACATTAGTTCTCACCATCCAATCCATTCCAAAAAATAGGTCAAATATTTTAAGTTTAAGAACTAATAAATCTCAAAAAAACATAAAAATCACCAATAATCACACAACACTCAGGGAGTTTTAACCCTACACTCTCCTCTTTCCAAAAGAAGTAGATAAATCCATTATATATGATAATAACTCAGGTCAAAACCCCAAATAATCAATCAATTTAGAAAAAATAAAATAATGGGATGCACCAATATGAAACATATCCAAGTTCATAGATAAATAAATAAACATAAGACCTCTCATGGTTCCTATTCTGACATCAGAATCCATACGCACCTGCTCTATCCCATATAAACACTCATATTTGGGTCATCTTGGGTATTAACTAATAATATGAGAGTCTATTTTTATATAAGGATGATATCATGATCTATTATATGTATATGAATACACCTAAGATCATTTAATGAAAAAAATACCCAACCATGCTACCCTAAGAATGATGCCTGCAAAAGTGTTGTAGATTCCCTAATTGACCACACTGGTGGAACACCTTGTGAGTACCCTATAAAACATTAATAGTATGATTTTCCTTCGCACATTTATATCATACCACTATATTGAAGGAATCATGGGAATATAATTTGAAGGGAATTTCATGCTCCCACTGCTACCCCATTCATACTCCTCGCACATACTCTTTTTACCTAAAGATGACATCTAGCATCCCGCAATAGTATTAGTGGAACCACCCATACTATTCAACCATGTTATGTCCACCACATCAATTACTACCTTTTTGACCACCTCCACATTAGTGTAAAAATAAAAAAGAACAATCTTCAACTAAACTTTTCATCTCCAGACTATCTCAAATCATTAATCCATTAAGTAGTGATTCATGAGAATCTAAGAGAAAGGTAGAATAACATAGTAATACATGGGTAATACCTTATCAAAAAATTATCCTCTTACTCTATGTTCAATAACTCCATGGACTTCACCACCCTTTAATTGTTTGGATTAAATCACTGATTTAACATCACCATGAACTTAACCCATGTGAGATCCTCATGAAACTCATATTACACAATAAAACCCCATCTCTTCCAACTTGGTCCTTCTGAAATGTGTGTGGATTATATAACCTATGATTTCTCAGGGGTCTAAAGAAAATAAATGATGTGTAAAATATTCTCCATCAACTTTTTTGTTTATTGATATCCTTAGTTACCATAAAACATTATTTGATTCTTAATGGTAAATTCATGGGTGTGTTCCATTATCCAAGCATACCTTTACTCACTTCTTTAATCTTGATATTGGACAGTTAAAATGACTAATTCAATGATAATGGGATATATAGTAGGGTTATCCTATATTGTATGCTTCAAGAATCCCTCTTGATGACTCAAAACATGAGATAAAAATATTAACCTTTTATATTTATTTTTTCCTTGTAAAATCACTTTTCATAAAGTCTAACACTTATCATTTATAAATAATTTAAAATATATAAGAATAATTATCTAAATATAAAATTTAATTTTTTTTAATATTACTACTTGAAATTATGTTGCAACAAACATTTTACTCATTAAACAATTAAATAAACACACTGATTTATTGAAGAATAAGTCTATGATATCACTTATGGGTTTTAAGATATCATAAAATGACATTGGTAATGGAAGAAAACTCATTTATACCCGATATATCCTCAATTGTTCATTGTTCAAGAAAAATTAAGAACATGAGTATACCTATAGTTTCAAGTAATACACATTTTACTTTTTGTTGAACTCTTTATCAATATCATTAATGAAAAAAATGAATGATTCCTACCTCCAAGGTGGTACATCAGTATTTTGATCCAAGATCATATCATCTAGGTTATCATACATAGAGAGGTGTGATAGAGCCTTCTCTATTCATGATGAACCATTCTATGGGAAGGTTTATAGATCTAAAAATATTTTAATGGAACTAGTGATCATTCCAATATGAGAGATTGTGACTCATTATATAGACATCCAATATACTCTTCATTTAATGAAGTATGTTGGCCATATGTAAAATATTAGTTTCCATATCATGGAACTCATGAGTTATATCAGATTTATTAATTCATTAAACCCTTTTAATGAAGGTGTGCAATCCATAAATAATACATCTGATATATTTGAAATTTAGGTATACTATGTGAGAGGGACATGGTAGATGCATACACGCAAAGTTGTTAGCCCAAGATATTTTAGTGGCATCACATTCTCAATCCCCTTCTTAAGGATACATTTCTAATAATTTATAATCAATATCCCACTTAAATATACATCAGAAGGTAATTTATCCTTATGTAATATGAATCATACACATATTATTCAATTTCACATCCAAAAATCTCCCACTTTCACTAGAATCCATAATTACTTTGTGAAAAAACACAAATAATATTTATAAATCCATACAAAAACTCATTTTGGACATGGTTTTAAAAATATATATATTTATTTTAGAACAATTGTTTTTTCGAAAACTTAATCCTTATCCAATATCCTAACAATGTGACCCTACACACCTTAGTAGCATTAATAGAAAACATAAAACCCATATTTCATAGTTGAAAACAAAGAGCACCATTTATAAAATGATTTGTGTTTCTCAAGATACTAAGGGTTATGGTGTAATCTCTATCAAAACATAATCATATATCATATGAAAATTTGTATCTTAAGATGTATTATATATATCAAATGTATAATAATATAATCTATTTTCCCATAACATCGAATGACCACTAGGTATTGAACATTATCAATCTAATATAGGAAATATCATTTGTTTCTTGGTTCTCTTAAAAAGGTAGATTGGGTTGATGAATAAATGAAATGTTATTTATCTAGAAGATTACTATGTACGATGTCCCTCATCCAAGTATCTAAACACATCATATTTGACTTAGTTAAGTATGGTTATGAATTTCCTCATTATTATTCAATCAAGGTCCATATGTCCATACTTATCATATTTTTGGAAAAATCCCATCTTGGTCATGGTCCAATTGAATGCATGATTAGAAACATACCCAAAAACACCATAATTTTATATGTTGTGATGCATCATGTAATAATGGTATCCAATTTTGAACATTATCCTGCTAGGTATCTCCCCAACATCAATTAATAAGGATTTATTATAAGTATACACCTTTAAGTATATCTGAGACTGTATAACTTTCCTTTGGATATACATGGAAGTTGATTCAAAGTAATAAGTCTATACTTATTACCTCAGGAATTTATTGTTCATATATTATATACTATCATTTATAAAAATTATTATATTCTATTATGGTTAATCTTAAAATACTATCATAACCCATAATACTTTATGATAATCATCAATTAGGGATAAATACCTTTTTTGATGATAAATAGGGGCTTCATTTTTATAAATACATGATAAATTATTCAAATATTACATTGATATATAAAGTATCGAATACCAAGAGACTCTACATAACCCTCGTGCTTTTGATATGATAACAGTTTTATTAATAGATCCACTATATTACCATTTGTTTCTACCAAATTGATTCTAACATCATCCTCTTCAACATTCTATAATATAATATAGTATTATTGAAGTATTTATTTACTTATTTGGTTAGAACGAGGTTCCTTACCATGAGAATTTAATCCCTTATTTTCACAATAAAGCTTGATTTCTCCCAAAATTCTAGAAATCACCTCTATTATATAAATGAACTTACTGATCAAAATAGATTCATTTATACCAATTAATATAGTGATGTACTCTACGTCTATTTTCAAGTCTACTATGGTGGATTGTTTGGAACTATTCCATCTAAGAAATCTATCATTCACGAAAAACATGAAACTAAATTGAGATTTCAGGCCATCTCTTTAAAATTGGAAACTTTCTTCTAAGCAATCCTTTATATAGAGTTCATCCTTCCCTCCAAAGATAAATAACATATATTCATCCCTTATCAAGTAATTTATAATTTTCTTCACAACAATCTAGTGAATCTCACCAATAATGAATTATTATATAGTAGTAATTAGAATAGAATAGGAAACACTAGGTCGAGTATAAAACATGAAATACATGATATAACCTATGTCAGAAACATGTGGATTTTTATCCTTCCATGATAATTATTTATAAGGATCTTAAATATTACTAAGATTCATACCATGTAACACTGATAAAGACCCCATTTTTGGAGTTCTACATGATAAAAATATTTATAAATTTACTAATGTAAGTGAATTTAATGTGTCTATGAAATCTCTTTTATCTATATCTAATGATATTAAAACCTAGTATGTATGTAGCTTAACTCAATATTTTTATTTAGAAACACATACCTAGACACATATTAATAATGTAAAGTGTTAGGATTTTATTTTTGATAAATAGCATTCCATCCAAATATAATATTATATACACCGATACGTTCTGACTATCCTCTTGCAAACACATGAATCATATAAATTTTTTATGAAACCAAAATATTTAATCCAATCACTAAATAAGATATTCAAACTCTAGGAAGACTAATTTTATCCATAAATAGACCATTATATCTAGAATACCTCATAAATCTCATTTGTCACCTCAAACCCATTTCTACGTATCATATAGTTATCTTCAACTAAAATCCATTTATGGCATGTGGTTTTGACATCCATTTGATATATCTCAAAAACATTATCAAATATGGAAAGAAAAGATTAATGTAATTTACCATCAAATAGGCTAAAATGTTTCATTATGTTTATTACCATGATTTTTCATGTAACCATATATAACCAACAATAATTTATTGGTAGAAACTCTACCATTAAATTCATATTTCTTGTGGAAACCCCACTTGTACCCTATGGGTATCACCCTATAAATTGTATCCACCATTGTTTTAAATTGGTTAGTTTATATGGATTCCATTTCAAATTACATGTATTTTAACCATTTATATGAATTAGAACCATATATGTTCTCCCAATTGGTTGAATGTTTATATATTATGAATATTACTTCATCATCATTATTTATGTAAAATATATATCTCATAATATATTGATGAATACTATTATACCTTTTAGGTTTTTATGTGTCTTGATTTAGTTCTTATTCTATAACTCATCATGAAACAAGCTCAACATCCATATTAGGAATTTTTCCTCTTTGTTGGTGTTTAGCTTCTCTAAGTTCAACATCCCTCCCACTGAATACATAACAAATAAATTAATTCTTGGGGAATATATAAAATCACATAAAAAAACATTTATGTCATATCATTATAGAAATAATATCACTTAGTTTCATTGGGATAAAAAAATAAGCATGTTTAGATTTGGAGTTAAGATTATCATAATACAATCACCATATGAATGGTTTGAATACTAAAATATTCATAAAATACATAATGGGATATATCCTGGTCTATAGCTATTATGGTGTCTTTGTAAATTCTTTATATGGAAAATAATTTAGTAGAAATTTAATAGTCTTTAAAACATAACCCCATAATGTAATAGAAATGTCACATCGATTCATCTTTCATAAAACCATGGAAAATAAAGAATGATTCCTAATCTTAGACACACCATTCAATTATGGTGTTCTAGGAGGATTTAATTGTGAAAAAATTACACTATCCCTCAAATGTCCAATGAATTCTTGCATTAAGTATTTATCACCTTGATCCTATTGAATTATCATTATAATTATTCCTTTTAGATTCTGTACTTCGTTCTGAAACTCTTGGAACTTTTTAAAAGTTTCATACTTTAAACTCATCAAAAAAATATTCATACTGACTTAATTTATCATTAATGATAATAACATACCTAAAATAAAAAAAATTATTGAGTACTCATTGTTCCACACACATCACCTTGTATGAGATTTAACCATCTACAAGCCCTTTCACCTTTTCCACTAAAAGTTGTTTTGGTCATCATGCTTAGTAAATGAGATTCTCAATTTTCAAATGATTAAAAGTATAATAGTTATAATAATCCATTTTTATAGATTCTTTATATGTATTTCTTATTTATATATCCAATGAAACAATTCCAAAGGTGTGTGGGATTAAAATTAACACTGAGCTTTTTATTATGAATATTATAAATAGGATTGCCCATATCATAAATATTTAAACCATTTATCTTATTTCAAATACCATAATTCATCACACTCATATAAGTAGAAAACAATTTGTTCTTAATAGTGATTTATAATATCTTCTTGTTCTAAAAATATATATAAATAAAATTTCTATTCATAGTGGGAACATAATAATAGTTCTCCAACTCTAAGATTAATGTACTTGTTAAAATCATATCATAAGTTCTAACCTCTAATAAAAAATACATACTTTATTATTGAAAGAAGATATACTTAACACATTTTCAATCATATTTTATATATAAGTCCGTATTTTTTATATCAAATGTGTGGAACACACCCAATAACTAATACCCAAGAGTTAGATTTAGGGAAATTAACCTCTATAACATTCACATCTGGATGCTCAAAATAAATTTATTTAATAACACTTCTAAACATTATATGACAGTATTGAACTATTAAATTGGTAATAACTATTGTGGATATCAATAAAAATATAATGAATTATTCCATAACCTACAATAGAGACATATATGTGGGCGAGTATCATGTTTTATATGTTTTCATCACGGAATTTTAATGAAATTACTCCCACAAAATTGATGAGCATGTACATCATATCCATTTAGTGATCCAAGAAATATATTTCAATAAGTAATTATTACACTTTGTAAATCCTCCCACCACATATTTATTTAGGTAGGTAATGATATAAATCTTAACAATTATGATTCATTTATAGTTGAGTAGGAAACTCTACCCATATCCATTATATGGAAAAACTCAACTCTATTGATTTGGTATCTTAACTTTTAGGGTTTCCAATCTAAGTGTTTCCAAAAGCTCATATTTTAATTTTTTACCAAATCTTAGTGTTATCCATTTCAACCACCCCTTACATAAGATAATCCATGGGAACCATTCATTGGCATAACCTTACCAGTTGGATGATTCAGTTCTTATCATGTACTAATTGAGAAGGAATGTTGTAGTTATTATTTTTAAGGGTTTTTTAAAGGCTCTCCATTTTATTATATATAACATACATATTATAATAATTGTATATCTTTAATTATATATTATCTCTTATTTTATACCTTTTTTATGCATGATTCTAATGATTTTTTTTAGAATCCTATTTTATCCACTAAATTAATATATTGAAACCATATTAATGTGTAACTATTTAAATAGACCATAAGTTTGGGCTGCTAACCCAAAAAAATCCAAGAATATTTACACATATCTGAATGAATCCCATGTATAAATTATACGAAATTTTCATCTAAAGGATAGAGTAATAAGGGTTTGAAAATATTCACATAAGTAATCCTAAAGTGACAAAGAGAAATCCTCTCACCTTTCTAGAATAATCATACACATCTAGGCTAGCAGGTAGTCCAATACCAAGTCCCTATCCTTAGAGAGACTTTATTCAAGGGATAATTCAATTCATGATATCTCTAATACATAATAAAAAAACTATATTCAAAAACTATTCTCATGATCATAACTCTAAAAACAAACAAATGCCAAAGAAGATGAATACTAAATATTATGATATTATAGATAGAATGCAATACATATATCTATCTCATAATATTATATTATTATGTAAATAAATCACAAAAAAAATATTCACAATTCATAAACAATTTATAACCTTGAATATTCTAGTAATTATCAAACAAATAAAAATATTATTTATTTCCCAAATCATGACAAACAAATAAGAAATTTTCACTTTTAATTTAATACTATAAAGTCTCATTTTATAAATCCCAACACTTTTCATTTATATATAATTTAAAAACCATAAACATAATCAAATAACATTAAAAATTTAACGATTTTTTTTAAAACTAACACTTGAAATTACATTTAACCAAACATGTTATTCATAAAAAATGAAATAAAAATTTTGATTTAGTGAAGAGAAGGACCTTGATACCACTGATGGATTTCATTATATCATCCAATGACCTTACCAATGTAATAAAACCAATTTATACCCAATTTATCTTTAATTATTCAATGTGAATGAAAAATAATGAACATGAGAATACCTACAATTCCGATAATCCATATTTTAATCATCAATTAAAACTCAATAAAGATAACTAAAGAATCTAATAAACACTTCCTATCCTGGATTCAGTAAATAAAACATTGGATTCATGGCTTTATAATGGGGATTTGTGTACACTTAGAGGGGTGTTAGTGTGTTCACTATTCATGATGGGTGATTCTATGAGAATGAAGAGATCTTCAAAAATATTATCGTGAAATTAGTGATCATCACAATAATAGGGATCACATACCATTATACAGTCATCCTCTATGATCTTCATTTAAAGATGAGTGTCATCCATATATGACATATCGGGTTTCATCTCATAGAACCCATGTATTACATCTCATTGCGTTCAATTATTAAACCCTTTAATGAAGGTGTGAAATCCATGAATAATCCATCCCATGGGTTAGAACCCAAATAAATCCATGTGAGAGGGACATGGAAAATGCATGAAATCAAATTAATAAGCCTAATGCACATTATCAGTATCATATTATCAAGCCTCTACTTAATTATATTTTACTAAAAATGTATATTTGAGCTTCAACTTATGAATACATTGGTAGGAAATGTATCCTTAAGTTATATGAATCATTTTTATATTATTTAATTACACATCCAACAATCACATAGAAGGGGTTCTACTACCTTCACCATGTGAAAAACTATCCTTTTTAAGGATGATATATTTGATACATCACGTGAATCATATTACTCTAACAGATAAAGATCATATCCTTTTATTTTAATTTTTAGTACCCTTTATTTTATGAAGATCGTTGACCATTATAACATATTGGGTGTCATGTCTTTGCAACTTCATGTTACATCCGATTAGGGTGTTTATTGAACTCCTTAAAAGAATATGAAAGAAATTTATAATTCATTTGTAATGAATTATTACTAAATAACCTTATGTGAGTGAAGTTAAAATTATATACATTAGTGTACATTACATTGGCTGAAAAATAGTCTTGAGTTTCACCATATGTACACTGTACTATGCTGAGAATCTATTAATATGATTCATATACAAGTTATTTTAGTGAACATATAGTAATATAAACTTGCACGAAAATTCATAAGGGATTTATGAAAAACATCAAAACTCTTTCTGAATCCACCCCAAACTCTTTTTTGATACAGTTTTCTGAGACTCTATTTATTTTTGGAACAAAATATTTTTCAAAAACTTAAGCCTTTTCCAAATACCTAACCATGTGACCCATAGGTCCCTAATATCATTGAAAAAATGTATTAAATCATCATTTCGTATATGTAAGTAAAGGCCGGCCTCTAGAAAGCATTAGTTCTACTCATGTTACTAAGGGATGTGGTGTAATTTCTATCAAACATACTCATATATCTATAAAAACATTTCCACCAAAATATATATAATATACATCATATATATACCAATATAATCCCTTTTACCATTACATCGAGTAAACATTAGATATGGAGAAATTTCAATCTAGTATAGTCCATCTTATCTTTTCATGACTATTTGAAAAATACTGATTCCGCTGATGAGTACATCACATGTCATTAATCTAGTGGAATAAAACAACACATGTCCCACATATATTTCCATGAACACGACATATTTTATTCAACTAAGAATGGGAATACATTTCCTTAGTCTATTTCAATAAAGGTTTAGATTTATTTACTCATCATATGAGTGGAAAACCCCCTTCTCGGTTATGCTCTAACTGATGACATGATTAGAAACATAACCTAAGTCACCTAAATTAGATATGTTTCAATTAATTTTGTAACAAATGTATCAAATTATAAAGTGTATAATGTTATTTATAACTATAAACTCAGGTAAAAATGATTTATTATAATATTAATCGTGTAAGTATATCGATGGTTGTATGACATTACATGGAATATACTTAGTTGATTAATACAAATAATAAGTCTCCACTTATTCTCTCATTACTCCACTACTCATGATAATTTTTAAATATCATAACATATTATACTACTCTATAATGATAATCTATTAGGGATAACTCAAAATGATACTTTAGAGTGATAATTATAATTTCACTTTATAAAAAATATGTAGTCAATGTGAACGAATGACAAAGTGGAGATATCCATTTGATCAACAAGATATATTTCATAATATTAAAATATTTTAAAAATTCTTAATAAAAATAATACACATATTCCTTCCTAACATATCATATTTGATAAAAACCCAATCATCATTAGTTTTATTTTACTCTCATAGGTTTTATTAAACCCATTACCTCTTTATGTAATTCTTTCCACATCTCTATGTTTCCATCAAATAAAACTCTCCTAATAAACTCTTTATTGAGTAAATTTTATGATGTAAAATTGTTTGATTAATTATGAGACTTTCGGATCATATTACCAATGTTCAAATCCTTGAAAATATTTAAATCCTTAACTTCACAACATTAAATGTTACAATTTTAATAAATGTTGTTATCTAGTTCCTTATAGTGTCTTGTTTAGAATTATTATAACATATAGATCAACCTTATATGTAAAAAAATGTAACTATATTGATATTTAATATCATCTATATCAAATTGGAAACTTGAATTTTTGTAACCCTTTACACAGAGCTTATCCTCACCTCTAAAGATCAAGAACATATCCTTAATCCATCTTAGGTACTTAAAATGTCCTTCATTGTACTCTAGTGACTCTCAAAGGGATTAGATTGGCATATAATGGTTATACTTAGAGTATATGTGAAATAATATCACGTAAATAACTTGGAATACATGATACATCCTATGGTGGATGGATGGGTAATTCTACCAAACATTTATAACTCCTTAGATGAATCCTAAATCATTCTAAGATTCATTACATGTAACACTAGAAAAGGCCCCTTTTGGATTTCTCCATGATAAAACTATTTATCACATTACCAATGTAAATTTCTTGACTCAATCCAAAAACAATTAAAATATTTATCTCTATAGATCTCCATACCCAATATATGGGTACCTTTACCTGTGTCTTTTAGTAAGAATCATTTACACAACTACGTATTCGTGGAATAAAGAGTTGAGAAAACATTTTTTATAAGTATTATATCATTCACATACAATATTTAAAATTCTACAATACTCCCACTGATCTTCTTGTATATACAAGAATAATATGCATTCTTGATGAAAACAAACTCTTTAATTACACCATTAAACCAAATATTCCAACTCTAAAAATATTTCATCATTCCAGAAATGGAACATTGCAACTTTAATACCTTAGAAATCTCATTTGGTACTTTAAAACCTTAAGGTTTTATTATATAAATTTCCTCAAATAAATTCCCATTAAGTAAATTTGTTTATACATCCATTGGATGTATCTCATATTCAATGTATGCTATTTTGAAGAGAATTATCTGAATAGAACTTAACAGCGCAATAGGTGAAAAGTTTTATTCATTGTCCATCCCATGAATATTCCTGTCAAATGTTTCAACATGTGATCATTGTAGGTAAACACATTACCATCCAGGTCTGTTTTCTTTAAAAAAAATCAACTTGTTCCTTATGGTCATCACCCTTTTAGGTGCATCCAACAAGTTCTAAACAAGGTTAGTGTACATGGATTACATTTATAATTCCATGTATTTTAACCATTTCCTATAATTAGAAATATCTATGGTATCCGAGTAGGTGGTAGGTTCATCTTCTATTAATATCTCATTATCATTATTTACTATGAGAAAATAAAATCTCAAAAACTATTAATGAATCTTACTTGAACTTTAAGTATCTTATGTGTCTTGAGTTATTTATTATTCCATAATTATTTATGGAACTGATCAACTTCCATCTTAAAACCTTTATTGTTTTTTGGTTTTGAACATCTCTAGGTTCAATATTCCCCCCACTAGTTCCATTATCGATAAATTCCTTCTCAAGAATTATAGCACAAAAATTTTTTTCACAAAGGGAATATAGATATAATATCCCTAACATTCTTTATGATAACTAATAAATAAGAACTTTATCGATCTAGAGTAAAGATTATCAGAAGCTGATCATCATACAAATGTTTTTCATCCCCAAATATTTAAAAAAGACATAATGGTATGATTTCTATTCCATACCTTATATGGTGTCTGTATGACTTCTTTAGATGGAAATTGGTTTTGTAGAAATGTAGTATTATAAAAATAATAACCCATTACTATAATAAGAAGTTCATATTAAATAATTATTGATGGAATCATGGATAAAAAGTTATGATTACTCCTCTTAGGAAAACCATTCTATTGTGGTTTTTTAGGAGGAGTGAGTTTTGAAACCATTTCACAATACCTTATATTATCAATCAATTATTGGGTCAAGTATTCACCACCCTGATCTAATTAAATATTTTTAATATTATTTCTTTGGTTATTATTTACTTTATTCTAAAAATCTGTGTACCTATAAAATGTTTCATACTTTAGTCTCATTAGAAACACATATCGATACTAATAATAAATATCTAGGGAATGGTTATAATAATACATCTCTATGGAGTCTTTGGATCTTTATTATTTATATTTCCATGGAGAAAATACCAAAGGTAAGTGGGATTAGAATCCAACTTCAAATAATTTTTTTAAACATTATAGATATTATTATCTATATGAGGAATATATATAATATTTATCATTTTAAAAATTACATAAAACATCTCATTTAGATATATAGAACAATTAATGAGAACCCATTCTTGTCAGAAAAAGATATAAAAAAATTATTTTGGGAATATAATGATAGTTATTTAATTATAATATTAATTCACTTGGTAAAACTAGATAATAAGTGACAACTCCAAATGTAGAAACTCTTTCACCATTACTCATATGGGGACCAATTTCACCCTTTTCAATTACATTTTATCTATGAGTCTGTGTTTTCCATCATGAATGTGGGACGCACACCCGGTATCTAATACCCAATAGTTCGAGTTAGTAAAATTGTCCTCTATAAAATTCACATTCAATTTTTTGAATGTTTCACTTTGAGAATATTTCTCAACCCTTGATATCAGTGACTAACTATTTTATCGATCATACATATAAGGGATCCCAATATTATTATCATTTACTAATAAATATTCTATAATAAAATCATATCCATGCTTGGGTATCAATTTTTATATCTTTTCTATAAGTATTTTAATGAAATTACTCTCACCAAAAATGATGGGCACATATATAATGTAGTGTTAATCCCACTCCCTAACATGATGTTTCCACTTAATGTAATGTATATTGAGTTCTTCACAATATATTTCAACTCATAGTAATATTAAGAAGACCAAAAATGATACTCTATTTTCATGACATGTGACATGGTCTACATTATCTTAATAATATATTTTGTGCATTTTACTTCACATTACATTAAATACTTAACATAATTTTATGGCCTAACATAATAGATGTTAGCACATAAGTGTATCTTTAGGGACACTATCAACAAAATGTTAACACTTCACATAATGTCATGTTGGGAAAAACTAATTATGGTATGTCAAACGTGGATTTTTTTTAAACTAGTTAGAATAACCTAATTAATCCTTATAGAATATTTCTATGATACCAAAAATGGTATTTAGGGGATCATATAATGATTAATGGTTGTGTAAACTAACCCAAAAATGGCCTGATCTATCTTCAAGGTATCAAATGTGCATAGAAATGACAAACACCATGGAAATAATAATACCAGAAATGTAGTATTATTAGCCTCCATATTATAATTAGCTAGAGTGTGGTTGATGTAGGTCACCAAATTAGAAAATTTAATATTTTTACCATTGAGGGGATTATAACATCCAAGGATCCCATATAATATCTTAAGGACCTCAAAGAATAGAAGGGGTGTTTGCACCATCACTATGTGACAATCTATGCTTATAGAGAAAGATAGATTTAGATATATAACATGCATTATATTACATAAATAGGAAAGGATTACATTTATATAATCAAATCAGATACTCTTCATTTAATGAAGATCATTGTCTATTTTGAATTTATTGAGTTCAATATCATAGAACCTATATGTTACATCTCATTAGAGTGTTCATTTAACTCCTTCAATGAATGTGAAATTCATGAATAATTAATTGCTAGTGAATTATAATTGAATAACCATGATGGATTGAGTGGAGGTGATATCCATAATCATGAATTATGTTGGTTGAAACATAGTCTCAGGTTACATCAAATTCACAGTAAACTATATTGGCACTAATGTAAACATAGGATCATTCTTAAGGATACATTTTCACCAACATATACTTAATTCATATACATTATATGAAAGTTATTTTATCACATATTCAACACCAATTACTCATAACATAACTAAATCATATCAAATTATATAAAAATAAATGAGGAAAACCTCAATTCAATATATGACTCTCGAACACCCATGGTAACTCAAGGTTCAGCATGGAGAAAATCTATCCACGCACTCCCTCACACCCACATCTCATGCTCCGATGGTCTTATCACCAAATTACATTTACTCCATAAGGAAAATATTTCTCTAATATAATTTTATATTTAATTGGATTGGGTTGACTTGACTTATCATCCAAACTAGCTAGCCACCAGGTCTAAAGTACATTTCCAATAGCCATAGGTTGGTGAAAAGCACTGAGGTATCAAATACTAATCAATTGGAAATTATTTATCCCTTGGGGTTTAATAAACCATAATAAGGATACAACCTATATGTTTTTCATAATGTACCCATACTATCGATAATCATGGACACCAATAAATAGATGAAATAATAAACAACATTCTAACTTGGTATAACATAGCATAGCCAATAACCAACATCCAAGATCACTTTATAGACTAAAATGAAGTGAGTGAAACATCATATATAAAAAATAGCCAAAATAGATACAAGTTCAATATGGATAATACATAAATAATCCAAAGTAAATCAGTCCTATAGGTTCCATAAAAGGCGCTACATTAGCTATATTCCAATGACACGTGGTCACCAATAATCCCATACCATGAAGAATGAATAAATAATCAAGAGGTTCCTGTATAAGAAAAAGTTCATTTACCCTTACCAGAATCAAATATAAATATGTCTACAAATTCCCATTGAAATATGTTGGCTGTAAGGAAAAATCCTAGTTGGATAACACCATGAATCTATGTAATATATTTCTCAATGAAAATGAATAGTTCTAGTTGGAAAAAAATCACTTTATAAATGCCCATTTTATTTTACAAAATAGAATGTCGAAATAATTTTAAATAACCTTGGGTTTTATAAATTCAAATCATGTTCCAATAATAAATATGAGCAAGGAAGATGTAAAATAAGACCAAGAGAAACATGGAATAATCACTATCTAAATAAAGAGGTGTGAAAGAAAGAAATAATGTAACACTTTGATATTTTAAATTATATTTATTTTATATAATTTGAATATTTTTGATAAATTTTGGTATATGAAACCCTAATATTTTAAAAGAATAATATTGTGTTCGATAGAATATATGACATGAAAAATTGAGCTTAAACATCCTTTGAAATATATTATTTTCATATAACCATCCATCCAATGGCCCGAAGGCCTTAATTTTTTTACTATGATAGGTCCCCCTTTTAATAGATGAAGGGTGAAACCCAAAGACATCATAACTTAAGAAAAATCAGGACCTAAAGGCCAAGGAAAATAAGATCAGATTGATAACATAGAAACTTACCCTCCCCATCATTTGAATGTGATGTAGCTCTCCACCAATGCACATATATTAAATGAGAAAATGTCTTATGTCAAAGTGCAGGCCTGATCAGATGGATAATGCCATACCCTCTCAAACAACCAAATATGAAAAACTCTGCAATGATGAAACACCATCTCTAAATTATCTTCTGGGCTATTAGATGTGGTTACGACTAGTTTCAAACCATATGATGTGAAACAAGGAAACCAGCATTGATCACTGCAGAAAATCAAATTCAACCACTGAGAAAGGAAAATAGAGAACAGAAAACCATCGCAAACATAGACTACATTAATCCAATTTAGCAGAACCCATCTCCGCGCACCAGAAAATACACAGAAACCACCATGATCCACCTAGATAGAGCTCTCTTGACACAAACCAGAATTACAGCATCCAAACCCACATCAAATCTGGAAGAAGCATTGATCTGGAACCAATTCTCAGGGATAGAAATGTATAACCAAACCAAAAACCTCCACAACCGACTGCATTAAAGCACGTCTCCACCTATGAATTCCACCAACTAACCAGACCATAGTACTGTTAGCACCAAAACCCTAATTGTTCCAACGCACAAACCGGTTGCAAGACCGTTGCGTAGAAACACCAGCGTCCGAAGCCACCATCGAGATTTGAAGCCACCGTAGAAAAGCCACACCGACTCGGAGACATCAACATCTAAAGCAAACCGTAGATCTGATGCCAACATATAGAGGATTATATGCCCAAAGCCAGCTGATACCAAAACGAAAAATTCCGAGAAGAATGACCATGGAGCAGGACCACCGTGAAGAATGGAAAAGCCAGTGCAGAGGGCCTCAACTCCCAAAGATGACTGCAGAGAGGTCGTGGAGGAGTTCATGGTCAGCTTCATGCTCTAGCATTTTCAGCTTTAGGCGAGCCAAACGTCATTCGAGGTACCCTTTTATTGTTTTCTTCCTTGGTGTATGACTTGTTTGATTTAGGATAGACACTCTCTTTCATATCACTTAACCTTGTCCATGCTTTGGGACTTGATGTAAAGAGGCTTCCAGTTCCCTTGGAATTGACTATGTCAGTTGGTGGTCGAGCTAACTTGTTTGAAGTATGTAGAGAATGTGATATAGTGTCGGGGAAACACTGCTCTTGGAGAGATTTCCAATGTTTATAAATACAACCATATGATTTCATCCTCGAAATTCATTGGTTGTATTTAGTGCAGGCTATCGTGGATTGCTTCAGGAATCGGGTTTTTTTTTGGTACAGATGGAGATCCGGTGGTGTTTGTTTGTGAGAGAGATTCTTGAATGTGTCATAGGCTCATTCCATCCTTATCATCCATAATGGAAGATATGATGTTGAGTTCTTCCAAGGTTCAAAATTTGGCATTTCCTAGGGTCTTAGAAGAGTACCCTGATGTCATTCCATAAAAGGTTGTAGCATTACCCTCTCGATGAAAAATCGAATTTGGGATCAATCTAAAACCAAAAGCATCTCCCATATCAATTTCTCCATGTAGGATGGACCCTTATGTGTTACGAGAGCTACGTATACAGCTTGATGGTCCGTTATAGTGAGATTTTGTTCATCCAAGTGTGTCACCGTGGGGTGAACCAGTTTTGTTCGTGAATAAGGCTGATAGCAGTTTGCAGTTGTGTGTCAATTATCGTTGCTTAAACAAAGTTACAATAAAGAATCTCTATCCTCTTCCACGTATTGATGATTTATTCGATCAACTTAAGGGTGCAAGTTGGTTCTCAAAGATCAACTTGTGGTCAGGATATCATCAGATGCATGTGAAGGATGAGGATATCCTAAAGACTGCTTTCCGTTTTCCTCATGGGCATTATGAGTTCTTTGTGATGTCGTTCAGCATGACGAATGCTCTAGCTATGTTCATGAGATTGATGAATGTTGTTTTCTGTGAGTTCCTAGACTTGTTCGTGGTAGTTTTCATCGATGAAATCCTTTTGTACTCCACATATGAGGAGGAGCATGCAAAGCATCTACACGCTGTGTTGGGAGTTCTTCGTCAACAGAAGCGGTTTGGGAAGTCGTCTAAGTGTGAGTTTTGGGTTTGAGAAGTCTATTTCTTGGGGCATGTTGTATCCTAGTAGGGATTAATTGTGGATCCATCGAAGATAGAATCTTTTGTGTCTTGGGAATCCCCCAAGACTGTGTCGGATATACGAAGCTTCCTTGGTCTCACAGGATACTACAAGAAGTTCGTAGACGATTTCTCAAGAGTTGCGACTCCTCTGACATCTTTGACCACGAAGGATCATGCATTCATATATACTGATCAGTGTCAGTTATCTTTCAGGTATCTAAAGGATAAGTTATTAAGTGCACCAGTTCTTTGTCTTCCAGCTGAGGGAGTTAAGTTTAATGTTTTCTGTGATGCTTTTCTTCTGGGGCTGTGCTATGTTCTGATGTAGAAAAGATCAGTTGTTTATTATGCGTCACTGCAGTTACATCCCCATGAACATAAATATGCCCCTCATGATCTGGATTTGGAATCCGTGGTGTTTTCTCTGAAGTTGTGGGGACATTACCTCATCAGAGAGCACTTTGTGGTTTTCACCGATCATAAGTGTTTGAGGTATATTTTCTCTCAGTGTGACTTAAACTTACGACAACGTTGGTGGATAGATTTCTTACAGAAATATGACTTCGAAATAACGTATACACCTAGAAAGGGGAATTTTGTAGCTAATGCACTGAGTTGGAAGTCAGGTAGTGATGCATTGTGTGAATCTGGGGACTCCTGGAGAGTAATAGAGGAACTATCATCATTAAATCTTGATACGGAAGAAGTTGGAGGCATAGGTTGTATTTTTTAGATGATGGTGTAGTCATATCTCGTGAAGCAAGTGGATGATTCCTAGTTGGGTGATCTTGAGGTGGAGGTGTGGAGACACCGAGTTGTTTGTGTTGCGGCCCATGATGGTTGGTCGGAAGATGAAAAACACCGAGTGTTCTATCACAGAAGGATTTTTTTCCTTTGATGATGCAATGGATAGTTCTCAAAAAATTTCATAGTTCTCCTTTAGTGGTGCATCTTGGAGTGACCAAGATGTACCGAGCCTTGAAGAGACAATTTTGGTGTCCTGGGTTGAAACATGCAGTTGCGAAGTCTGTGTCTCGATGTTTGGTATGTCAAAAGGTGAAGGCCGAACACCATGTTCCCGGTGGTATGCTCCAACCATTAGAGATTACTCAGTGAAAGTGGGAGGTCATCTCAATGGACCTTGTTACTGGTTTACCTTAAGCTGCGAGAGTACATTATGCTATTTGGGTGGTAGTGGATTGCTTAACAAAATCGTCCCACTTTATAGAAATCATGGAGTTGAGTTCAGTGGAAGTTTTTTCAAGGTAATATCTAGAGGAGGTGGTGAGATTTCATTGAGTTATAAGGATGATCATTTCTGAATGAGATCCTCACTTTACTTATATAGTATGGAGCGGTCTCCAACATGATTTTGGTTCTCAACTATGCCTTATCACTGCTTTTCATCCTCAAACAGACGATCAGACAGAGCCAACCATCCAAAATCTTGAAGACATGTTATGCAATTATGTTCTTGATTTTGGAGGTTCATCGATGAAGCAGTTACCCTTGGTGGAGTTCTCTTACAATAATAGTTTTCACTCCACCATCGGTATGGTGTCGTTTGAAGCCTTGTATGGACAACCTTTCCGTTCTCTGTTGTGCTCGACTGGGGTCAGAGAGTTTGAAATTCTTGGACCGGAACTAGTGAGGAATATAACATAGATGGTTTAGGTGATTTGTGATAGGATGAAGACAACGAAATATCATCAGAACTCATATGTTGAAGAAAATGCAATATCGGTATGTGTTTCTGAATGTGACTCCCCATCGTGGGTAGCGAAGGTTTGGTTGTGGGAGTAAGCTTTCTTCCTAGTTTGTTGGGCCTTTCGAGGTGTTAGCTCGTGTTGGAGCTGTGGCATATCGAGTAGCACTTCCCCCACAGATGAGTCAGATACATGATTTTTTACATGTATCACAACTTCGTCATTATCTTCATGATGACTCTCATGTCATCGATTGGGGAGAGATCGATGTTGATGATGATGCGACCTTCAAGGAGTGACCTGTGGAGATCTAAGACCATAAAGATAAGGTGTTGCAAAAGTGTTCTAAACATTCCCTCTTTCTCGTAGGAATCATGAGATCAAACTTTTCGCCATGGATTGGCTTCCTCGACGTCCTTCTTACTATAAGTGCACCACCTGTTTCTGTGCAACCAAGCAGTATCGATCAATCCTCGATAAAAGGTATGTTTTATCATCATTATTTTTGGGTTCATCTTCTCCTCTACCTCCTTTCCATATTATATCATGTGATCTCCATGCTTCTAATAGAGTTTTCTTGGGTTTCGGTTGGTGCAATCGTACCGTGGCTTCCTCGGGTGGATGCAGTTGTCACGAGAAGAGGATTGTGACCCGTTATGTGGATAAAGAACATCAAGAACTATTTTATGGAGGGGATTCGTTGATTCAATTTTCTTTTATGTGTAACTGTATTGTTATCATGTTTTTTCCACTAGATGACAATGGAATTGACATAATAAATATTTGAACCATAAAAATAAATTGATATCGATCATATGTTATTGCCTCCTATTTTTATAGATTGTGTGATATCTATGCTTTATTTGTATAGATGTTCATTCTTGATGGAAATTGGTAAATAATGTAAACCAGAATTAATTGATAATTGTTTCTCTAAAGCTAAAGAGGCATGTAAATGAATCCGGTTCTCCTTATTGTAATTTGATGTGAATCAAAATGGTGCAGTAAGCATGTTTAATTATTTGTGATAACTTACTGATTAGGTTTCCTGAATTTGAAAACAATGAATAATAATCGAATAATATAATATTGATTAAATAACTGGTTGATCCATAAAATACAATTCCTTGTAGGCTTCTGAGTTATCCTATTGTTTGTTAAAGGGCCAGAAGCCCAATTGTTAAGATGATTTTTTCCTGCTGGTTGTGTTGTGATGTGAGGTTGGATGGCTATTGTGATATGTGGGGGCATGGAGGCCTTTTTTTGTGGAAGAAAATGACACCTAGGGTGGCTAGATGCATCAGTTTATGCATGTGGGTGTCAGGGAGGACACCGAGGATGATGGAATGGGATGGATGTGATTGTTGGATACTTGTTGTTTCTTTTTTGTTGATTATCTATTTTACTTTTCCCACTGCGTAAGTTATCTGGTCATGCTTACCCTTCATCCAAAAGAGGCGAAGACGCACGGGGTATTTCACGTGCTTTCTGAGTTTAGCTTCTCAAGGGATAATGTGTCTACGCTCTTGCTATTGGCGGCAAAGATTCGACGGGTAGTTCATCTACTCACCGTGTTGATCCCCCTTGTGTTTAGTAGCATAGAATTTTTTTTCTAGAATTCCTGGGATTATGGGAAAGTAATTCTATAAATAAATAATTGAATAAATGATGTTAACCCATGGGTTTTGGAGCTTGCTGGGGCACAATGCTGAGGTTGTGATTTGATGGAACAATTGAATTTGGGTGTGATGATAATGAAATTTAATGTGTAATTGTCATTGGTTATTTAATGTTAAATGAATTAATTAATGTAAATTGAAACTAATAAAAAGTTAATGAAATAATGTATTAAATATCTTTAAGTGGTAGTGTGCTTATAGGATACCTAGTCTTAGATGTACTAGCCCAGAGTTCGAGAGACGTTAGCTGCAGTTGTGTTTAAAACCAAGTTATGACTATAGTGTGGTTGTGAAATATAGTATATTTTGTACTTTTTGTCTTTTTATATGCTATTCCACCCTGTGAGTAAGGGGAACTGACACCCCATGGATTCTGATCCATGGGGGGTGTTTTCCCAAACATTATGGTGGGAGGATGAATGGCTGACTACCCCCTTTGGTCCCGCTCTCTGCTCTTGGTAGTTATTTGTGCTGGTAGGAACAATAGTTAGTTTTACCCATATATGTGTGTAGAGGTATGTAATGTCTTGTGGTTATTCACACACATATATTCTGGATATAGTTTTTTATGGACTACTATAGGTGTAACGTGTATAGGCTGTGATGGCTTGAGGATCATTACTCGGTGTATGGGCTGTAATAGCTTGAGGTATAATACCCAATGTATGATACACATTATGCGAGCTTTGGTGGCTCCCAGTAACTACCCGGTTACTTTTCTTACATGGACATGGTGGTTTTGTTGCATGAGGTGAATTATGTGGTGCTTCACTCACGTGTTCGTGGGCATGCCTTTTTGGAGAGAGATGCTCAGGACGTACGACATTGGGGAAAAGCAGAAAACCTGTGGGGAAGTACTAGCAGGGTACCCTTGATATTATTTATTATTTTATATACTCTAGTATGAGTTACATGGTGAGAGTAGCCATGGTTAGGTTGGGAACTAAGTATACCTGTTTAGGTGACGAGTTAGTTTCACTTGTTGTTCACTATGATTTACCATGATTTCTTTACTTTTGCACGAGAGGATTTGGGGAGGATCCTACTGAGTATACTCTTATACTCACCCTATGTATATATAAACTGTTTTTAGGTCACTTAGAGAAGGTCGGAGATCAGGCTAGTTACTACCTACTTCTGTTTGCAGGTGCTGTTTGGGCTTGTTGTTTCTATTGTTTTACTTTCTTTTGGGTACTTGCAGTTTTCCCCTTCTAGTTGTAATACTTTTTCATGACATTACATATGTGCACTTGGGTTTTATTTTATATTTAACACTACTATAAAATGGACCTATACTCTTATACTCACCCTATGTATAGTCTTCGGATGAAAAAACTTATACCCACGGTCCCGCGTGTTCGCTGGAAATTTATTTTTTCCGCGGGAACAAAAAAAATTGGCGGCAGTATGATACCCACATTTTATTCTTCTATACCCACAGTTTATATAAATACATTTAATAAAATATATATATACATACATATATGGCGTGATGGGGTAGTGGTAAGGCTGCTCATGAATGGAGAAGTGGTTGCGAGATCGAATCATGCGGGTCGCTATTTTGTAAAATACGTTATACCCATGGTTTTCAAACCGTGTGTATAGAGTTATGACATAGTGGAAAAACCTATACCCATGGTTTTTCCAAACTGTGGTTATAGGTAATGGACCTATACCGATGCCACTAACGACCATAGTTCTCCAAACCATGGGTATAGCTTAAACCCACGGTTTTGGGGTCTATACCCACGGTTTTGAACTTTGGTTATAGGATCATTTTTTAGTAGTTTCAGTTCTAAGTTGGATTTGGTTGGTGTCAATCTTATCTCTCTCTTCCACATGTGTTCTCTTAGAGGGTAATGTCTCCCATTTGTGTGTTCATTATACCCTCGATGCTAGTCCCTAACCTGTGGCCTACTGGAGGCAGGACTCAGGGGTCATTATCTCCATTCTCACATTGTTGGCCCAAGAGGGATACACTTTGTGGGAGGGGGTCATGACAGGTATAAATCAGTAACATGTGTAAAACCATTATACTGGAGGTTAAATCATGTTCAACCAAAAAGGAAGTGTGAGGTAAGGGACATCATCTCAATATCCCTTTTCTAGGGAATATTTTGATATTATACATAAATTTTTTATACAGTGTAAATAATACCCATTTTATATGTAATATCATGAATAATTACTACTTCATGTTTTTTATATATTAATTTTAATTATTTAATCCAAGGGTATTTGACTTGAATTTTACCAAGTGGTAAAGAATTTAATAACTCAATTTCATTTCATTCTGGTTATATTACTTCCTCATTGTATTTTATATTATAAGATTATGTGTGTAATGACCATTAATTATATTATATTTTATTTATACTTATTTTATGTGTATATAAATTTGACACACATAATCACCTCATTAATTCTCGCATCAATGCAATGATCTTTGTAAGGGTTCATTTCACAATCTAATTTTTATCTAAATTGTTTATACTTTAATTACAATTAAAGAATATTATTTTGTAACTGTATAATAAAAACATATAATTTTCTTCTACTTTGTTTATTCATGAATATTTCATGTAATAACACAATTTTATTCTATTTGATACTTAATATGATTGAAAAAAAATATTTTTAATAAAATCCAACTTTATTTCTCTCTTCGGACGAAAATCTATTTCACCCAAATCCATGTCCTCTAAATATGTTTTCAAAAATATTTTTCTATGACTGTTTAAATTTATTTTTAACCATAATTTGATTTTTAAAAGCGTTCTAAAAGTAATCTTCCTAGATATTTATAAACAAGGAACTTACGAATTTTCTTACAAAAATATGAAATGAATTTATGTTTTTAACGCACTTGGTATGAAAAAACAATTTCCCCATCATAACCACTCCTTACGTTAAAGATTACATCACAATTTTTTAAGTTTCTTTCCAATGAAAATGTTTTTCATAATATTTTGTAAATTTTAGTTTTTTAAATTTTATTTTAAAAGTGAAAGTTTATTTTTCTCAATATGATTTGAATAATATTTTCATGGTTTTTCTATTCATCAATAATAAAAACCCTTTATTTTACATATACACTACTAGGGTGTGTTATAATGACACTATCCTCATCAAATATATATATGTTTTACATTCATTTTGACCAAATAAAGTATTAGCATTCACTTTCTTTATTAATTTTTGTAATCGTTAACTTTACCTCGAAATATTCACTTTTTTATGATCATTGGAAATAAATTTCTCTTAAATATAAATATTATTTATCATGGATATTCTTATTTATTAAATAATATATTTTTTCTATATACGGTGTTGTTCCTTTTAGCATTATTCTATTGATTGGGGAAGTATTGTTAATCTGTGTTCTTTGTTCAACATAGACATTTATTAATAAGACATATTTTTCATGAATTAAATTGATCATTAAATATATAAGTAGTGTGTTGTATATGAAGTTAGAGATGGAAAATGGTAATAGATATCCCTTCTATTCATCAGAATTATCTTGATATGAATCAATTTACTATCCTTATTTAAATGGGTTTATGGTTTACACATACCCATAATTTTTAAACCATCTTGTGAAAGGTCGTGATGGTAAATGTATCATGATTCATGAGATCATTGCATCTAATATTCATAATTTTATTCATTGTGAATTTAGATATTATTATTATCCATGGAATTTTCACATTTACATTATCTTTAGAATCATTTTATTACTAGTTTATTGATTAAATCGAATGCATATTTAGTTATTTACTTTACTATATTGATTATGTCTGAAATAATAATGATAGTAATGTTATTGATTAAATTGAATATGTGTTTGTTTCAGATCGGTTAGAAATGCCCAACGGTTCTGTATCTGATGATACGTGGACCTAATTTCCAAAGGCAGGCGTTCGCTGGGCGATTGGGCCAGCGACACTTAAGAACTCACATTGGTCGAGAGGATGGGAAGTCTGGCTCATAGCAAACTTTTCGGGGGAATTATTTCATGTTCTGGGACTCTATTATAGATTGAAGACATATTCATATGTTTTCGAATCTTTTGTTTATACCCAAGAATAATATCAACATATTACTCTTAGTAGGTAATGGTCAGCCAAACGTAGGGATTAAGAATCATTTAGGCCCAAGTTATACCATCCCTCATTGGATTAATGACTCCGAGGAGTTCAGAATCATTGAGACGACACTGGTTTGTAGCCCCGTAACTGGGCGCTCTAGAGTTTATTGTCATCCAGGGGGGACAAATAACGACTTGAGCATTTGGATCGAACCCCTGATACGGGCTTCCTATGTATCCTCATAAGAGGAATCAAAATACTCGTAGTTCGGTTTGGGATGGGGCTTACACTCTGAGGCGGCCCAATACGTGGGTAACTCGACGTAAAGGGAGGTCAGAATGATCGACTTTTGGGCTTGAACCTCGGAGAGGCTTCCTACGTACCCTACCTCGGAGTCAAGGATCAAATCCCATGTAGTTCGGGAGTATAGTTTAACATCATGTGAGATGAAGGATGAACCGATGTGAAGGGGGTCAGAATAGCCAGGTGGTGGGATTGATCCATGGAGAGGCTTCTTATGTACCCCGCCTCGGAGACAGGGATCAAATTCCATGTAGTTCACATCAGGCTAGGGTCAGGGTCGATGCTTACTCTAAGCCCACATGAGTCATGCTTGGTGTGAGAAACAAGAGGTAGCAAAGACCTGACGATCACATCGTGAAAGGTGCGTCCGTGGGACGCGGATTGGGGATTACGCATGGAGTGGCCTGAGAAGTCGAGGCTTACTCCATAATAGAGGCCCGATGGTGAAAAATACTAGAGGTAGAGGAAAAGGGTGCCCCCATGTCCATCTACCCTCTTGGTTCATGGCACCAAGGAAGTACGGAGGTGCATGGGTGCTACCTTCCATAAGAAAGGATAGGGGATTACACCAAGGAGGTTTCCTGTTCACTCTCAGAAGTGGGGAGAAGTGCTCACAGCAGGAGTTGAAGGGAAATGGAAGCGGGGTCCCCCAATCTGGTGAGTGGAGAGGCAGAAAATGGACTCTGAGCTTAGACCCTTCATTATCATTGGAATGTGAACCCAAGAATGCTTTGGGAATCCACTGAAGGGCCAGATCAACCGTTTTTTGTAACGTCCCGGTTCTGAGTGAAACTCAACGGATTCCCCGAACCCGGTTTGCCACGTGACCTCAAGCACATTTCCCTAAATTCCAGAGCCTTCCATCTAGCAGCGAGGGCCCAGGTCTGATAGTGGGGAAACTATGCCCTCATTTGTCAAAGTGTAGCGCAGCGGAATACAAAATAAAACATAAAATTAACAGTGGAAGCAGTAAAACATACACAACTGAAATAAACAACAGTAGTGGATATAACCAACAGTATATAAAAAATGATGCTACATGTCTCAAGTTCTAAGAAAATAGCCAGAACATGTTATACTTCAATACAGTACAACAAAAAAACAGAGTACAACGAAACAAAGCAAAAAAGCTGGCAGCGACATCGCGAGCCTAGGCTCGGTCCCATGCCCTCCTACTCCTCAACAAAAGTCAAGTACCTGTATAGGGACTCTTGGCTCTATCCACACCTTCAGAAACGTAATCTGTTTGGGATGAAAAGCGTGACTCAAATAGGGTGTGAGAAAAAAATTCCCAGTAGGCATCCACCAAAGGCTCGTGCCCAACTGTGTGTAAAACATGCAACAATATTGTACAGTAGTAAAATGCAATAAAGTAAGAATTACTGAAAATTAACTAACTCAACCAGTTATATTTCTATTTTAATAGTATTTTTAGTCATTTAATTTAAAATACCACCACAGTCAATATTCTAAGTAAGAATCCAAATGTCCACGGACACGTAAACTCCCTCCCTTGGGTAAAGAGAAACCAACACAGGAATTTGACCACACGCACACAAATATTGCCCACAGGCATTTTTAGTGTCGCCCACAGACACAGAATCATCTGCCCATAGGTACCGAAGAAGTTTCCCACAGGCTAAGTAGAACAACGCCTACAGGAAAATCACAACATTGTACTCAGGATAACAGGTAAATGGGCCATGCCCAACATGTAAGTATGAATTAAGCAAGCAATTCCTCTTGAGTCAATTCCACAATTACTACTTTTAAGGCATACCCTCGGGTATCCTGTCCAAATGGCTAAATAGTGGAACACACCCATGGGGTAGTTACAGATCCATGCAATGATCCCAACCATCATTTTAATAACATAATTAAATACCTAATCAATTCTAGGTGTTTAATATAGCATTGGCCTATGCCACAAAATACCCAAACATGTTTCGTGGCACAAAAATTCACAAAACACATGATAGTTGGAAAAATTAACACTAAGCCACCTACCTTATACACCAACGAGCGGTATACCCGAATGTCGAGTCCAGAAACACCTAAGAATGGTGTAGATGTGAAGAAGAACAAAACTCTCTTAACCTCAAATAACTCCCATTGGGAGAAGAATTGGTAAGAAACACGCTAGGAGATGAGAGGTCTTACCCGCGTGGTTCCAACGAGATCGTCCGAGGTGGAATCGAATTCCAGACGCTCGATCGGTGGATCTCTAAAGGTCCGGCCGTCCACTCTCTCTATTTCCTCCAGTTCTATTCCTTCCCTGTGAACAGGAGAGGCTACTGCCAATTTAATAAAAAAAAGTACACGGCGTGTACTTCCTTCATTTAATTGTTCCTCTGGAGGCACCTCCATACTGTTAACCCATCGATATGAGTACACGACATGTACTTCTGAGTACACGGCATGGACTGTCACCCAGCTGGCGGATACTCCACCGCCTTACTATTTTGGCATGCTGACTGACTATAAGGCATTTAAGGACCACTAAACAGTGTGTAGTCGGTCTTCGTCGCCAACATGGCTACACGCCCCATGTACTCATCCCTACATGGCCAAAAGTACACTGCGTGTACTTCCAAAATTTAGGATTTTTTATCATTTTCCATATTTTATTAAAAACAATTGAGGAAAAGAGAAAAGAAGAATCTCGTACCTCAAATATAAGAACTAGGTTCTTACAGTTTTTCCCTCGCTTACCATGGGTATGTGAACTCAAGCCGGCGGGCTGATGCGCCTGAAGGTTTCATCATAAGGGTCTGGTGGCTTCGGTGGAGGCCTTGGCTCGGGGCCGATGAATGGACCAATGAGGGGGTTGAAAAGGATCAAACCTTATTGGAAGGATTTTATCTGAATCATGGAATCGGAACACAAAAAGATTTGGCGGGCCACACGGGTGTATGAGGAGTGGCACCCTGCACATAGGGGGTTGCTACGCGGTTGGAGAGGCCATCCGCGTACCAGGGTGGTACGCAGACTGATAGGCACCCCGCGTACCACGGCGGCACGCAGCTTCAGGTTCAGCCCGCATAACAGGTTGGTCCACGGGGGAGTCCACACGAGCAGCGGTGGCCAAGGGCGACGTTGGTCAGGGGTTCGTCGGTTAGGGCTTCGCCCGCTTAGGAGGGTGCTACGCGGTACGATGGATCAAAAAGGGGAATAAACTCCCTGGTCCGAGGGTAGTGCATCTACTTAGGGACCTTGGTTCGCAGCCTTCATTTTTGTGATTTTACGTTCGTGGTTCACCAAATTGTAATGTGTTTTCAGTTAATAGTTAATTAATTTCTATCTTCATACATGTTCTGGTTCTCAAATTGGAACTTTGATGTTTGCAAAATCCTAAGAACCTTTCTCTGAAATCCTTTCACCCATCTCTGATTGATCCCTCTCTTCTCCCACTCGATATCCTTTTATAGAGTGGGGGAAAGAGATGTATATGTGGTCATGCGGCACCTTTTGCGGAGGCCCATGACTGGAAACCCGATTTCTGATGACTTGTTCAATACGCAACTCACGGGGGGAATTGAACGCACCTACCTCGCGAACCAAACTTGTTTGTGGAGTGCTTCGTGGCCGCACAGGGCCCTGCATTTGTTCCGCGAATGATGGTGCATGCGGTCTGGGCCGGTTGAAGCGATTCGCGAGTGGGCAGTTTGTGTCGGTGGACCGGCCTAGCGCCCGTCCTGCTTCAATCCCGCGGAGGGTCCCCGCCTCTGTTCCGCGAACAACAGCGGTCCGCGGAGGGGGCGGCTTGCTGAACTATATTTGTACCATCAACATTGGAATGGTATGTGGAACGGTTTTTCTTTTCCAACCTTTGAGTATCCTCCTTATTTTTTCCCAATCCCTGGAAGGAAATTCTCTAGAATCATCTCTTTAGTTAAGGGGATTCTCATTCTCATTTTCAGATTTTTCAGGACCCTACAAAATCCCCCCAACGGAATGAGGTCTGATCGGAACGAAGAAGAGAATATTCCGATGTAGAGTGGTCCGGAAGTGTGGATGGTTTGTGGTAGAGGGGTGGATTCGGTAGGGGACCACACCTATAAATACAGAGGCCCCTACCTTTTTTCTTTTACCAGATCCCTCACAAACACATAGATTATTCTTTTCGTCTCCGCGTGATTTCTCTTCAAGAAACTCCTCATCCGCGAACTAGCTTCTATTTCCACAAACTATTCCTCGTTCATGGCTGCCTTCACCCGCGGACCAAACTCCCAGCCATGAACTAACACTTTTAATTAATTAAATGGTAAGTTACAACAGGCCGCGTAGGAACTTTATACGCTGTTTTGATGGTCTAAGAATTGAAATCTTCCAGACATTGAAAATTTCTTAAGTCTTCCGAACTTAAACTTTTAAATTCTGGATTGAGATTCCACAGAGTAGCCTGTTTTGCGGTTTTCTAGCCAATTCTCCACGGTCTAGGACTTCTTCCACGCAAGGTTGGTTCACGGGATGCAGCCGTCGAACCACCATTTGAGGCCTGCTCATGGACCACGTCATGAAGGCTCCTTGATGGAGACTTTTTCCATATACATGGTATTTTTTCCAGATTTTATTATTCTGGACTAACCATTTTCCTAGTTTTTATAATGCAAGGAGAAAATATGCTTCCTCCTCGACCTACAGCCAGGCCTACCACCGAGACTCTTCCAATTGGATATCAATGCCTAAAGGATGGGGACCGATTCTGGTACCATCCCGTGAAAACAATCCTGCAGCATGTATATTTACTAGTATTATCCCTCAAGTTTTGATATCTTCCAGAGGGTGGCCTTCAACATGGGATACAATTGCTGGGTCTGTGTTAAATCACCTTCATGTGTCCCCGACAAGAGACCAACATCAGCAGGATGGGGCAATACACTATTACCGAAGAATTTCTCGCAATGCTATGGTAAAAAACCAACATGACTGCTCAGCAGACCGGGACCTCCGATCCAGAGGGGCATTTATGTCATTGGATTGGGGGTGACCCTTCTGGGTTCGCTAGAGATGTGCAGATTTTGAAGTGGAATTGCTAGCTGTAGGGTTATATGAAGCTACTTGGGTGTCCCAGACCTATACCCATCGGCCCCACGCCCTTGTGAAGCAGTTTATGAGCCGTTGGAGTCCGGATACCAACACCTTCCATCTGGTCAACGAGGAGGTGGGTATCAGTATTTGTGATGTTTTCTATATTTCAGGGGTCCCCATTATTGGAGGTACGTATGATGAATTCCTACCTTCCCCTTCTGTGTGGGACAATGAAGAGAGGACTCCTCCCTTGGTGAAGCAGCTTATTGACCAGGCCCAGGAGCATTCGAAAGATACATCTCTGAAACAGCTTGTCCCATATCGTGAATGGATCAAGTCTTTTTCTAGTGATAGAAAGTCCATGGCTCTTCCGTGCAGTCCCATGACCTGTCCTATGATGGATTCCTGAAGGCATAGGGGCAGCTATTGGCTGATCTTGGAGGAGGGCTAGTTCAATAGTTGGGGCTGGGAACTAGTGTTGGACGTTGATCAACTGCTCTGCCTGGTGGCGTTTTTGGCCATGTTCTTGAGTGGCTGGCTATTTCCCATACACATGACTGGTGGTGTGTGGGTTTCTACTTTTTTATGGCAGCACAGCTTTCCACCGGTAACGTCATAAACTAGGTTGTCATAATATTGTCTAGGATTTATCGGTAGCTTCGCAATATTACCGAGGGGATTCAACCAAATCGGGTAGCCGACCCTTTTAAAACTCTCTAGGGATGGTTGGGAGCACATATTAAGAACTGCTATACTTTCATCAACCCTTTTCAGATTTTGGGTACCATATTCTATCCGTATTTACAACTTACCAGCAGGGTTATGCCTAAGGAGTGGGTGTCCTAAGAGAAGGATGAAAAACAGACGGTTCAGAATATACGTCTGCTATCGAGATGGATCTCGAGTTACGATCATCTCAATTTCCAACCATATCCCTCCCCGAATGATGCAATCACGGAAACCATATCAGATGAATTTAGCAAGCCAGGTTACCTCTTTTTCTTCCGAGAGGATATTATGGTGGCTTGTATTGGCGAGGAACTGATCTATGAGGGGTATGTGCCTTGCCAATTCGGACATCAATATGGATGTGTCCAGGTGTTCTGTCCTCCTGACCTCAATGGTGCCCACGAGAACGACCATCTAATGCTGGCCAGACAGTTGGGGTTTAGTTTTACCCAGGAGGATACTGGATGTGAAGTTATGACCCCCGCGCTTGTAGACTCTATGCCTTTCTTATCCAAAATCTTTGCTGACTCTTGGGTTCAATAGTACCCGAATGGTCAGTTAGGGCTGTGGGTGCCCACTATCTCGAGTCTTAAGCCATCAAATAGAAAGACAAAGAAGAAGGGTGATAGTGTCCCATCTAATACGAAAAAGGTCCTCCATAACCCTGCTGGTCTCATTCCTATGAGGAAGGTTTTAATGGACAGAGGTGTCTCCTCACATGCCCTTGAAATGGCCTGGAGAGTGTTAGCCATTCCTGTCGATGCTGCCTTTCCGATGGCCTAGGGCCAATGAGAAGAATTTAGAGGTCAGTCTCCTTTCACATCCAGTACCCCTGTTCCTTGTGGTAGCATCTCCAGGAATCAGAAGTGGATTTTGATGGGTTGGGTTACATATCTGCTCTTGTTGAAATTCTTTATGATGTTGACCCGGAGAGGGCCAATCGGTATCTCTGGGACCTCGAGGCTTATGTCCATGAATGCCAGGGTTATGCGGTGTTGAGTCATCGAGTCCAGGCCATTCTATGATCAGAGCCTGATGAGGAGGAGGAAGAGAGCGATCAATATTCAGGGGGTGATGATTTTGCTGGTTTTCCTACTTCGGCTGAGGCAAGGGAATTCACCCTACCCATGAGGTCCCGCCCACAAGTAGCTCCTGAGAGTTTTAGGGAATCAGCGAGATCCAGAAAACAGACATGGCTATTAGCGTCCCCACCAGCCCCTACCACTGCTCGACCCTCTCAGGTCGATCCCCTCCCACTAACTATTCCTATTATAGCCGCATTTCTAGATTCATGTAGGATTTGGGATGACCTGAGGGTCAGTGGCTCAGACGAAGAGGTTTGGGTGTTACTCCAAACGACCTCTCTCGAGATTCTGAGTATTGGGACTATCTTCACTCTTCCTCACTTTCTATTGGAAGAGTATTTGAATGAAATAGTCTCCTCTTTGAATGAGATGGATGCATATGTACATTCACACCAAAACCGGCTTTATAGGTTTAATTGGGTGTCTATGGTGATACAACATCCTGAACTATCTGATCCCAAAGAAGAGGTTGCCCTGCTCATTCGTTTCAGATTTCTTTCTTCTTTACTGTGAAGGTTCTAAAGTATATTTCCTTTCTTTAGGGTGTCAAGGGGTCCTAGGGGGAAATTCCTTCCCCGGAGTATACTCCCAGTGGTATTGCAGTAGGAGAGCACACGCCTTCAACTACGGGGGTCATCGAGGAGGGGTCTCCTGGTGCAGCTGAGCATATAGAAGCAACCATTGTAGACCCAACTGGGGACTTTCCTCCTCCATCTTCTCCCAGCATTCTGAGTAGAGAATTGTTACCTGGGTAGATCGAGAGACATCGGAAGGTGTCCTGATTATCCGAACGGCTCAGACAGGGGACGTCGGGTAATCATGACTCCCGTTTCCCAAATTACCAACTTCTATATTATGATTCTGCCAGTTATTAACTTTTTTGGAACTATGGTGTAGCGAAAATTAGAGACCGGGTCGTGGCTGCCAAATCGGTCATACCTTCTTCTCCTTTATTATCTGAGGGACCACCTGTGGCCATACCTAAGCATGAAGAGATGACGGGCCTTGCTAAAGGGGCTAGTGATGCGGACGCCATCCTTCTGCCTTCATCAATAAGAGATATGCCAGAGGAGGAACAACTGAAAGAGGAGACCTATGTTGATCACAAAACCTCTAAAAATTTGGAGGATGATAGGGCACCCGTGATTACTGATGAGGCCCTAGATCTGATGGGGTCATCTGCCTCAGGATCTATGGTCTCGTGGCGTTGGAGGAAGATCCGATTATCAGGACAGTTTTAGAAAACCCATACTGGGCCATTATTTTGTTTACCGGGGGAGTAATTTCCCCGAGATTGATCTCTGTAGATGAACTATTGGGGAAAGATTTTGGATTTTCTGGCCTTGGTGGTGGCCTTAGGTACTGGACACCTCTGGGGGTTCCCAGGACTCCCTTGCCTCTCGAAGATATAGCGTCTTCCTCGATCGTCAACGGAGGCACAAAGCTTGAGGGAACCGATGGCTTGATGATCATGGGTAAGATTCTCAATATTTTTCCACTAACTCCATTCTCATCCCTTTTCTGATTAAGGATACTTATTTGTATTATCGACATTTGGGCTTTAGGACCATGACCTTCGGTTCTGTTGACTATGCCGTCGGATCCAATCGTGTCCATGACCACAACTGTTGGAGGCGAAGTTGCCACAGCGTCGAAGCTTGCGGGTGACGCCGCATAGGGTCCCTCCTTGGTGACGTTCATCACAAAGTATGTATCTTCATCTGGGAGTGATTCTGAGCCAGATCAAAGAGTTATTTCTAGTCTTCGAACTGCTCGCCAAAGGGCATGGGAGAAAATTTGGAAGCTGATTTCTCAGACGCCCCTGGCCGAGATGCCGACTAAATTGCCGAAGCTGTGAAACTTTCTTATGATGCTACGATTCGACGGCTTTGAATACTATGGAATTTATGATATAGTGAATTAGGTGGTCTCTGAATGAGAGAGGCTTGGTGGTTTCAAATCTCAGCTTTCTTCTGCTCAATCTGAATCCTACCTTTCCGTGACCCGACAAATTTGCCTAACGGAAGATCATGATCATGACGAGGTGGTCTCGAGACGTTAGGGAAAATTAATTAAGCAGCGTTCTCGACTCGAGGTTCTGAGGAGTGAAAAACAGTGGCTGTAGAAGGAGGTGACTGATGTCACAACCATAATTGAAGAATGGGAGCGGCAGATGGATGAGGAAATGAGGATGAGTGCAAAGGCATCACCGGAGGAAGAAGAGCTGCGGGCTGGCACAGAAGCTAAGACAACCTTACTGCATAATCTCTATCAAGCAATAAAAGATTCTCATTAGTGCATGATACAACTTTTTGAATCTGCAGAAAATCTCCTGTAATTACCTTTCATGCCAGAGGAGCCTCCGGATTGTGATGCCCTTCTTATCAACTTTGTTATGGAATAAAGAGATGTTTCCCCTTAGCGCTTTTGTTGTCTTCTCCTGTGATATCCTATGATAGAAAATATTTGACATGATTTTCTTATATGATAATTCACAAAACTAAGAATAATCAGAGTTCAGGACAATTGATAAAATAGAAATGAGCTCTAATTTTGGCCTGGACCATGGGATCCAGCGATCATAGTTTGACTATTGTTGGGGTTTTGTAGAAAAACCCCACAAATGTTTTGCCTTTTTTTGTTAATACCCTAATTTTTCCTGGGCCCATTTGGTGTGAACCTAGCAGGTTTTGCTCGAAATTTTCTTAGGTCACCCTTTTCAGGTTTTCAGCCTAACAGGATTTGCACCTCTTTTTGTAAGCGGTTTAAAGTCCCACCAACAGGACTATCATTAATGACATTTTAGGTCGAACATCTTTGACCAGATATGGTGGGGTGAGGGCCCTGACGAGATTTGGTTTATTAAAAATATGTCTCAATACCCTTCAGACACACGTGGGGGGAACATGTTTAGATTTGAATGACATGCAGGGTAAGTATCAAGGCATGGGAGCAGTATCGGCATACAGAAGTAGGAAAGCATTGCCTAAGGCAGACTTACCTTTTGTAGACAGGCCAAAGGCGATCAATATGCAGAGCCTCTAAGGTCATGGTATGCATAGTCGTGAAAATGTGTCCTTAAGTTAATTACTTTCGATTTCCGATGGCCTAAGGACTTCATGGAAGTCCGGCTCATGGAAACCACCATGGGTGTCTTGGAAAATTATGAAAATCGGCTGGGGTGGTTTGAAAAGGGTGTGTGATGTATGAAAGGGTTTGGGAACATCTATACTAATCAGGAGTGTGGTCAGGAGGCCACTTTCCTATACATTTAGTTAGCGTGAAGGATGGTTGGAGCTTGACATAGTTTAAAGTCATGCAGCAGGGATATTCTTTAAAATGGAATAGTTTATCCTAGTTCTCGGTAATCTCATCAGAGACATTCCACCATATTCAGTAAGGGTTTTGAAGGGGTTGGTAAAAAACTACTTAGAAGGTTTCCAAATCCTGAGATGGATATGGGGCTCAGAGGCCAAGAGGCGTATGGAGAGAAGCATTGCCTAAGGAAATCTTGCCTTTGTTAGATAGGCTAGGGGATATCAATATGCAGAGCTGCTGAGGGCATGGTATGCATAGTCGTGTAAAGGTGTCCTTAGATAAATGAATTTACTCTCCCAATAACCAAGAAACTTTAGGGAAGTTGATATTCAGGACCACCATGGGTGTCTTACAAGGGTTCATCTCCTTCTGCGTACATAGTGTGCTTTATGAGGAGATGGTTCCTGAGTACCGGAGAAACATCTAGGCTAAACTTCCCGGGAATGGGTGAAGTCATTCCTTCTCATGATGGTGTGAGATGGTGGTTTATGCAGTCCTAGACCATGCATTGAGGGACAAGAGAAAGCCTCCATTCTTGACTGAACCCAAGACAGGTTCAACCATGAAGTTTGACGTCATGCGGTAAGGATGGAGGCATTTTAAATTCCGCGTAGTTTAACGTCATGCGGTAAGGACAGCTTCTGTGCAGTTTAACGTCATGCGATAAGGACGTCTTCTGTGCAGTTTAACGTCATGCAGTAAATATGGAGAGCATTATTAATGATACTGTGCAGTTTAACGTCGTGTCGTGAGGACGAGGGGCATTTTTAAATCCATGAAAATGCTTTCAATTGGAGGCATTTATCTGGATGCTTAATGATTGGTCTTTGATGCTTCACGCCAAGCTGAAAAGACATGCTCCGTGCAGTTTTAATCGCGATGTTGTAAAAACATAGTTGAAAAGGCCACTCATGATTAGAATGTAACTGGTTTTGAATATCTCAGCATGTCCAAAACGTGGAGAGGGGTTGGTGTAAATCATGGTTTCAGGGCTTCTTGAATCAGGAGAGATGATATGGGTGCTCTGAGGTTGGTTAGTATATGGGGCTAGGAAGAGTATTGAATGTGGAAATCTTGCCTTTGGTAGATGGGCCAGGGGCTATAAATATGCAGATCCGCTGAGGGCATGGTATGAATAGTCATGCAAAGGTGTCCATGGGTTGATAACTTTCCACTTCCGATGGCCATGAATGATTATGAAGATTCGCTATTGACCGGGCCACAAAGTCTATCGTTTGGTAAGGAAATATCTCGACATGTCAGGGATGTTCGTCCCTGGTTGTTGTTAAAACTTGAAGAGTTTACTGCGCTTATGTTTCTTGTGCATGGGGTATTCCATTACTCCATGTAGTTTGACGTTGTGCGGCAAGGATGAAGTACTCTTAGTTTAACGGTCGTAGATTTCAGACCACTGGGTGACTATTTCTACAATTACCCAGAAGGCAACTGAGTTCGGAGGCTCTGGTATACATTGAACAAGTGTGAGGGAATGAGGGTGTAAACAGTAACTTTGGGGTTTCCCGGATTAGGATGAATAACATGGGGGATCTGAGGCCAGTAAGCGTATGGGGCTAGGAAGAGTACAACTTGAGGAAATCATGCCTTTGGTAGACGAGCCAGGGGATATCAATATACAGAGCTGCTGAGCGCATGGTATCCATAGTCATGAAAAGGAGTCCATGGGTCAATAACTTTCCACTTATAATGGCCATGGATTATTATAAAAATATGAGATTGCTCACAGTACAGACTTTGGCATATGGGGATAATGGTGTCCAGGCATACAAGAAACATCTTTACCAAAATTGTCTGTCGAGTCAAAGTAGCCCAACCCTGGCTTGATGTTTGTAAATGCAGATCATCATGTGAACCACGGGCGGATACATAGGGTAAACAAGTAGGGATACCATGGCAACGTTTTGATGTGAGAGGGGAATTATCTTGTAAACCACTACTCCATAAATTTTTTGGATCGGGAGATATGATATGGGGGCTCTGAGACCGATAAGTGTACAGAGTAGGAAAGAGTATCGCCTAAGGAAGTCTTGCCTTTGGTAGACGAGCCAGGGGCTATCAATATGAAGAGCCGCTGAGGGCATGGTATGTATAGTCATGCAAAGGTTTCCACGGTTCGATTACTTTCCACTTCTGATGGACATGAATGGTTATGAAGATCACCAATTATCCGAGTCGTGGAATCTGATTTATGGAGAGGATGCATCCAAATGTGCAAGGAGTATTCCCATCTTGTTTTTACATATATCATGGGTGGGTTGTGACGAAGTCCATGCAGTTTAATGTCATGCGGTGAGGACAAAGGTGAGCTGACATGAAAATGGGATTCAGTGCAGTTTAATGTCATGCAGTAAGGACGAGAGGTATATATACCTGTGTTTTCTTTTATCAGCAAATGGGCTTGGAGATAAGATCCCGACATCACTACGTATCCTGTGAGGGAAGGAATCAAACCATACATAGTTCTTTTTGGAGTACACCCCATGCAGGTCTGGTCCTTACACGGGGGGAAGGGGGAATATTTATTTTTCTTATCCGTACAGTTTTAACGTCGTGTGGAAAGGATGAAAAACACACCCCATGCTGGTCTGGTCCTTACACTGGGGGAAAGGAGGGTATTTTTAGCTTCATTTGGGGACGGTTGGGCAGGATGGGGGATCCTGGAATCACTACATATCCTATAAGGGCAGGAATAAATCCATACATAGTTCTTTAAAAGATAATACACCCCGTGAAGTTCTGGTCCATACATGGGGGAAAAGGGCATTTTTATATCTTCATTCAGGGGTGGCTGGGCAAGGATGGGGGATCCTGGCATCACTACGTATCCTGCAAGGGCAGGAATCAAGCTGTACGTAGTTCTCTAAAATGGGTACACCCCGTGTAGGGTTGGTCCATACATGGGGGGGGCATTTTTAATCCTTCTTATCCATGCAGTTTAACGTCGTGTGGTAAGGACGAGGAATACACCCCGTGCAGGGTTGGTCCATACATGGGGGAAAAGGGCATTTTTAAAATTTATTTGGGGACGGCTGGGCCAGGATGGGGGATCCATGAATCACTATGTATCCTGCGAGGGTAGTAATAAAGTCATACTTTGTTCTTTAAAAATCCATGTAGTTTAGCTTTGTGAGGTGAGGACAAAGTACTCTTAGTTTAGGGTTATAGATTTTGGACCATTGGCGCTTGGAATTTTAACATCCTGCAGCTTGGACGAAAACTGATTTTGATTATGTGAAATACTTCGTAAAAAATCTTGCATTTGTAGGAGCAATATTGAACTGACCGTCCATGGAGATCATGGCATATGCTCTATTAGAGTAGACCTTATGTATAACATATGGTCCATCCCACATGGGCTCTAGCTTTGGAGGCATATTTCCGGGTATCATTGGGGTCCAGTGGACGAACACCAATTCTCCTTCCAAGAAAGACCGAAGACAGGCCATTTTATTGAAGGCTCATCCAATCCGGTTCTGATATACTTCCAGATGGTGAAAAGTGTGCAACTACTTCTCATCCAGCTGTTCCAATTCACCTAGCTATTTTTCTGATTTCTCATTATTGGATAACAGATTACAAATGGCAACACAGAGTAAGGGAAATTGGAGCTCAATGGGCAGGACTGCCTCTATTCTGTATACTAATGAGTAGGGAGTATCCCGAGTAGTGTTGCGGATTGTGGTTCGATAAGCCCACAATTCATGAAGAAGTTTATCCGACCATGATTCCTTTTCTTTGTCCACCATTTTCTGGAGAATTTTGGACATGGTCTTGTTGAAAGCCTCTATCTGTCTGTTGGCCGCTGCATGGTAGCGGGATGAGTGGTTAGCCTTTATACAATATTCTTGGTATAGTTTCTCCAATTCAGCAGATCAAAAATTGGTGCCATTATCCGTCAGTATGGTATGAGGGACACCAAATCTGGTGATGATATTGGTTTTCACAAAGATGACAATGTTTCTTGCCTCGACTTCCTTAAGGGGTACAACTTCTGCCCATTTGGAAAATAAGTCAGCTGTTGTGAGGATATACTTCAGTTTTTTGGTCGTGGCAGGAGGATATGGTCCCATGACGTCCGTTCCCCAGATGGAAAATGGACAACAGTACTTAGCTTGATGAAGTAACTCCAGGGGTTGGGGTATGAAGTTGGCATGAATTTGGCATGAGTGGTATTTTACGGTAAAGTGCTCGCAATCTCGTGCCACGGTGGGCCAATAGTACCCAATCCTTCAAACCTAATGGGAAATCTTAGACCCTGATTGATGTGCTCTAAATACTCTGGCATGCACTTCATTCATGAAAGTAGTGGTTTCTTCTCCATAATTGCATCTGAGGAGGACTCCGTCGAGGCCTCATTTGTAGAGGACCTCTTGCTGACCCATGCCACCGTATAGGACAAAGTTGATTAACCTTCTCCGTATTTGCTCTCGTTCAGCCCTGCCTGATGGAAGTTCTCCCCGTTGAAGGTAGTTTGTAGTGGGGGTTATCCAGCCAGTGGTAGGAGAATATGGCTTGGGGATAGGACTGACTTCATTGATTTCATCCATCTTTGTTTGAACAAATGGAATGACTATTCGATGACGAGCAATACTGATAAGTGTTTCATCCCAGTCCATGTTAGCAAGGGTTGTGGCCGCATTAGCTAATGCATCGGCATGGGAATTCTGAGACCGAGGAAAATAGGTCAATGTTGGTTCTGTGTTGAATTCTGCCATTACCCCTAGACATGGTCAAACATAGGAATCATCTCCTCCTTTATAATAGCATAGTCACCATTAACATTCTTGATGACCAGTTCTGAGTTTCCTTTTACCCTTAGGTATTGTAATTGCGCTTGGAGTGCGAGCTCCAGACCTGTAATGAGGGATCGATATTTCACCTCATTGTTCATACATCCTTCTAACAAGAGAAAAGAATATGGAAAGACTACCATTTCTGGGGACATGAGTATTATCCCCAAACCCACCTTGTTAAATTTTTGATCCTCCATCCTTTTCTCTATCGGGATTTGGGATGCGCTGTCAAAGTACATTTCCCATGTTGGGAGATCCTCTTGAACCGAGAATATGTCTTCATCAGGTAATTCGATGTCTGGTATGGTTGTCCTTATCGATGGGTGCTCTACCAGAAAATATGCTAACACCTGGCCTTTGATGGATTTTTGAGGCACAAACCGGATGTCAAATTGTTACAAGATTACTGCCCATCAGGATAGGCACCCAGTCAGCATTGGTCGGATGAGGATGTACATGAAAGGGTTACTATGCGAGACCAAACGGACATCATGATGCTGCCGATAATGTCGTAATTTTTGAACTGCGAAGACCAAGGCCCAAAAACTCTTCTCGATGTTTGAGTATCGAGTTTCAGCATCGATCATGGTTCAACTGAGGTAATAGAGACTGTTTTCACTACCGGCGTAATTATTATGCGCGAGGAAGGCTCCCAGTTACCACTCTAGTTCCATCACGTATAGGATGAGAGGTCCTCCTTCAACTGAGGGCATGAGCACTGGCGGGCTCAATAGGTACTTCTTTAGGCTATCAAACTCCTCTTGACAATCATCTGTCCATTGGTATATAAACCCCATTTTCATTAACCTAGTAAAGGTCAGACATTTTCCTGCCAGGTTGGCTATGAACTACCTAATGTAGGCCAGGTGTCCTTGTAATCCTCTCAACATAATGAGATTGTGGGGAGGTGTTAGGCCAAGGATAGCCTTTTTCATTTCAGGGTCGACTTCGATGCCACAATGGCGTATGATGAAGCCAATGAATTTCCCTGAAGTAACCCCAAAGGTTAATTTCAAGGGATTCATCTTTAGGCTATGTTGCCGAAGTTTGTTGAACACTGTTTCAAGGTATGATAGGTTATCTAAGTACTGTCTTTATTTTACCACCAAGTCATCCAGGTAGCATTCGACGAATCTCCCTAGAAATGGTTTAATGATACGATGCATGGTGTGTTGATATGTGGCGCCAGCATTCTTGAGACCAAAGGGCATGACCCTGTAACAGAATATTCCTTGAGGGGATCTGAAGGCAATGGCTTCTTCGTCTTCCCAGGCCATCCTAATTTGATTATACCCAGAATAACCTTTCATGAAAAAGAGATCCTCATACCCAGTCATTGCGTCGATTAATAACTTGGTAATCAGGACTGGGAAATCATCTTTCGGACAATGCCGATTGAGATCTCTGAAATCGATACAGATGCGGATTTGTCCAGTCTTTTTCTTGATGGGGAAAATGTTGGCCAGCCAGATGGGGTACTAGACCTCTCGAATGAAGCCTTCTTTAATAAGACTATTGACTTTAGACACTATTTTGGAATCATGTGAGGGGTGCGTTCTTTTGGTGGCTTGTTAATAGCACCGGTGGTCTTTTGGCAGACCTAAGTGGTGGGTCGCCACTTCGGGATTGAGTCTCAGCATTTCCGTGTAATTCCATGAAAAAAACATCTCGGTGTTGCTTCATGAAGAAGGTATATACCTCGTGCTCATCGGGTGACATGGCTGTTCTAATGAGGGTGGGCCTCGGGTCTTCTTCAGTACCCAGGTTTATTTTCCGGAGCTTATCCACAGTGGTGGAGATACCTTCCAAAAATGAAGGAAGTGCATCTTTGAGATCTTCCTCCTCCTCTTCCCCCACATTCTCATCATCTTGATCTGATGGGGGGAGAGTTCCCTGCACGGTCTCTTAGGAGTCCATTGGTGAGGCATTATAGGCATCCATGCTTAAGTTTACTCCCCCAAATTGTGGGACAATGGTTGTTTCCGCATTTTCATGCTCGATCGTTATAGCTAAAGTCTTGAGGACAGCTGACTGTGTGTCCGCGCTTGAACCCCTGCTCTCAACATGGTTGATGGTAAGTACGTAGTCTCTACCAAGCTGCCTAAGGGGGTCATCAGGAACCATTTCCAGACCATTTGGAGCAGGGATGCTGTCAATACCCTTGATCAAAGGCTTCTTTTTCTTTTTCTCATAAAACCCGGCATCAATCTAGTGTGACTCAGAGAGCTCAAAAGGGACCTTATTAGCGTGCAATTTCACACTTTGTCCATTAAATAAATATTTGATACACTGGTTTTTGGATAAAGGGATGGCCATGTGAATATGGAGCCACGACCTTATAAGAGGTGCATTGAATGATGTGTTCTGCCGGACCACCAGTAATTCTGAGTAGGCCACAAGGTCTCCAAAATGGGATTTCAGCTTGATTTGTCTAATTGGATTCTGCTCACACTTGTAGTAACTCAAAAGATTTGTGGCTGAGGGTACTAGGTTATCCTCCCTGTAGCCCAACTTGCGGAGTGTTCGTAGGTGAATGAGGTTAACTCCAGAGCCGTTTTCAATAATGAATTTGTGGATCTCAACATCATTTAGTGTGTCAGACAAATATAGTGGTTTGATATGTCTTTAGATGATGACATCTTCATCCTGATCGGTGAAGGAAATCAACGCATTGCATTTAGCTGGTCTAGTCTCCGTCTGGTAAATCTCAGTGGCAGCTACCTCGGCTTGAAACTCCTGGGGGATGAGCAAGGCTTCAATAAGCACCTCCCTGAGATCTTCTGACAAACTCAGGGCATCCAGAATTGACATCTTGTCTGGTACTGACGCCAGCTGCTTAAGGATATCATATTTTTTCTCCAACGACCAATTCTTCTCTGTTGGTGGGAGCGTTTTAGCAGGCACTTTAGGAGTTGGAGTATGTGATGAGGGACTGGCGGCGGGCTCAGAGGTCGATGGTGTTCTGACGTTCTGGGGTCTCTGACCAGCCAGTCTATTCATGCGCACTAGGCGGCTAGACATTTTTCCCTCTTCTGATGGGTTCCACAGAATGATGGGGCTAGAGTGGCTGCTTGTGGAGGTGGAGGGATATTCTTTCTTATGATGAATCTATTAAAGTGCACTCCAACGGGTTTCCGAGATTTTAATGGTTTGGGCCTATATAAAACCATAGGGTTGGTTTCGGCCACGATTGTGCCTTCCCCGATATCCGATGCCTCTGTGATTCCTCCTCCCAGCCCCCTGTGTTGGGAACATGGGTTCGTAACCATACCCTTCATCAGGGGAAGAATTCCATTAAATGGATTATGTTTATGGAACCAAAGATTACTTTCTCGTCCTGTGATAGGTCAACCTGGTCGGTTTTCCTTGATGGTGCCGTTTGGTGGGTCGGTGCCTGTGGTGCAAAATTTGAGGGCATAAAATCTAACAATGTCAGGGCTAAATTTGGCCCCATTTTAGATTCTTCTTCTTGTGTTTTTCTCCTCCCTTTTCGATCATTCTTGGATGACCGAATCGTGGAGGGTTGCGAGTCTGATATTGTTGGCTACGCGGCATTAGGGGCTGTTGGCGGCAACACCGGCTGCTGTAATTGAGCTCAGAGTATTCCTTGAGCTTCTTTGATAGTCTTCCAAGTCATCCATCTATCAAGTTTCTACCCCTTTTTTCTGGTGACTTCCTTCCACCCCTTTTTCGGAGTTTATGGTATAAATATACATCACATGTGCTGGGGGTAGTCCCAGTTCAACCTGCCCAGAGTCTACAATCATTTTCAAGAGGTCTTTGAAGATGAATCATTCCCAAATATTGTGCCCTAACATTCGATGGTAGGGACAGTAATCTGGCCTGTCATCACAGCTGACTTCTTTGGGCATCCTTGGCTCTGGGAGGTGGAGCAAGTTTCAATTCATGGCAGTGATGATGTAGCCGCAGACATGGTCCTCTCAGAACGAGTATACTTTGTGTCTCCATTCCTCGAAACAGTTCTTCTTCTATCCTCTCTGATCGCCCCACTTGGGCGGAGGAAACCGCTGATATACCAGGGTCCCTTGATGATTTGGTGGGGGCCTAGGTAGTGGAGCAGGCGCATGGGATGGCTTGAGCATGACAGAGGACGCTTCAGCTCTAACTGTTCGCTTTGCAGGAGCCTGTGAGGCTATTCGGGACTTCAGATTGGTCTGCTGCAGGGAGTCTTCAATTCCCTGAGCAATGTCAGAGAGATTGCGGAAGCCAGTGGTGTACTATACTGGTATGAGCAGTGTTCGCAGCTCATCTCAAAGGTTATCGATGCATATGGCCAGCATCTCATACTGGGTCATTGGCCTTTTCAGAGAGTAGGCCAGACCCTTCCATCTGACAATGAAATCTAAGACCCTCTCGTTCTCCCTCTATTTTCAATTCATGAGGTCACTGACCGTTGTCTTTGGTAGCATTGAGATGAAGTGGAACAAGAACTGTTTTCAAAGGTCTTCCTAGCTTTTTATTGGCTGATCTAGCAGATTCGTATACCGGACGAAGGCAGATCCTTACAAGGTCTAAACGAAGAATCTGAGTTTCACAGCTTCCTGTTATTCTTGAGATCCCATCATAGGGTCTCAATAATACATGTAGTGCATCAAGTGCTATTTCAGATCGCCTGATCCATTGAAAATAGGGAATACAGGGCTCCCAAAATTGGGTGGAGGAGGCGTGTTGCTCAACCAATCTGTGTAGGGCTTCCGCTCTGGTTGTATCAGAGCGCATAGACCTTCCATTACTTCCAAACGAGCAGTCAGTGCCTCGATGGTGCTGGTGATTCCCTGGTTTACATCTTGTTGGGCCTGGTCTGGGGCAGGTGTAGCCCGAGGAATTGTATGAGGATCTGGCTTGGCCGACACCAAGGGTGCATATGCCGTTTGTGACACCTTCATAGGGTTCAAACTTAATCGCTCCGGTTTCTTCCGGAGTGGAGGGAAGTCTTGGTATTCACCCGAATCCATGTTCAGGTAGTTGGACAGATGGGGTGCCTCATTGGGCGGGGGCCCTGACCGTGCTTCATCTGCTAAGGCAAACCTTGGTCTTTGAGGTGCACCTGCTGGGTGTGCAAGGTGTGGCTCTTCTAGGGAAGCGCTTTCAATAATATGGTTCCTCCGGAGTCGCTCGGCATTAAGTTTCCTCAATTATTTCATTTCCTCCTTCTATAGAGAAAATCTCTCTTCGAGCGTAAGTGTCACGTTTTTATCGAGAGAAGGAGGTGGGTTAAGAGTAACTGGTCCTTTATTCTTATCCTTGTTGGAAGTTCTCAGGGTAAGTGGAGGAGGGTTATCTGGAAGGGCGGCCATATTAAGGGCGGCCCTCTGGTTCTGGGTGTGCACACTTGATGGTTCGTTGTGAGTCATAGCATGAATGGAACTATAGTCTCCCAATCCAACTGGATTTGCATCATCTCCGGTGTCAACCATGAGGGTTATCCTCTATAGCGTTGATGGATTCATATCACGGGGCAGAGGAGATTTATTCTTTGAAATAGGAAGAGGAGCTCCTGCGCCTTTTACTTTTCCTCCCCTTCCTGTCCCTGGATTTCATTAGGACTCCTTGACGAAGGGTGACACATATAGTTCCTTGATGCAACCTTACGGTACACCCCCTTTTGAAGTGGATGGTGAATCAAAATACGGGATAGGGTAGGAACCTCCTCTTATAACTTTCCTCCCTATACTAGAAAATACTGATTCTTGTAGGGGAGGTTGTTGTTGAGGTGGTAAAAAAGATCCCATCCCTAAGGGTTGGGGTTGGCTCCGTTCCCTGGACATTGAGTCTCTTCCCATTTTTATGGGTCTTACGGGGGAATTTGTTGATAAAAATACCCCCATCCCTATAGGCTGGGGTTGACCCTGGATTGCAGTAGTGGCTGCTGCTATCCCTATTTTCTTGATCTTGCGTGCCCCCATTCAGGGGTGAACTGGATGTGATGCCGAGTTCACTTGTGAATCAATAACCTCTAGGGAGGCAAGCAATGATTGTTGATTGGCATCTCTCAGGAGAGAGGCCTGTTTTATGATTTCGGTGGTCTGATTCAGGAGTTTTTGAATGGCTTTTTCTCGTCGGACCTGATGCTTCTGGGATATACTCAAGGCCTATCTCTGCTGGGTGTGTCGCCTTTCCCGAACAGGGAGACCACTCGATCGTCATCTTGCCGTGATGACGTTGCAAGATACTACGCCGAACGGGTTCCTCTGATCGGGGATTGGAGTGAAATGCAGTGCTGTATTTTCTCCCCATTCTCTGATATGGACTCCTATCCGAGCGTCTCCAATGAGGCGGCATAGTTGGCGCGGTGCATGGAGGCAGGATAACTCCATGTTTCCCTTGCGCCTCTCGGGTTACGGATATCGTGCCAGAGGAAGAGCTTCCATGTCGATGTGACGTAGGAGGTCTCCTATTGTCTTGACATGATCTACATACACATTGTAGGGTATGAAGCTTGATTTCAGCTGGTGGAGGGTTGTCCACATATTGGATCAGACCCTTTCACATATTCTTCTTCCAAATTTCTGGGTATGTCGAATTGAGAGGTGGTCATGGGGCAAAACATAACTGGTATATCATCTCTCGCCAGTCGTTTCCTCTGGTGCAACATTTTGGCATCCTCCTCTGCTAGTGATTCCTCTACCGGGTCAGAGCAACTGATGCGCTCACCGATAGTGTTTTCAGAGGCAATGGGGCCAGTAGGTGTTGAATTATCATATGGGCGTTTCCGAGGTGGTTCAGAAGATGAATGCGGCCCTATACCGTCTCTTGATTGAAGAAGGGTGTCTTTGGTGACTAGCTGGGAATCTGACATGCTCGATCTCGTCCTTCTGAGTGCCTCAACATATGATGTCTTTTCTGTTCTTGATTTGGCAGGGGGAGGACCTTCCTGTTGATATGATATGTCACTGCATGGAGGACCTTCGCAACGGAGGAAGTGGTGGCGAGTGCTACCATCACAACCTCTGCAGGGAGAGAACCTGTGGGGTACACTTTGGGGAGGGCCATCAGAATGTACCGCAATGAGGGGAGGGCCATCTCGTTGAATGGAATCTAGGTAGAAAGGGCCTCCGCTATCCCTGTCGTAATGGCGAGGGATACCATTACTGCTTGAATCCTCACTGCATAGAGGAATTTTGCAGCGCATACCCTGGGGTGGACCTCTGAGGTGTATCGCAGTGAGTGGAGGACCTTCTGGCTATGTAGTGTTGTTACGGGGAGGGCCTTCGCAATAACTGCCATCATAGTGAGGATGACCATCATGGTTTTGACGTTATATGTGTATCATGTGGAGGACCTTCAAGATACATTGCGACAAGGGGAGGACCTTCTTGTTGCTTGGGGACATCGCGGGGAGGACCTTCGCAATGGTGGTCATGGTGGCGAGGACTACCATCACTGCTACCGCAATGGAGAGGACTACCATCACAGCTTCCACAGGGAGAATGTCTTTGGGGTACACCCTAGGGAGGGCCTGTGTGATGTACCACAATGAGGGTAGGGCATTTTCATTGCTTGAAATCTCTATGGGTAGGATCTATGTTATCATAGTGGTGATGAATACCACCATCAATTTATGCCTGGCTACGCGAAGTGTCGTTGCAACATAACCCCTAGGGAGGACCTTCAGGGCAGGCCACGACAAGGGGAGGGCATTCTTGTTTTGATGAGACGTCACTACAGGGAGGGCCTCCACAGTTGAAATTATGATAGTGAGTACTACTATCATAATCTATGGTCTAACTTTAGGGAGAGTGTTTGCAGTGTATACCCCAGGGAGGACCTTCAGGGAGGACCGAAGTAAGTGGAGGGACTTCTTTCTTCTTGCTCTTCTTGTCACGTGGATGGCTACAATGACTCGTATGAAAAGATAAGCTCTCGTGATCGATCGTTATATGCCCATGGGGGAGGCCCCCACGTGTGCTCTGGGGAGGACCATTAGAGCTGCTAGTAGCAACATTGCGGGGAGGACCATCACAACTACTACTGCCACTACCATAATATGGTAATGTGTGGGTAGGGTTATGAGCCTTTGATATGTGCTCAATAGTATTGGGAACCCCAAATTCCAGTAGAGTGGAGTCATGAACCCATTCTTTATTTTCTGGCTACTTTCGGTACATTCGGAGCGCTTTCTTGGGGGCAGCGGGGACCACATGCTGTTGATAACGGCCTTCACCTTTGAGTCCCTGTCTAATTGGGTCTCGTGATACTTTCGGTATATGATGATGAAAATCTTGACTTTTAGCAGGGATATATGACTGCTCTGGAGCATCCACCCTGATGGACGGGTGTCCCCCAGTTGGAACGAGTGAAGCTGCTCAATCTGGTTTCCCTTGCGTCGCAGAATATGGATGATGACCCTCCTGGGAGGAAGAAGGGATTCAGATCTACTTCAAGGCAGCTATCTCATCTCTTAGATGAGTCACCTCAATTAGGGATATGGGATCACGGGCCCGAGTCCTTGTTGTTTCTGCTGATGCAATTACATTCTGGAAAGTCTGCAAGATATGATCTGGGATCGATACCTGCTCCTCCATCATTACCATGATATGCTGAAAGACATCTTTGGCTAGAATAGGTATGAAGGCCCATTTCAGTATTAGAGTAGGAATATCCTGCTCTAGTCCTCTGGTGGTCAGTGGGTACTGACAATTCTCCTATGTCGTGGCAGGTGAACGAATCTGCCCCTGTACCAGGATATTCTAGTTTATCACTCTGTTGGCCGCCACATCAGGATGTTGGACTTTACATGCATCAGTGGGGAGTTGGCCCTGTATATGTTGGTTTCCCACCGTATCAAGTCGGTGGCCTTTGTTGGCAGGGAGACATGCCTGACTATTAATTGCATCCACATCTGGATGGTGAAATTTACTGGTCACCACCACGTCTGGTTGGTGGCCATCATGACCCTGGGCAGGGTAAGGTGCATGTCGAGTAGGTGTCGTCCTATGTGAGTGAAAGGCTTGATGGAGCTCGGTGGTGATGAATTCCTGCTCATATTATGCTGCCATGTCTAGATGGAGGACCTTCGAGGTGCGAACATGTGTATGTGGCCATTCACGATACGTCTATGTGGTTGGGCAGCAAAGCTCCTCCTCAGGGACAAGGGTGATGACCAGTCCCTGGTTGTATGTTTTCCACCCTCGTCTGGCGGTCTGAGGGGCCGGAGCTTAGGGAGCGTGGGCCTGGATCCTCGGGGCAATGTCCTCCATGGTGTGAGAATATTAAGTTGCGGCGTAACGGCGACGACGTCTTCCGGTGGGGGCCTTGGAGCGGAACCCCCATTCAGCGGGGATGAAGTCCTCATTGTTGACCTCATCCACCTCCATAAGATAAGGGAGGTGTGTGTTGTCTCTTTCTGGGGATAGACATCCGAAATGGTTTGAGACGACAACATGAGATTTCTGGATCTTCTATCACGACCGCTTCTGGGCAGGCGACCGGTTAGTATTGGCGGATTGGAGGGTGTGCATGGTTGCCTCCACCATCAGGAGAGTACCGTTCAAGTGGTACTCTCGGATCAGTGCATCCGAGACCCAACGTTGAATACACTAGGTAGGTGGCAGGGTCCTTTGTTTGTGAGGAAGTCTAGTCACTGCGTAGCTTGAAGCACAAACCTGCGAGTTCCCCCATGATACCATTGGATCTAAGGGAGTTCTGAGTGGTACCTGTAAAATATTTTAACAAATACAAACAACAATCCCGTCAAACCAGCATCTCATGATCCCTTGCGTAATTAAAGACCTCGCTTGGCCCTCCTTGTGAGTATAAGGGGGCGTAGAGTGAGATTGGGTTAAATCCTTCATGCATGGTTAATGATTCATGTCAGGTTCACCATTTTAATTTCAGATCATTTTGAAATGCCCAACGGTTTCATATCCACCGATACGTGGACCTGCTTTCCAAAGGCAGGCGTTCGTTGGGTTATTTGGCCAGCGACACCTAAGAACTCACATTGGTAGAGAGGATAGGATTTCAGGCTCATCGCACCCTTTTGGGGGGAATTATTTCCTGTTCCAGGACTCTCTTATAGATTTAAGACGTATTCATATGTTTGAGAATATTTGGTTTATACCCTAGTATAGTATCCAAGGATTACTCCTGGTTGGCAATGGTCATCCAAATGAAAGAATTCAGAATCATTTAGGCTTGAGGTTAACCATACCACATTAGATTAATGACTCCAAGGAGTTCAGACTCATTGAGATGGCTCTGGTTTAAAACCCCATAACCGGGCACTCTGGATTATATTTTCATCCCGGGGGGACAGATAACAACTTGAGCGTTTGGATCGAACCTGTCATACGGGCTTCCTACGTATCCTTGTGAGAGGAATCAGAATACTCATAGTTCGGTTTGGGATGGGGCTTACACTCTGAGGCGGCCCAAGATGTGGGTAACCTAATGTAAAGGGGGTTCGGAATGACCGATTGTTGGGCTTGAACCTTAGAGAGGCTTCCTACGTACCTTTCCTAGGATACAAAGATCAAATTCCATATAGTTCGGGAGTACAGTTTAACGTCATGCGGGATGAAGGATGAACCGACGTGAAGGGGGTCGTAATGGCCTGGTGGTGGGCTTGAACCTCGGAGAGGCTTCCTACGTACCCTGCCTCAGAGACAGGGATCAAAGTCCACGTAGTTCACAACAGGCTGGGGTCAGGGCCGGTGCTTACTCTAAGCCAATATGAGTCATCCTCGGTGTGAGAAACAAGAGGCAGCAGAGACCTGATGATCATGTTGTGAAAGGTGCGTCTGTGGGAAGTGGAGAGGGGCTTACACATGGAGCGGCTCGAGAAGTCGGGGCTTACTCCATAATGGAGGCCCGATGGTGAAAAAGCCTAGAGGGAGAGGAAAAGGCTTCCCCCATGTCCATCTCCCCTCTTGGTTCTTGGCACCAGTATGTACGTAGGTGCATGTGTGCTACCTCCCACAAGAAAGGCTAGGGGATTACACCAAGGAGGTTACTCGTTCACTCATAGAAGAGGGACGAAGTGCTCACCACCAGAGTTGAAGGGAAATGGAAGCGGGGTCCCCTGATCTGGTGAGTGGAGAGGCAGAAAGGGGACTCCATGCTCGAACCCTGCATTACCATGGGAATGTAAACCTAGGATCGCTTAGGGAACCCACTCAAGGGACTGAGCAACCCCATTACCCTCACTTACCGTGGGTATGTTAACTCAAGGCGGCATGCTGATGTGCCTTAAGGTTGCATCATATAGGTCCGGTGTCTTCGGATGAGGCCTTGGCTCGGGGCCAATGAATGGGCCAATGAGGGGGTTGTGAAGGATCGGGCCAGATTGGAAGGATTTTATCTGACTCGGGGAATGATAACACTGAAGGATTTGGCAGGCCACATGGGTGTATGACGAGTGGCACCCTGTGCATACGGGGGTGCTACATGGTTGGAGAGGCTGTCCGCGTACTAGGGTGGTACGTGGACTAATAGGCACCCTGTGTACCAGGGTGGTATGTGGCTTCAGGTTCATCCCACATACCAGGTTGGTCCATGGGGGAGTCCACACGAGTAGCGGCGGCCAAGGGTGACGTCGGTCGGGGGTTCATCCGTCAGGACTTCGCCTGCGTAGGAGGGTGCTACGCGATATGTCAGATCGAAAAGGGGCATAAAATCTCTGGTCCATGGGGAGTGCATTCGCGGAGGGGCCATTGTTTGCGGTCTTTTTTTTTGTGATTTTAAGTTCGCGGTTCACCAAATGGTAATGTGTTTTCGGTTCCTTGTAAATTCATTTCCACCTTTATACCTGTTCTAGTTCCCGAATTGGAACTTCACTATTTCTGAAATCCTAAGCTCTTTCCTTAGAAATTTTTCCACCCATCTCTGATCGACCCCTATATCCTCCCACTCGATCTCCTTTTATAGAGTGGGAGAAAGAGATGTATCAGTGGTCATGTGGCACCTTTTGAGGAAGACTATGACTGAAAACCCAGTTTATGGATGACTTGGTCAATCCGTTACTCACGGGGGGAATCGAACACACCTACCTCGCGAACCAAACTAGTTCGGGGAGTGCTTCGCGGCTGCGTAGGGCCTCGCCTCTTTTCCGCGAACAACGGCGTACGCTGTCCGGACTGGTTGAAGCGGTTCGTAGCTGGGGTGGTTTGTGTCAGTGGACTGGCCTGGTGCCCATCCTACTTCGTGCCCGCGGAAGGTCCCCACCTCTGTTCCACAAATGATAGTGGTCCACTGATGGGGGTGGTTTGCTGAACTGGCCGCGTACCATCAACTTTGGACCAGTATGCGGACCAGTTTATCTTTTCCAACCTTTGATTATCCTCCTTATTTTTTCCCAATCCCTCGAAGGAAATTGGGTATAATCCCCTCTTTAGTTAAGGGGATTCTCATTCTCCTCTATGGATTTTTCAGGACCCTATAGTGTTCAGATATTTTCCTTACCATATTGTTTTTACTTATTGATCATACTTTATTTAATCATAATATCGTCCATTTTATGTAACCCTTATGGAGAATCAAAAATAACTCTAATTTTGTTTCCTTGTCCTGTGATTTGAAGAATGTATATTTTAATGAGTTTGAGGATGAAGAATTTTTTTACATTCAATATATTGTATTTCATGTTTTCAAATTCAATTTTATATCAAATATGTATCTAGTTTACTATGACTATTAAACTATTCATCCTTTTGGGATGTGATCACTTGTATCTTATGCCAATGTAATAAAGTAACTACTGAGTCTAGGTTATAGGGTTTGAGGTCTTTATAGTTGGTATCAGAGGAATTTTAGTAGAAACATTTAGAACTATATTTATGAAAATAATGATTAGGGCACACAACCTTACATTATTCTTTGAGGATAACTATAGAAGATCACCCAAAAAAATTAAGGTAGATATTATGTGGTTTTTCCTAGCAATACATCCCTTTTGTATACTAAAAGTGGTTACAGTTTTGGAACAATTCTACCTTGGGGTAATGACCTTAAAATGGGAGCATTGGACTTTGACTCAATCATCACCTGGTACATGAAAATGGGATTTAATGTGCCCCTGGTTTGACACTCTCAGTGGATATTCTTAGTATAACTCACATTTTCTTAATTTATTAAGGATTTGAATAGATGATGACAATGAATGATATTGGTTAAACATAAAGTTTCATGGGATGATATGTATAAGGATAATCAGATGTTTAAAGGCATAGATACCCCTTTTGAATTTTTTTGATAATAATATTACATGATTATAGATATTTTTTTCAAAATATTTATGGGAATGCAACCATTTATATTAGTGCATGTTTTAGTGAAAATATTATCTGAGGAATGATGATTTAATATTTTATGGACATAATTTTTACGAAATTTAAAACCTTTATGGTTAATATGATCATTGATTTTAATTAATTTTATATTTTCCATTTATTTTGAAACATGTGATCTGTTACAATTTGATTTTAGTGCTTCATAAATAAAACTTCTTCTTAAATACTCATGTTTTTTAGTAAATATGAGATTATGGTGGAAATTGATTAAAGGATGAAATTATACTTGTAAATTAATAATATTTTCTAATTTTATTAGTCTATATGGTAAATGAAAACATAAATTTTAATATAAGGATATTGAAATAAAAATTTAATTCACTTTTGATAAATCTATGGTCTCTTCTCTCACAAAAGGTTACAATGATTTCTCATAAATAGACTTTATTTCCAGATACAAAATATCACTTCCCACCAATTTCCATCTACAAGGAAACCTAGATACATGTTATTCTAGATAAGATTGTTATTTACCTTTCCTTTTTTTAAGTGGAAGTTTCATTAAGACATTTTATGATGTGGGTTTTCTATATAGGAATTTTCAAATTTTAAACCCTATATTTCCGAGTGCAAGTTCAACTTGTTAGGATGAAATATACTGATGGTGGGGGGAATGTAACCCACTAAGATTTTAAATTATGTTTATTTTAAATAAATTTAACCTCTTTTATATATTTTGGTACAAATGACCCTTATATTATAAAATAATATTTTGTTTGATAGCGTATATGACGCACAACACTGATCTTAAACGACCCACATAATATATTATTTAAATATGAAAGTTATAACAAAGCCATTAAATTGGAGGGTATGAATAGAATTAAACTAATTATGAAATATATATATATATATAGGTCCTAATAAATAAAAATTTATTGAAAAATTATCAGTAAATAATAACTACTTTTTTTATTAATGTCATTTCACGCTTCAAAATACATTTTCTTTAAAAAAGGTTTTATTATTAAATTAATGTGTGTGAATTATAATTAATTTATAATAATTTTATAAATTTTATTTTATAAAAATAATATTATTTTTTAAATCATCAAATCATAATTATCTTATGATGATTTTTTAGATTTTTCTGAAAAGGATGATTTTTCAGTGAATATTGAAAAATACCAATTTTTCAAATACGATGATTTATTTTCAATAAATTAATTAATTTTATAGTCACATTATTATTTGAAATTTATTTAAATGTAAGACAAGTATTATTTATTTATAATTAAAATAATTAATTATATTTTAATTATATTTTTTCGAAATTTGATTTATGTTTATTTTTTGGCTTAAAAGAGATTTTTCTAAAAAGTGTTTTTAAATGCATAATGTTTATACATTTTAATTGACTAAAATAACCACTAATAAAGAAATGTTTAAATTAAATTTATATATTATATATCAAAATATATTAATTTAAGTTTATCTAATGATGATTAATATTCATATATTTAATATAAGATCACTTTATGCTTGAAAAATTCATTTTTTGAAAACCCGTTTTACGAAATGAAATACGGGTTTATTTTAAATTGAATTTTTAAACTTATATGATTTGAATTTAATAAAATTTATTTCATATATATAATATTAATAATTTATATTATATAATAATTTCAACTTAATTTTCATCTATAATGACTAGTAAATGCATTAAAATTTAACTACATCGGTTAAGGTTAAAACAAAGATTTGCGTGTTACATACGCATGTGTTAAAAATTTATTTTAAGGACACATAGAACATTTAATAAATAAATTTTATTTCATATTTTTAATAATTGATGCCATATTTTAAATTAATGATATTTTTAATTTTATTACTAATGGATAAATTACCTAGGTAATTAAAAAGAGACTAGATACTAGGGTGAAAACTAAAATTGTAAAAGTAAAGAAACTTATAAGTTAAGGAAAAAAATGTTTAAAAAATGATTTTTTTTTTGTTTCTTTTAGTTTTTTAATAACCAGATAATTCCAAATATAATATATTTATAATTTGTTTAGGAACTTGGGGTGAGATTGAATTCCCATTTTTGAATATTTTTGGGTGTTTACAAGAATACCACTCCTCCTCAATTATAAAAGGTCACTCACTCCCATCACTGATTCACACATATCACGATATTTAGATCAACCATTCCATTAAAAAATATCTAACCAAAATAATTATACAAATTCTATAGATTCGTTTTTCCCAAAACACCAACCATGGTGTTCTTAATAAGAGATATAAAGGAGGTTTCCCCAAGAAATGTTAATTGTCTTAACGAAGCTCTTCAATTATTTTTCTTTTTACACCTTCAATTATGTCTTAAAACTTACAAAATAATTCAAAAAATATATAAAATATATTTGTATGTTATTATTTTTATGGTATAATATGTATTTATTTCCTCCTCTATTAAATGGGAAATAAAATTTTTGATTATGTGTATAACAAAATATATCCTTGCGAACGTATGTAACTCAATTTCCATCAACACATCTCATGATTTCATATAATTATTAATTTCATGTATATATATATTATTGATGATATTTTTATACTTATATAATTATAATATTACATATACCTTATTACTTTACATGATATTTTAATACAATAATATCGCTCGTGTGTACGGAAAACTACTATGTTACGAAGCGATTTGATTTATTTTCACATAAAATTTACATGGAAGGTAATAAGAATAAATTTAATAAATATGTGTTATATATATGACATGATATTTATTCTATAAAATTAATATATCACCCACTTACTTAGCATTTTACCAATTAAGAAATGATACATCCACTTGTGTGTACGTACAACTTACCATAACGATGAATAAATGTGATTCATTTTCTTTTCACAATTTTCAAGAATAAGTTAAAAATATATCTAATGATTAAATATGATATTTATAATATTTATATCATTATATATATTATGAATCTATACCGTATCCACAATGATAATAACTTTCATGAAAAAACACGTCTAAGAAAACAAGGTAATTAACACCCAAAACAATTAAAGTAATGAAATGTTATTAATAAACGAGTGGTAAAATGTTATAAGATGATCATATATGATATTATAAATATGAATATGGTTTTTTATAAATTAATAACATAATTAAAACAATTATACAGGAGTTTAAGAAATGTTCAACCCAAATGAAGTGTGAGTTAAGGGGCGTCATCTCAATCTCCCTTCATTGAGGCATATTTTAATATTATAAAAAAATCTTTTATATTGTGTATATACTTCCCATTTTAAATTTAATATAATAAATCAGTAATATTTCAGGATATTTTAGTTTTCAATTTTATTTATTTTATCTATTAAATTTGACAAGAATTTTACCAAGTCGTAAAGAATTTCATAACTCAATTTATTTTCATTTGGTTATGTTACATTCTCATTATATTAGATATTATATTATTATGTGTATAATGAAAATTGATTATTTTATATTTTATTTCCACTTGTTTTATTTATATGTACATTTTCAACACATAATCACATAATTAATTAATTCTATTTTTCAATATGATCTTTACAAGGTTTTTTTCACAATATAATTTTAATTGGTATTGTTTATACATGAATTACCATTGGAAAATATTGTTTGATCATTTTATAATAGACCCTTATTATTTTATTATACTTTTCTTATTCATGATTTTTTCAAGTAATAGTACTATTTTCCTCTCATTTGAGCTTAATATTATAACAAAAAAAATATAAATAAAATCTGACTTCATTTCTCTCTTCGATCAAAAATCCATTTCTTCTAAATCAATGTTTTCTAAAATTATTTTAAAAAACGTTTTACTATGATTTTATAATTTTTTTTACCCATAATTTTATTTTTAAATATTATTAAAATGAGTCTTCATGTCGCTTTCAAAATAAGTTTCTTTTGAATTTTCTAATAAAAATATAAAAGGACTATTTTTTTAACTTACTCAGCATGAATAGAACCTTTCTATGGTTATGAACACTCATTGGTTTGAAAATTCCTTTAAAATTTTATAAGGTTATTTTCAAATAATTTTTTTTCATAATACTTATTAAAATTAATAAATCTTAAAAGTTATTTTCAATGTGAAAAGTATATTTTCATCAAACTTTTTTTAATAATATTTTTATGGTATTTATATTTATCAACTTTAACAACCCTTTATTTTACATATACTCTAATGGGGATATGTTATAATGATTGTATCCTTATTAATTCTCTAGATAGATTGTGATCAGTTTGAAAATGGAAAGTATTGAAGTTCTCTTTCTTGATTAATTTTTGTAACCATTAAATATCCCTTGAAATATTCACTTTATTGTGATCATTAGACATATATTTTCCCAAAATATCCATATTATTTATCATGGATATTCTTATTTTTTAAACAACATGTCATTTTTACATATGGTCTTTTAATTTTGATGTTAGTTTATTGACTGGGGAAATATTTATATTTTATATTATTTATTCAATATAGATATTTATTTTATTTTTTTAAGGTTGGGGCTGAAGCCTCGTTTTTATTAATAAAGCAAAGCAAAGACCTCTTTTAACTGGGTAGAGGGAGACCCATTACATAGCCTGAAGGCCCAGTGGGCTTGTAGCCCATTACATAGCCCGTAGGCCCAAATTTTTGGCCAAATTCCTATTCTGTGAATAGTAACCCGGCTGCTACAGTACCCGCTACAGTATCGCCACCGCTATAGTGCCCTGCCACCGCTACAGTGCCCGCCGATCAACAGTAACGCTGCTGCTACAGTACCTGCTATAGTGCTTCTACAGTAACCTGCGCCCAATGGGTTTTGAACCCCCATTCAATATAGATATTTATTGATAAGGAATATTTTTCATAAATTAAATCGATCATTCGATATATGATGAATATGTTGGGAATTAAATTATGTATGGGGCTAGGTTATAGATATATCCTCGATTCATTGGTAAACTCATGAGATGAATCAATTATCTAGCCTTATTTAAATGTTTTTCTAGTGTATACCTACCATTTAGATATAAACTGTCCTGTAAAATATATAGACAGTAAATGTATCAGAATGTATGATATCATGAAATATAATATTAATAATTTCATTCATTAATAATTTAGTAGTTATTATTACCCTTGTTATTTTATCATTAATTTCATCTCTGGATTCATTTCATCCCCAATTTATTGATTAATTGACATGTGTTTTAAGTTATTTACCTTGATGTATTGGAAATGTCTTATCTAATAATGATAGTAATGTTATCGATTAAATGGAATGTGTGTTTATATATTTACCTTTATATAATTTTTTCCATATTGATCATTCTTTATTTACTATTGATAGCTTCTGATGTAAATAACCCTTAACTATAATATAAGATCACCCTTAGTTTGTGTCCATTCCCTTGGATGTGAAGAAGGAATCATTGATGAGTTCAAGGATGATGAGTTTTTTTATGTTCAATATATCTTATTTCATGTTTTCAAATGTCATTTAATATCGAATATGTATATGTTTTACCAATAATACTAAAAAATTTTAACCTTTGGGATGATCTAACTTTTATCTTATGCCAAAGAAATAAAGTAACCACCGACTCTAGGCTACTGGGGTCGAGGTATTTAAAAATGATATATCTCCAAAAGAAAAACACATATAAAATTATCATTAACATAACAAGGGGATGGTAACTATGAATAACTAAAGTTACACTATACAAAATATTTTAACCTAACAAAATGAACAAATCTTTGTATATCTCAAAGTATCACTGGAAACATCCTCTAGACAATAGACCTACTAAGCTAAAGTGAAACCTGTCTATGTCATCCAACATACTCCAAGTAATACCATGTTCAATATAATCAACCATATAATAAACAAAAATTTAAATAAATATAGGGCTTAAAAATCAATCAAAACATCATTCAAATGGAAATATTATTTCAAACTATCTTTTAAAAATACCTTTGGAATCAATATCCCATTTTGAAGCACTTTATCCAACACCTCACAGGTGAAAAACTAGTTTTAAAGTGAAAACAAAGAAAAACCACCACATTGTAAAACAAAAGGCCAAGAACAAGAATATTAAATACAAATCATTCCTCAATATTTCATTTTGAACATTTTTAACAAAAAAACAAAGGATATTCAATAATTAATTGTAATCAAACGGAAATATTCAAAATATAGAGACACCTACCTTAAATGAAATTTAATCATATCTAATTTAATAAACCCCAAAAATAATGGGAATAGAGTAATATTTAAAATCACATAATCTTATAGATTAAACATTAAAACCAAAACATTCCTTGGATTCGACCCCCATGGCCTCATGAGGAAAAAATAACAAAGTAACTAAGGAAGAATAAAGATATAGAGAAAGATAGAAATGAAAATCCCCATGAAATCATGGTTTACCTTAAAATATGCACCCAAAACCTAAGAAGAAATTCCTTGGGAGAAAGGAGGGGGGAAAATCCATGTCTATAAGGAACTTCATCACCCAAATGGAAGAAAAAGAGACAGGATTAGGTTAAAATCGAGTAAGGTAAATAGTAAATTCATCATTCTAAAATATGGAAAGTCCAGGTCATGGAATGACCACCCATCATTATGGTTCCATTCAAATTTCAAAACAAAATCCTCCATCCTAGGTTATGTCATAGGGTGACCTCCCATAATCATGGTGTGACCCATTTCCCTAAGAAACACCTCCACTACCTAGGTCACATTGCAGAACAACCCTCTTTCATCATAGGGAAATACACCTCCCAAGAAATTATCCCCACTAGATGGGTGGTGTCACATAATCATCTCACTTGGTAATAGTGTGACCTATTTCTATAGGGACATGATATTTACATACATAAATATTATATCATTTTAGATTAATATTAAAAAAATTCATAATAATACATGTGTGATGAATGTAAAGGTTTAGTGTCTTTAGATACTAGATATATAATCATCATATTTGATGAAATATCATAAAAATATACCTTAAATTCTTCGAACATAATACACTTATTAGTCATACCCTACTTAAAACATCTCTTCATAACATGGTGAAAGGAAACATAAGAAATAGTGAGCTCATATGCTCAGTATGGGTAAAATGGGAGATATATTTTTATTATCATAAGTGGGAATAAAATAAGAATAAAAATATGAGATAATGAGATTATTATTAGAAAATCATACCAATAAAATCATAGATCATAAACATTAAACAATAAATAAATATTTCATAGTACATAAGACATTAATAATAAGAGAATCAATAATCATAATCCATGAGAACATAACTTTGGTGTAAGAACATGTCATAATAGACTGGAAAAAAGTTTGGAAGAATCATAATCATAGAAATATTGTGTAAAATCAACCCACCAAGACATTCATAAAATTTTTGATTTAGGATAACCACAATTTAACCTTATTCAAGTTTTAGATAACATCTTTTGTGCCCTTTTTGGGATTAGGATAGCCTCTCCTGTAGCCTCTTTTAATCTTGTTATAACCTACCATGTAACATCTTCTTATCTTGGTTGAAGCTTCTATATACCCTCTTTCAGGTTTGGGATAACCTCTTGTATAACCTTTTAGCTCATAAAATATTAATCTTTACCCAATTCATTGGATGGATATAACATACCCAAATAGAACATAATTATAATCCTTTCATATATATTCCAAAATCTCATGAAAACATTTATCATTATGTCAAATATCAACCCTTGGAAAAGAAAATGGGATTCGTCAATATTTCATCATCATAATCATAAATCATCTAGATAAAGAAGAAAACTTGTTAAATTAGATCATATAATCAGAAAATCATAATAATAAATAAATTATGTTCTTATATATGAAAATATATTTAAAATAACATTGAAAAGTTTATTGAGAAAATACTACTTTTATTTTGGAATGACTTATTTAAAATCAAAAAAATTCCAAAATATTTAGGGAAAACGTTTCCTTCTAAATGACCATCTAAAAATTTAAATGAATCTTCAAATAAAGGGGAACTAATTATGGATGAAAAATTCATTCATGCAGTGTACATTAAAACGAAAATCTATTTCACATTTTAAGTAAATTGTCAAAATTAACTCATTTAAAAAAATGATGATTAATTTTGGAAAACAATATAGAAATTCAAAAATGGATAAAAATTAATTTATAAAATAAATATGTAATTTTAAAAACTTTATTTAAAATGATTTAATTGAAACATGTATATGGAATAAAAATATTTCTAACTGAAGATAGAATTAAAATAAATTTTCTTTAAAAACATTCATTTAAAATTTTCAGTACTTAGGGAGAAGAATAGAAAAGAAATAATTATAATATTTTTTAATAATCATATTAAATAAAATAAATATTATTTTTTAGATATATATCTTATAATCTCATCATTATAAATTTAATCATAAATAATCCACAAAAATGATAATGTAATGTAAATCCCTTAGTACTACAGTAAACCTTTAATCATAACCCCCATGAATGAAATAACTTCATGTGAATCTTTAAATACCATTAATATAAGAAAATTAATTATAAAACATATATAATTGGTATTATATACTCCCCATAAAATAAAATAGGTGAATAACATATCGTATATCCTAAATAAGAGAATTTAAGACAATAAACCCTTACCACTCTGGTACTATTCGAATCAAAACCCCACGGATTAAATAATTTAAATTATAACATTAAATATCATGAATTAATAATTATCTAATATATAAAATCTAAAATAATAGTACATTCACCTCATAAACATAAATAGGTGTATAACATCAAACATTTCTCAATGAAAAAAATATTACAATGATGAATACATACCTTATATCTGAATTCATTATAAGTTCTATAGCCTCCTATATAATAAAATTAAATTTATTATGATTATATAAAATAATAATATTCATAATAATAATTTCATTAATGACCCACTTATAAAATTTAAGTACACATTTATTAACAATTCCCTATTAAATTCTTCATTTCAGGTGTTAACTACTTTGTTTCTCATGATTGTTTTGTTTTGGAAATTCTATTCCTTATACACTGATCATGTTTCCATCATATTAATAATATTTATAATGTAATAATTTTAATATATAATCATTATATACAATTTTATAACCATTAATATAAATGGGTGATGAAAATTGGATTATATCACTTTCTAGAGACAGTAAATCGTATATACACATAAGTGATGTTTAGAATTTTCAATGGATGGAATAGAAGAAAGTTAAATTATAATTAAATTTTATTTAATAATTATTATATCATTAATAAAATATATATTCATTAAATATGTTCTAATTACTATCCATGTATATTATAAATGAAAAATGAATCACATCTTTTTGTAGAGGAGGTAGTCCACATGTATGCATGTTCAACGTAATCATTTTCCAACGGATGAGATGTTAAGAAAGTAGATTAGATATTATAATCAAATAATAATAATTAATAAATAAATAAAATTTTTAAAAATTTAATGTATTATAATAACCGACCAAGAGATATGGTGATGTAATATAAATCATATTGTTATGTGGAGGCGGTAGTCTACACGTACGTATAAGCGATACTTTAATTTTTCCCTTTGATGAAGAAAAAATGGGAAATAGTTATGTCATAATATTAATAATATATAAAAGTATTTATTATATTATATTGATAGTTTTTTTATGGATAAAATAGGTTTATAGTAGGTGGAATAAGAAAAAAATGAAAATCTTGGTTAATATTTATACCTCTTCTTTGAGAGACCTCCTTTGGATTTCGACTTAAACCTTGGAAGATTGGTATAAAGAGACGAAAATGGAAAAATTATGAATTTAAGGAATATAAATAAGTTTTTAATTATCTATTTTTAGATTTAAAAGGATATAATTGTTTTAATAATGGAGGAGAATAGGTTCACTTTTATAAGTGAGGGGAGGGACACACGTGGAATTACATAAAATATTTTTGTAATATAAGGTCACCTTCATGTGAAACTAGATCCAAATAGATATGGATTTAATGTTATAATAAGATAATTTATATATATATTAAAAAATAACAATTAAACAATTTTAGGTGGCATTACTATCCTTATCTCTTATTTCAACCACTTGGTAAACTTGTTTTAACAATAACTATCATATTTTTTTTTACTATTTTTATTATTCATTATGACCATAAATTAATTTTTCCCTTTTAAATTATATTAATTGTTATAAATAAAAATATTTAATCCATTTTACCAGACTCAATTTCTATATGTGTAAAAAATTAACTTTAAAAAGCGTGAAAAACGCAATGAAACCCTGTTTTTAGAAAAAAATGCATTTTTAGGCATAAAACTGAATCCATATACATTAAATTCCTAATAAAAACCATAAAATGAATGTTAAAATATTTTATTGAATATATAATCTATTTATTTGATTAAAATTTGATTTATTAAGATATAAAAAAAATTCACACATAAAAATTATTTTTCAAAAAATGTGTTTTTATGACTAAAAATGATCTTAGACCAAAATAATGTATACATATGATTCCAATTTACATAATTGGATTATTTATAATTAAAATATAATTCATTTAAATTAATATAAAATTAATAAAATAATTTAACTTTTAACTTATTTTATTTAATGAAAATAAATGAAAATTTTACAGAAATCATTATTTTTCGACAATTTATTGAAAATAAATTTTTTAATAAAAATAAAAAAATTATCTCTAAGATAAATTTGAAATGATGATTTTAGAAGTAAAATTAATTCCATCAAATTAAATTTCAAAACACTGTATAAATTAATTGTAATATCCATGCAAAAAATCAAATAAAAATCATTTTTGAAGCATGAAATGAATTTACAAAAAATTGAGAACTTATTTGTCATGAATTACTCAATACGATTTAATTATTTAAAATTTTTATAAATTTCTTTCACAATGTGGTTATTAATATTTATACCTTACAATTTAACTACAGGGTTATAAAGAACTATTATATCAGGGTTTGTTTAGATTCAGCGTCGCATATAAAGTAAGCTATTGAATATAATATTACTTTAAAATAAAATTTTGAGGTGTCACATTCCCCCCTTAAATAAATTTATTCCTCATAGTTTTTATCTCCATAATATAGGGTTTAATATATGAAAACACTTTTTTTAAACCCCATATCATAAAAAAGGAATATAAAAACTTCTTTTGAAAATAAGAAGTGAGAAACAGAACGTAATCTAAAATAACACATAATTAAGTTACCATATAAGGAGAACATTACCAAGAAGTGGAAATAAGTACATGGGAGAGAAATATAATATCAAAATAGTAATATATAATGATATAGAATATATTCATGAGAAACGTTTTGAAGAAAAACCATAAATCAGTAAGGGCTAAAAAGACCATCAATTATTTAGAAATGATTGTTAGAATAAATATTTTTCATTTCCAATATCTCATTCCTAGAGTTAAGGGATTATTTCACTATCACTATATAGAACATGAGAAAATATACATACTTTATTTATTTCTATTTAATTATCATAATTTCATCCTTTGGTTGTGTTTTGATCAATTTCCACTTATATCTCACCTCTTACTCTAAGAAATAAATATTAATGTTGATTTTTCAATCATAAATCCCTAAAATTAACTTCTAATAGATTATAATATACATAAAAAGAACAATAGGCCATTCCTTCTATCCCTATATTTTTACCAAAACCAATTTTTTTTTCATAATTTATTAAATATGGATAAATAATCATATGATGAAATAATACATTAATATCTAATACCATGATAATAAAACAAAAAGTTGAACTTAAACCACTCTATAAATAGTAAATCTTAAAAATACTATAATATATTTTTGACCAAATAGAAAAAAAAATTGATTCAAAAAATTTGATCACATATTTTTCTAAAATCATCTTTTATATTTATCCCCAAACAACATAAAGTGTCCTATAATGTCATACAAAAAACAGATAAATACAATGATAAAATATTCCCCTAAAACATGCTAATAACCTAAATCACTATAAAAACTTAATGAAAACATATATGATTCCAAAAATGGACTCTATCCTTTTTAATAAAAAAAATATACAATCCAATAATTTCCATAGATACAAAAATCCAATGAACATTATCAAAGATAACATAAATCAATTTATAATAAAATTACTAATTAATTCCAAGGTCACCAATACTATCAAATTTATTATATCAAAAGAAATAATCAATTATACCAACTAAAAAATATTATATGGACATCAAAAAAAGTTATGTGTTATCTTGCCCTCAATCACGAGTTTTAAAAAAACACCTTACCACTAAATAACTTTTCTTGGTTATCAATACCATTTAACACATGCTTGATAATTATTAATGAAAAAGTAATACATAAAAATCCTTTTATGTTCCATGATTATTTTAACCAGAATATCATTGATAAAACACTTTTATTGCTTAATTATCAAATCTCAATACATAAACACTTCAATCATTCCACTTCCTTCATAAATCATTAACAAGGAATCATCGTCTTATTCCTTAACACTTCTTTCAAATAATATGAAATATGAATCATGCCTTAATATTTATCAACCTATATTTTATCATGTTTCTAAATTCTATCATAATGCATGATATTAAAATAATTCATACCTCTCAGATTTCATTCATAGTCTCTTCCTCATAAATGGTACATCGTTTACTCATATAACCTTTTTTTATATTATTCTCGAGATTTCCACCAAATACATCAATTTTTCTTATTACCATACTTTACACATTTAAAATATTCTGAAATATATGAAAAATTGTAGAAACTATTATTAATATCCATAGAATTATCCAGTAATTTCATTTTTCTTGGAAATCACTTGCTATATGTCCTTCTTTTACACACTCAAACCGACTTCTCATTCTGTTGAGACATTTACATGGGTGATTCTTCCCATATTCTTAACATGAATGTAGATAAATCTTATTTCCTCCATGAACTTCATGAAACTCAATTTTTATCTTATTTAGTTCATTCATAAACTCACTAATGTTAATTTTTTTATTCATATATAGATATAAATGGTTAGACATATTCATACATTTTCCCATTCCTCTTTCATTTCATTTGGTTTCTCTTTAGTACAATCACTACATCTACTATAACATTCAGTGTCGACATGATTCCTCTTATTTACATCTATTAATGATAAAAAAATAATAGTGTGAGTAATAATAATTAGAGTGATAAATAAAGTAATTATGAAAATAGATTTTATGATATCTCAATCATGACACCTTATTTTAAATATATGACACCTTATGGTTATACTAGGGAATCCATGGTCATAATTTATCTATATCCTTCAAAATTATTCACAAAGAAAATGTGAATTTACCCAATAATATCCCCTAAGGTGTCATATATCCAAATTCTAGTGTCTAGTTAGGGATGTATGTTCTAGGAAAATCATACTCTTTTATTTACCATAACTTAAGATACTATCTTATACATAGTCTATTCCTAAGGTTTTGCTCTAATGTTTTCTAATCTGAATATCTAAAATAGCTAAACCATTATCTAATACCAAATTTAGTGACCTGAGATTTACATAAATAAAAATTTCATCATTTTTTATGAATATTCAATATATTTCATAACAATAAATTCCTATGGACTATAAGTTTTTAGTGTCTTTAGAGAATAGACAACTAATAATTTTATTTTGTGAAAGATATTCAACATCTCCCGAAAAGTCCCATTGCATAGTACAATTCTTATTTATACCCTAGTTAAAATATTTCTCAATAACCTAGGGAAAGGAAATATAAGAAAGGGTGAGCTCATATTCTCAATAAGGGTAAACAAGGGATATATGAGTTAATGATAAAAAGTGATCCTAAGTTAAGTATAAGGGTAAGAGAGTATGATCTTAGAATTATAAAATCATACTAAACAACTCATATATCATAAATATAAATCATTAAATAAAGATTTAATAGTTTATAATATATTAATCCTAAGATAATCCAAGATCACAAGCCATAAGAATATTACTTTGGCATAAGAACATGTCTAAATAGAGTGACATAAAGTGTGGAATAATCATAATCATAGAATTATTATGTCAAAGATACCCTCTAAGACATTCATCACTTGTTAGGGTTTGGGTAGTTACCTATGTACTAGCTTTATGCTTGGGTTAACCTCCCATTTACCCTCTATTAGGTTTTGGATACCCTCTTATACCCTCTCTTTTTGGCTTATTATAACCTCCCATGTACCATCTTTTCGACTTACTATAACCTCTTGTGTACCCAATTTTGGGATTGGGATAACCTCATGTTTACCTTTAGAGATCATGAAACATTAATATTTACCCAACACATTATAGGGATATAAAAGACCCACCCATCACAGAATTATAATCCATTCATATTTATTCTACAACTTCATGAAAAAAATTATCATTACATCGATGTTCAAACATTGGAAAAGAAAACAGGTTTCATCAATATTTCATCATTATAATGCTAAACCATACAAAGGATGAATAAATATGGTAAAATTGGATCATATACTTTTTAAATAATAAAAACTATTAAAGTGTTTTTTTTAATGAATATATATTTAAAAGATCACTATCACATTTCTTAAGGAAAATACCCTTTTAATTTTGAAATCACATATTTAAAATAAAAAATTACAAAGTATTAAGGAAACTATTTTCTCCAAAAATAACCATGGAAAATTTTAATGAATTTTAAAAACAAATATAATTCATTGTATTAGAAAATTCCGTTAAGTTAGGGTAAATTAAAACATAAAATTCATTTCAAATTTTTAGTAAAAATTCAAAAGCACCTCATTCAGAAAATGAAAAGATTATTAAATTTAAATTTGTTTATATAATTTAAAACATGGATTAAAATGAATTTATAAAATCATTGGGGACTGGTAAAAACATTATTCAATGAATTTTAAATAAAATATGGATATGGAAGAAAAATATTATTGACTGAAGAGGGAAATAAATCCGGTGTGGCTTAAAAAAATTATTTTACACTTTTTTAGTATTTATGGAGTAAAAAATAAATATAAAACTTGTATTTTCTAGTAATTTCCATACAATAAGAAAATTAATTTTATTTTTGAGAGATATATTATAAAATTTCATTATTGTAAAATTATGTATAATTAATCTTGGAAAAATGTGATTGTAACGTAAAACCCTTAGCACGATGTTATCTTTTGAATCATAAACCAATGAAAGAAATAAAATAAAATTAAAAAATAAATATCATTTATATAAAAATTTTCATGATAAAAAAATATCAATGCGGTAGTATATACACCTCATAAAATATTATATGTGAATAACATAACATATGCCCCTAAAGAATACAATTTGAGATGATAAACCCTTACCACTTTTGTAATTTTACAATCAAAACCAATTTGATAAAATATGTTGAGTAGTAACTTTAAATAACATTAATTAATAAATATAAGTGATATAAAATTTAAAATTATCATTATATACACCCCATTATCATAAATATTTTTATAAAATCAATCATTTCTCTACGAAACAATATTGATACGAAGAACATTTACCTTATATATGAATTGATTCATAAGCTCTCTAACCTCCTATATAATAAATTTATATTTATTATTATTATTTAAAAAAATAATATTTATACATATAATATCATATATGATATACTTATTACATTTCAACACCCATTTATTTACAATTCTCTATCAATGTCATTATTTCAGGTGTTAAATGCTTTCATTATCATGTTTGTTGTGTTTCAATGGTTCTGATAATTATAATTGGATCATGATTTTATCATCTTCATAATATTAATAATTTTATAATTATATTATTTAAAAATTATATACACTTCCATAACCATTAATAGAAAGTGGTTAATAAAAAATTAATTACATCACTTTGTGGAGATGGTAATATGTACGTGCACATGAGTGATGTTTCCATCTTTCCATGGATGGAAGGAAATAAAGGTAAATGATAATTTAATATTATAGAATCATAATTATGTAATAAATATAATATATATATATATAGATTAAATATATCATTTTTACCATCCATGTAAATCATAAATTAAAAATGAATCACAACGTATCATGGAGGTGGTAGTCCACAAGCACGCACGTGAGACGTTATCATTTTCTAACAGATTGTATGGTAATAAGTTAGATAATATGATATAATTATTGAAGAAAAGTTATTTAGAAAAAAAATACTATTTTAAAATTAAAACTATCCGAATAACCAAAAATGAATGATAGTGATGTAGAAAGAGTCATATTTCTATTAGGAGGAGGTAGTTCACACGTACGCACAAGCAATAATTTCATTTCCCATTTGATAGAGAAAATGTGATAAATGGTTGTTGAATCATCATAATAACATCAAAATGTATTTATTATACTAGATTCATCATATTTTTATGGATACAATAGGTATATATAAAGTAAAATAAGAAATAAACTTTAAAGAGCATGGTTGAGATTTATAGCTATACTTTGAAAGACCTCCTTTGGATTACACCTTAAGAATTGAAAGATTAGTCTTAGTAGAAGGCAAGAGGATCATAGATGGTTTTAAGTAATATAAGAATGTTATTTATCTTTAATTTTTGATATTTTAGTCTCAAATTATCTGAATAATGGGGGAGAAGATGTTTCCTTTATAAGTGAGCTGAGGGACACACATGGAATTACTGAAAATATTTCGATATTATAAGGTCAAATTCATGTGAAAGTTGTTCTAAATAGACATGAATTAAAATTATTAAGAATATAAGGTTGAAATATCTTCATAAAATAATAATTATAAAAGTTAATATGGAATTATTATTCTTATCTATTAGTTTCACCCTTGATAAAATTGTTTTAACTTTAATTGTAGTAACAAAATTTTATTGTTTAGCTATTCCTTATAACAAAAAATTTAATTGAGCCTATTAAATTATATTAATTATTATTATTAAAAATTTTGAGTCCTTCTTACAAGATTAAAATTCTATTAATGGTATACCTTAATTTTAAATAACAATGTAAAACACAATAAAACCTCGTTATATAAGAATGAAGTTTTAAGCATAAAATTGAATTTACTTTCATTTCATGCCTTTAAATAACCATAACATGCATATTAAAATATTTAAATTAATATATAATCAATAAATGTAATTAAAATCATTAATAAATATAGACTAAATTAAATTATTAAAATGAAAACACACATTGCATATAAAACAATTTAGATAAATTTGTTTTTAAGCTCGAAGATGAACTCATACAAAAACAAGTATAATGTTGATTCCTATTTAATTAATTAGATTATTTATAATTAGAGGATAATTATGTTACATAAATATCAAATTAATATCATAATTATATTTTTAAATTAACTAATTTAATGAAGATATATGATAATTTTACAAAAAATCAGTATTTTCCAAAATTTAAAAAAAATATTCTTTTAGAAAAAACTCAAAATTTTATCGACATATAAATTTAGAAAGATAATTTTAAAAATGATATTAATAAACTCAAATAATTTTACTAAAAATGTTTGAATTTTTTTATAATATCTACACACAAAATGATTTTTTTTGAAGAAAACATATTTTTGAAGAATAAAACGACTCTGCTGAAAATTGAGTACTTATTCACAATATATTAATTAATAAGTTCTAATTATTTAAAATAGTGTAGATATTTTTTATAAAGTGATTATTAATATTCATACCATCCAATTTAATGTAATGGTTTTAATTAATTACTATATCATGATATGTTTAGACTAAATGTTTTGTGTAAAGTAAATTATTAATCAAGGTATTCCTTTAAAATAAATTTTTAGTGTTTTACAGTTGTATCCCAAAAATATAGATTTAAAAAAAAATCCCAAAACTACTAGAAAAAATGGAAATAAAGGAATATAAGGAAAATGAAAAATTGGATATTTTTTACCGGAAGATGACATAGTTGATATTACAAATCCAATCACCCATGGGAATTATTTCAATGTATCATACCAAGTAAATCATGAAACATAACATTTAAAATAACTAACATAATTTTAACAGTTTTAAGAAAACCGGTTTCAAAAAAATTAAAATTAAATTTCATTTTAGGTTTAGTTTCATTATACCCCAAGTCACACTATAAGATACTACAAGTTCCTAGAATCACTAAAACCATCAAAGGTTAAAGGATCTATCCCAAAAGACATACCCATATCCTTAAAGTATCACCTTTTACTATACTACCGATAAAAAATCATATACATCTATGAATATCAATACGCATATCAGAATTACCCAACATTAATGAAACTCTCATCAACATGCATCACAAAAAATGATTTTAATGGAGCTATCATAATAAACAAGGAACCCGAAAAAATAAATAAATAAAAAATCAATAATTAATCATTAATAATAACACTATATTATATCTATGAATAAATAAAATTAATAATGTTATAAACCAAGAATAAAATGAAGGAAATAATGAAGAAACCCGTATCAAGAGTGATAATCCCCTATTTAAAAATAATTTAAGCAGTCCTGACCAAATCTCAAAACATTGTGGATTAAATAAGAAATTAAGAAAATAAAGAATGAAAAATATTAATAAAACTCAAATGAGAAACCAAACCTTAGAAGAAATACTCTCTATTTTGTTATAATATCCCACCCAATATGATAACTCTTTATAAGACCATTACTTGAGTTACCAAATTACTTACACATTGAGGGAAGATGGTTTGACTTTTCAGATGAAAATAGTTTGAAAAAAATGTTTATTTTAGAAAAAAAAAATTATTATCAAGAGATAAAACCATCCATCCAGAAAACATAGCCATTACATCACCCATGTTGCAACCTCTTAAGTTAAGGTTATGTATTTTTGGTTAACTTATATTTAAACCAAGCTCTATATGTAATGTAACTATTATATATTTTAATCACAATAAAGATCTTAAGAAAAAATAGTCAACAATGAACAATATATCCCAATGAATATTAGTTCAAATTCCAATAACAACTCAGGAGGAATAACATTGTTAATCGTATGTTTACACATTGATATAACCATAAACATGGTCAACCAACATTCTTTTATATCCAAATTAATAAATAAATATTTTGATTATAATTCTAGACATAATTCTTAATAATGGATACTTAGAAATGAACTAAAAATCCATATGAAAACAATACATGGATGAAAACAATGATATTTAACACAGAAACAATTAAATACAATACTATAATATTACCATTAATAAAATTTTAATTCATTATTGAAATTTTCATTTTAGAAACTTCTTACTTAGATTTATAAAATCACAATTTAAATATTTTTAAGGTTTAGAAAATAAAGTTGAAATAAAATCATATAAAAACCCAAGTAAAACTAAATGGGTTGATATTGTTATGTTTCTGAGGATAATTTAATACTTTATCAATGAAAAAAACTTTTTGAAACCAAAAACCAAGATCAACCATTCTATGATATTAAAACCATAAATAGATGAAACTAAGGGAATATACCATTCACTATAGAAATATATTTTAATTGGATTTGATCTATTCTTGATAATTAATACTAAGAAAAACCAATGGAATCTTCCCTCGAAGGTATATCTATGGTCTATTCCAAATCAATCAAACAGTTTTGAAAGGACCCTCCTTCTTTCCAAATATCGAGTTACAAAGGAAGGGTGAAGAGATATATTAAAGAGGAATAATATTGGATGGTATATTTCTATATGAATTATCACAAAAATCTCATAAAAAATCCTCCTTAAAAGTGTTTTTGAGTATTCTCCATGAACCCCATGTATTTATTCATACATTTTATAAGTTTATGAGGAAATATAATTGGTTAAAACTTTGGTAACATTTAGTCATTTACATTCTCCCATGAATTACTTGTAATAATGATATCTATTGTAAATGATTATATGAACATTAACAGTTAACCTTTTTCCCTAAATAATCATTGAATGTGATTAATGAACAACATAACTCTAGAGATAGTATTGTATCGTACCCTATGATATGGCCTTAAGGAAGTAGTAAAATATAATTTTGTATTGCCTTATGATATGACAATATAATTGCATATAATATGATTTGGTTTCATCCATGTCATACCATATTACATATATATCATCTTCTATGATATATTATCAATGAATCATAAGTATATAAGCTTTAATGGATATCTCCTTCAATCTCCCATTTTCACTAAATTCTTATATACTTTCTGCCATTTCACTGTATATTGTCTCATACACAATGAATTATGAATCCATATCCAAAACTACATTCAGATATATTATGATACAATTTTGGAAATTTATCATTAAATTTATTGTGTATCAAATCATATGAAATACCTTGTGAATACTCATACAAAACTCCGTTTGGATAAACATTAAAATACTTTAAAAGTAGATTTTTATGATTTGAAAAACTCAATCCTCATTCAGTCATCCATAAAGTGTGACCTCATGGGCCTCTGTATCATTTAAAATAAAATTGAATTATTGAATTCAAAATGTAAACAAAAACACAACTCTAAAAAATAATCAATGTCACTAAATCTATAAATAGATCTATCATGATCTCGATAAATCACATGTATCACTATACATTTTATACTAGCTATATCATATAAGAGTATGTACAATCGTATAATTATTTTTTAATGCATTTAGTGACCACATGGAATTGATTATGTCAATCTCATATGGCCTTATCATACATTTGTTTCTCTGAGTATATTTGGATCAGTACATCACATACACCAAAACCAAGTAGATAAGAATTCCATATGTTCCTTATAAGTATGAGCATTCATTTCCTTAGAATATATCAATTGAGGGTACGTATGGAATACTCATAATTTGATAGGAAAAAACAATCTTTTTAAGATAGAACTTATGGAATGATTAAGAACATACCTTACCACTACTAATTATCTAAGCCTCAAGGCTTGCATAAGATATGTATCAATGTATGATGGTTTTCATGCTAGGTATCACACTAAGAGTAGGTATAAGAATTTAATATAAACCATAAACCCTTATTATACCAAATACATAGTGTATAAAACTCCATATGGTATACTTGTTAGGTAATACAATGCATAAAACTTGTTTTGTGCCTCATGAGCATATTTCTTACATGTATAAAAAATCATACTCATGCTAAATATAATAGCCCAAACCTAAATGTTTGGTTATTATATTAATTAAAGAAAATATTTTATTATATAAATTCTCAATACCTCATAGGTTTATAGTTTTAAAGGATTAAGAGAAAAAAATAACTACCAAAACCCATGTTCTTTATATCAAAAATGCATTTTTCAATTATCTGAGAAACTAAATAATACATAATAAGTATTCAATATAACCTAAAAACTCCCCAAACAAGTATCCTATTAGACATATCATGTGTAATACTTTTCTTTATAAAATGTGGAAATGAAAACATAATAATAGGTAAACTAAAATTCTCAGTAAGGGAAAATATATGTGATTACAATCAAAGATTGTAAGTTTCCATAAGATAAACATATGGGTATAAGAATGAAATTAAGGAAAATAAACATAAAATACATAATTAAAAACTAAGAAAGTGTATAATCAATATCATAAAAACATTACATAATGAAATGATATCATAAGATCTTTGAATCATAGAATATGTTGAAACGACATAAGACATGGAATAATAATCTTAAGTCAAGGCTCACTTACAAGACTATCATTGTGGAAAGAGTTCCATGTTGTATTGAGTTCTCTCTACATTAACATAAACATAGTATACAAAGTCCCATAGTGTATTAGGTTCACTATATATTCCCATAAATAAAATTTCATGAGATATAAAGGTTTACCAAATGAATTTTAGGGTGATATAATTATGATCCCACTCATTAAAAAATCCTAATATTTATATTAATATGTGTTATACATGAGTAAAAGATACCATACATAAAGAATAAGCATGATAAAATCCATAAAGTATAATTTAAGACAACATCTTAAAGATTCCCAAGATAATAATGTATTAATTTTTTTAGAAAAAATCATATTTTGATAAAGAAAAATATGTCCTAAAAATTGATTCCAAATGTTGTAAAATTCATGATAAGGATCATAGATAAGTAAAAATGAACTGTATAGGTGGTGGTTTTCAAAATTATAATATCATATTTTAAAGAAGTAAATTGTTTACTATTTCTATTTACACATGTTTTAAACATAGATGGGTTTTTTATAAAAAAATTAGTGGTTTTAAAATCTATTCATGGTGATAAAATATTATGGAGGTGGTACATTTCATCAAATATGAAATCGAATGGTTTAATTTTTATGTTTTAAAACACATTTATTAAAATCCCACATCATAAAAAGGATTACAAAACATTATTTTTAAAAAACTATAATGTAAATATAAAAGTTCACATGAGATAATACATAACTAGGTTTCCAATTAAAAAGGATAACATTATTAGGAAGAGAAATTATGGACAAGGAGGGGGGAAATCATTTAAGATGGTTTGAATTATTTTTAACATAATTTCATTTTACAAAAGGAAGAGAACTCATAAATAAGTTTTATTTGAATTAAAATTCATCTCATGAGATCGAAATAGGGAATACAATATGAAATTAAATATTAAGCTGAAAGAGAGACATTATAACTCAACAAATCACATTAGGTTATGAAAACACCTTATATTTTAGGAGAGATATCAATAATTTCCCATATTAGGGAAGGAAATGAATTAAATGAAAGTTTCCAAGTATAATATTAATTTATGATATTATAAGTTGTAGTGACTCAGGTTTTGGACCTATCAAACTTTCTAATATTCTTACGAATAATTCCAGAGGTAGGTACAAAAGCGATGTGCGATAATAACGCCTGGTGTTCCCAGAATTAATTTTATAAAAAAATTATATATTTTTATACTATGATTTTTTTGGGGATGAGTTATCTCCTAAAATTTAGCATAGATCATAAATTTGAGGGCATGACTACGTCCGAAGCATGTCGTTTACCCTAGGCGGGTCAAAACCATTATGGGCGCGAGTCTGCTATAGAAAAAGGTGACCAGTGGAATTTTCATAAATAAATGAATAACTTATTTATGGGGGATGGATTGAATAACTCTTTAATGGAGTCTCAAATTAAAATTATGAGTGTGAGGTTTAGATCAGAATATCGGGTTTACCCTAGGGGTGACCTAATCTTTTCTAAGCCGAGAGGTTTGGTTGGGGGCATTAAATAGTGGTTTAATTAATTAATTAATTAATTCATTAAACTTAATCAATCCCCTATATCTTTGAAAAACCAACATAGAAGATAACTCCTCATTTACTCCACCTTCCTCCTCCACTGACGAATCAGAGGATGAATCATTGAAACGAAGCACTATCGGTCTCGGATCTTGACGGCGTACGTTCCCAGATCGTGCAATAGTAGTAGTAGAGATTTAAAAGCATCAACGATCAAAGTAATGTTAGGAAATTTGAGTTTTAAAATACTGAATCTTGTTTATGTGTTTTTTGCTTCAAATAATAATAAAGGTTGTGTAGTTTGGGTCATGATATTTCAAAAACATGTTTTGAATCTAAATTTTGAGCAACCTGGTTCTCTCGGTGGTCCGTGGAATATTTCTGATGGCAAGGCCAGATTCTGTTGGTGACCATGGTAGAATTCATGAGGGTGGTGCTAGCGCGGTGGTTTCTAGATCTAGAACGGTTGATTCTGGCTCCATGGAGCTGGTTTCTGGAACTGTGCGGCTGTTTCCAGTGAGATTGGCTGTGGTCTGGCCAGAATTTTCTGGGGGTTCTTTAAACCCCCGTAACTCTCAAAATAAAGGTCCGATTTGAAAGAAGTTTGTGGTGAAGAATTCCTAGAGTTTATACGGACATTTTGAGCTCACTTTGAAAATTTTATGAGTTGGGTTATTGGCCTGGGGGCTACAAAATGTTAAATTAATAATAATATTTTATTATTATTTAGCTTCGAACCGCTCTAACTTCTGCACAGAGAATCTGATTGATGTGTCTTTAGTGGCATTGTTATTCTATTATTAAGGCACAATTTTCAATATAAATTGTAGGTTATGGGATCAAGATCAGGCTGTGGGATCCATGAGGCCAGATTTGGACGTTTATGAAGAAACATGACTTTTTCATCGGGTGTCTATTTGGGATGAACAAGTAGTCAATCTCAAGCATTTTTCTGAGGGCGTCACGAAGGTGAAATCTGCTTGAGGAGTTTCGACTTTGAGGTGTGGTCCCCACTATAGCTTTTTATGATGAATCAAACGTTTTTCACCGATTGTATGTTTTGGGTGAGTAAATATCTTATCTTATGTGTTTTTTTCATAGAACGCGATGGTGGCCTCATTCTAAGCCTAAGAGGTGTGCAGTGTGGTGATGTTGTGGGTTGCCTGGGGTTAGAAATTTTTGGACCAAAAGTGCTTGAGGGAACTCCCTTAGTTCATTCCTATGAGGGTTTATGTGGCATTATATCCCCATTACAGGTTTTTGATGCACTCGATAGGATGAATTTCTGATAGAATCGTTTTATCCATTCGGTGAGTCTAGAGCAAAAACCACTAGCTTCACTTCCCTGGATTGGGTTCTTGGTTTAGTTTTGACCGCTTATCCCTGAGAAACGATCCCATATCTAGAAAAAAACCCATAGGGTTTGAGGCATCATTGGTAGTATGATCCCCAGTGCAGTGGGCTGTATTAGTAGGGTTGTCGTATCGTCGGTTATACGATTCCCAACTCAATGTGTGGTTTTCAGTAGGTTTGTGGTATCATTGGTAATGGGATCCCCTACATATTGTGTAGTTTTTGTAGGGTTTGTGGTATTTTCTGTTCGATCCCTTACTTTTCATGTTATACCAAAAGGGGTTTCTGGCATCATTGTGAATGCCTTTGCATGGGTGACGATCCTCTACCTGAGTGATATGAACTGTGGAATGTCAGATCGGGTTGTGGTATCCCCCAACGGATCCTGGGAGTGATCCTGTATTTTTTAAATCTTTGTTTGGATAGGTTGGGTTATAGTATCCCCTAGCAGACTCTAGGAGTGATCCCCTATCTATTTAGTTTGGTGTTCTATTGTTTCAGCGTGACGTTCTCAGTGACAGTATTCAAAGTACATGTTCGCTCGATGGACGATCTGGGATGGCGATGTATCCCGATGGAGCTTATCTCTCAGACGAGTGTCATTTTTGATGAAAAAGCTCATGGAGTGTGTCCTCTATGTTTGTGTAAGCCTGATATATTTGTGTAGAACCTGTCACTAGTAATGTGGTCAGAACCTCAAGAGTTGTGGTGCCTAAATGATTATATATGAATGTTTATGGTATAGGAATGGGCATATACTTGAGCTGGGCTGACTAGTCCTGTTTTGTTGAGGATGGTCTCAAGATAGAGTTTCTCTCTCGTTTGGGTTCCCTCCGGCTGGAATGATCTGATTGTTTCCTTTCATTTTCTCCCTTTTATTTTGGGGTTTTTGGGTTTCCTACGTATTATTTTTATACTCACCCCTACATGAGATTTTCTTGCACATGTTTTGTGTCTTATGCATACCACATGCCTTTTGATAGAGTCCCAGGAGGACCCAAAGCAGGGATAGATTAGTGATCTTGAGTGATTGGGGTGTTTACCGGAGCTATGCTAAGGAGCTTTGTAGTAGCAGGTGATTTTGAAAGTGATCTCCTTGTTTTGAGTAGGTTGGACACTTTTATAGTTTTCCTTTGGTGGGCCTTGTATTTTTCTTTTTTCACTTTTGTTTTACTCTAGTTGTGGGTTAGATGTATACATGCATTTATTTTCTATTTTTATATATATATCTGTATTTTAGCATGGAGGTTTGTGTGGGTGTGTGTGTATAGGTACATTAGGCTAATGCCTCCCATGTGTGTGATAGCCTACTCAACACTAGCTGTTAACCCTTACCCTATCAGAGGTGGGCTTGAGGAGTTGTGAATCGAGCCCTGTTGGGTCGAGTCGTGACAGAGGTTTGGTCAGGGGTATGGATGGTTGTTGAATTAATTAATTAATTAAAATAAAAATAAATCCCCCCCCCCACGTGTTGGTACAGTACCATCCCCCTCACCCTTCCTCTGTTCTTCAATGACAAATCACCTAATCAAGCAATCAAAGTGCTGACAAGCTCTGATTCTGCCGGTATGACCAGGGGTATGGATCTGGTCGATTGTTCCAGAGGTGGCCCCATGATAGAGGATATGATCCCCAAGGCTCTATGGGTTATCATGATTGTTTTGGTCAGTCGGAGGAGAGGCAATGTTACGCTTGTGACAGTTGGGGACATATTTCTACAAATTTCCTAACCCATCGTGCAGCTAAGAGAGAGGCAATTGACAGGGCGCCTTGGTAGAGGCAACGTCTCAAGTATGGAAGTCCTCAAGGTGGTAGACGTGGCGATGGAGCTGGCACAATAGTGGGTGGTGGTAGATGGTACGAGTTACCACCAACACCACCCCCAAGTGGTCCACGTTAGGCTTAGGGAGTTGGAGGATGGGGGCGAAGTCAACTGCATGCCTTAGAGGTTGTTAACCCCAAGGCTCCACGGATGGATAGAGGTACACTCTCTATCCTTTCTACTTTCTATAGTAGTTTTTATAGACATTGTTAGGAATTACTCTTTTATTTCTTTTTCTTTCTCGAGGTTTGTTCAGGGCGTTGGTAAGACCCTGTGTTGGTGTTTTTCAACGTGCTTCGAATACAAGATAAAGGGGGATCCTTTCCCCACCAAGAAACATTTTTGTGATGTGATTAAAATCATGCAGTCGAGTTAGTGCCACCCAAAGTAGATAGTATCAAGGTGTGGAGGATGAGTCCCTCTAACTTACATGTTCAGGTTAGGGTTGTCTGTTGGGGGTTTTTGCAAAAAACCTTGGTTTCCCCATAGTGTGTTCTGGTTGGCAGCATAGGAACTCTTGGTGTCCTTCTTGTGGTTTTGGTGAACTCACTGGTGTGGGAAACCCAGTTCAAAGTTCAGTTTCTTTCCCTCGTTCTTATGGATTTTAGAGGATGAAAATTATTATGGTTCGGAGGATGTAGCAACTCGGGTTTTGTAACTATCGGAGTTTGGAATATTTCTACGAATAATTATAGATCTAGGCATGAAAGAAGCGTGAAATTCCAAGTACAGGTGTTCCCATAATTAATTTTATAAAAATAATAATTATTTTTATACAATTCACATGGAGGAGAAGGTTTATCTCCATACCAGTAGCTCAGATATAAAATCTAAGAGCATGGTTGCGTTTAGAGCGTGTTGTTTACCCTAGGCGGGGTATAAACTTTGCGGGAACGGTACTGCTGCAGAAAAATGTGGCTAGTGACATTTTCATAAATAAATGAATAATTTAACTATAATTGATGGATTGAATAACTCATGAATGGAGTCTCGGATAGAAATTTTGAGTGCAGAGTTGAATTCAGAATACTGCATTTACCCTAGGGGCGACCTAATATTTTATGAGTCGGGTGGTTTGGTGAGGGGTGATAAATGGTGGTTTAATTAATTAATTAATTAATTAATTAATTAATTAAACATAATTAATATTTCCCTCTCATTGACGAACCAATGTAGAGGAGAACTTCTCCTCCTCTAATGATGAATCGGAGGCCGAAACGTCAAAACGAAGCGCCATCGGTCTTAGATCTAGATGGTGGATGCTCCCGTATCGTGCAACAACAGCAGCAAAGAGTGAAAAGCATGAATGATCTTTGAAAAGGTAGACGGTTTGAGTTTTCAAATCTCATATCTCATTTAAATTTTTTTTTCTACAAATTATTAAAAAGGTTGTGTAGTTCGGATCCCGAGCTTTCCAAAACATGTTTTGGATCTGAATTTGGGGCAATAGGGTGCTCCCGGTGGTTCGTGAATGATTTTTGACTTCAAGGCTGTATTTTGATGGTGGACAAAGAAGAATCTAATGAGGAATGTGGAGAATGGTGGTTTCCAGCTCCGGTGTGGTGGATTTCGGTTCCGGCGTGGCGATTTCTAGCACGGTGCGGTGGTTTCCTGCGAGAGAGGCGGTGGTCCGGACAGAATTTCCCAATTGTTGTTTAAACCACCGTAACATGCAATCCATAAGTATGATCTGCGAGATATTTGTGTAGATATATTAATTTTATTGAGAAAAACCTTTGGAAATTGATTCGGGAATTTTATGAGTTGGGTTCATGGCCCAAGGATACGAAACATTGAAATAATAATAATCTTTTATTATTATTCAGCTTCGACTCATCGTAACTTCTACATGGAGCGTCTGATTGACGTGCCAGAAGTGGAGTTTCAATCCTAATAGTAAGGTCAAATTTTCAAGATAGATTTCAGGTGCTAGGAATGAGATCAAGGTGTGGGCCCCATGAGGCTAAGTGTGGATGTTTATGAAAAAACGTTACTTTTTTTGGGCGTCCATTTTGAACGAATGAGTAGTCAATCTCATGAGTATTTCTAAGGGGATCACAATGTAGAGATCTACTTGATGAGTTTCAACATTGGGGTGTTTTCCCCCACTTAGGATTACTATGGTGAATAGTACCTTTTTCACTGATTGGTAGTTTCAGGCGAGTAAATAGATTATCCTGCTTGTTTTTTCCACATATAATGTCATGGTGGCCTCAGTCTACGCCTAGGAGGTACACAGTGTGGTGAAGTTGTGGGTCTCTTGGGGTTAGAGATGTCTGGACCAGAAGCGGTTGAGTGAACTCCTTGGTTCATTCCTATGAAGGTTCCTGTGTAATTACAACCCCAGTATAGGTTTGTGATACCCTTGATAGGATGAATTTCTGATAGAGTTGTGGTATCCCTATGGTGAGTCTGTAGTAGGTTCCTCTAACTTCCCTTCCCATGATTTGGTTCTTTGTATCGTTGTGACCGCTTATCCACGACGGAATCCCCTATCTAGCAGAACAACCCCGTAGGGTTTGAGGCATCATTGGTAGTACGATCCCCTACGCAGTGGGCTGTATTAGTAGGGTTGCAGTATCATCGGTTATATGATCCCCTACTCAGCATTTGGTTTTACATAGGGTTGCATTATCATTTGTAAAGTGATCCCCTATATAGTCTGTGGTTTCAGTAGGGTTTTCGGTATCGTTGGTTTGATCCCCTACATTTTATGTTATACCAGATGGGGTTTCCAACATTATCGTGATTACCTTTTCATGGGTGATGATCCTCTGTCTGAGTGATATGATCTATGGAATGTCAGATCGAGTTTTGGTATCCCCCAACAGATCCTGGGAGTGGTCCCCTATCCGTGAGATCTTCGTTTAACCGGGTTGGGTTCTAGTATCCCCTAGAAGACCCTATGAGTGATCCCCTATCCAAGGAGTCTTGTGTTATGTTTTTTCAGCATGAAGTTCTCAGTAATGATATATGACGATTGTGTCTGCTTGGATGGGCCATCTGGGATAGTGATGTAACCCGATGGAGTGTATCTCTAGGATGAGTTTCATATGGGATGACATAGCTCGTGGAGTGTGTTCTCTTTATTTGTGTAAGCCTTATCACATTGAGTAGAACCTGTCACTGGTAATGAGTTTGAAACCTCATGAGGTTTGGTGCCTGAAATGAGTATATATGAATTTTCATGGTATATGTATGGGCATATACCTGAGTTAATATGACTAGTCGTGTTTTTCCAAGGATGGTCTCAAGATATAGTTACTCTATCATTTGGATTCCCTCTGGCTGGGATGAGCTGATTGTTTCCTTTTAGTTACTCTCTTTTATGTTGGGGATTTGGGGGCACCTACTGAGTATATTTATACTCACATGTGCATTGGCATTTCTTGCACATGTTTTGTGTCTTGTGTAGACCACACGCCTTTCTACAGAGACCCAGGAGGACCTGGAGTAGGCGGTGATTAGTGAGATTGAAGGACGGGGGTGTTTACTGGAGCTGTTTTGAGGATATTTCTTATGGCGGGTGCTTTTGACATTGATCCCCTCATTCTAAGATGGTTGGACAATTTTTCAGTTTTTTGGTGGGCCCTCTATTTTCCCTTTTTCACTTTTCTTGTACTATGGTTGTGGGTTAGACGTATGCATGCATTTATTTTCATTTTTTATATATATCTCCACACTGTTTCATGGAGCTGTATGTGGGTGTGTGTGTGTGTGTCTAGGTACCTTAGGATAATGCCTCCCGTATGTGTGATAGCCTACTCGACACTAGTCGCCAACCCCTGGCCTATCAGAGGCGAGCTTGGGGAGTCCCAGATCAAGCCCCGTTGGGTCGAGTCATGAAAGAATAAAAGGTGGAAATAGTTATACCATAAAAATAAATATTGTTGCATAATATCATAGCATGCCTCAATGAAGGGTTCTTGAGGAAAACATCCTTACATTTTATCTTTATTTCCTTGAACATTATCTAACTTCCTATATAAAAAACATAACTATAAAATTAATTATTTTAGAACTATAATCATAACTATTACAATTTATAAATCCCATTTATATTTTCTCTCTACATTTATATGAGTTAGTTTTTCCCTTTTTTCAATATCGGGTGTGAGTAATATTTATCATTTTGATCTAGTTACGCAATAACGATGTCATTATTTATTATTTTCCAAAATTTAATCACTATTAGACCATTAAAGGTACTATAATTGATTGCATATAATCATATTGATAGAGATAATATTTTCCTCATTTTAAATATGCATTTAATTTATTTAAACACTCTCTATTTATCAATTTGATCATATATAAATCAATTTTTTATTTATGGTGTGTTTTGAGAAAAAATGTAAAAAAAATTTAAATATGGATTTTTGATAGAATTTTATCACTATTGTATTTTGGGCATAACTTTATAATATTATTTCAATTTAATTGATTCTTTTTTTTATGATTTCATAATTAATTTCATTAAAATTATCCTTTAGGAGAAGGATCTGATACGACAATCTGGAGCCCTAAAAAATAATTCAAGTTGAAAAGTTGTTTGGGAAAACAGTGTGGACTCCACCTTTGTAAGGGAAGCATGAGTCAGGATACATACCTCAAATTGAAGTTATTAAAATTAGAATGGAATGCGAACACAACCGTGTTCTATTAATAAATTTCATGGAGTTTTGAAAACATTAAGGAGGAAAGTGGACGTTATACATTGAAGCAATATTCTAGGAAATCTCAGACAGAAAATGTAACAGTCAAAAAAAATTCATAAATAATACATCCCAAAAAAATTAAGCTAAAATTTGGAGGGTAAACATAAAATAAATTGATAAAAATATTTTATACAGGATGGAATGCATATATTTTCAATTATTCAGGTAAAAACGTGTCAATGTTTATAACACATATTCTAGCCTATAATAGAAAGATAGCTCTTCCATCTTAAATCATTCCATTACATTCCACCACATTCAATCCGAGTCACTAAATAGGATATATCCACTAATAGAAGACATATAAAAATATACCCCTTTTCTTATTAACTTATTTTTTCTTTATTTTTTTAGTTTTCAATTGTAATTTTGATTTCTAATAAATTCATGCATTATTTTTTGTTCATCTTCTTCACCCTTATGTTTCATCCATTCATATTCTTCTTGTCTTTTCCTCTTTTAATATTACCGTAGTGAACTATAATACTCATGATCATGAGTAAATAACCCAAGGAAAATCATGGGGGAGTAATTAAGTTCTTGAACCTAATACCATGTTTTTTATCTTTCTTGAGTTAATTCTAAGGATAATTTATAGTGGGTGTAATCCTTACTATGGTTGTCTAATGTTTAACTTCTTAATATATAACCAATTCCAATCCATTGAGTAGGTTAATGGAGGGTGCTCTTGGAAAACACTAAGTAGGATTTTCATTCATAACTGGTGTATATTGAGGTGTGCATTCATACAATGGAGTGTGTTCACTAAGGGGATTTGAAGCTGGTCAATAAAGGTTATCCCTGAAAGTTATCTCAGGAGAACATCCTTTCTTCACTAATTACATTCTATTTTAGCATTTCATATTATTTATAATTGATTTTTTTATTTCATTTAAAATATTAAATTCAATTTATTACATAAAAAATAAAACAACAAAAATATTATTTCTTAGGTGAATTAGATTAATTAGGTAAACAAACTGAGAAAGATCCTCAAGTGAGACAACCCTGGTTAGCCTCTGTGCTACATTAGGAAAATAATTTTCTTTTCCACACCCTACGATAGGTGTGCATCAAAACTTGAAGTGTTTTCAGGGATCCTATCTTTTATTCATTTAATTTTTCCATTTTCAAATCTTTGGTATATTTCATATATTTTTATAAAAAAACTAAGAAATGTACTTTCATGATGTATTCAAATTCAGAATATTATGCATGGATAAATTACTCATAAGTGAAATAACAACAATAAAATGAAGATGAAGATTATAGTAGATCTCTGTTGAAAGAACTTAGAGTAAGTATAGAACAAATTACAAGAATGTTTTATAGAGAGTTTGATTATGTTTATGCATTAATAAAGAAACCCAACCCTGAACCAGAGAAGGATCCTAAGAAATTGGTTGACGAAATTTCACTAAATATCTTTGAAATTAAAGAATAAAAGGAGGAAATGGAGGAATAATTGAGTGTTAAGCCACATGTGTGAGATCAATAGTAATTTTATGAATTATGGAGTGAATGTGAGGAAGTGATTGATCTCCCGAATCCTTTCAAATAATAATATCCAGCACCAATGAAAGAAAAAACCACCCGAGTGTTGGAATTTAAAGTCAAGATGGAGGAGCCTGTTTACCTATTTCCAACTGCTAAGATTATACTCTAATAGGAACTTACAACTAAGGTAGATATTGAATTTTAACTAACTCCGGGAGTTGACAATTTCAATTAATCTATCTATTTTGATTTTATTGATTCTAAATTGTACATCACTTTCTATGGTTTTTATTATACATAATCAGATAGTCTATGTTATGCCCTGTAAGAAGAAGATGAAATTGGACATGAAACTATGGAGGAACATATGGATCTCCCGATTTCAATGAACATGTATTGGAGGATCCCCATCAAGAGATCCATGTAGCTCAGCCTAGGAAAATCAGATACGAGGATAATTTTATTAAAGACCCCATGAAGCCAGAACTTGAAAAGAAAAAGATTTCACAAGTAGAAACCAAGTAAGAGGATGGTCCATACCTCGTCAAACCCCCACCATGAGAGATATAACTTATTATGAAGGAGGAGGATGTGGTGAAATATATCCATGGACATTACCTCAATAAAAAGGATGATGAACAAGTTGGTAAAAGCCACATGTAGTGGTTCAAATAAATGAAGCTCCATCCACCCTCTGATTTTAGATAATAGATGGTACATCCATCCAGAGGTCGTAAATATTCAGGGCCTACATGGGGAATTTTACCAATATGTATCCTTTACATTATTTCTATTACTTTAATTTTCATTCTTAGTAATTTATATTTAAAATTCAGTCTAATAAATTATTCAAGCATGCATCCCCCTCCCTCCTATCTTTTTGATCTATATTTACATGATCTGCATGCTTAATTGAGTTGTTTTCTTTTATAGATTCATGATGGAACAATTAATCCTCAAATAGTGGAAGAGAAGGACTAAGATTTGGGATAAAGGGATTTAATTTTTATTGTTTAAAAATTTGAACTCCATATATTTTTTAGTCCAATACATGGTTTGAGCATTAATGATAATAATTTCATGTTCAAACTAGAATTATTTCTTCACTTGACTTATCTATAAAACATGAGTTTCTTAGAAATATAGTGATTCCAGGTTTTAGAATTCAATTTTAATGAGATTGAATGATTTAAATAGATAATTGAATTATTAAAAGTTAAGCATAGATATTTAAATGATGACTCATGATTTGAAGGAATTAATTGATTCATGTAAATGAAATTCCCCCAACTTTTTTCCATTCATTGAATTTCTCAAATTCTTGTGAAGTAATTTTTTATTATTAATAATTCCTTGAGTGATTATAAAAAACCATTTTTTTCATTCCCAAGAGTATTTCTAGACTAATTACTTCCTAATTATTCTTGATCATATTTCTGGAATGAGCTTGGGACATGTCACATTCCAGAACATGTATTGAAACATGACAAAGGTATTGACAGTGCAAAAAAAATTTAAAATGATTGAGGAATCTTTTGTTAATCCAATTATCTTTAAAATAGAACCTTTACATCAATATTTCTTTTATCACATAGAGACCATGAATTTCCTTGTTAGGTATGAGCCATGATTTAATCCATTTTTATCCATTCCTACTCTACTCTTAGTATGTGCAAGATATTTTAAAGATGAAGTGTGGGGGTAAAGGGAATCATGGTGAAAGGGATGTTATACATTGTAAGGAAAAAGTGTGGGGGTGATATTGTGGTAATTGTAAAAGTTTTTAGAATAATTCATTGTACTCTATTATTTTCCCCTCTTGAATATACAAAAATGAAAATGAAAAAAAAGAACAAAAAATTAGGGAAATGGGATGTGATTTGGGGAAACCAAAAATCACCATTACTAAACTTATAATTTTTATCATACATGGTTAGGTGGGGTATGTGAGGTTTATTATTCTAATAACTTTCAAAAAAATAAAAAAATAAAAATATTGATTGAAAAAGAAAAATTTTGTAAAAATAAAAAAATTTAATAGGGTGCACAAATCATTCATTATGCATAATTTGATCATGTCCTTAATTTGAGTTTTGGGGACATAGGATTTACTACATTAAATGGGATAATTTCATTGCAATTATTGATATCATACATTATACTTAAGAGATAAACCTCCCCCTTGATCCTTAATGTTTAAAAGCATCAAACCTACCAACTTTATGACTTAGAGTCATTTGAACCTTTATTGCAAGTCCTCATGAATTTATGTTCCTTTCTTCTTTACAAAGTAGACAAATTAGTTCATTTAAAATCATATGGATTAAAAACATGTTCCAATTATATGTGTTTAACTCTACTTGATTTTTATCATGAGATATGATAAGAATCATTTAAAGGTGAGGTATATAATGATGTGGAGTGTATAATAATAATGAATTGAGGATCTTAAATTAATGAAAAGAGAAGTTCAATAATTATCTAAATGGGAAAAGCAAAATAAACGAATTTATTATTTTTTTGAAAAATGGGAAATTAAATTGACATTCTATATGTATTTTTGAATGTTTCATTTGACATTTAAATTTTTTAAAAAATTTTACTTTGGAATTTGAATATTGGAAACATTGGTGTCCTCTGAATTTCATATTGAGATATTATGCTTGAGGAAAAGCATGGTTTAAGTGTGGGAAAATTGATAGAGTTAATATATTACTCATTTTATATATTAATTTCGTTTATTTAAACCTACATATATATCAATATTACATTATATGCATCCATTTTGTATTTATGGTGTGATTTGAGCAAAAATGTAAAAATTGGTTAAATCTGGATTTTTGACAAACTTTTTATCACAAGAGTATTTTGGGGATAACCATTATAAAATTATTCCATGTTATGTTATTTTTTTTGGATTATTTGATTAATTTAATTCAACTATTTATTTAGGATAAATATCTAATTCTACCATCTTGGGGCATTAAAAAATTTTCACGTTGGAAAGTTGTTCGGGCAGACAACTTGGGCCTCACCTACATAATGGAAGAAAGAGTCTGAATACACACCTCCAATTAAAGTCATTAAACCTATAATGTAACTAGGAAACATAAGGGAATTCAATTAATAAATTTCATGGATTTTGAAAACCATTATGGTGGAAATTGGACGTTATACATTGAAGGAAGCTTCCAGGAAATCTCCTAATGAAAACAGTATATTCAATAAAAAATTCATAACTCCTATATCATGTGTCCTATTATGATTAAATTTGGAGGTTTAACTAAAAATATATTGATGAACAACTTTTCTGAAGTTTTGAATGCGTGAATCTTCCATTTACTTGGTAAAAACATGTAAAATTTAGGAGGATAGATTCTAGCCTATAAAAGGAGGAGAGATCCTATTTCCTAACTCATTCCATTCCATTTCATCCCATTCCATCTGAGTCACTGAGGAGGATATCTACACTGATTGATTTCAGCCAAAAATCTTCCCCTTTTCTTCTTAATTCATTTTTTTCTTTATTTTTGTTTGAGTTTTTAATTTTAATTTTATTTTAAAAAAATTAATGCATTGTTTTTATTTTTTTTACATATTCGTCAACCTTGTTTTTATTCCACACATCTTCTTCTTTTCTTTTATTCTTCTCATATTATCATATTTAACTATAATAATAATTATCATGAGTAACTAACTCGAGGAATATCTCAGGGGAGTAATCAGATTCTTGTACATGAGACCATGTTTTTATCTTCTTTCAGTTTATTATAAGGATAATTTAAAGTGGGTGTAATCCTCACTATGTTTGTCTAAAGTTTAACTTCCTAATCTATGACCAATTTCCCTAGATTGAGGAGGTTAATTTAGGTTGTTCTTGGAAATTTATATGTATACGTTTCATTCATAACTGGGGTAGATTGAGTTGTGCACGGTTATGATGGAGTGTGTTCACTAAGTATATTTGAAGATTGTCAATGAAGGTGCTCCTTTAAAGTTCTCTAGGTAGAACATAACTTTGTCACTAATTCCATTATATTTATGAATTTAATATTCTATATAATTTAATTTATCATTTCATTTACATTATTAAATTCCATTTATTAAATAAAACATAAAACAACAAAAATAATTAGTTTTTAGGTGAATTATATTAAGTGGGTAAACAAACTGATAAATCTCCTCAATTGAGACGACCTTGGTCAGCATCTATACTTCATTTTAAAAATAATTTTCATTTTCTATGCCTTGTGACAGTCTTGAATCATAGATATAGAGTTATAATTTATTTCTATGTGATTTTCAACAATAGTAATTGAATGTGAAATCGATAATGAGCAAGTTTTGTTGATTTTTAAAAAACAAATTATGGTATCTTAATTAACAAGTTTAATATCAATGTTACCATTAAATAACCAAAATAATTTCATTATTTACTCGTTTTTTATCATATGTTATCAATAGTAAATTTTTCATAGTCATCTATGACATTATTTTATAGTATTGTTTATGTTGGTGGTCAAACCAACCTAAACAAAAACAGACCATAATTTAATGGATGGATGTGATGTGGTTACTTTATAATATCATGTTAATGAAATCATAATGATATTAATTAGGGTTTATAATTTTGATATATCAAAATTTAAAATTATTATACGGATATTATAATTTATATAAATTCATTACATAGAATAAAAATATTGTTTTCCTCTTATTGTGCTTGTTTGAAGACAATTAATTTTATAAAGATTTTTTACTATTCATATGATTAACATGTTATTACAATTATATTACTATGAAATTACTAATTACATAAAGAATTATTTTTATTATTTATAACCATTCATAAATATTTCCATGAAAGTTATTAATTAAAAACAAAACATAGTATTCCATGGATGCAATAATATTCACATATGCATGGATGATGCAACCATTTTCCTTAGAATGAGAGTGAGGAGTAATATAGTTTATTATTTTAAAATATTAAATAAATTATATTTATGAAAAATATATATTAAATTATATTTTTAAAACAATCCTTTTTAGGTGGTTATGAAAAATTAATATGCTACATCAAGGAGGCACTAGTCTGCACATACAAATGTTTCACATTTTCATTTTTCTTAATGGAAAAGGTAAAGTGGTTAATATTTATACCATAATTATAATAACATACCTTTATAATAATTATTCCTATGTTATAATTTTAAAATGGTGTAAGGGAATTTTATTAATAAGATGTGAACATAAATAAATATAAATGAGGAAGGAGCATTTAGAAGTTTATACCTCACTTATTGGTTTATCTCTATTGAAAATGAGTTAATCCCTTGAGGGATGGTATTTTGAGGATAAAATAACCTCTTGAAAATGCATATGTATTTTTAAGAGATGTTTGGGTATTGTTTTTTTTTGAATGAAGGGGGGTTTTGTGTGAGGTGAAGTGAGGAGAGGAGTTCCCATTTTATAAATGAAATGGGATGGCATTTTTTGAATAGACAAATATTTTCAATAATAAGAAGTCAAATTCAATGAAAGTGAATAAAAAATTGATAAATAATATATATAGTGACATATAAGGTCTATATAATACTTAATCACCCATTAACAGACATATTAGGAACATATTTTTAACTCATTACCAGTAGATTTCTCACTCATACCATTTTGTATTTTACTATGGTGAGTAGTTTTTACCTACGGTAACTAATATTTTATTACAAAAAATTAAATAGAACTTATTATATAATTATTAAATACTAATTAAAACTTTTAAAACCATTTTATATGGATAAAATTATAAATTTGAAAAAAATAAATTTAAAATACTAATTTTATAATGTATTAATACAATTTTTGGAAAAATATATCTTAAGTTATAAAATATAAAATATGAATTCTTAAATTTAAAAAAAAATATAAAAAAAATTTCACTTATAAAATACATAATTGGTCTTAGAAAAAGGTTTCATGAATTTCCAATTCATACTTATATATTAATAATTTCATATAAGTTGTGTTATTTATAAAAATGGTATCGTACCCTATTCACCTAAAAAATATTTTTAGAAAAATATAAAAAATTAATTCTAAAATTATATTGAAATTATAAATAAAAAAATAATTTTTATCCATTTATGTTTATTTTGTATAATTTTCTATCTTAACTTTTAAATATAACCATAAAATACAATGAGAAAATTTCTTTATAAGAAAATAATATTTTTAAAATCATAGTTACTCTTATTATTAAATTATATAAAACACTAATAAAGCTATAATTATTCAATCAATAATATATTTTATTAAAATAATTATCAATCAATAATATTATTAATTTTATTTAATAAAAATTATAATTCATAAAAATACAGATTCTTAAAAACAATAATAAATTATGTAAATTTGTATAAAATAACCTTTAAATATATAAATATATATAAATATATTTTTTAATTTCATTACGCTTATTAATACATATTATTTCAATGGATATGTTTTAATAGTTACAATTTACCATAGTTTCATTTTAGTTTTATGACACCTGTGGAGAAAGCTATCAAACATATTCGACATAATTAGAGAAAAACATATATTAACATATTTTTTCATTACATTCCCCCTTTAGATAAATTGCATCCTCACAATTTTAAAACTCGTAATATTGGAGTAATTTCTATTGGGAGATCCTTATTAACCATTCACTGGTAGTTTATTATGGGTTTATTTAGGATATGAATTGATATTTCCTTATATGCAATTTGATGTGATCCCTTTGTAAAAAGTGATAGTTCATTTTTAATAAAATCATAATAAGTGAATAAGAGATAAATACAAAGGAATAAACTTCCAAAAAACATGGATAAAATCCATATAATATGGATATAATAATTATATCAGAATTTTTTTATTTATAATTGAATATCTTATAGGATAAAAATTAAAGGACAAAATAGATACATTAATATTTAGTGAAAAAAACATTTTCTATTTTAATATAAGATGTTACATATGATTTTCTTTATTTCAAAGGTATAAGAGGTTATTGGGGCCAATTTTCCTTATTATCCAATAGATTAGAGAATTAATTTCCATAATTCCTAATTTCATTGTGATTGAAGTAATAGAATTTTGTAGCTTCTCTATTTCCCTCACACTTTTAAGTTTGATAGCCTTCATCTCCTAATCATAGCATTTACCCATCCCTTTAAAAAAATTCCCCCATGGTTCTTTCTATATTTTGGCATATAGGGAATTAAATATTTTTATCTTTATTATCCTTATCATATGAGCTTACATCATAATCCATAATTATCTTCTTTGGTGTGTTTAAGACTTAGAATATGTTCACATTGTTGATCATATTTCATGATAACTAGTTTTCCATAATCACAAGGTTTCTCACTCCATCTCTCATTCTAATGGGTTGTTCATTGCAGAAATATTTGTATCTCCCCTCACACCCATAGTTCCTTATTATTCTATCCATTAATAAAGCCTAAGGGGTCTACATGAGTAACTAAAAATTAATCATTATAAGTTATTATCATAAATATTGTAACTAAACTTTAACAACAATACGTCCTACTTTATGATACAATCACATTAACCAAAAATTATTTTAGTTTAACCTATCTCACTCTTATTTCCACTTATATAATTATTTATTTGACCTAGGTTGCTTTATGTAGAGTTTTATCATACCTCTTAACCAAATACATTAAAAATAACTTAGGAAATAATGCATAATAATGGGTTGTAAAGAGAATATGATTGAACAAAGCATATCCCCTAGGAGTGTCAAACCAGGTGCATTGTTGGGCCTCTTTTTATTACACTATATGGTGACCATTTTAATACCCAATACACTATTTTTAGGGTTATTACCTTTAGGTATATCAACACCAGAGTCTTCATGCACATTTAGTATATAGATAGGGATGTCATTACTAAGAAAACCATATACTCAAAACTTACCAAACTTTTAGGTTGTTATCATATACTTATAAATATGCCTAGGGTTTTGACCAATGTTCTCTAATACTAATCCCAAAAATATTTAATATTAACTAAAATGGCCTTATTATTTATCTGTAAATTCGAAATTATGATCAATATTAGCTTCTCAGCCCTGAAATTATCCTCAAATAACATTCTAACCTCTAAAGTTATCCAAACACATCATTGATAACAACTATGACACCACATACATAACCATATAGTAATTTCATGACTTAAATAAAATATTTTGTTACATATATTCATTATACCTTTTAGGTTTAGAGTTTTAGAGGATTATGGAAAAATAATTACTTACAAAACCCATGTTCTTTTTATCAAAGGGAAAATTTTCCTAATATAAGGGAAAAAACTTTCTCAATAATAAGACTTCAACATCTCCCAAAAATTCTCCACACATGTTATATGTTAAAAAATATCACATGTGATACTTTTCTTCATAACTTGGGGTAATGGATGAATAATTAGGGATGATCTCAAAAACTCGGTAAGGGAAAATATAAGTGAAAATAATCAAAGATCATAAGTGGGCATAAGTTGGTGCAGACTCTGAGGATGAGTACCTTGGTTATTTTTCTGAGGATCATATAGGTGGTAACCATTCTAAGGTTTGTATATCCTGAGAAAGAAAAAACATAAAAAATCCAAATTAGATGCAGGAAGCTGCACCTTAAACAATGGGAGGGAGAACAAAGGACACAAGGATTATTATTCCTCACCAAAACCAATGAATACTAGATCAAAAAAAATTAAATCAAAAGAAATGGAACACCTAATTACTAAAGCTATATTTTGTGTCGGGAATGTTTGAAGAGGAAGGTATTGGCCAGGGTTCGGGCATGACTAAGAATTCTAGGGGTGATCGGCCTCTAGAGAGAGAGATATAGATAGAGAAGGCCAATAAAAAGGATCTATGGGAACTCCTAGTGCAATCAGGTGAATATATGAGGGAGAATATCCTTTTTATCAAGGCCATAAAAGAGGAATCAAATATAATGATGGGAAGAGGGCTTCAATTGGAGACCAATACCGAGTAGACTGAATGGATTGATAAATAGGACCTACTTTGGGTATGATTTTTTAATGAAGGGAGGATCAACTATAGAGAGTACAATAAAACTTGAGATAAAATGGAATATCTCTTTCAATACATTATAAGAGAAGATACAAAAACACAGATGTTTATATTACCTTGTAAATTATTTTGGGATAATATCCTAATAGGCTCAAATTATGTTTCAATGAATATTTTATGTCCTTTGATGGTGTCATTTCTGGTTGAACGTTATGGTTTCTCACTTTTCCTTCAAAAGTGTTTTGATAATAAATAAGTTAAGTTGTAGAGATAAGTGGGAATAAGATAAATATTTGGATATGAGAATATGAGAAACATTAACATGAAATATATAATTCATACCCAATATTGAGGATGATTATAAACTTGGAAACATGAAATAAGAGAATTATATAATAAGATATTGGAATCATATAATATGTGGTAAGAACAGAAGACATGACATTAAAATCATAATTCAAGGATCACTGCCAATACTATCATAGTGGATAAAGTCTCGTGGTAGATTGGGTTAACTCCTCATTCATATAAACATAGTGGAAAAAGTCCTATAGTGTATTAGGTTTACTCTATAATCCCATACATAATATCTAATTAGATATAAATATTTACCCAATAAATAGGAGGGTAATATAATTTTGGGACCACCCAACACAAAACCATAATACGTATATGCATATGTGCTGCATAAGGGAACAAACATACATAAACCATGAGATGATAAAACCCACAAAGAATAACCAAAGACTAAATCCTATGTATTACCAATATAAAAAGGAGTTGAATCATTATGTGATGTTATATTTTAATAATTATAAATATGTCTTAAACATTGATTTTCAATGTAGGAAAATTCATTATAAATATTAATGGGAAGTAAAAATGAACTACATAGGTGACACCTTTTGAAATTATAATATGATATTTTAAGGAAGTAATTATATTATTATTTTCTTTTAGTCTACATTTGACTTAGGATGGTTTTATATAAAAAATATGGATTATAAAATGGTATCCAAGGTGAAAAATATTTTATTGAGGTGACACTTGTCAGGAAATAAGAAATTAAAAGGTTCCTTTTTTATTTTTTAAAAACATATTTGTTGAAATTAAAAATAATAGAAAATATGATTAAAATTTTCTTTTGAAAATAATATAAGGTAAATATCAAGGTTACATTATAAAAAAAATAATTTGGTTACCAATTAAAAAGAATTATATTTGAGGGAATGGAAATTATGGGCAAGGAAGGGAAACCATAATTTTAGAGGAAGAAAAATATTATTAAAATATTTGAATTTTGAAGAAGTAAGATAACTCATAAATAAGAAATATTTGAATAAAAATTGATATCCCAAGATATAAACAGTTTATACCATATAAAATTAAATATGGAGCTCAAGGAGAAACATTATAACTCAAGAAATAATATTGAGTTATGAAACGCCCCTATTTTTTAGGGAATATATCAATCATAGGCCACACTAAGAAAAATCATGAATTGATGTTAATTTTAAAATTTTAAAATTAATTTATTATATTATAAGTCAAGGGGGAAGTAGTTACACCATAAAAATTAAAATTGGATCATAATAGCGAAGCATTCTTAAATGAAGGTTGGTTGAGATGGACACCCTTACCTTTTATCATCATTTCCTTGAACATTCTATAAAATCCTATATAAAAAACATATATATCTTAATTACTTTTTAAAAATCCTTATGAATTACTATTATCATTTATAAACCTCATTTATATTTGTTCTATACATGTATATTTGTTAGTTATTTCTTATTTTCAACATCATGTGTGACTAATCTAGATCATTTTGAACTAGTTTCATAATATAAGTGACATTTTTTATTATTTTCCCAATTTTAATCATTAATATAATATTAAAGGTACTATAATTAATTATTTATAATTATTTATACAGTTATAATTTATATCCATTGGAGTTTCATCAATGATCTGTGAAGGTGAAATCATTAACGAGAAAGTATCGCTGATTTTTAACAAAAAAACAATGGTCTCTTAATAAGGTGATTAATTTCAATTTTATAATCACAAAACCAAAATAAAGTAATAATTTAATCATATTTATCATATATTATTAATATTAATTCTCTCATAGTCATTCATGAAATTATATTATAGTATTTTTTATGTGGGTTATCAAACCAACCCAAACAAAAACATAACACAATTTAATCGATGGTCTTGAAGTCGTTTTGTTGTAAATAACAATAACATAATCATAATGAACTTGTTTATTGTTTATATTTTTGATATATAAATTTTTTTAATAATTATAATGAGAATTTAATTCATATATATCAATTATATAAAATAAAAATTAAATTTTTCCTCATAGTGTGATTGCTTTAAGAACTTAAAAAAACCATACATAAGTGCTTGTCTCAACATATCTCATGTGATAGACATCCAGGTTATCCTTATGTTTTTTTCTTTTAGGTGTTTTTTAAACAAATTACATCTCTATAAAATTTATTTCATGCTTCTATGTGACAATTTTATACAAAACTCCCACTAAACTCCTTTCAGGAATAACATCTATAAATTAGGATTGTTTGAATAATTGTGTGATTTTGGAATCGTGTTTTAAATTTTTAACTAATTGAAAAATTATTTAAACTCCTTTACTTCACAACATCAAATGTTATGTTGTAAAAAACTTCTTATATATATATTTTCAATAGTTTTTATTCTTATCATTAATGTCACTCTTGGAACCTTTTCATTATATTTTTTCCCTGAAATACTCTGGTAACTAATATAAAATTTTACATTAATATTTTACTAATATACCTCAATCCTTTTAGGATATTTAGTAAAATTCACTATATATTTTGATTGGTATAATATTTAAATTATTATTTTTTAACTTCTTTAATCCAAAATATACTCTTACAAGCCTCTTATGAAATATATTCATTTCAAAATCAAGTTAAGAAACACAAACTCTGTTGTATTAGGAAATTACACTTTTTTCCATTTGTGGGACTATTTATGTATAAACTAATATATTCATATCATATATGGTATTCTATATTACTTGATAATTATTCTAAAAACTAATTTATTATTCTTAGACAATTTATAGTATTAGATCATTAAAAATAATGAATATCAAAATAATCACCCTATTTATTAATAATAAAACATTGTTTAAAACAAAACATCTTATAATATAAGAACTAAAAAAGATGATAATAACATAATATTTATTTTTTATCCCATAAAAAGTTAAGTAATACATTGCATCATCACCTTGTTGTATCAAAACCATGATTCATAAGATGAAAGAATTATTTAATATCTAATCTTTAATTAGTATATTTATAAAAATTATGAAAATAAATAATTCTCATCATATTCCATTAATAAATAAGAAATTAATTTTATAAAATCAAAACCTGAAATGGACTCACTATGATGTATCTTAAAACTCTTTAGGCATTCCAGATAGTTCTTTCTCCAATGACCAGTTTTTATACAATGAATGGATTTCCATTTATTCATTTTCTTTGGATTAAATAGAGGTTTGAACTCTCCATGTGAAACCTATATGTCTCTATTGTTTATTATTTTATGTTATTTTAACTTATCTTGGGGTATTTTATTTTTCCAAGATGTTTCTTCCCAAAACAAGGTAAATTTGGAATATTTCCCTCAGTGTGTGGTTTGCATGAAAAATTTGGGAGAAACCTTGTGATTATCATTACATTGGTAATTTAATAGTTTTTTATTATTTAATGGTTTATTCTATATGTATAGTTCACATTTATTTCTAGATCATTCAAATACTAAGGGAAACTGTGTAGGTAACATTGGTTCTGTGTTTTGGTACACAACTTGAGCATAGTAAGAGGAAACCTTATGATAACTGTGTGAGTATGGATATAGTTTTAAACTAAATTTTTTCATAGTTGGTGCATGGTTTTTAAACTATGTAAACAATTCATGTGATTATATCTTTCTTAGGTATTACCATGTGCACAGTTGGTGTATGGTTTGACAAACAATGAAGTCAAACTGTGAAGCCTACCTATATTTCATTAAATGACTAAAATATCCCTTTACCCCATGTTTTATTTATATTGGCCAATATTATTCTTTCCTCTATTATAAAAATTATGGTAAGAATTGGGGATATCTATCTCTTCCTTCTTCATGGATTTCAAGCACTTTATCTCTCATTTTCAACTAGAATCCTAGCTATAAGACCTACTTTCCTCCCTTTTTCAATTCCCCTTTTATCCCCATCCCTTATCTCTTGGATTCTATCACTCTTATAAACCCTAACCATTATTTATGTTTTAATTTAGGGTCATAGTGGTTCTAATAATATGATTTTTTGTTTTCTATGGTTGATAAGGTTATTTCTTGGCTTGGTTGTTCATTCACTATTGAAGGCAATGGGTTTTGGATGGTTCTTCTAGAAATGTGGCAATTTTTTCTATATAATTCTCATATAATGCATGTTATATATTAATTTTATTATTTTAAATGTTTTATTATGAATTTATAAACATGTTATATTCCAATATTAATGTTTAATTTTTTCTGAATTGTTTTTTTTTCTTTTCATGGACAAACTACATGCCAAGTGTTTGTGAAAAATACCCAAGTGGAACTTTTGAAATGATTAAAGTTTGTTGAAATAGTTCCTTATGGAATTATATTAGTAGGTTACACCATTTTTGGGTTTTAAATTATTATCAAATTGTTTAAAGTCTTTTCATGGACCCATGTCATATACCAAGTATTTGTTAAAATCCCATAGTTGATTTTCTAAAGGTATTAAAATGTTTTAAAGGGGTTTTTGACATAGTTTATTTATTTAAATCATGTGTGTGATGGTTTAAATAATTTTTTTAGAAAATAAATGGATTTGAACATTATTCTATTTAAATGATTTAATGACCATGGGGACTCATCGTGGATTTAAAATTCTTTTAAATTGGGAAGTGTGGTTTTGTAAAAGGGTTTCAAGAACTAATTGACTTCCTTTGAAGAGGGGTGTGTTATTTAAAAATTAATTTTATAGAAATAGTTGAATTTATGAATTGGATTTCAAAGTGCAGTTCAATAAATTTATTTTGAATTTCATTTGAAAGGTCATTTTAAAATTGTATGAAAATAGCTTGGCTTCCTGATCACTTTTTTGAAATATATCTTGGAACATTGATTAATGTGTTTTATAAATGTATGGAACCCAATTTGAGCCCAATGTGTGTTATACCAACATTGCCTTATGATCGCATGAGAGGATGTTTTAAATTTATTCATCTTCATATGTGGTTGACATATTAATATATATGGGTTTTTTTCTTATAAAGTTGTATAAGATGAGGTGTGAGTTATTTAAAATGTGTTATTTTTTTATACATGTGGGGGTTTGTTCATTCTTACATCTGTTTAAATTTTAATTGGAGTCCTAGGTAGGTAGTAGTTGACATTCATGAGAGAAATACCTAGTGTACAATGGTGGGATGTCTGGGGAATTTCTCTTGATTATACACTTTCAGTTAGGCTGAAAGGATTGTGGGTCATGAAATAGCAACCCTTTAGGTCACTTGTGGAAGAACAATAATGGTCATGTCATTTATTTTTAGATACTTTATTGGGTATACCATGGATGCATATTGGTTTGGTAGTGTTGGAATAGTTTCTATGTCACTAGTTTAGGTCTTTGTTACTAGATATTTAAGAATATAACCTTGACACTAAGTCCCATTATGATGGTATATTATAGGGGATTTTTTTATTATTTGATTGGTTTCACTTAGTTTTTTTTATTTTTTAGTCTTTATTTTATTATTTTATAGTATTATGTTTCCTAGTTTTCTTTATGCCTTTTTATGATCATAGATCACCATGAGTGTGATTTGGCACACATTCATAAATGTTAATTTAAAATTGTTTGAAAGTTTGATTTTAAATATTAAATTATTTTGATATTTATTAAATGGTTTTTGAGAAATGTTTTTTCCTTTAGGGTGTTTATAAAAAATGATTTTTCATGAATATTTTTGTAAGAAGGATAAAGAGTATTTTGTATAATTTTATATGGTTTCAAAGGCCCACTTTTCTTTTTGTGAAATTTTATTTTTAAAATGTTATATCATATATTTTTTTATTTTATGAAATGGTGGTTATATATAAATGTGTATGTGAAATTTTTATTGGATTTTTTTTATAAAGTATGTGAAAATCCCAGCTTTATACCTTATGTTCAAACTATCATTTTATAAACTATATTTTGAAGGTATTTACATAGTTTTTATAGGTGGTAACCTACTGGGTTGTTTTGATTATTCCCATAATGATCTTATATATTTTTTAGTGACCATCTATACTTTATTTATATGGTTCGGGTTTATCCATGGATGGATGAGTAGGATGTGAGGAGGGACTGGGGTCAATTATGGTGTAGTTAGAGTTGTTCGGGTTCAATATAACTTTTGATTTATTTAGGATTATTTTATTATCCTTTTTAACTGGAATGTTTATCTATTTCTACTTCGGATTTATATTTATTATAGTGTTTATTCGTACATGGATATTTATTTGTAATTCCATGTTTGGAAAATTTATTAATCATTTATCCACTTTTTTATTTTATGTTTATATTAATGGTGAAAACATTTCCAACTCATGTTTCATGATGCCCAGGAACTATTTTATAGACCGTGGGGATTAGGAACACCATTCGATCTAGTGACGGGCCGGTTGGATATTGATTCAAATGGAACCTGAGGTCGGTTTATAACAAATGGTATCAAAGGCTATGTTTCTCATTGGGGATCATGGTTATTGATTCTATCTCTTGTAATTTGGGGTATTTTTATAAGCTTGAGTAAGAAATTATCATTAGGACTTAGGTGGTCGGTCATGAGTCGGTGTTGATCACCATACATCATAATGATTCTTGAGTTACCGTGGGGATGGGGGTTTGGATTTTGAATTTATAATTTTTTTTTTCATTTACCATTGATGATGTGATGATCCTCATTGACATTGAGTGATTTTTCTTGGGATTGGATTGGATTTTTGGATGGGAATGGAAAGTTTATTAATGGTGAGAGGTTGGTTTATATTGCCTGAAAAATTAGGGTAGTAACCAAACAATATATCTTCAAGATGTTATTTGAATCGATGCATGACTAGACCATAGTCCATCATATCGTGTGACTAAGTCAAGCAGGGTTCCTCATACCATTTGACTTATTTTTAGAAAAATATTGAGAGTTACTCAATGATGGGGGATAAGTCAGGTGAAAATTATGATATGTTGATGATGTGGATTGAGATATGTGGGGTGACTCATTTTTTGTGAAATTATTGTGTAAAATGGAGTTTTCGAAAGGGGAGATTTTGTGAAACTGATTTTTGTTTGAAAAGGGTTCCTAAGGATATCTTATAATTTTTTTTGAGTTCATGGAAGTCTTTTATTCTTGAAAGTTAATCCTTTGGACCAGTGAAAAACTGATTCAAGTGCCAATTCAGATAGTATACCAATTTGGCTTGCTAAAAATGGTATCAGGATTATTTATAAAATGGGAATGATTTGATAGAGATATTTTGGGCATGATTTACCCAAAATGGTTTCATTCATGAAAACAATTTTGGTTTTAAAACACATTATTGTTTAATGGTAAAGGCATTTGAAACCATGTGGGGTGATTTTGAAAAACTAACTAATTTAATTTAATTTAAATTAATATTAATATTTATTTATAATTTTTTAAGGAGTGAGCTTCGATAAGCCTAGGTGGAGACCTTTTTTCAATGGAATTTGTAGTTTTTTAAACCGGGTTAAAATGTTTTGAAATTACCTTAGGGAAATTGTGACACCTGAGCATAAATTATTGTAACTAACCATTATATTTTAATAAAACTATAATACATTTAAATTTTATTTATTTAATGGAAAAAATTATAATTTTATTTGAAGATTTTTTTTTAACTTACTTGGTCAAAATTAACATAAAATGAATTTTTGAAATTTTCTTATTAGAAATAATATTTTATGAATAATCTATAGTGTAGTATTTAACTATTTCTAATTTTATTTACAACATTGTGTAATTATATAAAAAATTAAAAATTGTTAACTATAAATTTTTTATAAATAAAGATAATATTATTTAAAGATAAAAACAAATATTTTTTATAAAACTATTTTTGTTTAAGAAGGCATAATGTATACCAATTTTAATTAATTAAAATAATGGTTAACGATGAATGATCTAAATAAAAATAACATATTATATAAATTTAAATACATATATAGATTATTACTAGACATATAGTTAATATAAGATCATCTTATGTTTGAAAAATTCATTTCCTAAAAAACTATTTTTTAACACATTTTGCTGGTTTAATTTTAAATTAAATTCTTCCACTCATATGAATTTAATTTAATAAAATGGATTAAAAATTTGGAATCAGTATAATTAATATTATATAATAAGTATAATTAAAATTTTTGTCATAATGAATAGTAAAAATTGTAAAAATTAATTACCATGGTTTATATAAAAATGAGTTTACTAGGGGTTAAGATATAAAGATAAGGGTTAAAATGGCCAAAAAAATTGTCTAATTATTATTTTATAGCCATGTTTATACTTTATCACATATAATTTTTGTTAATAATCTATTTTTAATCCTTATGTCATGTAAACAAACATGGGTATGATTTATTGTTTTCAAATATTTCATGTGTGTCATCCTCAATTATAAAAGTAAACTCCCTCTCATCACTTCTCTACACCTATCAGGCCATTTGGATCAACAAATACCTACATAAATCTCTCCAAAGCATCCTTATACACATTATAGTTGTTCGTGTCTTCCCAAAAAACCATCCCTATGGTCTTTAAGAAGAGATCAAAAGGTTGCTTCTCTAAGAGAAGGTAATCATCTTAATTAAGCTCATTATTTTTATTTCTTCCTTTACAACATTAAATTATATTTTAATTCTTATAATATAAAAACAATTGTATCTACCATATACTGATATGTTATTGTGATGATGAATTAATATTTATTTATCTCCTTCTCTATCAAATGGGAAGTAAAGTTATCACTTGTGTATATGGAAGACTACCACCTCACAAACTGATATAATTGTTTTTCTATCACCTACTCACATAGATAGTCATAATGATGGAAATAATGAATATATTAGAGTCATATGAAATAATATTACTATAAAATTAATATAACTTACACTTCCTTACCCTTCAACCCATTAAGGAAATCATGTCGACGTTCGTGCGTACGTACAACCTACCACCACTGTGAAGCAATGTAATTCATTTCCCTTGTCCAACATTCAATAATGGTTCTAAAAATGTATATAATGAGTATATATGATGTTTATAACAATATTTTAATTCTATAGATGATGTATATATATCTTATGTACAAGAACCAGAACTTATGTGACAAAACATTCATGTGAAAAAAGGCAATTAACACTCAAAACAATGGTAACAACGAAATATTATTAATGAATGGGTGGTAAGATATAAGAGGATCATATGTCATATTATAAATATTAATATGGTAATATTATAAATTAATAATATTCTAAAAACCATTATGCTAGAGGTTAAATAATGTTCAATAAAAGGGGGTGTGAGGTATGAGACTGTATCTCAATTTCCCTTCATTGAGACATATTTTAATGTTAGGCACCTAATTTATTTTATAAAGTGTATATAGTGATCCTTTTACATTTAATATCATGAATCCTTACTAATTAATGGTATTTTTGGTTTCAACTTGAATTATTTCATCCAAATGGATTTTAATTGAATGTTACCAAGTTGTAAGTGATCTCATCTCAATTTGTATTCTATTGAGACATATTTGTTAATATGCACCTATTCAGATTTATGTGGTGTATATAATTCACATTTGATGTATTTTACAAGAATACATATATATATTCATGATGGTTAATATTTCAATTCAAGTTTATTCTTTCAAGGGTTACAATTTTAATGTTACGAAAGAGGTAGGAATCTATTTTACAATCTCACATTCTTTTAGGATTGATTTTACTCTTATTGAATAAATCCTATCATTTATCCTTAATATGCCAAAATCATTTTCTTATCCACTAGATATTTTAGATATTTCTATATTTTCTTATAAATATTCCTCTCTTTTTTACTTGAATCAAGAAAATAAAAGTCTAAAATAAAATCTAATTTTATTTCTTTTGAAATCAAATATATTTTCCTCCTAAACCATGTTTTTAAAAATTGTTTTAAAAAAGTCATTTTTATTAATCAAATGATTTATTAAAGAAATTTTAAAGATATCCTTTAATTTTAAAAACTGTTTTAAAGGAATCTTTCTACTATTTTCTGAAAGGTGTTTTTTTAAAATGTCAATTCAAACACTGCGGGAAAACCGGGAAATTGAAATGGGTTATTTCCAACGGGTCAGAATCCCATCACAAAAAGTCATTCGAAAAGGGTTTTTGCGACGTTGGAATTAACCCGTCGCAAATAATAGGTTTTTTTCAATGGGTTGATGGTTCCCATTGGAAATATATGGCAGTGTTTTTAGTATTTTTGATGGGATATAAATCTTGTCGCAAATACTATGTCGGTAAGTGATCTTTTGCAAAGAGCATCATTGCAATAGACTTTTAACCGTTGGGTATTTGAAACGGGACACGTCTGAAATGGTACTATTTACGATAGGATTACCATCAGAAATAATCCTGTCACAACTAATCTAACCTATATATACGTTCACCCATTTTTTCCTCATTCCACTCAATTCATTACTCCTCTCCCACTCGTGAGTGGGAAATTTTATCTCAAAAATTTTCATAGTTTAAAATTTTAATTCGGGGCATTATTAGCGGCTTATATCCTTCGAAAGCTTCGGTTTTAAGGTATTTATAAGTTTCTATTACTTTTTATTTAATTCGTTTTATTTTATTTTAGATATAATTATTGTTATTTAGTTGTAGTTAAATTAAATAAGAATAAGATAGTTTTATTTATCATTGTTTATGTTTATTTTTGCAAATAATTATGTGTGGTTAGTATGAAATAGTGTTAATTAATAGTTATTGTATTAATTAGTTAAAATTAATACTAAAGTGTAATAATTAGCATTAAATTAGAATAATTAGTAAGAAATTGTAATAATTAGTATTGAATTGTAACAATTAGTATCCAATTGCAACAATTAGTATTAAATTGCAACAATTAGATTTAAATTGCAACAATTAGTAATAAATTGCAACAATTAGTAATAAATTGCAACAATTAGTAATAAACTGCAACAATTAGTAGTAATAAATTGTATTAATTAGTAATAAATTAGAATAATTAGAAATAAATTTGAATAATTAGTAATAAATTTGACTAACTTGTAATAAATTCAAATAATTAGTAATAAATTCGATGAATTGGTAATAAATTTGAGTAATTACTAATAAATTCTAATAATTAGTAATAAATTACAACAATTTGTAATAAATTGAAATAATTAGTAATAAATTCTAAAAATTAGCAATAAATTGTTATAATTAGTAATAAATTGTAAAAATTAGTAATAAATTCGAATAATTATTAATAAATTTGAATAATTAGTAACAAATTTGAATAATTTGAAATAAATTCCAATAATTTCTAATAAATTTGAATAATTAGTAATAAATTGTGTTAATTAGTTATAAATTTGAATAATTAGTAGTAATAAATTATAATAATAAGTAATAAATTGTAATAAGTAGAAATAATTAGTAATAAATTGATATAATTTGTAATAATTTGTAATAAATTGTAATAAATAGAAATAAATTGTAATAATTAGTAATAAATTGAAATAATTAGTAATAAATTCTAATAACTAGTATTAATTAGTAATAACTTCTACAAATTAGTAATAAATTGTAATAATTAGTAATAAATTGAAATAATTACTAAGAAATTGTAATAATTAGAAATAATTAGTAATAATCTCTAATAATTAGTAATAAATTTTAAGAATTGATAATAAATTGTTATAATTATAATTATTTAATAAATTAAAATAATTAGTAATAAATTCAAATTATTAGTAATAAACTCGAATAATTAGTAATAAACTTGAATAGTTAGTAATAAATTCGAATAATTACAAATAAATTTGAATAATTTGTAATAAATTCAATTAATTTGTAATAAATTCTCATAATTAGTAATAAACTGTAATAATTAGTAATAAATTGTAATAATTAGTAATAATTAGAAATAATTAGTAATAAATTACAATAATTAGTAATAAATTGAAATAATTTGTAATAAATTGTAATAATTTAAAATAAATTGCAATAATTAACAATAAAGTGAAATGATTCGTAATAATTAGTAATAAATTTTAATAATTTGTAATAATTTGTAATAATTAGTAATAAATTGCAATAATTAGTAATAAATTGTAATAATTAGTAATACATTGCAAAAATTAGTAATAGATTTCAATAATTAGTAATAATTAGTAAAAACTTATAATAATTTGTAATAAAGTGTAATAATTAGTAATAAATTGTAATAATTAGTGATAAATTGTCATAATTATTAATAAATTGTAATAATTAGTAATAAATTAAAATAATTAGTAATAAATTGCAATAATGATTAATAAATTGAAATAAATTGTAATCAATTTCAATTATTTGTAATAAATTCAAATAATTTTAAATAAATTCAAATAATTTTTAATAAATTCTAATAATTTTTAATATATTTTAAAAACATGTTATAAATTCCAACTATTATTAGTAATTACCAATAAATTCTAATAATTAGCAATAAATTCTAATAATTAGAAATAATTTGTAATAATTAGTAATAAATTGTAATAATTAGTATTAAATTTTAATAATTAGCCATAAATTAGAAATAATTGGTAATAAAATATAATAATTAGTAATAAATTAAAATAATTAATAATAAATTACAACAATTAGTAATAATTATAATAAATTCTTATAATTAGTAGTAAATTACAACATTTAGTAATAAACTGTAACAATTCGTAACAAATTTTAGTAATTAGTAGTAAATTGTAATAATTGTCAATAAATTGTAATAATTAGCAATAAATTATAATAATTAGTAATAAATTATAAAAATTAGTAATAAATTCTAATAATTAGTAATAAATTCTAATAATTAGTAATAAATTATAATAATTATTAATAAATTCAAATAGTTAGTAATAAATTCTAAAAATTAGAAATAATTAGGAATAATTAACAACAAATAGAAATAAATTGTAATAAATTGTAATATATTGGCATAATTTCTAGCAGATTGGTGGCTCACTTTTGCTTGATGTCTTATCTCCTTGCAATTTTCTCCCACTGAAATCACTATGAAAAATATATCATCACGTATGGATATCCATATTTGTATACATGATAATGAAGAGCAGTATGGTAAGGCCTTCTTACTCTCAATAATTATGCATACAAAAATGAATATTCATTTTTCAGAGCAGATTTTTATACTGATTTCAGTCGGATAAAGTTGAAAGGAGATGATCCATCGGAAAAAATGCTCTTTTTCCCAATGACTCATCTCCAATGTCTTTAACTAAAATAATTATGAAAAATCTGCTCAGACATATGGATATACATTTCTATATGCACGAATATGGAGATCAGGGAGGCCTCAACACGTTGTTATCCATCATCATGCATACGGAAACAGATATTCATTCATATGACCAGATTTTTCATAAGGATTTCAATTCAGAGACAATGGTGATGAGTCATCAAGAATAAAATATTTCGTCAATCTGCTGGAAATTTTTTCGTTGGTAATTAAAAATTATAGGAAAAAATTAGCTATAATTAATTAAAATTAGTTCTAATTAGTATAAATTATTATAAGTTAGTGTAGATTAGTGTTAAAGCTTAAAAATACTATAAAAGTATGAAATAATGGAAATTATTATAATTTGATAGAAAATGGAATTTAATTATCTTCTCATTTTTTGGATAGTGTTTTTGTTATATCAAATTATACAAAAAAACCAATTTTTTTTAAATTTCATAGAGAAATATAGATCACAGAAGTCGATAAAATTCATTATTAGATGATCGTGCTTGGATAAATAAACACAAGAATCCAAACGGTTCTAGTTTATATCCTATATATATTGGGGGTGTTGAAGATTTATTATCATTTGCATCATCAAAACTAGAATTTGATTTAAAAGGGAAAATTAAGTGTCCTTGTAAAAAAATGTGCCTTGAGGATATTTGACACATTTGATAATGTTGGGGGGTCATTTATTTCATTTTGGTTTTCAACCAGATTATATTTTTTGTTATCAAAATGGAGAACACAGTTCTAGAGAAGATAATAATAATTTAGTTCTAGATCTAGAACAGTTTCAAAATTTAGTACATTATGTGGAAGGTCTATCTTTTCAACAAGATGAAAGTCATGATGATATTAATTTAACTCCTAAGTTAGAACCATCTCATTTTGATGGGTTGTTGAATTCTGATGAGGATGCCTTATATCCTGGTTGCAAGATAGTAAAATTTGAAGCAGTTTCTAAATTTATTGCTATTAAATCAGATAAAGGAATGTCAAATTACTTCTTTGATTAGATATTATCTTTGGTAAAAATACTGTTACCTGAAGGAAATGTGTTTCCTATAAATTTATATGAGAAAAAAATGCTGGTTCATAATACAGGTCTTGGTTATCATATTTTTCATATATGTTCAAATGATTGCATCTTATATTATGGTGAAAATAAGTCACTGCATAGTTTTCCCACATGTGGAAAATCAAGGTGTAAAGAGGCTCAACAAGGAAATTCTGGATTGATTCCTATAAAATAATTGATATATTTCTTACTTACTCCCAGATTAAAATTTTCATTTATGTCTCAGAACATAGTGGCGTTGATGTCATGGCAGAAAACAAATATTTCAACTGGTAAAACCTTAAATCATCCCTCTGATGGTGATTCATGGAATCATTTTGACCAAGTGCATCTGCCTTTTTTTATCCTAAAACGTGTGATTTAGTCTTTCTACTGATTGTTTCTATCTATTTGGTTCTTATTGAAATCATTATTCTTGTTGGTCATTCTTTATAACTCTATACAATTTACCTCCTTGGATATTGATGAATGAACTATATATATTTTTTACCTCATTAATTCTAGGACATCCAAAAATAAAAATTGATGTTTATTTGAAACCATTGTTTGATGAGTTAAATTCATTATGAAGTTATAGTGTTGGTACATTTGATGTGGCTATAAAACAAAATTTCTTGTTGAAAGTAGCATTAATGCGAATAATGAGTGACTTCCCAACATATGGCATGTTATCTGGTTGGAGTACACATGATCCAAAATCATGTTCGTACTGTATGAGAGACAACAAAGAATTTATGATTGTCAATGGAAATTTTTTTTTTTTGAATATCATCACAGATTCCTTCCAACTAGTAATAATTTTCAGAGGAAAAAATATCATTTCAGATAAGACATAATTGAAAGATATGGACCTCCAATAATGATCTTAGTTATAGAGTTAAAATCAACTCTCTTTATTACCTCCCATCACATTTGGATCAATAATATACTAAAAAAATTATAGCTTTGGGAAAGAACACAATTGGATAAAACAGAGAATTTTTTGGGATCTTCCATATTGGTCCTATATGTTGATCTGTCACATGTTGGATTTCATGCTTATCTAGAAGAACTATTTTGATGATTTATTGCATACTGTTTTGGACACTCTAGGTTAGACCAAAGATAGTGTAATGTCATGATTAGATATTGCCCAAATTTTTAGGCGACCAAAACTTAAACTATTTGAAAATTTTATATTAGATACATTAATGAAGACAAAATTAGCTTATTCAATCTCCAAAGAGAATCTATTATTATTATTTTTTGGATTATAGATATGAGGCATTCAGATGGTTATGCTTCCAATTTGGTCAGATGTGACAGAAATGGTAATATTATGGGATTAGAAAGTCTTGAATGTCATGTTATAATGGAAGGAATTTTTCTTATTGGATTAATAAGTGTGTTGAATTCTATGATTTTGGATGTGCTAAAAAACATATTATATTTTTTCAGAGACATTTGTGCGGAGAAAAGTGACTACGATGCATTAATCCGACTGTAAGAATATGTTGTTTTAATTTTATATAAACTTTAAAAAATATTCCCACTGACTTTATTTGGCTCAATGGAACATTTGATATTATATTTTCTGCAAGAAACAAAATTTTGGGGTCTAGTATAGTTTCGATAGATGTACCCATTCAAGATATATATTTAGAAATTGAAGAAAAAAGTACAGAATAAAGCATCATTTTAATGTTCAATTGTATAAGCTTATTTACTAGAACAAATTTCATTTGTCTACTCTCATTACATTAAATCTGAATATACCCTAAAACACAACTGTATGGGTCATAAAAAGGGAAATGTTTATGATGAAATGGGAAATCAATTATCAATTTTTTTATCAGCCCGAAGATGGGTTTGGTGGAGTTTATGAACAATGGATTTCAGATGATGGACATCATAAAGATCATACATATCTTCTACTCAATTATGAATAAATGAATTAATTTTTATAGTGAGTGATCTGACCCCTTATTCTATAATTTTTTATAGTAAATTAATATTATTTTATTTGTAGGTTATATGATAATCATATCAAGAAACTACTTCCCCAAATTACAGCGGCTTCTCTTGAATAACTTCATCAAAAAAAAAACTTTTCCTACTGGTTTTAAAAACCGGTAACATAAATTATTTTTTGTTTAACATATAAAATCAATTTATTATATTTTATATTGATAGCTATTTTAAAATATTTTTGGTATCTCAACATGCTGATAAAATTGATAATCGATTGCATGTATTGAGTAACCCACTATAAAAAATGGTTAAATCTTATAATGAACATGTGGTCAATGGTTTTCTTATTCAGACACGTGAAAACGTGGAATCAAAAAATGAATAGTGGTTTTTTCTTAAGAGGATATCATCATAGAGAAACTAAAGTTTAATTTTACGACTTTCTGGAAGAAATTATTTAACTCTGTTATTTGGGACAACATTACATAACGATGTTTAAATTATTGTGGTTGGATACTGAGATAGGATTTCATGTTTATGCAACCCATGAAATTGTTGATATTAAATACAAAAGTATTCTTTCAGTAAATAAATGATTTTTATTATCTAATAAGTCACATCAAATTTATTTTTCAAAATATTCTTCTACTTTAAGAGAGTTGAGTGATTAGTGGAGCATAATAAAAATTGAATCTCAGGAAAATCAATTAACTCAAAGTGAATGTGTTTCTGCTGAAGTAGATGGAATTTCTATTTATCAAGATATTTCTCTAAATGCATATTTTTAATAAAGAGATTTGAGGAAGCCTCGGAGCGGCTTCTCCTCCCACTCCTGCGGTGACTAGGGTTTCCTTTCCGCTCTCTCGTCCCTCCCCTCTCCGGCTGTCTCCCCCTGGTTCTCCTCTCTTTGAATCTTTCATAGAGGTTGACGAAGGGTCTGGAATAGCTTGGGGAGGGGTGGTTTTTTGTTTCTTATTTTCGTTGAATTGTTTTTCAGGGTTAAAGAACCCCCTTTTGCGGCTTCCACTTGAAGATGGTTGTGATAGGGCTTATCCTATTCGCCGCCTCGTCCCTACGGTGGATCTATCCAGATGCCTCTGGTGTTCTCCACAGCGATCTTGTGATCCTTCTTTCGTGATGTGACGATTTTCTTTGGGAATCTTCTTCACTTCTGGTCGGACTCGTGGGTGTAAGATCGGACTCCGACACACTCTACGGAGCGCTTAGGGTTTGCTCTCAGTTCTGAGTTGATGCCTGCAAAAGTTTCTTGTCATGTGGTGGTCATCACCTATTTTGCGGCGGCTGCATTCTTTCATGGTTTGTGAGGGTTCCCTTCAGCGGTAGGGGTGGTTGCGGTGGGGTTAACATGGTAGATTTTCTTCGAACTGTTTGATTTTTGTGCTGATGCTTGTTGATGGTGGGAACGGTGAAAAAGCTGGTGAATGAGGTGTGCTGGTGGTGACTGGGAAGCGTCACGAGGAATTCTGCCCAGGTTTCTGTGTTCTAAGATGGTTTGTATTGATGGTGGCCGGTCCGGTGAGTCTCGCCGGTGGATTGATCAGTGGTGAGGTGGATTTCGAGTTCTCGTTTCTCGAGGAGGTTGCGCGGCTCGAGGCTGGCGATGCGTTGATGGGCTCGCAGCTCGAGGTTGGCGACACGTTGATGGGTTCGCTGCTCGAGGATAGTGACGTGGACACGTTGATGGGCCCGCGGCTCAAATTTTGAATTTTGGTTTGAAATTTCAAGGTTGAATTCCTCTAAATTCTATTGAGGTTGGGAATTGTCTATTCGGTTTTTGGTTTTCCTTAAACTAGTTTGGGGTACCGGTACCCTTTAAACCGGCTTCTGAAAAGAAAAAAAATGATTTTCAGTCATTCAGTAATAAAGATATTTGAATATTGATGATGACACCCTACTATTAAGGGTCGATGGTGAAAATGATGTTAATGATGTTACAAATGAATTTGAAATGATAAGAGATGATGAAACTGAATGTCATATGGAAGTTGATGATGCTGAGGATGAATATGAAGACATTGAAATCATTGAATATGAAGATGAGGATAAATATGAACATTGATATAGTTAAATGATGGTTATAATCATATAAAATATATATCTTTATATAATATTTGTCTTCAATTGTTTGCTAACAATAGTCATTTTGTGTTTCAGATAGATGAGGATCTGTATCATCTCATGTAGAAAGATGATTTACCAATGGATGAGTTGGATGTTGGGTCATCTGAGGGTAAGACTACTAGAGGATCAGGGGTACTTATAGGGGGTATGGTCTTGTGTGTTTGATGATTCATGGCTCGATCCCTGAGTGTTGTCCACGTCTTGGATTCGATCTACGCATGCATAGGTACGATTACTTGTGTATTTTATTTAGTTTTAAATAATTTATTAATATAATATGTAACACCCCGAGCTTCCACGATACGCTTCTCATTCAATAATGAAATAGCTTGCATTGAACGCAACTTCGAGTTCTAAAACACCGCGACAAATCAAAGTAGTCGTTATGAATAGTAATAACCACTTTTTAAAATTATAGAAATTTTATATTTCAAAATGGAATTCATTTTTGTATTCCTAATATCGAAATTAGCCTATGTTGAATTTTTGGTATTTTTCTGAGAACTTCTAATTTTTATGAATAGTGAAAAATACTTTAAAACAACTTTTTTAATCAAAATAATTTATTGTGATAAATTATACTATTTAGTGGTTTTAAGGTATAATTAGAATATATTTTTACCATTTTATCCAATGGTGGTCATTAGAAATAATTTAACATTGAAATTGGACATAAACAATTGCCAATCTTTTGATATAAATTGTTTCTTGAAAACACGTTATTTGTCGTAACAGCGGGAATTAATCATAAAATTAATTAATACAACTTATATGTTTGGAATTTTGTAAAATAGACATCATTTTTGAATTCGGAATATCAATTATAGCTTAGGGTGAAATTTTGGCATTGTTCTGAAAAACTTCAATTTTTGATGAATAGTGAAACCACTAAGTGGTAGTTAAATAACTGATTTTTCGTTTAAATGAAATATTACCACTTCTGTGATTTGATTTTCAAAAATCCGACATACATGGTTGTCATTAAGAAGTAAAATGTGGTTCAATGGGATAAAAATAATTTTTTGGTGAATAGTAACTTATTAAGTTTTAATCGCGATTAGTGGTAATTAGGGTAGTTTAAGGTATAAATAATACTTTAATAATATTAAATGACCTAGACACATGTCCCAACCTCATTGGTTGTGTCATGGCCGACCAAGACAAGCCATGGCCTAACTTGGGGACCCCATGGATCCACTTTTGTAGGGAAATAACATAAATTACTTTTTATTTAATGTTAAAGTGAAAATGACACTAACATAAATTGTTATACTAAAACAATTTTTAAGTAGGGTTACACAAGTCCAAATTTTGACTATAAATATTCATTAGAAAGCTAAAAAGATTTCCTACATCATAGTATTTTTTTTATAATTTTTAGACATTAAATAAATTAAATTATTTATGACATCATTATGATGTGGCGATGACCTCATTATTTAACGATTTAAATAAAATGAGAAGATAATGCAAAATCCAAGGATTACACTTGTCCAAAACCAATTGGATGAGTGGATTTCGATGCCTTATCACCTTATACACGAATTCTATCAATTTGGGACCTTTTAAAACCGAAACACATTTTCAAATAATGTAATGTTCCTTTACTTTCCAAAAGTGCCCCTCCTCTCCTCTTATAAAAGGCCCCCACCTCTACCTCATTTCACACACTCTTCAAGCCATTGGCTCGGCCAACCCCTGCCCATTTGCTCTCTCCACATCCCTCTCCTCATCCTAGAGGATTCCCTTTGGGCAGAATCCTTTCAAAGGAAGCCTTTAGGCTCAACTCAAAAGGAGTTACACTTTTTAAGGTAATTCATTCTCTCATGTTCTTTTGTTTTATTTTGCTTCTCCAACCCCCTAAACTCTTTTTATTTACTTCTTTTGTAACAACACCAGTATCTTAAATATACTAGGATGTTGTTATAAGATTTATTTGAGCTACACTTCCACACAACTACATCAAATGGTTAAAGAACATAAGGTTTCCGTGGATGGCGAAATTCTGCCTCCCGAAACGATGATTGTTCAACACTCATTTAACACCTTCAAAGGTGGCCATTATGATGTCACTATTTTTATATATGATATATAATATGTTTATGTTTTCCTTAAGCTTCTGTTTTTTTCATTTTGGGCATACCTTTATGGTTTCCATTATGGGTAAAACACGATATCTTCATTTTAGGAAGCGCGGACTACCGCCCCCTGAAAGTGATTTGATTCGTTAATACCATATGTGGGATGTGTGAAGGATAAAGTTAATGATATTATATATGTTATTATACTGGAATTATAATATACTCTCATATCATTATGATTCCATTCCAGAAAATATGAAATAGAAATGGAAGTAGCGTTCATGCGTACGTACGGCTTACCGTCTCCATGAACGGTGCATTTCATTTCTTACCTCTAAATGTGATGTAATATTATAAATGAATGTATGTACTGGATATATATGACATATATGATATCTACATCATTAATACCATTCTGGATATAATGAACCTTTGACCAAATTAACAACATGTAAGTGTAAGAAGCCTATTTTTGACTTAAGAACCAAATACCGACAAAATGAACATTATTAACTTAAATAATTACATAATGTTCATATCATTGTAATAAGTGATATAATAAGGATAATGAAGTTGAAAATGGTTCTTAATAAGGTATATATTAACTCTAGTTTATTATTCAGGAGGTTAAAGAACGGTTGAGTCAAGTCAGACACGAGGTAAGGGAACTTCTTAACCCAACTTCCATTCTTTGGGTTAATCTCCTACTTTCCGATTATGTCATGATATTATTATGTATTATTTTGTATTTTTACTTTCTTTATGTGTACCTATAGTGAATACACATAATAGATCTATTTTATTCTAAAAATGATCTTTTTAAGGACTTCGTCTCAATCACCATCCACTGAGACATATTTGGTTTTATACACAACTTTCTTTTATACGGTGTATAAACCCCTTTGACTTTTACGTTTATTCAAAAGGAATTTTTTTTATACGAAGTGTTTTGCTAAACGACAAAAGGGAATGTTTTTCTTTCCGTACTTATGCGGCGACAACGACTTCTCCACCGCCGTGACCACTATTTGAGTTTCGGCTTCCTCTAAAAGCAATCTTTTTTTTAATGAAAAATAAATACAAAGTTTTAACTTTCTTTTATTTTGGTATTGAAAATGGTTTTGAAAGAGTTTTTATCAATGTGTTGTATTGATATCTTGTGATTGAAATGTGGAAATGTTATGTTTCCTTTATGCATGTTTTATGTGATACGATTATGTTATGGTTTATGATATGTTTAAACCTATTCATATGAGGAATGTATTGGACTTAATAAGTGACGGGTGGAGCCCGCTATAGCTCCTCGATGCATCGGTAGGTCTCATGAGACAACTAGACGTGGAATTGGCCGAGGCCCTTTCCCAATTTGATTTATGGTTTTGGCCGAGGCCTTAATCATTTTAGACGTCTTGGCCGAGGCCTTGAAAAAGTGTTTCAGAATGTCTGGCATTATACATTCCCTCTTTATGAAAGTGGTTATTGATATTACATGTGATTATTCGACCAGTAGAATATCCATGTGAAGAAGTAAATGGCATTATCTCATTTTACTTTTGCCATATTATGTTGAAGTTCATGTTTAAGAGGCTTTTGTTTTAGTTATACATTGCCTTAAATGTTAATGTTTATTTATGAAAGCTTCCGCATTATTGTTATCCTTACTGAGCATTTGAGCTCACCCCTTTCAATGTTTAAAAATTTTCCAGGTTGTGAAGAAGTATTTTATGACTGACTTGCAAGAATAATCAGTGAAGATATGAGTGTGGACTATGAAGACCATGTTTTTTTGTAGTTTGTTTAATTTTGATGTAATGAAAGACTTATGAATGTATCTAGTGTTTCCAAGGCTACTAAACTAATCGGTCTTTCGAGACTTGATCTTTTGTGATCATGCCAATGTTACGAAGTAATGCACCGGCTCTGGGTAGCTGGGGTCGGGGCGTTACATAATAATTATTTTATTATTTGTTCTTTTTTTTCACTATTTTACACAGATAGCTACTTGACAGGGGAGTGCTATATTTCACAATTATTTTTCTAAAGCATGGTTCTCATGGGATCAGATTCTCATTGATGTGCAGCACCGTATGTTCGATCATTCGTTGGTACTTAAATAAAAATATTTATTTTGAAATTAATTATTTAATAATATTATATTATAAATTATTTGTTGAGTTTATGGCATCCCATCGATGAGAGCATATGTGGGACTATCTAGAAGGCATGCTGGGGGACTTTGCATCTGCTTTGCAGTCATGTTTCACACAATTTGAGAAGGAAAGAAATGGAGAAATCATGAGTGATAGAGTTTGATGAGTCTTGTCACTCCCACCGAACTGATTAAAATTAATCTCATGTTTGGAATGTATTATGTTCACACTAGTTGGGTGGTATTTTTTAGAGGAGATCATCACTAGGTCACCGAAACTAGGGGAGACTGGAGGTGACACATCAAGCTGATAGTCGTACATTCAGTACGTATAGAGAGAATATAGTAAGTACTTTTTTTAAATATTTTATATAACATTAAATGTAAACGGTTTATTTTATATTCATATAGGAAGTTTAACAACCCAATATTTTAGAGTCCTACATTTATAGGATGATGTATACTGATCCGACCACTAGAGAGATTAGAGGTGTCAAATGATGTCAGATTTTGGTCATTATTTTTTTTATTGAGTTTCAAATTTATCTGTAAATAATATTTTAACTATTTTACTTTTAAATTGAAATTTAAGGGGTCATATAAGGCTACGGTGTCACAGAAACAGACTAAGAGTCAAGCTGAGACTAATAATCAGACCAGTTCCCACCGATTTAATGAAACGGTTTGGATACAAGCAACCCATTTTGACTTTGAAGAAGGCTAAATTGTCTGTATCGACTCTCTTTTGAAACCTCTATATTATTATGGCACTGTTGTGATGTTGACATCCAAAAACAGAGGACCTCATGGAGAGTCATCATCATCTGCTACACAGTATCAGGTGTAGCTACGAGCTCAGAATGATCTTATAGAGAGTATGTGTAGGGAGAAAAAGTAGATGTGTCAATAATAGCAGTAGAAACATAAAGAATTCCTACGATAGCAGAAGCAACAACAACAGCAATAAAAGTAGTAGGAGGAGATGGGTCAATGGCGACAGTAGTAGGAGCAGGAGTAGGAGCAGTTGGAGTACATGCGATGTTTGACTCATAGTTTAGGGAAAAAGTTCCCCCCACCATCTCCTCGAGATAACCCTCTCCCTCTGTGATCTATTTTTTATGATTAAACATTTGGATATAATTTTTTTTGTAACATTAACTATCTACATTTTTATATAGTTCATTTTTTATATTTTTGTGAATATTACATTTTTTATTATTTTATTATTTTATTATTTTATTTAATTTTTTTATTATATTTATTATTTTATTTATTATTTTTGATTTTTTTATTATATTTTTTGAGAATACTAAGGTTTTCATTATTTTATAATTTCTTATTATATGAGTAATATTAATATTATTATTTCATTAATATTAACAATAATATAATTGTTATATTATCATTATTATTATTATTATTATTATTATATCAATATTATTATATAATTATATAATTTATTTTCTTTAACTAATATTAATATTATTATTTTGTTAATATTAATGTTATTTTAATATTATTATTATTATTATTTTAAAATATTTGCAATGAGCCCGTCGCAAATAATAATTGAAACTTTTTGCGATGGGTCCCGTCGCAAAAATTATTTGGGCCCGGACCCATCTCAAAAAGTATTTTTTACATACTATCAAAAAAAGGTACTTAAAAACCACTAGAAAGCTATTTGAAATAGATGTGCATCCCCTAAAAAATATTTACTTTTTCTGATGGTTCGTCAGAAAAAACTATATTTTCAACGCCGCTTTCTCTAACGGGTCATTTCCAATGGGGTCTCATAGAAAAAAGGTATTGGTGATGAGATTCTATTGCAAAATTTCTATCGCAAATGATCCAATTTCTAGTAATGAAATGTATTTTAACATATATTATGACAACCGACTTCCTCGCCAGCTCAACCATTTTACAAAATGTATCTTATTCTACATGTTTTCAATGATTTTAAAAATAAAACTATTTAATGAAATATTATTTTAATATATCACTTCCATTCCCATCATTATTCCAAAGTGCATGATTTTATTATAAAATCCTATATTCTCAATGAATTGATTCTATCCTCTCATTTATTGATTAATTTTTTGATTTTTAACTTTCTATTGAAACACTCACTTTCTTGTAATCGTGTTTCATTGGAAATTAAATACCTCTTAAATATCTATATTATTTGTATAATGGATACTATTATTTACTAAAACATATACCATATATACATATAGTGTTTTCCTTGAAATTTAATTTAATAAATAGTAAAATAATAATAATTATATATTCTTTTCTCAAAATGGACGTTTATTGATAAGGAATGTTATTCATAAATTAAATCAATCTTTTGATATATGAGGAATGCATTGTAAATTTAGTGATGGGTGGATCCTGAAATTATATATACCCTTAATGCATCAGTTGGTCTCATGAGACTAATGAGTAGGCCATGTTAAATAGGTTTTTACCCAAAGTTTTAAACTATCTCGTGAAAGGTCATGACAGTATGTATATGATGATGTTTGAGATCATGAAATAAAAAATTAATCATTTCATACATTGAGAATTTATTTTTTATTATCTATGAAATTATTCAATTTATATTATCTATTGATGAATTTTTTTTGATTAATTTATTGATTAAATGGCATGTGTTTTATGTTATTTTCCTTTTCCATGTTGATTATTCCATATTGAATAATGATATTGAAGTCATTGGTTAAATTAAATGTGCATTTAGTTATTTAACTTTATATATTAATTATGACATATTGATTCATGATAGATTCCATTGTATGTAACCCTTACTGAGCATTTTAGATCACCCTTATTTTGTTTCCTTTGCACAGTATATAAAAAATAATTATTGGAATAAGTTTCATTATGCCAAATGATTTCCATTAATATGTTTTTATTATATTTCTAATGTAAAATGGGTATCGTGTATGAATATGGTTCTCCAAAACTGTTAAAGTGATCAGTACCTTGGAATTTCATCCCTATTATCTATGTGAAATTAATAAAGTATATATTGGATTAGGAATACTGGAGTTCAGATTGTTATATTTTATATCATTGTAATTTTAGTAGAAACCTTGAGAACTAGATCAAGAAAAACATAGATTAAGGAACATAACCCTATGAGAATAAAGAACATCATAATGTTTTGGTAAGGTATAGATTATGTGTTTTTTCCTATAAATACATCCTTGTCTAGATACTACAAGTGGACATGATTTTTGAACAATTGAAACTAGTGACAATAACTTTGAAAAGGGAGTGTTGGGATTTGACTCGATCATCACATGTTGAAAAATAATTTTCCTTACTATGTACCTGATTTGATACTTCAAGGGGATATACTTTGGATAATTATCAATTTATTTACAATTTTTTTTTAAAGTATTTGAAAATATATTTATTCCAAAAGAAAAAAAAATTGATTCTGAGATTAATAATGCATAAATTTTCTATTTATGTTATGTTTTACACTAGATTTAGAATAATATGTTATGATTTAAAATTAGTAATGTTATGTGCTAATATAGTATATGAAATTATTTAGAAATGAAACCTAGAATAAATACTAGTATCAACACTAACATTCAATGTATAAATTTTCCTATTGAGTAAGCTAATACAACTTATATTGGATTTGATAGATCATGGATATATTAGGGAATCTTAGTCAGGTTGTAACGAATAAACATTCCCAAATAGAGAAAAATATTATTCCATAATAAAATTATCCTATGTTGGATTTATTTATGAAAAAAAATCCCCCATAACTTATTTTTACTATCAATCGAGTGGCATATAAAAATTGATTCAGTCCCTTGAATTTATATTGATGCCCTTTGGATGTGGTGAAAAAAAGGTTACACTTTTAGTGTATTTCTTCAAAGGAGATGCTGATAAATGGTGGTTTTTGATCTATAATACTAGAGAGGAAGAATAAATGTAGCATATGGAATAGAGATCTTTTGAAGAAACATTATTCAAAAAATATTTCCCTCGTGATAAATGACCTAAAAAGAAGAGATATTTTCTTGACTTAATGAAAAAGAAAAAATAAAGTTATGTGAAGTATGAAACTTCCTTTATAATATTATTTAGGTATTCTAAAGATTACATATATAATAAAAAATACAAGATTGTCCATTTTTTTAGGTCTTTAGAAAAGTCTCTATAAGGAACTGGTTTCTCAAGAAAATCATCATATGATGAAATAGTTTTATGCACCATAAAAATAGAGAAGGAATTCTCCGAATCCTATATATTCAAAGAGAATCAAGAGAATAAGAGATAATTTAAACACTAACAATAAAGGAATGTGTTAAATAAGATGATGATGATGGATCAATTTCCATCATGTGAAATTTGTGGAAATAAAAATACTATAAAATGTTTAAAGGGAATGGTATTTTTCTACAAGTATGGTTAAAAGGGTCATTTGGATCATGAATATAAGGTAAATAAAGATGAATCTAATATATAGTTCTTCAACTATAATGAAATGGGGTATTATTCAAACCAATATCCTAAGAATCAATGTAATCTACCATAGAAGAGGCCAAGGATATCATGCTAAGCTTATGTAATCACAACAACTGAGGTAGAAGTACACAATGATGTGGTAGTAGGTACTTTAATCATAACCTAAAATTTATAAAATGTTTTATTTGATTCTATATATTCACACTATTTTATATCATCAATTTGTTCACATAAAATTATATACTTCCCTAGCATGTTAAGAATATAGTTTTCAATAAAAACTCTTAATGGAAGTCTCACTATAACATTTATGTGTCAAATATTCCCTATTATATCATATAAACATGCTCTATTGGAGAAATTTATTATCATGCCTGTGTCTTAATTTTATAAAATCCTTTGTATGGACTATCTTTCAAAATATGACACAAAACTTTATTGTAATGATAAGGAAATTATAATTTTTGATAAATATGTGGAATTCCTTATCTTTATAGTGGATAATTTATCATCTAATTTATGTATATAACTACCCATAGTTTCCCTTATGAATGATATTCTTGGGTATGAAGATAAAAAATAATCTAAATATAGAAAATTTAATCTTAAAATTAAGTATATACAAATTATACATGAATACATTGATGTATTTCCAAAGGAATTACCCGGATATCCACCAAACTATGAAGTCAAGTTCTCAAATGATTTAATCATAGATGTAATACTTATATCAAATATTCCCTATAGAATATCAACTATAGAATTAGTGGAGTTAAAGAAACAACTAGAGGAGTTTTTTGATAATGGATTCACATTCCCTAGTGTTTTAAATTGGGGAGCCCTTTTTCTATTTGTTAATAAGAAAGACGAATACATAAGGTCGTGCATTGATTATAGGAATATCAATGCTATCATGATAAAGAACAAGTATCATCTTCCTTGCATTGAACAATTATTAAATAAATTTCATAGAGATCTATGTTTTTTAAATATATACCTTTATTATAGGTATCATCAATTATGAGAAAAGAAGAAAGAAATTTTGAAGGAAATATTAAAAATGAGTTATGAACATTACAAGTTTACAGTAATTCCATTCGGATTGACTAATGTACTCTCAGTTTTTATGAATATAATGAATAGAGTATTTAGGGATTATCTTGATAATTTAATTTTGGTATTAATTGTTGTTATATTGGTTTATTTTAAGAGCTATAAGAACTATGAGAATCGCTTTCAAATCATTACTGAGACTCTTAGATGAAAATATTTATATGGGAAATTTAGCAAGTGTGAATTTTGGATTTAGGAAGTTTCTTTTCCTAGAATTTTTTTCTCTAATAATGGAATATTGTTTGATCCTGTGAAGAAAAATATATTTAGATAATGGAATACATCATTAAATATAACTGAGGTATATATTTTCATGGGTTTGATAAGTTACTTTCAGTAATTCATTAAAAAAACATGATTGGATAACCTGTTAACAAAACTTATATGTAAAGGGGTTATGTTCATATGGAAGAATGGATTTTAAAAATGATTGGATGAATTGTAGAGGATATTGGTAAATGATACTATTTTGACTCTACCATCCTAAAATGATGAATTTGTGATATATAATGATGCATCGAAGAAGAGGCTTGGTTGTGTCCTTATAAAAAACAATAATGTTAATTCATATGAATATATGTAGTTAAAGACCCATGAATAGAACTATCCAAAACATTATCTTGAGTTGGTATCTAGTCATTTCTCTAAAGATATAGAGAAATTATCTTTTTGGTGAAATATGTGAGATATAAACCGACCATAAGATCCTAAACTAAATATTTTCATAGAAATATATCAACATGAGTAAAAAGAGATGGATAAAACTACTCAAGGATTATGATTTTTCAATAAACTACCACCAAGGGAAAGTGAATAATATAGGGGATGCATTGAGCATTAAAGATCATGGAGTTTTTACACATATGGGGATTGAGAGGGATAATATTTATATAGATATAGTAAATATTGATATTATAATTATTAATGGGATACATCACTCTATTTTCAAATGATTAAAAACCATATTTATTAGAAAAGATAAAAATTTCTCAATTTGATGATGAAATTTTGCAGAAGAAAATTAATGTTGTGAATGATGGGATATTGTAAGAATTTGTTTGTGATGATGGAATTATTAAATTTGGAATGATATTATGTGTTAAATCTATAATATATCTAAATAGTTTATTTTTTATTGATTATTTTCTTAGATCTAATATATTTATACACCTTGGAAGAACCAATATGTATAGGGGTTTGAGGGAAAAAATCTGTGAGATAACATAAAGTAGAAAATTGCTGATTATATATAAAGATACTTGGTTTTTAAATAGGTGAAGGCTAGGAGACAACATACTAGATGATTAATTCCATATAATTCTATTATTATGTAGAAATGATATTACATTACTATACACTTTGATACAAAACTACCCAAGACTCCTAAAAATAATGATGCAATATGGGTTATTATTAATCGACTGACCAAATATACAAATTTCCTCACTATAAGAGAAGATTTTCAACTTTATAACCATGAAAGGATCTATATTTAATGAGGTTATAAGTCTTTAATGTGAAAATATTTCAAGTCTGTATGATCATTATCCATATTTTACATCAAAATGTTGGAAGTGTATTTTTAATTCTCTTGATACCGAGCTTCATTAGAGGACTGCCTACCATCCTCAAACCAATGGAAAATTTGGAAGGACTGTTCGAACATTAGGAGACATGTTAAGATCCAGTTCAATTGGATTTAATGGTATGTGGTATTAGTATTTTTCTTTGATAGAGTTTTTTGTTAATAATAGTTTCCATTAAAGTTTTCAAATGAAATCATATGAAGCAATATATGGAAAGATATTTTTCACGCCAACATGTTGGGATGAAGTTGGTGAAAGGAAAATTGTAGGACCTGAAATTGTTGAAGGGAAAAAAGGTAAGTTAAATACTATTAAGGATCATACTAGAGAATATAAAAGTGAGAAAAATATTTATGCTGATAATTAGAGGTGATATTTGGAAATTCAAATGGCAGATCACTTTTTCTTAAAAGTATATCCTTAGAAGGGTGTCATAAGGTTTGGTAAGAAGGGAAAAATGAGCCCCAAATGCATCAGACCCTTTGAAATTATGGAAATAATTTAATCCATGGATTATCTATTATAAATATTAGAAAGCCTCTCTAAACCACAAGTTGTGTTCTATATATTATTGTTAAGGAATTACATTCCAATGCCAACACCTGTGATCACCTATGAAGATAGAGAATTGGTACCTAATCCAGAATCTTGATACTAGAGAGAAATTATTAAGATATCAAATGAATCAACTAGTAACGTTAATTTAAAGAAATCATAACATATAGTAACTAGTATCAGAACGAGAGATGTTATGAAGAAGAGGTACACTTATTTTTCTAGAAGGTAATATCCATAAAAATTTGAAGGATAAAATTTGTGTAGGAGGGAATAATGTAACACATAAGGATAAATTACAGTAAGTGAAAATTATATTTTAAATAAAATATAATATAATGCCCATTTTAATATTTCATGTAAAAAATTTCTAGTTTCATAGGGTGAATATTGTTTTTGAACTTTGTCAAAATATGCCAAGAATGAAATTTTGAAATTTTCCCATAGAAATAATCCTTTATGAATTCTAAAAATGTATTATTTTACTATTCATAATTTTATATATAGTAATGCTTAATAATAAATAAATTAAAAAAAATTTAACTTTAAATTTGATATAAATAAATATAAGATTATTTGGAGGTAAAAAAAGATATTTTTCAAGAAACTATTTTTTAATTAAATTGTTTTTGTTTTAAAAGGCCCAATGTACAACCATTTTAATTATTTATAATAATATTTAGTGATGAATGATTTAAATTGAATTATTATATTATATATATAATTAAATAAATTTAAATCCATATAATTATGATTACTAGTCATATAGTTAATATACGATAATCTTATGCTTGAAAAATGCATTTACTAAAAAACTATTTTTCGACACGTTTTGTTGGTTTAATTTTAAATTTAATTATTCCAATTCAGTGAATTGAATTTAGTAAAATGGATTCCATATTTTTAAAAATAATAATTAATATTATAAAATAAGTTTAACTTAATTTTTGGTCAAAAGGAAATGTAAAAATAGTAAAAATTAATTATCACAGTTAAGGTAAAAACAGGTTTATTGGGGGTTAATAAATAAAGATAAAAGTTCAAATGACCTATAAGCTTTTCCAATTCCAATTTTAAGGACATATATTACCCTTAGAAGATACAATGTTTGAAAATGACCCATTTTGAGGCTTTTGGATTGTAAAAAATATGTGTATGATTTATTCTTTTAAACAATTCCATGTGTGTTCTCCTCCTCGATTATAAAAGGGATCTCCACCCCATCACATATCCACACATATCAAGCCATTTGGATCAAAAATACCCAACCTAAAAATATCCAAAAAATCATTATACACATTATAGAGGTACTGGTATTCCTAAAAGACTGACCCAAGGGTCCATAAGAAGAGAACCAACAGAGGTCTCTCTAAGAGAAGGCAATCATATTAATAAAGCTATTTATTTTTCTTTATTATTTTAAAAAATACAATTATGTCTTAAAAATTAAAATATAATAACAAGAGTATTTCATATATACTTAGATGTTACTTTTATGAATACTTAATATCTATCCATCTCCTCCTCCATCAGATTGGAAACAAAGTCATTGCTCATGTGTACATTGGACTACCTTATGATGAACTAATGTAATTTGTTTTCCATAATCAACTGAAATGGATAGTCATAATTATAGAAATAATTAATATATATGAAAAATATTATATTATATTAAGTTTCAACTTGAATTACTTCACCCATTTTAATTTTACTTGAATGTTACCAAGCAGTAAGTGATTTCATCTCAATTTTCATTCCATTGAAACATATTTGTTAATACACACCTATTCACTTTAATGTGGTGTTCATATTGTCCCTTTGATTTATTAAAAATTAATAAATATTTATTCAGGATTTTTAATGCATCAATTAATGTTTATTATTTCAATGGGTTATAATTTGAAAGCTACCGAAGTTGTAATAATCTATTTTACAATCAGTCTTTATTTTTGGAATGCTTTTACTCGTATTGAAGTAATATTATCATTTATACTTCATAAGATCCAATAATTTTTCTATACATTAGATATTTAAAAAATATATATTTTCCTCTAACTTTTCTTCTCTTTTATACTTGTATCAAGAATAGAGAAGTTTGAAAGAGCAATTAATTTTATATCTCTTGAAATATGATATATTTTCCATTTATGTCAATGTTTTTTAAAATTGTTTTACAAAAGACCTTTTTTATTAAAAAAATTATTTATTAAGTGTATTTTAATGTTAACATTTAATTTTATAAAAGATTCTAAAAAATTATTTATACTATTTTCTGGAAGGGATGTTTTTGATTTAAAAGTAAAAATGATTATTCTTTAACGTATACAACGATAACAGACTTCCACCCTTCCGCAACCATTTTACAAAATATAGATTCTTATACATGATTTCAATTATTTTAGAAATACAAAACTTTTATGAATGATTATTTTTATATTTCACTTACATTACTTTTATTATTCCAAATGAGATGATTTTATTACAAAAACTTATTTTCCCGATGAACTGATGGTCACCTCTCATTTCATGATTAATTTCATGATTGTTAACTTTATCTTAAGACCATCACCTTATTGTTATAATTTTTTATTACAAATTTCATTTATATTAAATATTCATTTTATTTGTGTCTTGGATATTATTATTTTTTAATCTTTATATCATTTTTATATATGGTGTTCACTTTGAAAATTATTTGAATTACTGGGGAAATAATAATATTTTTTTCCTTTACTCAATACAGATATTTGTTGATATAGAACATTATTCATGAATTAAATTGATCGTTTAATATATAAGGAATTATTTGTACATGAAATGATGGGTGGGACAAAAAATTATATATCCCCAATATTCCTCAGTATGTATGATGAGGAAAATTATTTGGCCAAGTTAAATGGGATTTTACCTATAGTTTTAAATTATCTTGTTAAATATCATTATAGTATAAATATCCGGATATTTGAGATCATGAAGTAAAAATTTTGTAATTTACTTTATTAATAATTAAATTATTATTATCCATGAGATTATTTCATTGATATTATACATACATTCATTTTTATCAAGTTATTGATTAAATAGAATGTGTTTTCAGTTATTTACCTTTCCATATTTATTATGCCTCATCTAATCATGATATTAAAGTTATTTATTAAAAGTAATGTGTGTTTATTATTTAACTTTTTATATATATTATTAATTATTTATTCATGATATCTTCCACTATAAATAACCCTAAATGAGAATTTTATATCACCTTTATTTTGTTTTCATTCTCTAGGATATGAAGAATAATTTTTGAATGATTTCACAGATGAATAATGTTTTCCATTACTATGTTTTGAATCTTTTCCCAGTGTAAAATGGGTATCATGTATGTATCCAGTTCTATAAAACATATAAAAGGATTGGTCCTAAGGGATTTGAACCTCTTATTTATTTGATAATGTAATAAAGTATACAAAAACTCTGAGTTACCAAAGTCGATGTTGTAACACCCCAATTTTTATGAATTATTTTTTTTCAAATAAATTAAAATTCTTTGATGGCGTGTATTAAACGCTACACAAAGTAAATATTTATTTATACACACAACCAAGTTAATATTATGATAGAAAAAAATTGATGTTATCTTTCAGTATATGAAGAACTATGTTTGTCTTACGTTACACATAATACTGAGTTTATTCGATAGCTTTCATTACACACAAGACCGAGTTTTAGCAAAATAAAATATTTTAGTAATGATATTATTTAATATTATAGTTATCACCTAGCCATTGGAATTAAGGGTATTAAAATTATTAACTAAATTTAAAATAATGGTTTATTCATGATTTTAAAATAAATTATTTTGAAACCAATTAATTAGAAATGAAAGTAAGAACAATATGAAAATAAAGAAATTGTTTTCCTAAAGAACTATTTTCTATGCACAAACAAATTTTATCTCAATAATTTAAAAAAAACATAACTAATTTTATTTAAATATATATATTATATATTAAATCAAATATTTAAAATTCATCTTATGTTTTTTCTAGACAAGATATAAGAATAAATCTAATTTTATGCTTAAAAATATGTATTTTATAAAAGGCTATTTTACCGCCTTTTAATGAGGAGACTATTTTAAAACTAAGTTTTGAAACTTTTGTAAATTATATTTTAAAAAAAAACATCATTTTTGAAATTTTTATTTCAAAATTATCTAAGGGTGAATCACGGTTATTTTTCAGGAAAAAATTATTTTTTATGAATAGTGAAAAATAAGGAATTTTATTTGAAAACATGCTTTTTGTTCAAATTATTTATATAAATAAATTATATTTTAAATTGGATTTAAAGTATAATTATATAAATTATAAATATATTAATCCCATATTGGTCCTTGTAATCAATTTCATTTTGAAATTGTATATAAAATCTTGTAAATTTTGAACATTTTCACTTTAAAAACAAGCTTTCTCGTCGTGTCTGTAAGATTAATTTTCAATTAATTTCTTCCACTTAAATGAATTGAATTTAAAAAATGGATTAAAATTGTTAATAATAATAATTTCTAATTTCTAATAATCACAACTAATTTTTTTACCAAAATTATCATTGAAAACGGTTAAACGTTACCATGACGACTATGAGAAAAACAAGTTTACTAAGGGACTAAACATTAAACCTAAGGAGGAAATGACCAATTATCATGTTCAAAACCCATTTATGGAAGTATTTATAGATTAAACATTATTTTATAGATTTTTTTTATTATTTAATCTTTTTTTATGAAAAACCTGGGTACACCTTACTTCTTTTAAAAATTGTGAAGTGTGTCCTCTCCCACACTTACAAAAGGCCACCCCCTATCCCCCTCTCTTCACACCTTGAAACTTAATTGGTATGGACAAGAACTTCCCAAATAATTTTTCCAATTAACTCTTCTCATCCTATAAACCTTACTTTTATTATAAATCCGACCAATAAATGCATTGGGTTCAAACCAAAAAGAGATACCTAAAGAATAGGTAACTTTCATAAACACATGTTTTGTTGTTTTATTTATCCTTAAACCCCCTTAAATTATTTTTATATAATTTTTTTTCATATATTTAGTTTCATTTATAAAATAATATGTTGTTATGTGAATTTTATGTCCTTCAATCCCAAATAATTCCATCAATTGAGTTACAAAATCATCGTTCTTGTGTACAATGAACTACTACCTCACGAACCAATGCCATTATTTTTTTATTACCACATTTTGAGGTTGGTAATAATTATGGAAATACTACTTATATATTATATTTATGATATCTAAAATTTATTTATTCTTATTTAATTATTATATTACACATACATTCATGCTTTCCATTTTGGGGAATAGGTTACCATCGTTTGTGTGTACCGCAAACTGCCACCTCGCAAAGAGATGTGATTCATTCAAACATTACATAGAATGTATTAAAAATGGGTTAAATATAAATATCTGATATATATGAAATAAGAATTATATTGTAATGATAATATATATATATATATATATCATTTCGTTTTCCTTATTTAAATATTAAAATAAATTGGAAATAACATTCATTCATATGTACGACCTATCGTCTTCATGAACGATGTATTTCATTTATTATCCCTAAGATTTATTAATTACTCTAAATAAGTATATAATGAATATATATGATATTTATATCATGTTTATTATTCATTATTTATTGAAATAGTAGTTAAATTAATGGAATTCAAAATTTAATAAATCTAAACATTTATTAAAAACAATTCGATTATCACCTGAAACGTAACATTAACATCAGATTGTTAATAAAAGGGTAATAAAGTTTCATAATAAAATAATGTATCATATAATATAGATGAATATTTATATATTTTATATGTATAATAATCTAATATTTATTATTTAAGAAGTTATAACAAGTAAAATAATATTCAAGACTTAAGGTAAGGGGATTTCTAGTCTCACTTTTATTTCTATGAGACTTAGGCAACATTCCCCACTAATTTATTTTGTGTGGTGTATATAGTTACCTATGACATGTTTTATAATGAATTAAATTTATTTAAATATATTATAAGTTTCAATTGATGTTATTCTTTCATGTATCTCATGATTCAAAATTTACTTAAGTAGTAAATAATTTTTCTCTCACTTTTTACTTTTATGAGACACATGCTATATTCACAACATATTTATTATATGTGCTGGATATACTAACCATGAATGTATTTTATGATTATTCTCCTAATATTTATTGGTATTTACATATCTAATTTATTATCTCTCTTCCAAGGGGTTTACAGTTCAAAAGTTATGAAATCGGTTATGGAATTTTGTCTCAATTTTCCTTCGTTGAGACACATGTTATGTTATGCACCTACAATATTTTAAGAGGTGTATATACTACCCATTTGAAATTTTATATCTTGAATCTCATTATTTTAAGGAAATTTTAAGCTTCATTTAATGTTATCCTTTCATGTGGATAGTGATTCAAAGTTACCAAAATGTTAAAAGTTTATTATTATAATCTCACCATTTATTGGGATTCTTTATAATTATGTATCCAATATTAAAATATCATGATATTCATCTAAATAGTTATCATAAATTTTTATATCCTTTTTTATTCCAATGATCTTTAATTAATTATACTATTTTCCTACTCTTTGGTACTTAAAATTATTAAGAAAATTGTTTTAATAAAATATTACATTTTTCCTTTCTTCGGTAAGAAATTTGTTTCTTCCAGAATCATATTTTCTAAAAACGTAAAAAAAATTAACTTTTATTTTAATAAAATTTTCAAAGAAAAGTACTTTCAAAATTTTTAATGTTAATAAATTTTTTATAATTATTTTCAAATCTTCAATTATAATTGTTTAACGTTATTTTCAAAGAAGAGGGTTTTCAAAATGATTTATGTTTTAAAAAGTGTTGTTAAAAGTAGAAATGATATTTAACTTATGAAATGTTTTAAATTATTTTTAAATATTAATTTATTAGTTTTCAAAGTCATTTTCTAGAATAAGGATTTTGAAAATTATTTATGTTTTAAAAAGTTATTTTCTAAGAAAGGATATTTTTCATAAGAAATATTCCAAAAAATATTTTAAAATCATCCTCCATATAAGATAAAATACTTTGATATAGTTTATTATTTATTGAAGATAATATCCAAGGATTCCAATATTATACTTTCTATGAATGGTTTAATTATTTAATGACATGTTTTTTATGATACTGGTTTTTCTTCCATGGGTTATACCATTATAAAATTTTTATGAAACCTGTTTCTTTTAAATGGTAATCCTTTGATGAAATTATTATGAAACCTATTGCCTTTACATGGCTTATTATATGATGAAATGTTTAGAATACCCATTTAATTTCATGTGTTATGATATGATAAATTTTTATGATCTTTTGGCATGCATAAATACGGACTTCCTTAAGTGACGGTTGGGATCAATATCTCCCTCTAATGAATTCTGTAAAGATGGATAACTTGTGAGTATACATGTCATTCATGAACCTGATTACAAGTTCACAATGTTATTTATTAACCCTATTATGTGTTAATAATTCTATGTGTGAACCTGATCACATGTTCTCAATTTTATGTGTGATCTCCTTGCATGTTCACAATGTTATGAGTGTATATGTCTTTAAAGTCTATAATGGTATGTGTTGAAATAATTTTATTCCCATAAGTTTATGTGAGGGAATTATTTGATGTCATTTACGTAATCAGTGAACCTATTTCTGTTTATACATGTTCACAATGTAATAATATTATGTGTATGAAAAAAATCTATCTCTTATGCCAAAGTTATTCTCTCATGAATTATGTTATTTTATTTTTTTATGATTCATGTCTTATAAACCTCAAATATTTATTCTATGATTCAAATTTAAGATCTTTGATACTCATGGTACGATTTTCTAATGTTATTCTCAGATTCTAATATACTTATGCTTATTTCATGTTAATCTATCTTCCATTATTACCCTTATTGAGAATTTTAGACCACCCTTTCTCATGTTTCCTTTCCATAGGCAATTAATAAAGGATTAAGTAGGGTATCATTGTGAAGAGTAATAAAGGGGATGATCATTATGGTAGATGTTGAAGATACTTCACCAATTTAGAATATTGTGTAACTCGTCTTCAAAGATTCTAAACTATTATAGAACTCGAGAATGTACTTTGTAATTTATTTAATATTCATCTAAAAGGATAAAATATTTATGTAATAAAATCCTTTTTAGTTATAGGGTTTGTTATAGGAATTTGGATTTTAAATCAAATGAGATGTTTCTAAGTGGTTCAGTTCTATTTAAAGCATGTGTGTTTTTAGAAAATGATTTTTTATTACCTCAATAATTTAGTATTTATCAATAAAATAGACTTTTTGGAATGTGAGATTTATTTCTATTTACCCATCCATGTGGGTTGGAATTGAGTTTTTTTTAATTGAGGAACTTTACTGGGTTGAGATTATGTTTGGTTTTTATAAATTATGCTTCCTAGAATGGTCTTGAGTAAAAAATGGAAGTGTTTGTCTTTATGGGTAGTTCTTACCTTATTTTTCTATAGTATAAACTCTAAGTGGAGTGAAAATAATTTTTATCCCCTATCGATGATGTTGTTTTTTACATTACCCATCAGGTAGGATTTAGAGGCTAAGATTGTTGAGCCTTGGATTTCCAGTTTAGTTATTTAATGAGGTTTGATATTCTGGGTGTTATTGGGTGATGTCTTTATTTAATTATCATGCTTGATAAGATGAGATCCTAGTAGAATTTAGGTGGATATTATTTGGTATGTCTAAAGTTTTTATTGTTTTAGAAGTTGTTGAATTTGGATTTTTCATGCATTGTAGTTCTCTTGTGGCTTTATGTGGTTGTTTTGGGGATTTTGGATTTTGGTGAGAGACATGTAGGAATTTTGGAATATTGTTTGGAAATGGAATGAACTTGGGGTTTTTTATTTAGGTTCCTAGGATCTGAATGAAACAAGATGAAATTATGTATTGGCTAGTGCCAGTTTAAAACTAATTGGGTTTACCATGAGAGGGTAACTCAGGTTTGACGCCATAGTTCACCCTTTATTTTGGTTTTCAATCCAAAGTTAGATCCTATATATTTTCTTTATTGAGGAATTTATTTTATCATAGTTTTCAGTGGTTTTTTGGTATGTAATGGTTGTGATTCATTTTGAGGACCTAATCTTGTGATATTGGATGTTGTTTGTATTTTGGGTCTTCTAAGAGTTTCATGGGATGTGTATCCTTTTGGAGATGATATAGTTTATATATGTATATGGTTAGTGTAATCCCATGGTTTATCTTATGGTTTTATGGAATCATAGTTGTCTTCAAGTTGTTATATTTTCTATGAGTGTTTGTCTGTTGCTTCATTGTTTAGATTAATTCGAAATGGTGGGGAGGCCTTTGTTTGGTCTTTTTTATTTTAAAATACCTTATTGGATTCTTATGAGGGATATTTATTTCAGTTTTCTCATGTTTTTTGATGTTTTTAGTGGTTTATTTAGAGAATTGATCTTTCTGACACTTTTTTAATCTCAGGATCTTTTGATTTATCCCTAATCCTCACCCTTAGTGAGAATGAGTGGCATATTTTTTCTCTTCCTTTATTGCTTATGTTTGGTCTAGAACATTTTATGGGAAGATATCAGTATAGTTTGGAGGATTTTAACACCCACATGTCACTATTGTTTGTTATTTTATAGTATTTTCTCTTACCTTTGGGTGTTTTAAGATCGCAAGAAGTTTTGGCATGAAACTTAGTAAATATATAATTTTCTCTCAGTGCACTATTCTCACACATTGTATGAGAAAAACCATGCATCTACATTTCCATATGGAATTTTCTAGTTGTTTTTTTTATTAAATTGTTTAGTACATGGGTAGTGCACAGTTCTATCTAGACTGTGAAAATTCTAGGGGAAACTATGCAGGTCCCTTTGGGCCTGGGTATTAGTGCACGACTTTAGTATATTTAAAAGAAATCATGTGACAAGTGTGCAAGAAAGTATGAAATTTTAATAAATTATTTTTTCATGGCTCTAACATAGTCTTTAAACTGTGAGGCTATATCATGCAAGTAATTTTATAGATTGTTCCATGTGTATGGTTAGCACACAGTTTGAGAAACCATGCAGCATACCCATATTTCATTAAATGGGTGAAATGTCTATTATTCACCTTGGGATTTATGTCTTTTTACCTCTATTGTTCTTCTATTTCTTGGATGAACTTGGTGTCAATGGGATACCTTCCTCTCTTCCTCCATGAATTTCAATCTCTTTCTCCCCCATTTCCAAGTGGAATCCAATTGGTAAGCCCTCATTTGTTATCCTTTCCTATTCCTTACTTCTCCCTTGTGCTTATTTCTTAGTTTATCTAACTCTTATGAACCCTAATCAATCTTTAGGAATGTATTATAGTTTTAAGAGGCTTTAATGACATGGATTTGTATTTTATAAGGTTGATAAGGTCATTTTTGGGATCAGTTGTGCGTTCTCCATTTAAGGTGATGAGTTTCATATGGTTCTCTTTAAAATGAGGTAGTATTTTCTATAGAAATCCCTTTTAATGCATGTTATAAACTTATTTTATGATTTTAAATCATTTCTTATGAATTGATAATAATTTTTTATACCTATAGTTAGATTTAATTTTTTTCAAAATGGATTTTTCACATGGCATAGATGTGTTTCAGACCAAGTGATTATGAAGATGCACAAGTCGATCCTTTAAAATAATGTAGGTCTTTTGATATGGTTCGTTATGGAATTATATTTTTATAGTAAACCATTTTTTATATTTAAATGGATTGAAAATGATTTAAAATATTTTTATATACCCATGTCGCATTCTAAGTGTTTTCTAAAATACATGAGTGGATTTTATAAAATAATTTAAATGTTTTAAAGGGGGTTTTGATAACTATTTTCTCTTTAAAGCATGCTTCTGATGTTTTAAAGGCCAATTATTGGAAAATTAATGGAGTTTATCTTCAGTATATTTAAATGGTTTTGAGACCATGGGGTATCATAGTGTCTTAAAAAAATTTAATTGGGAATTTTTCTATTTTGAAAGTGTGTGTGGCACTATTTGACTTCCTTCAAAGAGGAGTGTGTTATTTTAAAAGTAATTTTATAGAAATAGTTGAATTTTTAAATTATATTTCAAAGTGAAGTTTGATAAATGGTTTTAAAAGGTGAAATTTTGTTTTAAAATTTTGTGAAAATGGGTATTGTTCATATGAATTTTTCTGAAATCCCACTTGTAACTTTGAGTAATGTGTTTTATAAATATTGAAGACCATATTTGAACCTCATGTTACTATTATTATGCATGTGGTGTATTATGATCCCGTTAGGGTATATTTTATATTAATTAATTTTTATATATTTTCTATGAATGTATTTGTATGTTTAGTTTTTTATGAGGGTGTTGGTGGTGAAGTATGGGTTATTTTAAATGATTTATTTTTTATACCTATGATGGTTTTTTTGTACTTACCTCTATTTTACTTTCAATGGGAGTCCTAAATTGATAGTAGGTAAATTGTTTGAGAGTAGGCCTTAGTGTACAGTAGTGGGTTATCTATGAAGTGTTTCCCATCCAATCCTCAATAGTTTAGTTGATAGGATATTGGTTTGTGAGTTATAAACTCTGTTTATAGTCAATGGTAGTAAATGATCTACTGATCTATTTATTTTTGGATAGTATGAATGGACTACTAAGGAAACAAAAAAGTTAAATTGTGTTGGTCTTGGTCCAATGTGTCTAGTTTAGGAATTTATTACTATATGTTTAAGATTATTCTTATAATTCTAGGTCCCTTTGGGATAATATACTTTAGGGTATTTCGTTATATTAGTTTATCGATTACCCATAGTTAATTTTATTTCTATGGAAACTATGTTTCATTGTATTTCTTGGAAGTTGTTTTCTTCATTACTTGGTTTATTGTGTTATCTTGGATCACCCTAAGTTAATTATGGATTACTTTAAAATGTGTTATTTTAAAAAAATGAACCTTTGATTTTAAAGTAAATATGGTTTGGGTATTTATTAAATGTATTTTAACAAATTGTTTTTCTTTAAGGGTGTTAATGACAAAATATTTTTCATGAATTTTTTTTAAGAGTAATAAAGAGTTTTTTGGATAACTTCCCATGGTTTTTAATTCCATATTTCATTTTTGTGAAATTATTTATTTAAAATGATACAAAATATTTGTTTTATTTTATAAACAATTGGTTGTATATAAACGTGTAAGTGGAATGTTTATCGACTTGGATTTATAAATCATCTGAAACCCCTACATTAAACATTTTATTAAAAAAAATATGAACTATATTATGAATGTATTTCTATCATTTTAGTGGGTGTTGACTTAATGGGTTGTTTAAATCATACCTATATAGATATTCTATAGGTTTACAACACCTGTCTCTATTTCAGTTCTCTGGTTTAGTTTTATCCATGGATTTATGAGTAGGATGTGATGAGTGACTGAGGGTCACTTAGGGTTCAATTAGATATTTTTGTGTTTAATTTCACTTTTTATTTATTTTGGGATATTATATCATCCTTTCAATCTTGGATGTTTATCAATTTTTTATTCATATTTATATTTATTATACTATATATATATGGATGGATGTTTGTTTTTAATTCCATATTAGTATAGTTTATTTATTATTTCTATTATATTTTTATTTTATATTGATATTTAGGTTGAAATAATTTCCAAAGAATGTCCCTTGATTCCTAGGAACCATTTTACAACAACTAGGGATTAAGAACTACCATTGAGCTAGTAACGTGTTGGGTTGAGTGTCGATCCAGGTAGTAGCCATGGTTGGTTTTTTAAACTCTACAACCTCTCTTATTTTATTTATATCCCAAACATGTACCGTTTTATTTATGTACTATTGATATAGAGAATGAGTCTAGAACTCCCATATCCTTCTCAATAATTGTCAACAAATTAAGGGTATTAGGTAATGTTTTTGTAAACACATTCTCAATTTAATTTACATTGATATATTAGATCCTTTCCAATAGTGATTATAAAAAGACAGTGGTGGCTAGATCAATCCTGATTGGTGATACTAGCTTCTTCAATTAAATAAAATAACCAATAATATTGTTTTCATGAGTAAATACCAGTGTAACCTATTCCACATTGCAATGAATGTGAGTCTTTGACACCATATACCTCTCATGCCATTTTGGTTCCAGATAAAGACTTTTTAGGTTATCTATCATTTTATATGCATCTATATTCTCATGTTTCTTTTCAAACATGTGTTATATGGTAAAAATCATGAGAGTAGTTAATTATAGTGAATACTTAAAATTAATATCATATGTATTTATATATTTATGTTATAAACCTTCACCAATGTATTGCTCAGTAGGGGGTTTCTCTAACATATTATAATTTCCTTATTACTTAAGAACTATTCTTAAGTTTCTATACCATCCCATGAAATTAATTAAAAAATTTATTCCTTTTTTAATATAGATCTCAGATTAATATTGAAGATGATTATTATGCTATTATATCTACAATATAATCCTTTCTCTAAAGTGTGTAATGTTTTATATTCATTTAATAAGTACTTTAAGTAAATATTATCCCACTAAGTTGATGATCTCTTCTTAAAAACCATCATATCCATTATTGGGGAAAGATTCATATTTCACTAAACATTGGGTATATTTATCATTTCTACCACTGAATTATGAAAATATATTTTTTTATAAATTTTGAGTTTAAAATATGAAAAATAATCAAGGAAATATGAAATGATTAAGGCTAAGGGAATCCTCTACTACCAATAAATTATAGTCCAAGGGAATATACCATATGGTTGATAAAACAATTCTATGATTAGATTCAATTCCTACAGAAGCTATAAATTTTCTATCCTTGCAACATTTTTACCATTACATAGTAAAAAAAATATACAATAATCTCAATCTTATCAAATATTACTCTTAGATAAATGACCAGATAACAATTTATCCTAATCCATCATATAGATTAACTCAAAAATAATCCTCTTGTGGTATGATCCTATTAGGGTATCCCATCTAAATTTTATCCCAATATAAACACCAAAAATAGAAACCTATCCCTATTAGATTAACCCATTACTTTATTTCCATACACAAGATAATATAGGGACATGAAGATTTAGCATGACCTACCTGATTGGATGATCGAAGTCTTAAAAAGTGTTAAATTGGAAGGAACCTAATAATTATTATTTTTAAAGGGGATTTAATATCAAAATATTATATCATATTATCCCATTTACATATATTAATGATTATAATGATTTATTTTTGAATTTTATTCCATCAAACAAATTAAAATGTTTAATCTAGATTGATTTATAAGTCGTTACACAGCCCATAGATTGTATTACTGACCCAAATTAAAATTAAATTATATTCATACATATCAAAATTAAACTCATACATGAGGTGTATAAGAAGAATAAATTTAATGGATTAGAATCATATAAAATAAATAATATCCATAAGAGAAATATTGGAGTGACAGATAGTCAACCCCATATTTTCTAGAAAAGGCATAATCCACTAAGATAGTGACCAATATAAACAAAAGTCCTCCAAAATAAGGATAATTTACTCAATAGAGACCTAAAATTTATAATTATTCTAACACCTAATATGTATAAAGTATAATCAACCATTAAATTCAAGCCCATAACCTATTATAATCCAAATTGAAGGTAGAAAAAAACTAAATCAATTATAATACCTATCATGTAACACTATATATGAATGGATGAAAATCTATTAGAGAAGTTTAATACTTCAAAGTAAATAAAAAATCCATTCAGAATATAAACAATTTATATCTATAAATAGAGTAGGGGTAAATAAAATAAATAAACAATTCATATATTTAATCATAAGATAAAATTTATATGAACAATTCATAAATCAAGAAATTATAAACACATTATAATTTATTCCTAATACAAACTCCCCATATTATTTTTATGTGACATTTTAATTAAATATATGATATTAAATGTAATATAAAAATTTTATATTCCAATTTGATAATGAAATTTTTTTTATATAATCTAAATATTGCGTATTAACCATAATTTAAACCTTGATCATATTTATTATCAAAAGTCATTTTGATATAATTTAAATAACTACTCAAATAAGTCATCTTCTTTTTTCATTTTATATTAATAATTAAAAGTATTTCCTAATTCTAAATATAAAATTTTATATTTTTTTCTTATTTTTTAATTTATAAACATTTTTTAAAAAACACATAAAATTTCTATATAAAAAATTTATATTCAAATTATATACCATGCCATATAACTTGAGGAAGGTTTTTTCATATTTACAATTAATATTATGGAATATTTATTTAATAAATATTTTATAAAATTTTTATAAATTATTGATTAATTATCATTTTGAAAATTAAATAAATATCCCAAAATAATTTTTTCTATGATTTATAAATTAATTATAGAATATATAATTCAATTCTAAATTGATATTTCGAAAAATAAATTGGTTGTGGATATTGTATTGTATGGCTTATCTATATCAGAATATGTGACATGTGTCAAAAAAAATTGCATCATATGATTTTTATGACATATCTCATGAATGATACACATGAATAAACTTCTTAGGGAACTATATATCATATCTTTTTATAGATATTCTATCCCACCATATCAACTTCAGCTATTTTTATTTATATTTTATAACATGTATCTTATCAATAAGATGATAGAATACTTTATTTTTCTAATATATATTGGATCCTTCATATAGTATGACGTCTCATATCATACCGTATGATATGATAAAACTAGAGAAATTGTACCAGATCATTTATTATAATATTTCATATCATATAACACAAACTCATCACAGTATATAATATTTTTTATCATTAGTCAAGAAATGGTAAAAAATATATATTTTATGTTATGATAAGTTTTATGACATCAACATGATATCAATTTTCTTCATTTTTTAAACTTGATTTCACGAATAAAAATTTATTGCAGGGCTTTCATACCACTTTTAGGTTTCTATGGATCCATTAACACATAATTAATATAGCATAAATTATTAAAAATCAAAAACCATGATCAACTATGGTATAATAGAAAAACCTAGAATAGAATAAATGAATAATATATACCCTCCACTATAGAAACTAGTTGTTGTTTAATTTTATCATCATTTTATGAAGATCACTACGAATAGCTTATGGAATATTCCATCTAAGTTGTATCCATAAATTTTAATGACTCTCCCAAATAGTTTAGACATGACACTACTCTTTTCCAAGATATACTAGTATATGGAGTTGAAAAGGAATAAGGTGGAAGGGATATCCTCAAGAGGAAGAGTACTGATTAGAAACTTACTAAAGGAATTATCACAAAAATCTCATGGAAAATCCCCTTTTAAATTGGATTCAATGACACTCGCCAAACCCCATGAATTTACTCATGCATTTCATAAATATATGAGTAAGTTTCTTTAGTTGTAACTTTTTTATCCTACATACATTTCCATTCTACCATAAATTACCAATTATAATGATATACATTGTGTATTTTTATGAAAAAATTAATATTTAACAATTGGTTTCCTAAATTAATCACAGAAAACACTTAATACACATTATAACTATTGTGATATGAACAAAATTTTACCATATGACATGGATTTAATAAAATGTAAAGATATCATTATATCATATCTTATGATATAAAATCCAATATCATATGATATGTTTTGGTTTGATCAATGTCATGACATAATATATATATATATATATATATATATATATATCATTTTCTATTATATAGTCTCAGTACATAACATTCATATAAGCATTAGGGAATATCTTGATTAGAGACCACCTACCATTATAACCCATTGGAAAGCTTATCTAATATCTAAAATCACTATGGAGTTTTATAATAACAATAAAACAAATTTCATAAAAAAATTAAACCCAAATAAATAAACGCTATAATTAAACTAATCCAAAAACTAAGGTAAAGGTTTCTAGATATCTTCCAGTATAGTCATAAAAACGTTGACTAGAAAATCCTCATTTTATACAACCTAAAAAATTATAATCTTGACTAGAATAAAATAAATTCCTCATGAAATCCACCAAGTAACAAACTGTTATTAAAATTAGAATCAATATAATGAAATAATCCTTTTTAATCCTTTATCATCTCTTGTACAAGAAATACCTAACAATTAGAAGTTACTCCACCATGATTTGGTTGAATCATAAATAAAAATCCCAAAAAAAACCAATAAAAATAATAGAAAGGCAATAAGAAGAGGGATTAGAAGCAAGAAGTATGTTAGCTTTTATCATTGAGGGAAACACAAATATAATACATAGGATATAAAATTTTCCAAGGAGAAACTGGAAGGGGTAAAGAGGGGAGGATCTAATAAAAAAATTCTCCCTCTATGCCTTAAATGCATACTAAATGGTGGTCTATTCTAAGAAATTATAGTCCCCCTCCAACTAAAAAATCCAACTAAGAACCAATATGTACCTTCTAGATTCCCGCCATCTACCTGATGGTAGTACAATGGACACTAACCAACTATACTAATAATCAGGTAACTAATTTCTAGCTATCGGGTACCCATTGTCCACTAATAGACCCTACCCTATAGTTTTCGTTCTATTGAAACTCTAAATTTACACTCATAGATCTTATAACCATCTCATAATCATGAAAAAGTTATAAAATTTAATTATTAAAATCTCAAGTTAAATCTAAATAAATAACTTTACTAATTTAATAATATCATAATACATTACAAACTCCCCACCATAATTCTTTTCCTCCAGGAAAATCCAAAGTGAAATCTCATATAAAATTATTTGTCACTTATAACCCCCAATTAACAACTTACATGTTAAATTCAATTCAAATTTTCCCACAATGATTATAACATGAAACCATTAAAACTAAAATATTCCACCGTCGTAAGAAAATATGACCATATCAAACAACCCATCCACTAAAAAAACTCCCTATTAAACTCTCCACCATAAGAATTTCAAATTATTCATATTTTGGCCCTATTACTGGATTTCCATAAATAAATATTTTAAAGATGAAAAATAATTTTAATTTCATTATATTGATCCAAATATATACCCAATATTCAATAAAATTAAATTTAATAATATTTTAATTTTTATTACAAGAATTATAGTTAAATTTCATATTCAAAACCCTTAATTTCACAAAACCCCCATAATAAATTCATTATAATAACGTTGAAAAAAATCAATATAAATATACATAGTTGAAAAAAAGTATTCATTAAACCTTTATTTTAAAATCACAACCCATTTTAACATATTAAAACTTCTAGTTTTACAAAATCAATGAAACATAAAAATCCCATTGTAGAAAACCACATTTCTCAGTTTATTTCAAAAGAAATAACAATTTTTTAAAATGTAATCCCATTTTATAACCCCATTAATTTGAAATGAATTTTTTTAAAATATTTTCATTAATTCTGAATCACTAAAACATTTTACTAATACTTTAAATATCAAATCTATAAATCATAACTAGTACTACATTACTAATTAAAACATAAATAATCAATAGTAATAAAACAAACACATGTGAGTAAATCTCACTAACTAAGTTTCCCCTAATAAGTTATTTAGGAAAACACTAATTCCATTAGTAGTTAATTTTAATTAATTTCATTCATTCATATATAATAATCATAATAAATGAAATGACTATATCCTACATGCACTATCTAAGCCCTCTAACATTTCCCAAGTTCCACTATTCTACACTCAATATACTCATACAAAAATCACAATCATTCTTAAGGTATCAAGGCCTAACACCCAACCATCCTTGGTAATATGATCTTATTTTTTAAATAGTTTTATTTGTCCTATTTATGGGTCACTTCTCGAGTTCAAAACCACCTAATCTCTTATCTATAAAATCATATATAACCCAGACACTACTTTGATACCACTTTGTAACTAACCAACTAAGATCTTACATCGATATGAACTAAAAACCCACATACTCTAAGAACATTTCTCAATGAATAGGGTTTGGTGACTTGTTCTATGGGTGTTATTTAATCATTGGGGAATTACTTACCCTGTTTGAGTAACAACCTCGGTCAATTCCAGATTCTTCAAGAAATCCAACATGACCCGTCCATATATTATACATTTGAAAAAAAATAAAAAAAATAAGCAAGAGGTATTTCTAATAAATATAAAATAATATAAAATAGTTATCTATATGTATGTAGATTGTACACCTGAATATACTAAGTACAATAATACAATAGATAGAGAGAGAAAAAATAATACAAAAACAAAGAAGTGGTATATCACATTCTAAGACCCTCTTTCATGTTCTTAGATTCCTTTTTTCTACTTAACTTTTTGGTTCTTATATTGGGTTGTTTTGGGTGACTCTCATAGTTTTATTGAAGGTTTTTAGGATTTTGAATTATTGGAATACAATTTAAGAAAACTATATGGGTCATCCAAAGAAATCGTGTCACTTGTGTTTGAGTTCTAGAGGAGGATTCATGGTTAGTAACATGGTTAGTGATAACTGTGTGGCCTAACTCTCAAACCATCAGTCATGATACATTAGATATATCAATGGTTTTTCAAACTTCAAGGCCAAACGATGTAGATCTTCAAGTAGCCCAGAACGGGGTTTATAACTAGTTTATAGTTTGATGAATCATGTATCCATGCCATGTGACATGAACTAGTTATTATGAATTTTATTTTCTTGACCCAATATATCCCTATTTGGTCTCATTATTATTCTATTGGAAATTTATCTAAACTAATGAGACCCCTCTTAGATATTTTGTGGAGAACTTTCCTCCTAGTGATCAATTTTGATGGATAGTTGATTGTTGGATTAATATTTTCAATGTTATATGATTTTTTATTTACATTAGGCATTTTTCATCCAGATCCTGAATTAATATCTTCAATGAAATCATAAATCAAGGATTTTGATGATTTATATGTGGTTTTTGACTTGATCTAAGTGGATTTATTTTATATCTATCCTGATATTGAGATTTCTTTCCCAGATATTCAATGGTCACTGTACAATCTTCTTGAATTTATGATGTATGTGTTTTCTCTCCCAACCATTATTCTATATATTTTTTATTGTGGATTATTATTCAAGAATTATGATTCTAGGATCCTCCATTTATTATTCTATCCATTGACACTATATTGGTGGATCTAATATTGGGTGACTTATGATGTTGTGATTGAGGTGGGTGGTTTTGTAAATAAATTAGTATCACTTGAAAGCAGTATTGCTTTCTTAATTTGAATTGGATTTCTAATTGATTTCTAAAATTTTATTTGATACTTTTGATAAATGTTTTTGATATTTCATGGTGTGAGTGATGAAATCCATTAACTAATGGATTTGAAATAATGTGTGGTTTCAAAAAAATCTTGAATTGAAAGGAGTGATTTGAAGAATGATTTTTATGAATCCTTTTGATATGAGAATGAATTAAATGTTTTATTATTTTAAATAAATTAAATTAATTTTAGAGTCTTGAGTTTTTAATGAAAAACATTTGATGTTTTTTTAAAATGAAATGAAATGTTTTCAAACATAAAAATTGGGGTAAATGAAATGATTGATTGAAATGATTTGATATTGATTGAAATAAATGATATATGAAAGTATGATTGATTACCTTAAATAACATGGGTGCATGGGTAGTTAAGCAGGAGGATATGCATGCTTAGTAAAATACTATATAGAAATTACTTGACAGTGAAAACCATAACTAAACAATCTTGAGTTAAGTGGGTTTATTATTTTTCATTCTCCCCTATTCCCCTAAGGCCTAAGATCTAGGAAGTGTGTTCACACTTGAATATGTATTTCACGGAGATTATGTAGAACCTTATTACCAAAACTAACTAATCTAAGGTTTTTTAACCATGGTGTTTGTTTTGAAATTTATCTTTCATGCCATTGTTGATTGAAATGATTATCATGACAATTTTGATATAAATTATGATTCATGTCTATTTTGACAAAGATTATTATATATACCAATTTTATAGAAATAAATTTTATGTACCTTAATTGTTTTATCTATTGAAAAGTTTCAAAAATTATTTTTTGATATAAACATAGAAAAAAATTTCATGCCAGGTTTTATTTAAGATTTAGCATATTTTGTTTACTTAATATGAATTGATTATAAAATACTTAGTGATATCCTACTAGCCTTTCTTTATCACACTATACCATTTCCTTCATGAATTTTTAGATTTTTTTATACGAATTATAGGGAAAGGAGATATCTTCCTTAGAGGAACTGAATTTTCATTATTTTAGGGACCTTGGGAGTTGGTGGTGACTGGTGGAGTATGTGATCCACCTATTTCATGGAGATTCTAGGTTGTTATATTTTATGGCTTAATGTTAAGACTTTGGTTACTATTCTATTTTTTGTATATTTATCTTTCTAATTATATTACTTTTCTTGATGAGTTTTTGGTATACCGAATGTTTGTTGATTTATATCTACTACATTTATTGATGAGTTTTTATTATTGTGAAATAACTCCCTATTGTTTTCATTGATGCCCAAGTGACTGTATCTAGCTTTGGGGGTTGGTAATTCCCTTTGAGTTGTGTCAAAATTGATTTGGGTACCATTTTTGTGGGTTATCCAAGTTAGTTCGTGGCATGGAAACATTCCAAATATGTCTCCTACTAATTTTGGACACTATTTCTCTATAACTTAGTAGAGTCTTGATTCACTACCTAAATACTAATCAACCCAAATATCATTCAATCATCTATAATTATACATTATTATACTAGAAATACCTCATATGAAACTATATATCCATTGAGGTGTATATGAAGTATATGAGTATGAAGACCCAATAGTAACCACCAAGAGATCCAAACTCCCACATGTGAAAACTCAAGTGAGTACATGTGGAAGTTTATATTACATTTATATATATATATATATAATTTAATCAGTTGAAATTAATACTAAATAATATAATGTGGTAGATAACTCAATGTATAAATCAAAGAATAATAAAGGATATCTCCCATTACACTAGGAGGATCCATACCTTCTTTAAGACAAATTATAAAATCAAAGATGGAGAAACCAGAAAGAAAAATAATTGTAATGCCTTGACCCCAGTTACCTAGAGTCAGTGCATTATCACATAACATTGGCATGATTAAAAGTAATCAAGTCCCGAAGGACCGATCAATTTAGCAGTCTTGGAAAATACATTACATACTTGAACATTACATTACACCTTAGAAAATAAAACACAACATTAATGATCCTTTGAGAATGCCATTGATCCCCTAGTTTAACCCTGCTTATCAATCAGAATACACTTCTTGAAATCCTGGGAAAATAAAACATAAGAAATGGGTGATCTCAAATACTCAATGAGGGTAATCAATATAGTGGAAGGTAACATAAACGTTATACATGGTGAATAATTTAAAATACATGCCTTTAAAAATAAAAAACATGAACAATTTATGGTAGGAATATGAGATGAGTAAATAATACCATAATAAAACATAGTCATGGGTAATATACTAGTTAAATAACCATATGAACCATCAATAATATTTTCATAATGAGGGAATGTATAATGTCAGACGTTTTGAAACATCTTGTCAAGGCCTTGGCCAAGACGTCTAAAAATGATTTAGGCCTCGGCCAAAACCATATATAAAATTGGGAAATCCCTCAGCCAATTCCACATATAATTGTCTCGTGAGACCTACTGATGCACCAAGGAGCTATATCGGGGTCCACCCATCACTTACTTAGTCCAATACAATCCTCACATGAAATGGATGAAACATAACATAAACATTCGTATTAAAACTAGCATATGAAATGTCAATACTTTAACCATAAACTAGGAATGGTATAAAAATAACACATCCATAGTAAAATATATCACACAAAATTCAATACAATATTTATGATTTTTATCATAACAAATAAACTTCAAACAAGTTTAAAATCCATCAAAGGATGTTGACATAGATGAAAATGATATTCAAAACTCTTTAAGAGAAATATCCCTTTTTCATGAAAACATTTAAAAGTCACACATCTATAAAGGAAGTAATTTAAAATATATTTTTGAATAAATGTTTCACATAACACATTGAAACTTTTGAAAATAATTATCATTTCAAAATAGTCATGTCCGTATAAATAAATCCTTAAAAGCATTTTGAAAACATGGACATTAATTCAATGGATTTTGAAATATAAGACTTTAAAACATTTAAAATGATGATCTAGTTAAATAGACCCTCCCATAAAACCTTAAAAGATTATTTTTGAAAACATTTTTATGAAATATGGTTATCAATGATAAATATGTCCCAGTAAATACTTACATATAAACAATCTCATATAATAATGAGATTGAGGAAATAACCCTTACCTTGTACTTTCCTCCCGTCGAGGGTACGTTTAACCTCTTGTATAAAGACCATAGTATGTTATTAAATTATACGAGAACCATATTAATATTTATTATATCATAAATCATATAATACATGATTAATTTATGACTTTATACTACCCATTTAATAATAATTTCCATGTCAAACTAACATTTCGGGTAATAATTGATTTCTTTATCGTACGTGTTTTAACTTGTTAATATTGATTCTATCACTTAAGTCATGATTTAAATAAATCAAGAATATAAAATATGATTTATATATCATATATATTTAGAATATAAATATCTATAATAGACATATATATGAAATGGAAAACACATTTTATGGAGACGGTAGGTTGTACTTACGCATAAATGTTGTTTCCATTTTCATATCATATTGAACGGAACTAAGTGAATAAGATGTTTGTAAGTATGTAAATATATATATATATATATATATCCTGTAGAATTATTATTTAATATATTACATACTTATTAATGATATATATCTTTATAATCATCTTTGAATGGTGAACGTGGAAATAAATCTCATCGCATCGTGGAGACAGTAATCTGTACGTACGCACAAGCGACAATATCATTATATTGAGGGTGAAATAGTATGTAATTGGATGTTATATCATATATACAGAATAATTAACATGTTATATTTATTATTTACATTATTTATACCCATTATTATTCCCATCTAAATAATTAAGTGTTCAGATAACAATCTACACCACGACGTGGAGACGGTAATCCGTACGTATGCACGTTTGGTGACTTTGTCATTTATAGGATGGATAGAGTAATGAAAATGGTTGTACCATTTTTATAATAACATCACAGTGTATATACTATACTGGAGTTATTATCTTATAATGGAAACAACAAATAAAGAGGAAGAGGAAGAACAAAATAACTTAAAAGAGGTGATGAAATATTTACCTCTTCTTCGGGTATTTCCTTTTGAGTTGATCAAAATGGATACTTAAGTTGTATTTATGACCAAAGTAAGGAATATAGGTTGATGTTAGGGAAGTTGGGAGGATATTTGGTTAGGGTTTTGCCAAGCCAAATGGATTTGGAGGTGTTATTTTGAGAAAAGGGGAAGTGCCCTTTTATAAGATAGGTGAGGGCCACTTTAGGAAAAGCTTGAAATATTATTTTATAATAAAATATTTTTTGGTATATAATGTATACAAATGATTTATTTCTAGGATAAGGTGGTTATGGGTAAAAATACTCTCAAACAATAGGTTTTAGACAATTGTAGGTTACCATTTTAACTTTATATTTTAGATTTAACTCTTAGTAAAATAGTTTAACTTTTACCGTGTCTTCTTGTATATTTACACTATATGGTTAATAAACATACCATAAAATTACAATAGAACCTAAAGTGTTAAATTAATGACATATATTATATTATTTAAGCCCTTTGGACGAACCTTAGATTTTTATTAATATTATATCAACCAATAATATAGTATTTTTAAAAAAAAATTAATTTATGTCAATTTTGATACTATTTAGTTTTTGGTTTTTATGAAAGTCATCACAACTAGATTACTTCAAAAAAGATACATTGAATCAACCCTAACATGTCATATTCACCTATAAAATTCTTGGATATCATATAAACTTTGAAATTATATTTATTTTAATATTTATGATACCATTTATATGATTATTTCATTAATAAGGTAATTACTGCATAATCATTGTGTCATAAATAAATTTAATTATTTAATGTCTAAAAATTTTAAATAAATTTCCATGATGTATGAATTATTTTTATCTTTCTAATTAATATTTATAGTATAATTTATATTGTGTGTAACCCTATATTAAAAATGTTTTATTTATTAAACATTGAATTTAACTCTTTTAACTCTTCTTTAAGTAAAATAATAATAAATCATGGTATTTTATTTAAAGATATAACATTATATGAAATCATGGGGTGTTAAAAAATAATTTTATAGAGTCATTGACATATAAGTTTAAGGAGAATCAATCATATTCCATAGGAACTCCTGTATAGAGTAAAATTGAAAACATATCATGTTCTAGGGGAACTCCAATATTTGATAAAGGGAAAACTAATTGTATTCTAGAGACATGCCCATAGAGATATATAATCACCATTGTTAATGTAATACGATACCTGTAATAATTTATAAAATTATTCATGTCATTTACTATCTTAAACATTAATACATAATAGTTATAGTAAAAATAATAATAACCAGCAGGAGAAATAATATAAACCAATAGGAATCATCATCAATGGACCATGATAGATGAATAAGTAATTTACATTGAAAGTTTCTTGTTACCAACCACGTTAATAAATTAGGATTATATATATGTATATAAAAATGAAACCAAAAACCAATAGTAATTATTTCAGTATATCATACTAAATAAATCATAACACATAGAATTTAAAATATCCAACTCAGTCTATCCAAGTTAAAGAAAAACTTGTTTTAAGAAAATATTTTATTTTGAATAAAAGGTAATTTTAGGATGAGTCTCACTCTATATCATATCATACTAAAATATACTACAAGTTATTATCCTTACAAAAACAATTGAAGGTAAAAAGATATCTCTTAAAAGATATACCCCTTCACATTCCCAAGAATAAACATATCCCTAGAGTTGCACCATATAACTCACTACCAATAGGAAATCATCTACTAAATATATTCTCAACATCCCCAACATAGTTACTCAAACATAAAAAAACTCTCTTTATCATACAGAAAAACCAAATATTTCAATGGAGATATCCTAATAAAAAATTATCCCTGAGAAGAAATTTAAAAAAAATTGTAAGTAACAATTCATAAAAACACAAGATTCTAACTAAGAATAACTATAAAAAATATGTTATGTCCCCAAGAGGAACTCAATGAAAGAAAAAGAACCATCCCATGTGATGCAAGACCTTAGTTAAAAATATCATAGGTATTTATGAAATAATATCAAAACATGATGGATTATGCAGGTAATTGAGAAGAAAAATAAATATATAAAAGAAAAGAACTCAAATAGGAAACCGCACCATAGATGAGATACTCTCTAATTGGTTATAATAATTCACCTAATATGATAACTCTTTATAATTCCATTATTTGAGTTACTTAATTACCCACACCTTGAGGGGAAATGGATTGATTTGCTAGAAAATAATAGCTTGAATAATGGTTTATTTTAGAAAAAAATTATTATTTAGAGAAAAAATCATTTATTCCCTACTAATCAAGCCCATATATTACATCATCATTGATTTAACATCTTAATTGAATGTTATGTGGTTTTTGTTGACTTATAATTTATCTAGATTCTATATATAAATAAACAATTTACTTTTTTATCATAATAAATTACTCAATGAACACACATTTAATAATGAAACTTATATCCTAGAGAATATTTATTGAGGGACCAATCACAACTCATGTGAAGAATATCATGAATATCTAGAATATATATGGTTATATAACCATAATCAGTTTTAAAAAAATTCTTATTATAGAAAAATAAATAAATTGAAATTTCATTTACAATTCCATAAATAAATCACAATAATGGAGGTTTATCGATTAACTAACCATTCATATGATAAAACTACAAGTATATGGAAAGTAGGAGTTAAAATAGAAATAATTAAACATTATTTCTAACAATACCATAAATTAATGTTCAATATATTATATAAAATTACCCATAAAATCCTCTTATTTACATTTCCAAAAAACATTATTTAAACATTATTAGTGTTTGGAATATAAAGTAGAAGACACATCAAAAGAAACACCAATTAAACCCAAGAAGGATGAGGCTATATACCTTTATAACTCATTAGACATATCTTATTAATCATGTAACCACCAAGTAGCTTCCTAAAAAATAAACTGAAGTTCATAAATAATTAAATTCAAATAAATACACTTTATAAACTATCCAACCCAAACACCAAGATAAAAGTTATCAGATATCATTTAATAATATCCTCAAACCATTTAACATAAAACCCCATATTATACCACCTAAAAAATTTATAATTATACTAAAATCAATTAAATGAGTATAATAATTTATTGAGTAATAAATATCTATCAAAATTATTGTTAACTATATGAAGTTAACATATCTTATCCTTTAATTTCACACAATAAATCCATATCAATCATAAGTGATTCCACCATGCACTGATGAAATAAAAAATTAAATTCATAAAACCAAAATCCGAGAAGGATAATGAGAATATGGTTGGTAGAAAAATAGAATGATGTTAACCTAAATTGATGACTAAATTTCACTCAATAATACTTATGTTCCCAGATAGGCCATGTATAAACTAAGAGGGAGGGAAAAGTGGAAGGATCCAGCCTAAAATTGAACTTCATGGGCTCTAAAAAAACACAATATAATAGGGTTAGGGATATGAAATTACAGTGTTACTCCTGCTAAAAACCCAATTAAGAATCACTAGATTCCCACTGACCACCTAGTGGCAGTTCAATGGTTGCTGACCTACTAGAATGATCATTGTGTACCTAGTGGAAGGCCACCAAGTATCTAGTGCACACTATTATCCACCTTGTAACACACTATTTTTTATTTCCATAATTTATTTATTTATTTATTGGAATTTATTTTCTTCATTGATTTTTAGGGTTGATATGTTTTAATTTTTAAAATTTTACGACTTTTGGAATGTCGCGTGGTTAGTACACAATTAGTGAACTTTTATGAAGAGACTATGAGATAGGGGTATGTTAATAGAGAGTTCCATTTTTCATGGTTTGTGTATAGTTTTACAAGTTAGGAAATACAAATATGTAGGTTAAATGTATTCCTAGTAAAGGATTCATGGTCGGAATACAGTTTGGGTAAACCATACAACTTCTATACGATGCACACTGTAAACTAAAGACATAAAAATATTACAAGTCTACTCTCCCACTTATTTATCCTCACATGATCCATCCATATCCCCCTATCTTATTAATTAACCATGGTAAATCCCCCTTCTCTCTCATATAATAGATCTCTCCTCTATCCTCCTTTGGTTCTTAATTTCTCTTATTATTTCAATTAATAATAAATCCAAGTGAGTCTTTTTATTCCTCCCCTTCTTGATGCTATTTTACTTCTCATCCTTCACTATGATGTTCTATAGCCTAAAATTAGGTGGGTTATATCTCTAAGGTCTTGTGGATTTGGTTTCCTTGGGTGTGTGATCTTCTCTCGGAACCTTCTACTATACATTGTTGGAGGTTTTGTGTCATCTGCACGCATTCCATGTAGGTATTTTCATGATTTGGTTTTTCCTATATTTATATAACATTCTTGGGCATTTTAAATTTATTCCTTTTTAATATATAATTATTATTTGGGCTTAATTTAATTGAAATATGTGTTTTATACATGGTTTTAAAGTAATTATAAATGATTTCATAATGTTTTTTTGGGGGATTTAGATCTTCCATTAGTTTTAATTTTAAAATAAATTATGGTTTTCCCTAATAAAATATTTTTAGTGGTCTTAAAAGTGAAATTGGGTGTTTAAAAATTATTCAAGGTTATTTATGTATTTTTATTTTGAAACGCTTGAATTTTAAGGGGTTAATTGACTAAGATTAATTTGTTTGAGAAGTTTTATTATGTTTCTGGTTCTACCATATTATTATTGATTTTTTTTGATTTTATGGATTTCTATTTTTATATTGATTCCATAAAGTTATATATGGGTATATATATATGGACATGTTCACATATTCACATGATAATATGTGAATATGTGCATCAAGAGTTGTATATATATATATATAATTTCATATGCGTATAACATTTATGAATGAGAATTATTAAAAATTATACCAATATTTTAATTTTGGTTTTAATTTAAAAAAATTAGATGTCAACAAATCTTTTCAAAATGGTTTCAAGAAAAATATACGATTTGTATATGGAATTTCAAAATAGGTCCTGAAAGAGGGTATTGTTTCAATGTTATTTTGATAATGGGTTGTTATTAATGATTTGGATGATTTATATGTTGCATGTTTAGTGGTTTTAACATGGGATACCATAGGTAGGTGGGTAATGATCCCACCATAACTCACTATTTCATTTCAAACCATATAGAACTGTGTTAAATAGATTATTTATTTTTAATATCAAATATAATAAAAAATTCATTTCACCATTGGTATAATTAGATAATTTTTATCACTATTAAAAAGGTAAATTTTACTTTTTCATAAATTTTTTTTAAGAGGATGTCATTTGTAATGCCCACAATGAAATTCAGGAAAAAGGGTCAAACTCTGTAAGATCCCAAACACACATTGGACTAAAATGTATAATGTGACTAATTTGTGCACACAATATGGAAGTAAATTTGTGAAATTTTGGAAAACAATGTTGGATACATTTCTAAAGAATACCAATAATCCTAATTCATCCATCTTGAGGCCCAAAATAATCCATCATTATAAGGAATATTCCCTATTTTTAATCTTAAGGTCAATTAACTAATCCAGCCATATCCTAGGATGTAGACATACAAATGATTCAAATTTATTGGTGGAGATAGAAAATATGTGGGGAAACAACTTTAAATATTTTTAAAATTTGTTATAATTCATTTAGTTCACACAAAACCACGATTTAAGTGTTTTTTAAGAACAGGGTACCAAAACCCACCTTCCCTTTTGGTTATAAATAGGCACCATGGTAACCCCATTTGTAAGTTTAAATAGTGGGAAATATTCTACTATTTTGGAATCCCAAAGGAATCCTATAATCCATTTGGAGTTTCTATAGGCTTCTATCCTTAATGGGTATCAAGGATGAAGGCGAAGTTCCACCCAAGCCACATCCTCTTCTTGAGGGTGAGATAAAAAGTGGACAATCATTTCAATAGAGATACACACACTTTGAGAGGGAGTTATGTAATTTTTTATTCTAATGGACTGGTGTCATTTGTGTGCAAAAAAATTCATTTAAGATTTATCATAACATTATTCTCCTTTAAATTATTTTTTAAGTATAATTAATTGAATCTCTTTTTATTTCAAACTAATTATGCTGAGATTTCATGTGGGAATCTTGGGTTGTTCTAATTGTACAATGATATTATCTTTTTCCACTTTCATATATAGGAAATTTCAGTATTCAATGGCATCCCTCATTCCATTCTTGAGGTCCAACCTTGAAAATAAGATTTTTTTGTTAATGTTTGGTTTTTTGTGCATCAATTTAAAAGGAAATAGGGGAATCAAGATCTTTATTACCCTCAAACAAATGATTCCATTCAACCATGTGTAATTTTCATAAAAATGAACTAAAAACTATATATAGTTAACTTGAAATTACCTACTTCTCTCATAATTATAAAAACATCACCTTTGTTTGTCAGCTAATAAAATATTTAATTAATTCATTTAAAACCATTCATTCCTTTAGTACTTTTTAATGATAATACATACTTTAATCCTTTAACTCTCCTTGAGATTTGAGTGCGGGTCCACCCAATTCTATATCTAAACTTTAAAAGATGATGAATTTGACATTTCATGACAAATAGGTCTAATTATGGTTCTATTTTTGGGTATAACATCAGTTTTTAGTGTGTTTTTTATAATATATTTTTGAATTCATTGAATATTTTTTTATTTTATAACATGCCTATAAATATATTTTTATTAAAATTTATTTTTATATAGTTTTTTTGCATGAAACATTATTTTCTGTGAGATCTACCACCTTTAAAACCCAAAATAGATAGGTTCTGACATCAGTGACACCGAGACACATTGGATGATCCTTTGAAGGAGGACGCACCACACATTGATACTCCTGTAGACCCATATTCTTCTAGAACTAAAATAAAAACAAAAATTCACATGTATAACATGGTAGAATATAATAAAATCAAAAATAATTCACTTCACTTGATTTTGATATCCAACCTATATATCTTCAAGAACATGGTGAATCACCTAACATTAACTTTAAATATGTAATTGTTCACTTATGACTTAAATGTCATGGTCTAACAAGAGAAAACCCACATAAGAACATTAAGGAATTATATATTGTATGTTTAATGTGAAAACCTACTAATGTGGATGAAGAATTGGTTAATCATAGGGAATTACCATTTTCTTTAGAAAATAGAGTAAATTATTGGTTGTATAATTTTAACTCCCCAATCAAAGACTGGTGGAAATGAAATGTATTTTTTTGAAAAATATTTCCCACCCTCTCAAACTACAATAATAAGGAATGAAATTTATGGAATAAGATAGTATAAAATATAAACACATAATTAATATTAGGAAAATTATAAAATTCTTCATTCAAGTTTTTGACGCCATAAATAAGAGAGAAATTTTTAATACAATACTTTTAGGAAGGATTAATTCCAATAAATTGTTAGTTGATTTCTGTTGTTTTAGGTAGTTCACTAGTCGAAAATACCCTAAAAACTAAAAGGATTATCATCTAGATTGTGGAAAAAACACACAAAACCTCATTTTATGGTCCATTATACCAATAATAAGTGTACCTGTAGTGAAAAGATATGAATTTGAGAAGAATGTAGTCACAGAGATCAAGGAGGTATGTACCTTACTCTCCCAACTTTCTCTTTTCAAAGGGAATCCTAATCCTCAATAATTAATTATGGTATCTGTGTTTTCAAAACCCACTATTGTAACCAATGTTCTCATCTAAGAGAATCTTCAGATATTTTGGTGGAAATATTTCCAGTCTACCCCTATAACCAACCCATTAGAAAATAACCATACTATTTATACAACTCTGGGTGGAAAGATATCCAAGAATATAGGTGTGGGGGTATTAAAACCAACCTAAAAAATCCTAAAACCACCAAGGAAAGGTTAGTCAACCCCAATTACCACCCAAAAAGCTTTAATTAACACAATGTACTTTACAACAATACCCTCCAAATCCTAAACCAAGCCATGAGGAAATTATGAAACAAATGGATGTAAATAATATCCAATTCCAATAAACTACCCAAGCATCCATACAAGACATAAAAATCAATTTGGACTGATCATCAACTCTAAGAGTGAAATCTAAAGTTGAAGTTCTGGAAAACTACAATCCTAGCCTATTACCAATCCCAAGAAAAAAGGTGATGAATGTGCCATCACAATTAATAGTGGTAAAGAAAAATCTCCCTTAAATGTTTATACATAGAAGTTATGTCCCCCTATTGAAAACTCTCTTTCTATACCACTAAACGATTCAAGTGAATCAAAATAATGAAAAAATATTAAAAACATTCTCATTTATGATTCCTATGAATATTCCATTCCTCTTCCTTTCCCCCAAATATTCTCTTAGTCTAAGAAATATGTTGATAATGGAATTGTTCAGGAGATCATGGATATATTTAAAAGGTACATGTAAATATTATTGTCTTAGATTTTATTAAAAAAATTCTTCACCATTCCGAATTTCTTAAAGAAATATTCACACATAAATGGAAACTAAAATAAAATTGGACATTCAACCTTGGATAGAATGTATAGGCCCTGATAAAACTAGTGATGCCAACCTAATGCAAGGATCCAGATAGTTTTTCGATAACTTGAAATATAGGGGATAATTTTTTATGATGAAACTCTTGAACTTGGTGCTTAGATTAATTTGATGTCTCAGTCTATGTATACTTATCTATAGGTCAGATATCATCAACCAATGAGCATCATCATAAAACATTACAACTAGAGCAAAACACACCCAACATGATTGATTGAGGATGTCCTCATGTGAGTAACGAATGTCATCCTCCCTAAAACTATCTACTTTTTTGAGATAGTATATACATGAGCCCAAGGAAATTATCTTATTATACTTGGATAACCTTTACTTAAAACAGAAAATACAATCATCAAACTTCATAATGGCGTGTTTCCCATAGAGTTTGGGAAATAAAGGGTAAGTTTCAATATAGTTGATTCTATGACACACCCTGTTAAATACCACTCACATATTCTAATATATTTTATATAAGTGATCTCTGATAACAAATACAAACAATATTACCTCCTAAACCAATACTCTAGTTTATTTTCCTCTTCTTAACTCTTGGATGATATGGGTTGTAATTCATATTTTGAGTTTTGTATAGGTTTGGAAAAGTATAACTTTTTTATTTTAATTGATTAGTGTGTTCATTATAAGGTACCCATGACCATAAATAAACCTTGAAATCTAATTTCCATATCCTTCCATATAGAATAAAAGTTCGAAGATATAAAGTTTTATAGACCTCACTCCCCCTAAATTTATTCCGTCAATCAAAAAATCACATGTACTAGAATCAAAACCACTTCCATCAAATTTAAAATATTCTTATTTTGAGGGTATTGACCAATTTACCATCATTATTACCAAAAAACAACCTAGATCATGACTCAAATACTATTAACCTATTTTATATAGTGTAAAAAATGTGATAGTATGGTAATTATCTAATATTCCTGGGATTTTCCCATAAAATTGTATACGCCATATAATTTTAGATGATGAGGATGAGCCTATAAGGAAAGATTCAATATAGTTAAATACCAACCTCCTTGAAGTGGTTAAACTAGAAGTTAGTAAATTAAAAACTATTGGAATCATATATCCCATATATGATAATAAATTGGTTAGCTCAGTACAAATTCTACCTAAGAAAGCTGAAATAATTGTAATATCAAATGAAAGGAATGAATTGGTTGTAACATGTATTCAAAATTTTTGGAAAGTTTTTATTGACTACCATCAACTAAATCAAGCCACTAAAAAGTACCACTATACTCAACCTTTAATTGAAAAGGTGTTATAAATACTCAATTGTAAGTCTCTTATCATTTTCTTGATGGCTATTCAGCTTATTTTCAAATCTATATTGCCCCTATGGATGAAGAAAAGACACAATTTATATGTATATTTTACACATTTTCATATAAAATGATTTCATTTTGTCTATGTAATTTTCATAGTACATTTTAGCATTTTATATTGTGTATATTTTCTGAGTACCTTGAGAAATGTATGGAAGTTTTTAAGGATAATTTCACAACGTTTTCCTCTTAATTTGATGATTTTTTGGAACACCTTGGTTTTTTCATGCGATGTTCCATTGAAAAAAATATTATATTAAATTATAAAAAATTCCATTTCATGGTAGATATGGGGATATCACTTGGGTAGGTTATTTTGAGTAAGGGAATTCAAGTTGATAAATAAATAATTGTAATAATTTACTATCTTAAATTTTCCAAATGTTTTCTTGGGGTGAAATGTTTCTTCGTTCATGATGGTTTTTACCCCTAATTATTTAAAAAATTTATTAATATTTTAATTCCATTAGCTTGATTGTAACAATAATATTCTGAGTTTTTTAGACAAAAATTGTGTGGATGTAATTAATTCACTAAAATGGAGTCTCACATCACCTCCAGTAATCTAAACAATAAGGTTGGATATCCCCTTAAAACTATTTTGTGATATGCCTCTAACATTGTGTTTGGGTAAATTTTATCACAAAGGGTTGATAGGGGTCCTGGTTTCATTATATATTCCTTATATTCCCTTGACCCTGCCTAGCCAAATACCTGACCACTAAAAAAGAACTTATTTCTATTGTGTTTGTCTTGGAAAAATTTTGTTCATATCTTATTGGGTTAAAAACCATTGTGATTATGATCATACTTATATTCTATTTCTCCTGGAGAAACCTAAAGCTAAGACCCGCCTCATATAGTGGATGATCCTCCTTTAGGAATTTAATATAGAAATTAGTGATAAAAAATAGTATAGAATGTGGTGGTTGGATATATCTGTAGTATCCTTCTATAATCAAAATTTTAATCATCTCTATATATACCCATAAATAACATGTTTCCTGACGAGAAATTGTATCAAGTGTAAGAAGATATTCATTTTTTATGTTGATATTCAAAATGATTTGGTAGCATCTTTCATTCCTAATGATTTTAATAAAATCCCATGTTAATCACCTGAAACATGAGTCTCATTGCTACATTTGGGATGACCCCTACCTTTAAGACACATATAGTGATCATGTCATCCGATGGTGTGTCCTTGAGAGTGGTTTCCAGTTCATCCATAGGTTTTGGCACACTCATGCAGGTGGGGGCCACTTTGATCCCCAATAGACTTCTTACAAGGTCCTCAATTCTATTCTGTTTTTTTCAACACTATTTTTTGAAGCCCATGGTTTTTATAGATATTTTCTTCATTATCAAAGGACTGGTAATATATCCAAAATAAATGAAACTCCACATAAACCCTTTCTCTTTGATGAAATTTTTCGTATTTTTGGGCATTGAATTTATTGGTCTATTTCGTAATTCATTCAAAAAAAATTATTTTATTATGGAAGTAGATTATGTGTCAAAATGGGTGTAGGAATGAGTAATAAGAAATAGTGATTAATAGAATTTTTTTTAATTTTTTAAAACATTGATTTTTTAGTTTTTTATTTCCTTGGTTAATTGTTAGTGACATGAGTTTTCATTTCTTTATTTGAAAAATGAAATCACCTTTACACTTGTATGGGGTTAGGGATCAAGTTTCTAATGCATATCACCCCAAAACTAATGGTCAAGATGAGGTTTCAAATGGATCGTTCAAACAATTTCCTGAAAAATGGTATAACCCAAAAGAAAATATTGTATACTTAGACTCAATGATGCATTGTGGGATAATTTTACTTTCATAAAAAAACATAATTTTCATGTCACCTTATCTTCTAGTTTTTAAAAAGATATATCACCTCCCTATTGAGATAGAGAACTAGTTATACTAGGACATTAAACAATGAAATTCTAATCTTTCTTGTGTAAGTGATCCAAGGAAGCTATTGATTCAAGAGTATATGGAAATGCGAAGAGAATAATATGAGAACTCCCATATCTACAAGGAGGGAACGAATTCGCCCAATGATGGCGACATCCTTCATCGTTAGTTCCACATTGGTAAAAAGTTCCTTATTTTTAATGCAAGGCTAAAGATACACCTGGGTAAGTTTCATTAATAATGTTTTTTCCATGAACTTTTACTAATTTCTATCCATTTGGTGTTATGTTGGTTCAAAATTAATAAACAAAACAAACATTCATTGATAGTGGGTAGCATTTGAAGCACTTTCTAAAAATCAATAGAGAGTCCCTAGTAGAGGAATTCAACCATCAAAAAACAATCTAATAAGAACAACCACTATGTTTTATCCATTATTACCACATTATTTTTTATTAGAGTGAGGACACTACATACTCTATATGTGGGTGAGTACATTCCTGGGTTTGTTAGGATTTTCATCATCTTTCTTAATTTTTTATTTTTCTATTATTTCATGGTATTTTTACATTTCCACACATTCTTGATTTATTTAGGACTTATAGTAATCTTTATTTTTTAATATTTTATGGTGTTTTTCTCCCCCCCACTATTTTCACTTTTTTACTAAAATACTCATTTTTTATAGCCACCTAATCATAGAATGTATTGAAATTTTATGTCAATATTCTTAAATTCATGTTGTTTTAACATTTAATGAAAATTTATTTCAATAATAGCAGTGATTATTTGTTTGAATTTAACACTGGGGTGTGATTTTAAGTAAAATTGGTTGTTTTTCAATGATATAAATAGTTTCATATCTATGAAACCATTGAGATATTGTTACCTTCTTTGTGGGTTTTTATGTGTTAATTATATCATTTAACATATCCACACATTATTACACTAAACCATGAGTTGTGGATATTTCTTAATTAATTGATGGTAAATATAAGTTAGGTTAATGTTTATTAGCTTTCGAAAAAAAATCCATACATTTATTCCTTATTAAATATTTTTCATTACTGTACTGAAATGAGTTATGTGTGTGTACCTATTATCCAACTATTGTAAACCCTAAAAATCTTAAAAAACAAAAAGAAGAAAAAGAACACAAATAAATAATTATTGGGTGATAAAATGTAAAACATATGGGGATATATATTTTATGGACTTAAGTTTTGAATTTTTGAAATGCATAAGTGAGTGGGTCTTGAAATTTGTCTGCAAAGGATATAGAGAAGGTCTATTAGAAAGAATCAGGTAAGATAATTTTTTTAAAATAACCTATATTTATTGAATAGAATGTGGAAATAATAGCATGGAATTATAATCACAAAAAGATGTGTCGATTTAGTGTAATTGTTTAGTCATGTATTTCCATATAGGAAAAATATCATAAATCTTCTGGAATTTCATTCAGATACAATTTAGGATACATTTTTTCATGATCATTGAGAATAACTCCTTTGTTTTGTTTTTTATTTGATATCATTGCTACCATGAATTAAAATTTATTTAAATTTTATATATTCATTATTTTGGGAATATTTACATGATTTATTTTTATAAATGATACTTTTCTTATGAGTGAAAATATTTAGTAGTGGGGGTGTGATCCCAACACAATTCACTGTTTCATTTCTATCCTTATACCATTGTGTAAAACTGAATTTTTATTATCAATTCCAAATATGGTAAAAAAATTATGATTCACATTTAGTTCACTTAGTTAATATTTTTCACTATTAAAAATATAACTTTTTCATTATTACATTATAGGAGTATGTGTTTTAGAGATCCCAAGATGAAATTCAAGCAAAACGGGCCAAACTGCACAAGATCCCAAGTATATTTGTGAAAAAAATAAATACTTAAAATACTCTATGCATCCAAATAAGATGAAGATTGGTGAAATAGTGGAAAAACTAATGGAATACATTTATATAGAATCTAGGATTCCCAATTAATCCATTTAAGGTCCCAAAATTTACCATCATTCTAGAGAATCTTGAATATTAATAGTCTCAAGGTAACTTCTATAATTTAGCCATATCATGGGTTGTATACTTCTAAATGATTCCAAAAAATTTCATTGAATATATAAAATTAGAGTGGAAAAAACTTTATAGTTATGAAAAAACTAATATAATACTTTATATTCACCTAAAACCATGAACCAAGTAGTATTTCAAAAACAGGGTTCCCAAAACCACTTTCCCTTTTGGGTATAAATTGGAACAATGGGAACACTATTTGTAGTTTGATCAGGGGGAAAGGTGATTAAATTTTTGATCCATAAATTATTCTTCTAATCCCTTTAGAGATTTTAGAGGTGTTTATCCTCAAGGGGAGATCATGGATAATAGTGAAGCTCCACACAAGCCTCCTCCACCACTTAATGGTAAGCTAAACAATGCACGATTATTCCAAGGGAGCTAAACACACTTAGAGAGGGATTTATGGATCATGTTATTGTGATGGGATGGTATAATTTGTGTGTGTAATATTTCATTTATGTTTAATCTTAACATTATTCGCCTTTGAATGCATTTTTTTAATATAATTAACAGAAACAGTTTTCATTTCAATACCAATTGGGTTGATATTTCGATTGGGAATATTGGGTTGTTCTAATTAGATAACACATGCATCCTTTAAAATTTGCACATACATGATATTTAATTATGCTTTTTAATCCATAATTCCATTAATGAGTTTAAAATCATTACAACATGACTATTGTCTCAAGGGTTGGTTCTTTGTGCATCATTTTGAAAGGAAATAGGATAATCAAGATCTTGATTACCCTCAAACAAAGCATTCAAAAAAACCATGATACATTTTCAAAAAAAAGGAACTAACAAAGATGTGTAGTTAATTTGAAATTACCTCTATCTCTCATAATTCTAAAAACTCCACCTTTGTTTGTTAACTATTAAACTCTCTAATTAATTCATTTTATTTTTTAAATTGTTTTCAATACCACCCATTATTTTAGTCCTTTTTATTGAAGATACACACTTTATACTTCCAAAACTCTTTGAGAGAAGACCTAGGGTCTTAATTATAATATTAAACAACTTTAAAAACATTATAAATTCTATTCTTCATGAAAATTCTCTCATATTTTGGCACCTTCATAGAGAGAACTTCCATTTTTAGTGTGTTTTTATAATATATTTCTGAATTAAAAGAATATTTGTTTTTTATCTCCTATATTTACATTTTTTTGTTATAATTTACTTCTTGTGTATTTTTTGTGCATGAAACATTATTCTATGGGAGATATTCTTCCTTTTGAACCCAAACCAAATATAATCTTACATTAATGACATTGATACACACTATAATATATTTTAAAGGAGGACACACCACACCTGGAGACTATTCTAGATCCATATTATTTTGGAACGATGATAGAAACAAAAATTAAAATTTAAAACATGCCAATTCACATTTTATTTATAAGACACAACAAAATATGGGTTGTATTATGTTAACTCCATGGTTAGAGTTTGGGCGGACAAGAAATTCATTTTTCCTGAAAAATATTTCATAGACACTCAAACTGAAACAATAAAGAACTAAATTTGTGGAATAATACAATGTAATGGGGAAACACTTCTTGAATATTGGGAAAATTTTGAAATACTTTGTTCAAGTTTTACCCATCACCAAATAAGAAATAATATTTTAATATAACACTATTATGAGGGTTTAATTCCAATTGATTAAAACCTAACTAATGCTACTATAAGTAGCGCACTATTTTAAAAGACCCTAATCACAGTAAGGACTCTCACAAAAAACACCAAAAAAGGGTCTAGGTACAGTATACTCCTCAGAGGTGTCCAACATAAGAAATGTTCCAAATTTGAGAAGAAGGTGGAAACAAAGTTTGAATAGGTATGTACCTTATTATAATAACTTTATCTTTCCCAAGGGAAATCCCAATATCCTCTTATAAATACTTATGGTATCTATATTACTGATACCTTCTGAAAAATGTCCTCAACTGTAACATCCCAGGTAAATAAAGAACATGGCATTTTCATATTTACTAATAATTTTGAATGAAATATTAATTTTACTTTAAAGGGGATGCTATGATTTGATGTCATACCTGATATGAAACAATGAGTTTCTTTGAAATCTTACGTTTCACTATAAGGCCTCATCCTTAAACCTTACTTAATATTGAATTAAATGAATAATTCACATTGAGGATCTTTTCAAGTTTAGAGTTTTAGTGAATTAGGACATAACTGTTACATCTCAAAAGATTACAAAGTAGACACTTCTACTAAGTTTCCATAAAATAAAAACTCTTAAAAAGAAACATGTCTAGTTCCATGTTTTATATAGAATGAATTTCCCTTGATCCCATCCTTGACCCTATTCCACATTATGTCCTCTGAAAAAAATTTCAAAAAAACTTTGGGTGAGCATAAAAAGCTCAGTACGGGATACACAAACAGTGAAAACTGATAGTTTTTCAAACCAACATGTAAACCATGTATACTTTATCAATTTAATACTTTTCACCTTTATGAAGTAGTAAAAACTCTTCACTGGATAAAAAATTATTACTTACCCTTTCTGTAACCAAAATATTACCATAAAACCCATATACATAACACATAACATATAAAGATAACATGGGACATAAACATACTTAATTGGAATAACTATACGGTCGACTTCCACACATATCACTTAATGGAATAGCCATACGGCCGACTTCCATACCCAATGAATTGGAGGTTATAACATAACCAACCATCCTGGTATTCACGACACCACCCGTTATATGGTTTATCACGTAACCACCTGTCAAATGTCCTAGTACCATTATAAAATCAGAAGACATAAAACAAATATGATGGAAAGAAAACATTTCTACACTTTGATCACAATATATCACTAAAATATATTGACATAACAAATCCATTATAAAAAACCATTTTAAATACCAAAATAAATAAAATATTATATGGTATTTATTTCATTTTAAAAACATTACGGCTTGTTGAGGAAGCCAAAGACCAAATAATACTCGCGGTGAGGGAAAAGGTCGTTGTCACCGCGTACGTAAAAAGAAACATCCCTTTTTGTCGTTTTGTAAAACGCATCATATAAAATGATTCCTTTTGTATAAAATTAAAACTCAAAGGGGTTTATACACCGTATAAAAGAAATCCTTGTAGTAGAAAAAAATATGCCACAATGAAAGGAGATTGAGACGAAGTCCCTTACCTCGGGTCTGACTTGACTCGATCGTTCTTTAATGTCCTGAATAATAAACTTTAGTTAATTTATAATTGATTAAGAAACTTTTTCAAGTTCATTATTCCTTTTATATCACTTATTTCCATGTTATGAACATAATTTACTCATTTAAGTTAATAACGGTCGTTTTTTCAATATTTGGTACTTGAGCCAAAAGTTAACTTCTTATATTTACAAGTTGTTCACGTAGTCAAATATCCATTATCTCAATAATTATATTCATGATGTAGATGCCATATATATCATATATATCCATTATATACATGAATTTATAATATTACATAATCATTTAGAGGTAAGAAATGAAATGCACTGTTCATAGAGACGGTAAGTCGTACGTACGCATGAACGCTACTTTCATTTCTATGTCATATTAATGGAATTAAAACTAAATGAGAGATAAGTATATTTTAATTCCAGAATCATATTCATAATTTATATGTAACTTAAATCATATATATTCATTATATATATGTACTTATAATAGTACATTACATTTGGGGATAAGAAATGAAATGCACCGTTCATGGAGACGGTAAGCCGTATGTACGCATGAGCACTAATTTCATTTCTATTTTATATTTAATGGAGTGAAATCATACTGATATAAAGGTATATTATAATTCCAGTATGATATCATATATAATATCATTAACTCCGTCCTTTATACGTCCCACATATGGCATTAACGAATCAAATCACTTTGAGGGGGCTGAAGTCCGCACTTCCTAAAATGAAGATATCGCGTTTACCGATAATGGAAACCGTAAAGGTATGCCATAAATGAAAAATAAAGAAACTTAAGTAAAACATAAAAATATTATATATCATATATAAATATAGTGACATCTTAATGGCCACATTTGATGGTGTTAGAAGAATATTGAGCAATCATCGTTTCGTGAGGCAGAAATTCGCCATCCATGGAAACAGTATGCTCTTTAACCATTAGATGAAGGTGTGTGTAAGTGCAGCTCTAATTCTTATTATAAAAAAATCCTAGTATATTGAGGATACTGGTGTTGTTACAAAATAAATGAATAAAAATATTTTAGGGGGTTGGAGAAGCAAAATAAAACATAAGAACACAAGGGAAGACACTACCTTTAAAACGGGTAACTATTTTTGATTTGAGATCAAAGGCTTCCTTGGGATGACTTCTGCCCAATTTGTGGCTTCTAGGAGTAAGAGAGGGATTTGTAGAGACAAAATGGGTAGGGTTTGGCCGAGCCAAAGGCTTGAGAGGTGTGGGTAAGGTGGTAGAGGTGGGGGCCTTTTATAAGAGGAGAGGAGGGGCACTCTTGGAAAGTTATAAAAGGTTACTTTATTATAAAATGATTTTTGTATTTTAAAGGTCCCAAAATTATATATTTCGAATATAAGGTGATAAGAGTTCGAAATACACCCATTCTATAGGTTTTTGACATGTTTAGGTCTTAGATGTTACATTATCTTTCCATTTTTTTAAATCATTAAATAATGAGGTAATTGCTGCATCATCATGATGTCATAAATAATTTAATTTATTTAATGCCTAAAAATTATAAAAAAAATTCTATGATGTAGGAGATCTTTTTATATTTCCAATGAATATTTATAGTTAAAAATATGACTTTTAAACCCCATGTAAATGTTTTTTTAGTAAAATAATACATGTTTGTGTCATTTTTACTTTTACTTTAAATAAAAGGCATTAATGTCATTTTCTTATCCAAGTGGTTCCATGGGATCCCAAAAATCGACCCATGGGTTTTCTTGGTCGTCCATGACTCATCCAATAGGGTTAGGACAAGTGTCTAGATATTTTCATTTTATTATAATATCATTTTTACCTTAAATCACACTAATTGCCCTTTAATCGCGATTAATAAAACTTAAAAGTTACTTTTCATCAAAAATTACTTTTATCCCATTGAACCACATTTTACTTACTAATGAAAATCATTTATATTTTATTTTTGAAATTAAAATCACAGAAGTGGTAATGTTCCATTTAAACGAAAAATCCGTTTTTGTAACTACCACTTTGTGGTTTCACTATTCATCAAAAATTAAGGTTTTTCAGAAAAATACCAAAAGTTAGACCTAAGCTATATTTGATATTCCGAATTGAAAAATGATTTCTGTTTTACCAAATTCATAACATAGAAGTTGCATTAATTAATTTTATAATTAAATCTCGCTGTCAAATCAAATAGCGTGTTTTTAAGAAACAATGCCTATCAAAAGATTGGCACTCGTTTATGTCCAATCTCAAAGTGATATTAATTCCAATGACCACCATTGAATTAAATGGTAAAAATATATTCTAATTTCACTTTGAAACCAATTAAAAAGTTAATCTAACTATATAAATAAATTAGATTAAAAAGAGGTTTTTAATTAAAATAAAACACTTTTCACTAATCATTAAAAATGAACATTATTAGAACAATACCATAAATTTATCCAAAGTAAATTTCAATGTCCCAATCATAAAGAATAAGTTTATTTTGACAAATATAGCTTATAAAATTCTCAAAATTTATATTTAAAAATGGTTCGCCATCAAAAGGCGGTAAAGCAATCTTTTAAAAATATTAGAGTATTTCATGCTTAAGATTGGATTTATTCTCATTTTAAGACTCTAAAACACTATCTAATTCATAAATAGGTATAGATAAGAATATCTATTATTCATTACTTACAGGGGATGTTATATCCTTCCCCCCTTTAGAAAATTGTGTCCCTGTAATTTATTTACTTATCGAATTAGTGGTGGTATTTATCCCTGATATCATTTTCAGATTCCCACGTTGCCTCTTCAACCATATGGTTTTTCCACAAAACCTTTACCTGGTGAATTACCTTATTTCCAACAGTTGCTCTCTTCGGTCAAGAATCTGAACTGGTTTTTCTTCATAAGAGAGATTCTCTTCCAACTGAACTACCTCTGGGCTCAAAACATGAGATGGATCTGGCATGTACTTCCTTAACATTGAAACATGAAAAACATTGTGTACTTGAAATAAACTTGGAGGTAAAGTCACTCGGTAAGCAACTGATCCAACTTTTTCCAGAATTTCATATCGTCCAATGAACCTTGGACTCATCTTTCCTTTCTTACCAAATCGCATCACACTTTTCCACAGTGAGACATTGAGAAAAACATGATCACCTACCTCGAAAGATATATCCTTCCTCCTATTGTCTGCATAAATTTTCTGTCTGCTATGAGCTTTTCTCATGTGTTTCTGAATCAACTGAACTTTTTCTACCATCTCTTCTACTAATTCTGGTCCCATCAGCTTCCTTTCACCTACTTCATCCCAAAAAGATAGAGTTCGACACCATTTACCATATAATGCTTCAAATGGATCCATCTGTATACTGGAATGAAAACTGTTATTATATGAAAATTCAACCAAAGAAAGATGTTGGTCCCAACTTCCCTGATAATCCATAGAGCAAGCACGTAGCATATCCTCCAAAGTCTGAATTGTTCATTCTGACTGCACATCTGATTGAGGATGAAAAGCTGTACTAAAATTTAATTTAGTACCCAATGACTTCTGAAGGCCTTTACAAAAGTTAGAAGTGAACCTGGGATTACGATCAGATACAATGGAGAGGGGAAATCCATGCAACCTTACTATCTCTTTAAGATACAATCGAGAAAGTTAATCTAGAGAGAAAGTATCTCGAATAGGAAGGAAATGAGCAGATTTAGTCAAGCGATCAACAATAACCCAGATTGAATTATTACCTCAAGGTGTCTTCATTAATCCCACAACAAATTCCATGGATATATTTTCTCATTTCCACTCTGGAACTGGTAAAGGCTGAAGCATCCCTTTCGGTAACTGCCTCTCTACTTTAACCTGCTGACAAGTCAAACACTTCACAGTAAAATCAGGAATATCTCTTTTCATTCCATCCCACCAGTAATACTCCCGCAGATATCTATACATCTTAGTACTGCCAGGATGAACTGAAAATGGGGAACAATGAGCCTCACATAAAAACTCATTCTTCAACTGTGAATCACCAGGCACACATAACCTCTCCCCAAACCTCAAAACACAATCATTATCAATGTTAAATTCAGGCAACTTACCCTTCTGAACAAGTTCTACCTTTTTCTGCAACCCACTATCTTTCTTCTGCTCCTGCTTAATTCTTTCTGATAGGGATGATCTCACTGATACCTAAAAGAAAACAGAAGAACTTCATGCACCAAAAACTTCTATCCCAAAGTTCATCCAATCAAAAACCAAAGGATCTCGTTCCAAACGTAGCATGGTTAATGAAGCATTAATTTTTCGACTCAAATCATCAGCCACTTTATTTGATTTTCCCGGATGGTAATGAATTTTACCATCATAATCCTTGATTAATTCTAGCCATATCCTCTCTCTCATGTTAAATTCTTTCTGAGTGATTATATACTTCAAAATTTTGTGATCAATATATATTTCACACTTTACTCCATAAAAATGATGCATCCAAATTTTTAGAGAAAAAACAACATCAACTAATTCCAAATCATGTGTAGGGTAATTTACCTCATGATTTTTCAACTGACGTGAAGCATATGAAATTACCTGATCCTTCTGCATAAGGACATAGCCAAGTCCCTTCAATGAAGCATCACTGTATATAACAAACTCACCATTCCTAGAAGGAAGTGCCAAAACTGGAGCATTCACCAATCTTCTTTTCAACTCCTGAAAACAATCATCACATTCTTTTGTCTAGATAAACTTAACACCCTTCCGAGTTAGCTTATTCATTGGCCTAGATAACCATGAAAAGTTTTTAAAAAACCTTCTATAGTAACCTGCCAAACCAAGAAAACTACGGATCTTAGTTACATTTGTGGGTCTTGGCCATTCTTCAACAACTTTTGTTTTAGTAGGAACAAAAGTTATGCCATCTTTTGAAACAATGTGACCAAGGAAAGAAATTTTTTGTAACCAAAACTCACACTTGATAAATTTTCCATATAGTTTCTTTTCTTTTAAGTTTTTCAATATAACCCTTAAATGACTTTAACGTTCCTCTATACTTTTAGAAAACACCAAAATATCATCAATAAAAACAACCAACATTTTTCACCTGAGTCAACTGAGCCATCACTGCAACAAACTGTTTAGTTTTGATTCTGACCATATCAGGATACTAATTTGAAAGGTCATTTCCCTTTGTATGCCTTCCCAGAAAAGCTGCTATATTTCCTTTATGGAAAACCATTCTTATCACAGAAATACCTTAGGTGAAGAAACATGGTAATCTATAAATTCTATATCATTTCAATCATACCATAAATTAATTTATAATTTAACAATTTTCTAACTCCTAATGTTGTCTAAACCGACTTCTGATACCAACTATAAGGCCCCAGCCTTAAACCTTATTTAATATTGAATTAAATGAATAATTCACATTGAGGGTCTTTTCATGTTTAGAGTTTTAAAGAATTAGGAAATAACTATTACATCTCAAATGAGTACAAAGTAGACACTTCTACTAAGTTTCCATAAAATAAAAACTCTTAAAAAGAAACATGTCTAGTTCCATGTTTTATATAGCATGACTTTCCCTTGATCCCATCCTTGACCCTATTCCACATTAATTCCTGTAAAAAACATTTCAAAAAAACTTGGGGTGAGCATAAAAAGCTCAGTAAGGGATACACAAATAATGAAAACTATTAGTTTTTCAAAACTACAAGTAAACCATGTATACTTTATCAAATTAATACTTTTCACCTTTATGAAGTAGTAAAAACTCTTCACTGAATAAAAGATAATTACTTACCCTTTGTGTAACCAAAAGATTACTATAAAACCCATATAAAGAACACATAAAATATAAAGGTAACTTGGGACATAAACATACTTAAGTGGAATAACCATACGGTCGACTTCCACACATATAACTTAAGGGAATAGCCATACGGACGACTTACATACCCAATGCATTGGAGGTTATAACGTAACCACTCGTCCTGGTATTCACGGCACCACCCATCATATGGTTTATCATGTAACCACCCATAAAATTTCCAAGTACCATTATAAAATCGTAATACATAAAACAAATATAATTTAAAGAAAACATTTCTACACTTTGATCACAATATATCACTAAAATATATTGACATAAAAAAATCCATTATAAAAAACCATTTTCAATACCAAAATACATAAAAGTGTATATGGTATTTATTTCATTTTAAAAACATTACGGCTTATTGAGGAAGCCAAATACCAAATAATAATCGCGGAGGCGGAAAAGTTCATTGTCACCGCATACGTAAAAAGAAACATTCCATTTTGTCATTATGTAAAACACATCATAGAAAAATATTCCTTTTGTATAAAATTAAAATTCAAAGGTGTTTATACACCATATAAAAGAAACCCTTGTATTAGAACAAAATATGCCTCAACGAAAGGAGATTGAGACGAAGTCCCTTACCTCGGGTCCGACTTGACTCGATCGTTCTTTAATGTCCTGAATAATAAACATGAGTTAATTTATACTTTCTTAAGAACCTTTTTCAAGTTAATTATTCCTTTTATATCACTTATTTCCATGTTATGAACATTATGTAATCATTTAAGTTAATAACGGTCGTTTTGTCGATATTTGGTAATTCAGTCAAAAGTGAACTTCTTATATTTACAAGTTGTTCACGTAGTCAAATATCCATTATCTAAAGAATGATATTCATGATTTAGATTCAATATATATAATATATATCCAGTATATACATGAATTTATAATATTACATAATCATTTAGAGGTAAGAAATGAAATGCACCGTTCATGGAGACGGTAAGCCGTACGTACGCATGAACGCTACTTTCATTTCTATGTCATATTAATGGAATTAAAACTAAATGAGAGATTTTTAAATTTTAATTCTAGAATTATATTCATCATTTATATGTAACATGCATCATATATATCCATTATATATATGTACATATAATATTACATTACATTTGGGGATAAGAAATTAAATGCACCGTTCATGGAGACGGTAAGCCATATGTACGCATGAACGCTACTTTAATTTCTATTTCATATTTAATGGATTGAAATCATAATGATATAAAGGTATATTATAATTCCAGTATAATATCATATATAATATAAATAAATCCATCCTTTATACGTCCCACATATGGCATTAACGAATCAAATCACTTTGAGGGGGCGGTAGTCCGCACTTCCTAAAATGAAGATATCGCATTTACCCATAATCGAAACCATAAAGGTATGACATAAATGAAAAATACCGAAGATTAAGTAAAACATAAACATATTATATATCATATATAAATATAGATACATCTTAATGGACACCTTTGAAGTTATTAGAAGAATATTGAACAATCATCATTTCGTGAGGCAGAAATTCGCCATCCACGGAAACAGTATGCACTTTAACCATTAGATGAAGGTGTGTGTAAGTTTAGCTCAAATAATTCTTATAAAAACATCCTATTATATTTAGGATACTGTTATTGTTACAAAATAATTGAATAAAAATAGTTTAGGGGGTTGGAGAATAAAAATAAAACATAAGAACACAAGAGAAGACACTACCTTTAAAATGTGTAACTCTTTTTGATTTGAGCTCAAAGGCTTCCTTGGGAAGACTTCTGCCCAAATTAAGGCTTATAGGAGTAATAGAGGGATGTGGAGAGACAACATGGGTAGGGGTTGGCCGAGACAAAGGCTTGAGAGGCGTGGGTAAGGTGGTAGAGGTGGGGGCCTTTTATAAGAGGATAGGAGGGGCACTCTTGGAATGTTATAAAAGGTTACTTTATTATAAAATGATTTTCGGATTAAAAAGGTCCCAAAATTATATATTTCGAGGATAAGGTGATAAGAGTTCAAAATACACCCATCCAATAGGTTTTTTTACATGTTTAGGTCTTATATGTTACATTATCTTTCCATTTTATTTAAATCGTTAAATAATGAGGTAATTGCTGCATCATCATGATGTCATAAATAATTTAATTTATTTAATGTACAAAAATTATAAAAAAAACTAATATTATGTAGGAAATATTTTTATTGTTCCAATGACTATTTATAGTTAAAAATAGGACTTGTATAACACCATGTAAAAATTATTTTAGTAAAACAATACTTGTTTGTGTCATTTTTACTTTTACTTTAAATAAAAGGCATTAATGTCATTATCTTACCCAAGTGGCTCTATGGGGTCCCAAAAATCGACCCATCGGTTTTTGTGGTCGGACATGACTCATCCAATAGGATTATTGAATGTGTCTAGATATTTTCATTTTATTATAATATCATTTTTACCTTAAATCGCACAAATTGCCCTTTAATCGCGATTAATAAAACATAAAAGTTACTTTTCATCAAAAATTATTTTTATCCCATTGAACCACATTTTACTTAATAATGAAAATCATTTATATTGTATTTTTGAAATTCTAATCACAGAAGTGGTAAAGTTCCATTTAAACAAAATATCAGTTTTTGTAACTACCACTTCGTGGTTTCACTATTCATAAAAAAATAAGGTTTTTCAGAAAAATACCAAAAGTTCACCCTAAGATATATTTGATATTCCGAATTCAAAAATGATGTCTCTTTTACCGAATTCATAACATATAAGTTTCATTAATTAATTTTATAATTAAATCCCGTTGTCAAATCAAAGAGCAGGTTTTTTAGAAACAATACCTATCAAAAGATTGACACTCGTTTATGTCCAATATCAAAGTGATATTAATTCCAATGACCACCATTGGATTAAATGGTAGAAATTTATTCTAATTTTACTTTAAAACCAAATAAAAAGACAATCTAACTATATAAATAAATTAGATTAAAATGATGTTTTGAATTAAAATACAACACTTTTCACTATTCATTAAAATTGAACATTATCATAAAAATACCATAAATTTATCCAAAGTAAATTTCTATGTCCCAATCATAAAGAATAAGTTTATTTTGACAAATATAGCTTATAAAATTGTCAAAAGTTAGATTTAAAAATGGTTCGCCATCAAAAGGCGGTAAAACAATCTTTTAAAAATATTAGAGTATTACATGCTTAAGATTGGATTTATTCCCATTTTATGCCTCTAAAACACTATCTAATTCATAAATAGGCATAGATAAGAATATCTATTATTCATTACTTACTTGGGATGTTACATGCACATAATGCGGAGTCATACTGAAAAATAATAAAATAATATTATTATTTTAAATAGTAGTTAACGCCTAACCGTTGTAATGGCGGGAATGAACAAAACTAAGTAAAATATGATTATACATGTTTGATAAATATTTTTTCATTTATCCAATATATTCTAGAGCCTTAAAATAAGAAAAAATCTAATTTTAAGCAAAAATACTCTAATATTCTTTAAAAGGCTGATTTACAACCTTTTAAGGGTGAACCCTATTTAAATCTAGTTTTGGTCACTTTTATATGTTCTATTTGACCAAATAAAATTCTTATTTTGTATCAGGGCACCAAAATTTACTTTGAGTAATTTTTTTGTATTAATCTGATAAAATTCATTTTTTAATGAATAGTTAAAAATATAGTATTTTAATTCAAATACGCCTTTTAATATAATTTATTTATATGGTTAGATTATCTTTTTATTTGGTTTTAAAGTTTACTATAATTTTATTTTTACCATTTAATCCAATGTTGGTCATTATAATTAATTTCACTTTGAAATTGGGCATAAACAAGTTTCAATCTTTTGATAGTTATTGTTTCTTAAAAACAAGCTATTTGTTTTGACAACGATAATTAATTCTAAATTAATCAATGAAACTTCTATGTTTTAAATTTGGTAAAATAGACATAATTTTTTAATTCAGAATATCAAATATTGCTTAGGCTGAATTTTTGATATCTTTCTAGAAAACTGCAATTTTTGATGAATAGTGAAACCACATAGTAATAGTTAAAAACTAACTTTTTTATTTGAATGAAATTTTAACACTTCTCTGATTTGAATTTCTGAAATCCCACATACATGGTTTTTATTAGTAAGTAAAATGTGGTTCAATAAGATGAAAATAATATTTGGTGAATAGTAACTTTTGACTTTTATTTATCATAGTTAAATGTAAATAGGGTAATTCAAGGTAAAAAGAATATCATAATAATACCAAAATACATTAAAACCTCTCATAACATTTTTGGATGAGTAATAGACGACCATGGTAATCCATTGGTCGATTTTGGGACCCCATGGAGCCATTTATGAATGATAATGACACTTTATTTTAATTAACTTAATGTAAAGGCAAAAATGACATAAAAAATATCTTTTAGTAAATAAATATTTACATGGGGTCATATATGTCATATTTTCAACTATAAATATTATTTGGAAATATAAAAAGATTTACTACTTAATTTTATTTTTGTTATAATTTTTAGATGTCACACAAATTAATTATATATGACATAATAATGATGCAGTATTTAACTAATTAATATATGATTTAAATAAATAGGATTATAAATATTAAAACAATATCCAAAACCTCTCCAATTTTTATTGGATGAGTTTATTTCGACCATGAGTCATATTTTCTTCTACTTTAATTAGTTTTAGACCTTTAGAAACCGAATATCATTATATAATAAAATAATATTTTAACACTTTTCTAAAGAGCCCCTCCTCCCCCTTATAAAAGGACACCACTTCTAACCAATTAATTACACCTCTCAAGCCCCTATCCTCCTCCAAAACCTACCCAAATAAGGTTTCAATATCCACCTATTCCTCTTAGATGGATTACCTTAGGCATAAGGCACATCAAGAATTCCTTTTGGTTCAAACCAAAGGATGTTACCCAAATTAATGGTAACAATTTCTCTTAAATTCTTTGGTTTTATTTTGTTTTATTTTACTTCTCCAACCCGCAAAACTATTTTTATTCCTCTATTTTATAAAAACACCAGTATGCTTAATATACTAGTATGTTCTTATGAGAATTATTATAACTACACTTACACACACCTTCATCTAATGGTGGAAGAACATACTGTTTCTGTGGACGGCAAACTAACGCTTCATGAAACGATGATTGTTCGATTATCTCATACCGCCTAACATGGTGGCCATTAAGATGGAACTGTATTTATATTTGATATATATTATGTTTATGTTTTCTTTATGCTTCTGTATTATTTATTTATAGAATACCTTTATGGTTTACATTATGGGTAAACGTGATAATTTCATTTGAGGAAGTGTGGACTACCACCCCCTCAAGATGATATGATTCGTTCAAGACATAAATGGAATGTATAAAAGATGGAGTTAATGAAATTAGGTAATATAAATATGATATGATATTATTATTTAATTATAATATACCAATGTATCATTATGTTTTCATTCCTTTAAATATAAAATAAAAATTAATGTATCATTCATGCGTACGTACGACTTACCGTCTCCATGAACGGTGTGTTTCATTTCTTAACTCCAAATGATATATAATATTATAAATACATATACACTGGATATATAAGATATATATGATATATAAACCATTTATATAATTTTGGAGATAATTGACATTTGACCACATGGACAAATTGTAATTATAAGAAGTTCATTTTTTACTCAAGTTCCAAACATCGATAAAATATCCTATATGAATTCAAATAATCAACTAATTTTTATATCAAGATAATAAGTGATATAAAATGAATAATAAAATATAAATAATTTATTAATAAGTTAGTGATTAACTTAAGTTTATTATTCAGGAAGAACACAGAACATACGAGTCAATTCAGACATGAGGTAAGGAGATTTCTTATGCCACTTTTAATTCTATGAGATTTCCATTGTTTGCCACTTATTCATTTCATGTGGTGTATTTTGTACTTCTATTTGATATATATTATCATGATTATTATTATATTAATGGTATTGTGTTATGTATTTGGTGGTTATTAACTTTTGGTCATACGACTCAATTGATTACAACGCAGTAAAGGGTTTCATCTCACTTCTTATTCCCATGAGATTCATGCTATATTTTACACTATCTCCTTTTGTGTGGTGTATTTACTTCCCATGATTGTATTATTTCTATAATATACTTTAAAGTCAGGGTATTTACATCTTAATTCTATGATCTTTCTTTCATGGGGTGTATGTTTCATAAGTTACCAAATCGGTAAGGGAACCTTTCACCCTCCTATTTTTAAAAAAGATTTCTTTTTGTTATGTCTTTTAATTTAAATCTTATTATGTTGGGATAAGTTCTTATATCTTCTTATTGATTCAAATTTTATGTACATGTGATTATATACCTTTTTTGTCACATCAACTCATTTTATGAATTTTAAAGTTACGTCGTTAGGCTGTCGAATGTTTGCAAGGGAACTTCTTAACCCAATTTCAATTCTTTGGTTTAAACTTGTACTTAATGAATTTGTCGTCATATGAAAATATTTGAATGAAATATGGTTTTTTTTAAACTTAATATCCACTTATATTGAGTGTATTCTTATTTTTCACACATAATTAGGTAATTAATTTATCCTTAATTAAAGGATATCGTCTTTATAAGGGACTTCATCTCAATTTACATTCCATTGAGACTTCATTGATGTTATGAACCAATTCACTCATATATGTTGTATATACTATCCTTTGGAATATTATATCATGAATACATTTATTCTCATGATATTATAAATTTATGATTTAATTTTATTCCTCAATTATTTTTATTCAAGCGTCTCTCATTTTGTTAAAAACTCTTTAACAAAAATATCATTTTAAATGTTTTAAAGATTTATTATTCTAAATAATTCTAATTAATGTACTTTTTTTAAAAATGGGTTTAAGGATTTATTTATATGGACATTAATGTTTTAAAATTATAATTCCATTAAAATATTCAAAGAGGTATGGGACACTTTGATTCAAAAATCTCTTTTTAAATGGTTTTTGAAACTGTATTTATTATTTCAATATCATGAAATTATTTATTATGATTGAAAATAAGATTTTATTAGTGAAATGATTATATTTTCAATATTTTATGTGTTATGATGGTACTTGGAAATTTTATGGATGGTTATGTGATAAACCAAATTACGGGTAATGTCGTGATAAACCAGGACGGGTGGTTATGTTATAACCTCCAATGCATTGGGTATGGAAGTTAGCCGTATGGATATTCAATTTAGTGATATTTGTTGAAGTTGACCGTATGGTTATTCCACTTAAGAATGTTTATGTCCCAAGTTAACTTTATATGTTATGTGTTCTTTCTATGGGTTTTATGGTAATCCTTTGGTTACAAAAGGGTAAGAAATGATATTTTATCGGTGAAGAGTATTTACTACTTCTTAAAGGTGAAAAGTATTACTTTTGATAAAGTATTCATGGTTTACTTGTTGTTTTGAAAAACTAATTGTTTTCTTTATTTGGGTATCCCTTACTAAACTTTTTATTCGCATCCCATGTTTTTGAAATGTTTTTCACAGGACATAAAGTGGAATAGGGTCAAGGATGGGATCAAAGAAAATTTATGCTATCTAAAACATGGAACTAGACATGTCTCATTTATTCAAGAGTTTTTATTTTATGAAAAAACTTGAAACTGTGTAGAAGTGTCTACTTTGTAATTTTTGAGATGTAATGTAATTTTTATGCCTAATTATCTAAAATTATAAACCTAAAAATATCCTCAATTTGAATTATTCATTTAATTCATGATTATGTAATGTTTAATTTCAGGTCCTTATAGTTGGTATCAAAGTTCAGTTTAGATAACTTTAGAGGTTAAGGTGTGATCTAATCATAAGTGACATAACGATAATTGTTAGCATATTAGTGAGAGTCTTAGTTATTTTGAATGAGTTTAAGATAAAATTAATAATTATTTACCCTCCTCATAAGATATTTCATGATGATTTAAATAATATACTCACACAAACCGTTTTGGTTTTAGTAAATGGCTGGATCTAGCAGGCACCAAAGTAACAGTGAATGTGAAGAAAACTGTGACAGATGTATGAATGAGCAATTGAATGAAATGAGAGCTGAAATGAGAACTCTTATGGTTATTTGCAACCAGCTATCTGGAGTCATGATTGACAACATGAACCTTGGTGATTTTTATAAGGCATTGTATATGCATGAAACAAATCCCTACGGAAGTTCCGGTAATAATCATAAAGGTAAGTATGTTCAAAAAACTATGCTTCAAGGATGTGGAAAGAAACACATAGGAAAATGATTCAAAGGGATGGTAATATGATATAGATGTGGGAATGAAGGTCATAAATCAAGAACCTTCAATTGAAAAAGGAATCATCTAGTTGACTATAGAAAAGGAAAATAAGTTCTTTCTAAGGGATCAATTGAATGTTTTAAATGTGGTGTGCATGGTCATTATACAAACAGATGTCCTATGAAGATGTTTCAGGAATGGGATCACTAGGATCATACAAATATATGTTTACCAATACCTAATGACATTCCAATTGATGATGAAGAAAATGACAATGAACAATGAAATGTATGGATTATTTCTTAACATATTTTTTGACATTATTGAATCTTAGGATATGATTCATAATTTTGTTTGTAGGAAAAAATTATTTCGGAATAAATTCTTAAAGAATGGTTAATGGATCATGAAGAGTGTTGAATGAGTAAGAAGTTAACATATAAGGGATTCAAGAGTTATGGAAGATTTTAAGATGATTAAATGCTTAAAAGTATTAAGGCTCTTTTGATGATGGGACTATATTGGAAGACTTTTTATAGTATGTGTAACCCAGAAGTATGATATATGAAAATTTTATTCAAGGAATAATTATCTTTTCTTTTGATGAGTAATGGTGGAATTTTATTTTGGGAGAATATGTGTTTTTATTATTTACATATAGTGATTTGGGTTTTCTATAGAAATGATTAACCAATCATAGAGAATATGTGATTCAGATAATTATGCTTCAGTATGAGACTTTAATAGTAGTCTATGTTTTTGGAGTTAAATGTTAAGATTTAGTGTGGAATACTATGTGATTAAATCCTTATAATATTTGGGTTTCAATCATAGTTTGGATTATTGTGAAGAATTTTAAGTATAATAGTGTATTGAATGGTCTTTCTTGACCTTTGGGTAATTTTTGTTGAATTTTGGAGATTAATATTAGTATTTATGTTTGTAAAAGATTATACTCTTTGAGGATTATATGATCCTGTACTAACCATTTTGGTTTTAGTTGATGTCTAAATACAATGGAAATATATAGTTCTTATTTTGTGGATTATGTGATTATCTATAAGATGATTCTTGCACTTTTTAGGTGACCAAGTCTTTTTGAATGCTCATTGTTCGAAGAAAATATTAGTTTTTGGTAGAAAATTATTAAAGGATGAAACTCCACTTGAAGGTAAGTATTTTTATTAATTTTCTTATTCTATGTAGTAAATAAAATCCTCAAAATTATGAAAAGAAACATAAAACAAAAAAAATTTGTTGGTTTTCTTTTCCTACTGGGTAATCAAGGACCGTTTAACACATCAAAAGTTTGTGATTTTCTTGTGGTTAAATTTCTCCTAATCATGATTTTTACCACTCTCCATCAAAACATGATAGTTTTTTTTCTCTTCTATATCCAGGTTTTCATATATGGAATCCTAGTATAGGTTATCTCGGGTGACCTTTGTACTTATCTTTATTTCATTTAAAGTTATAGTTTTGTTGACTCTTTTTCCGATTTTGGACTTTAAATGATGTTTCTGAGCCCAATTTTAAAATTACGAGGACTCAATTTCTAAAAGGGGGGAAGGATGTAATATCCCAGGTAAATAAAGAACATGACATTTTCATATCTACTAATAATTGTGAATGGAATACTAATTTTACATTAAAGGGGATTTTGTGATTTTATGGTATACCCGATATACAACAATATATTTCATTGAAATATTACGTTGCACACAATGCTGAGTCATACTGAAAAATAATAATATAATATTATTACTTTAAATATTAGTTTATTACTAACCGTGGTAATTGCTGGAATGAATAGAACAAACTAAAATATTATTATACATGTTTGTTAAATGTTTTTACATTTATCCAATAAATTCTATAGCCTTAAAATAAGAAAGAATCTATTTTTAAGCATAAATACTCTAATATTCTTTAAAATGTTGATTTACTACCTTTTAATGGTGAACCCTATTTAAATCTATTTGTGGTCACTTTTATATGTTTTATTTGACCAAATAAAATTCTTCATTACAATCGGGGCACCAAAATTTACTTTGGGTAATTTTTTTGTATTTTTTTTGATAAAATTCATTTTTTTAATGAGTGGTTAAAAATACTGTATTTTAATTGAAATATTACTTTTAATATAATTTATTTATATGGATAAATTACTTTTTTATTCGGTTTTATAGTGTACATAAATCATATTTTTACCATTTAATCCCATTTTGGTCATTAGAATTAATTTCACTTTTAAATTGGACATAAACAAGTGTCGATCTTTCGATAGTTATTGTTTCTTAAAAACGTGCTATTTGTTTTGACAACAAGAATTAATTTTAAATTAATTAATGTAGCTTCTATGTTTATAATTTGGTAAAATTGACATCATTTTTGAATTCAGAATATCAAATATAGCTTAGGCTGAATTTTTAGTATTTTTCTGAAAAACATCAATTTTTTATGAATAGTGAAACCACGTAGTAGTAGTTAAAAAAACTGACTTTTTCATTTAAATGAAATTTTACCGCTTATTTAAATTTAATTTTTAAAATCTTACATACATGGTTGTTATTATTATGTAAAATTTGGTTCAATAAAATGAAAATAATTTTTGGTGAATAGTAACTTTTGACTTTTATTTATCGCGGTTAAAGGTAAATAGGGTAATTCAAGGTAAACAAAATATCATAATAATATCAAATTACCTTAACACTTGTCCTAACATTATTTATGAGTAATGTTCGACCATGTTCATCCTTGGGTCGATTTTGTGACCCCATGGAGCCACTTATGAATGATAACTACACTTTATTTTAATTAACTTAAAGTAAAGGAAAAAATGACATAAACAAATATCATTTAGTAAATCTATTTTTTACATGGGGTTATATAAGTCATATTTTAGACTATAAATATTATTTGAAAAGATAAAATGATTTACTAAATCATGGTATTTTTATTATAATTTAAAGACATCAAATAAATTAAATTATATGTGACACAATAATGATGCAGTATTTACCTCATTAATAAATGATTAAAATAAATAAGATTATAACTATTAAACAAATATCCAAAACCTGTCCAATTCTTATTTAATGATTTCATTTCTACCATGAGTCATCTTATCTTTGAATATAATTAGTTTTGGACCTTTATAAACCGAATATCATTATATAATAAAATAATATTATCACCCTTTCCTAAAGAGGCCCTCCTCCCCCTTATAAAGGGACACCACTTCCAACCCATTCCTCACACCTCTCAAGCCCCATGGCTCATCCAAACCCTAAAACGATAATCTCTCATGATCCCCCTCTTCCTCCTAGAAGCATTACCTTAGGAAGTAGGCACTTTAAGAAGTCCATTTAGTTCAAACCAAAGGAAGTTACCTAAATTAAAGGTAAGGGTTTCTCTTAAATTTTTTTGTTTTATTTTGTTTTATTTTTCTTCTCCAAACCCCTAAAATCTGTTTATTCATTTCTTTTATAACAACACCAGTATCTAAAATATACTAGTATGTTTTTATGAGAACTATTATAACTACACTTACACAAACCTTTATCTAATTGGTGAAGAACATATTGTTTCTATGGATGGAAAACTAAAGCCTCACAAAACGATGATTGTTTGATTATCTCCTACTTCCTAACATGGTGGACATTAAGATGGAACTGTATTTATATTTGATATATATTATATTTATATTTTCTTTATGCTTCTGTATTATTCATTTATATAATACCTTTATGGTTTCCATTATGGGTAAACGCGATAATTTCATTTGAGGAAGTGCGGACTACCACCCCTTAAGGTGATATGATTCGTTCATGACATACATGGAACGTATAATGTATGGAGTTAATAAAATTATGTAACATAAATATCATATTATATTATACTGTAATTATAATATATCAATGTATCATTAATTTTTCATTCCTATAAATATAAAATAGAAAAGAAAGTAGTGGTCATGTGTACGTACGACTTACTGTCTCCATGAACAGTGTGTATCATTTCTTAACTCCAAATAATATGGAATATTTTAAATACATATACACTAGATATATATGATATATATGATATAAAAACCAGGTATATAATTTTGGATACAATGGACTTTTTACCACATGGAAAAATTGAAATTATAACAAGTTCATTTTTGACACAAGTTCTGACCATCGATAAGATATCCAATATGAATTCAATTAATTAACTAATTGTTATAGAATAATAATAAGTGATATAAAATTAATAATAAACTTTAAAAAAATTAATGAGGTATATATTAACTTAATTTTGTTATTTAGTAAGAATACGGAACATACGAGTCAAGTCGGACACAAGGTAAGGAGATTTCTTTTCTCACTTTTAATTCCATGAGATTTCCATTGTTCACCACTTATTCATTGATTGTGGTGTATTGTTTACTTCCATTTGATATATATTATCATGATTCTCATTATATTCATGGTATTATGTGATGCCTTTCATGATTATTAACTTTTGGTTATATGACTCAATTGATTAAAACGTGGTAAAAGGTTTCATCTCACTTCTTATACCCATGAGATTCATGCTATATTTTCCACTATCTCTTTTTGTGTGGTGTATGTACTTCCCATTATTGCATTATTTATGTAATATAATTTAAATTATGGGTATTTACATCTTAATTTTATGATCTTTATTTCATGGGGTGTATGTTTCATTAGTTACCATATCGGTAAGGGAACCTTTCACCCTCCTCTTTTAAAAAAAGACTTCTTTTTGTTATATCTTTTAATTTACATCTTATTATGTAGGGATAAGTTAATTTATATCCTTATTGATGTAAATTTTATATCCAAGTGATGAGATTCCCTTTTTTCTCATCAACTCATTTTATGAATTTTAAAGTTATGTCGTTAGGCTATCAAATTTTTGCTGGGGAACTTCTTAACCCAATTTCAATTCTTTAGGTTAAACTTGTACTTCTTGAATATGTCATCTTATGAATATTTTTGAATTACATCTGATTGTTTTAAACTTAATATCCACTTTTATTGGGTTTATTATTATTTGTCACACAGAATTATGTAACTGATTTATCCTTAATCAAAGGATACCGTCTTTATAAGGAGATTCGTCTCAATTTACATTCCATTGAGATGTCATTTCTGTTATGCACCAATTCTCTCTTATATAGTGTATATACTGTCATTTTTAATATTATATCATGAATACCTTTATTCTCATAATATTATAAAGTTATGATTAAATTTTATTCCTCAATTATTTGTATTCAGGCATCTCTCATTTTGTTAAAAACTCTTTAACTAAAATATAGTTTTAAATGTTTTATATATTTATTCTTCTAAATATTTATCATTAATGTACATGTTTTCAAAAAGGGTTTAAGTAATTATTTATATGGACATTAATGTTATAAATTTTTAATTTCATTAAAATTTCCAAATTGGTATGGGACACTTTGATTCAAAAATCTATTTTTAAATGGTTTTTGATAATGGATTTATTATTTCAATATCTTGAAATTATTTCTTATGATTGAAAATGAAATGTTATTAGTAAAATGATTATATTTGAAAATTTTTATGTGTTATGATGGTACTTGTACATTTGACGGGTGGTTACATGATCAACCAAATGACGAGTGTTGTCGCGATAAACCAGGACGGGTGGTTACATTATAACCTCCAATGCATTGGGTATGGAAGTCAGCTATATGGCTATTCCATTTAGTGATATTTGTGGAAGTCCAATGTATGGCAATTACACTTAAGAATGTTTATGTACCAAGTTACCTTCATATGTGATGTGTTCTTTATATGGGTTTTATGGTAATATTTTGGTTAAAAAAAGGTAAGCAATGATATTTTATTCAGTGAAGAGTATTTACTACTTTTTAAAGGTGAAAAGTATTATTTATAATAAAGTATTCATGGTTTACTTGTTGTTTTGAAAAACTAACAGTTTTCCTTCTTTGTGTATACCTTAATGAGCTTTTTATGCTCATTCCAAGTTTTTGAAATGTTTTTCACAGGACATAATGTGGAATAGGTTCAAGGATGGGATCATGGAAAATCTATGCTGTCTAAAACATATAACTTGACATGTCTCATTTATTTAAGAGTTTTTATTTTATGAAAAAATGGAAACTGAGTAGAAGTTTCTACATTGTAATTTTTGAGATGTAATGTAATTGTTATGCCTAATTCTATAAAACTCTAAACCTGAAAATATCCTCAATGTTAATTATTCATTTAACTGAAGATTATGTAATGTTTAAGGTCGGGTCCTTATATCAACTGAGAGAACCTTATGAGAGTTGTGAGGTAATATTTCCAGAACACCCCTATAACATACACATTAGGAATGAACCTTACTATAAATCTAACTCTAGGTGGGAATAAAATCAAGAATATAGGTAAAGGGGTGTTATAATCAACCTCATCAGTCTTGGAACCACCATGGGATGGGTATTCATCCCCAAACACCCCCCCCCCCAAAATCCCCAATTACCACAAAGGTATTTACAATAACCCCCTCCAAAACCCAAGCCTATCCTTGGGGATACAATGAAAAAAATGGATGTAAATAATATCTAATTATAAAAAAACCAACTATTCATAAAAGACCTAAAAATCAATTAGAATTACTCACCAACTCAGTGGGTGATATCCAAAGTCTTGGTTGAGGACAACTATAATCCTAACCAGTTTTTAATCCTAAGTAAAAAAGTTAATGTGTGTATTATCACACTTAATAGTGGTAAAGATATTTATTCATACAATGGTTCTATATATCAATTATTTCCTCCTATTGAAAAATAAATTTCTCTACCCCCAAAATATTTAGGTGAAGAAAAAAATTAAAAAGGGTATACAAATTATCATTCAGGATGCCCCTGAACAATCCATTCCTATTCCATTTCCCAAAACTCTCTCTCTCTCTCTAATAAAACATTTGATAATGAAATTCATAAAAATATCTTTGATACATTCAAAAAGGTGTTTGTAAACATTAATCTCTTATGTGTTTTGAAAAAAATTCCTCATTATCCCAAATTTTATAAATAAATTTCCACCGAAAAAATTCAACTGAAGGGGAATGAAGGATTCATCCATGGAAGGAATGTCTTATCCCTAATACAACCAGTGATTCCAACCAATTTCAAGGATTCAATCACTTTTATGATCCCTTACATTATATGGTAGAATTGATTTTATAATGAAATGGTTGATTTAGGTGATTTGATTAATGTGATTTCTCACACTATATATTCTTATCTATAGGTTGTAGAGCTTCAACCAATATGCATCATCATGAAACTTTCAAACTGGAGCACAACACACCCTACATGAGTGAATATGGATGTCCTAATGTGAGTAAATAATCTAATCTTGTCTATAAAATTCTATGTTCTTTAGATAGAAGATACTCAGTCCTAAGGAAATGATCCTCTTATACTAGTATGTACTTTTCATAAAATATAAAACACAACCATTAACGTTCACAATGGTACATTATAGATAGAATTTTGTGTATAAAAAGGAATGTTTCAATATACTGGACAATATAAATGACCCTATTAAAGATCAATCCGCTATTCTTGTCTATTATATATAAGTTCTCTCTAATGAGACACACACAAAATATCACCTCTGCAACCCATACTCTAATTAAATTTCCAATTTTTAAATCTTTAATGATTTGGGTTGTAATTCATCTTTTGTTTGTTTTCCAAGTTAGGAAATGTGTATTTATTTGTTTAATTAATGAATTTTTTATTATCAAGTACCCATGACCATCAATGATTTTGAAAATATCATTTCCATTGATTCTATTTCTATAGAGAATAATCATTTGAAGACAAATTGTTTCATAGACCTCACTCCCACTAAATCCCTTCCCTTAATCCAAAAAATATTGGTATTGGAATTAAAATCACTTCCATCAAATTTAAAATATACCTGTAGTAAGGTTGTTGACCAATTTTAGATCATTATTGACAAAAACCTCTCTCCAGAGGATGAATAAAATTTGTAAAAACTTTTGAGAGATTATAAAAATGCGATAGGATAGACATTGGATAGTATTCTTGGTGTTTTCCCATCTATTTTCATGCACCAAATACTTGTTCATCTATTTTTTTGGTGTAATTGTTTTGTGTAATATCACATTTATATCTTATCTTAACATGATTATTCTTTGAATGTGTTTTTTTGGTATAATTAAGTGAAGCGATTTTCATTTCAATACCAATTAGGTTATGATTTCAAGTGGGAATATTGGCTTGTTCGGATTGGAAAAAACCAGTATCATTTTTCACTTTTACATACTTGAGATTTTAATAATATTTGGAATCCCTGATTCTATTCTTCAGGTCCAAACCTTGAAAACATGATTTTTTTTTCAAGGTTTAGTTTTTTGTACATACTTTTAAAATGAAATAGGGGAATCGAGATCTTGATTGCCCTCAACCAAAGGATTCTATTAAACCATGTGCAAATTTTAGAACAATAAACAAACCAAGATGTGAAGTGAACTTGAAATGACCTCCTTATGTCATAAATCAAGAAATTACACCTTTTTTGTCCATTATTATACTCTTTAGTTAATTGATTTTATTTTTAAAATTATTTACAAAACCAACCCCCTTATTTAGTTATGTTTATTGAAGATGCACAATTTAAACCTTCATTTCTCCTTGATAGATGACCTAGGGTCTGCCCTATTCTATAAATAAACTTTTAAAATGATATAAATATGACAATTCATGAAAACATGATCAGGTAACATGAATATTTCTTCTCTATTTAGGAAGAAGGTGCTTACTAGAGTCTAATTTTAGTGTCCTCAAGAGTCTTAGTTTATTTTGATTTCCAATTTACTTAGTTGGATAGTGATCCATACTCAAGTGAGTTACATATGGAACCTATAGGTTAGAGCTCATAATATGTGTCTCAAATTAATTTTTTTAGTTCCCATACATATTATCATGGATGATGTTTTGATTGTGGTATATTAGCTTTGGTTTCCTTATTATTTAATTCTAATACTCTTTAGTTTTTATTTGTCTTTGTTTATTTTTTATTATCTTTGCTCTATTATCTTGGGGTTTTCTCTTGGTATAAATTTTGAGGTAAAACAAAAGGGTAATTTTTAGAGTATGGTTTATATGGTTTTTTTCATTAAAATGGATTTATATGTGTGCATGGATTTTGGATAAAAGAATCCTGATATGAGAAAATGGATTTCCAAGTAATTTTTAAATTTTAATAAAACGAATTAGAATTTTTAGAAAAATTTTAATGGGTTTTTAAATTTTTTTAAGGCATAAAATATATTTTATAAATGTATTTAAAACTAGAAATTCTAGTTGATTTTGGAAAATAAAATGAATAGACTCTATGGTTCTTATCTGCTGGGTTGTTGAGATCACACCCAACTGACACCACTCATTTTAATAGACTGAGTGGCCTTTTTTACTTTTTATTTTGGATTTTCATAATGAGTTATGAGGTTTTGATAAGGAGTGATCTTGGGTTATAGGGGTAAGTTTAATCAAGTATATCAGTGTTTTTTTCAATGTTTAGATCATGTCAACCATGTAGTCCTTTTAATACGTTCTACAGTTGGAGGTTTAGTGTTATTGAATAGGTAAATGATAGGAATTTTTTATAGGTCATTTCTATATGGGAAGGTGTTTGGAGTGTTATTTGAGAGTTTAGTTTTATTTTTCGGCTACCCAGATTTATCTTTTTTTCTTTATTATTTGTTTTTAGAATGATGGAATTTTGTCATAATTCAATTTTTTTTAAATTATGTTTACCTTGGAAGAATAGTTCTTGTTTATTCTATTATGATTCTTTGGTACATGTATATAGCCTGTGGGGATTGCGAACTCCCCTTGGGTCAATGGAAGATTAGTTTGCGTTCTAGTTTAGGTGGTAGCCCGATTTAATTTTATAGAAATGGTATTAAATATGGGATTTTAGGAGGACCCATGTTTCATAATACCCTTTGTTATTTTGGATGTCTGGTGGATAGAGGTAGGACCATTGGGTCTTGAGCAAGAGGTATGGAAAGAGAATAACAAATTCATTCTCATGTTAAACCTTGAGTTACCATGGGAAATTGGGTTTCATTTATGAAGTAATGGTTTTGGGTATGCACTATGTTGACCTCAACTGTTTTGATAATCTCAATTATGTTTCCATATGATTTGATAATCCCAAATAATGATTATCTTTATAATAATTATTCGTTCAATCTATGAAATCATATTATTAAGTTGATAAAATATCAAAATGATCATTGGAATATGTTAATCAATGTTTATTTATGTTTATACATGCTTTGAAATAATTCTAACTCAATATGGATATGATTTTCATAAAACAGATAAGTGTTAAGCTTGTGCGTCACTGATACAAAGAGCTACTGATAAGGCTAAGTACACCGGTACAAAAGTCTACTGGTATGCACAAGTCGACTGATACAGACCAACCGGTACATAGCCTACCGATAGAGTAAGTTCACTGATATGCGTAAGTCCACTGTTATTCGTAATAGTCACCGATACAGACATAGTCTACCGATAAGTACCGATAAAAACAGACAGACAGCTACCAATACAAACAGACAGCTACCGATATCAAATTCTACTAATATCAAAGTCTACCGATACAAAAAAACAGCTACTGGTATGAAGTCTACTGATATACAGAGAGAGCCACCGCTACACACAGCTACCGATATATATGAGTTACCGATAGAAGGAGATACCTATAGAATAAGCTACCGATAGAAGGAGCTACTGATAGAAGGAGCTACCAACAGAAGGAGTTGCCGATAGAAGGAGCTATCGATTCAAGCCGTCTACTGTTATAAAGAGTAACAGCTACCGATACCGACCTACTGACTCATGTCCACCGATACAAGCTCACTGATACTAAGAGCTACCAATGGAAACCAGTCATTGTTTCTCTAAACGCTATTTTTATTTGTTTATTTAGAACCTATCATATTTTATGTTTTTAATGCATCTACTATTAATTAATGATAGTTGTTGGCTTGTCAGGGAACCATACCTCATACCTGCATAAGTAATCATACTTTTTGTTGGACCACATGAGCTATATAATGGAAGCTCAAACTTCTAAATAAAATGGATGGTGATCGATCAGTCTTTTCATGCAAAAACAAAACCTTCTTCTGGAGATACACAAGGACTTACATGAAAAGAAGAAGAAGGAAGAACACATACTGAATCTGTAGAACCTGAAAATTTAAGGAGTAAAGAGCTTCAACTAATTCACCTACACTCAAGCTGATCAAGCTGATCAACCTGGACTTGGAAGTCAAATACAAAAATGACACTCTTTTTTTCTTGAAAAAAACTAGAGAAGGACTCAAATCTTTATCTGCATCAATTAAAGGATTCCAGATATTCAATCAAAACACATAGAGCATTCTATACTCATCTCTATTTTTTATCTCTATTGTGTTTCATTTATTTACATTTTTAGGAGTGTGTGTGCTCTGTATTTTTAGACACACACTTTCTCCTGTGCTGAACTGGAGGATTTATAAATAATCACTCAATCTCTATCTTACTCTCTTGTATCCCACTGTGGATAGTGGTCGAGGACATGTGTGACCTGGATATCCTGAGTGCTATTGTTTTTGTTTTCCTGCATAGAACTATGGTAGAGGTATTACTACCTGGACAGTCTTTGTACTGTTTTTTTTCGATCCAGGGTGTGGATCAGTGTTTATATAAATTGTTTGGGAGGACTAAGTCTCATCTTGAGACTGAACCTCATGGTTATATCTATTGTGAATATTATCTTTAGTTTAAGTTATTTTCTATTTCGTTGATAATTACTTTAAATTCAAATTTGATTGAATGTAACTATGATAGTTAAACTTGAAAGTGTTTATAACTTTTGTTAGCCAGTAAGTTAGTTTCAAAAGTTACTTAATCCTCATATTGAGTTAACTGAGAAATAATCAATATCTTAAGAAACTAATTGAAACCATTCAAGCATTATAAATTCACTACATTTTAGCTTATTATTTAATTTGGGGGATTTTAATCATAAAAATTTTAACAGAAATTTTAATTGGAACTCAATTCACCCACCTCTTGAGTATCCACTCCGACCAACATTTGGTATCAGCGGATTGTTATTAATTAAGGTTTTTCAAATACTCTGTTTTTCAACTGTTATTTTATTTGTATCTTAAAGATCTTAAATTTATGTTAGTTATAAATTTTATCTCTTTAAATATATTTTCTAAAATTTAATTATGTATAATAGAATGGAAGGTGGCTCTACCAATAGGACAACTTTATTTAATGGTGTTAATTATGCCCAATGGAAACTGAAAATGAAAATTCATTTAGAAAGTATGGGATTTGATATTTGGAAAGCTATAGAAACTCTGTATAAGATTCCATAACCTGAAAGAACTACATGGGATGAAACTACGAAAACTGCTTACAATAATATTTGTAAAGAAATGAATGCCTGGTACTGTGCTTTAGGAGATGAATAATTTAATCAAATATCTGCTTGTAAAACTTCTTATGAAATTTGGGATACTTTGGCTATTTCCCATGAGGGAACAACCAATGTTAAGGAAATGAGATTGAATACCTATACTATTAAATTTGATAATTTTACGATGAAGCCTGGTGAACCTATTTCTGACATGTATCTCAGGTTCAACGAAATTGTAAATACAATGAGTTCACTTGGAAAAGTTGTTCCTGCAAAAGAGAAAATCATGAGGATACAAAGATGTATGCTAGAGAGATAGAGAGGCACATCAGTTTCAATAAGAGAATCATGTGATATAAGTTCATTACCTGTTAAGTAGTTAATTGGTAAGTTAATGATGTATGAAGAAGAGATAAAGGTAAACAAAGAAGAAGATGATGAACCAAAGAGTAAGTCAGTGGAATTTAAGTCTACTTCCTCAAAGAGAAAGGACAAAGAGATAGTTCACATACCTACTAAAAGCTCAATAAGTGGAGGTTCAGATTCTGATAGTGATGAAGAGATGGCTCAAATATCCAGGAGATTTAAGAAATTATATAGGAAGAAGAAATTTTTTAGAAAACCTAATTATAAAAGTATGTATGACCAACGGGGTAATTAGAAGAGAGATGATAAAGATGATGAGATAGTGTGTTTTGAATATAAAAGGAAAGGAAAAATTAATTCTGACTGTCCAAAATTGGAGTTCAAGAAGAAATATGATTATAAGGACAAAAAATATAAGAAAGCTATGAAGGAAACATGAATTACTTCAAAAGACAGCACAAGTGAGTTTGAGGTTTCTGATTCTAAAAAGAACCATGCTAACATGTGTTTCAGGACTAATACTTCTGAGGTACCTATTTCCCCTATGCTGAATGATTATTATTCTGGGAATGAAATTGATTCAAATAGTGATGATATTTCTAAAGATGAATTATTTGAATACTGTAATATGTTAGAAGATACATGCAATTAGCTTAAGTATAAGTACAAATCATTAAATAAATAGTATGCCTTGTCTAGTACTGTTAAATATGATCATAGTATAGAAAAGGAAATGAATGTTCAACTATTAAAGGAGAAAAATCAACTTAAATTGTCTAATGAGAAACATAGAATAGATCTTGAAAATGTCACTAATGTAAATAACACACTTACTAAAATTTTGGGCGTAGAAGTTGCACCAAAATATACTACTGGTTTTGGCTATCATTCTGGATAGAGAAAGATTACAAAGAATAGATTTATTACTAAATATGGACAGTATGCTGCTAGTTATAGTTTTGGAAACTCTTATACCTCAACTAGCTATTCACATAGTTATTGATCAAAAAAAGTTAATCTTTCAAAAATATCTTGAGTCTACTAATTATATAAAACCCATTAGACAAATATGGGTACTAAAAGTTTTTCTTGTTAACTTGTCTGTACCAAATAAAATTTGGGTACCAAAATCATTTTCTGTTTAAACCTGTTTTGTAGAAGACTTGGCTGAAGAGTTCCTATAAGAAGATATGGTAGTTGGATAGTGGATGTTCGAGTCATATGACTGGAGATTACTCATGATTCAAGAGTTTAATCAAATTTTATGGAGGGAATATCACCATTGGTGATAATTCAAAAGGAAAATCGTCGGTTTCGGCCAGATTGGTAACACTGATTCAATTTTAATTTCTAAAGTATTATTTTTTGATGGATTAAAATTCAATCTATTAAGTATTTCTCAGTTGTGTGATGATGGTTTCAATGTTAAATTTGAAAATGATTCTTGCCATGTATTTTATTGTAAATTTTTCTACCTTGAGAAATGAAAATGTATATGCTGTAGATTTAAATTCTTTAGCCAAACAAATAGTTACTTGTTTGAATGCTTTTCATAACGAGTATTGTCTATGGAATAGAAGATTAGGAGACTGATATTTTCATTCACTTAAGAAACTAACTGAGAAAAATTTTAGTTAGAGACCTACCTCAACTAAAATTTCCAACAGACAAAGTTTTTATTCCCTGTCAAAAGGGAAAGGAACATAAAGTTTCATTAAAATTAAAGAATGAAGTTTCAAATTTTCAACCTCTTGAGTTGGTTCATATGGACTTGTTTGGACCTTTTAGAGTTTCTAGTTTGAATGGGAAGCACTATGTCTATGTCTTAGTATATGACATTTCTAGATACACTTGGGTATATTTTCTAGCTCACAAAAGTGAATCTTGTTCTTATTTTATCAAATACTCCAAGTCTGTAGAGAACTTTAGTGGACTTAAGATTAAAACCTTGAGATGTGATCATGTCCGTGAGTTTAAAAATCATGAATTTGAATCATACTGCTCACACAATGGCTACAATCATAATTTCTCTTCCCCTAAGACACCTCAACAGAATAGTGTAGTGGAAAGAAGGAATAGAACCCTTCAGAATATTGCAATAACTATGCTTAATGAGTATGACCGACCTGTTTAATTATGGGCTGAAGCTATGAATATAGCTTTTTATATTATAAATAGAGTCTTTATTAGACTTATTCTCAAAAAGACCCCTTACTAACTTTGGAATAATAGTAAACCTAAAGTTAGTTAATTCAGAGTTTTTGGTTGCAAAATCTTAATTCTTAATACTAAGGATAATCTTGACAAATATTCTTCTAAAAGTGATGAGGGAATCTTTCTAGGTTACTCTATAACCAGTACGTCTTATAGATTCTTCAAAAAAAAGAACCAAATGTGTGGAAGAATCAGTACATATCAAATTTGATGAAACTAATCCGCATGAACCTAAGTCTTCTCTTGAAAATATTGAAGAAGATCTATCTATTCTGGACCTTAATGGTAAAAATAGTGAACCTGCTGTAAAGCCAAGAAATTATGGAAATATTCCAGAATCTGCTTCTGGTGAAACCGAACCTAGAGAAGAACCTGAAATTTCCGGTCCTACCTTTACTATATCAACTAGGATTCTAAAGAATCATCCTTTATATGTTTTTGTAGGTAATCTTTATAGAGGTACATAGACTAGAGCTTCTCTAAGAAATCAGGTTTAAGATCAATCCTTTCTTTCACTGTTAGAACCTAAAAATATCAATGATGCAATCAATGATGAATTTTGGGTAATGGATATGTAAGAAGAATTAAATCAATTTGAAAGAAAAAAAAGTCTGGGAATTATTTGAAAGACCTAAGGACACTTTGAACATAGGCAGCAAATGGGTTTTTAGGAATAAAGTTGATTAATCAGGAAACATAGTTAGAAACAAGGAAAGGTTAGTTGCACAAGGGTATAGTCAAGAGGAAGGAATAGAATATGAAGAAACCTTTGCACATGTAGCTAGATTAGAATCTATTAGGATTCTACTTTCCTATACTGCTCATCTGAATTTCAAGTTATATCAAATGGATGATAAAAGTTCTTTTTTAAATGATTTTATAATTGAAGATGTTTATGTTGAACAACCACCAAGATTTACTAATCCTCATTTTTCAAATCGAGTTTTTATGATCTCTAAATATTTATATGGTTTAAAACAAGCTCCACGAGCTTGGTATCATAGACTTAGTAGTTTTCTTATTTCAAAAGGTTTTTCTAAAAGAATTGCTGATCCAACTCTCATTATCAAAAGAATTTCTAAAGATGTTTTGATAGTACAAATCTATGTTGATGATATTATTTTTGGATATTCTAAAAATTATTTGTGTATTGATTTTTCAAAGAGTATGCAAAATGAATTTGAAATGATTTTAATGGGAGAACTCAAATATTTTCTTGGATTTCACATTTTTCAAAATGAAAATGGTATTATTTTAAATCAAATTAAATATACAAAGAATCTTTTAAAATGTTTTGGTTTAGAGAGTATTAAGGAAAGTGATACACCAATGAGTACTATTTGTAAGTTGGATGCTGATGAAGCTGATCAACCAGTGGATCAAACCAACTACAGAGGTATTATTGGGAGTCTACTCTGTCTTACTGCTATTCGACCTGATATTATGTTTAGTGTGTGTATGTGTGCAATATATTAAGCTAATCAAAAAGAGTCACACTTTCTTGATATTAAAAGAATTTTCAAATATATGAAACATACTACTAACATAGGATTATTTTATCCAAAAGTACAATCATTTGATTTAATATGTTATTCAGATACTGACTTTTCTGGTTGAAAGTTAGATAGAAAGAGCACTTCTTGAACATGTCATATTCTAGGTAAGTCCCTAGTATCTTGGTGTAGTAATGAGAAGAACTTGGTTGCATTTCCTACTGTTGAAGAAGAATACATTACTGCTGGTAGTTGTTGTGCACAGATTCTGTGGATGAAACACACTTTACTAGACTGTGTATATCAATTTAGACATGTATCAATAAACTGTGATAACACTAGTGCGATTAATATCTCAAAGAACCTTGTATCTCACTCTAGGACCAAACACATTAATGTAAGGAACCAATTTTTGAGAGATCATTACCAAAAGGGTGATATTACTCATGAATTTATAGGTATTGAACATCAATGAGATGACATTTTCATCAAACCTTTAAGTTCAGATAGGTTAAGTTACATTAGACAAGATTTAGGAATGATAGACATTGTAGAGCGGAAACCTCACTGTTAAAAACCTCACCATTAGAAACCTCGCCGTTAGAAACCTCACTATTATACCTCACTAGTATGAACCTCACTGATATACCTCACTATTAGTAAACCTCACCGATATACCTCATCGGTAGGAATCCTCACCAGTACATCTTACCGTTAGTTTGTGTTGTTTTTAAACTTCGTATCTTTTGTCGTAGGAATATGTATCGTCTGTACTATACTTATTATGCTTTATTTATTTACTTTGTGATTCCTAAATGATAAAACATAAGTCTTGACCTCATCTCAATCCACCTCAAACCCTTTACCTTCAAGTCTTATCTCCCAAACCATTGTTTCCCTCGAACCCTAAGCCTCATGATTCGTAGAATGGAAAGAGTGAAGAGACCATTAGTAAGCTAGAAGGATGATGAACAGAATGCCAAAAGACTCAAATGATAGTCTAGTAGTTGTAGTGAAGTGAAGAAACCTACAAATCTGCACCTCGTCCAAAGGGAAATAGTAGTTGAGAAAGATCTATGTGCGGAATGGTTGATGACCAGTAAGTCATTAGTTCTAGAAGTACAGGAAGATCTGAAATGGGTAGAGTGCTTCTCAAATAACAACGACCTTTATTATCCCATGCTGGTAAAAGAGTTCTATGCGTTTGTGTGATTTGAGAAATCTGAAAAGGAGAATAGGATGATATCAGTAATGAATGGCAAGACAATATCTTTTTCGTCTATTGAGTGGGCTGAGTGCCTGAGAGTTCCAGATGAAGGAGAGTTTGAGTATTTCTCGAAATCAGTACCTCCTACTAGTAACATCTTTGAATATGAAGCTGCCTTGGAAGAATTAACAGGAGATGGAACACCAAGAAAATTAGTTTCTATATAAATGGATGGAGATAACTTGTTACTTTTCAAGTTCATCCAACATGTGCTAAATCTAAGAAGAGGGGAATTTGAAAATTTGAAGTACCAAAATATTTATTTGTTGATTTTGCTGAGGCATGGTTTCAAGGTAAATTTGGGTAGGCTTCTAATTATTCAAATTGAAGATATGACCCGGCCGAAGTCAAAAAATAATACTCTATTCTTTTCCAAGTTAATTTTAGTTATGATCACAGTGAATGGAGTAGCTGAGTCTCAGAATGAGACAGTGGTAGTAAGGAAAATTTTTTGCATCACAAGAATTATTTGTAAGTACATGAAGATCAATTGGAATCCTTGGAGAAGAGAATGGATCAGTGATGAAGGGAATATGTATGATAAGTTTAATCTTGTGGATCATCCTTCTAGTCATAAGGATGGGAGGGATCTAGGTCTATGACTTGATGAATAGAAGACTCAGTATAGTGATGATACTAATGAGGAGGATACCTCTATAGCTGATTCAAGGGATTCAGACTTGCCTCCAAGTCCTGTTGCTGAAGTTGTATCACCTGGAAAGGAAACAGTGTTGGAAGTAAGCAATGAAAATGCCCCTATTGATGAGGAAGACCAGCCTACTCCAGAGAATGAGGAAGAAGAAGAATCTAAAAGTAAAGAATCTGGTTCTGGTTTCTTGAGTATTAGTCCACTGATTGGGTACTCAATGCCTACTGAGGAAATTGATGAAGTATATATACCTACACCTATTCCTGAGGAGCCTCCTACTATTGAATTATAGATGGATTGGGAAGATTCTTCTGAGGAAGACCGAGCTGCTGAGGATGCTATTGCTATACAAGTGAATGCACAATTTGAGGGGGAGTATTCTACCAGATTTGGAAATGATTCAGTAGCTGTTGAGATTGAATACTGGATAGAAGACCCAGGTTTTGTATTTTTTGGGTTGGACTATCCTGATTCAGAAGATGAGACACCCATCAACAGATCATAAGTTGACTATAATATCCTTTCTGAGTTTTTACCTGAGGATGTGCTAAGAAAAGCTGATCTAGACCAGTTGAAGTCTGATCTTAAGACCTCGTTTTTGGAAGAGATAAGAAGAATGGAAACCTCTTTAATATCATCCATTAAATCTGTTATGAATGACTATGTAGCCAACATTGTTTCAGAAAGAGCACCTGTAGTGGTGCTTGGCAATCTGGTTACTAAGGCTAATCTTGAATCTTTAAAGGCTGATTTGAATGAGACTTGGACTGCATCTGTTACAGACTAAAAGAGCTATTTTGTTGAGGAGATAAGCAATATGAAAAAATCTTTTGAACTCTCTCTTTGATGTACTGTGTCAACCATAATGACAGAGATGATGAATGTGATAAGATTATGTCATACTCAGATTGAGAGCTGGACAGGAACTATTATTTCCTTGAAGTAGTCTGTTGCTTCTTTAACTACCTTGAGTAGTTCTCAAGCTCAAACGAATGTTGATATCAATTAAATGAAAGGTGTAGTAAGGCAATTTGTGGATCTCTTTGAATATTTTAAGAAGTCTGTCAAATAGCATGTGAGCACCACATATTTGGTTGTCCAGAAGCTGATAAGAAACTTGACCCAATCTTTCAAGGAGAATATAGCATTCACTGTTAAACCTCTTGCTTCATCCAGTGCTTCTATATATATTGATTAGATTCGAGCTGTGATGAAAGAATATCATGGACAGTCTTCTACCAGTGGCTCTATAGACTCTGCTGCCTTGACCCAATTAGTGACTACCACATGGGATATAATGAAAATTGTTCAGGATTTTATGTGAGAGGCCACTGCTTCTCATAAATAAGTAAAGGAAAAGGTGTATTAATACTTCCAAAGGGTCTATACCAATCATCAACTCAACAATCATTTCAAGCTTTTGTTAGAAAACATGAAACTACCTCCAGTCACTCAGGCTTTTAGAGAATAAGTAAGAAAGCTCAGGGAGTTGACTCGTGCTATAGACAAGTTTATAGAGAACAAGGACAACTTTATATCTTCTATGGAGAGAGGAGGAGGAATCATTATGGACTTTAAGAATCTGTTGCTGACATTTTTGCATGTATACATCACTCCTATCATTTCACCTCCAGCCATGCCTACCTCTGCTCAGTCTGCCTCCATTCCTCAGATGACTCCAGTCCATGAAATCCGGAGCCTCACTCCTATGATCACACAGTGAGCTACCCACTACAGCCCAAGAATAGTCTCTATTTCTCAACCTCCAGTAGTGCTTTTTCGAATTCTCAAGCCTTCTACTAAAGCTACCCATCCTGATTCTACCTCCAAACCCAAGCCAAAATACAAAGTGGACATTCAAGAGCTGGATTGATTAGTGGATAGGACCTTTGATATGAATCACTTGTATTCTTTTTTTCAATTCTATATTTCTATGTATTTTTTCCTCCAGTAATATATAACTGCTTTCATTCTCTCTTACCTTATGTTACTTCTCTCATCCTTTCTTTCCTACTTTTTTCTAATCACAAAGGGGGAGAAATATGATAAATATGAGAAATATGAGCATAATATTTTCATTCCTTTGGTAAATTTGTTTTATAACTCTACCTCTGATACCGTGGGGTACATCTGTTGTACAAATGGGGAGAAATTTGAGAAATAGGAGAAATATGAGCATACTATAATTTTACCTTTTATAATTTTATCTCAGATACATTTGTTTTATAATTCTAGTATATTTGTTACCTCTAATACAATTGCCTTTAATACTATATCCTCTGATAAATTACCAATTATTTTGGATTATAATATCATAATTTGTGATTATCAAAAAGGGGGAGATTGTTAACCTCACATGTTTTGATAATCTCAATTATGTTTTAATATGATTTAATAATCCCAAATAATGATTATATTTATAATAATTATTCTTTCAATCTATAACATCATATTATTAAGTTGATAAAATATAAAAATGATCATTGGAATATGTTAATAAATGTTTATTTATGTTTATAAATTCTTTGAAATAATTATAACTCAATATTGATATGATTTGCATAGAACAGATAAGTATTAAGCTTGTGAGTCACTGATACAAACAGCTACCGATAAGGCTATGTACGCCAGTATAGAATTCTACCGGTATACACAAGTTGACTAATACAAACCTAACAGTACATAGCCTACCGATATAGTATGTTCACTGATATGCATAAGTCCACCAGTATGCACAATAGTCACCGATACAGACATAGTCCACCGATAAGTACCGATACAAACAGATAGACAGCTACCGATACAAACAGACATCTACCGATATCAAATTCTATCGATATCAAAGTCTACTGATATAAACAAACAGCTACTGGTATAAAGTCTGCTGATATACAGAGAGATCCACTGCTACATGCAGATACCGATATAGATGAGTTACCGATAGAAGGAGATAACGATTCAATAATTCTATCATTATAAATAGTAACAGCTACCGATATAGACCTACTGACTCAAGTCCACTGATACAAGCTCACTAATACTAAGAGAAACCATTGGAAACCAGTCACTATTTATCTAAACCCTATTTCTATTTGTTTATTTAGAAACGGTCATATTTGATGTTTTTAATGAATCTGCTATTAATTAATGACATTTGTTGGCATGTCCGGGAACCGTACCTCGTACCTGCAGAAGTAATGATACTTTTTGCCAGACCACATGATCTATATAAGGGAAACTATAACTTCTAAAGAAAATAGGTGGTGATCAATCAGTCTTTTCATGCACAAACAAAACATTCTTATGGAGATACACAAGGACTTACATGAAAAGAAGAAGAAGGAAGAACACATACTGAATCTGTCGAACCTGAACATTCAAGGAGTAAAGATCTTCAATGACTTCACCTACACTCAAGCTGATCAAGCTGACCAACCTGGACCTGGAAGTCAAATACAAAAACGACACTCGGTTTTTATTGACAAAAACCTGAGATGGACTCGAAGCTTCATCTGCATCAATCAAAGGAGTCCATAGCTTCACTAAAAACACATAGAACATTCTAAACTCATCTCTTTTTGTTTAGCTCTATTGTGTTTCATTTATCAACATTTTGAGCAGTGTGTGTGCTCTGTATTTTTAGACACACGCTGTCTCCTGTGATGAACTAGAGGATTTATAAATCCTTACTCAATCTCTTTCATAATCTCTTATATCCCATTGTGGATAGTGGTAGAGGTCAAGTGTGACCTGGATAGCCTAAGTTCTATTGTATTTGTTTTCCCACGTAGAACTGTGGTAGAGGTCTTAGTACCTAGACAGCCTTTGTATTGTTTTTTTCCCTGATCCAGGGTGTGGATCAAAGTTTATATAAACTGTTTGAGAGTTCTAAGTCTCGGCTTAAGACTGAACCTCTTGGTTATATCTGATGTGCATATTATATTTAGTTTAAGTTATTTTCTATTCCACTACTAATTACATTAAATTCAAATTTGTTTTAAAGTAACTCTAATAGTTAAACTAGCATGTGTTTATAACTTCTGTTAGCCCATAAGATAATTTCAAAAGTTACTTAATCCTCAGATTGAGTTAACTGAGAAATAATAATTCTCTTGAGAAACTAATTGAAACCTTTCAAGATTTATAAATTCACTACAGTTTAGCTTATTATTTAATTTGGGGGATTTTAACCATAAAGTTTTTAACAGAAATTTTAATTGGAACTCAATTCACCCCCCTCTTGAGTATCCACTCCGACCAACACACTATTTTATGTTAATGAATTTTTTTCATTTTAGGATCAAATAGGAGTTGAGATGGAGGTACAATGTGAGCATACATGTCTTGGTAACCCATCTGGATCCTGCATGCATGGTTCTTTTTACTATCATTGATAGTTTTGTGATTGAAACTTGGTCTACCAAGCCATGCGACTAATTCATACACATTCACCAGTCCCATATAGTTTGGTTCTGTATTCCATGATACTAATTCATTGGATTCTAATTGGATTATTTTTTTATAAAGATTTTTTTAGGGATTAGAAAAAAAGAAAAAAAACAACATAATTTTGGATATTTCAAAAGGGGGAGTGTCCGTTTAAATTTGTTTAATGGAATTTTAATATTTAAAACAGAAGCGTGAAATTTGAAATGAGTATTTTAAATGAAAGGTTGTTTTTAAAAATTTTAAATGGGTTTTGTGTTTGGATAATGTTTTATGGATATTTTTTGTTGGTGTTTTGATATTTATATGCATTTTGAATCAAGAAAGTTGGTTTTGAAATCTATTAAGGAGGTTTTATAATGAAAATTTAAAAATTAATTTTTGTTTGGGAATTTGAAAAGTTTTTTAATAGAGGAATTTAGAGGTTTTTAAATGGTTTTTAAAATTAATCTTTGATTTTTTTAAAATTTGAATTTGTGGTTTTGAAATGGATAAAAGGGGGACTTTTATGGTTTAATGTTGTATATTTTGGTAGTTTTTTGGGTTGATTTTTTTAAATTGTTATTTTTAGATGGAAAATGATTTTTGGATGGAAATGGATGTTTCTTTGAATGTGATTAGATGGGGTCATGTGTCTCTCCCTATTATTTAAAGTATAATCTCCAATAGTCTTGAGCATTGTCAAGTTTGGGTGGTCATCTATTTAGGGTGAATCCTATCAGATGTTCCTCCTAATATCTTTTCATATATGTTTATTATAAATTGAGGTGAATTTGGGTTTTCTTATGTATAATTGTACAAAATGATTTATTTAGATTTCAAGTGTGCCTTTGGGTGGTGAGGTTTGGTTTTGGTCTCTTGGTTTTGGGGAAAGACCTTGGGTGTGCTTCTAGTACCTAGGAAATATTTTTTAACCAATTGAGAATATGCACTTGCCAGTATCTCTTTTATTTTATGGGATCGCCTTTTTTCACTATCCTGTGTATAAGGTATCATTTTAAAAATTCATTATTATTGACCTATGGTTCAAACCCCTGACGTTTCAAGGGAAAAGTTACAATTTATGCCTTATTTTCTTTTTTACTAGTATAGGGGTTATTTTTGGACCTTGAGATGATTATTTTAGAATATTGGGAGTTTGTTTAAGGGTTTTTATTTCCTTTGGGAATGGTTTAGTAGAGATTTTAATGTATACCTTCCTACTTTACTTACTTATCGATGAAAATTTGTTGGTATTTAGGTGGCTTCCTTTGGGATGTTTGTATTTGGATTATTAAGTGTGGTTCTTGTTTGAAGAGTTGGATGTCTAGTGGTATGATGTATTTTTTTAGGTAATTTATTTGGGCTATCTTCGTTGGAAACACACTTCATGTTTGTTAATGAGCTTTATAAGTCCCTTTTTTTTTGAACCACTATCCTATGGATGGTTTTAAATAGAGAGGAGACCCATTATAGGTCTTCATTTTGTGATTTATTCATTAGCGGTCGGATGTGAAATGTTCCTCAATGGCATAGAAAATTATTAGGTGTTTTTTATATTTTTATAGTGTATTAGGTTAACTTTATTCCAGGCAGCTTAATAGATCAAGTCATAACTTTTTCTTCATTCTCGTTTAAGGTTTTTATTTGAGTCTCCTTATGTTAGAAGGATTTCTGATGGAAGAATACATTATGATGGGGAGGATTATTATACCCAAATTTTTATTTCGATAATTTATTTATTTATTTATTTTTAATTTTTTCACCATCTATTTTTGGGGCTGATACTTTTTAATTTTTAAAATTTTAAGACCTTTGGCATGCCTCATAGTAAACAACATGTTAGTGAAAACCATGTAGATACTGTGCGATAGGGTTTTCATGTGAAATATCCATTTCTCATGGTTAGAACATGGTTTTCCAAATAATGTGAGTAAAATATGAAGGTACCCTATGTGACCAGTAAGGGTACATGGTTGTCTCTTAGTTTGGGTACCTGCGTGACAACCATTCGATACACCCATTGATTTTAAAACCTAAAACAATTTAACTATTCCCTCACAATTATTTACCTTTATGTGACTCCTACCTATCCACCTCTCCTATTTATCACCCACAACTAAGCCTTATCCCTTCTCACAAGCTCTGTCCCTCCTCAAATCTCCTCCAGTTCATGATTTCTCTTACGATTTTGAGTAGGAATTAGTCCAAGTGATTCTCATTATTCCTCTCCTTATCCCTTCAATTTTCCTTATATTACTCTATTGTATCACACCCTATCCAAACCTATGATAGGTTTTTACCCAAATATCTTGTTGTTTTGGTTTCTTATAGTGTGTTATCTTCTCTTAGAACCTTCTAATCTCTATTGTTAATGGGTTTGCATAATATTCTCAAGTTCCAGACAGGTGTTTCTATGATTTGGTTTTCCCCTGATTTACCACATAATCTTGGGAATTTTAAATTTATTCCTTTAAATTTATAAATTCAAGTTGGGATCAATTAAATTTAAATATTTCTGTCATTCAAGGTTTTAAAGTGACTAAAAACGATTTTGAAATGGGGTTTTGGGGATTTATCTCCGCCTTTAGTCTGCATTTAAAAATAAATTATGGTTTTGACTAATAAAATATTCATGGTGTTTTTCATTGATAAATTGGGTGTTTAAATTTTATTTTAGGTATTTTATAAATTTTTATTATGTGATGCATGGATTTTAAGGGGTTAATTGACTAAGATTCCTTTTTTTAGAAATTTTGTAAGGATCTTTGTTTCAGCATCTTATTGTTGACTTTGATTTATGTTACATATGCCTCTTCCTATATTGGTTTTATACACATATGTATGGGTACATATATATATATACATGTGCATATATTCATAATCTAATATGTGAATATGATTATTGAGATTTTTTATGAATATATGTATATATATATACATATGTATATAATTTTTTAAAAGTATAATTTTGAAAATTTAAACAAATGTTTTAATTTTTTTAATTTTTTTTAAATAGATGTTTTTAGATTATATTTTTATTTAAAAAAAGTGGATCTTAACAAATGATTTCAAAATGGTTTTAAGAAAAAAAAATATTTGTAATTGAAATTTTAAAACAGGTTTTGAAATAAGGTATGGTTCCACATTTATTTTTATTTTGGGATCCTATTGATGCGTTGGATGATTTATATGTTGTATGTTTTGTGGCTGGAACATGGGAGACATTAGGTAGTATGGAAACAGGATGGGTGCTGCTTAAATAAGGAACAAGGTACTAGCTAGAGTCCAATTCTAGTGAGCTCAAGAGGCATGGGTTACATTGATTTTCAGGTCACTTAACTGAAAATTATTCCATAAGTGAGTCACTTACCATTGGAACCTAAAGGTTTGAACCCATCCCATTTGTATTAAATTTTGATTTCCTTAGAGACCATACATATTATTATGGATGATTTTGTGATTATGGTAAATTTCCTCTATTACCTTAATTATTTTTTAGTGTTGTACGTTAGTTTTTATGTGAACTTACCTATTTATCATTTATATTATATTTAATCCAATATATTGGGTTTTTCTTTCGATATCATGTTTTAGGTAAAATGGAAGGGGAATTTTAAAATCATGTTTCACATGGGTTGTTTTCATTAATATGAATTTATAAGTGTGTGTGTTCTGTGTTTTTCATAAAAGATGATTATGTTGAGAAAATGGATTTCTAAGTGATTTCTTCATTTAAATAAAATAAAATGTAAGTTTTAGAAAATGGTTGAATTTCATGTTTGGTTTTATTAAAGTAATGAAAGGTATTTTTAAAATGTATTTCAAACTAGTATTTATTGTTTATTTTGGAAAATAATATTCATGGTATTTGCGGTTCTTACTTACTGTAATGTCGATCTCACACCCTACTTATGCCACTCAGTGTTTGTAGATCAAGTGGCCTTCTATAGGTCTTAGATTGGACTCTCAAAATGGGTTCTACGGTTTAAACAGGGGGTGACCTTGAGTAATAGGGGTTCATTTTATTAGTTATGTTAGTATTTATTTTTAGCATTTATCTCACATTATAAACATAGGACTCTTTCTGCTTTCTATGGTAAGAGGTTTAGTGTTATTGTGACGGTTGATGATATTCATCTGTTTCAGGACATTTCTTTATGTGAGTATATTTAGATTGTGAGTTGAGGTTTTAATTTTATTATACTAATGCTCTTATTTATATTGTGTTTGTTTTATTTCTATTTATTTGTATTTGGGGTGAAAATTCAATATATAGATAAGTTTTGAAGGAATATAAGTATAATTATTGTGCTATTTAAATTATGTTTATCTTTTCAAAAGCATCCACTTTTATTGTATTCTGATGCCTTGATTATAGTTAAAAGACCATGGAGTTTGGGAATTCCCTTCAGGTTAGTGATGGAATTATTGGGGAGTTAGTTCAGATGGCGGACCGAAATGGTTTATTACACACATTCATAGAGTATTCCTCCTACTAGAACTCAAATTTCAACAGTTGGATTTTCTAACAATCTCACAATCTCTAAAAACTCACTTTAAACTTTTGAAAACCCTAAAATGATCACTTTCTTGATCAAAATAAAAAAACTCATACAATTTTGTATTTTCAACCCTTAAACTATCATGTCAAATCCAAATCAATGCCTTTATTAATTTAATATGATCCTAAATCATTACAAAAGTGTGTTATAACTTATATCAAATCACGTGATATGTAATTTGATGCATTTATATTTTAAATAGAACATTTATGATTTAAAATTTATTTTTTAAATGTTTATAATACATGAAATGTTTCTAATACCCATAACACATAAAATTATATCCGTAAAATTCATATAAACAAAACAAAAAAATAATATTTATATATTGTGAACATAAAATTTTTTAAATCATAATATAGAACATTTATATAACAAAGACATGCAATTTATATATTTTACACAAAATAGTTATTATGAATACAAAATATTTATAATACACAACCCAAAAAATATATAATACTTGAAAAATAAATAACATTAATAATGTATACAAAACATTTATATAAACTAAACATGTAAAATTTATCTTAACATATTTTCCCGTGAAAAACATTTATAACTTTACCTTATCCAAAAAATTAATTAATTATATCCATAGAACATTAATATTTATTTATATATCATTTTTCTATGAACACTAAAAGAATTTAAACATAAAATAAATGTAGGAAAATATTAACAAAACATCATTAGATGGAATGGTGAGCCGCTTCATGTTTGAAGAGAAGTTCACAGGTTCAATACTCATTTCCAGTTTTCTCTATAAGGTCAGTTCAAATTAATATATTTACTTAAATATAAATATAAATATATACTTAGGTGAAGTAGGTGGGGTGGTTAGGCACTGGTTATTAGAATACTAGGTTATGAGATCTAAACTCACCACTGGGTTTTTTTCTAATTAGAACTATTTATATTAATATATTTAACAAAATATATATATATATAAATAAGTTTGATAGTCCGGGTGATGATATGTTTTGAGATAGAGGTGAAGGTTACAGCTCAAAACGCACTATAATATTTATATTAAATATATATACCCATGGTTATAAAAATGTGGTTATAAGGTTATAACATGGTGGAAAGTGGGTAGAAATCTATGACACGGTGGAAAAAATCTATATTCCTGGTCTGGAAAACTGTGGTTATAGATTGTGGAGATATATCGATGCCTAGGTTTTCCATGGATCCCAAAACTATTCTTATAGGCTATACCCATAGTTTTGAAATGTGGGTATAGTTTATTTTTACAGTAGTGAAGAGGTGAATTGAATTTACTTATAGTTCATTTGAAGTAAGTATATAATTTATGCCTCTGGGGATGAAGTTCAAAGTGTTAGAAATGGTAATTATCTTACAACATAGAATTTTTTATTTTTGTGTAGGGTAATTGTTCTATGTAGAATATATTTCGCCTGCATAGATTATTTGAGACATGTGTAAGTGAATTCAGACTTGTATACGAGATTTGAGACCCACAGAGGATATTTGAGACCCACAAAAGAGATTTGATCTATAGATAGGATATTATATCCATCACGTATGATATTTGACATACATAATATATTTTGGATAAAATAAAAGTTAACCATACTAAGCATGAGAGAATTGTTCTTTGATATTGATGATCTAATTAAATGATCGAATAACAACTGAGAAGGGGGGGGGGGGTTGAATTAGTTGTTCACTTTTCATAAGTCTCAAAACTTTTTAAAACATAACCCCAACAACATGTTAAAATTTATTTCCTTATCATATTTTTTTAAATAATTAGGCATGAAAAAGTAGGAAAGAATGTAAATAACACAATATTTACAAGGTTTATCCTCAATTTGATAACCTACATCCTTTCTATAGCCACTCCCATGGGTCTATGGAAATTCACTATTATTAAGAAGTGAATGAAACTTGTTCCCACTCCAATTAGACACCTTCTATCTTCTGATAGGAAAAATTATACTAAATCCCATAATTTTAAAAAAAATTATAAAAAAATTGAGCCAAAAAATAATTAATCATTTGTTAAAACTTCTCCATAATTTCTCAGTCTGAATCCTCAATCTTATTCGGATAGATTTTATTTTCTCAATATGATTCTCCTTACTCAATATGAAATTCTCAAACTATAGTCAGAAAAACAATATAATTAACTCAATACGATGAAACCATTCTCAATCTACAAAACTCAAACTCCGCTCAAATGAAAAATATGTTCTTCTTCCGTCCGATTAACTGAATCAGATTGACTCAATATGATCCTACTCAATCTGGTAAACAAATATTCAGCTATCTGATTCTCATTATGATATCTCTGACTGAAAATAACCTTCACTTGATTTGTTTATCTCTCTAATTTTTTTCTTATGTGAAAATTTGACAACAAATTAATGATCTAATTATGTATTTGAAGGCAACTCAGAAAACAAAAGAGGGAAACGTGAAAACTTTTCCAACTTCCTCAATTTTCAAAACTCTGAAAATATCCCACATTTAAAATTTATATTTCACTTCTTCAATCCTTCTTGTATTCCTCCAAGATTTAGACAAAATTGAATTTCAAGTATTACCTCTTCAACTCTTCATAAAACTTCTGTAATCTTATTTTTTCATTCTTCTTCATAATCAACTTATTATGATATAACTTTATTTATTAGTTCATTATGATCTATTTCTTTCTCATCTCATTATGAGTCTATTTCATTATCATGTAATTAATAATTCTATTTCCTTCTCATCTCATTATAAATTATGTTTCTTTCTCAGAAAATTACGAATTATATTTCATTCTCAACTCATTACAAATTCTACTTCCTTATCATCTCATTATGAAATATGTTTTCTTCTTATCTCATTATGATATAATTCCCATTATGATGTAAATATCATTACTATGATTTTCCATAATCATTGAAGGTATTAAATTATGACTCCACTTATCAACTTTGAACTTCTTCAAACTTAATCAGCTTTACACAATCTAAATTCTGGACCTGATCTTCTAAATCCAGATTTCTTGAATTTGATGAATACTCTATCTTGATCACTAGAACCACTTTAATCATTATGATTCCTTCATTTATTCAAAATATTTTATCATGGGTATGTTTCATGTTTTATAAGAACTTCACGATTAGAAAATAATCATATGACTTTGATTAGAAAGTTTGAAAACATTCTAACTCATGACTTTATAATATTTTTTCAAAAATATTCAGATAAAATATGAATTATTCACTAAACAACTTCTATATTTCTAACTCAGTGACTTCTTTCTTTTTTTGATTATGTAAAAGGAAAATTTCTAGTAATGAAAAATTTCTACATCTGATTCTTTTGTATCTGATTATTTGAATCTAATACTGATGAATATGATACTCTAAGTGTGGCTCCTCTTAGTATGATCCTATGAGTTTGGAAAACATAATTTCTTTAAAAAAACTTTTCTCTCTATTTATGTTTGGGTTCTAACTTTAAACAACTTTAAACTATCATAAAAAACTCATTATGACATATTGGGTCTGATTCCTGAAAAAAAAACATTCCTATATGAAAAAGGTTAATTATAAATATATACAAAAACGTTATTAAAACAATTTATCACAAATGTTATTCAATCTTCCCCTTTGTATTTGTTTAAAACCCTCATTAATAACATTTATAAATCTCATAATTTTTTCACAAGTCAACTTTTGTAAAAAAAATCATGTTTTTGACTTTTATCAAAACACAAATTTTCTCAAAATAGAGTGTCTTGACACCAGAGTACTTTAAAAAGTAATGTTTTTAAGTAATTCCATCTCTCAGCGATAAGAAAATATTTCATCCATGAAAAGATACACTCCCCCTCAAGTTTAACATTTTCTCTCACTTTTCTTTTTCTCTCCCCCAGTTTTGATAACCACATATTCAGATTCATTTAAGAAGGACAAGTAAAAACTTATTAAAAATACAAAGTTTTTACTTTATCTCCCCCATTGTCAAAAAAAATCAAAATAATAGTGGGGGTACTTTCTTATGAGGTTTAGGAAGAAATGTGATGAGGATGAACCTAAAGTTACAACCTCAATTCCATAATCCTTTCTTTCAGAATTTATTTTTAAAGATATCAGTAATATGATACTTTTTCGAAATGTATTCCAGTAAAAAATATTCATCATCATATTTATCTTTTATAAAGTGATAATTTATATAAATTTGTTTTGATCATGAATGTTGGATAATATTTTTATAAAGATCAATTTCAGTATAATTATCAGAAATTATCTTCAATGGTTTACAAAATTTTACATCCAAATATTTTAGTTGTACTTTCATCCATAATAATTGAGTACAAGCCTGAGTAGATGTAACATATTCAGCTTTATCTATGCTTGATGTTAATGATCCTTGTTTTTTACTATTCCAACTCAAAAAAATTAACCTAAGAAAAATGTTCCTCCTGAGGTTGATTTTCTATCATTATAATATCCAACCCAATCGGCATCAGTATACCTCGGAAACATCATCACACTATTTTTTTTGTATAACTTCCCATTTTTTTAAGAAGGTTATGTCTTGCTCAAAGACCAAGACACAATTTATTAATAAATAAAGCAATAAATACATAACTCTAAAGGAATGAATCATATTACAATCCCTTTCATAATAAGGGAGAATATCAACCGAAAAATCATCCATCCAAGTGATGCTTTGGTTGATTCCCATATTGGAAAGGATATCAGCCACCATGTTCGCTTCCCGATAGGCGTGTGTAGCTATGTAGTAGATCTCTAGAAGCGAAGAGAGGCATCTCATCCAAAGGGTAGTGAACAACCAAGAAATATTCACTACACTATTCCAAATTTCCTGGAAAATTGTAGTTGAGTCACTTTCAATTCAGATGGTGTTCCATCCTTTTTGTTTGATATAGTCCACAACATAAATCACAGCCATCATTTCTGCCTCCAAGGACTAAGACATGACACAATTGTTAAAGAAACATCCTTGGAACTGCCCATGGAAGTCTCTGAAGATAGCTCCGCAACCAGCAAGTCCAGGGTTTCCTTTTGAGGCTCCATGAATGTTAACATTAATCCATCCTGAAAGTGGAGGTTACCAGAAAACCTCAAAAGTGTGACTAGGTTGTCTATAGAGACCATCTACCTTAACTCTACGACAGATCTCGAAATCTCCAATAGAATTGTCACAAAAATCTTTTTGGATTGAATCAGTGTCTGATATAGCAATTGGAATTCGCATACGACCTACATGAAGATGGAATGAGTATTTGTTATGGATAATGGATTTTCAAGCATACCAGATAATGTTAAAAAGCTCAACAACTGCTTCCTGGCACACAATGTCATAACATAAAAAATATCAGACCCTAAGGCTATAAGATAATATAGGCTTCTTGTCATATTACGAAAATATTTATGATTCACACGTTTTTTTTATTCATTTTTAATAAACTATTTTCTCACTAAAATAGGAGTAAAATCCTCTTTGGATTCTACTATTCGAAACTTCTTTAACAATTCTATGGAATATCTTGAGATAAGAATATGTATTCTTCCTATTTTTGATCATTTAATCCAAGGAACAAAGTTAATTCTCCCTATATTGATATTTCAAATTTATTCTTTCATTTCATTAACAGTTTTTTTTAAAATATCCTCTCTATCCCCCAAAAAAATTATATCTTCTATATAAATAACTATACTTAGAGCTACTGAGTCAACATCTTTCATATATAATTTTTTATCAGCTTTCCCATTAAAAAAATTTGACATCCTTAAACAATTTTCATATTTTGAATACTAATCATGTGGATATTGTATCATCACTTACAAAACTTTGGTTTCATTCTCATCAAGTATAAACGCACATGTTTGTTCAATGTAAACTTTTTCCTCAATGTCACCATTTAAGAACAATTACTTTACATCAATATGATAAAATTTGTAATTTTGATGTGTGTCCCCTAAAAGAATCATTCTAATAGTTTATAATCCTACAACTGGGGAAAAGGATTCTTCAAAATCCACACCTTCCACCCATTCAAAGTCTTTATAAACAATCATGGATTTATTTCATGAAACATTTCCATGTTTATTTAACTTGTTTTTTTAAAACCACTTTGTTTTAGTAACATTTGTATTTATTGTTCAAGAAAAAATTTATCATGTTTCATTCTTCTCAATATGATCTTATCCATTCATTCATATAATCCAGCCATTATTTATGTTAAATAGCTTTCGAAACTGATTTTGTTTCAACTTTTGAGATAAGTGAAGTTTGGTGATCTTATCTTAACTTTATTCTTTTCACTATGGTGGAAAATATCTATTTTATCCTTCTCAACATTCTCAATAACATATGTTGAGGAATAGTGATTTTCAATTACTTTAATATCATATGAGTACACTATCTTTTTTTAAAAAAAATCAAGATTTTTTAACATGTATTTTAAACTTCCTCCATTGAGTAAATAACCCATAAATGTTCCTTCCTTGACTTCTCATAAAACTTTCACAAATCCAGATTTTTTATTTTCAGAAAACATAGAATTCAAAAAACTATTAAGTATTTCAATGAAGGTTTTTTTATAACACATTTCATAAGGATTCAAGTTGGTTTCCAGTTTCAACAAGAATCAATTTTGAATATGTAAAATAGTACTAACAACTTCTCTCTAATATAACTTTGAAGGTTTTTATTCTGCTAACATAATTCTTACCATTTTCACAAAGCTTCAATTATTTATTTTTGTTACTTCATTTTGTTGTGGAGTATAAATATCACTATACTGATGTTTCATACCATGCTTTCTTCTATTAGTTTTAAAATTATTCCTTGTGAATGCAGTACCATTATTTTTTCTCAACTTTTTTATGGAAACCCACATTTCTTTCTCAACATATTTTTGGAAGAATTTAAACATTTCAATAGGCTCCCACTTAGGCTAAATAAACATGATATCTTTCAACTAAGAGAAATCATCAATATATGTGATAAAGTATAAATATTATTTTATTAATTAATGTCTCATTGGCCCACATAAATCAGAATGGATAAGATCAAGTTGTTTGAAATATTGAATCTCAACTCGTTTATGAATGTTGTTAGCCATCTCCCCTCTTTAACAAGTTACAAAAATATCTACTTGTCTTATTTTCAGTTTTGGAAATTTTCTAATAGAATAAAACATAGAAATTGTGTTCATACTTTTCTACCCAAGGTGTCTATGTCTTTGGTGACACAACTTATGTTCATCTTCAGCACTCAAGTAACAGGAGTTATGAAACTATCATATTTTGAAAATATTACCACTAATAATTTCTCTTTTTTTGATAACTTTTCCATATTTCATACATCTAATGATACAATAATATTTTCTGAAAAAACTTCTTCTTTATCATCACAATGTTGACTTAAACTATGTATGTTATGCTTTATCCCATCAACAAATATAACTTCCTTATATTTTAACTTTTCTACTTCAATCATAGCCATTCTAATTCCCATGATTTTAAGAAACTATCATCACCAAAGGAAAATACTCCTCCATAATTACATTAAATATGTTTAAAATTTTTTATATCACCTATCATATGTTAATAAAAATTACTACCAAGTATCCATGGTTTTTTCGTTATTCTTGCTTTCAAAGTTTTCTCAACAATAATATCTTTTTCTACAACATTCTTCTTTCCAACTTCCTTTTTTTCGTCGTAAGAAACATTTTCTAGGAGTGTCATAAATTTTTTTTGGCATTATGAACAGCCTTATCACATCGTCCACAAACTTCTTCCAGACATTCAAATTGATTTTTTGTTGTAAGGTTTCTAAAATAATGAGAATTCATTTTTTCAACTTTCTGCAAGTTAGGAATCTTTCTCATTCTACTTTCAATATTTTTTTCACTTCTCAAAAACCTTATTCCAGGTAAAGATATGTTTTGACAAAAATTATATTCTCTATGTCCATAGAATTCACAAAACCAGAAATAGACATCAAATCTTGATTTTCAATTCAAGAAATATCTTTCTCAATAGAAACTTTGTTGAGGTTGGAAACTTCTTTCATCTCTAATATACTCATGACGTGGACCATATTTTCTTTTGATTTAGTTTCCTAATTTTTTAGATTTGTTAGGATTCTCACATATTCTCTCTACTAAATATTTCACAACACCTTTTTTGGAACCTGAAATGTTAAAATAATCAGATGAAACATTAATTTTGGTGAGTGAGTATTTCACCTGATTCACGTGTTGAGCTTTCTCATCAACTTTAAAAGTCTCATATTTTACTTCTTAAGATTTTTTGAAATTTGCATTCATATATCTCAAGGAACATTCATACTCAAGAAGTTTTGATTGAAACATGTTAACTTCTTATTCCTTATCATCCATCTTCTTATTGAGATCTTCAACCATATTTCCATGTTCAGAAATTCTTAGTTTGTAACTTAAGATCTATGGAATGTATTCATCATCCTGCTTGATGACATAATTTATTCCTATAGAAACTTATTCACAATATTTATTAATAATTATAATTTATTTCATGATATATTTTTTATCAAGACGCGCAAAAACATCTGTTCTAATTTGATATTCTCTATAAGATTCTTCACCCTCTTCTTTACTCTCTATGGAATCTTTTTTTCTTAACTTTTGAAATAAAGGTTCTGATTTTTTATAAACTTTCATCTTTAGAAGAATTGTTCTTAGTTAAGTATGATTTAACTTTCTTACTCAACATACTTATTTTTTTATTAATCTTAATCATGTATTTTTTGATTACTTTTCTTCTTTATCATTTTTATTCCACTTCCTCCATCCAAGATTTTCCTCAGAATAATCTCAATATTATCTAACCTTCGTATTGGGGAAATTCATTAAAAAATATTTGATTCCACCAAAATCAAAACATTTTATTGTAATTTAACCTTCATGTTTCCCTCTTTCTCTCTAATTATTTTTAGAGATAAGATGCATAATCTTGTCATTCAGCTCATCATCTTCATAATCATTAAAAAACTTTTTTAACATCTTGTATTTTCATCATTATCATACCTTAAAAATCTATATCATCTTTCATGTTTTTTTAAACATTGAATATTTAATAATTTAATATTCAACAATCAAGTTATTCAATTAATCAAGAGGTAAATCATCTTTATCATCTAAAGAGTAAATTTAAGAATCAAACTTATTTGGAAGGTTTCTTATAAGTTTCTTCACAATTTTAGAATCTTCTAGGACAACTATGAGTCCTTTGATGTTGCAAAAAAATTTATTTACCCTTTTAAAGTATTCAAAAATATTTTCCTCATCTCTCATTCTGATGTCTTCATACTTAATATGCCATATTTGTAGCTTTTCTTCCTTTAATTTATTATTCCCTTCAAAAATACTTTCCAGCATATCTCACATACTTTTTGAAGTATTGAGACCCATCACCTTATGATAAAAATTCTCATATAAGTTCATAAGGATTGAATTTTTATAATTTCCATCAAATTATATATTTATATCATCATAAAATGTCATAGAATCAAATTTCTCAATAGGTGGAAAACTAATAGTACCATCACCAACAACATCAAGGCCAAGATATTGAAGATAATGAATCATCCTATTTTTTTGTCCATAATAATTTCTCCCATAAAATGTAGGAATTAATATACTATTAACATAATTGATATTATCCATGATAAGGATTTAATAAGGGAATCATCCTTCTGATTCCAATTGAATTTATAATGGATTAAATAACAACTGAAAGGGGGGGTTAAATCAGTTGTTCACTTTTTATAAGTTTCAAAACATTTTAAAACATACCCTCTACAACATATTAAGATTTATTTCCTTATTATATTTTTATAAATACTCATGGTTGAAAAAGTATGAAAGTAAGTAAAGAACCCAATATTTACAAGGTTCGGCCTCAGTGTGAGAACATACATCATTTCTATAGCTACTCTCATGGGTATATGGAAATTAACTATTATGAAGAAGTGAATACAAATTTTTCTAACTCCTTTTAGGCAACTTCTATCTCATAATAGGAAATATTATATTGACTCCTAATAGTTTACTAAGATTTATTATAAAAAAATTCAACAAAAGAATAAAGACTTTTTTTAATCTAATAAAAAAATTATCAGTATTAATCCTCAATCCAAGTTTGATGGATCTGATTTTCTCAAACAATGTGGTCAATACGATTCTCCTTACTCAATATGCACTTATCAAATGCTGCTCAGAAACTCAATATAATGGACTCAATATTATGAACCCTTTCTCTATATGAAAAACTAGAAATCTACTCAAATTCATAATACAATCTTATTCAGTTTTATTAACTCAATCTGATTGAATCAATATGATATTCTTAATATGATCTTTCTCAATCTGGTAAATAAAAATTTAACTATATGATACTTCAAATGAGATCTCTGGACATAAATAACTTTTTCTTGATTTCTTCAGTGCTCTACCTTTTGGGATTATAAAAAAAGTTGAAAATGAATGAATCATCCGAGAAAGTATTAATAGGTGACTTAGAAAACAAAAGTGGGAAACATGAAAACTTTCCCTACTTCCTTAAATTTGAAAACTCGAAAAATATATCACATTTAAAATTCAAATTTGAATTATTCAATACTCCTTATATTTATATCAGATTTATGAAAATATGAATTTCAATTTGACCTCTTCAACTCTTTATAAAACTTATGGAATCTTCTTTTTTGAGTCTTCTTCATAATCATCTTTTTTCGATCCACCTTTCTTTCCCAGTTCATTATGATCTTTTTATTTCTCAACTCATTATGATTTTTCTTCCTTATCACCTCATTTCAAATTATATATTCTTTTCATATCATTACAAATTATGTTTCTTTATTTGGTCATTGTTAACTTGGTTTCCTTATTAGCTCATTATTAATTATGTTTCTTTCTTATCTCACTATAAATTTGGTTTCCTTCTCATTTTATTATGATAGAATGCCCATTATGATGGATTTCCCCATTACGATGGGAATTCCATTATGATGATTTTTCATAATTATGGAAATTATTCAATTATAAATCCACTCAGAAACTTTTAAATTTTTCAAACTTTATCATCTTCACACATTCTGACTTTTTTATCTAATATTCTGAATGCATATTTCTTGAATCTAATGAAAAAAATGTCTGGATCACATGAATTGCTTCAATCATGTTGATTCCTATATTTCTTCAAAATATTTTATCAATAGTATTTTTCATGATGTAAAATAACATCACGATTTGCAAAGCATCTTTTGAAAACATTCTAACTCATGACTTCAAAATCTTCTTTCAAAACTCTTCAGTAATAACAATAATTCTTTACTCAGAAAATTATGTCTATTTATAATAGAAAATTATTTATTTCTATGATTACAATAAAGGAAAACTTCCAAAAAACACAATTTTTACCTCTGATTCTTTTGGATCCAATGATCTAAATCTGATGTCGAGGAATATAATACTCCAAGTTCGATTCTTCTCAGCCTGATCCTATGAGTCCAAAAAACATAATTTATTTAAATCAAAAAAATTCTCCCCCTTTAGGTTTGGGTTCAAACTTTCATTAACTTTAAACATTCTTAAAAAACTCATTATGATGGATTATAGCTGATTCTTGAAAAATGAAAACATTCTTACACAAAAAGGTTAGTTGTCAATAAATACAAATATTTTTGTAAAATAATTTATCACAATGGATCTTTAGTGATCTGGACCATAAAAAATTTTGTGTAGCCAGAGTTATATTTTAAGAATGATAAAATTTTATAATGGAAAAATTAATATGGCATAGGTAATTTTGTCCCATGTATAAGATAATTTATTTATGTATACAATATTAGTTTGTGTGTATGAAATTTGATAAGTTCATAAGACAATCTGTATATTCATAATTGATATTTGTTAGGTATAAATGTGTTGAATGATAATATACAATAGGGTTGAATTGGGTTTTCTTAAAATTATCAAAGTTATTTAAATTAATTGTGTAATTTTATGTATTAATAAGATTAAACAATTCATTCGTAATAGATTAAGAGTAGTGGATGTGTAATGGGTATAATAAAAATATAATGAGTTGAAATCAAGGAGTTTTATAGCAGTTATGATCTAAATGGTTGTATTCTAATCTTCATGCCCCAACTGATGGAGAATGTTTCCTAATATAGAATGAGAGATACTTTTATAAGGGAGCACCCTAACCCTTATATTTTTATAATGGTAGTAATCACAGCCCTCTAATTTATTATGGAACATCCCCAAAACTACCTATCCTTTTTGACAAGATCAATCCAAACCTATATCCTAGATTTTGTTTAGGTGAGTATAACCAATGATAACTTATAAGATTGGTAGAAATCATGTGTGTTTTGATTATGTATATAAAACTACCCATCCCAAAAAATAAAAATAATGAAATATAGTTCGATATAAGTGAACTAAAATTTTGGTGTGGAAATGTTGTTTTTAAATATCTGATGATGATGAATAATAATGTCTTGGTGATCTAATAAAGGAATTTTGAAGTCAAAGAACATATCAATATTTTGGAGTGTCAAATTATCAAGTTATATATTTAATTTATCTTGTATAAATTCATTTTAAGAGTAATGATCGTGAAATAAGAAGTTATCTATCTTTATTGTATCGCACTGTGTTTTCACAAGAATGTCATTATCTTACATCCAAGCCTACCCAAACCCATTTTAAATAGAAATAACGACACTAACTAGTACTCAGGAATTTGTTAGATAATTAAAAAATAATTATTATAATAATACAAAATTATCATAGAGAGAGAAGGTGATTTCCAAAATTATCATATGAATTCAAAAACAGAAGAACAAGTAATTAACAATTTAAAACGTAATTTGAATAATTCCTCACAAATCTCCATAAATATTTTCTATGAATACTCATTCAAACAAGTTTGAATAAACCCATAAATATCACAAGGCTTACCATTAATAAAATTTTAATTTCAAATCATTTTCATTATATGTATGTAGATATCCAAAGGAATTAAAAATTTAATAATACTATATTAAAAAATTGAAATAGATTTGAATATAAAATTTAATATCAAACGTGAATTTATAAAACGTAAAAAAATCTGACAAAAAAATATATCTATATTCAAAATTTATTGTTTTATGTTCTATATTCATTCATGAAAATAATAATTGAATTGATAGTTAACCACATATGTTTAAAAAACTATAAAATTACTTCACATAGCTTCTATATAATCTATATGAATTTATAAAATAAAAAAACAATTAATACAATTACCATATTCATGAAAAAATTAAAATCATGAGAATAAGAGAGATATATAATAGTAGTTTGATTGGAGTTTTCGTACGGTGTAAAAGCAGTTTCATATAATTGCAAAAGAATAAGTTTTAATGTTGCATAAAAGTAAAAAAATAAAAAAAGATTATGTTTAAGAATACATGTAAAGGTGATATTATCCAAACACATTGTAGTATAAATGTAATATATACATGATGTGTAAGAGTAATATAAATTCTGAAATTCTATATCAGCATCTTAATAGATTTATTGGTCCAGTATTAGACCATATAAAAAGTATTTCTAGCTTATTCTATGGTTTACATATATTTATATATTTCTTATTTATTTCTAACACATAAAATCACTCTTCCCTCAAACATATTTAGATCAACATATCCTCAATTAATAGTGTGAAATTTAATCTCAAAAATGCGAATTATAATAAAAACATGATGAGACTTCAGACCAAATTTCAAAAATCCCAATGATCTTTTTATCCTTCCTTGTAGTTAAAGAAAATTTATATTACCATATTATACATACATATCAATAAGAGTCATGTAATTTTTAATTATTTATATCAAGTTATAATAAAAATTTCAGACCAAAATTATTATAGAAATTGGGATATCAGATGAAACATTTTCATGTTTTTGAGTTAGGTATGGGTAACTTGAGATTTACATTATATAAGTAAACCTAACTATATTCAACTGAGAAAATTTAATATTAATTTTCAGAAAGTAAATTAAAGTTACAAATAAGTTCTCACAAGTTATTTAAGGGTAAAAATAACTTTTTACATGTTAAATAATGGTAAAAATAAATTTTTACATGTTATGTAAAGGTAAAAAATAATGAAAAATAATTTTTCAAAAAATTTACAAAAATGTAAATAATAAATAAATAGTAGTTACTAAATAATAAAAATAAACTATATTTTAATTATAAATACCTAAAATAAAGTGGTAAGGTTTCACTACAGAATTATCCCTCTTTTTTATAATTACAAAACATTATATCAATTTCAATTTCAATATTTCTCTCCCATTTTGAAATTGATTGAAAATATTAAAATATGAAAACAAATTATCCCCTAAAAAAATTTGTTATGTATTTATTTTTAATAAAATAAATAATACTATATAATTATTAAATATCACATTATCTACCCATAAAATCATGCTTTTTGGAAAAGTGATAAATCAACTATTTAATCAAAATAGTAATTCTCGCCTAAATAAAATATTTATATAACAAGAGTGAAATACCATGATTTAAAAATGATAATATTTAAAATGAATTACTGCCAAAAAATACATGAATTAAATTAATTATAAAAGATATAAAATTATAATAATTATCCCTAACATTATCTTTTAAAAAACTCAAGGAGACATAAAAAATTAAATAATATTCGAGGATTTGTAAAGGATATGAAATGAATTTTATAGATACTAATATGTTAAACTCATTCTAGTAAACCCAATATAAAACCATGAGATTTCATTCTCACTTTCCATAATAAAAAAACATAAAATTTCATTCCAACATACCTATGGAGACTCATACTTTTCAAACATTAACATTTCATATTGTTAAATGAATATTTAATACAAAACATTAAGATCCATGCTAGAATCGTATAGGCTTAATGCCATTGGAAACATCGATGCATAAACATCTTGTACATAAGATATCTACATCATATCCCACTTAGTTATTCATAACTATTACACTTCTTAGACACATCATAATTAAAATATTTATTCATATATTGGGGAATTGAAACATAATAAATGGTGAGCTTATATGCTTAGTAAGGGTAAATAAGGGATATATTAGTGATATATTATGAATAACATAAGCATAAGAATATAATAACATGAGGTTAATCTTTTAATACCATTACCAATAAATCATAAGTCATAATCATGATTCATGGTATACATCTTTGTAATTCATAAGATATGAATCATAAAAGAATCAAAGAATATGAGCCACGAGAGAATAACTTTGGCATACAATATAATTATTTAGCATACACATAAGCATAGAAAATCATTTCCATATTCAAGGATCCCTTCCAAGACTATCATTGTGTATTGGGTTCACTACCAATTCTATTATATCATTATTCAAGGTTTACTCCCAAGTCTATTATAGTGGATAAAGTCTCTTATTGAACATGGTTCACTCCCTATTCCAGTCCTTATTATCTCATGAAAAATATATCTTTTCCTAATGCAATGGATAGGTATATAATTTTGGGTTAACCCGTAACATAATGAAAATCACACATGTCTGTTCCACAAGGTCATTAAAAATACATCATATTATAACCTATGGAAAAGAAAGGAGTTTTGTGTACAATTTAATATTTCATCATAGCATAACCCATGGAAAATAAATAGGTTTCATAAGAATCTTGTAATAAGAATCATAAAACATACATATAAATAATAAGGATGGTATAATTGGATCATATTCTTATTGAAGCTTATGTAACATAAAAAATTCATCATATATAAAAAATACCTTTAAAAGATATCTAGAATATTTTTTTGAGGAAATTACCATTTTCATTTTGAAATCACTTATTTAAAATACAAAAAATTCAAAATATTATGGAAAAAATTTTCCTTAAAAATAAATATTAAAAATTTTATAGTAATATTTAAATATTGTGAGGTTAGGATGGTAGGAAATTTAGATCATACCATTTATGTGAAAATAAATATTATTTTTACAATTTCTATAAAAAGTTTAAAGCACTGTGTTTATAAAATGACTAGAATATTTATATTAATTTTTTTAAAAAAATTATATAATTTTAAAAATGAAATTAAACAATTATTTTATAATATTAAATACATACTTGAAAATATTTTTAGAAAACATATATATTGATGAAAAACGATTTCGAACAAAGATATAAATAAATTTAGTTTTCCATAAAAACATTCCTTCAGCCTATTGGGTTCTTAAAGAGAGAAATATGAAAGGAAAAAATTTAATCTATATAAATAACCATAGGAAAATAAAATTAAATGGATTCTTGATAGATATGTCATTAAATTTTATCATCAAAAACTTAATCATAAACAATTCCAATAGACAATAATATTGTAACCTAAACCCCTTACCACTTTGGTTGCTTTCGAATCAAATATTCATGAAAGAGATAACCTTATATGCATATTTAAATACCAAAAAATATTCTTGAAAATCATCATAAAATACATTCATGGGCATTGTATACACCACACAAAGTAAAAAAGTGGAAAATATGACATGTGTCTCATAAATATAAAAGTGATACAAAAATCTCTTACATCGAGTATAATTTTCTTCAAAAGACTATAAAATCATGTATAATAAATTAAAATTTATTATAATTATATATAAAATAATTAAAATTTTTATAATATCATATATGATCCACTTATAACATTTCAACACTAGCTTATTAATAATTCCTTATTAAAATTATCATTTTTTGTGTTAACTATTTCATTTTTCAAGGAAGTTTTGGTTCTATAGTTATGTTCCTTGTACTTTGATCATGGTTCCTTCATATTAAGAATTTTATTCTGGATATAAATATCATAAATTTTTATTATATACATATTTATAACCATCCATGAAAGTTAGAGATGGAAAAATTATTTTCTCCATTTATGGAAACTGTAGGCAGTACATACACATAAACATTATTTTCACTTTTCAATGGATGAAAAAAAAAGAAAGTTAAATAATAATTCACCATAAAATAATAAGTATTATATCATATATATTTAGTAAATATTTATTTATTACCATCTATGTAATTAATAAATGAAAAATGAATCGCATTTCTTGATGGAAGTAGTAGTCCACACATATGCATGAATGACATTATCATTTTACAACAGAATAGAAGCTAAGCTGTTATATGTGATATTATAATTATAGAAGAATAATTATGTCAAAAATATCATATATAAAATTTAATCTCATCATAATAACCATCCATGGAAAATGATGATGGGAAATTAATTGTATCTTTACATGGAGGTGGTAGTCCACATGTATGCGTAAGTGATATTTTCACTTTCTATTTATTGGAAAAGGATCTAGATAGTGGATAAATGATCATAATAACATTTTATTATATTTATTATACTAAATTTATTATTTTATAACGAATACCATAGATTTATAGGAGTTATAATAATAAATAATTTGAAAGAGATAGGGTAGGATAATTACCTCTTCTTTGGTTAGCCTCCAATTTATCTTTTATTAAAGACTATTGGACTTTTACTTTAAGGATATTAGAACCTCTAATTTTTGTATTGGGATTTTTATAATATAATTTTGTAGGGTTTGGTTGATCTATATGGCTCAATGTAGTGTAAAAACCAGAAAGGAGGGGTGTCCTTTTATAAGTGGGGGAGAGACACACATGGAATTACTTAAAGTATTAAATTAATATAAATTAATTTTAATATTCAAGTGTAAATATTTTTATATATTTAAAATATAGTATTATTATATTTCAACATAATATCATAAAATTATATTAAAAATTTTATGTGATGTTTTAAACTTTGTCTCTTCGTTTTAACCCCTATTGATTCTTTTTATAATTACCATAATATCAATTTTTTACTATTTAAGGTTTTAGAATATCACCATAAAAGGAATGTTGACACATAAATTAAACATTCTTGAAATATTCAACCATACACCACTCACTTGGCTGAGTATATTATTTTTTATCAATTTTAAATCATTTAATAAAATATTTTTTATTAAAAAATATCATTAATGTTATTTTTGGATCAACCCATTTACTGACATTAAATCCATCAAGATAGTAATTTAATTCAAATATAAACCTTTAACACGTCTCTAATATGGTATTTAAATCTATATAATTCATGGGGCACTATGAATCACCCAAAAATATCATTTTTAGATTTTTTTTAATTCATTTATATAATTTTTCTACTACTTGTACAACCACTATGTCGGCGTTATATAAGAATCTAAGGTAATTATTTAAATACTTAAAATTAAAATAAATTACAATGATAAAAAAATAACTAATCTTTCAAATAATCACTATAAATTAAAATATCCCCTTTTATCCTTATGTAAAAAAAATTAGAAATATTAAAGTGAAGAGAGTGACATTTTGTATTTATTCCTTTTTAAAATAATATAAAGGTCATATTCAAAGAAAAATATCACCATGTTTTAAAAATTTTAAAAATTAGATGATTATGGATAAACTAAACTCAAAATAATATACATTTAATTGTTAGAAAAATTTTAAATACATGTCCCAAATTTTTAACCTTGTTTTATCATTTTTACCCTTACCGAAGTGACAAATATTTACCAACATTACTATTCATAATGACAAAAAATAAAAGTGAACCATAGAACCCTTGGTTTTAGTTACATGGACCTTTATTCATTTATATTTAGCCTATATAATTTCCTGATTGATTTTTCGGAGGTTTCAAGGGATTTTGGAATGTTTTTGATGCATTTTAGAGATATGCAGTTTGTGCATGGTTAGTTGAAATTATACACCACATTTAGGAACTCATTCAATGGAATCCATTAGTAACATGGTAGGTGCACGGTTGAAAAATGGTTTAGAAAAACCATATGAGTTTCTAGACGAAACCATGCATCTTGAAATAGTGTGAAAATTAATGTTGGTGCATGGTTTTTCTAACCATGTGATCCAACCATTTGAGGGGGTTTCTTAAGACAGTATCACTGCACGGTTGGCATACAGTTTTCCAAATTGTGTAGACTAAATAAGTGGCGTATAGCTGGAACACCTAAAATTATTTATATAATATGAATTAATTCCTAAAATATTCTTTAATCTCCCAATCACTTATGACCAAAAAATCATTTTTCTCCCTATTCTTGAGAGGTGATTCACTTCTATCTAGACGTGATTATTTAGTAAATCAAATTGCATTGGAGGTCTGGATTCATTATTAAGTCATCGTTCTTCTTTGTTAATCTTAGATCAATTCTTCTTCTCTCTTTTATAATCATATATATTACCCATGGTGGATAGATCTATGTTTTATTATGGAAATATTGATGGATTATGATTGTTTTGTTTAAAGAAAATAAGATCTATGTTTGGATGTAGAGAATTTTATTTTCATTCATCATTTTCACTAACCATTGTGAGGTAGGTGGTTTCTCTTTTATGTCCACATGAATTAAAACACGAAGGCTTAGTTTTATCTATTTCTTTCATGATATGGTTGTAAAATACTTTTTTGAATCTTAATGGAAACCCTATTTTGGTTATGGATTTGATATTTGGTAAAATGGTTGATTTTTAGGAAAACTATTTTTTGTTATAATTTTAGAAAACTTGTTTTAAAATTAAGGAATTTATTTTATTCTCAAAAGTGGTTGGTGGTTGTTTTTAAAGGGAATTTTGGTTTTATGTGAAATGGTTTTGGAAAGGTTTTTGGAATACATGTTTGGTGTGAGTGCACTCATTTTTGTGACCCTATGGAAAGAGTGAGTGCAATTGGGAATCCTGGTATTTTTCACCTTATGATGGTTTAGTGGATGGAAGAAAGATCGCTTATGAGTATAGAACTGTAACCTAGGAATGCATGGTGTGTGTGTGTGCTTGGAGACATGGTTATGGGTATTCTAAATAAAATGAAATGGTTTTAGGGAATGATAATTTTTTCCACTTGGAATAGTTCATAGTTTGATATAAAATTTTAAAACTACTTTTAAACTATTTTATATAAATTTTTTTGGCATGTTTTATTCTAGAGGCTTGAGTTGGGAATTCATTGAGGAAATCCTACTAATTTTAGAATCACCCCTTGATTTTACATTACTATGAATTTGTATATGTCAACTATCAAGACACATGAAAATTCCATATATATAAGTACTTTAGTGATGCCTCTTGATACCATGGGAATGGAATGTGGACTTGGAGCTTGGAGTGGGTTGGGTGTTACTAGTTGAGGTCACTTGAGAATTTTGAGTTTTTTTGTCTTTTGGTTCTATTCAAGTATATATTTTGGTTTTTTCTTTTACTCTGATATGGTTTATTTTTTTGGTTAATGTTTAAGTTGTATTTTTTAGTCAAGAATTATATAGAGGTTTGGTTGTTTATTATATTATATTTTTGATGTGTATATAAAAAACGTAAAATTTCTCCCCAAATGTTCTTGAGGCCCTTGGAATTTTTCTATAGTTTGAGTGTCTTAGTGATTTCACCTAATTCCTAGTATCACCACTGCCTCTTCAAAAGACAATTAGTAGGGGAGAGGAGTTACAAATTTTATCAATTTATTAACTCCTAGAGTTGAAATTGGTATCCATCTAGGTAAGTCCAGCATTAATTTTGGGAAAATGGTATGTTTCTTGTTCATTCATTGATTTTTGTGGGTAACAAAAATATAGGATAATTGAAACATAAATTTTTTAATATAAAAATACATAGATAATTTTTTTATGATGAACTTTTAGCTACAAGTGTGTTTGGGCACATAAGTGTTCTAATACACTTTAGGTTGATTTTCTTCTCTTCTTCATGGGTTTAGCTGATGAGAATTTATTTTCTTACATTGATATTAAGAATTCTAACTAGAACAACGTTATTCATTATTAGTATAATGGTTCATGAAATTAAAAAAAATGATGATTTTTCAAAATAGTGATAATGGTTGTTTTGAAAAGCATGTTTGTAGTATTTTCAAAAATGATTAAAATGTTCACAATGGTTTAATTGTGTAAAGATATGTTTATGGTATGTGTTGATGTGGTAAATTTGAATTGTTAAACCTTCAGTTGCTAATGAGTCAGACTAAATGGAGTCTTATTCTGGTTATAGTTATTGGAACCAGGTAGGCATCGTAGAAATCAATCGAAAGAGGATTTTGAGAATGTGATTTCACCTGAACCATAGGTGAACAAAAATCTAGTTCAAAGTATAGTCTAGGATTTTCAGGCCATAGATAAGGGTAATCAGAATGATGGACCTTGTCAATAAAACCATTAAGTTCTGCTCCAAAAGTGGAATCCACCCATCATTCGAGGGGATTATAAACCATAAAAAGCATACATTTGGTTGAATTGGATGAATCGAATATCCAATTTACTTAAGACACTAAAAAAGATGAGAGAGAAGTTGGAAATGTATATATTGATGTATTTTGAGGACCAATGGGGGAATTAATATTTCATGATAAATTTGACCAAGGCATGATATGTTAAGATTTTGAAGAATGTTTTAACAAGTAATTATATCCTCACATATTTCAAATTATTAGAAAAATAGACTTCATCAGTTTAATGTAAGATAACATCAGGTTGAAGGATTATGAAACTAAATTTATGAAGTTAGTAGGATATACCCCTGGCATTTCTTCAAGTGTGTAATTGAAGGAGTGAATTTTTTAATTGGTTTTGAGGATAGATATTCACTAAAATATTTTTATTATTTTTATAACAAATTATAATGAAATTTTCAATAGATAAATAGTTGATGAAAATGATATCTTGGGAAATCTGGTAGGAGGGAGAATGTTTATTCTGATGGGAACATTTGGAAACTATATGGGTGGAAATAAGTGAAATAGGGAATCCCACTTCTAGAGTGGAGGTGTGCCTAAATATTAGACCATTGAATCAGTAAATATTCCTCCATAACCAAAAAGTATGTTGGGATATTTTAAATGTGGTTATTTTGACCATATGAAGGGAGATTTTACAATACCACCGAGATCATGTCATAATTGTACTTATATTCAAAATATTTAGTGTTATTTTCATAGTACTCCAAGGTTGGATGTTAGAGACACATCTCGTGTTTCTCATATATTTTATGCTTTGATAGGATGAGTGCAGTAAAACAATTCCTTTCATTAGAATCAAGTGAGAATTGTGATTCTTGGAACACCGTGACTTCTCAAACAATGAAATCACAACACGGTAATAAAGAGAAAATTGTATTGATTAATAAATTTTATGGAGGTGATAAAGTGATCACATATGGTCAATCATGTTCTTCAATAGTGAGTGGTGTGATTAATTTTAGGTTCTACCCTTATGTGAGCCTATTTTAATATACATGTGTCTAACTCATTTATTACTTCTCATTTTGTTGATTGTATGGGTTTACATATTTGGATGATGTCTTTCATTTTTAAAACTCAAACTCTTCTTGGACAAATATAATGTCTAGGATTGGGTATAAATATTATTTTATAACTATTTATGGGGCTGTGGTGATTTAGGATTTCTCTGTGCTTGATATAGATGCCTTTAAAGTGATTTTTTCTCTAAATTGGTTAACATTTTTCAATGATCACATTGATTATTATGCCCAAAAATTCAGTTTCACATCTCTTAATGGTTGAAATAATATCTTTAGTATATATTGGGATATAAAGTCTTGTAGAAAATGAATTTTGGCTTGAGTGGTTGGAAATATATTGTATCAATTGGCAGGGATGACTTTGGAATCTATGGATAATATTTTAAATATATATATTCCAAACATCATTGAAATTTTTTTTGATGTACTCCTACCAAATTTATAGTGTTTCTAATAAAAATAGTAATGGATTTTACAATTTATCTCATATTTGGGATCAATCCTATCTCCCATCCATCTTATCATATGTTACCAATTGAATTGAGGGAATTGAATGTTTAGTTGGGATAGTTAGAAATTAAAGTTTTCAGTTGACCGATAACACCTATATGGTAAACATCAATTATTTTGTGACAAATGTGGATAAAAATCTTTATGTTTGTGTGGATTACCATAAAATTAACTAAGTTATGATAAAGAATAGATATCCTTATCAAAGAATTAATGATATATTTGATCAATTGAGGGTATACCAGTGGATCTCTAAGATTAAATTTCATTTGAGATATCACCAATTGTGATTTCAGAAGTAGGTTATTCCAATAGAAAAATTTAAAAGAATATATGGACATTATGAATTTGTTTTTATTCCTTTTTCTCTTATAAATGCATAAGTCATATTTATGGAATTGATGAATCAGATCTTTTATATTTATCTAGATTCATTTTTTGGTGATGTTTATTGATGATATACTGGTTTATTATAGGAAAAAAGTAGATCATGGGAAAAATTTGACTATACTTTTGGGTATCCTTCAAGATCATTATTTGTATACTATTTATAGAAGATTGGTTTCGGAAACAATTTGTGTGTTTCGTTGGACATGTCATTTCATACAGAAGAATTTTTATAGATCATGAAAAGATAAATGTGTTTATCTCCTAGAAACCACTTAATAATGTCATTGTGATACCAAGCATTCATAGTTTATAATTATACTAGGGAAATTTTTTATGTTATTTTCCATGTTTGTTCCCACTAATGATAGATTTGAAAAGAAAATTTGTTTCTTTCCAATGGAATGATGAATTTCATAAATCCTTTCAAGAACTTAAGGTTAGACTTCCATCAGTGAATATTCTCATGTTACCAACATCTGGATAGGGCTTTGTATTATATTTTGATGAATCAAGTTTGTTTTGGGATGTTTTTACATGTAGATATGGCATTTTTTTTGTTATGTATCACAAATATTACAAGTTTATGATAATAACTACCCAACACATGATTTGGAATTGGTTGTTTTGGTCAATGATTTAAATACTTGGCATAATTATCTATTCAGTGATAAATTCAATGTCTTTATGGATTATAAGAGTTTGAAATACATTTTCTCATAAATAGAATTGAATTTAAGGTATCATATATGAATATAGTATTAACATATGTTTGAATTCAACTTAATGTAAACATAGGGTAAAGGGAACTCTATGGAGGATGCATTGTGCAAGAATTCATATACTAAATTAGATAAAAATGTTTCAAACCATTAGAAACTAATTTCATTTATAATGGATATACAACTACATTGTTCATAACAAGGTGATGTTGTTGTTTTCCTTCTTTTTTTTTGTGTTCCTGATTTGGTTTAGCAGGTTAGGGTTTCTCATAAATCTGATTCTAATTTTGTAACAATAAGGTCAAAACTCAATGGTGGGGAGACCATTGAAGGGTTAAAGCTCAATGATATTTTAGTTTTTTATTTTATATATATAATTTTTGAACCTTTCTATTACTAAGAATAAATTTTTAGTTCCTACTACCATTTGATATGGGTTGTTTATAAAAGAATAATGAATATGTATATAGTGTTGAAAGCATAGTTTTGGTAGGTTTAAATGAAAATGGATATAGAAAATAATTTCTCAAGATGCCTCACCCATCAGTAAGTCCAGGGAGGTCATCAATGGCCCACTGGTATTTTTCATTATTTATTGATTCCCATGTGAAAATGGGATGATAAATCCATGTATGTTGTAATAGTTCTTCCAATAATAGTTAGGAAATATGATTCCATGAGGGTGATTATAGATCATCTCACATATTCAACTCACCTAATCCTTATTCATGAAACTAATATGGTGGAAGAAATCTCCAAAATCTACATTCAGGAAACTATAAAGATGCACCACATTTTATTCTTGATTGTATCGTACTGATAACCCAAGTTTATATCTTGTTATTTGAAATCCTTACATCAATATCCTAGAACATTGTTGACTGTGAGTATGGATTATCATCCTCAAATGAATGGAAAGTCTGAATGAAAAATCCAAAAATTAGTGGATGTTCTTGGGGATTGCGTAATAGATTTTTCTAGGTCATGGGAAAATAATTTACCATTAATGGAGTTATCATACAATAACATCTATCAAACCTCGATAAATATGGCTCATTTTGAAGAATTGTATGGTCTTTCCTTTCATTCTATACTTTGTTAGGTGGAAATAGGTGATAATTCACAAATTGGACCCAACCTCATTCAAGACACAATAGAGAATATTTTGTTGATCAGAAATAGGATAGATATGACCCATAGTCATTAGAACTCCTATGCAGATCATCTTCGATGACCGTTGTCATTTGAGGTGAGCGATCATGTGTTCTTGGTAATCTTCCAAGTCAAGGAAATCATCATTTTGGTAACCATATAAATTTTTATTCTCAATATAACTTCCCTTTTGAGATACTTAAGTGAGTTGATGAGGGGGAATATCAGTTGTATGTTTCACCAATATTTAGTTCAGTGTACACTTTTTTTCATTTATTTCAATTGAAGAAATTGCAACTTGGTCCAGATCATGTGATTTTATGCGATCACATAAGTTGAAACATCTTCTGGAATGGATTGTGGATAGGAAATAGAAAATATTTCAATGGAAAATCATTTCTCAAGTTTGTGTTCTATGTCAGCATGATCATATTTAGGATGAAATGTGAATGCGTGAAATGGAAATGTTTGAGAAATGTCCTAAACTCTCCAACAAATTTTTTTTTCTATTTTATAAGGATTGAAATTCCAATGGTGGGGAGAATATAATACATGACCATTTATTCATTTATTTTGAGTCAATATAATGTTTGGGACGTGATTTTGGAGGTTTTTAGGGGGTTTGGTATGTTTTGAAGGATTTTATGTAGGTGTACAGTTTTTGAACTATTATTATAAACCATACACCACCATCAAAAATCCATGAAAGGGATGATAATGGAAATATGATAGGTGTGTGGTTTTATCATGATTTATTTGAACCATGTGAGTTCCTAAGGGAAGCCATACATATTGACGTAGTGTAATAATAATGGTTAGTGAAAGTTTTTTCTTACTGTGTCGGATAACCATGTGATGGGTTTTCATAAGATCGTATCATCAAACAATTGGTGAATGGTTTTCTAAATCGTGTATCCAAACATGCAACATACAGTTGGAACCCCTAAAATTGTGAATATAATATGAATTAAATCCTCAAATCCAATTTTATCGTCTAATCACTCAAGATGCCAAATTTTTTTTCTCTTAAGGATTTAGAGACGAACCCCTTCATTCTAGAAGAGATTCATAGGTGAATCAAAGTGCATAGAAGGTCTGCATACATCAGTAATTCAACATTATTGTTTATTATTATTTTATTGAGACTTCATCTCTCTATAATAATCATAAATCTTATATTTTGTGGATAAATATATCACACCCCGACCATAGAAACACTGTCATTTTCTTATTTTCATGATCTTAGATGTTTTTAGTTGGGTTTTGGGTAGATTTCGAGTTAAAATTTTTAAATTTTGGAAGTTTGGGTGAATTTTGGATTATGCATAGGTAGACCATGGTTAGTGGAAACCATGTGGCCTAGCCCAGGTAACCGTGCAGTAGGTCCTATAGTTAGACAGAAGTTACTGCACAGTTTGAGCATGGTCACTCAAACTATGTGGTCTGGTCGTGTGGTCATTCCTCTGTTAGGTAGAAACTACCACATAGTTTCTGCATGGTAGGCTAAACTGTGTTGATTGTTTGTGTAGTTGGTTCCTTCTTTGGTTGTGTCTCCCGCATGGTTGGTGAGCGGTTTGGTAAATTGTGTTTCCAAACGGTGTGATTGGACTATATATTTAAAACTTTTAAACACCCATTCTACCCTTTCCCCTTTTTACCACAAAATTAGACCCCCTCTTCCTTTCTCAGTTTTGATACATGAATATGTGACAAGAACCCTCTTCCATTAGATCTACTCCCTCATTGGTGCTTCTCCTTTGATTCTAATTTATTTTTAGTTTTTGTGGTCATTTTTATCCCAATTCCCTTATCCTATCTTGATTATTTGGTTTTCTTTTGGCTGTTTCTCCCTTTGATGAATCCTAATATCTAGGGTTTGTGTGTGGGTTGTGTTTCCTTTAGATCTAGGGTGTGTTGAGAATTCATGGTGACTTTTTCTCCCTTCTGTTGAAGTTTTATTCCATTCTCACACCATTGAGGTAGATGTCTCCATGATTTTCAATTATAATGCATTCTGTTGATGCTTAGTTTCTTTAAATTAATTTTTAAACACAACTTAAACCTTTATAATACACATAGTTAGTTTATTATGGTGTTTTATTGTGGGTATAAATTTCTAAAAATGGGTTTTGAGGTGATTCTTCATATATGACTAAGTATATATGCACTAAATATTCTTGATAAAATGTTAATTGTTCTTCAAGGGTAAAATTGGGTGGTTTTGCGGTGTTTTACCATTGAATTTTTTTTATTCACTTGGTTGGATTACGATTGGGTATTTACATGTAGAAGATGGTGACTCTTATAGTATGTATTGAATTTTTTTTGGAAGGTTCTCCTGATTATCAAATTTCATGTTTTCACCTTTGGCATTTCGTACTTAAAAGTGGTGTTTTGTGTTGACTTTTGGAAATAATGTGGAAGAAGCTTTGTAAATGTCTTTTGGTTTTAGAAGTATAAGGCTCATTTGGAACTTAATATGCATTGGGGGTTTTTTTAACTTGTTTGATGTGAAGTCAATTGGAATCCTTAAAAAAAAATTTGAATTGGTTTTGGAATCTTCTGTGATGTTACGGTCTGGTTCGTACCTGTGAATGGTTTATTGTATGATGGGAGACTCTATAGAGGTATTTACTTATATGGGTTATCTTATAGGTTGTCTTTGTGTTTGTGGAAGGCAAGTGAGATGACGGTAGGTAAGGTGAGTCAAGCATATGAGGGCCTCCTGCTTACACAATATATTATTGTTACCATGGGTTTGTTAGGCATCCTTTTCAGGATCGTGTGATGGTTGTTGATCAACCCCAATTAGACTGGTTTGTACCCCCTGGATTTTATAAGAGTCCATGTGGGAAGTTTCATTGGATTGGTCATTTTTGGGTGGCCAGTTATTTATTGACTATGAGGATTCACCATACCCCGGAAAGTGGATGTGAACCAAGTATGTCCAGGTATTTCTCTAGGTATGTTTAAGAAATTCCCATGGTTACTATTTTATGTTCTTGTTTACTATATATTGCAATGGGTTCTCAGCATACACTACTTATTTGTTTTCACCACAGCCTGGTATTGTTTGGATTGGGTCTTTGGTTGGGGTTTTGGTTTTAAAATGCAATGTTTTCTTGAAAATGGAAATATGGTGTACAATGTTTTGAAAAAGGGAGAACTATGTTTATTTAATAAAATTTGAAAACCCTATTTTTATATGTGTATTTGAAAATAATTTTAGTGGATTGTTTTTGTGAAATGAAATGTATGGATTCTTTGGTGGTTTCATACTGAGATATTTAGCTCACATGATACTTCTACATTTTAGAGTTGGTAGACCTGATTTATTTTACTAGTTCAAGTTCTTGGTTTATGTGCTCAATGTTGGAGTGGGTTGGTTGTTGGATGGTGGTGACTCAGAGGTCACATAAAGATCACATTGGTAGCAGTATGGTCTTGGTTTTGTTTTTAATATTTATCAAGTTGTATCACATTACGAAATCAGTTTATTTATTTATTTGGGATTTAGTTGTTTGTAATGTTCATGAGCTGTTTTATTTATTGGATCCTCATTATTAGGATAAAATCATTCCTACTTTAATTTTTTTTATGTATGGCACTAGTTTATAGCCTTTGGGGATCAGGAACGTCCTTTGGTCCATGACATGGATTGGGTCGGGTGTCTAGGTTGTATTTCATCCTGACCTGGTTCAATAAAAAATGGTATCATAGGAGGTTTTATTATTTGGGTTGTTTGTTAGTTGGAGATTAGGACTATTGGGACTTGTGAGGTAGGTATAAGAAGGATTTCATGAACCCTTTCTCATTATAAACCACGAGTCCCCATGGGTAGTTCGGGATTTGAGTCTTTTATATATTTTTTTGGATTGAGGAATGATAATAAAGGTGATCCAGTTTCATGTTGTGATCTCACATGGAGTAGTAACCCATGTGACTTCCAAGTTCATGGTTATAGTCTTCTTAGTTGTTATTTCTTTCTTTTTTCATGGAGCACTACCATATCACCAGGTTAGGTATGGATACTAGTTCTTCATTTTGGTATTTTGGCATTAGTTATGTCTCACTTCGTTTTTAGTTTATGTGAGAAAGATTTTAAAATGAAAATAGATTTTTAAATGTAAATTATTTCCTTCAAATTATTCTAGATTGGAAAAATGGGATTTAAAGAATAAAATTTTGGATTGATAATTTGGTTAATTCTTTTGTTTTGATAATCAAATGGTAATTTTAACCCTTTTTTGTTACGTATGAACATTTTAAAATGTGAGAGTATGTGTTGAAGGTGCATGTTGGAATGTGCGGATTAAAATGGATGAACACTTGTTAGATAGTTCATGGGACTCCATGGGTGTGTATTTTAGATCAAATCTTTTGGCCTTGTTTTTATAAAGTAATTTTTTAAAAAGGAATATGATTTTAGAAAATGAATTTTATTTTATAATGTGAGTTTTTTTTGTAAAAACTAGCCTTTGGGTTTGGAATGTATCCTTGAAATATGGTGGTTTTGAAAATTGAAAATGAAAAGGGATTTTGGAAGAGATGGTCTTTTGTTGTGTTGGAATGTTATCAGTTTTTAAACCGGTTTTTTTTTCTTGAGATGTCACTTTCGTTTGTTCTTTGATTTGATAATGGTTGTGGTTTTGTGTTTTTCATGTTTATCATAATATTCCACCCATAAATGCCTCTAAAGTTTCTAATGATTCATGACCAATTATTGGTTCTCCATAGTTTTTTTCATTGTTCTGATTGAGGCATGTTAGAGGTAGTGGAGTGGCTTGAGGAAGTAGATAATGTCTTTAGATCATTGGGAACTCCTCAAGATATTAGTGTTCGTATTGTTCTAGGATTTTTTGAAGGTCTAGTTTTGAATGAAATTGTTTTTCCTATCATCGATGTAAGTTTGGATGATGTGGGAAGTGTTTAAGTCCATACTCTTCCGATGAATTATAAATGAGGAGATGAAGATAAAGAAGAGGGAAGAGTTCATGAGTAATAAACTATGCCAAAAAATAGTGAAGGCCTCTGATTATCATTTTAAGGAGTTGGTTTTCTTTAATCCATATGTAGTGTCCTTAGATTTGATGAAGGCGTATATTATCATCCGGGGTCTTCATCTGAAGATCAAGTAGTGAGTCTTCTCCTCTAAGGATATTTTTTTTTGAGAATTTGGTGGATGAAGTGTTCTTAGTAGAGTTGGTTTCTAGAGAGAAAGTTGTCAACCTGGTCTCACTTGTTGCTTATAAAGGTTCCCCATCTGATGAGGGATGAACGCTTGAGGAACCTATCATTATGGGGTCTCCTTCACTCATTTTTATCTATTGTTCTTCATACTTTTCACTTGTGTGCCACCGGTGTGGTAGTTTTGGGCATTCAAAACTATATTTTTTCAATACTCTTAATAATTTCCATCATTGCAGAAATCTGCATCATTTGGAGAATTTTTTTTGGAATCATCACTTGAAGAAGAAGCATTGACCATAGGATGTTCGTTCTTAACTATGAGGAATGGGATGATTTATTCATTAGGGCTCCATCCACATGACTTGAAGTGAATCCCACACATAGTCATGAAATTTTTAGGGGTGTGAGGAAAACCCTCCTTGGCACATTTTCTATATCTTATTTTGGGATGTAAATGTTGGAAGTTTTCTTATTTTAGTTTTCCTGCTTCTATAAGATTATATTTTTATTGTATGATGAACTTGTTCTTTCATAATTTGAGAAGTGGTGTTTATCTAAAAGCATCTCTTTAAAGTTGTTTTCTCTTCATTGAGTGTCTTTTGACCTTATATGGGGTGGTTCTTATTTTAGCACTTCTCATTTGGTGATACTTGAGTTTTGTGAAATTTTTGTATGATGATTTCAGTTCTCTATTCATCTTGAGTTCATTTTGTTGGATTCCCCTAGTATTAGTGGTTTGGGTTGTGTGCGAAGTTTTTAGTTTTGGTGATGGTGTTGTTTCGATCATATAATAGAGTTTGGTTTAGTTGTGTTGGGTGTTCCTGATCTTAATATGGGTGTTGCATGGATGAAGTGGACAACTTTGGGTTAGCTCATGTTGTAGTGTCCCGATTTTCATGGATATGTTAGTTAAGCTCATGTGGTGGGGGGAACCCTCTCTTCTTCCCCCTTTATTTTTTTATTGGCATTTCTACTATTAGAGTTGGTTCCCTAGAACCAAATTATTTTTACTTTATGATAAACATGAATTCATTATTTGGATATTTATAAAATAATTATCACATCATGATTGTTCTTCTGTATGACATAGTATGTGATAATGTCCTAAGAGTAGCTTTCACACTTAAAGGTCATAGCAGTGCCCCACTATGATGAGAACCCAGAAATGAAATGAAACTATTCTTGAATATATGTTCTATAACATGTTGATATAATCCTAGGGACGCAAATGATACAAGCTATCATGGGTGGAGACTCATAGGACTTTGAGACACCATCTCATGGTGTATTCTCTTGGTAATATCCAGTAGGATATTGTGAGAATGAGACTTGCCAGTAGGAAATCTACATTTATACGTGTTATTGGATGTTCTTGTCTGCGTATGTGTGTATTGATCCATAGAATTTACGATTATTATTAATGGGTATTATGATTCATGCACATAGTTGTATTAAAAAAATCTGTGACAAAATATGTTCGTGGTGAGGTAGGATACATTGGGTGTGTCACGAGTAATATTTCTTTAAAATATAATGTGAGAACGGATTTATCTATTATTTTTTTAACGGATGTTAATATCTTAGGACCTTTGATGTAAATGATATAGCCTAAAAATCCATGGCCATTGTGATCAATAGGAAAGATCTATTTTTGAAAATTCAAAGAAATAGATAATCGATCAAATGGGTTGATGGCTCTAGCATGCAACCTGCACGATTTGAGATATTGTGATAAATGAATTATATTAAATGGTAAGCATTTTCATGAGATGACATGTCATTATAGAATTAACTTATTTTTCTATGGGTTCCTTATCATGTTATTAGATGAAAACCTTGGACTTTAGGCTACATTTCCTAATGCTACTATGAAAGAGGCCCAGAGAGTTACAAACTATGTGTATCTAGAATCTCAGTTAAATAATATATTATTATTATTTATTTAATAGGTTGAATAAATATTATTATCCTATGTGGTTTAATAATTATTCAAGTATGCCTGATCACATATAAATGTTTATTATCTATTTAGTAAATATAATATTGGTTTATTTATTGGTGAATAATGTAGTGACATTTATTTAATAAATAAACACACATTATTCAAGGCCTGATAAATATTGTAGAGGAATGGAGAACTGAGTTTAATGGTCTGATGAAAAATGATAATATTTAATATTATTTAATTAAATAATATTTAATTATAATTCCCAAGTTAAGTATGTGTTTAGAAATAATAATATTACTATTATTATTTGAAATGGGGTTTTTCTAGGATTAAATAAAAATAAGAGAACTTGTGAAATTGTTTTATTTTAACCCCAACAATATAAATACCCAATTATATTATTTTCTCATTATCCAATTTGGTTGAGCCCAATGATTCAAGTATAATCATCTCAAGACTAGAGAGTTACCTTCTCCCAGAACACTCCCAAAAATGATGAGCAATCCTTCTCCACTGGATCAAGGAAAATACTTTGGATGCAATTTTCAAGGCGATCAAGGTGGATGATGCAAGATCAAGGATATTCTATGATAGCACCCAGAGACTCCTTCGAAGACGTCTAGAGATTCCTAGAACATGTGTGGATCTCCTCTAGAGGAAATATACACTTGGTTTATACAGAAAAATAATGGTTCACCATAGATCTATCATCGAACACATCAACAAAGAAATAATTCCTTAGAGGTAGTTCTTTATCCAATTAAATTAATTATAAAAATATATATTGGTCCCTCTCTCTCTGTTCTGGTGTAATTATTATTTTTTCTATTTATTTTACTCAATTTCATGGATCATGGAATTCATGATCATATAAATATCATATTTATTACTAATTATAGGAAGAATCAAAGTTATAAATCACACATCACACTCTTCTACGGTACCTCGAACCTATAAGTGTTATCAGAGAGAACACGTATTTGTTTATAATTATTTAATATCTTTGGTGATTTATACATTTATAATTTAGTTTTTTCAATTCAAGATTAATAATTATTTTAAATTGAATTGTGAGATCTATTTCTTCCTCATTCGTTTCTCATATATCTAATCAATACTTTTAATTTTGGATTAAAATAAAATCATGGAACTTATCCAAAGGAGCCAAGGATTATTCCCAAATAACACAACAGTACATGCCATGTAACCAAAGTTACATATATTCTAGTTGTTTTCAATTCACTAGGAGTTAATTCGGAAATTACTCAACCTACGTTCATAAATGGCATGTGGTGTAGTTAATTCTTACACCACTTGTTGACTGGGACAGACTGGTGCACGGTTAGCCAGACTAAAAATCGGGTGGCCCATTGGACACGATGTGTAGTCCATTTGCATCAATGATGGGCCATATATTCAATACATGGCCTACCTGATGGGTGGCTGTGTAACACAGATTAAACACAACATATGTCCTATTGGACATTCCATGTACTCCGAATTTTTGGAGGCACAAACTTCTCATTGAGTTCCTAGGCATGTAACTCGGGTAGACAGTGAGTGGTTTACACACTATGTAGATCATATCTACATGTTGTGTACTTATACCAGGTTACACAAATTTGAAATTTATTTATTTTAATATGAAAACATTGAGACATGTACATTCTTGTGGTCTTAAAGATAGGAAACACCATGTGATAGGTTTATAAATACATAAATGTTTAAATGTTTAATTAATATATTCATATTGTTCAAGATATGCATATAATGTATGAGTTGTATTATAAGTTGTTACTCTACATACATTGAAGCATAACACATGACTAAAAAATCATGTAATTCATGTAATCATACATAAAGTACACATCTTGAAATTACGTGATAATTCATGTATGTTATATGTCACACGAGTAAAATAGTATACGAGTATAATACATGTTGAGTAGATTTGGAAAGGTATTCACTGTGTTGCCTCCGAGGTATATTTATGTAGAAGGATAGTTTTAAATGAATTTATTTAATTTTTTTAAAATTATAATGGATGACAATCTCAAGGAAATTCAAATAAAAATTAACACAAAAGGATTGATTAATTAAAGATAATAATTAATCTATTTGATCATGATTTATATTAAATAAGAATAATTAAAGTATTAAATGCTAGTCTTATTAAATTTATAATACATTGAATGCATGTGGATGAATTTGAGGTAGAACAGACCTTTGTATGTGATTGGTTTTATTTAATTTGTTATTAATTTAAATTGTTGGCACGTGTGCCTTCTTTCCTCATTATTATATAGGATCTGTGTGCCCATGGTTTCTTTAATATAATCCCCCTTTTACCCCCCACCTGTATGTGAGTAAAATTATATGTAATGGATAGATCTCCCAAGCTAGTGGAGATGGTTCAAGTTTGGAGATGAGGGGAAACCAATCCAAGTAAGATACAATGGTGGAAAGGTGGAAAGCTGTAAACATGAACTTCAATTGGTTTAATGTATTTCTACCTGAGGTTAGTAGTTAGTTTAACAATCACTAGATAAACTAACCATTAGTATAATCTCATGATCATACCCTTTATTTTTTTCTGTCAGTATCATGGTAATTCATTAGGAATTTTTTGACATGATCACATAATTAATGAATTAAAAAAAAAATGTAAGATGGAATTAAAATAAACTGGATTATACTTAATAATTGGTAATTTATGAACAAAGGATAAAATACCTCAATAAAATATTAATTCAGTATAAACTTCCCTTAATTCAATAAGAATTGAACCACAATTCAAAGTGCTTGACTAGAAAAAGTTGGGGTGCTTTCAATTATCAAGGAATTCTAACATGAGGTTTTTGGTTGACTTTACTTGGTTCTCATCAAGGGTTGACTTCCAAATCCAGAATTGGTGTAACGGAGAGGCAAAGGTTGAGGAAATCCAATTAGAGGATTTAAGGATAGGAGGATTCCACTCAATAGATCAAGGAACTGTGAGTTAATGCAATTGGCATTTGGATTGTGTACCTAAAACCATTCAAGTTTAATGGTCAACCAATGTTGGGGTAATGAGAAGGGGAATATGTGTCCTTACTACTTCAAAGTCCATGAAATACAATATTATGAATCCAATGGAAAGGTATATTGGGTTTCGATAAAATAGTGGGAGAAAAATAAATATAAAATTTATTTATTTGTTTAAATTTATCAAATAAAGTACTAAATATCTAATTATCTTATTTTAGGAAAAACATTAAAAATGACATCAAACATATCATTATGATCCATACTATATAAGTAAATCCTTTTAATCATAATGAATTTCCAAGAATGGAAGAGGCATTTACACATCATCCTTCACTATGAAAGGAAATTATATTTTCTAGAAGAACCTTTACTAGTTTCCCCTAGAAATGAGGAAAGTGATTAAAAATTATCTATCTATGAGAAACATTTGAATGATTCTAAATATGATTAGTTCTTCATCATATCATCCATGTCCAATGATATTTTAAAGTAAAATGAGGAAATCGATGCATATATCATGATGTCTCGCCTTCAGGATCTCTATCAAGGTAAGGTGAGATAAGAGAGGTGTGAGATCTCTAATTCTTTTTTTACCACTAATCTTGGAGATTATGTGCCAACTATGCCTCATGTGGTCAATATTATTGGATACATTGAGTGCCTGGACATATTAGGGATTAAATTCTCAGATAAGTTTCATATATATATCATACTTATATTACTGACTAAGACCTCTAGTTTTGTTTTGAATTATAATATGAGAAATAATGAGAAGTGTATATTAAAAAATTTATCCTTGAATCTCCATGTGGACAAGGAAATGGGGAAAGAAAAACCCAAAGTCCTTATAGTGAATAAGAAGAGGATTGAGAAGGAAAAGGGGCCCAAGACTTAGAAATAGTCTAAAGATACTGAGCACTTTCCTACCAAGAACAAGAATATCCAGGGTGAGGGAAAGGAAACATAGGCAATATATTTTTATGGTGCAAGACAGACCACTAAAAAAAGAACTACACCAAAAAGAAAGGGGAAGATAAATTTACATTCATTATCGAGGGAAATATTTCTATATCAACACAATGGTTATTAGATATAGCTTGTGGTTCTCATATCTATATCCAAATTCAGGTTCCAAGTAGATTTCAGAAAATTGCCATAGGATAGGTGTTTCTTGCGAGCTACCAATGGTCTGAGGCTATATGCACTTTCCATTGGTTACTACAAACTTTCATTTCCAATGAGAATGATTTTGGTTTTACGTAATTGTTATTATGTACCTACTATTACCAAAAACGTAATTTCTATATCATGTTTATATATAGAGGGGTTTATTTTCATGTTTGGAAGTAAAATTTGTTTCTTTTATAAATAAAATATATGTTATGGTATGGCACATTTAAATAATGGTCAATATTTATTAAATTATTAAAATCAAGTTTTATAAATTGATAACAAATCAAGTTCACATGACACATATAACACCTAGATTTGGCATCACCATCTTAGTCATGTAAATGAGAAGTGTTTGACAAAGCTCTATCAAGATGGCTATTTAGACTCTTCTGAGCTAAAACCACTTTATGGATGCCATTCTTTTTTTCAATAAAAATGACCAAACCACCATTTTTTGGATAGGGTGAAAGAGCCACAGAGCTTCTATGATTGGTACAAACTGATGTGTACTGGCCATTTTCAGTAGAATCTAGTGGTGGATATTCTTACATCATAAATTTTACTGATGAATTGAGTAGATACAACTATATCTACTTGATGAGGTATAAGTATTATTCCTTTGAGAAATTCAATGAATTAAATAATTAGTATAGAATCATCTTGGTAAAAAGATAAAAACTTTGATCGTATTTAGGTGGAGAATATCTTATCCAAGAGTTCATCAATAATCTACAAAAGTTTGGGATTCTACCTCAAGTAAATACACCTTAAACACCATAGTGGAATGGTGTTAGTGAAAGGAGGTGTCGTACCTTGTTGAAAATGGTAAGGTTGATGCTGAGTCATGTAGATATTCTATTATCTTTTTGGGTATATGCATTAGAAAATGTGGCACACACATTAAGTACCAACTAAAGCATAAAATATAATTCCTATCGAGCTATAGAGTGTAAAGAAACACAATTTATTGTATACACATGTATCGGGTTTCAAGGCATTTGTTAAGGCCATATCAGGAAAAAATCTAGCACCTCAAGGCACGAGGTGTATCTTTATAGAGTATCTCAGAGAAACAAATGAATACTATCTATACAACACATTAGATAGTAAAGTTAATATTTCCAAACAAGCCATATTTTTTGAGAGGGAGAACATCCTCAAGAAGTATAGTGAGAGAAAGATTGATTTCGATGAATTTTATGCTTATGATGCATAATAATTTGTACATGAATATGTTCCACAGTTCCCCATGGAATAAATAGTTCTTGAAACAAAATTACTGTGTAAGAGCATAAGAGAGGTATGAAAACCAAAGAGATGTGTTTTTCTAGTCATTGAGGATGGTGACTCATTATTAGATAACAATGATGAACCTATCTCATACAAGGAGGCAGTAGAGAGCTCAGAAGCCACAAAATCGCTAGAAGATATGAATTTGAAAATGGATTCCATGTATCAGAACCATGTTTGGGTTCTCGCCGATGTTCTAGTTCATGTAAAACATGTTGGATGTAAATGGGTATTTAAGACAAAACAAGACATGGAAGGTAAAGTAAGTAACTATAAAACAGGGCTAGTGGCCAAAAGTTTTAAACAACATCAAGGAATTTACTATGATGAAACCTTTTATCTAGTTTCCATGGTTAAATCCATCAAAATCATAATTTCTACAGAATCTTACAATGAATATGAGATTTTTAAGATGGATGTCAAAACTACATTCCTTAATGTTAACCTTAAAAATAAATTTTTATGACACAAATAGAATTTTTTATCACTCTAGTTTATCCCAAAAGGATTTTTAACTTACATATATCCATTTATGGATTGAAACAAGAATCCAGTTCATGGAATATTCAATTAAATATAGCCATAAAATAATTTGGTTTCATTAATAAAAAATATGATCCATGTGTTCAAAAATGTTTAATGGAAATGCAGTTATTATCTTAGTAGTGTATTTTGATGACATATTACTTATTGGAAACAACATAAAAGTCTTACAATGTGATAAAGACCGGTAGAACAAGTCCTTCTTCATTAAGGACTTAGGTGAAGAATCCTACAATATACGGATCAAGATCATTTGTGATAGATTCAAGAGGATGCTTATACTAAGTCAAAGCACATAAGTTGACTAGATACTAATGAGTTTTATTAAGGTACAATACAAGACGGTATTGGTTCAAGTGTCACATGGTTTACATATTTCTAATAAAATGTGTCCTTAGACCCAAAAATTGAAAGATAGACTGAGTAAGATCTCATATAATTTAGTGATAGTATCAATAATGTATGCCTGATTATATACTAGACTTGATGTTCCTATGCATTGAGCATGGTACGAAGATATCAAGAAGATATATGAGAATAACATTGTACTATTGTTATGGTTATCCTTAAGTATCTGAAAAAAATAAGGATATATTTATAGTTTATGGAGGAGACAAGGAGTTGGTTATCATGGGTTATACTGATACTAGTTTTCAGATAGATCAAAATGATCTGAAGTCACAATCAAGATATGTTTTATATCCCAACGGCTGAGTTATGAGCTGTAAGAGTTTAAAGAATCTATTTATCACTAATTCTACATCAGATTCCAAGTATATAGAAAATTCTAATGCAGACAATGAATCTATTTGTATTCATAACATTTTCTAGGAGATTGATGTGGTACCTAACATTAAATACCCTATCACATTTTATAATGATAATACTATAGTGGTGGATCTTGCAAAATAACCAAGGTCACACCAACGAACAAAGAATATACTTCGAAATTATCACCTCATGAGGGATTTCTATCATAGGGTGATGTTTCGGTTAGTAATGTAACCACATAAGAGAATGTGGAAGACCCCTTGACTAATGGAATATCTCAGTAGAAGCATGAAAATCTTATGAGAGCTAGCGTAATGAAGGTTGTTAGTAATTGGCTCTAGTGAAAGTGGAAGTCTGTTAGAGTTGTTTCCCTAGAACCAAATTCTTTTTACTTTATGAGAACCTTGTATTAATTTTTTGAATATTTATAAACTACTTATAACATCATGATTGTTCTTATGTTTGACATAGTATGTGATAATTTCGTAAGAGTAGATATTACACTAAAATGTCATAGTAGCACCCTAATATGATGAGAACCTAGAAGTGCTATGGCACCAATTTTTAATATATGTTCTATACCCAGATGATATCATTTGAGGGACACAAAATTATATAGGATGTAGGGGTGGATACTCATAAGACTTTGATACACCTTCTCATGGTGTATTACCTTGGTAATATCTAGTAGGATATTATGAGAATGAGTCCCTCCCTTAAGAAATACACATTTATATGTGTTATTGGATGTTTCTATCTATAAATGTGTGTATTGGTCCTTAAACATTAAGATCATTACTAATGAGTATTATGAGTCATGCACTTAGATGTATTGATAAAAACCGTGATGACATATGTTCGCGTTGAGGTAGGATATATTGGGTGCGTCACAAGTAATATAGCATTAATGAATAATGTGAGAAATGAGTTTTCCATTTTTTTTATTTAACAGAAGTTAATATCTCAGGATCTTTTATTGAAATGATATAGCCTAAATAAATCGATGACCATGGTGATCAATAGGCATGTTCTATTTCTAGAAATTCAAATAAAGAGATAATCGAGAACATAGGTTTATGGCACTAGCATGCAACCAACTCAATTTGATATATTCTGATAAAGGTATTATATTACACTGAAATTGTTCCTATGAGGTGAAATGTCATTATAGAATTAACTTTATTCTATATGGGTGTCTTGGCATGTTTCTAGATGCTAACCTTGGACATTAGGTTGCTTCACCTAATGCCATGGAGAAAGGGGCCTAGAGGGTCACACACTAAGTGTATCCTGAATCTCACATAAATAATATATTATTATTATTTATTTAGAAGGTTGAATAAATATTATCCCCATACATGGTTTAATAATTATTCATGAATGCTTGATCGAATATAAATATTTATTTATTTTTTAGTATATAAAATATTTATTTATTTATTTATTGGTGAATAATGAAGACATATTTATTTAGAAACTAAATTGACATTATTCAAGGCCCGATAAATATTATGGTGGAATGGAAGACCAAGTTTAATGGTCCAGTAATAAATTATAATAATGAATATTATTTAATTAAATAATATTTAATTATAATTCAAATGTTAAGAATGTATCAATAAATAGTAATATTACTATTATTAATTGACATGAGGTTGTGCTAAGATTAAATAACAATAAGGGTACTTGTGTAATTATTTAGTTTTAACCTAATAAATATAAACACCCAATTATATTATTTTCTAATTAGACAATTCAGTTGTGAACTACGATTCAAGTAGAATCCTCTAAATCCTAGAGAGATCCTTTCTCTAATAATTCTCCCAAGCACGGCGAGTAATCCTCCTCCAACAGATCAAGGAGAATAAAGTGGAAGTGATTCTCGAGGTGATCAAGGTTGATGACACAAGCACAATGATCTTCTATGAGAGCACCTGGATAATCCTTCAGTGACATATGGAGATTCCTAGAACACATTTGGATCACTTCTTGAGGAAATATACACTTGGTGTTTACAATGCAACAATGGTGCACCATAAATCTATCGTCAGACACATCAACAATGAAAGCATTAATTAGTGGTAATTCTTTGTCTAATTAAATTAATTATGAACAATATGTTTTGATCCCTATATATTAGTTCTAGAATAATTTTTCATGGTCTATTTATTTGAATCAATTTCATGGATCATGGAGTTCATCGTCATAGAGATATCAGATTGATAATTGATTATGGAAAAAAACAATGTTTGGAATTGCCCATTTCATGGTTCTGTTGTTCCCGGAAAATACATCATATTGATTTGTTGAGTGTGCCTTGTGGATTGAAAGGGTTTACCTTGTGGTTTGTGAATTGTTTCAGTCTTTATTGGGAATGGATTAGAGTTTTGTTTAAATTTCAGCTGGGGGAATTTCTAGGGGTAGAAAGTGTCTGTGGTGGGGAGAATTTTCACACCCCAACCTTGGAAACAATTTTATTTTATTCTTTTCCTAATCTTGAATCTATTCAGTTGAGTTTTATATTGAGTTTAGGTTAAAATTTTCAAATTTTGGAAGTATGGGTGAATTTTGGCATGTGAACAGGCAGTGCACAGTTAGTGGAAACTGTGTGGCCCAGCCCAAGTAAGCATGTGGTAGGTCCTAGAGTTGGATAGAAGTTGTCCTACAGATTGAGCACGGTCAGTCAAACTTTGTGGTCTAGTCATTTGTTCGGTCTTCTCTTAGGTAGAAACTACCACACTATTTACACACGGTAAGCCAAAACATGTTGTTTGGTCATGTGTTCAGTTCCTTCTTGGGTAGTGTCTACCATAGGGTTGGCACATAGTTTGGTAAACAGTGTGGACAAACCATGTGATCGGTCCAGATCATTAAAACATCAAAAACCTAGTTCTACCCTCTCCTCTTTTTACACCAAATATTAGAACCCCTCCTCCTTTATCGGTTTGGGCACATAAAGGAGTCTTAAGACCCCTCTTCCTTTGGTTCTCCTCCCTCCTTGGTGCTTCTAATTTGATTCCAAGCTTTGTTTTTAGGATTTTTGTCAGTTTTATCCCATTTACCTTCTCTTCTATTAATTATTTTGTTTTCAATTGGTAGTTTCACCATTGGATGCACCCTAATGAATAGGTTATGTGTGTGTGTGTTGTGTTTCCTTTTGACTTATGGAGTGAAAATCGTCTATGGGGCCCGGTTCTCCCTTCTCTTGAAGTTTTATTCCATTCACATGCCATTGAGGTAGGTTTCTCCATGCTTTTTTTATACATTTAGTTCATTCATGGGATATTTAAATTAATTTTTAAACATGACTCAAACATTTATAATGAACATAGTTAGTTAATAATGGATTTAAATTGGTCGTATAAATTTCTAAAAATGGTTTTTTAGGTGATTCTCTATAAATTCATAAATATATATGCCTTAAATATGCTTGATAAAATGTTAATTGATCTTCAAGGGAAACAATCGGTGGTTGTTTTTTGTTTTACTATTGAATTTTTTTATTAAATTTGTTTCATTTTGGTTTGGGTTTCACATGTGGAACATGGTAAATCTTATAGTATGGCTTGAATGTTGTTTTTGAAGGCTCTTTTTATTTTCAAAATACTTGTTTGTACCTTTGTAAATTATGTGGAGTTTTTGGGTTTGGTTTGAAAGTGGGTGCTGATTATAAAAATGTTATTGGGTGTTTCAATAGATCATTAGGGTGTTCCATTGGATGTTGTCACATCCATGGGTGCACAAGTTGCACACATGGATGTGTGTTCAAATGAAGATGACACTCTAAAACACTTTTCCCTTAAAAGTTCCTCATATTTTCTTACTCCCTTTTTCTTAAAATGGTACCATGATTTCTAAATGGGGAAATTGTTACTTTAAACTATTTATAAAGGTAACTTAAAATATATTTCTTAAAGTTTTTCTTTTTTGGACTTGAAACATGTCTTTAGTGAGATATTGAAAAGGGTAAAGTCCCCTTTGGAATTACATACTTAAAAGTGGTTCTTTGTGTTGAATTTGGGAAATAACATAGAAGTATAATTGTAAATGTATTTTGGTTTTATAAGTGTAAGGATTGTTTGGAACTTAAGAGGCATTGGGGAATTTGTTTTAAAACTCATTTAATGTGAAGTCAATTAACATCCTTAAAATGTTTTGTGAAATGGTTTTGGAAGATTGGGTGATGTGACCGCCCATTTGGTACTTGTGAAATATTTATTGTATGATATGTACCCCTATAGAGGGATTTATCTATATGGGTTATCATATAGGTGGTATCCGGGTTTGGGGAAGGCAAGTGGAGTGACTGAAGATAAGGTGAGTCATGCATGCGAGGCTATCCAACTTACATAGTATATTATTATTACCAAGGGTTTCTTCGACATCATTTAAAGGGTTGAGTGACGGTTTTTGATCAAACTTGATCAGACAGGTTGGTGTCCCCTATATTTTCTAAGATTTCATGTGGGATGTGCCATTGGATTGGTCATTTTAGGCTGGCCAGTTGAATATTGAATATGGGGATTCACCATACGCCGACATGTGGTTCCAGAATGAGTATGTCCAGGGATATCTCTAGGAAGTTTTAGGAAATTTCCATGGTTTCTATTGTATGTGTTTGTTTACTTTCTGTTTCAATTGGATTTTAGCTTGCACTGCTTATTTATTTTCACTATAGCCTAGTATTGTTTGGCTTGGGTTTTCGGCTGGGGTTTTGTTTTTAAATTGGTAATCTGTTTTGAAAATGGAAATATGGTGTGGAATGTTTTGAAAAAGGGAGAACTATGTTTATTTATTAAAATTTGAAAACCATCTTTTTATATGTGTATTTAAAACTAGTGTTGTTATATTGTTTTCAAGAAAGGAAATTAAAGGATTCTTTGGTGGTTGCCTACTGAGATATTTAGTTCAAACCCTACTTGTACCTTTCAGTGTTAGTTGACCTGAGTTATTTTTTAGGTTCAGGTTGTTGGTTTGTGTGCCTGTTATTGGAGTGGGTTTGTTGGTGGATGGTGGTGACATTAAGGCCACGTGGAGATCTCATTGGTAGCAGTTTAGTATTTGTTTTGTTTTTCTTATTTGTCTAGTTGTATCATGTAACTAAATCAGTTTATCTATTTATTTGAGATTAGGTTTTTGGTTATATTAATGTTCAGTTTTATTTATTTGATCCAATTTCTTGGGTTGAAAAAATTCTCTCTTGTATTTTTTTATTCCCAACACAAGTTGTCAGTCCATGGGGATCAGGAATGCCCTTTAGGCCAAGCCACATACCAGGTTGTGTGTTCGTGTTGGATGGAATCCTGGCCTAGTTCATGAAAGATTCATGTTTTATGAAGGGAATATTGATGGATTATGGTTGTTTTGTTCAAATGGAATAAGATCTAATCCCAAATATAGATAATTGGGATATCATTCTTCATTTTCACCAATCTTTGTGAGGTAGGAAACTACTCTCTTATTTCCACTTCACATATAACTTTAAGGTTTGTTTTTTGTCAATCTTTTTCTTTAATATGGTAATAAAATCCTTATTTGATTATTTATGGAAACCTCATTATGTTTATGGATTTGGATTTTGGAAAAAATGGATGGTTTTTGGGAAAACTCTCTTTAGTTATAATTTTAAATTGTTAGTCTTAAAATTATGAATTTTCGTTGATGCTCTAAGTGGATGGTGATTCTTTTTAAAGAGAAAGTTGGTTTTATATGAAATGTTTTTGGAATGGGTTTTGGCATACATGGTTGGATTGATTTCATTTATTGACCATACCCTATGGAAGGGGTGTGTGACATTGGAGAACCTCATATTGTTCACCAAGTGAGGACTTAATGAATCGATGAGAGACCACTCGTAAATATGGAACTTTCACTTGGGAATTCATGATGTGTGTGTGTGTGTGTGTGGATACATGGTTATGAGTATGCCAAATAACATGAAATGGTTTTATAACCTGATATTTGTTTCCAATATAAATTTTCAATGGTTTGATATAAATTGTTTAAAATTATTTTAGGCTACTTTATGGAACCTTTTCTGATAAGTTTTGTCCTAGTGGAATGAGTTGGGAAGTCATTTGGGGAATCCTACTGAGTTTAGACTCACCTCCTATTTGGGAACTATTTTACATTTGAAAATTTCATCTATAAATACATAAAAAACGGAAATATATATCAGTTATTTAGTGATACCTCATGAAACATTGGAAATGGATTGTTGAGTAAGAGTTTGGACCGGTTTGGGTGTTTATGGTTGTTGTCACTTGTGAATTTTGAGTTTTTGGTCCTTTTTTTCTCTACAATATGTCTTTTGGTCACTGCATATAATCTGTTATGATTTACTGGTTTAGTTATTGTTGAGTTTTATTTTTTTACTCATATGTAATATATATATATTTGGTTGTTTATTGTTTTTCAGTTTGGAAGTTTATATTTAAAAATATAAAATCATCCCACAAATGTTCTTTATGGTGTCTTGGGGATGTCCCCTATAGCCTAGTTATAAGGCCCCAACCTTAAACCTTACTTAATCTTGAGATATTACAAGATTACACATTGAGGATTTTTTCAGGTTTAGAGTTAGAGAATTAGATTATAAAACATGCATTACATTCCACATTTAAACAAAGTGGTTACATAAAAGATAGTATTCATTTTTCCCATCAACGGAAACATATTTAAATTAAAACATGTATTCTTTCTTGACACTTCCTTGACACTATCATCATAACATGTACCCTTCCCTTGACCTGTGAAAAACATTTCAAAAACTTGGGATGAGAATAAAAAGCTCAGTAAGGGATATTAAAATATGGAAAGGAAACATTAGTACATGTATACATAAGAATGAAATCATACTTTACCCATAAAACATAAGCACTTTAACATACCTCATAAAATCTTGAATAAATTATATAAATCATAAGACATAAAAGGTAACTTGAGGCATTCATAACATTCTTACGTAGGGAGTAATCCTCTTGGTTACATTTAGAATACCCACCACAGTATATTCCCTAAATATCTTTAGAGAAACATTAACATTTCACTCCTTCGCGTTACCCAATGCATTGGAGAGCTATATCGGGCTCACCTGCCCTTAGTTTATCACGGAACCACCTGTCTTCATAACAATGCCCAAGAACCATAACATAATCTTATCACATAAAACATGCATAAAGGAAACATAACATTTCCACCTTTCAATAACAAGATATCAATACAATACATTGATATAAATACATTATGAAAACCATTTTCAATAACAAAATAAAAGAAAAGTAAAACATGGTATTTATTTTTCTTTTAAAAAGAAGGTATGGATTGTAGAGGAATCCGAAATTCAAATAATGGTCACGGTGGTGGAGAAGTCGTTGTCGCCGCATATGTATGACAAAAACATTCCCTTTTTTCGTTTAGTAAAACGCTTCGTATAAAAAGATTCCTTTTGGATAAACGTAAAAGTCAAAGGGGTTTATACACCGTATAAAATAAAGATGTGTATAAAACAAAATATTCCTCAATGAAAGGAGATTGACACGAAGTCCCTTACAAAGACGGTATCCTTGGTTTAAGGATAAATCAATTACATAATTATGTGTGACAAACGAATACACCAAATATAAGTGGATATTAAGTGTAAAATAATCAAAGTTAATTCACACATATTCAAAGGATTACATATTCAATAACTACATGTTGAACCCAAAGAAATCGAAATTGGGTTAAGAAGTTCCCTTGACAGCCTAACAGCGTCACATCAAAATGAGTTGATGAGAGATGAAAAAAGGGTATCTCATCATTTGGACATAAAATTTACATCAATAAGGATATATGAGAACATATCCCAACATAAAAATATGTAAATTAAAAGACCCAACCAAAGAAGTCTTTTAAAAAGAGGAGGGTGAAAGGTTCCCTTACCGACATGGGTATCTTTCGAAGCATACACCTCGTGAAAGAATGACAATAAAACATTGACGTAAATACTCATAAAATAAAGTATATTACACAATTAGTAAAATAATGGGCATTACATACACCACTCAAAGGAAATTGTGGAAAATATAGCATAAATATCACAGGAATAAAAGTGAGATAAAAAATCCCTTACGAAAACTCGGCAGCCTAACGGCGCCACATAAAACTTACAAAAATGGATTGATGATATCAAATAGGTTCTCTCATCATATTAACATAAAGTTTAAAGAAAGAGTAATATAAAAGAACACCCCCCAACATAACAAAGAGTATCTTAAAAGAAGTGACATAAAGGAGAGTACTTAAAAAATAAAGAGAGAGGTTAGATCTCTTACGAAAATTCAGAAGCCTAACGGCGCCACTCAAAACCTCCAAAATGGATTGATGAGAGAGAATAAGGTCTCTTATCATATGAACATAAAAATTACAGTAATTTTAATATAAAAGAACATCCCAATCACAAGAAATATTAGCTTAAAAGGAATGACATAAAAGAGTGTACATAAAAAGAAACAGAGGAGTAGGATCCCTTACCTCAAGACAAACTTGTCTTGTTTTTTTCTTTATATTCCTGAATAATAAACTTTAGTCAATTAATAATTTCCTAAGTACCTCTTTTAGAGATTATTATTCAGTTCATATCACATATTATAATGTTATAATAATTGTTTAATAATGTTAGTTCATATCAGACGTTTTTGCCGATGTTTGGTACATGAGTCAAAAATGAACTTGTTTGAAAAAAGATTGCCCATGTAGTTATAAGTAAATAATTTCCAGAATAGTATTAATGATTTAAATATCATATATATACAGTAAATATTCATTTTATACTATTCCATATCATTTTGAGAAAAAAAAACGAAAAGCACCGTTCATGGAGACGGTAGGTCGTATGTACGCATGAACGCTACTTTCATTTTTTGTAATATTAATGGAATTAAAACAAAATGAGAGAGATATATATATGTTATAATTCCAGAATTATATCCATAATTTAGATGTAATATATTACATATATATCCATTATATATATGTACTTATAATATTACATAACATTTTGAGATAAGAAATGAAATGTACCGTTCATGGAGACGGTAAGCCGTACGTACGCATGAATGCTACTTCCATTTCTATTTCATATTTAATGGAATTAAAACATAATTATACATAATAGTATTTTAATTATAGTATGGTATCATATATAATATCATTAAATATATCCTTTATATGTACCACATATGGTATTAACGAATCAAAACCCTTTAAGGGGGCGGTAGTCTGCACTTCCTTAAATGAAGATATCACGTATACCCATAATGGAAGCCATAAAGGTATGCCATAAATGAAAAATACAGAAGCTTAAATAAACCATAAACATATTATATATCATATATAAATATAGTGACATCTTAATGGCCACATTTGAAGGTGTTAAATGAATGTTGAACAATCATCGTTTCGGGAGGCAGAAATTCGCCATCCACGGAAACAGTATATTCTTTAACCATTAGATGTAGGTGTGTGTAAGTGTAGCTCAAATAATTCTTATAAAAAAATCCTATTATATTTAAGATACTGGATTTGTTTCAAAATAAATTAATAAAAAGAGTTTAGGGGGTTGGAGAAGGAAAATAAAACAAAAGGACACAAGTTAAGACATTACCTTAAAATCGGGTAACTCCCTTTGGTTTGAGCTCAAAGGCTTCCTTGGGAAGACTTCTTCCCAACGTGAGGCTTCAAGGAGCTAGAGAGGGATGTGGAGAGACAAAATGGGCAGGGGTTGGCCGAGCCAAAGGCTTTTTAAGTGTGGGTATGGTGGTAGAAGTGGGGGCCTTTTATAAGAGGAGAGGAGGGGCACTCTTGGAAAGGTATAAAATGTAACTTTATTTTCAAATGAGTTTTGGATTTTAATGGACCCACATTGATGTGTTTCGAGGATTAGGTGATAATGGTTCAAAATACACCCATGAAATAGGTTTTGGACATGTGTAGGTCATAGATATTACATTATATTTCAATTTTATTTAAATTGTTAAATAATGAGGTCATCGCTGCATCACCATGATGTCATAAATAATTTAATTTATTTAATGTCTGAAAATTATAAAAAAAATACTATGATGTAGGAAATATTTTTAGCTTTATAATGAATATTTATAGTCCAAAACATCATTTATTTAGAAAAAATTAAAAATATTATACTTAGGTGATACATTCTTTGTGACATTTAACATTCTTTAAAAAATAAAAAGATAAAAAGTCACTTTCTCACAAAAGTGATTCCATGGGGCCCCCAAGTTTGGAACAAGGAATCCCATGGTCTTCCATGAGACAAGCCGTAGCCTTAGGACACATTTTGTGGTCATTTTTTATTATTATGATATTATTTTATTATCTTTAACTACCTGATTACTCATTAATCAAGATAATTAAAGACAATTACCATCATTACTATTCATAATGTCCAAAAACAAAAGAGTCTTAATTACATAATTTGGACCTTCTGATTCCAAATATTTAATCCATTTTACCAAATTACAAACACATAAATTTCAATAATTAATTTAAAAAAAACTTCCCGTTTTCAAAACAAATAGCGGGTTTTTTAGAAACAATATTTATGAAATGTTTGGCACTTGTTTATGCCCAATTCCAAAGTGAAATTAATCCCAATGAAAATAATTTGATTAAATGGTAAAAATATATTCCAATTACACTTTAAAAAAAATTAAAAAGATAATATAACCATATAATTAAATTATATGAAAAAGCAGTTTTGATGTAAAATGCAGTATTTTTCACTATTCATTGAAAAATGAACATTGTCATAAAAATACCAACAATTATCCCAAGGTAAATTTCTATGTCCCAATCATAAATCATATGTTTATTTTAAAAAATATAGCTTATAAAATTGTCAAAAGTTTTATTTAAAAATGGTTTTCCATCAAAAGGTAGTAAAACAATCTTTTAAAAATACTTGTGTATTCAATGCTTAAGATTGGATTCATTTGTATTATAAGCCTCTAAAATTTATTGGATAAAAGTAAAAACATTTAAAAAACATATTTAATCGTAATTTAGTTATCTATATTCATTCCTGCCAACACAATGGCTATGTGTTAACTACCATTTAAAATAATAATATTTTATTATTAGAGTGCAATGTAAGATTTCAAAGGAACTCGTTGTTGCGTATTGGGTAAGACATCGAGCATAGCGTTCCATTTAAATAAATATTGACAGTTTTTCCACAAATAGGGATAAATATAAAAATTTCATATTCTTTATTTACCTGGGGTGTTACATCCTTCCCCCCTTTTGGAAATTGCGTCCTCGCAATTTTAAAATTGAGCTTGGAAACATCCATGAAAGTCCCACATCGGAACCAGAGTCGGTAAAACAATCACTTTAAAATAAAGGAAGATAAGTACATAGGTCACCTGAGTTAACCCATACTAGGATTCCATGTAGGAAAACATGGACATGGAGGAGAAAACATAGGGTCATGTTCTGATGTAGAGTGATAGAAAACATGTTTAGGAGAAAGTTAACCACAAGAAAATCACAAACTTGTGATGGGTTAAACGGTATTCGATTCCCCAGTAGGAAAAGTTAATAGACAAAATTTTTGTTTTAAGTTACTTTTTATTGAGGAATTTATTAATAAGGAAACATAATCACTTATCATGTTGACTTTCAACTTTTATTAGATTCCTTACAAAAACTTATATTTTCTCCAAAGGACGAGTATTTAGGAAGACTTGTTAACATTAAGAGTACTATAATAAACTTCTAGAGAATCACCTAATCCACAAAAGAGAACTATATACTTCCCATGTCTTTAGACATTAACCAAAACCAAACCAAAAAGGTTAGTACAGGATCAGATAATCCAGAAAAGGATAACCCTTTATAAAAAGAAAATCTATTCTTAATCTCCAAAATTTGTCCAAAAAACCCAAAGTTCAACGAGGACCATTCGATAAACAATTTGTCCATAAAATTCATCAAAGTAAACCAAACTAATATTGAAACCCAAATAGTTGAAGGATTTAGTCACATAGTCTTCCAAGTTAAATAGTAACATTTATCTCCAAACAACATCAGTTGCTCTTAATGTATCATATTGAAAAGTAATTAACCTAATCACATATCCTCCATGATAGGTTAATAAATTTCCATAGATAACCCAAAATCAACTTACTCTTAATTAATAAAATCTTCTAACTAAAAAAGAATCAGTCAAACTAACCAGGGACTTCACGTAGTCCAGTGGTAGGCGATAAATACCAGTCGCACTTTTGTTGTGGGTTCGATTCCCGTAGCTTTGTCCGATGCGACGGGTTGTCACACGGTCTTCGTGTTGTCCTTTTTCCAAAACTATATAATTCTAAAAACATTTCCCAAAACGAGATAAAATCTTCAAAAATAAACATAACATATTTTAACCTCAATTTTATCTCATGCCTTTCATTTTCCATCATAACATATAGTAACCCATAATTACCTCAAAAGTAAGGATCATATAAACCCTAATGGTTACCTTTATAATTATTACCTGAACTTCCACATCGATTGGTCATCTCATACATGATGAATTATAGAACATACCAAGGTTAAAGTGGTTGATCATGACTCCTTGATAGTTGGTTTAGGACAACCACGAGTTTCCTCATTGAATACCCCATTTCATCTAGTCTCTTAATCAGAGAACCACCACAGTTTCCTTCAAACCAATTGTCACTTTGGTGCCTGCTAGATCCAGCCATTTACTAAAACCAAAAAGGTCGGTGTGAGTATATCAACATAACCATCATGTAATAATGAGTAATATAAACACTAAGATATACTTACTCATTCACATTATCTAAAAACTATGACACTTTCTAAAATCCTACCCAATATGGTAATGTCACTTATGATTAAAGAATACCCTAACCTCTAGAGTTATCTAAACCTCCCTTTGATACCAACTATAAGTCCCCAGCCTTAAACCTTACTTAATCTTGAGATATTACAAGATTACACATTGAGGATCTTTTCAGGTTTAGAGTTTTAGAGAATTAGATCATAAAACTTGCATTACATTCCACATTTAAACAAAGTGGTTACATAAAAGATAGTATTCATTTTTTCCCATCAATGGAAACATATTTAAAATAAAACATGGATTCTTTCTTGACACTTCCTTGACACTATCATCATATCATGTACCCTTCCCTTGACCTGTGAAAAACATTTCAAAAACTTGGGATGAGCATAAAAAGATCAGTAAGGGATATAAAAATATGGAAAGGAAACATGAGTACATGTATACATAAGAATGAAATCATAATTTACCCATAAAACATAAGCACTTTAACATACCTCATAAAATCATGAATAAATCATATAAATCATAAGACATAAAAGGTAACTTGAGGCATTCATAACATTATTACGTAGGGAGTAACCCTCTTGGTTACGTTTGGAATACCCACCACAGTATATTCCCTAAATCTCTTCAGAGAAACCTTAACGTTTCACTCCTTCGAGTTACCCAATGCATTGGAGAGCTATATCGGGCTCACCCGCCCTTAGTTTATCACGGAACCACCCGTCTTCATTACAATGCCTAAGAACCATAACATAATCTTATCACATAAAACATGCATAAAGGAAACATAACATTTCCACATTTCAATAACAAGATATCAATACAACACATTGATATAAATACATTATGAAAACCATTTTCAATACCAAAATAAATGAAAAGTAAAACATGGTATTTATTTTTCTTTTAAAAAGAAGGTATGGCTTGTAGAGGAAACCGAAACTCAAATAATGGTCATGGCGACGGAGAAGTCGTTGTCGTCGCATACGTACGACAAAAACATTCCCTTTTTTGGTTTAGTAAAACGCTTCATATAAAAATATTCCTTTTGGATAAAAGTAAAATTCAAAGGGGTTTATACACCGTATAAAAGAATGTTGTGTATGAAACAAAATATGCCTCAATGAAAGGAGATTGAGACGAAGTCCCTTACAAAGACGGTGTCCTTGGTTTAAGGATAAATAAATTACATAATTATGTGTGACAAACGAATATACCAAATATAAGTGGATATTAAGTGTAAAATAATCAAAGGTCATTCACACATATTCAAAGGATGACATATTCAATAACTACATGTTGAACCCAAAGAAATCGAAATTGGGTTAAGAAGTTCCCTTGACAGCCTAACAGCGTCACATCAAAATGAGTTGATGAGAGATAAAAAAAAGGTATCTCATCACTTGGACATAACATTTACATAAATAATGATATATGAAAACATATCCCAACATAACAATATGTAAATTAAAAGACCCAACAAAATAATTCTTTTAAAAAGAGGAGGGTGAAAGGTTCCCTTACCGACATGGGTATCTTTCGAAGCATACACCTCGTGAAAGAAGGACAATACAACATTGATGTAAATACTCATAAAAGAAAGTATATTACAAAATGAGTAAAATAATGGGCAGTACATACACAACTAAAAGGAAATTGTGGAAAATTTAGCATAAATCTCACAGGAATAAAAGTGAGATGAAAAATCCCTTACGAAAACTCGGCAGCCTAACGGCGCCACATAAAACATACAAAAATGGATTGATGATATCAAATAGGGTCTCTCATCATATTAACATAAAGTTTACAGAAAGATGAATATAAAAGTAAATCCCCTAACATAACAAAGAGGATCTTAAAATAAGTGACATAAAGGAGAGTACTTAAAAAGAAAGAGAGAGGTTAGATCTCTTACGTAAATTCGGCAGCCTAAGGGCACCACTCAAAACCTCAAAAATGGATTGATGAGAGATAATAGGGTATCTCGTCATATGAACATAAAAATTATAGTAAGTGTAATATAAAAGAACATCCCAATCACAAGAAAGATGATCTTAAAAGGAATGACATAAAAGAGTGTACTTAAAAAGAAAGAGAGGAGTAGGATCTCTTACCTCAAGTCCAACTTGTCTTGTTCGTTTCTTTATATTCCTGAATAATAAACTTTGTTAAATTAATAATTGCCTAAGTACCTCCTTTATAGAATATTATTCAGTTCATATCACATATTATAATGTTATAATAATTGTTTAACAATGTAAGTTCATATCAGACGTTTTTGCCGATGTTTGGTACATTAGTCAAAAATGAACTTGTTTGGAAAAAGATTGCCCATGTATTTATAAGTAAATAATTTCCAGAATAGTATTAATTATTAAAATATCATATATATCTAGTAAATATTCATTTTATACTGTTCCATATCATTTGGAGATAAAAAACGAAAAGCACCGTTCATGGAGACGGTAGGCCGTACGTACGCATGAACGCTACTTTCATTTTTTGTCATATTAATGGAATTAAAACAAAATGAGAGATATATATATATGTTATAATTCCAGAATGATATCCATAATTTAGATGCAATATTTTACATATATATACATTATATATATGTACTTATAATATTACATAACATTTTGAGATAAGAAATTAAATGTACCGTTCATGGAGACGGTAAGCCGTACGTACGCATGAACGCTACTTCCATTTCTATTTCATATTTAATGGAATTAAAACATAATGATACATAATAGTTTTTTAATTCCAGTATGGTATCATATATAATATCATTAAATATATCCTTTATACGTACCACATATGGTATTAACGAATCAAATCATTTTGAGGGGGCGGTAGTCCGCACTTCCTTAAATGAAGATATCGTGTATACCCATAATGGAATCCATAAAGGTATGCCATAAATGAAAAATACAGAAGCTTAAGGAAAACATAAACATATTATATATCATATATAAATATAGTTACATCTTAATGTCCACCTTTGAAGGTGTTAAAAGAATGTTGAACAATCATCGTTTCGGGAGGCAGAAATTCTCCATCCACGGAAACAGTATATTCTTTAACCATTATATGTAGGTGTGTGTAAGTGTATCTCTAATACTTCTTATAAAAAACATCATAGTATATTTAAGATACTGGATTTGTTACAAAATAAATGAATAAAAAGAGTTTAGGGTGTTGGATAAGCAAAATAAAACAAAAGGACACAAGTGAAGACATTACCTTAAAATCGGGTAACTCCCTTTGGTTTGAGCTCAAAGGCTTTCTTGGGAAGACTTATGCACAAAGTGGGGCTTCAAGGAGTTATAGAGGGATGTGTAGAGACAAAATGGGCAGGTTTTGGCCGAGACAAAGGCTTTTTAAGTTTGGGTAAGGTGGTAGGGGTGGGGGCCTTTTATAAGAGGAGAGGAGGGGCACTCTTGGAAAGGTATAAAATGTCACTTTATTTTCAAATGTGTTTCGGATTTTAATGGTCCCAAATTGATGGTTTTGGAGGATAAGGTGATAAGGGTTCTAAATCCACCCATAAAATAGGTTTTGGACAAGTGTAGGTCATAGATTTTACATTATATTTCAATTTTATTTAAATCGTTAAATAATGAGGTCATCGCTGCATCATCATGATGTCATAAATAATTTAATTTATTTAATGTCTAAAAATTATAAAAAAACTAATATGATTTAGGAAATCTTTTTATCTTTCTAATTAATATTTATAGTCCAAATGATCATTTATTTAGACAAAATTAAAAATATTTTACTTAGGTGATACATTCTTTGTTACATTTAACATTCTTTAAAAAATAAAAAGATAAAAAGTCACTTTCTCACAAAAGTGATTCCATGGGTCCCCCATGTTTGGCACAAGGAATCCCATGGTCGGCCATGAGACAACCAGTAGCCTTAGGACACATTTTGTGGTCATTTTTTATTATTATTATATTATTTTATTATCTTTAACTACCTGATTACTCATTAATCAAGATAATTAAAGATAATTACCGTCGTTACTATTCATAATGTCCAAAAACAAAAGAGTCTTAATTACATAATTTGGACCTTATGACTCCAAATATGTAATCCATTTTACCAAATTACAAACACATAAATTGAAATAATTAATTTAAAAAAAAACTTCCCGTTGTCAAAACAAATAGCGGGTTTTTTAGAAACAATATTTATGAAAAGTTTGGCACTTGTTTATGCCCAATTCCAAAGTGAAATTAATCCCAATGACCATAATTGGATTAAATGGTAAAAATATATTCCAATTACACTTTAAAACAAATTAAATAGATAATATAATCATATAATTAAATTATATAAAAACGCAGTTTTGATGTAAAATGCAGTATTTTTCGCTATTCATTGAAAAATGAATATTGTCAGAAAAATACCAAAAATTATCCCAAAGTAAATTTCTATGTCCCAATAATAAATAATATGTTTATTTTGAAAGATATAGCTTATAAAATTGTCAAAAGTTTGATTTAAAAATGGTTTTTCATCAAAAGGTAGTAAAACAATCTTTTAAAAATACTAGTGTATTCAATGCTTAAGATTGGATTCATTTGTATTTTAAGACTCTAAAATTTATTGGATAAAAGTACAAACATTTAACAAACATATTTAATAGTAATTTTGTTATTTATATTCATTCCCGCCAATACAATGTCTATGTGTTAACTACCATTTAAAATAATATTATTTTATTATTAGAGTGCAATGTAAGATTTCAAAGGAACTCGTTGTTGCATATTGGGTAAGCCATCGAGCATAGAATTTCATTTAAATTAATATTGAAATTTTTTCCACAAATAGGTATAAATATAAAAATTTCATATTCTTTATTTACCTGGGGTGTTACACTAGTACCCCCCCCCCCCCATGCCTCTTCCCAAGCTAATGGGTGAGGGGTGGGATGTTACATGAACTATTTAAAAAAATTGAACCAAATGATTCCAAATACGGTATCCATTTATTAATATTAAATATCTATAAGTGGAAGAAATCAAATTTTATATAAATGTGCAAAACATAATAAAAAGTTGTTTTTAGATAAATGTGATTTTAAGACTAAAAATTACGTTATATGAAAATCCTTAATATTATTGATTAAAATGGTATTAATTAGATTATTCTAAATAAAACAAATAGTATTTCTCTTTTAGACCAAATAAAAAATGGATTGGGACTTTTAAATAACTTGATATGATGAAAATAAATGAGTGTCTTTCAAAATTTTGTATTTTACACTATTCACTAGAAAATAAATTATTTCAAAAAAACCTCAAAACATTTTCCCAAATTTAATTTTTATATGATGATTTTAAAAAATAATTATATAATATTAAATTTCTAAAATTTTAAAAAATTAATTATAATTTACATGCACAGAATACAATAAAAATCATTTTTAAAGAAAATGAATTTTTTTAGCATAAACTTACTTCACAAAAAATTGAGTTTGTATTTCAGAAGAATTAATCAACAGATTTTTATTAATTAAGACCATTAAATATATATTTCATCATTTTGTTACTAATATTCATAAATTACAATTGAACAGCATGTCATAATCAAATAATAGTATTTTTATAATAAATCTAAATTCTCTTAAAGCTTGGCATCGTGTGTCAAGAAATTTATCAAGATTATTATTGTTTTAAACTAAATTTTAAGGTTTATATAATAACAAATGATAGAATGATATAAATGTTCATGAAGGTTAAAAAATAATAAAGATACTTACTTGGGCATCCAGACCAGTTTTGGTCCGATATAATTTATAAACGATTTTTTATACATTCATAATATAGAAGGGATAGTTCTATTAAATTTAAAAGTAGATTTAAAAATATAAGAATTTATGTAGCCAATTGATTGAATAAATTTTAATGATAAATCAAAATCATAATTTCCAAAAAAATCCACATCTAAAATAAGTAACAAATGTGACCCATTCATTTTTACCTTTAATAAATCTATTTTTATACATTTGAGGCAACCTATAATCATAAAAAATACAATTTCTATTTGTTTTTTATTTTGAATTTTTTTAATTTCATGAATTAATCTATATTTTTACTTTAAATAGTAAAATTAGAAAACATTTCCTTTAAAAATTAAATACCAACAATAAGGTTTTTATTTTCTTTTTGAACAAATTTAATATGATTATAACAATTATCTTTAGATATTGAAGAATAATTTTTCATAAAATGATTCTCTTTTCCTAGCTTAGATAAATTATTTCCCATAATCAATATTTTCAATTTCTCTTTATTAAGCATTAAAATTGTATATTTTAACTCTTCATTTACCAAAATGTGATTTTCCTTTTCGTTAGTAACCTCCTAGTAATCCTTAGTCAATTTTTCATATTTTTTGCATTATTTCCATTTCCTCATGAAATTCAGCACATGATTAACTTAACTATTTGACATTATATTTTTCAATACCAGAATCACAAGAGGGTTGAGAATCAAAATCATTTTTAGAATCATTACTAACCTTACTTTATGCTTCTATTAAAAATAGTTTAACACAATTTAATATATCATTAAAGGGATTTATTAAATGATGATCACCATAGGGTTACAAATCTCATTTTCACTTTTATATTTTTCACTAGATTCTAATTCTTTAGAGAAACTCCAAGCATAATACATTTTATTTTTCATTTTATTTTTTTATGTCATAAGTTTTTCTATTTGATATTTCAATATTCAACACTCATATTTTGGGATTATAAGATTTATTACATTCATAACATCTGATAGTATATTTACCATTCATTCCTTTTCTCTGGAAATGTTTCTCATATCTCTTACTTTTCTTTCATCCTTTTTGGTAACGTTTTTCTCTTTATATGTCCTTGAATAAATTTTTTTAACTTTATGTAAATCGTCATTTTTCTATAATCTAAAATAATCTATGGAATCACTGGAGTAGTTATAAGAAACATATTTATAATTAAAAACAATCCCATTTATATTATCAGATGAATTAGGCTCATTATTCTTCATTTCATGATCGTATTGTAATAGAGAACCAATCAAGTCATCAAGAGAGTATTCTGAAAAAAAATTCAATAGAAACATTATTTTAATGAGATTTGTTAGGGGATGAATGAAGTATCCTTTCAATCAAAACATTATTTTTTCCTGTTTTTTCAAGTGAAACCATATTGTTAATGATATTTGTTAAAATGTTGAACATATAATTTATATTTTAATTATAAAAAACTCTATAATATTGAAATAGGTTTTTATATATTATTTATAATAAATCATGGATTTAAAAACAATAGAAACAAAGAATCCAACTTAAAATAAATATATTTTAAATTTATACATCTATGTTGTATGTTCATGTGTGAAAACAAGAATTGAATTGATATTAAAAAATATATTAGATCACTCTAAAATCACTTCACATAGATTCTATATGTTTTATATGAATGTATTTAATCAAAAAATAATAATTAAACTAATTAATACATGCATAAATCAATTCAAATTGTGAAAATAAGAGAGGAACAGAGCCGGTTTTTTATATTTTTCATACTGTGTAAAAGTAGTTCTATATAATTTTATAATAGTAAGTTAATGTGATGCGTAAAATATAAAATATATAAAAATGTATATGGTTAATAATCCTTGTAAAGTTAATATGATGAAAACCTCATGTTTTGTAAAGGTATTATATACATGATGTGTAAGGTTAATATAAATTTTAGAATTCTACATAACCTTCTTAACAGAATGTTTGACCCAATATTAGATACACTATAAAGAATTATTAGCTTCTGGTATATATTAATTATTTTTATAAATTTCTATTATATTTCAACCTCATCAAATATATACTCAATTTGATATCTATAGCTCATGATATAATCAAAATATCATATAAAATTTAATCTGAAAACTGGAATTATAATAAAGATTTTATGAGATTTCAGAAAAACATTTGAACATATAAATGATAATTCAACCTTCATTTTTGTTAAATAAAATTTATATAATATTTTTATCTATCCATATCAACATGAATCATGAAATTATAAAGTATGTACCTCATGTCATGATCAAAATAATATACCAACCAAAATCTTGAAATTGGGATTTCATATAAAATATTATCATATTTTTGAGTCACATAAGGGGAACTTGAAATTTCTTTTACATAAGTGAAGGTAACCAGATTCGGCCACGAAAAGGTAATATGAATTTTCGAAAATTTATGTAAAGGTAAAAATAATGTTCTATAAGTTATTTATGGGTAAAAATAAATCTATACAAGTTAAGGGTAAAAAATTAAGAAAAATAATTTTCACAAAATATAGAAAAAAAATGTAAAAAATAAATAGATAATAATTAATAAATAATAATAATAATAATAAATATATTGGAAATTATAGACTCTATAAATTTGAGATGGAATATGACAAATGAGTTTTCCACATTTTGGAAGAGGCTGCCCTCATACAATATTTCTGAGGTTCATATAATGATGTATAAAAAGTATGAAATTTGAGAGACTAAAAAAATTAAGATTTCCATAATTATGATATTTTAAAGAATATTATTTTGGATAATTCATGATTTGTGTGATAATGTCCAAAACATCATGAATCTTTGAAAATCCATGATCTAAGAATGGGTTTCTAGTATTCAAGGTTGTAATGATAAAGATTAAATTATGAAGGAATGTTTTCAATATTAAATCTACTAAAATGAATTTATAATGTTTTTAAGAATAATTCAGATAAAAATACATCTAATATTGAGTTCTTAATTAAGGACAAAATCTAAATAAACTAATATATGATTATCTTAGAAGTAGAAGATAGTTGATATTTATTAGTACAAAATAAAGATAAGGGGTATAGTGATTTCATGGAATCTCTCATAGTGAAAGAGAGACATCCATAGAGTGTTGTATGTTACTCATACAACTATGAGTATTTAAGTATGTGTATTGAATAGATACTTTTACAAAGATTAATCCATAAAAGTTTAAAAATAACATAAAATAAATTCAGCTAATTAAAAATCATTTAGCGGGTATTTTCATACTACTATTTTAGATGATAAAATAAGGGATTGTGGGATCATCATACATGATATGATTTTAAAATGGGATCATTAGTATCAAAGGGTGTAGATTTTACATGAATTTTTCATGCATGCATTCCATGAAACATTTACATCCTTGTAAATATAAGAGGACCCCAAGGAAAATTATAGTGTCTTGCATGAAACATTGGTATGTGTGTTTCTTGAGGCAAATTCATTTTTAGAAACAAAATATATTTCTTTCGAGAAATAAAAATATATTTTTGTTCTTGAAATGGGATATATGAGAGTGAATAATATCTTATCTAATAAGAATATGAATAATAAGAATAAGAATATATTTATTGAACATTATGGTAAGGAAGAAGAAGATAACTGAGCCTGTGTAACATGATGGGTTTTAAATTGAAATAAGAAAAAAATATTTTTAATAATTTTCTAAAGATAATATCTTCAAGGTATATAATAAAAATATATATAAGGATCATATGAAAAACATTTTTGTAAATTATTTTATAAGAATAAAGAAGAAACTATAGAGAGACATACCTGTTATGCATGTTTCTTATTAATTGGGGTCGAGACTTTCAATATTTGATAAGTGAGTTGAGAAGGATATTATAGTATAATTCATTAAAGAGTTTTGAATATGGGATATAATAAGTGGTTGAGTTTCATGTATTTTTTTTAGAAAATGATTTAAATTCGAAGAAACTATGTTGAGAAAAAAAGAGATTAGTTTTGTTGATGTAAAAGAATCATGTACTGGCCCAGAGATAAACTTCATAAGAGTAACAGAATTAAAACAATTTCATATACTCTATAAAACCCACATATTTTAAGAAATTTACTAGGGTTGTTTCTATAGGAGAAAAGGGGTATTTTAATTAATTTTTCATTTGAAACTAAACTCCATGGCATGGTGTGTGTTTTGATCCATAGAGGATGTGGTTTCAAAATGGTAAGGGAACTATAGTATAGCGGTTATATTTGTTGGTTATTCCTCATTTGGAATAGTTGTGGTGTGAAGAATGGACTAATATTTGGAGACTTGTAATGTGAAGCTTAGGTAGTTCTTCTAATTTTGGGGTTACAAAATTGTGAAGATAGGTTATAGAGTACCCTTTTTCTTATATTTGAGATTATGCGGCGTTGTATTTCCCTTTCCACATGGTTCCCTTTCCCTAGTTCATAGGATCTCACCATTTACTAGGCCATGTATTCTGAATAATATTTTGACCAAGTTCTATTTTATAATAGTCACATACCTTGCATCATGGTTTTGTTCCACATCAGTCCCCTTTGAGAAGTGTTGTATGGATTTCTACCTGGTGTTATGTTTACTAGTTTTCTATATAAATTCCTAAGACCCTAAAACTCATCCTTCTCTCAGAGCATCCTCTTGATCTATAGGTTAATCTAGGTATTCTTGAAGATCACTTCAAGAACCCACACTTTAAGCTTCAACCCCATTATTTGAGGATAAACTTTTGAAATTATAGGTTATTTCCTCTCCCATTTTACTTTTTTCCCTCTCATATATTGTGGTTAATCATATATCTAAGCCTATGTTAACATTTCCTTCATGGATCTTATTCTATAATCTATTCTATGATTATTTTGGGGTTTTTGTAATGATATTTAATGTGAGGTATTGATCCAGTTGGTGTGTGGGCATATTTTGGGTATTGGATCTTAGAAAAGATTTAAATTGACATCACCACATTTGACGTAGGAATCTCCTTACAATATAGATACCTTGTATATGATTTTTTTTATGATGTGATGATATGTTCTCATGTTATTTGAGACTCATTCTTTAAGTTGATCACATGTGTGTTAATATGTACCCCTTGATACCCATTTATGATGTTGACCACATTTGTGTTCATGTGTATCCCTTGAGACCCATGTTTGATTTTTATCACATGTGTGTGTGTGTGTGGATTATGATACACATTCCTGATATGTTGTGTTGTGACTATCTATGTTGTTCCCTATTATGTGTGAATGTATATCCTTTTTAGATTTTCCTTCTATTATTAAATTACTGGTAGACCTTCACGGATTGGTTAACCCTTAAAGGGGGAGCATGCGATACATGCGATGATAACGATGATAGTCTGAGAGACAATTCAGGGGTACAATAACCTTGTGTCATGACCTAAGGTAGTGTAGGGATATTATGACCATGTGGATTGACCTGATGCAGAGTTATGGGTATAACATCCTTGTGGCATGATCCATGATAGAGACATGAATTTATAGCCATATCACCATACCAAAGACTCGTTGTTCTTGTGGATTATAAGAGATATATGAGGTGGCCAAGTGTATGAACCATGATCATCACTTCTATTATCACTATTACTTTGTCATGGAGTGAAGTAGGTTTGGTTGTGGTTCATAGAGACTTGGTTAATGCATGACTTCTCAACACACGATCAATTTTTTCATGATTTCATATTTCCTTAGAATCATTGGATATACCTATTATGTATGTGGACTTATGTTAAGGACACATTAATGGTGTCTTACTAGGTTTATACTCACACCCTTCATGAGTATCTTGATGTGAATGAAAACATTATTATCAGTGATCTAGGAACGGGGAAGGTACCAATGATAGGAAGGTGGGGAGATAGACCATTTTTTCGTAGGTAGTATTGGGAAATATGCTATAGTGTTAATGTAATGTATTTATTTAATTTCATTTTGTTTCTTATACATTGATTTGACCAGCTTCTTTGAGGGTCCTTTTTATCACTTTCATTACTTGAGATACATTTTATGTCATTTGATATAGATTTTTTATTATTTTGGGCTGTTTATTTATACCGATTTCTGAGTATGATGTTCAAATTTGGATACTAAGTGTATAGTCTCCCCACTGATGATGTTTGGACTGTCACTTCAAGTTGAAAATATCTTTTGAATAAAGATTCATGCATGAGTTCAGGTGAAAATATTTTCTAGACTACGTGATTCAGTTAGGGTAATTTTGAAGTATAATCGAAGGATATTTCCTTTTCTGTTATACTTGAATGTGTTTTTGGAATGGTATAAAGGATTTATGTTGTGTAGAACTTGTGTAGGGGAGTCACATAAGTGTCTAGCTATCTCTTATGTGATGGACCTATGAGTTACCAATGATAGGATTACTATTACACTTTTGGTTTTAAAATTTTATGTTGATCATGAGTATGTTTTGTTGTTATAGTTTATGTTATTTTGGTGAATTCATGTATAATTACTAGTCATGTAAGATCACATTTTATATATACCTATTTTCTACTATCCCTTGTGTTTCATCTAATTAAATATCATGATTTTTGATTTGTTCTTCTATAATGTATTTTGATAAATTCTAGATTATTTAATCTTCAACATTATTGTTGTTATATGTATATGAATGTGACTAACATGTAGGTGTAGATAACTAATCTTGATACTTTAATAGTAATAGAAGGGTTATACATACACTTGTAATTGAAGAAAATTTCATTGAGATGATGTCTGAAGTGATTGATTTTTGGTATTTGATTACTCTTATTTTTTTACAGAGGTGATTAAATGTCTTCCTTTCTTGGTTGGGGACAAGGTGTAGAAACCCTAAAAGTTTTATATCAACATCTAACTATATTTGAGGTTCCAAATTAGGAACTTTGACCTGATGATGTACTCAGAGGTTATTCACAAGGAATTAATTGATGAGAATCTTCCGGAGGAGGTATAAGATGTTGGTTCTTATATATCCATCAATAGACCAGTGAGTGGGTTATCTAAAGTTTCAATGGGTGAATCTTTTGATATAAAGGAGAGAAAGGATGAGAAAATTCATTAGGGTGGTGGAAGGAAATAAAAATAAATTATGGTTTATTTAACCACCTCTATGGGGGTGGAGGTCTCTGTGTTTCAACTATAGATAGATTCATAATTATTGAAATTTTTTCTCAAGACCACTAATCAAGTTTCATGAATATGGAATGATATGACATATTTATTAGTTCTATTCAAGGGAATTCTGGAAAAAGTCTCATAGTGGTGTGATTAAGACACAGACTATGGACATGGGATTTTTTAGGGTCCTCATTAGTAGACTCTAACCCCATAGACTTTGGTGACCCATGAGAGTTATTCAACTCAAGTATGGGACCATGGAGGTATGGTAGTAAGAGTGTCTGCAGTGGATCTGGTTGAAGGTAGTCGTGAAGGGGGATTTCCAATTATTTTTGGTAAAATATAAATCATGTATATTCTATATTCTACCTTGTTTGATATAATAGATTCCCTTTCAATTATATCTTCGCATGTTGATTATGGAATTGACTTACTGTTCAAGTTTTCTTTTGAATTTTTATCGCTTGATACACCCTTAGGGAAGAAATTAGATCATATTCAATGATTTCTAGGATTTTCTGTATTATTTACTCACAAAAAATATCTATGGGGCTTTTTGATCTTAAAGATGACTAGCTTTGATGTGATCTTCTACATGGTCTGGTGGACTAGTTATCAAGTGCAGATTGACTATTATCAGAGAAAAGTTTCCTTTATCATGTACAAGGGGGGATGTATATGATGATCGGTGAATGGGATATTGGATCATTTATAGAGTTACTAGACTTTATCTTGATCGGATTTATTATTTCTTTGGTATCTATCTTGGTTCTTTAAATAAAAAAAATAGTAGCTTCCTCCTTACTTCCACCTATAGTGTACCTTATTCATGATGTTTTTTGAGATTATTTCTTGGGAATTACTCTTTAAAGAGAAGTTAAATTTGATATTAATCTCAATATGAGGGAACAAATTTTACCAATTTCAACTATATCATATTGATATAATTGAGTTGAAGGTACTTAATGTGGAACTTGATGATTTTGGGGAAAATGGTTTTATAAGATCAAGAACACCACCCTAGGGTGCTTTAGTGTTGTTTAGAAAGAATATAGAAGAAATTAATTAGTTGTGTGTACACTATAGTAAGCTTAACGAGGTGACCATGAAGAATTGATACCCATTATCAAGGATTTTTGACTTGTTTCGTCAGTTATGGGGAGCCTGGTAGTTCTCTAAGATTGACTTATAGTCAGGAAACTACCATATTTTTGTTAAAGAGGAGGATATTCCTAAGACATCATTCAAGATTCAATAATGAATATATGAGTATCTTTTCATACCATCTAGGAAAATAATTTCACCAACAGTGTTCATAGATCTCGTGAATAGGATCTTTCATCCACATCTTTACTCCTTCCTAATGGTAGTTTTTGATGATATACTCATATACTCAAGGAACTTATAGATGCTCTCTAGACATATATAAATTTTATTGAGTACACTTAGAGCATATCTTATTTATTCCATGATCTCAAGATGTCACTTCTAGATCTAAGAGGTACATTTTCTTGGGTATGTGATCTATGAGGTGGGAATTTAAGTGGACCCAGAGAAGGTAGAGGTTGTAATTTCTTGGAGGTTCCCTATAAATGTGTTTAAGATTATGAGTTTCCTTAGATTGATGGGATACTAATTAGGGTTAACACATGAATTACCCTATTTTACATCTCCTATTACTAGGATTACCAAGAAGGGAGTGAAGTTTGAGTGGACAGATAAGTGTGAAAAGGACTTCATGGAGCTATATAGGTGATTTAAGACAACTCTAATCCTCACATCACCAAAACCTAGGATTATATATGCAATTTACTATGATTCCTTAAGTATTGGTTTAAGACGTTTATTGATGCAATAGAATCATGTAGTAACTTATGGGTATCACTATCTATGACCCCATTATTGGAACTACCCTATGCAGGACTTAGAGTTAGCAGTTGTGGTCTATGATCTAAAGTGTTTGAGATACTATATCTTCGATGAGATATTTTTCATATATACAGACCATGGGAGTTTTTATTATATCTTATCTTAGTTAGACTTGAATTTATGATATAGGTATCAGGTGGAGTATTTTTAGAAATTCTATTTTGAGATGTTTTATTCTATAGGGAAAGGTAGTATCATTGTAGATGCTCTCAGTATGAAAATACATGTGCTTGGAGAGAAACCTTCAAATGAAGAAATATGTTTGATGAGATTGTTGGATGAGTGGTCAGTAGATACAACTGAGGATTGAGGGGTGATTATGTGTGCTCTTATGGTTGTCACATAAATGTTGGTGGACTGGTTAAAGACCATCTAGGAGTCAAATCCTAAATTCTTAGTGATGTGGTAACAGTTGGAGAGAAGTGACATGGTTTTAGGATGATTGATAGAGAGTGACAATGTGATATTTTTCCATGGGAGAGTTTTCATTTTTTATATTATGAGAATAGATTTGATGATAGAATCACATTCCTCTCATTAGTTGGTGCACTCTAGTTCAATGAATGTAAATCAAGACATTAGGAGACACTTTGGTGGATGGGAATGAAGAGAACTATTATGAGCTTTGTATCTCATTTCTTTTCCATTAAGAGGGATAATGTTGGGAACTAGTGTCCAATTGGATTACTTCATACACTTCCTATACCTATGAGGAAGTTTTAAGGGGTGATGATGGAATCCGTGATGGGGTTTCTTAGGACCTAAATAAGCATAGATATTGTTTTGTTTATATTTGATTGGATAAAAAAACTAAAAACTTCTTTCATATTAAAAATACTCACTTTTTTTGAGTTAAGAAAGATTTATGTCTAAGATATTGTATGACTACATAGAGTACTTTATAGTATTGTATCAGATAGAGACACACATTTTACATCATGGTTTTGTCAAGTCTTCTAGAAGGAATTAAGGACTCGTCAAAAACAAATTACAACATATCATCTATTGACAGATATGAAGTCGAAGAGGATGATCCAGATCTTAGAAGATGTTATTTGGGAATGATGGTTCCATACACAGTGGAAGATCAAGTTGGGAAAATTTCCTACTTGAACTTTTTCATATTTTATGAATCATTTGAAGTGTACAAGATGTAAACGTCTTGAAAAAAGAATTTTTTTGATGAATGTTGTAAAATAAATTGTTGGAACTAAGTGAAGATATTTTTCAAATCAATTTTATAATTAATTTAATAACATAAATAAATATATTGATATTGTGTTCATTATTTGATATAGGTTTTTACTATATGAATTTTATTCCTTTGTATTTTTATTGTGTTGATGAGTACCCAATGAAATGCCCCTCTAATAATGATCAACATGTGCTCCTTTGATCTCAGAATGTCACTGATAGTAGTTCAGGTGATAGTGCATTATTAGCATTCATATTATGTCGCTACTTTCATCATAACAACAATCCCTTTAGTCTGGAAGGATTGTCTCTTGATCTTTCTAGATTGAGAGAAATGGTGGAAGAGAGAATCTCTCAAGATTTAGAGAAAACCATAGATGTTTTCTTTATTTAGTTATAATTATCTTGGGATGATAATGTTATACACAATTAGTAACCAGTCAAAATTCTCATAATAGTTAATTTACAAACCTAATTTCAGGGTTTCATATTAATTAATTACATAAAGGTACTTAATAATATATTGAAATCCAAAGTAACCTCATTCCATGTAAAATAATAATATCATTATTTTATTCCATGGAATGTGCTAATTAATGTAATGATGAATATGATTTTATGATCTTACAAATTAATATTTATTGTTAGAAATAGTTTTGGTCCACTAGTCATCCCCATCACTTATCAAACACTCGAGTAAATATATCATTATTAGGTATTTATTCATTTAATAAATAAATTAATATTCTCTTCATGGATAGATAAATAAATATATTTTTAATATTAACATAACTAAAGAAATAAAATCTTTAATATATAAATTTATTTATTTATTTATTATGGAATTAATAACAAGAATGAAATATTATATATGCATGTAATTAAACAATTACCTTATGAATAAATATATATTTAATATTTGTGATCATTCAATAAATCTATAATAAATATTAATTCTCGATACAAAGAATAATATATATTCCAATTTTAAAATATAATTAATATTTAATTGAGATCAATAGAAAAACTTTATGTTTGACCATATAGGACTCTTCCTTTTTGGAATTAGGTGGGATAGCGTAAATTCCAATATTACTATCTAGCAATGGTTCAAGACACCCATAGAGGAAGAAGGTACATTGTGATGAAAACAACAAAATATACACTCTCACAGTGTAATATAATACCATTTTTATGATACCTCATCAAGAATGTAGCATTCTTGTTTTATCAACCTTAATATTCGATATATCTTTATTTTATCATTTGGAATGAACATGTCTATATCACCATGGTCATGGAATTTATTTCAACATTTTTAATTCAATAAAAGGTTAGAGATATTATTTTATATAAATATAATGGAAAAATATTTCCTTGAATTATTAATTAATAGCATACTGATCATGACATACCCATTTTTCCATACATAGCATCTACACAGATCATCATGGATTTTGGAAATACATCTAAGTTCACAATTTGTGATATGTATTAATAATAATCATAAACTCTAAGTACCATTACACATGCTCATGGATATGAATGTTCAATGAAAAGAAAATATGTAGATTCATCTTGGTGGGTTTGTCCACAAAAACTCCCATATCAGTGATCACAAAGTGTGAACTTAAAGTGATGAAACATCATCCTCTTATGAGCACTCACACTTAATAGTCAAAAAAATATGTTTGATGTCATATTTTATCATACTAACCATAGGACTATTATTTAAGAGATATCTTCATAGAATCTCAAGGTTCTCATCATAGTAAGAAACTATTAAGGTTCATTTTTTATATAAAAAATACACTAGGACATTATCACATTAATTTTATGCAGAAGAACAATCAATCATTAGTAATATTCTCACTTCTTTAAATAATTAGAACATATCTAGTTTTACTTATCCAGGTACTCTTGGATAGTTTTAACTACAAGTCAATGCATTTATGTTAGATCTATTTTATGTTCACCTAGTATGAATCATACATCAGTAAAATAAAACATCAATACATATCATGAAATATGAGATAAATTATAACCACTTAATATTGTGGAATTATTTTAATCATAATAATCTATTTTTATAACCATGAATGTTCTACTAAAAAGATTGTATGCCAACATAAATTTGATCATAAATTTTTTCAAATTGTATATTTCAATAATTTGTTAATATATCTACTATGACTATATTTAGAATACTCATGGATCTATTTCTATAGATATTTTTCTCTATAACATTGTCTATAATTAAAGTCATATTTGGAGAAATTCATTCCTTAGCCTTAAAAATGGTAATAGATAACAATTATTTGTATATATGTTATCAGTATATATATCTTGAAAACTAATTAAACTCCACTAACCTATTAAAGACACATTTGATTCATTTATTTCCAAATGAATATTCTCTGATCACTATGCATGATTTATTAATAAATGAATCTATGTAATTATCATATCTTATTGGAATTTATTGATGTCACTATCCCTTTTTAGTTAAACCTTATAGACATATACCATAGGGTCGCATTTTGGTTTTGTTATATAGACATCATTAATAATGTTTCATCCAAATGTGGTGTCCTTTAAAATCAAAATCCCAATATAATTATAATATAACTATGTTTTGAAATGTATATTTTAAAAGGACTTTTTTTCATGGTGATTAGTGTATTTTTTTCATAGAGTAAACCATTAAATAGTCAATCATGCTTTATTGGTATTGTCTTGTACCATCCATGTTCGGTTTATCTTGAATAATAACCAATAGTATCAAATCTGAGAAACATTCATTATACAAAGTTCTTGAATCTTGATACATAGATTCCATTACTTGAGTTTATACATACTTTTCAAACATAGCAGGTTTCCATTTACTCTTTATTTGTAGGGATATTTATTTTAAAAGAATTATATATATATCAATAACTGTGGTGAACATAAATCACCTCTTTGGTTTTGACTTCCTATGTTGTATGTGTCTCTGGAACTACTGATCCTACTAAGCTCGGTTGAGTATAGCATTCTTATGCCAACTCAAGTGCATATAGAGACTTAACCAAATGAGGTTAAGTCTACTCCTATTATCCTTCAAGATATAGGTTTCCTTTATTGAAACATGGTTGGTCTTGACAAGAAATTAATATCTGTAGTGGATATAGGCACTATTAAAAATGCTAATTAGTGACATTTTATTGCATTAGCAATGTTTTAAAACTTCATTAAATCATTTACCAACATTTATCAAAAACATTTCTAAATGAGGTGTCACTCATTTAAAAACCTTTATAAACATTGAAAATTTAGTAATGTTTCTAAATTTCATAAATTGGAGACATTTATAAATGTTACTAAATTAGCAACATTTATAAATTTCACGATTTATATGAAACTTTTTTTCTAATGTTTTTGAGAAACATCGGTAAATAAACACTGCTAAATTAGAAATGTTTATAAACATTGTTATTTAGAGACACCACATTTAGTGATGTTTTCTATGAACATCGGTAAATGACACCTTATTTAGAGATTTTTCTATAAAACATCCCTAATGTTTTTTTTGGAATATTTTATTTGAAAATTTTATAATTATATATACATATTTATATTAAGCGTCGCTAAATGACACGTCATTGAGTGATGTTTCTAAAAAATATCACTATGTTTTTATAAAAATTTATAATTTTATATATTTTTTATAATAAAACATTAAAATAACCACCCCCCAACTTTTATCCCACTCGCCCCATATCACACCCCCCTAAATTCCCCAATATTTTACTCGCCACCCTCAATTCCCACCACACTAAATTGCATCATACATTCCCCCATGTTGTACACCTCACCCCTCAATTTCCGTGTATCCCCCTCACCCCTCAATTTCCTACCTCAATTTCCCTCACCCCACAATTTCCCTATGTTGTATGTGCCCCTCGTCCCCTCAATTCCCACCACTGTGCCCCCTCAATTTCCATATTACATGCCCCAAGGTTTTCTTGACAAGAAATTAATATCCATACTGGATATAGGCATAATAAAAAACCTAATTAGTGATTTTTTTGCATTAGATGTGTTCTAAAACATCATTAATTCATTTATTGATGTTTCTCAAAAACATAACTAAATGAGGTGTCACTAATTTAGAGACCTTTATAAACATCACGAATTTAGCGATTTTTTGTAAATAGTGGAAATTAGGGATGTTTTTAAACATCACTAGATTAGAGATGTTTATAAATGTCTCTATTTAGAGGCACCTCATTTTACATTGTTTATGAGAAATGTCAAAAAAATAAAAATTGCTAAATTTGCGACATTTATAAAGGTCTCTATTTAGTGATGCCACATTTAGTTATGATTTCTATGAACATCAGTAAATGACAGCTCATTTAAGAATGTTTCTAAAAAACATCACTATTGTTTTTTTGACTGATGTGTTTTTAAAATTTTTTATTTGTATATACTTTTTATATTAAACATCAGTAAATGACACCTTCGTGAGAGAAGATTCTAGAAAACATCACTGATGTGTTTTTAATTTTATAATTATATATATTTTGTATAAGAGAAAGTTTAAATAACCACCCCCACTCCCACCCCACCCACCCCATACCACACCCCCTTAATTACCCTATGTTGTACTCACCCCCCTCAATTCCCACCACCCTGAAGTTCCCCATACATTCCCCCCTCTTGTACACCTCACCCCTCAATTTCCTTATATCTCCATCACCCCTCAATTCCCTATGTTGTATGTGTCCTTATCCCCATCAATTCCCACCACCTCGCCCCCTCTGTTACCATAGTACATGCCCCATGGTTGGTCTTGATAAAAAATTAATTTTCGTAGTGGGTATAGGCACTATAATAAAATGATAACAAGAAACGTATTTTTGCATTAGCAATGTTTTAAAATTCCATTAATTCATTTACCAACATTTCTCAAAAATATTTCTAAATGAGGTGTATATAATTTAGTGAACTTTATAAACATCATGAATTTAGTGATGTTTGTAAACGTCAGAAATTAGATACATTAATAAATGTCACTAAATTAGTGACATTTATAAATATCACTATTTAGCAACACCTTATTTTCTATTGATTTTTAGAAACGTCAGTAAATAAACTTCTCTAAATTAGTGATGTTTATAAACATCACTTTTTAGTGACACCGCATATAGTGACATTTTTATGAACATCGGAAAATGGAACCTCATTTAGAAATGTTTCTAGAAAACTCTCTAATGTTTTTTTATAGTATTTTTTTTGATTTTATAATTATATATACATTTTATATTAAACATCCCTTAATGAAACCTCTTTAAATGATGTTTCTAGAAAACATCGCTACTATTTTTTGACTTTTATAATTTTATATAATTTTTATAATAAAAAAATAAATAATCATCCCCCCACTCCCACCCCACCCACCCCATACCATGCCCCAAAAATTCCCCTATGTTATACTCACCCCCCTCAATTCCCACCACCCTCAATTGTCCCGTATAGACCCCCTGTTGCACACCTCTCCCTTAAATTTAACCATATCCCCATCACCCCTCAATTACCCTTTCCCCTCAATTTCACTATGTTGTACGTACCCCTCATCTGCTAAATTCCCACTGCCTCACCCCCTAAATTCCCATATTACTTTCCCCATTATTGGTATTTACAAGAAATTAATATTCATAGGGGATATAGCCAATATAAAAAATACTAATTGTTTACATTTTTTACATTAGCGATGTTTTAAAACATCTTAAATTCATTTAGCAATGTTTCTCAAACACATCACTAAATGAGGTGTCAATAATTTAGCGACCTTTATAAACATCAAAAATTTAGCAACGTTTGTAAACATTGGAAATTAAAAAAAATTATAAATTTCACTAAATCAGTGATGTTTATAAATGTCACTATTTAGTGATACCTCATTAGCCAATGTATTTTGAGAAACGTCGGTAAATAAACATAGCTATTTAGAAACACCACATTTGCTGACATTTTCTATGAACATCGGAAAATGAAACCTCATTTAGAGATATTTCTAGAAATCATCTATATTTTTTTTCTTAATTTTTTTATTTTTATATACTTTTTATATTAAACATCGATATATGACACCTCATTGAGTGATGTTTCTAGAAAACATCACTGATATTTTTTAAATTTTTTAAATTTTATATATTTTATTGATAACAAAAATTTTAAATAACCCCTACTCCCACCCCACCCACCCTCTCAATTATGCTATGTTATACTCGCCACCCCTCAATTTCCATGTGTCCCCCAATGTTGTACTTTCCTCCCCCAATACCCATATGTTGTAGGTCCCCCCCCCCCCAACTCCCACCACTCTCAATTTCCCATGTATCCCCTCACCCATCAATTTCTCCCCTCTCCCCTCAATTTACCCTTATGTTGTACTCTCCCCCCTAAATTACCACCACCCCTCAATTCACCTATGTTGTACTTCCCCCCTTAATTCCCACCACCCTAAAATTTCATTTATCCTCTTCACCCCTCAATTCCCCCCCAATTCCCCCCACCCCTCAATTGCCCTATATTGTATGTTTCCCTCACCCCCTCAGTTCTGATATTACCTCTCCCATGCTCCCTCACCTTAGATCGCCTGACCCCCACCCCCGTGTAAAATATATGGATGCCGAATTCGAACAATGGACCTCCTGTTTCAGGAGAAAAGATGCTACCACTCACCCATTACAATTATGATTATTTTTTTTATATATTTATATATATAAATAGATTATAGTATTTAAAATATATATAGATATATGTCTATAATATATATATATGTGTGTGTGTGTGTTAAACTTTTATATTATATATATGTGTGTTTTATATTTTAGGTTTATGTACATTATATGTTTATATTATATATATATATATATGTTTTATATTATATATATGTGTGTGTTTATATATAAATATATTATATTATATGTTTATAATAATATATATGTATATATATATATATATGTTTATATAATTGTGTGTGTGTAAATATATGCATATGTGTGTGTTCATATATATATATATAATTAGTCACGTTTTAAAATGCAAGTAAAAATGTCACTAAAATGGTCATGTTTTTTTAAAAATGTGACTAAATATAAAATATCTACTTATATTATGCTATATATATACATTTCAGAATTTAAAATTTAATATCATATATATTATTATATTAATATACATATATACATATATATATAGGTTTATATATTATATATGTTTATGTATATATATGTGTATATTATATTTTATTTTATATAAGTTGGTATTTTATATTATATATATGTGTGTGTTTATATAATATATATATATATATATATATATATATGTTTATATTATATATATATATATGTTTACATTTTATTTTATATATATATGATTATATTTTATGTTTATTTATATGTTTATATTATATATGTGTGTTTATATTATATATATATATATATGTTCATATATATGAGTATATAATTTATATTTTTATGTTTAAATTAATATATATTTGTGTGTGTGTTTATGTATATATATATATTCATATATATGTGTGCATGTGTGTGAATATATATGTGTATATACATATATATAATTAGCTGCATTTTAAAACACCAGTAAAAATGTCACTAAAATATGACATTTTTCATAAAAACATGACTACATTTAAAATATATAAATATTTTTTTATATATAAATATATGTATATATATATATATATTATATATCATTGCGTGTGAGTGTTTATATTTATATATATATATATGTTTATATATATATATATATATATGTGTGTGTGTGCTTATGTTTATATATACTTATATATATATTTATTCACATCAATGTGGGGGAATGAGCTATATAAATATATATATATATATATATATATATATAGTGATGTTTCCTGAAAAAAATCATTAATATAAAGATGATTCGTGAAAAACGTCTCTAAATTCGTGACGTTTCCATAGAAAAGTCACTAAATTAGCGACATTTCATCAAAAAATTGGCTAATTGGGTAGCATTTTTTTAGAAAACAACACTAATTTAGTGATGATTTTCATGAATTGTCATTAATTTAGTGAAATGTTCTTAAAAACATAGCTAATTTAGTACCATTTTTTAGGAAACATCGGTAATTTAGCGACATTTTTCACAAAATGTAATTAATTTAACGTTTTTTTTCACAAAATGTCACTAATTTAGAGAAGTTCTCAAGAAACATTGTTAATTTTGTGATGTATTTAGGAAATGTATCTAATTTAGCAACGATTTTCAAGAAATGTCACTAATTTAGAAATTTTTTCACAAAACATTGCAAAATTATTGACGGGTTTTCATAAAATGTTTCCAATTTAGCGACATTTTTAAAAAATATCGGAAAAAACATCGCTAAATTATAGTTTTTTGTAGTGAGGATTATTAACTGAGATGATCCTATTGTTTGATGTTATTTTATAACTAAATCTATATTTTAACAAATGGTTTTAAATAAACACTTATCATTATGTCATGATAAATTTTTATCATGTCACACTTGATATTATATCCATTATACAATATATTGGCAAATGGTTAGTTGTTAAACTACTATTTTCAAAACATGACTTAGAAGAAATTATGGAGGATTTACAATATATATAAGAAACATTATTGATGCTAATTTTACTACCATCATGATATTGATGTATATAAGAAAATTTTATTTTAAAAATACATTTACTCAATATGTATAACCAATGATTACATGGATAAGATGTTTCTATGAAAAGATAACTTACACATTTGGATATCTATACCAAGTGCACTCATTTTCTTCCCTGGACATTTCAAAAATTTCTTAAAGGAGTATCATAAAGTATATAAAGTTACCTTTAGATTCACTTTGGAATATTTCATGATACGTAGATGTGCTAACTTTGGAAATTTTATAACATACATTTATATCAAAAGGTTTCTTAGTGTAACACCCCGAGATTTTATAAGATATATCCTTTTCAATTTCTTTCATATCTTCTGTTGTACGGTACACCAAGATTATCTTGCGCTATACGCAACACCGTATTAGCTTGCAGTATACACAACACTAATCTTGGATCGTGTTACACATAATTTCAAGTTCATTTAATAGAAGTTATTCTACGCAACATTGAGTGTATATATATATATTCAATGAATAAATGAAATATGGTTGGACTCTATTATATGAAACAAAAAATGGAATCTTGCACTACATGCAACCGTCACTTGGCTTACATTACACGCAATCACGACCTTCCATGATAGCGTGTGTTGTACGCAATACCGAGTTTCACTAAACAACAATATGTTTGTAAAATATTATATAAACTAGCCGTTATGAATAGTAATACCCAATTTTTGAAATTTTATAACTTGTATCTTTCAAAATGGACTTCATTTTTGGATTTGGAATATCTAAATTTTCCTAGGGTGAATTTTTGGTATTTTTTTGAAAACTTTCAATTTTTGATGAATAGTGAAAACACATGCTTACTATTTAAAGACCAAATTTTTATTTAAATTATTATTTATTTCATTTAAATTTATTTTAGGTCAAAATTGATACATAATACCTATATAAGTTCAATGTAATTTATTTGAGTTATTTTATAATAATTATATATATATATATATAAATTTTATTGAACTTTTCACCATCTTTTACCCACCTCCTAGGAGCACTTACAATTGTACATAAAACTTAATTTTACTGTTTCTGTGAGTTGAATTTAGAAAATCCGAGAGACACAGTTAAAATCAAGGAGTAAAATGTGGTTCAATAAGATAAAAATAATTTTTGGTGAATAGTATCTTTTTACTTTTATTTACCACGGCTAAAAGTAAATAGGGTAATTAATGGTAAAAATGATATTATTATTACCCTGAAAAATGTCTTAATTCTATTGGATAAGTGTAATTCGACCAAAAACAACCTTAGGAGTAAAATATTACCCTTTAGGTCCACTTGGATTAGATTAGGACATTTATTATTATTTTATTTAAAGAAGAGTTAAAATAGTTAAAATCAAAGTTTAGTAACTAAAACATTTTTAATATTGGGTTATACATAAGATAAATTCTTCTATAAATATTCATTAGAATGATAAAAATATTTCATACATAATGGTATTTTATTTATAATTTTTATACATTAACTAATTTAATTTATTTACGACACCATGATGATGTAGTAATTACCTTATTAATGAAATATTAACATAATTAATGTTATAAATACTCAAATAAATGTAATTTGATACTTTTTATGAATTAAAGTAGTTTTATAGGTTAATATGACATGTTATTATTGATTAAATTATCTTTTTTCGAACTAATCGTGTTTTTATGATTTTCACAAAAATCAATTACCGAATAGTGTCAAAAATAACATAAAATAGTTTTTAAAACAAATATTATATTATTAATTGTTATTATATTCATAAAAATCAACGGTTTAGTAAAATGACTTATATAAGGTTATATATATTAATAATGAACCACATGGGGTTCATTTTTCTTGTTATAGTATGTTTATTAACCATATAGTGTAAGAAAACAAGAAGACGCGGTAAAAGTAAAATTATTTAACTTAGAGTTAAATCTAAATGATAAGTTTAAAATAGTAACCTAAACTTGTCTAAAACCTATTGGTTGAGAGTATTTCGAACCATACCCACTTTATATTCTAAATAAATCAATCTGGAGCTATTATAAACCTAATATGACTTTATTATAAAATAATATTTTAAGTTTTTCCAAAGGTGCCCCTCTCCTCCCTTATAAAAAGGGCACTCCTTCCCTCTTCTCTTCACACCCTTTTGAGCATTTAAACTTGGCCAAACCCTTCCAATTCATCTTCTCAACATCTCTAGTTATATCATAGAGGTTCTGGTCTTCTCAAAATACCAACTCTAGTGCCCTAAGAAGAAGTTTAAAGGAGGTGCGTTGAGGAAGAGGTAATCTCTTCTACCGACTCTTTCAAGTTTATTTCTTCTTCTACTTCCTCTTATTTTGTTTTTTAATTATAAATTAATAACATCAATATTACTTATATACTGATATTTTATTATAAATATGAAACAACCCCATTTCATCTTATATCCTTCCTACGGAAAATGAAATCATCGCGCGTGCGTACGTACGAAATACCGTCTCCACACCGTGGTGTAATCTGTTATTCCACCACCACATTACTTGGATGGGTATAATGGTGTAAAGAATAACAATATATGGTTATTATAACATCATATGGATTCTGATATATTATAACATCCACTCCATTTCCATTCAATAATTATGGTAATGATATCACCGCTCGTGCGTACGTACGAATTACCGTCTCCACGATGCGATGAGATTCATTCTCCATGTTAACCATTCAAGAATAATTATAAAGTATATATAATGAATAATAATGGTATATATAACATAATAATGCTACTGTATTTATGTACATTTATATATGTCATCATCATACTTCGATTCAAGTCAATAAGGAAAGGAAAACCGCGTTTATGCTTACGTACGGCCTACCGTCTCCATGAATTGTGTGTTACATTTCATTTATCTATCTATTATATATATATATATACTGAATATATATGATATATAAATCATGTTTTACATTCTAGAAATAAGTAAATCATGATATAAGGAAAAATAATATCAAGAATAAAAAATCAAAACACGTACGATAAATGAAACGAATTTACCCAAAATGCTGCTTTAACATGGAATTTACAAAATAACGGGTAATATAAAGTCATAAGTGAACCATATATGATATCATAACAATGAATATGATTCTGTAATAATTCAATGACATTATTTAAATCATTATACAGGCGGTTAGGATACGTACGAAGCATATCGGACCTAAGGTAAGGGATAACTTTTTCAATCTTGTTTTTATCTGAGATTGTTTATTCGTAAGTATTTACTGGGGTTATATTTATCATCCATGTCCATGTTTTATAAAAATGGTTTCATGTATTTTTAATGTCATTTTTACCCATTTTTGAATTTTACTACATGGTATGTAAGGAATCTTTCTTTTGTTTACCAAACGAGGTACTTTTGGAATTTTCCGGCAAAAGTACGGGAAGAATGTTTTTTTAACTTATATGGAATGAACGGACTTTTACAGTTTCATAACACCTTATTTTCATGAATCATACTCTACATTATTTCATGACTATTTTCAAAAAATCCTCTTCTTTTAAATTTTCATGGAATTTTGTGAAAAGAAAATGATTTTGAATAAGAAAGGATATTTTCCTCAAGAATTTATTTCAAGTGTTTTATCAAAACCATTTTCCATCAAAGATGAAATTATTTCATATTTGTATGTTTGAAGTATAATGTCTCTATTATTTACATGGTTTCACTTATCTTATGATGAAATGATATCCATTTTTTTATATGGATTATGTTATGATGGGATGATGTTTATAAAACCCATTGTATTATTTGGGTTATGATGAATGATTTATGTTTATGTTGTGGCACAAGTAAGAATGATTTCATTATGAGATGGGTGGGACCTATATATCCCTCCAATTCATTGGGTAAATATTTATATCTCATGATATAGACATGGCTGGAATGGCAGGTTAATTCGGTTCAGTGATACAAGACTAGAATGAGGAGTGAACTCGATTCAGAAAGGGACTTTGTCCACTAAGATGGTCTTGCCAGAAATGCCTTGGCTACTATGGAAATCATAACATGTGCTTAATGGTTTACAAGATTACATGTTTTATTCCCAATCTATTTTATCATGATTAATGTTTCTTTATGATCTAAGCCTTACATACTTCCATGTTTTATGTCATTGCTCAAGATTTTGATGTTTAAACATTATGTTCATGGTTTTTTGTTCAAATGTATATGATTTGTTTTATTTTCTCCATGCTTACCCTTACTGAGCATTTTATCTCACCCTTTATATGTTTTATTTTCCCCAAGATTTAAAGAAAATTTTTAGGTAAGAGAATAATAGGGAAGATCTTTATGGGAGATGTTGAAGATCTTTCACCATGATTAGAAGATTATATCCCGAGTTTCCAAAGACACAAAACTATTACGGTCCTTGTGTGTCTATTTTTGTTATGTATTAATTATTCCTAAAAAGTAATGTAATGTCTATGTATTCCATGCTTTGGGTCTCTACAATTGGTATCAGAGGAAAGTTTTAGTTAACCTTTGGAAACTAGGATGCGAAAACTTTAGTGAAAACCCTAGAGATATTTCTAAGGTATGTCTAGGGATGTCCCTAAGGTTAAGTATAAGTATAGGATATAGTCCTAGAATTATGGTAACGATATTAGAATTAAAACTAAGATGTTAGATATTGAATGTTATCCCTCTTTATTATGTTGTTTTCCCAAGCATGATTTTTTCCTCTCACACTATTCTTTTTGGGTTTTAGATGATGGTTGGAACCTGAAGGAATTGTGTTGATCAATGTAATATACAATGCAATTATTGTCCTCCTGAACAAACCAATGTCATGGTAGATGGAGTGAAAAATCTTATTGCTATACTTACACAAGCTATGAATCATTCTAGACTTCCAAATGAGTAGAGAAGGGAATAATATTCTATTGAGTCCTTGATGAGGCAACATCCACCTTCTTTCAGTGGGTCTTCTGATCCACTTGTTGCTAAACAATGGATCAGTACCATTGAAAATATATTTTCCATAATTCGCTGTTCGGAACATGAAAAATTCATTCTGGATATTTACCATTTATAACGTGAAGCAGATCAATGGTGGACTCTAATTAAGAATATGAGGCCCTGAGATGAAATTGAATCCATGGAATGGGATGAGTTCAAGAACATATATTTCAATAAGTAATTCCCTTTTATTCTTTGATCTAAGATAGAAAAGGATTTCCTTGAGCTTAAGAAAAAGGATTATGAATATGTTGGTATATACGAAGTGAATTTTACAAGGCTTGCAAGGTATGCATATGGCTTTATCATCCATCCTGAAAGTAAAGTTGATCGATTATTCAGTGGCTTGAAACCAAGTCTTCGAAGTGCATTAGCTATAAGAGACTTCAGTGGCTATGAAGAAATTTTGTGTTGTGCTATCAAGGTAGAAATGGAAGTTGGTGTTACATATCCATCTCATGGTTTTGTAAAGAAATTAAAGATGGAGGTCAAGGATAAATCTCAGAATAATGGTGAAAATAATATGAATGTTTCTTTATGCTCAAAGTGTGGAAAGAAGCATGGTGGAGAGTGTCTTAAGGGGACTAGAAATTGTTTTATGTTTGGAAAAGAAGGTCATCTAGAAGCTGAGTGTCAAAGTAATGGAAAAAGGGTTTCCAATGATGTGGATTAAGAAAAGACTGCAGAGAACGCACCACCAACACTTCAATGCTTCAAGTGCAAGGAAATGGGGCCTTATTCTAATCAATGCCCTAATCCAAGGGTTAATGATGATCAACGTGAGAAACCTATTAAGGAAAAGCATAATGGGAAGTTACATGAGATCACTATTTGTGATGTTGAGTATGACAATGATGTTGTGTAATGATTAAGTGTTTATGGAATGGGATTTGAAAATAGTATGATGGAATCTCATTTATGGTATCGTGGAATTTTTGAATATCTATGTATTGGTTTTCAATAATTATATGGTACTGGTAACCTTGAAAAGTGATTGAAATATTTTTGTAAAGAAGATGATATTCATATAATGAAGGGATAAAGAAAAAAAATGAAATGAGCTCATGACTGATATAAGGACAAAGTTATATCATGGTTTGAGTATATAGAAATTTTGGGATTTTGGTATGTGGAAAGTGTTAAATTTTGACAACATTCATGTTTTCACTAAGGATCAATGGGTATTGATTTTTTAAGAGAATACATGATTAAGGTATTCACATGTTTTTAATTTTATAAACAAGATATATCGTATGATATATGGGGGATAAATGATGGTATTCACATGCTCGGCAGATGACATTTCTAGTAATTGTTTTCTTTATACAATGAGCTCGGACAGAAGTATTTTGGATAAGCCTAAAGATTGGAATGAATTATGTTGGACATAAGTTAGTATTGTTTATGTCTATAACTTTATCGATATTATTGATTGAATTTTATAATATTTTAGTTTTAGAAAATGGAAAACCTACAGGACGGGAGACAACTCGTCCCGTCGGACAGGGCTGTGGGAATCGAACCCATAACTGAAGTGCGACAGGCCTTTATCGCATACCACTAGCCTATAGGAAGTCCCTTGTTAGTATAAACTAGTTTTATTTTATTAATCGGTATGATAGATGAAGTATAAGTCCAATGTTGGAATCATATACGATTAATCTCACCATAGATGGACTTATGTATATTTAATAACTTATGCTAACCTTTTTGTGATGGAAATAGATGGGATGAATTATCATTCTATCACATGATCTACTAACACTTCATGATTAACAAATTCAACTTCATTTATTTAAATAGAGATGAAGTGGAAATTGTTCATGGAATGTCCGACAATGATATTACACTGAAATCAAGTAAATATTTCTCCTTATGTAAAAGTTCATCAACGTTAGGGAAATGATCTTGAAAAACAAAAATGTTGTCCTAGTACTCTCATATCTGATGAATCAGATGGTACCTTAGATCATCACAAATTTATGGCTTTGTGATTGTTGTATTTTTCATAGCCATGTTCTCTACCACTCTCCATCATAACTTGACGGTTATATTTCTCTTCCTTATCCATATTTTTACCTATGTTCTCCTGTGTAGAAACCCAGGGATGAGTTAATTTAGGTAATCTTTACGTTTCATACATTAGTTTTTAAAATTATGTTTTAGTATTCCTTTTTATGATGTGGGTTTCTATGAAAGAAACTTTCAAGTACTAAACGATTTATAACCCTGATTAATTTCGAGGGCGAAATTCATTTTAAGGGGGGTAGAATGTAACACCCCGATATTTTATAAGATATATTCTTTTAAATTTCTTTCATATCTTTTGTTGTATGCTAGACCAAGATTATCTTGCACTATACGCAACACCTTATTATCTTGCAGTATATGCAACACTAATCTTGGATCGTGTTACACACAATTTCAAGTTTGTTTGATAGAAATTATTCTACGCAACATTGTGTGTGTGTGTGTGTGTGTGTGTGTGTGTGTGTGTATATATATATTCAGTGTATAAATGAAATATGGTTGGATTCTATTATACGAAACAACAAAGTAATCTTGCACTACATGCAACCCTGACTTGGCTTTCATTACATGCAATCGTGACCTTCCACGATAACGTGTGTTGTACGCAATACAGAGTTTCACTAAACAACGATATATTATTAAAATATTATATAAACTAGTCGTTATGAATAGTAATACCCACTTTTTGAAATTTTATAAATTTTTTATTTTAAAATGGACTTCATTTTTGGATTCAGAATATCGAAATTAGCCTAGGGTGAATTTTTTGTATTTCTCTGAAAACATCCAATTTTTGATGAATAGTGAAAACACTAGGTTACTATTTAAAACTGAATTTTTATTTAAATAATTATTTATTTTATTTAAATTTATTTATGTAAAAATTGATAAATAATACCTATATAAGTTCAATGTAATTTATTGGAGTTATTTTATAATAATTTTAGATATATAAAAATTTTATTGAACTTTTCACCGTCTTTTACGCACCTCCAAGGAGCATTTGCAATTGTACATAAAACTTAATTTTACCACGTATGTGAGTTGAATTTCGAAAATTCGAGAGACACAGTTAATATCAAGGAGTAAAATGTGGTTCAATAAGATAAAAATAATTTTTGATAAATAGTTACTTTTTTACTTTTATTTACCACGGTTAAAAGTAAATAGGGTTATTAAGGGTAAAAATGATATTATTATTACCCTAAAACATTTCCTAATTCTATTGGATAAGTGTAATTCGACCAAAAACAACCTTATTAATAAAATATTACCCTTTAGTTCCACTTGGATTAGATTAGGACATTTATTATTATTTTATTTAAAGAAGAGTTAAAATAGTTAAAATCAAAGTTTAATAAGTATATCATTTTCAATATAGGGTTATACATAAGATAAATTATAATATAAATATTCATTAGAAATATAAAAATATTTCCTACATAATGGTATTTTATTTGTAATTTTTAGACATTAAATAATTTAATTTACTAATTGCACAATGATGATGCAGTAATTACCATATTAATGAAATATTAACATAATTAATGATATAAATACCCAAATAAATGTAATTTGAGACTTTTTATGAATTAAACTAATTATATAGGTTAATATTACATGTTATTATTGATTAAATTAACATTGTTCGAACTAATCATGTTGTTATGATTTTCACAAAAATCAATTACCAAATAGTGTCAAAATTGACATAAAATAGTTTTTAAAACGAATATTATATTATTAATTGTTATTATATTCCTAAAAATATAAGGTTCATCCAAATGGCTTATATATGGTTATATATATTAATAATGAACCACTTGGGGTTATTTTTGCTTATTATAGTAAGTTTATTAACCATATAGTGCAAGAAAACATGAAGACACCGTAAAAGTAAAATTATTTAACTTAGAGTTAAATATAAATGATAATGTTAAAATAGTAACCTAAAATTTTCTAAAACCTATTGGTTGAGATTATTTCGACCCATACCCACTTCATCTTCTAATTAAATCAATTTAGAGCTATTATAAACCGAATATGACTTTATTATAAAATAATATTTTTAGTTTTTTCAAAGGTGCCCCTCTCCTCGCTTATAAAAAGGGAACCCCTTCCCTCTTCTCTTCACACCCTTTTGAGACTTGAAGCTCCGCCAAAACCTGAAAATTACTCTTATAAATCTCTCTAGATATATCATAGAGGTTTTTTTCTTATCAAAAATACCAACGCTAGTTCCCTAAGAAGATGTTTAAAGGAGGTATGTCGAGGAAGAGGTAATCTCTTCTACCGAATCTTTCAAGTTTCTTCTTCTTCTAATTACTCTTATTTAGTTGTTTAATTATAAAGTAATAACATCAGTATTACATATATAATGATACATTATTATAAATATTAAACAACCCCATTTCACCTTATATCCATCCTACGGATAACGAAATCACCGCGCGTGCGTATGTACAGAATACCATCTCCACACCGTGGTGTAATTTGTTTTTCCACCACCACATTACGTGGATGGGTATAATGGAGTAAAGAATAACAATATATGGTTATTATAACATCATATTGATTCTGAGATATTATAACATCCACTCTATTTCCATTCAATAATTATGGGAACGATATCAACGCTCGTGCGTACATACGGATTACCGTCTCCACGACGCGATGAGATTCATTCTCCATGTTAACAATTCAAGAATGATTATAAAGTATATATAATGAATAAAAATGGTATATATAAAATAATAAATATACTTGATTTATGTATATATATATTTCATCATCATAATTCGATTCAAGTCAATAAGGAAAGGAAAACAGCGTTCATGCGTACGTATGACCTACCGTCTCCATGAATTGTGTGTTTCATTTCATTTATATATCTATTATATAGATATATATACTGAATATATATGATATATAAATCATGTTTTACATTATGAAAATAAGTAAATCTTGATATAAGTAATAATAATATCAAGAACAACAAATCGAAACACGTACGATAAATGAAACGATTTTACCCAAAACGCTCCTTTAACATGGAATTTACAAAAGAATGGGTAATATAAAGTCATAAGTGAACTATATATGATATCATAACAATAAATATGATTCTATAATAAGTCAGTGATATTATTTAAATCATTATACAGGAGTATTGGATATGTATGAAGCATATCGGACCTAAGGTAAGGGATAACTTTTCCAATCTCGTTTTATCTGAGATTATTTATTCGTAAGTATTTACTGGGGTTATATTTATTATTCATGTCCATGTTTTCTAAAAATGGTTTCATGTATGTTTAATATCCTTTTTAACCATTTTTTAATTTTACTACATGGTATGTAAGGAATCTTTCTTTTGTTTACCATATGAGGTACTTTTTGACTTTTCTAGAAAAAAGTATGAGAAGAATGTTTTTTTAACTTATATGGCATGAATGGATTTTTACGGTTACATAACACCTTATTTTCATGAATCATACTTTACAATATTTCATGACTAATTTCAATAAAATCCTCTTCTTTTAAAATTCCATGGAATTTTGTGAAAAGAAAATGATTTTGAATAAGAAGGATATTTTACTCAAGAATTTATTTCAAGTGTTTTATCAAAACCATTTACCATAAAAGATGAAATTATTTCATATTTAATTTCTCTATGATTTACATGGTTTCACTTCTCTTATGATGAAATGATATCCATTTGTTTTATATGGATTATGTTATGATGGGATGATGTTTATTAAACCCATTGTATTCTTTGGGTTATGATGAATGATTTATGTTAATGTTGTGGCACAAGTAAGAATGATTTCATTATGAGATGGGTGGGACCTATATATCCCTCCAATGAATTGGGTAAATATTTATATCTCATTGGATAGAAATGGCTGGAACTGCAAGTTAATCCATTTCAGTGATACAGGACTGGAACGAGGAGTGAACTCGATTCAGAAATGGACTTTGTCCACTAAGATGGTCTTGGCAGCAATGCCTTGGCTACTACGGAAATCATAACAAGTTCTTAATGGTTTCCACAATTACATGTTTTATTCCCATGTTATTTTATCATGATTAATGTTTCTTTATGATCTATGCCTTACGTACTGCCATGTTTTATGTCATTGCTCAAGACTTTTATGTTTAAACATTATGTTCATGTTTTTTGTTCAAATGTATATGAGTTGTTTTATTTTCTCCATGATTACCCTTACTGAGCATTTGAGATCACCCTCTATATGTTTTCTTTTCCCCAGGATTTCAATAATGGTTTTAGGTAAGAGAATAAAAGGGAAGATCTTTACGGGAGATGTTGAATATCTTTCACCACGATTAGAAGATTATATCCCGAGTTTCTAAAGACACTAAACTATTACGGTCCTTGTTTGTCTGTTTTTGTTATGTATTAAGTATTCCGAAAAAGTAATGTAATGTCTATGTATGTTATGCTTTGGGTCTCTACACTTAGTCTAAAACATGTGTTTTTCATTTACTTAATATTTTATCCCTCAAGAGTCTAAACATCATACTATGCAAATGAAAAATTATATTTTGAATAATAATTATTTTTTCTTATCTAGGTATGAGTCTTATATTTATATTCATCATTTATTGTAATGGATATTTGTGATTCAGTAGTTATTGAAGCAACGGTTTAGTATGAAGTACCATAAAAATATTTATTCCAAAATGTGAAATAATGTCTTATTATGTATATCATGACACTGAGGTATATTTTTTAGTAGTACTCATTATTAACTTAAATCAATTAATTTTAGAAACATGATGTTTTGAGATCCCTTTGGCTGACATGGAAATCTCCCTTTCTCAACTCCTTTCGAGTAATCTATAATTTTTCTATTCTTACTCATTTCTTGTATTTAAACACATATATGTTGTAAGAATATTATAGTTTAATAAACAATTTGTGAATATAAACTTGATGAATATACCAAAATTAGATGAAATTGTTTACTTCTTCAATTCATTTTAATTTCATTTCCGGTGTCCATTATTTCCACATAAGAATAAAATAACATATTGTTCATTATTATTCCTCTAAATCCATTGACTCTTTAATGTATGTTGGAAAGGATATTTTGGATTTATATTATCCTTGGAATATTCAGTCTTCTCTTTTAATATTTTCTCCATAAAGGGTGGAGAAACATTTTTCATCCAATCCTTATCTTCTAGGTAAATTATGGAAAAATATTCCATAGAAACTAATCTGTTTCATTTATCTAGTTTTGGAGGAATAAGGATAACCTTGGTGGTAATGATAATAAAATAATATTAAGGGATAATCTCTTATCTAATTGGAAGCCCAATTTCACTAACTGATCAATATACCCCATAATTTTTAACCATGATCAACAACTATATTTTCTTCTTCCACTTTACACTAATATAGTACATTGAAAATCTTATTTATTTCAAGACATTCCTTATCTTTATCAAGAAAAAAAAATATGATATATTAAAGTTTAATCATTCATTCCCTTATGAGATACCATCAAATCGTTAGCCATAGTTGATAATATAATACAACAGGCAATGGAAGCATCCTCTGCATATCTCATGTATGAATCCTTTCCACCTTTTCTCACCAACTATGATGGAAGAATAAAATAAGAGATTCAAATACATAATAAAAAATTTATAATTATAATACATCTAAAAAAATTTCCAGATCCATAAATTTGTATTTGTAAGTACATATATTGAGTTAAGGAATGAAATTTTTTCAAGGTTTACATTTCCATTCTTCCTGTAATAATAAATGGCATATTTTAGTTTCATCTTGATTACTAATTATGTGAGGCATAATAATTTTTTATTTTATTAAGCCTCCCAATATTTTATAAATCCCTAATAGCCCTCACCATTGGTCTCAGAATGTCAAGTTTAATAGACATTCTATTGTCAAGGATCCATATGCCACTTCTTATAACCCAAGCAAGGGATTGGTCATTTAATTGAGTGTATTTAGGTAGGAAATTATTTTCCAAATTCAATCTTGAATCTCTTTGATCTATTGAGTGTAATCCCCAATCCAAAACCCTATCTTGAGTTTACTCCACACTTTCCTACATGTTACATCAAGTCTATAAAGTGCTACACTTCTTTATGTAAAATGGTTAAGTCAACCCATAAAATTCATAATAAATTCTTGATAAAATTAAGTATCTAAAAAAGGATTGGTCAATCAATTAGTTCTATGGTTTAATTCCTAATCAAGTAATGGAAGTATTAGACTTACATAATATTATGTTAAGGTATTTTATTTATTATGCATAAATATTTTTTCTCTACCATTTACATTTCATGTTAATATTTAGTGGATTTTACATATGGAGTTAACCGTGTTTTAATAAAATATTTATGAATTATCCATTTATTTTAATTCCATCTTTAAATATTAGTCCATTTATTTATGTGATCATAATCTTGCATCCATAAAATAAATTAGGCATAAGAAAAAAATTAAATAATTAATTAAATTACATAATCATGATCTTTATCTAACGTTTGATTTATTGAGTGGAAAATATATTAACCTATAGAACTATAGAAAAACACATTGTGTCAGTCTTGGCATGAGTTTTATCACCCTAAATTTCCACCTATGTATTTCCCAAGTTGGTTTTTCCTCTGTTCCATCTTGAACTACCTTTGCCTCCGATCCGACTTGAACTGACTCTATGCACCTTAGATGCTCCTTTTATTACATATTTTTTAAATATCACATGCATGTGAGGGGTAAAAAAATATTTGTTAATGGGAATTACATAAAACAAACACAGACACACGTGTCCCACATAATAATGGAAATAGGGACGACATGTAGACTATCATATTTAGTTTAATAATAAATAATTAAAAACTCATTAAATAGACTTAAATTAAATAAAATCATCACATACATAGGTTTGTTTAGATATCATGATCAGTCATACACATGAAATGACTATACATTTAAAATATCTAGATATAATCTAATTCAATTCATTATTCATTAAGATCAAATGTGCATGAATTAATTTGATTAATTATATGAATAATTAGTTAATTTATTTTATCTTATTCCATAAAATTGTCTTGTAGATTTCCATCTGTTGTGATTTTAAATAAAATAATTATTTTATTTTATTTAAATTTAATAAAATAGTACTCAGCTCTGTACTTGGAAGCAACTTAGTTAGTACTTGTTTGAACTACTTTATATGTATTGAGATCACATATGTTCTACTCATGAGACATTAATTATACAAATTTTATCACATAATTACATGGTATGTATGATTCAATTAAATGAAACATGGAACACATGTTAATTAATATAGTGTGTATTGATTTTAAATGCACATGGAGTAGTCAACATATTGTGACTATACATTGTATATAGTTTAGATTTTATGTGAACGTTAATTAAGAATTTAATATCATATAAAAACTATCATATGGAATGTATAATTCAAATTAATGAAACACATAAGACATAATGATGAGGCTTTTGGACTAATAAATTAAATTTAATATTTCTGCAAAAATAGGTAAAGTACACATCATGCGTAAGGAAGCCGTGTGATTCATATATTTCATCACTGGATATCTATAGTACATGTTTAGGGACTCATCATATACTTACTATAGATATAAATGAGGTACACGATGTGTAGGAAGGTTACATGGTCTGTAATTAAAGGTACATGAATATCATTTTTTACGCATCATGTATTAAATAAACATGGTGAATTAATTACACAATGCTTCTTGAAGTCATGTTTTTATCTATTAAATCACATTGACTACATAGAGTGTGATCAATATACAAAACATATAGTCCAGAAAAACAATGTTCCACTTTGTCCAGTCAACATGTGGTGAATTTAATTCACATGGCATGTATTCATTACATGGTATCCTGAAGTCCACACAGGTTTCCTAGTGTAATGAAAAAGGATACATGACATGTGAAAAAAGTTAATATTTTTGTAAACCTGTGTTATCCATCCATATTTTATGGAACCTCTGGATGTGTTCTTAAAACATGATCTCTGTTAATTATTAACCAAACTTCATTATAAGAGAAATAAATTAAGAGGAGGAAGAAGAAATATTTATGATTGGATAAAGAAAGAAAAAAATAATAAATGAAATTTAACTTTTAATTTTTTATTAATAAAAAATAAACTAAATAACTATGAATTTGAACGTGACCACTTTGATACTACTTGATAGTTCTGGATGTAGTAGAAGCATGAGTTGGGACAAATGCTAACTAAAATTTTGTCGGATTTGATGGATCATTCACAATGTTCAACTCATAAATTTCTTTACCAAAGAAAATTTTTCTGAAGATTATTGAAAAATAAAACACCAGTGCCAAGGGATTATTTTTTCATGTCATTTTTATGATTAATTTAATTACATTATGAATTACCTTAATCTTTAGTTATTTCTTTGATGTATGTGTTGATCATCTGAAGGTCATTTAGTTTTATTTTCATTGTTTTGATGAGTACCCAATGAAGACTGCCTATAGTGGTGATCCAAATGTACTCATATGATCTCAAAACATCACAAACAGTACTCTAAGTGCTAGAATGGTGGTACAGTTCATCTTTTATCCCTTCTTTGATCACAACCATGATCCCTTCAGTCTAGAAGGATAATATCTTGATCCATCCTACTTGAGAAAAATGGAGGAAGATGGAATCTCTTGAGCTTAAGAGAAAACCATAGAGTCATTCTTTAATGAGAAATAATTATCTAGCAATGATAATTTTGTTCACAACAACCGACAAGTCACAATTATTATAATAGTCTATTTATATAAGCGAGGTTAGGGTTACATATTAAACAATTGTACAAAGTCCCTTAATAATATATTAAAACCAAATGAAACCTCATGCCATGTAAAATAATAATACCATTATTTTATTCCATGGAATGTGCTAACTCGAACAAAGATAAATATTATTCTATAATCTTGAAAATTAATATTTATCATGAGACCAAGACTTGGTCTGCTCTACCTCTATGTAATTTATCAAATAAGTAAATAAAAATATTATTATTAAATATTTATTCATTCAATCAATAAATAAATATTTTATTCACAGACTTGAAAATAAATATTTATTTAAGATTCACATAACTTAATTAATTATTTATTGAATAAATAAATACTTATTTATTATGTAATAAATAACAATAATTAAATATTTTATATTCTCAAAATTAAAAATTTTCCATATGAATAAATATTTATTTAATATATTCGATCATTCAACAAATATTGAATAAATATTAACACATGGTCTAGAGAATAATATTTATCTAAATTTTTAAATATAATTAGTATTTAACTGAGATCAACAAAAGCACTTTGGGTATGACCCTCTAGGCCTCTTTCTTAGTGTAGTTAGGTGGACTTACTTAATTTCAATGATTACTATATAGTAATGGGCCAAGGAACTCATAGAGAAATATTGTATGTCACAACAACAACAACCACATATAAAGGCTCAGTATGTAATATAATCCCTTTTGATGATATATCATTAAGGAGGTTTCATCTCGTGTCATCAATATTAATACTTGATATATATTTCTTTGATCATATGGAATGAATATGTCTATATAATTATATCCATGGATTTTTTTAAGTGTTTCATTCCAATCAAAGGGATAAGATTTTAACTTCAATAAATGGAAGTGATAAATCCTTCCTTGACTTATTCATTAATAACATATCAATCATGACATACCCAATGTACAATATTTACCACGAACATAGAGCGTCACAGGTTTTGGAAATACATATAAGTATACAATTCAAGATGTTTATTAATAATAATCTTAAAGTGTAAGGACCATTACATGTTCTTATGTATAATAATATTCTAGGATATAATCTTGAAAAAATCTTATTGGCAGGTCTGTCCTCGTAATCTCTCACATTGAAGATCACTAAGTGAGAAATTCATGAGATGATACCTCATCATCTTAAGATCACTCTAACCAGAAAATCAAAAAAAATGCACCTTATCATAGTTTTCCATCCTAATCATAGGGGTGATATTTAATATATATTGTCATAACATCTATAGGTTCTCATTATAGTGGGAAAATGTTATGACATAATTTTCATGTGAAAGAAACCCAGGGAAATTATAAAATTAATGTTATGTAGAATAACAATAAATATGTGATAAGGTATAATAAATTATTCATCTGAATATATAAGAAATATATTGTACAAAGAAGTTGGTTCAAGGAAACCAAATCCAATAGGGCACATTTTTAAGACATTATTGGAGCATGGGATGATCATATGGCCTTAGTGGAGTTCATGTACAATAATAGTTTCCATGATTTTATTCAGATGGAACCTTTTGAGCCACTTTATGTTTGACTTTATCACTCACTATTGTGTTTACATGAGGTGGGTGAGGAAGATTGTGGTGGGTTGAGTATGGTGCATGATACCTATGAGAGAGTTTAGTTGATCAGGAAGTGGTTGGTTACCACTCGGAGTAGATAATGATCGTATTCCAACCAAATGAGACAATATTTAGATTTTATTGTGGTAAAAGGGGGTTTATTATAGGTGTCACCTCATCTTGGGAATCGTCATTCATGGAAGATATAAAAAATGGAACCTTGGTTTTTTGGACCATTTGAGATCATCAAGTACATCAAAACTGTCATATACCATTCATACCATCCTTCATGATATCGAGGAATGCCTGAATTTTTTCAATTTTATCACCTTCAGAGGTATAAGATCAATCTTATGAATTTTATTTACTACAAGGATGTTGATTTGGGACCTAATGCATCATCCTTTAATCACCTCATGTGAATTATAAACCATACTGATGAGGTGTTAAGGTGTATACAACACCACTTGTTAAACTCTTATGGTGACATGGACAAACCAAAGAGGAGATGTGGGAGTGAGAGTTGGACATTTTTTCTAAATGGTATGAATTTTTTAATTTAGGCCACTAAAGGCACTTATCAAATATGATAATTCATTAAAGGGGAAATTTTTTTACACCCTTTTTTTAATAAATCAACTAATGTTGGATTAAGAGAAGAAAATGGGAATTTCAATTTATTTTGTAGGTGGAATTATAATCTATGGTTTGGTTCTTGTTTTGAGTTGTGGAGGTTGTGAATGTAGTTCAGTAGTTAGATTTGGGGGTTCTTACTCATTTTTAATAGCATATAAATGATGTATGGTCTATGGAGTGGATGCTTAGAAGGTAGATCTTGGGTAGTTATATGGAAAAGTAGTCAAATTGGGTGGTCATTCCACATTTTTCATAGTTGCGGTGTGGATAATGGGTTATATCATTGAGGATTGGAAGGTTGAGGTTTATTAATTTTAAGACTTTTTTTCACTACACCATGGATTTCACATCCTGTCCTAGATCACTTTATAAATAGTAGTCAAATCTATTGGTGACTATGCATCAAGAATGCCTCCATGTTTTCTAGAGAAAAATGAATAATAATGAGGACCTAGGGTGTGTCTATGGGGTGACTATGACCTCATATCACAGTAAGAGAAAAAAAATAAATAAACAAACATCATTCATATCAATAAATAAATAAAGTGTGGAAGAAATAGATATAATAAGGATATAATTAAATAGAATGAAGTACAATATTGAATGACAATGTCATACAAACAACACTGACCACCCAATAGGCTTATCACATATACAAGAGTAATAAAACAAATATAAATAAAAGTACAAGACTCTACTACTAAATCTAAGATGAACCATATACACGATATACAAAGTATAATTCAAGCTACTCTATCCATATCAAAAGAATCCACACAAGAAGCTCTACATTATTGTGAAACCATGGGCCTCAGCTCTATATATTGAACATACGTGCTCAACTTAAAATCATACATAATGTCTAAACACACACTGAGGAGCATGTATAGGGCTGATTAATAAATCTCAATAATCCACCCCAATGGTGAACCTATAATATGTTATCATAAGTGAATGATCATGAAATATTCTGAGCCTATCTTGGACACAACTGAATAAAATAAATAATGTAAACCCATAGTTGAACATTAGGTCTATGATCTCGATCGACTATACCTTCTTTTCCCAGTGCTGGAAATGTATCAGATCATATCACTATGATCATGCATTCCAAGTAACATACAGGAACTTCATCCATGGAAGCCTTAACCAAACCTCTAAATCTTAGTGAATCATACCATATAAAATATGTCACTCGTGATCCTGATCTAAGGAAACTTTAATCTTGTCTTGTGACTTTGGGAAAGCAACCCAAAGTAGTCCTATTATCAAAACCATATAGAATACATATGTTTCCATAACATTAGTCTGGTGCCTAAACCATAAATTATAGTATAAAATCCTGAAACCTCAGTCTAGAATCAAAAGTATATTTGTGGAACTCCATTTCTACTAATCAAAAAATTATTTATGGAACATCATGTCTACCATTCTCAATCATATCACTATGGAACACCATTCTCACTAGCTCCCAGAAAATAATGATGAATTCCATATCTAACAGTCTCTAGTAAATAATAATTAATACCATGTCCACTATCCTAAAATAAAATGATTTATAATTTCATGACCAATAATTCCAGATAAATGATGGGGAACACCATTCTATCATCCAATTAAGTAAGTTTGATAAGTTAATCCTGAGAATTATGTTCTATAAATTCCAATAAGAGAATAATCAATTGAAAAAAAAACAGAAGTTGTATCCCAAGAAGTGCCTTTTGGAATCCCTATCATATATCACATCTCATTTGTCTCATCGACCAAACACCAGGAAGCACATTTGGAAATCATAGATACATCAACAGTAATTATGTAATAGAATAAGTAAAGAGTGAGGGTGATTGAATTCCTAAACCCATCACTAATTTTACATCCCCTAAGGCTCACAATTTTGGTATGGTTTTTAAGGTAACACCTGCTACCATATCTACCCAAACCCATAACACATCGGCTTTGGACTGGTAACTAGGGAACCCATTGAGTTCCTTATGTAAAAACATTGGAGAGGAATCATACTTTGGATCCTTGAAGTCAAACCTAAATAAAGGAATCCTAATTAGGATCCTAAAATTTTTCTTGTAAGAAAAATTCATCCCTCTTGGGATCCTAAAATACATTAAGAAATCAAATGTATCCCATATTGGATCCTTAAAAAATTAAGTAAGCATTGGAATCCTATATGAGATACTTGAAAAGGGAGAGTAATGGAGTCATCCTATATAGGATCCTCTGAAAGAATAAGTAATCATAGGAATCCTATAGGGGATCCGTAGTCACACATTGGTTTCTAAAAACACACTTTCTCAGAAGGCAAAAGTGGTGCACTTCGAAGTGGTTATTTCATTAAGGGGGAAACTACTAAACATCTATCGAGGGAGATGGATCATGGCCTATCTCAGATCAAGGTCTCACTCTAGGTCAGTCCAAACCCCAAACCAAATTGCCTCATCATATCTCAGTTTAGTCCCAATAACCTGGGATTGTCTCTAGATACACCATATAGGAACCTTGGAAAACCCATGCCAAATCCAAAGACCATTTCACATGACCCTTAGTTGGGTATCATCTAAGCCTCACTTAAAGGAGATAATTTTACTCATTTACTGAAGGTGGAACCTCTCTATCATAGCTCTCTCACAAAAATAACACCTCTTAAGAGTCCCCAAATCACCCAAAGGGTTCCATCATCATGATCTACAAGAAAAAACACTCAAAATGGACTCATATTATATCCAATTCTTACATCGGGGCATAAAAACAAGAAAAATCCATCAAAATTGTACAAAGGGATAAGTAAATAGTGTGTATATCGGACTATATGGTGTGTAATATTAAATACCAACATGGGAATGTAATTTAGTCAAACATGGTGTGTAAAACCCAAGTACGCAGTGTGTAAAAACATGTACACAATGTATACCCTGCATGAGGTACCTACTAGTGCCACACCTGTTGTGGACATGTGTTTTTCTTGGATTGGTAATTTTACATAGAGTGTTCCCAAAATAGTGTTAGTTAATGTACCCTACATGGAAAATATTATATACATGAGTTTTCTTTCCATGTACTCAGCTACATGGTTGACTACGACAGCATAACGTGTACCCCTAGTGTACAATATGTAATTCCAAAAACATCATTTGTCTATGTACTCAGATACATGGAAAAGTACCAGTACACTAAATGTAATACAATTACATGGAGTGTACTTTCAAAAGTTCATCTTCCCTAAATGGAAAAAACACACAGTGTTAGTTCATGAACTACATTTTGTGTGATTGAGAATTCTGAATATGTAAACCCTACAATCGGCACAAAACCCCACTTTCTCCCAATTAAGTACAAATTAACCCCATAGGGGTCCGTAAAAGTAAAAATTAATACAAAAATTATAAATAAGTAAATATATGGGTATTTATAGAAAAAATTAAAACACCCTACCATTGGGTAAAATCTGTCGAAGCTTCACCCATTTCCATGTTCTGCAACTGTTGCATGTTGATCCACCACCTCCCAAGCTCTGAGATGAAACCTCTCTTTCTCCCATTACCTCTCTTTATTTCTTTACATTTCCATTTCCTAAATTGGTCATAGAAAGGCTAATCGCATAGGGATAATATGCGAGAAGCCAGAGGATAAGAAGAAATGATATAGTAAAAGAAAAGGAAGAAAAAGAAAATAAATAGAGAAAGGGGTCTAGGACAAGAACCCAACATAATTTTATATCTTTCTATGAAAAAACCCCATTTCAGACTCAATATATGAATTGAAATATCAATATAAAAATCCATTAAAAATATAGAGCTGAAGGAACATGTTCAAATAAATTATTTATTTAATTAAATATTAATTATTAATTATTCCCTGAAAATTTGAACGTCTTGGAATTCCACTAAGATATTTTCGTAAGGTAAAAACCCTATTCTTGGACCAAAAAAGTATTCATAAAAATAATATGTAATCATATTCTATGGGAAAAGACTATTTTTTTCTAATTTTGACCATCCTAAAGGAAAAAAATCAATTTTCTGCTCATTTGCACATTCTAGAAAAACATAGGACTTTACAACCTCTCCACCATAACCCTTATCATCCCTAAAAGGCCTTAGTGGTCAAAATGTGGCCATACTCTCATCCTGGGCATCTACACAACTATGATGTCATGACTATCCAAATACTATTCCACCACACTTAAAATTCTTCTATCAAGGAATATGTTCAATCATGTCCTATCTAATACTGCCCACTATAGGAAAACCTGCATCATCACCTCACAACCTAACTCCAATTTCAATGGCCATACTCTATCCATACTCAAAAGAAAATACTATCATTTCCAAACTAATCATTTCTGAATTCCAACCATCAATATCAAAACACCATCTGTTCCCACTTCTAAGAACATTTTCTATGTAAAATGATTAATTTAAACTTATAACAAGGTTCACCCCCATAAAATGGAAAATGGTGTTCTCCAAACAATATGTATTACCTTATACCCCTCCTCAAGTGTTGATCCAAAGGAGTTACTCCATCAAACCATAAAAAATATTTAGACAGCTCAGTTTATAGTTGATGATCTCTCAGTATACTCAGGATGATGTCAATACACAGGGAAGGATTATCTCTAAACTATGAGTACACTAATATTCCAACTATAGGTGTGTATCACTCTCCTTGATCTATGCTCACAAAATCTAGATACATTTTGCTTAACCAATCCCTGACATCATGTGTCCCAAAAACGTGTGTCATGGTCCAATCATTGGTCAACCATCTTATGACACATATTTTATTTAAAAAATATCCCTCATCATGGGAATTTCAATTAATTTACCAAGTGATTTAGGTCTCCAATATTTCAAGATTCATATTTGAAACTATCAATCCATGAATTGAGCTTGGATTTTCACCTATATTCCATATAAACCAGTTATCACATGAAACCAGTGAAAACTAAACCCACTATACACAGTAGGTTTACAATCCTATGCCACCCAATTTAAGGCCTGAATCATGCTCATTTTATTCATCTATCAACAAGGAAAAGATTATCATGCTACACAACATTTCAGTCTCACTAATCTAGATTCTCCCTTGTAACTCCTTTTCAAGATCGAGCACCTTATATATGCCATAATTTATTCCATGACTGCCTATTACACGGTGTCATTCACTAAAATTAAATCATAAAATGCACAACCACTGGACAATAGGACAAGGGCCCAAAATAGTCTTACCCATCAAATTCAGTGTCAAAACCCAAGTACCCAAGGTGATTTATCATAATCCAAAGTAATCATCATGCCTATATTTCCAAACTATAGAACCTATAATGCATTAATATCAACATGAACATACTACTAAGATCACTACCTTAGAGGAATCATTAAACCTAGGACAACTCTCCTTACAAGCTACCCTCGATCAAAACCAAAAGCTGACTCAGAAGGTTATGAAATACAACTAAGGGACTCTTGGTATCCCACCTAGACATACCAATCAAGTCCCATTTCATGGTCACTAGGTCCAACCACATAACCATAGGTCAACATATCAACAAGGTTGCATCTCATGGGGTAGCATATGCACACCCACCTAAACATAGGGAATCTAAAGTGCCTAAAAATATCTCTCTAAAAGAGTTAAAAATAAATTAAAAATATATATCATTAACCTGAAAAGTTCAAAAACATGTCAACATGGAATCACTGTCCAAGAATCATCCTACTGGGCCATGATCCTCTTTTAGAATCCTAATAAATAACTACTCCCTAAAAGGTAATGATATTAATAAAAAAGATAATGAACTCATCTTAACTAGGCATCCGTATATGGTAATACCCCGAGAGGTTCTAGTTTACTTTAAACATTTTTAAACCTATTAGCATCGCACTAGATGATCCAACTATATAAACATAAAAAAATGTTAGTTAAGTAAAACATCATAGAAATCCTAATTGGAAAACACTATGTAAGTTGTTAAAAATATTTAGTTAACTGAACCTGAAAGGGATAAACCCACAATGGGTTTTACTAGAAAGGCACCAGCCACCAACATTGACCTATAAGGTTTAATTGTACACACATGAAATCTTCTCAATGATTTGTGATGTACAACACTTTCATGATTTGGTAAACTATAATTTCATTCAAATATATTTGGGAAAACACCATATAGGTTGTTACTAACACTTTAATTAATTGAACCTAAGTAAAAATACCCTACCATGGGTCTAAAACTTGGGAACCATGGGTCCTATTAAACTACTGGGGTCATTTCATTTCATGTTCATAAAGACTGAGTCATCAGACTCACCGTCAAAAGCATAACTGTATATCCAAAAAACCTACTATCATAAATAAATATATATATATATATATATATAAGTAAACCCAATTGTGTATAATTTCATCAAAAACATATACGGTAAAATAGAATTTAATCTTTTTGACCCTTTAAAAAAATTTCCCATGTCATCAAAAAAATCAAACACTATTGGTAAAATAACATTTGGACCCTACGTACCAAATATGATGCATAAACACCTCTTTCCTCTGCCCACAAAATTGTCAAAATCAATCAATGGCCTCTTGAAAATATTATAAGACATATAAATATATAATAAATCATAAACTATACAGAAAAGTTTCATCACTCAGAGTGGAAATCATATACAATTATAACATCACAAATCAGAATAACAATCCCATATCACTGGAAACCCATAATTCATACTAGAAAAAGTGTTCTCAATTCAATTGTATGATATCCATCATAGGATCCAACACATTCCTAATAGCACTAGTATAAATTTAAGCATTTGACGTGGGGCAGTTTGGGAGACTGCCATTTAGCAGTCGCTATATTTTTTATCACCCCCAACCCACCCTAATTTTCTCTCCCCCCTCCCCTCGTTCACCCTTCCCCAACCCCACGACCCTCTCACCCCGTGACCTCATGACCCCCCTGATGCCTCTATGTAGGAACTACATACAGTCCCACAACCGTCTATCCCTCCTAGCCCGATTGAACCCCACTGTCGAACCCTCCTGTCCTACATCCATTGTACCCTCTCGCCCCATCGTGCCCCATTGTAGAACCCTACCACGCTTCACTGAGCTGTCCTAACCTTGTCAACCCATCCCACACCTATCAAGCCTAGCTGTCGAACCCCTATCTTAGATCCCTTGCACCATCATGGATCTAAAATCTAGTCTCCCCCCTTTACCCGCAAACGATTACCCTGTAGGTAATTCATTCTTTGACTTCCAAAATCTAGTAGCTCATTCATGAAAATCAGTATTGAGAGAGGAAATGAAATTAGAATTTTAGAATTAGGGGTTCTTGTATCACTGAACATGAATTAGAAACCAAGAAATGATAGACTGAAGGATTTTTCACTTAAAGGTATGCAAGAAGAAAATGTAAATATATTAGTGATTATTCTTCTGATATATTGATATATCAAGGTTGAGATCACATCAATATAGTACTTTCAAGAAGTTATTATGAAGTTCACCATGCTATATTCTATATAATTTTCTAAAATATATTGAACTTACAATGCATTGTTCTATAACTAAACTTTCTATGTCAATTTTGAAGTGTGATATAGACTTTATCAACAAACTATGTTATATTTCAAGAGTAAAAGTTTCTCACTTTTTTATATGGAATCATTGAAATCATGTTAGATTGTTCGCAATATTTTTCCCAATAGAGTTGGTCTTCAATATCCACTTGTTACATATATTTCTTTTTCTACAACATATCTCCTTTGAAAATAAATATTGTAATGAACTGCTATTAGAAGTCTCTTGTAACACCCAACACCCATATTACACAACACATAATCATTTTTAGTGATGGAGTCAGATACGAACATACTTTATTCACATCATACCATCCAAAGACCAACATTAGTGCATATAACAACATTAATCCCAGACATCTACCTGCACCACAACATATGTGATCTATATACTTGAACTTGATAATAAAACACCAAAAAATACCACTATATTGTTTCCACATAAGACATGGAAGAATAAAAAATAAATATTTAATTTTTACATATCAAATGGTTCAAGGGATTATCCTAGAATTATGTTCACCGTATTACATGGGGGAAGGATTACAATATTAAACAAGCGATTGGATCTTCTCTCATGGGTTTTTTATAATGTAATCACACAAATTTTAGAAATTATTTCCTCCTTGTTAAAGTATATCACAATATATATAGTTATTTAACAATATCACCAAAACCAATCCACTTCATTTATTTGTACATAAAAATTTCTATGAACTCATTTTTTTATAATTTTTAATGATATATGTTTTTTTATAATTTAAATAAGATATTTCAATTATTTGCTTTCTATTAAATATAGATATGGGTAAGAGTTGTATTGATATGCATGATAGGTTTTCTACTAAATAATATGATGGGATTAAGAGATTTATTGATTTCACTAGTGGATTTAAAAGTGATTTTATTAGTTGTCCCTAAAAATGTGAAAATAGATATCACTTCAAATGAAATAGTTTTAGAGAACAACTGTTGTTAAATGGTATTTTGAAAAACTGTAATACATGAGCACATCATGGAGAATATTCTGTTTCATATCACCAATCTGAAAGTATTTATATGGATGTTGATTCGAGAACACTTGATTCGATGAACATAATTCTCAATGATATTATACATTAGCTTCAACCAGAAGATAGTAATGTACTAAATGGTGATGTTGGATGGAGTAATCCTCATTCTTCTACAGATGGAGAAGAATTAAAATTCCATGAAATTATTGATGATGAAAGTACTAAATCACTTCATGGATGCACTAAATTTAGTAAATTATCATTCATCATTGAATTGTTACAACTGAAGGCCTTGAATCAGTGGTCAAACACCTCATTCATAATATTCTTGGTATTGTTGAAGAAGGTACTCCCTGATTAATTGAAGACTCTAGAGTCATTATATCATGATCACAAGCTGACTGATGACCTTGGTTTTACATATGATACTGTTGATGTGTTCCAAAATAATTTTATGTTGTTCCGGAAAGATAATGCGCAATTAAATACTTTTACTGTTTGCTATATGTCTAGGCGGAAGACCAATGAGATTAATCAAGGTTTTCAGATTCTTCTTGACTGGGTGTTAAATCAAGGGAATCAAGTTTCCTCTAAGTAGATGAATTATTTCCCACTAAAACCAAGACTAAATAGATTCTTCATGCCAACTTAAATTGATAAATTGATGATTGGGAATTCAAATAGAAAAAAGAGGTTAATAAATTAACTCACCCAGCAGATTCTTTTGCATGTATATAGTTTGATCAAGGACACCCAGACTTTTCTTGGGATGATCATAATGTTTGATTTGGTTTATAAGTAGATGATTTTAACCCATTTATGTTCATGGTTAGTGCGGCACATTGTATGTTACCAGTGTAGTTATTTCCATACAATCTTCCCCCATGGGTATGTATAAAGCAACCATTTTTGTTACTGTCAACTCTAATTGATAGAACAATAGGACTTGGCAATAAAATTTATGTTTCTAAGAAACCATTGATTGATGAGCTACAAGAATTTTGGTCCAATGGTGTAATTAATTTTTACTCAGCAGATAATGAAATGTTTATACTCTGGGCCACTTTGTTATGGACAATTAATGATTTCCCAACATTTTCTAACTTATCAAATTTGAGTATAGAAGAATAATTCACCTCCATTTTTTATAATAAAATTAAGAAATATATATGGCTTAAGAAATGTATAAAGTGGGAATATCTTGGTCACAAATGATTTATTCCTCCATTTCATAGGTTTAGAAAAGAATCTGTGCCGTTTCATGGGAATATAGATCATGAACCATCACCACAAATACTATCTAGGGTTTAAATTTGTGCACAACTTGATCAAGAAAACATCCATACAATTTTTTATTTTCAATATTTATTGGATCCTTCATTTCCTTCTATTCCTACTACAAATATACAGTGCAACCATAATTAGAAGAAACATATTTTTTTTTTGAATTGCCTTATTGGAAATAGAATATTTCATGACCTAATTTGGATGTGATACACATTGAAAAAATGTATGTGATAATATATTATGCACTATTTTAGTTGTCAATGGGAAATCAAAGGATAGTGCTAATGCTTGACATGATTTGTAAGAAATGGGATTTAGAAAAACATTACATCTATATCTACATGATGATAATCAGGTATATATGCATGCTGCATAGTATGCAGTGAGTAAAAAAGAGAAACATACATTTATATCAATTTTAAAGAATGTTAAAGGGCCATACAGTTATTGCTCTAATATTTCCAAGAGTTTTAGTATGATGAGAATGAAATTATAGGGATTGAAATGTAACGATAATCATATTTGACTTCAACGGTTAATTCATATAGCAATTCATGATTGCTTTCATACCCAAATTTTTGAGTTGTTTATTAAAGTTTCTAATTTTTTTAGAAAGCTCTGTTCAAGGAATCATCACATGAGTGATTTGAAAAAGCAGAAGGATAAGATTTTACTTGCACTATGTCACCTAGATAAACTATTTCTATCATATTTTTTGATGAAATGGTTCACTTGACTGCACATTTAACTGGTGAATTCATTACTGAAAGTCCCATATAATTCGAGTGGATGTATCCAATAGAGCGATACTTAAATACATTGAAATGGTATGTACACAATAGAGATCATATAGAAGCTTCAATTTCTAAGGGATATTTAATGGATTCTTGTACTAATTTTTGTGCTTCATATATTGATGAGGTTGAAAAAAAGTTAGATAAACCCTCCCAAAATGATGAGGGTCCAATTGGAAAAGTGATAACGTTTGATATACACAACAATGATTGGGTTCAATATCGTCGATATGTATTGTTCAACACTCCATTAGTTATGTCGTTGATATAATAAGTTTCATAGTTGATGTGTATTATGTTTTTATATTTATTGTATTACTTACCTTTCATTATGTTGTGCTTTAGGATGCATATCACTGAGTTGAAATGTGAAACGCCTCATGAAACAGACTATAAAATCCAAAAACATCATTTCAACACATTTCATGAGTGGTTCAAGACTTTTGTATGTATAAATAATTTATTTAATATTTTTATAGTGCAAATTAGTTGTATTTTCACAATGATTTAACAATTTAACTATTTAAAATTTACAGATTCAAAAGATGCATGATTTAAGTACCCATACTTTGAAAGAACAACTCAACCAACTAGTTTATGTCCCATTTATTATATCTCACTACTACAAGTCTTTGGATTCTAACGAATTATGATTCTGTATTAGTGATGTTGACGTGAACCAAGCCATGAAAAATAGTGGTGTTGGTTGTTCATTTGTTGATGCGGGTTATTATTATGGATTTTTTAGGGATAATATTGATGTTATTTATGGTCGTGGCTTAAAACACATAATGTTAAGGTGTGATTGGTTCAATACAGTTCCTGGAATTAAAGTTGAAAACTTAAAATTTAAGTTAGTAAACATTAACATTATGTTGTATAAAGATTACTGAGTAAGAAATGATCCCTTCATACTGAAATCACAGGTAGAGAAATTTTACTCTTTCAGCATTGATTTTGATTGGAATGTTGTGGTGAAATGCCTATAAGAGGGGTTTTTTTGATTGATCGAGAGGAACCTGATGTTTTCGCCTTTAATGATAAAACACTTGACCAAACAATACCAGTTGTATGAGATAAAGATATACAATGGTCCATAGAGATAATTGAAAGAGATATGATAGACTTTCATTATTAGTGAAAGATTGTAATTAGTTTCCTAGTTAATGTTTGTGAAAATATTTATGGGTTATATATGTATAGAAATTTCTTTATTTAACTATATTTTTTTACATGTAGGTATGTCACATGCAGGTCAGAGTGGTTCACTTGATGTTATCAATATTTTTGTTTTCATTTTTCGAAATTAATTTATTGCAATTTTCTGTGTATATTTCCCTAACTGTGTCATTTTTTAATTAAAAATTCAGTTATATTGTAATTGCATTATGAATTTATTTTTATCTGGATCTGGTGGGTCTTCCAGCAGACATTGGGTTCCTGGTAGAGGAGTTTGATCCTACAACTCTAGATCCCGATTGGGTGTGTAATTTGATGACTCATTTCATCCAGTTGGAGAAGGTGCAACTGTATTGATTCATCAGTTTTGGAATATGATATGAGACCCACATAGATTCCCTATTAAGACTAATGATTTGAATTATTTCCCCCATGATATGATTGAAATATTATAGAGGGATGTTCAGGTAAATTCAATGTTCAGTTTTTTCAGGATATTCTTTTTATTATTGTCGTAGCTACTAACTTTTTTTTAACAAGATAATTTGACATCCTATTCAGATGAGTTTCAGGAATTATGTATCTCAAAATGTTGAAAATTATGGAAGTATTATAAGGTAATGGTGAAGATAGATCACTAAATACCATTTACGGGTTTTCGAGATATTCTACAGTGAGTCCCTTCGGGTATTCATCTCATGTAGTGGCAGGATTTGGTTGCGTTTTGGTCGAGTGAGGTGAAGATGGTAAAATTTATTTCTTTTAATCTATAAATGACTAATTTTTCATATGTCTACTAATTGAATATATTGATTGTAGACTGATTCTTCTCATCATTCGGGTAATAGGGTGATGTCGAGCATGCCTTCCAGACTTGGTACTCGACATGTGTCACAGCTCAGACATGATGTAAGTTTAGAATTCACTATTCATTCATATATTAAAAATATTTTAGTATAACATGGTGATCCCATTTATTATAGTTACACCGTAAATGTGAGCCAACTGATCGGATGTCAATATGGGTGAGGAAAAGTAGGGCAGGTGATCCCGATGTTGTCGGTATTATAGTATGAAAATTATTTAGTAACAAAATGTATTTTTATTTCATAGAAATTATTCATATTTTTTCATTAATTCATTATGTATATGCTACATGCGCAATTTGAAGTTCAGTTATTAGAGTTTCTAGAGGAGAAACATTGTAGTACTGTGCGCAGAGATGCGATATTTCAGTGTGTTATGGGGCTTAACGGTCATGGTTATTCTTTGACTTATGGAAGTGGTGTCCCATGACATGCATTTTTTAGAGAAGAGGTGGTGTGTGCATGTAGAGATTCAAGGATGCGCACACAGACTGAAATAGATGCTGCCTTGTGGGCTATGTAGTGCAATACTGATGAGTAGTTTCAGCGGTTGCGTGCAGAGTCTAAGGAGAGATTTTCATACATGTCTGCATGTATCAATGAATTAACTATTCCACATACTATTGATGGTACACAAGTAGTGCCACAGGAAAAAAATAAAGCATTCCATACCCATATTGAATTTTATTGATATGTTGAAGATAAATAATATTTATACATATTTTCTGCTTCAGATATAGTTGGTGGACATCACAATGATATTGGTGATCCAGATGAGGATGAACATCATGCATGAGGTAATTTACATAACTATTTTAATATCATACATGAATTTGGAATTAAAAATTATTCAAAAATCTTTTGTTTTATTTACCCCTCTATGTCTTATTATTTTAATTCTCGTGATATAATTCACACTTTTAATGTTTAATTGATTGTTAATCATGATATATTACATAAAACATTAATTTCTTAAGATTTATATTTCTTTTATGTTTATTTTTTATGGTTTTGGATAATCCCATTACAAACTTTGATCCAAAACACATACCAAATATCTAAATACCAAACTGAGCTACTCCATCCCAATCATAAGAATCCACACAAGTGAATCCACTAGATCATGAAACCCTGGGCCTCAACCCTGTCAATCACGCATCTATGATCAACTCGGAAGCATACATAAGGACTAAATTCAAATTGAGGAGCATGTATAGGGGGTTATAAATAAATCTCAGTTGGCCTCCCCCAATGCTAAACTTATAATCTACTTTCATAAGTGTATGCTCATGCAATATGCTCAGCTAAGTCGAGACACGACTGGATAAAATAAATAATTTAAACCCACATTCGATCCTTGGGTATGTGATCCCAAATGACCATATCTATTTCATCATGGGATGGAAATTTATTTGATCATATCACTATAACTATGTATCCTAAGTGACATATGAGTTCCACATCCATGGAATACCTAATAAAACATCTTGATCATGGGTAATCATCGTATATAAATCCAGTCACTCGGTCTCTTGATATAAGGAAGCCTATATCATTTCCAATGAATTTGGGGATACAAACCACAATAGTTCTATTTTCAAAACCATATTGATTAAATTGTTCCCATAACATCATTCTCCATAATTTATATTATCCAAGCTCAGAACCTCAATCTAGAATCTCAACTATATATGTGGAATATCATGTACACTATTCATAAATATATATGTGGAACATCATATTCACCATTCTCAATCATATCATTGTGGAACTCCATGTCCAATAGCACCCAGTAACTAAAGAGGAACTCCATGTCCATTATCTTGAACCATGGGTATGTGGAACATCATGTCCAACAATTCCCAATAAATGATGAGGACTTCCATTTCCATCATAAAATAACATAACAATCATAAGATGAATCTCTGTAAGTACACCTAGGAATTATGATAAAAGAATACCCAATTGAAAATTATTAGAAGCTAAACCCTAGGAAGTACCTCTGAGTATCCTTGTCATATATCACATCACATCTATCTCATCAACCAAACACTAGGAAGCACATTTGGAAATCATAGCTTCATCAATAGTAATAATATAATAGAATATCTAAAGAGTGGGGGTGGATGAACACCTAAACCCATCACTACTTCCATAACACCTCAGGATCACATGTTTTGTATGGGTTCTAAGGGGAAAATCACCATTATATCTACCCAAACCCATAATGCACAAGCTCTAGGTCATTCAAACATCGGGGCACCCACTAGACCTCTCCAGTTAAAATCATGGAGAGGCATACTACTTGGGATCCTCAAGGTCACAAATAAATGAAGGTAACCCTTTTGGTATCCTATAATTAAACATGTAAGACAAAGGATCCCTTCTTGGGATCCTCAGAAATAGTAATATAGTTGAATCTTCTAACATGGGAGCCTCGGAAGAGTAAGTAAGCATAAAAATCCTATATATGATCCTTGGGAAGAGTGAGTAACAAAGGCATCCTAAATGGGATCCGTTGAAATAATAATTAAGAGGATTCATCCTATAGGGGACCTCTGATTACACATTGGTTTCTAAAAATTGACGGCCTCATAGGCCTAAATAGGAACACTTAAAAAGGGAGATTCCCTCAAGGGAAAAGCTACAAAACAATAGTCTAGGGAGATTTATCATGGCCCATCTCAGATCAAGGTCTCATTCTAGGTTATTCTAAACACCCAAACAATCTATCTCATAACGTCTCATCTCAATCCTGATACGTAGAGAATATATTTAGAAACACCCAATAAGAACCTTGGAGAACCCATGCCAGGTCCACAAACCAATTTAAATAACCCTCAGTTGGGTCTCATCAAAGCCCCATTTAAAGGAGATAGACTCACTTATTTATTGGAGGAAGAAATTTTCAATCATGTCACATTCACCCCAAACTGAATTTTAGGGGTCCTTAAATTAACTCATGGTTTCCATCATCATGATCTACCAAAAAACACTAAAAATGGACTCCTCATGTGTCCAATTATAACTTTATGGTGTAAAAACACAAATACCCTAAAAAGGGTAACAAGGGAGAAGTACATGACATTTATACCCAATTATATATCTTGTACACTAAAATTCCCACCTAGGCATGTACTTCCACTGTACTTTGCAAGTAATGCCAAAGTACACGACATATACCCTACATGGGGTACCTACTCGTGTTCCACACCTTTTATGGCCATGTGTTTTTTCTTGGTTGTGTAGTTATACATGGTATGTACCCCACATGGGGTCTGGATGTATACCCTAAATGACCAAGTTCCCCTACATGAGTTGTCTAGCTATGTACCCTAATAGATGGCCAATTATGACTACATGACGTGTACCCCTGGTACATGCTGTGTAATTCCAAAAACATCATATTCCCATGTACTCAGCTACAAGATCATGTAACAATAAATGGTGTTTAATCCAAGTACATGACATGTAATTTTAAAAGGTCATATTTCCCAAATAGAAATAACACATGGTGTGTTTTTCTGAACTATAAGCCGTGTGATCAAGATTCCCAAATGGGAAAACCCAACAATTGGCATGAAACTCCATTTTTCTCTTATTTAATAATATATTGACTTAATAGGGGTGCATAGTAGTTATAATAGGTCCTTAAAACTAGAAATTAGTAAATGTTTCTGAATTTATAGAAAATTTGTAAAAACAACCTACCTTTGGGTAAAATATGCTAAAGCTTCACCCATTTCTATATTCTACAACTGCCGCATGATGATCTGGCTACTCCTAAACTCTACAATGACACCTCACTTCTTCCAAACCCTCTCTCTATCTCTCTCCATATCTATTTTATCTATCATTAAAGAAAATTATAATCCCATAGGGGGAATACATGATAAGATATGGGGGGAGAAAAAAATAAAATATGAAATTTAAAGGAAGAAAAAGAAAAGGGGGTCAGGGCATGGCCCTAGTGCCCAACACGAGTTTATGCCTCTCTTAAGGAAGTCCCACATTACTGACTCAACGGTGGAGAATAAATCTCAATATGATTCTCCATTCAAAAATATATAGCCGACATAATTCATGTGAATAAATTAATATTTAATTAATTAAATATTAATTATTAATTATTCCATGAAAAATTGGACGGATCAGAATTATACCAAACTCTTATACTAGGGTAAAAACCATATTCAAAAACAAAAAGAGTGTCAAAAAAATAATTTGTAATCACAATGTAGTGGAAAAGTCTATTTAACCCCTCTAGAGCATCCAAAGAAAAAAATTTAAATTTCTACTCAATTTCACAGTTAGAAAAAACATAGGTATTTACAGTGGAGCTAGGATATGGAGTGGCCTTCTTATTAGATATAGAATTTAGTGGAATGGTATTTCTATTATAGTGTGGTCTATTTTACCTATTTTATAAGGTCTGGTTATTGACTATAATGTGGATTTTTTCCACACTTTTTACCATGCACCATTTCACCGTAGTTTATTACCTTGCATCATGGTTTTTTTCTGCATTAGTTCCCTTTGTGTAATGGTGTAGATCTTTAGTTGTGGTTTCATGTTTCCTTGTTTTCTATATAAATTCCTAATACCCTCAAACCCAACATTCTCCTAGATCTTACATAAAAACATTAATATACACTTGGGGTTATTAAATAGAAATTATAGCACCCATACTCTTGGATTCATCCTTCAAATTGAAGGATCAACTCTTAGTGATTTCACTACTACAAAAAAACCCTTCAATAGCACTATAAAAGGCCTTTATCAGCACAAAAAAATTGGTGATAATGAAGTGTGGTTAAAAGATCGAAACTTTTATCAGTGCTAAATAAGTATTGTTAAAGTCACCCTTTAACAATGATAAAAAAGTGTTGTTAAAAGGGCCCTTTAACAACACTTTTTTAGTGTTGTTAAAAGAAAATTTTAACAAAAAATATTTAGCAGTGTTAAAGGGTGCCTTTAATAATTATTTGTTTAGCGCTGATAAAGGAAACACTATTAAAGGGGGTGAAATAAATTTGGACACCTATGCACTCAACGCCTTTATCAATGTATCCACGACCCTTTTAAAAGTGCTCCACACCCCCTTTATTAGATCTTTTCACCCCACCACCCCTTTTATCAGTGCTTTGTGAATTTCCAGCCTCATGTGCACCTTCCTGGATTCAAACACTACACCTCTCTTTAAAATATAGAACACATTTACCACTATACCATGTTGTCTTTCTGTCTCCTTAATGATATTTCGGTTTATATATATATACATATTTACATATATTTATATAATTATTTTAAAATACATTTATATAGTATATGTTAATGTGTAATATATATTATATTTATTTAAATATATTTTTATATTATATTTATTTAAATATATTATATATTATATTTATTTACAAATATTAGATTTTAATATATATATATGTTTATTAATACACACACATAGGTATATATAAACACTGTAAATATATTTTTATGAGGTAAAAAATGGCTAGATATGATTTGAAATACATTTTTTGAATATTTCTTTTTTAGATATATTAAAATATATATTTTTATGTAAATATGTTGGTATATGTATTTATATGAGTGATTTATTATAAGTAAATATAAGAAAACATGAATATATTTAATTATAAATAAAATTATGTTGTGAGAAAAATGATAAATTTTAAAAACAGTAATATCAATATGAATACAATACATGGGATAAAATTTAGTCCTCACTAAAAAAGGGTAAAAATACCCCTTTAAATGAAGTTGAAAATCTATCGAATGTTAAAAAATTCAAGGTACCCCGACTAAAAACTCTGTATTGGATGCCTTATGGGACTTTTTGGACTTTAAAATTGTGAAATTGGTTTATTTATATGAATAATGACATAGATCTTGTCACAATATTTGAATTGATATGTGGTAGAGCCAAAACAGTCACTCAGATCAAAAGTTATGGTTGTTTGATGTTTAAGATACATTTTCAACTTATTTTTTATCCTTTTTTTTATTTTTTGATTTATTTTATATTCAAATTTATATTAAATGACTATTACTTGGTAATAATAAGAAAATTTTAATTAAAAATATTTATTTAGTTATTTTTTAATCCTATTTCACTAAATATATTATAGATTAAGTGTAAATTCCTATTTACCTTATCCAAAACATATTTCAAAAAATATATATCATATTTATATCAATATATTTATATATATTAATATATATTAATATATTATGTTTAATGAAAATTATTATTTTAAAAGTATAATTTTATCTGATCTTTTGAAAAAGTGTTGATAAAGTGGGTTCGTTATCAGCACTTCTAAAAAGCATTGATAACCCCCCTATCAGCACTTTTTTACAAGTCCTAATAAAAGGACCTATTTATCAATGATTTTTTAAAAGTTTTGATATAAGGTGGAACTTTATCAGTTCTTGTGAAAAAGAACTAATAAAGGTGGGTCTTTAACAATGATTTTTTTAGTTCTGTTAAAGACCCCCTTTAATAGCGCTCTTTTTAGCGCTGATAATGTGGGTCTTTAATGGTGTTTTTAGCTAGATCTATTAAATTCCTAGTGGTGGATAAACCCATTTTTGTTGTAGTTTTTTATGTGATTCCCTCTCACATTCTACTTTGTTTTACTCCCTTATCTTGGGGAGAATCACATATCTAAGACTATGTCACCATTTCTTTCCTAGATCTTGTTCTAGAATCTATTTTGTGATGATTTGGGGTTGTTTCTAAGGATCCTTGGTTTTTGGGATTAATACAGTTTGTGTGTGGAAATAAGTTTGGTATTATATCTTGGAAAATCTTGATGTTTATATAGACATATTTGAGGTGGGAATCTCTTTATTATATTTATTCCTTGTATATGATTGTTTGAATGATATTATGGTATGTTCATGGGTGATTTGATACCCATTCTTGAGTTTGATTTCATGTGTCTGCATGTGTTTCCCATAAGACTCGTGTTTTATTTTGACCACATGTGTCTGAAATTGTATCCCTTAAGTCTCATGTTTTATTTTGATCACATGTTTGTGTGGGGGGATATTGATACTCATGCTTGATATATTATGTTCATCCCATATATTTTATTTCTTATTGTGTGTGAATGTATGGACTTTGTGGGTTTTTATTCTGGTAGAAAATGACATGTGGGCCATCACAGATTGGTTATCCTATAAAGTGGAAGTATGTGTACAAGAAATAATAATGATTTTATATCAACACACATGGCAGGGGTATGCTGGTATTTTTTCCTAACCCGAGGTAGTGTAGGGATACTATGGCCTTGTGTCCTGACCCAAGGTATAGGTAGGGGTATGATGACCTTGTGGCCCAACCCATGACAGATATGGGGATTGACGGCCTTATTTCCTGACTTGAGACTCATTTAACTTATTGAGGATAAAATATTTATGAGGTGGCATTGTTAATGACCCATGATCACAGCTTTTTTTACGATCATTCTTCCATCATGGAGCCGAAGTAGATACACAAGGGGTTCGAAGTAGATTGATTAGTGTATGAATTCTCAGTACCCAATTTATTGTTTCTTGATTTTTTTATTTTTTTTATTATCATTTAATACACCTATTATACATGTGAACTTATGTTAAGGACACATTATTAGTGTCCTACTAGGTTTATACTTGCACACTACATGGGAATATCGATGCATGTGTCGACTTCATGATGAGAGATCCAAGAAATGGAATGGTCCTAGTTAAATGGAGTTGAGGGTACATAGAATGGGGTTCATTTGAGGAGATAGAATAGAATCCAGATTATTTATGTAGTTTCTTTATTTATTTTTTTATTGTTTATTATACTCTGATTTGACCTACCACTTTGGGGGTCCTTGGTTTGTTACATGCATTACTTGAGATAGTTTACATATCATCTGATACATCATTGCTATTATTTCAGGTTATTTATTTATATATTTTTTTGAGTATGATGTTCAACATTGGATACTGAGGGTATAGTCTCCCCGCTAATGATGTGTTTAATCTCTTTTCTAATCGAAAACCTCTTGTGTGAGGGGAGGCTTGCATGAGGTCATGTGGCATTCTATCCTGAATCAAGTGATTCAGGTCGGGATGCTAAATACATAGTGGGAACCAATGGAACATGTATGACATATGGAATATGAGGACAGAATGGTGTGAAGTTTATTATAAATTCTAGTGTGATGATGGAATGAGTAGTACTTTAGAATGCAGGAAAGTGTATGTACATCAGGACTATATGTGGGTGTGATATATACCAACCATAATAATCAACATTTAATTATAGTGTATAATTCATGATTTTGATGAATAACCAATCATGGTGAGGAGTGGGTATTTGAAACAAACCTTGTAAAAATATTATGTTCCTCTCTATCTACTTTACTTACATGCATGTGGTCGATGATTGTTTGGGTAAACCAATATAGATTCATCTTCACTAATAGGAAACACAAGTTAAATTAAAAATGGGTAAATTTTTAAAAAATAATATGGAATTTGGTAAAAAAAAATGGGCAACACGTAATTCACCCCCCCCCCCCACTCAAATATATGCACCAATCTTAATGGTATTTTCAATTAGTATTAGAGTAATGGTTCTATCTTGTCAGATCTAATTTTATTTACCCATGAATTTTTATTAGTGTTTGATGAAGTGATTATTTTAGCTAGTTAAAGTGACCCTTAGATGAAATAATCTACTCCCTATCATGTTAGAATATATTTGGAATTGAATTTCAAGACCCAACAAAGTAATAATAAAAAATATTCAATGAATCTTGGAAAAATATAAAATAAATAGGAGACACCATTAGCTGAAGGTAATCAAAATGGAAGGAGCATTGAAAAATATATTTATCATGATTCCTATGAAGAAATAAGTACAAGAACTGGTGAATAAAATTATTATTAAGTACCTAGATATTTCTATTCTAAAATAAAAAATGAACTGAATAAAGTTAAAGATGATGTTTTTTGTATATATATTTACTTGCATTAATTGGATTGTTAATAAAAATTTATAGGTAGAGAAGGAAATTGATTCCATGGAATTGGAATTATATAAAAAGGTTGGAATATGAAATACCTTCACAATACTAATGAAAAAAATGGATAAAATATCTTTACATTGAAATGAATGTTATATTCAAGCAGTTAAATACTTTCAAAGGTTGGTTTTCAATAAATATATATTTTATGCTAATGTCAAGGAAGTTTTCCATGAATTAGAAAAGTTATATAAAGTCACAGTGAATGTTATGGATTCACAACTAGATGTTAAAGAAAAAATAGTTAAAGAGCTTGACCATTCACTTAAATAATTAAGAAAGATTCATGATTAACTAGTTTAGGTGATTAAAAATGATCAGGATAAGAAATTGAAGTTAGTTAATGCTGAGATTTTTTTTAGTAACATAAAGTGTTTGGAGCTAGAATTTAAGTTTAAAAAATATGGAATTCACTCAAACCAAACCTTCCAAAATAATGGAGAAGATAATTTCTACCAATCAGGTTTTATGTAAGAGATTCTTCTCAAAAGGGACTCCTACTAGTTATAAAAAAATCTTGAGATCATCTAGAAAAATATTAACCTTAATAACATAAAAAAAGGTGTCCCACAACTTTATAAATTCAATTTACACTGAATTTTTTTTATAATTACTAGAAACTTTTTAAATTATATACAAATATGTGAATGTTATAATTATAAAACACCCACCACATCATTAAGGGTGGAGTTTACCATGTCCCGATTTTTTTCAATTAATAAATCCTAAAAAAAGTAAGGTTTTACACCAAAACATATCAAGCATGTCATGTTGGATAGACTGCACCCAAAATCAAATTAACAAGGTTTAATGGAAGATATTGGTACTACTTTAGATTCATGCATAGATTCATGGATTTTTGGCATAATATGTCAATATATACAAGTTAAATAATACCTAATGCAAGGGGAAATATGAAAATCAAATGTAGGCTTCTTGAAGAAAATAGCCTCTATGTAAAAGGTAAATTTTTTCAATGAAAAATATATTTGAGTGTTTTGAAAATTTATATGAGTTTTGTAACAATAGTGGTCACTTTTATAATGAATTTTGGTACAACCCCACCAGGTATCATTAATATTTTCAAGTTAAGATAGAACCAGCACAGACTATGAAGAAGAAGAAGTAAGAATGTGAGTATTCCTTGGGATAGAATCAAAGGAAGAAATGTGTTAAACCTAATATTCCCAAGAATTCAATGAAGGAAATCAAAAAATATTTATCACCTATAAAAAAGTGAATATGATTCTATTTTGGTAGAATATACCACTTCACAGAAAATTGAAAAATGGCCATGATGTACCAGAATGTTTAGAGGATATATATTTAATCCAAAATGAAGTTTAACAAAGAAATACATATTAGGATTGACATTGTGTTTAATAATCCTTATGAAAGAGTTAACAGGCTACCCAATAGGGGTACTTGAAAGGTGAAAAAGGGATTCATGGAATGTGAAACCAAGTAGGATACTATAATATCATATACATGACATATATTCCTAGAAAAAATAATATCAAAAGTGAAAAAGATAAAGAACCATTGATTTAAAGTGTTAAAATTGATTCTATAAATAAAGGATCAATATCTATGAAGAGGTCTAAACATGAGCCTAATTATTTTTTAATAATAAGGTTTAACCAATTGTAATAAAATTGGATAATGGTACAAGATGAACAAAGTTAATTTGTAATGAATTCTCAAGATCAGAAGGCAGTTTCAGTTAAGAAGCAAGATGAAAATATAAATAAGTACATTTTCCCAATGAAGTACACATTTTTAAACTTAAATAGGATCCATGAATGAATAAGGTTAGACATTTCATATCCTCAAAGGAAAATGTCACTAGGTTGAGGAAGAAGCCTCATCCTAAATGATACAACTAGAGAGTAGTGGAAGATCTACCCTTTCCCATATTAGTTTCATAGTGATTATATAAGGGCCCAGCCTTAAACCTTACTTAATCTTGATTTACTTCAAGAATACACATTGAGGATCTTTTCAGGTTTATATTTTTAGAGAATTATATCATAAAACATGTATTACATTCCACATTTATACAAAGTGGTTACATAAAAGATAGTACTCATTTTTTACCATCAACGGAAACATATGTAAAATAAAACATGGATTCTTTCTTAACACTTCCTTACCACTATCATCACATCATGTACCTTTCCCTTGACCTGTGAAAAACATTTCAAAAACTTGGGATGAGCATAAAAAGCTCAGTAAGGGATACATAAAGCATGAAAACTGTCAGTTTTTCAAAACAAGTAAACCATGTATACTTTATCAAAGTAATACTTTTCACCTTTATGAAGTATTAAAAAATATTCACTGAATAAAAGATCATTACTTACCCTTTTGTAACCAAAAGATTACCATAAAACCCATATAAAGAATACATAACATATAAAGGTAACTTGGGACATAAATATATTTAAATGGAATAACCATACGGTCGACTTCCACACATATCACTTAATGGAATAGCCATATGGATGACTTCCATACCCAATGCATTGGAGGTTATAACGTAACCACCCGTCCTGGTATTCACAGCACCACCCATCATATGGTTTATCACGTAACCACCCGAAAAATGTTCAAGTACCATTACAAAATCATAACACATAAAACAATTAAAAATGAAAGAAAACATTTCCATATTTCAATCACAATATATCACATAAATATATTGACTTTAAAAATCCATTATCATAAACATTTTCAATACCAAAATACATAAAAGAGTATATGGTATTTATTTACTTTTAAAAAATATTATGGCTTGTTGAGGAAGCCAAAGATCAAATAATACTCGCGGTGGTGGAAAGGTCGTTGTCACCGCGTACGTTAAAAGAAACATACTTTTTGTCGTTTAGTAAAATGATTCGTAAAAAAAAGATTCCTTTTGAATTAAAGTAAAAGTCAAAGGGGTTTATACACCATATAAATGAATTTTGTTTATACCACAAAATATGCCTCACTGAAAGGAAATTGAGACGAAGTCCCATACAAAGATGGTATCCTTGGATTGAGGATAAATCAATTACATAATTATGTGTGACAAAAAAATACACCAAATATAAGTGGATATTAAGTGTAAAACAATCATAGGTTATTCACACATATTCATAGAACGACATTTTCAAGGAGTACAAGTTTATCCCAAATAATCAAAATTGGGTTAAGAAGTTCCTTTGCAAAAATTCGACAGCCTAACGGCTTCACTTCAAAATTCAGAAAATGAGTTGATGAGAGATAAAAAGGGTATATCATCACTTGGACATAAAATTTACATCAATAAGGATATAGAAGAACATATCCCAACATAATAGTATGTGAATTAAAAGACATAACAAAAGAAGTCTTTTAAAAAGAAGAGGGTGAAAGGCTCCCTTACCGACTTGGGTAACATTTGAAACGTACACCCCATTGAAGAAGGGTCATACAATGAATATGTAAATACCCATAAATGAAATTATATTAAACAAATAGTATAATAATGGTCAGTAAATACACACCTCAAATGAAATGGTGGAAAATGTAGCATAAATCTCATGGGACTAAAAGTGAGATGAAAAATCCCTTATGAAAACTCGGCAGCCTAATGACGCCACTTAAAACTTCCAAAAATAGATTGATGAGGTCAAATAGGGTCTCTCGTCATATTAACATAAAATTTACATCTATAGGAATATAAAATAATATCCCCCAACATAACAAATAGGATCTTAAAAGATGTGACATAAAGGAGAGTACTTAAAACGAAGGAGAGAGGTTGGATCTCTTATGAAAATTCGGCAGCCTAATGGCGCCAATCAAAACATCCAAAATGGATTGATGAGAGAAAATAGGGTCTCTCATCATATTAACATAAAAATTAATGTATTATTAATATAAAATAACATCCCAATCATAAGAAATATGAGCTTAAAAGGAATGACATAAATGAGTGTACTTAAAAAGAAAGAGAGGGGAGGTTCCCTTACCTCGTATCTGACTTGACTCGATCGTTCTTTAATCTCATGAATAATAAACTTGAGTTAATTTATACTTTATTAATAACCTTTTTCAAGTTCATTGTTCTATTTATATCACTTATTACCATGTCATTAACACTATGTAATTATTTAAGTTAATAACGGTCGTTTTAACGATCATTGCTACTTGAGTCAAAAATAAACTCTTTATAATTACAAGTTTGTTCAAGGGGTAAAATATCCATTATATACAAAATTATATTAATTATATAGATATAATATATATCATATATATCCATTATAAACATTCATTTATAATATTACATAACATTTAGAGGTAATAAATGAAATCGACCGTTCATGGAGACGGTAAGCCGTACGTACGCATGAACGCTACTTCCATTTCTATTTCATATTTAATGGAATTAAAACATAATGATACATAATAGTATTATAATTACAGTATGGTATAATATATAATATCATTAAATCTATCCTTTATAAGTTCCACATATGGTATTAACGAATAAAATCACTTTGAGGGGGCGGTAGTCCGCACTTCCTAAAATGAAGATATCGCGTTTACCCATAATGGAAACCATAAATGTATGCCATAAATGAAGAATACTGAAGCTTAAGGAAACAATAAACATATTATATATCATATATAAATATAGTGACATCTTAATGGACACCTTTGAAGGTTTTAAAAGAATATTGAACAATCATCGTTTCTTGAGGCAGAAATTCACCATCCAGAGAAATAGTATGTTCTTTAACCATTAGATGTAGGTGTGTGTAAGTGTAGCTTGAATACATATTATAACAACATCCTAGTATATGTAAGATACTGGTTTTGTTACAAAAGAAATGAATAAAAAGAGTTTAGGGTGTTGTAGAAGCAAAATAAAACAAAAGAGCACAAATGAAGACGTTACCTTAAAATCGGGTAACTCCCTTTGGTTTGAACCAAAAGGGTTTCTTGAAGAGATTCCTACCTACGTTAAGGCTTCTAGGATGAGGAGAGGGATGTGGGGAGACAAAAGTATCAGATCTTGGACGAGAAAAAGTCTTGAGAGGTGTGGGTAAAGAGGTAGAGGTGGGGGCCTTTTCTATGAGGAGAGGAGGGGAACTCTTGGAAAAGTATAAAATGTGACTTTATTTTCAAATGTGTTTCGGATTTTAAAGGTCCCAAATTAATTTATTTAGAGGATAAGGTCATTCGAGTTCAAAATCCACGTATATAATAGGTTTTTGATATGTGTAGGTCTTAGATTTTACATTATCTTTTCATTTTATTTAAATCGTTAAATAATGAGGTAATCGCTGCATCATCATTATGTCATAAATAATTTAATTTATTTAATGTCCAAAAATAAAAAAAAATACTATGATGTAGGAAATAGTTTTAGATTTCCAATGACTATTTATAGTCAAAACTATGACTTGTATAACCCCATGTAAATTTTTTTTTGTAAAACAATACATGTTTGTGTCATTTTTTACATTTACTTTAAATAAAAGGCATAAATGTCATTATCTTACCCAAGTGGCTCCATGAGGTCCCAAAAATCGACCCATGGGTTGTCTTGGTCGGAAATGACTCATCCAATAGGGTTAGGACAAGTGTCAAGATATTTTTATTTTATTATAATATCATTTTTACCTTAAATCACACTAATTACCTTTAATCGCGATTAATAAAACTTAAAAGTTACTTTTCATCAAAAATTATTTTCATCCCATTGAACCACAATTTACTTAATAATGAAAATAATTTATATTGTATTTTTGAAATTTAAATCATAGAAATGGTAAAGTTCCATTTAAACAAAAAATCAGTTTTTGTAACTACCACTTTGTGTTTCACTATTCATAAAAAATTAAGGTTTTTCAGAAAAATGCCAAAAATTCACCCTAAGCTATATTTGATATTCCAAATTAAAGAATGATTTTTATTTTACCAAATTTATAACATTGAAGTTTCATTAATTAATTTTATAATTAAATCCCACTGTCAAATCAAATAGCGTGTTTTTAAGATACAATATCTATCAAAATATTGACACTCGTTTATGTCCAATATCAAAGTGATATTAATTCCAATGTCCACCATTGGATTAATTGGTAAAAATATATTCTAATTTAAATTTAAAACCAATTAAAAATACAATATAATAATATAAATAAATTAGATTAAAAAGAGGGTTTGAATTAAAATAAAACATTTTTCACTATTCATTAAAAAATGAACATTATCGGAAAAATACCAAAAATTTACACAATGTAAATTTTTATGTCCCGATTCTAAAGAATAATTTTATTTTGTCAAATATAACACATAAAATTGTCAAAAAGTGGATTTAAAAGAGGTTCTCCATCAAAAGGCTGTTAATCGACCTTTAAAAGAATGTTAGAATGTTTACGCTTAAAATTAGATTCATTCACATTTTTAATCCTCTAACATTTATTGTAAAAAGTAAAAATATTTAAAAAAATATATAATCATTTTGTAGTTAGTTCTTTTCATTTTCTTCCTTACAATGGCTAGTTTTTAACTACTATTTAAAATAAAAATTATTTTATTATTAGAGTACAACGTAAGATTTCAAAGGAACTCGTTGTTGTGTATTGGGTAAGCCATCGAGCATAGAGTTTCCTTTAAATTAATATTAACATTTTATTCACAAATAGGGATAAATATAAAAATTTCATATTCTTTATTTACCTAGGGTGTTACATCCTTCCCCCCTTCTAGGAATTGTGTCCTCACAATTTTAAAATTGGGCTTGGAAACTTTATTGAAAATCCCACATCGAAACAAGAGTCAGTAAAACCATCACTTTAAAATAAAGAAAGAGAAGTACAAAGGTCACCTGAGTTAACCCATACTAGGATTCCATGTAAGAAAACATGGATATGGAAGAAAAAGCAAGGGGTCATGTTCTGATGGAGAGTGACAGAAAACATGTTTAGGAGAAAGTTAACCACAAGAAAATCACAAACTTGTGGTGGGTTAAACGGTATTCGATTCCCCAGTAAGAAAAGTTAATAGACAACATTTTTTTTAAGTTATTTTTCATTGAGGAATTTATTTTTGATATTAAGGAAACATACTTACTTGTCATGTTGACTTTCAACTTTTACTATATTTCTTACACAAACTCATACTTTCCCAAAATGATGAGTATTTAGGAAGTATTATTCCCATTAAGAGTACTATAATAAACTTCTAGAGAATCACCTAATCCAAAAAATAGAACTATATATTTCCCATGTATTTAGATCTCAACCAAAACCAAACCAAAAAGTTTAGTATGAGATAAGATAATACCCAAAAAGGTTATTTTTTTACAAAAAGAAAAACTACTCCTAATCTCCAAAATTTGTCAAACAAAACACAAAGTTCAACAAAGACCATTCAATAAACATCTATCCATAAAATTATTCAATGTAAACCCAACTAAGATCGAAACCCAAATATTTGAAGGATTTAGTCACATAGTTTTCCAAGGTACAAATTAACACTTATCTCCAAATAACATCAGTTGCTCTAAAAGTCTCATATTGAAAAGTAATGAACCTAATCACATATCCTCCATGATAGGTTAATAATTTCCATAAATAACCCAAAATCAACTTACTCTTAATTCATAAAATCATCTAACTAAAAATAATAAGTCATACTAACCAGGGACTTCACGTAGTCCAATGGTAGGCGATAAATACCAGTCGCACTTTGGTTGTGTGTTCGATTCCCGCAGCTTTGTCCGACGCGACGGGTTGTAACACGGTCTGTGTGTTGTCCTTTTTATAATACTCCAAAAATAACCCTTACATTTTTTAACCTAAATAGTTTCCTTATACCTCTCATTTTCATCCAAATTCATTACGATCTCAACATCTTAATTCTTGAAGTCTTATTTCACCACCATAAGATAAAATAAAACGATTCCCAAAATGAATAATAGCATACCTTGATCATAGCATCCACTTGGTTTCATCGTCATATTGTTCACGTAGGTAGAAGTCCCATGCATTACAACAATGATTTAGAGATACTTCAAAATCATTTGTTTCCTCCATCCAAATACACCTTGTGCAACATGGGTCATATGGGTGTTCACAGAAAAACAGTTTTGGAAAATAATCGTGTATGAAATATAATTACAAAACATCTGATAAAACTTGATTTCTATAAAATATTCGGACATAATTTTAGTTGAAATGTTCTATTATTGGCCCTTTTAAAATACCATAACACTACTATAAAAATAGTTATTTGCGATGGGTCATTTGTGACGGGATCCCGTCGCAAATGGCCTTTTGCGATGGGGGTCCGTCGCAAATGACCCGTCGCGGAAAACGGCATCGCAACAACAATTATTTGCGACGGGCCCGTCGCTAAAGACGTTATTTGCGACGGGGATTTTTCCCATCGCAAATATTACTCCGTATATTTGTAAAAACTTTTAAAATAGTATTTTTGACGGGCTCGTCGTAACTACTATTTGCGACAGGCCCGTCGCAACTAGTACTTGCGACGGGGCCCGTCGCAAATACTATTTAAAAAAAATAAAAACTATTAATAAATTATTTTAATGAATATAATAATAATACTATTTGTGATGGGCATAGTATCTCATCGCAAATAATATAAAAAAATTTAAAAAAATAATTTATTAATAAATTATTTTAATTAATATAATAATAATCCAATTATAATTCAAAAATAAAAAATAATAAAATATTAATAAATGATTTTAATTAATATAATAATAGAATTATAATTCACAAATAAAAATAATAAATTATTAATAAATTATTTTAATTAATATAATAATAATAGAATTATAATTCAAAAATAAAAAAATAATAGAATATTAATAAATGATTTAATTAATATAATAATAATAGAATTATAATTCATAAATAAAAAAAATATTAATAAGTTCTTTTAATTAATATAAAAATAATAGAATTATTTTACATTCAAATATTAAAATAATTCAAATATTACAAAAAAATATAATTAAATTATAATATTATAAAATTTTATATATATATATAATTTAATATTATAAAATATAAATAATATTATTATTCATATTAATATTGTTATTTCAAAATATAATATTATTAATATTTTATAATGAGACAGAAACTACGAATAGAAAAAAAATTCATATTTTGATTTAACAAACTTTATAACATAAAAACAAACTCTAATCTGAAGGAGGGGGGAGGGGGGATCTGCAGATGCTGGTGGAGGAAACTTCATTCCTAAAGCATGAGTGAGTTAGCGCATGTACTCCATCTGCTCCTACTACTGCTGATGCCACCGACTCATCTGCTCCTCGTACAGCTGTTGCTCGCGTCAACGCTCCTCCTCATGCTGCTGCTGCTGCTGATGCATCTGCTCCTGCTCCTGTCGGAGACTCTCTATCAGTGCAGTCTGAGATCGCAACTGATCTTCATAATGTGTAGCCGAAGAAGATGCACGAGATCCTCTCGAGCTGGACGCCGACATCACAGCACTGCCATAATAATCTCCGGGAGTTAGTCGAGAGCTGATACCAACTACCCGGCCCTTCTCGAAGGCATACCGGGTGGCCTGCATCCATGCTGCCTCATCAAAATGATGGCCAGTGGTCTGATCTGATGACTCGGCCTGACTCTCAGGCCGGGTCTGTGATGCTGCGGCCTCATATGACTCCTGTAGTTGCAATTTAAAATTAAAATTGTGATTATATTATATGCAGTTAATTTTGAAACTTGAAAACAAATAATACTGACCACGATGTGATGATGATGATCACCTCTGAGCTCCCCAGTAGCATGATCACTATACATCCTCTGATATACATCGTACATCATAATATCGGGGTTCTTGACAGCCTATAAGAATAAAAAAGAAACTATTCATATTTATAGTTATATAAAATATTTATAAATAATGTACGTACCAAATGCTATCTATGAGTACTGAAAAAACAACTCCCAGCTCGATGAGTCACCTCCTGTCTCCCCCGATTCTGCCTCCCAACTGATGATCTCCTCTGAAAGGCACCACTCAACCAGTGCGCACATAATCCATCCCATACATGGGATGAAATGTACTCTGGTCGGTATTCTCTACATGACTCGTCAAAATCTGACACTCCTGCTTTCTTCGTGGCAGCTTTTCTTAAATTGTGCAAAAACTGATGAAAGCGGTCACGCATGGACACCTCTCATGCCTCGTGGATGGCGTCACGCATGGTATCCTCGATCGGATACCATAAACCCTACAAATAAATCAAAATATCAAGTTAGAAATGAAATAATTTTCAAAATAAAAATTATTTATTTACGTACGTACCAACCAATGGCTGAACATGACCTGCTGCACATCAATGGGAATCTGCTCCCATGGGGTCCACAGCTAAGAGAAATAGTTGCGCAAAATAGCGCTTCCCTATTCAACTGCTATATGAGGAAAACTGTAAAAATAATAAAAATTTATTATGTGAATAGATTAATGAAATCTTAGTCAAATCCATAGGTTATCACACAGGTTATCACACCTCTGTGTGCGTGGATCAAACCCAAGACGTGGACGTCTCTCGGGGATGGGGTCAGGAATCATCAATCGTGCAAGACCGCGCCCCCTCCGCGTACTCCCTAGAGCGCCTGCAGACTGAGGGTCATCTGCCAACAACTCATCCGCATCGAAAGGCAGGTCAGCATCCGCCAACTCACGAAATGTGTCGTCGTCCATCTGAAACAGAAAATGTTAATGTTGTTAGAAAATAATTGATAATTACTATTATATATACATATATATATATTATGATTGTATATAACTACCATGGAATTCTATCAGTGTTCATCTTCATCATCATCTTCATATATGTCAATGTCATCTTCATATTCCTCCTCAACATTATCGATATCCATTCGAGTTCCAGTTGCTTCATCTCTTACCATTTCAAATTCATATGTGACATCATTAACATCATCGTCATCACCGACTCTTAAATGTGGGGTGTCATCATTGATACTCATGTCTCTTTGTAAAAAAGATTGATTTTGAGTACTCTCTTGAAAAACTTCAATTCTTTGCACATCAGTGAAATCACATTCACTTTGACTAAACTGATTGTCTCGAATTTTGATTTTTATTACACTCCACCAATCAGTCAAGTCTCTTGATGTAGCACAGTACTTTGCGTAATAAACTTGATGTGCCTGTTGAGCCAATAAGAATGGTTCATTTACTGCGAGAACACTTTTACATTTAATATCAATGATTCCATGAGTCGGATGAACATGCACGCCTCTCTCTGTATCCAACCACCGACATTTGAACATGGTTATGTAATGTTGTCCAAGATAACAGAGTTCAATGATTTCATCAAGTATGCCATAAAAGTCAACTTCATTTTCTCGATGATGAGATCCTCTCAAGCTAACTCCACTATTAATTGTTTTTTTTTGATTCCCCATATGCATGTGTGTGAAATCGAAATCCATTCACCACATATGCATTATAAGTTTTAACAAGTTTGGAAGGTGGGTTACTCAATATACACAGCCGTTTGTCAATTTTATCAGCATGTCGAGACACCTGAAAATTTGGGAAATAATTATCAATATAGTAAACTATACATTGAATGAGTTGCTAAAAGATAAAGAATTTATGTTACTAGTTTTTGAAACCATTGAGAGAAATTTTTCTGTCGGAGTTCTTTGAGAGCAGCTGCTGTAATTTTTGGAATTTGTTTCTTGATATGATTATCATACAACCTATAAAAAACAAAGTTATTTACTGTAACATAAATGATAGAATAAGTGATATAAACACTTACAGTACAACTGATGTCATCTCTTCACAGTTGAGCAGAACATACGTATGAGCTCTGTGATGTTCATCATTTGAAAGCCAGTGTTCATAAACTCCACCAAAACCAAGCTCTGGCTGGTTGAAAATAGATAATTGATTGTTGATTTCATCAATATTCCTCTCGTTCCATCCCATTCGGTTGTGTTTTTAAGGATACTCAGATTCAAAATAATGGGAGCAGAAAAAAGATATTTCCTCTTGCAAATAAGATTTTGCAATATATCCTTCAACAGATGCTTTGTTATGTACTTTTCTTTTCAATTTTTTCATGCATCTTTCAAATGGGTACATCCATCAAAACTGTACTGGACCTCCACATTTGGCTTTATATGGAAAATGTAACATCAAATGTTCCATTGAGTCGAAGAAAGACGGCGGAAATATTTTTTCCAGTTTACATATAATTACAACAACATCTTCTTCAAGTTTGCATAGAGCATCATAATCTGCTGTAGCCGCACAAATTTCCCGAAAAAAATGAGACATGTCTGTTATGGAATCCCAAATCACAGAATTCAACAGACCTCTTAATCCAATGGGTAGAAGTCTTTCCATTATAACATGACAATCATGACTTTTTAATACAGTAATATGACCATTTTTTACACATCTACCCAAATTGTAAGCACAGCCAAATGGAAGTCTCAAATCTGCAATCCACTGAAAAAATAATAAACGGTTTTCTTTAGACAGTGTATAAGCTTCTTTTGGTTTCAGTAAGCTTTCTGTTCTGATATTCTCAAACAGTTCCAGTTTTGGACGCCTACAAATTTGGGAAAGTTCTAAACGTGCATTTACATTGTCTTTGCTCTTTCCTAGCGTATCCAAAACTGTATGAAACAAATTATCAAAATAGTTCTTCTCAATATGCATGACATCCAACATGTGGCGGACCAACAAATCAGACCAATATGGCAAATCTCAAAATATGCTACGTTTAATCCAATTGTGTTCTTTCCCAAAACCAAAAAATTTCTGTTGGTTTATTGTGGGACCAAAAGTGATGGGAGGTAATGAAAATACAACTGATTTTAACTCCGAACCTGATATCATTTTTGGAGGTCCATCTCTTTCAATTGTTCCTTTTCTGAAATGAGATCTGTTTTTGTGAAAAGGATGATCAGATGGAAGAAATCTGTGATGACAGTCAAAATAACAAGGTTTCTTTCCATGAATGAGCATAAATGCTTTGTTCTCTCCCATACAGTAAGGACATGATTTCTGACCATGTGTACTCCAGCCAGATAACATCCCATAATCCAGGAAGTCAGTAATTGTCCACATCAATGCTGCTCTCAGTATGAAATTCTGTTTCGTAGCAACATCATATGTACTGACACCAGTACTCCACAATAAACTTAATTCATCAATCAATGGTTTCAAATAAACATCAATATTTTTCTTCATATGTCTTGGAATTAGTAAAGTCAAAAATATATATGGCTCCTTCATCAACATCCATGGAGGTAAATTGTACGGAGTTAAAAAAACAGTCCAACATGAATATTGACTACCATAAGATCCGAACGGACAGAAACCATCAATGGAAAGGCCCAGTCGAACATTTCTAGCTTCTAAAGCAAAGTATGGATGCACTCTATCAAAATGTTTCCATGAATCACCATCGGCTGGATGATTCAAGATTTTATCGGTTGAAATATTTTCTTTATTCCATGACATCATTATCGCTGAATTCTTAGACGTGAATAAATGCTGAAGTCTAGATATTAGGGGAAAATATCTCAACTGTTTTACAAGAATCAAACCAGACTTCCCATGTTGCCCTTATTTATATCTCAGTTTCCCACATGTGGGACAACTATCCAACGACTCATTTTCCCCAGATTATAAAATGCAGTCATTTGAACATGCATGAATCTTTTGACAAGTCCCAAATTTCGAACCAGCCTCTTACTCTCATAGTAATTTGTAGGAAAAACATTTCCTTCGAGTAATAGTGTTTTACGCAAAGAAAATATCTGGTCAAAACAGGTGTTTGACATTTCGTTATCTAATTTGATAGCCTTAAATTTTGCAACTACTTCTAATTTGCTCATCTTGCTGCCAGGATATAATGCATCCTCAGCAGACCTCAACAACTCATAAAATTCAGACGGTGCCAACTCAGGATTTGAATCTATATCAGCCGGAGTTTCTGTATGTTGAACAGATGAACCTGCAACATCATGTACTAAATCATGAAACCGGGATGGATCCGGAATCAAGTTGGTATCACCTACTCTGGAACTGCATTCACTGTGTTGATACCAAAAAACATAATATGGTTGAAAACCAAAACGCAAGAGATGTCCCCCCACTTTGTCAAACGTGTCAAACGTTCTCAATTCACATTTTCTACAAGGGCATTTTATTTTTCCTTCTGAAACAAATTCTGGATTTGATGCCGCAAATGATAAAAAAGTCTCCACACCCTCTATATATACTGTATTTAAACCAGAACCGCTTGGATTTCTATGTTGATTTATCCATATGCGGTCATCTAATAATGACTGTTGACGACCTCGTTGTTCCATATTTTTCTATAAAATATAAAAGCATTACTGGTTTTGAATAATTTGTTAGAAAAAATACTCAATCAAGGATTGAATATGTTGAGAATAAAGCAAAACCTGTTACAAATATTGATAATTTTAATATTATATTGATTTTTTATTATTTTAATAATACTAATATAATTTTTTCAAAAATATTAATTATACCATAATAACATTATTACATTATTAGTATATTTTATTATTAATATTAAAATAATATAATTTTCTATATTATATAAAATTCTCCTTTCATCTGTGTGTTTAACATTCTGTCTCCACATGTAATATTTGCATTCACTTTCACCTCTCCATTGGCGAGTAGGTTGATAATTTTGAAAAAGAATGCAAATATTACATGTGGAGATAGAAAACACACAGATGAAAAGAGAATTGTATATAATATAGAAATTATATTATTTTAATATTAATAATAAATTATACAAATAATGTAATAATGTTATTATTTCTAATTATTGGAAATTATTCCAAATTATTGGTAATTATTCCTAATTATTGGTAATTATTCCTAATTATTGGTAAATATTGGTAATTATTGGTAATTATTGGTAAATATAGGTAAATATTGGTAAATATTGGAAACTATTGGTAATTATTGGAATATATTGGTAATTATTGGAAAATATTGGTAATTATTACTAATTATTACTAATTATTAATAATTATTACTAATTATTACTAATTATTGGTAATTATTACTAATTATTACTAATTATTGGTCATTATTACTAATTATTGCTAATTATTGGTAATTATTACTAATTATTGGTAATTATTACTAATTATTGGTAATTATTACTAATTATTACTAATTATTACTAATTATTACTAATTATTACTAATTATTACTAATTATTACTAAGTATTGGTAATTATTACTAATTATTGGTAATTATTACTAATTATTGGTAATTATTACAAATTATTACTAATTATTACTAATTATTACAAATTATTGGTAATTATTACTAATTATTACTAAGTATTGGTAATTATTATTAATTATTACTAATTAGTGGTAATTATTGATAATTATTTCTAATTATTACTAATTATTGGTAATTATTACTAATTATTACCAATTATTACTAATTAATGGTAATTATTGGTAATTATTTCTAATTATTACTAATTATTGGTAATTATTACTAAATATGGGTAATTATTACTAATTATGGATAATTATTGGTAATTAGTAAATTATTGCGAATTATTGGTAATTATCCGTAATTATTACTAATTATGGATAATTATTGGTAATTAGTAAATTATTACTAATTATTGGTAATTCTTGGTAATTATTGGTAATTATTACTAATTATGGATAATTATTGGTAATTATTACTAATTATGGATAATTATTGGTAATTATTACTAATTATGGATAATTATTGGTAATTATTACTAATTATTGATAATTATTACCAATTATTGCTAATTATTGGCAATTATTACTAATTATTGCTAGTTATTGGTAATTATTATTAATTATTACTAATTGTTGGTAATTATTAGTAATTATTACTAATTATTCCTAATTATTGGTAATTATTACTAATTATTACTATTTAGTACTAAATATTTGTAATTATTACTAGTTATTGGAGATTATTATTAATTATTGGGAATTATTGGAAATTATTACTAATTGTTGGTAATTATTACTAATTATTAGTAATTATTACTAATTATTACTAATTATTGGTAATTATTGGTAATTATTACTAATTATTCCTAATTATTGGTATTTATTACTAATTATTAGTATTTATTCTTAATTATTACTAATTATTCCTAATTACCATTAACTATAAACAATGAATACTAATAATTTAAATTTATTAAATAACAAAACAATGTAAACATAATTAAATTACAACTAATTAAGAATAATTGAAACTAATAAAAAATTTAAAATAAATATTAAATTAAAATGAACATAAATACCTTTAAAATTGATCTGAGGTTGATCTCTGATCGTTGTTGAAAACTTCAATATCAATTCCGGAAAAAAAAAATTAAACTTAAGAAATGTTGAACTCTAAAAATAGAGTTTTGAGAGAAGTATAAGATAGAGTTTGAGAATGAATGAAAAAAAACGGATGGGGGTATTTATAGGTTAGCTTATTTGCGACGGGTATATTTGCGACGGTACCTGTCGCAAATAACTTAGCCCGCATTTATTACGGTCAACGGTTAAATAGTTATTTGTGACGGGTCCCGTCACAAATAATAACCTGCCGACATACTATTTACGACGGGGGTATATTCCTGTCGCAAATATCTTTTACCGCCGCTGGTTATTTGCGACGGGCGGTAACCGCCCGTCGCAAATAACTTTCCCGCAACTTGGCGTGAAAAGCGCGCCAGTCCTTTTGCGACGGGTTAGCTTTCCCCGTCGCAAATAACCCGTCACAAATACCCATTTTTTCCGTAGTGTAAGTATGTTCTGAGAGACTATATTTTAAAAGCAAATATAAATAGGTTGCGTAAGGGTCTCCTCCCTCAGCACCAATTTTAAAATCATAATATGCTTCAAATTCTTGTGATAAGGTAAAATATTTGAAAATACCTTGATAATATTCTCCTTTATTGAAAATATGAGAATATTATGAAAATAGTATTTGTCTAAATACAACCCATGATCCGTGATGATAACGAGGTATAGTGGAGGTGTTTGATATCTCAAACAACTACTTTCAAGTGAGTTGTATGCTAGAAAAACTTTCACAATTATCGGAACATGACTTTGCAATAATTATTGCAAGCATGTCATCAGGAAGAGATAGGAATGTCGTTTGAGATCCTCCTCCTTCCATTCGTAACTGACTTTACTTGACCTGAAAAAAGTTATAAAACAAGGATTTAATTGAAATAATAGATATAGGGACTAACCATGTGTCTAACTAAAACTCCTAATCCCTAAAGTTGTCTAAACTGGCCTCCGATACCAACTATAAGGCCCCAGCCTTAAACCTTACTTAATCTTGAGTTATTTCAAAAATACACATTGAGGATCTTTTCAGGTTTAGAGTTTTAGAGAATTAGATCATAAAACATGTATTACATTCCACATTTAAACAAAGTGGCTACATAAAAGATAGTACTCATTTTTTCCCATCAACAGAAACATATTTAAAATAAAACATGGATTCTTTCTTGACACTTCCTTGAAACTATCATCACATCATGTACATTTCCCTTGACCTATGAAAAACATTTCAAAAACTTGGTATGAGCATAAAAAGCTTAGTAAGGGATACATAAATCATGAAAACTGTTAGTTTTTCAAAACAACAAGTAAACCATGTATACTTTATCAATGTAATACTTTTCACCTTTATGAAGTATTAAAAACTCTTCTCTGAATAAAATACCATTACTTACACTTTTGTAACCAAAATATTACCATAAAACCTATATAAAGAACACCTAACATATAAAGGTAACTTGGGACATAAATATGCTTAAATGGAATAACCGTACGGTCGACTTCCACACATATCACTTAATGAAATAGCCATACGGCCGACTTCCATACCGAATGCATTGGAGGTTATAACATAACCACCCGTCCTGGTATTCACGGCACCACCCGTCATATGGTTTATCACATAACAACCCGAAAAATTTTCAAGTACCATTACAAAATCATAACACATAAAACAATTATAAATGAAAGAAAACATTTCCATATTTCAATCACAATATATCACTTAAATATATTGACTTAAAAAATCCATTATCAAAACCATTTTCAATACCAAAATACATAAAAGAGTATATGGTATTTATTTACTTTTAAAAAATATTATGGCTTGTTGAGGAAGCCAAAGATCAAATAATACTCGCGGCGGCGGAAAGGTCATTATCACCGCGTACGTTAAAAGAAACATACCTTTTTTCGTTTAGTAAAATGATTCATATAAAAAAAATATCCCTTTTGAATTAAAGTAAAAGTAAAAGGGGTTTATACACCATATAAATTAAAGTTGTGTATAAAACAAAATATGCCTCAATGAAAGAGATTGAGACGATGTCCCATACAAAGACAGTATCCTTGGATTAAGGATAAATCAATTACATAATTATGTGTGACAAATGAATAAACCAAATATAAGTGGATATTAAGTGTAAAACAATCATAGGTTATTCACACATATTTATAGAACGACATATTCAACAATTACAAGTTTATCCCAAAGAATCAAAATTGGGTTAAGAAGTTTCCTTGCAAAAATTCGACAGCCTAACGACGTCACTTCAAAATTCATAAAATGAGTTGATGAGAGATAAAAAGGGTATATCATCACTTTTACATAAAATTTACATCAATAAGGATATAGAATAACATATCCAAACATAATAGTATGTGAATTAAAATACATAACAAAAGAAGTCTTTTAAAAAGAGGAGGGTGAAAGGTTCCCTTACCGACTTGGGTAACTTTCGAAACGTACACCCCATTGAAGAAGGGTCATACAATGAATATGTAAATACCCATAATTTAAATTATATTACACAAAGAGTATAATAATGGTCAGTACTTGCACCACTCAAATGAAATGGTGGCAAATGTAGCATAAATCTCACGAGACTAAAAGTGAGATGAAAAATCCCTTATGAAAACTCGGCAGCCTAACGGCGCCACTTAAAACTTCCAAAAATGGATTGATGAGATCAAATAGGGTCTCTCATCATATTAACATAAAATTTACATCAATATGAATATAAAATAACATCCCCCAACATAACAAATAGGATCTTAAAATAAGTGACATAAATGAGAGTACTTAAAAAGAAGGAGAGAGGTTGGATCTCTTACGAAAATTCGGCACCCTAACGGCACCAATAAAAACATCCAAAATGGATTGATGAGAGAAAATAGGGTCTCTCATCATATGAACATAAAAATTACAGTAAGATTAATATAAAATAACATTCCAATCATAAGAAAGATGATCTTAAAAGGAATGACATAAAAGAGTGTACTTAAAAAGAAAGAGAGGGGTAGGTTCCCTTACCTCGTATCTAACTTGACTCGATCGTTCTTTAATATCCTGAATAATAAACTTGAGTTAAATTATAATTTCTTAAGAAACTTTTTCAATTTCATTATTTCTTTTATATCACTTATTACCATGTCATGAACACTATGCAATTATTTAAGTTAATAACGGTCGTTTTAACGATCATTGCTACTTGAGTCAAAAATAAACTCTTTATAATTACAAGTTTGTTCATTAGGTAAAATATCCATTATACCCAGAATTATATTCATTATATAGATATCTTATATATCATATATATCCATTATATACATGCATTTTTAATATTACATAACATTTATAGGTAAGAAATGAAATGCACTGTTCATGGATACGGTAAGTCGTACGTACGCATAAACGCTACTTCCATTTCTATTTTATATTTAATGGAATTAAAACATAATGATACATAATAGTATTATAATTAAATTATGTTATAATATATAATCTCATTAAATATATCCTTTATACGTACCACAGATGGTATTAACGAATCAAATCACTTTGAGGGGGCGGTAGTATGCACTTCCTAAAATGAAGATATCATGTTTACCCATAATGGAAACCATAAATGTATTCCATAAATGAAAAATAAATAAGATTAAGGAAAACATAAACATATTATATATCATATATAAATATAGTGACATCTTAATATCCACCTTTTAAGGTGTTAAAAGAATATTGAACAATCATCGTTTCGTGAGGCAGAAATTCACCATCCACAGAAACAGTATATTATTTAAGCATTAGATTTAGGTGTGTGTAAGTGTAGCTAGAATAATTCTTATAACAACATCCTAGTATATGTAAGATACTGTTTTTGTTACAAAATAAATGAATAAAAAGAGTTTAGGGGGTTGGATAAGCAAAATAAAACAAAAGAGCACAAGTGAAGATGTTACCTTAAAATCAGGTAACTCCCTTTGGTTTGAACCAAAAGGGTTTCTTGAAGAGCTTCCTACCTAAGTTAAGGCTTCTAGGATTAGTAGAGGGATGTGGAGAAACAAAATTATCAGAGATTGGCCGAGCCAAAGGCTTGAGAGGTGTGGGTAAGGAGGTAGAGTTGGGGGCCTTTTATAAGAGGAGAGGAGGGACACTCTTGGTAAAGTATCAAATGTTACTTTATTTTCAAATGTGTTTCTGATTTTAAAGGTCCCACATTTATTTATTTCGAGGATAAGGTGATAAGAGTTCGAAATACACCCATCCAATAGGTTTTTGACATTATTAGGTCTTATATTTTACATTATCTTTTCATTTTATTTAAATCGTTAAATAATGAGGTAATCGATGCATCATCATTATGTCATAAATAATTTAACTTATTTAATGTCAAAAAATTATAAACAAAATACTATGATGTAGTTAATAATTTTAATATTAAAATTACTATTTATAGTCAAAACTATGACTTGTATATCCCCATGTAAAAATTATTTTAGTAAAACAATACATGTTTGTGTCATTTTTACTTTTACTTTAAATAAAAGGCATAAATGTCATTATCTTACCCAAGTGGATCCATGGGGTCCCACAAATAGAACCATGGGTTTTCTTGGTTGGCCATGTCTAATCCAATAGGGTTAGGACAAGTTTCATGATATTTTCATTTTATTATAATATCATTTTTACCTTAAATCACACCAATTACCTTTAATCGCGATTAATAAAACTTAAAAGTTACTTTTCATAAAAACTTATTTTCATCCCATTGAACCACATTTTACTTAATAATGAAAATCATTTATATTGTATTTTTGAAATTCAAATCACAGAAGTGGTAAAGTTCCATTTAAACGAAAAATCATTTTTTGTAATTACCACTTTGTGGATTCACTATTCATAAAAAATTAAGGTTTTTTAGAAAACTTCCAAAATTCACCCTAAGCTATATTTGATATTCTGAATTCAAAAATGATGCCTATTTTAGTAAATTCATAACATAGAAGTTTCATTAATTAATTTTATAATTAAATCCCGCTGTCAAATCAAATAGCGTGATTTTAAGAAACAATATTTATCAAAAGATTGACACTCCTTTATATACAATCTCAAAGTGATATTAATTCCAATGTCCACCATTGTATTAAATGGTAAAAATATATTCTAATTACACTTTAAAACCAATTCAAAAGACAATCTAATCATATAAATAAATTATATTAAAAAGTGGTTTTGAATTAAAATACAACATTTTTTACTATTCATTAAAAATGAACTTTATCGGAAAAATACCAAAAATTTACACAAAGTAAATTTTGATGTCCCAATTATAAAGAAGAATTTTATTTTGTCGAATATAACACATAAAATTGTCAAAAAGTGGATTTAAAAGAGGTTCGCCATCAAAAGGCGGTTAATCGACCTTTTAAAGAATGTTAGAATGTTTACGCTTAAAATTGGATTCACTCACATTTTTGATCCTTTAACATTTATTATAAAAAGAAAAAATATTTGAAAAACATATATAATCATTTTGTAGTTAGTTCTGTTCATTCCCGTCCTTACAATGGCTAGGTGTTAACTACCATTTAAAATAAAATTATTTTATTATTAGAGTGCAACGTAAGATTTCAAAGGAACTCGTTGTTGCGTATTGGATAATCCATAGAGCATAGAGTTCCCTTTAAATTAATATTAACATTTTATTCACAAATAGGGATAAATATAAAAATGTCATATTCATTATTTACCTGGGTGTTATAGATTAAGGGATGATAATTAAATGAAATTAATAATAGAGAGTATCCATTGAGGGGGGATCATTAAAGATAGGAGAATCTATGTGAGTTTTATAATTTCCATTAAATCTAGAAATATGGTCATCCCTTTAAAATGAATAATGACCCCCAAGTTTTGAAAGATGTAAGTGGAACCACATTAAGATTATATTACGGCCAACTTTATTTCTTAAATTGGACAATATTGTTTTTTATAATGGGTTATCCCATATAGACATAGAGTTGGTATATTGATTTCACATTTCTATGGAAATTTGGTTCCACCCTTACCTCATAGTTTTAATGGAGAGCTTGTAAAGTGAAAGAATAATGGGGGAAGATGTGACATTATCTTTTGGAGTAAATTTGGAATTGAAACCAAATCCAAAGGGAGTATTGAATTCCCCTTGGGTTAAAGTTGCATTTTTTTCAATAAGCCTTATTTTATTTGTCAATTTCATCATGAAAAGGTGATTTCATAGGTTATGTATTGAGTATCCACCCATTACATGGATATTGAATATGTTTCCCATTAAGTATGGGTAATTGATATAGATGGAATATCTCATACATATAAATACCTAGATGGATAGATTTATAGGTTTCAGTTATTATATCAGAAAATTAGAGAGTTAATTTTAATATCAAATTAATGTACCAAGGCTTTGGATTAATGTACAAAATAGTTTGTGAGTAATTTGGAAGCATTAAACTAGTGGGGAGATCCTAAGATAACTTAATTCATTAGAGAAACCATGATTGAGTGATCAAGTATAAAGGTGGTTTATTATATTGTTTTATATCTCTTGAATGATTATTTATAATGATGTAATAATAGATAAACCTGAGAAGGAAATAGTGTTTTTGGAAAAACTCTATCTTAACTATTATTATGTTGCAAGTCTTTTGAACAGGCTTTAATTAGTTTTTAATTATATTAATAATTAATGTAATTATTTAGAGATACTATATTGTGATTTTAGTTTATTGGGAATTCATAGAGACTACATAAAATTGCTCAAAGTTTATTTGAAGAAATTATGGAATTTCTGTCTCTTGGGATAAAGTTCAAAAAGATTGTAAAGGTAATTATCTTATAGTATAGTAAATATGTGTCTTACATAGGCTATTTTATCTAAATTAAATATATTTTATGATTATATATGAGTTGAGACCCATATTGGTGAATTGAGATCTTCATAAGAGATTAGAGACCCATGGAGGATATTCGTGTCGTGTGTATAAGATTATGGCCAATGCATATGCCATTTGACACAGAGTGGATATTTTGGAAAATTAAAAAGGAAATAATATTATTCATAAGGGAATTGTTCTATTTAATACAATCCATATGTCATTATTGTGAAGCCCATATGATATTTTGAGAATTATGAAATTTTAAAAATGTAAGAAGTCATACAGTTTAAGAAATTTTTTCCAGTGCATAGGAGAATTGATCTATGTGTATGATATTTATTTATGTGTAATAAAGAAAAGGTTTTGATAAATTTTGTATAGTAATTAGATATTTGAGCCAATATACAATAATTGTGTGTAAAATATTTTGAAAAAGGATGATAGTGTATGATATTTTTGAGTTTTGTATGAATTTTGGAGCTACAAATAATATTTAACTTAATTTTTTTTGAAATCCATTAGGCAAAAAATTGCTATTTCAAAAATTAAAAGATTATAGAGAATGTTATTTAGGATGATAAAAGAGTTGTTTGATCATGTTAAAAACATCATGAATATTTGAAAAGATATGATATGATCCTGAGTTTCTGATCTTCAAGGCTATAAGAAGTAAGATCAAAGTATAAAGTAATTCATGCAACATTAAATGTGTTTAAATGAATTTATTGAATTTTCAAGAAAAATAAAAATAAACTAATATCATGTTTTTGTTTGTTTTTTATGGAATGCATCTATATGAAATTAGCTAATATGATTTGAGAATAATGAGATACATTTTTTATTTTTTAGTACATACTCATGTTAAAGGTTTCACTGGTATCATAGAAGATCTCCCTTTGAAATAGTGCTCAATGTCACAAGATGGAGTGTTGTATAATTCTCATACAGAATTGAAGATTTAAGTGTGGATGCTAAGGAGATACATTGAGGAAGATGAATCTCAACTATATAAAGAATAAATGAAAAATAAATATTTCCAATTAAGAAAAATTAAATGAGAGTATTATCATAACACTCATTGATAAGAGAAAATGGGAGATTATGGGTACAACCCCCGTGAGGTGATTGAAAAAGTATATCATTAGGACCCAAGGGTGTATCTCATGAATACATTTATTTGCACGCATTCCCTAAAAAAATTCAAATAATGGATATACGAGAGTCCCCAAGGAAATTTATGTCACCACGCATGAAACTTTGGTATGTGTGTTTCTTTAGACCAGTGAAGTTTTCCTAAAAAAATATATTTCGAAAGAAAAATAAAAATTGGAGTGTGTACTTGAATTAAGGGAGACAAGATTAAATAAAATACTCTCAAACAAATATAGAAAGAGATATCCATTACACACTGTAGTGAGGGAGAATAATAGAATCAATTATATGTTCCTTAATGGGTTTCAATGATAAATAGAAATAAGGTAATTTTGATCATGTTATGCAGATAAGAGAATTCAGGAATTGAAGATGGATAAATAGGAGGACCCTAAATTAACCATTGTTCTATAATTTTGAGAACACGAAGAAAGTATAAAATGAGGATAGACTAACCCACTATATATTTTTCTTATTAGTTTGTGTCTAGATTTTATATATCTGATAATTGAGTTGAGAATGTCAATTTAGCAATATCTATTTAATAGTTGTGAAATTGAGTTGCAGGCATGACCAAGATGGACATATTGTTCTGGATAAAGTATTGGAATCTAAAGACTCTATATTGAGTATAATGAGATCAGTTTTTTTAATGTCAATGTGTAATGGACCAAACCTTGAGACACATTAATTTGTGGGAAATATGGTGTTTGAGGTGTTTTGGTAGGGAAAAGGGGTGTTTTAGAGGATGGTGGTGGATCACCAATAGTTACTCATTTTGAACTGATGATGGATCACCAATGGTGGATCATTTTGAACTAATGGTATATCACTAACGGAGGATCATTTCAAACTAATGGTGGATCACCAACGATGGATTATTTTTAACTAACTATGGATCACCAAAAAATGGATTATTTTAAACTAATAGTGAATCACCAGTGGTGTATCATTTTGAACTAATGGTGGATCACCAATAGTGGATAATTTTGAATTAACGGTGGATCACCAATGGTTGATCATTTTGTACTAATATCATATTACTAACAATGAATCATTTTTAACTAATGGTGGATCACCAACGGTGGATCATTTTGAACTAAATATGGATCACAAATGTGGGATAATTTTTAACTAACATTGGATCATAAATGGTGGATCATTTTTAACTAAAGGTGGATCACCAACAGTGGATCATTTTAAACTAAAAGTGGATCTCCAATAGTGGATAATTTTGAACTAATAGTGGATCATTTTGAACTAACAGTGGATCACCAACGATGGTTCATTTAGAACTAACTGTGAATCAGAAATACTGGATTTTTTTGACCTAATAGTTGATCACCAACAATGGATTCTTTTAAACTAATGGGTATCACAAATAATGGCTCATTTTGAACTAATGGTGTATCACTAATGGTGGATAATTTTGAACTAATAGTTGACCACCAATGGTGGATCATTTTAAGATAATGGTGAATCACCAAAAATGGATCATTTTGAACTAATATCGGATCACCAATGGTGGATCATATTGAACTAAAGGTGTACCACAAATGGTGGAACATTTTCAACTAATAGTGGATCACCAATGGTGACTCATTTTGAACTAATGGTGGATCAGAAACGGTGGATCATTTTGAACTAATAGTGGATCACTAATGGTGGATCATTTTTAACTAATGTTGGATCACCAATGGTGGATAATTTTAAATTAATGGTATATCTCTAATGGTGGATCATTTTGAGCTAATTATGGATAACCAATGGTGGCTCATTTTGAACAGTGAATCCAGTTTTCTAAAATTACCAGTTTTTCAATTTATACATACTTTCAAATGAAAAAAGTTATTAATTCCTTAATTAATTTAATTTAAATCTATTTCAAATGTTATTGATCACATGTTAAATTTTTAAAAAGTCTTGAGGCCTTTTAAATTGTTAAATGTGTGGATTTAAAAACATTTGACTTCAATGGAAAATTAAAATATTATTTAATCTCATTGGTTCGGGATATAAACATTCAAAGGAGAATATATTTCCTTTATATTTTCAGTTTACTTTATCTAGGGATGGGAGGTTCAAAATCTGTCTTCCCATGAAGACATAAAACCTAGTTTTTTCAGTTGGTTTGAGTTAGCCCGAAGAGGTTTCCTCCTATACATGAACCCCCTATTTTTTGTGCAAAAAGATAATGCAAATATTATTTCTTCTTAGTAGGGGTTCACTCATTTCTTATTTATGTGTATCATGTGGGATCAATTACTCTTTTTATCTCTTATTAATATAGTTACATCCATATTAAAAAAGATAATTAACTAGTTTAAATGAAGTGGAAAGGTATGGGGAAATTCTTTACATACTTTTATATATTTTTGATATTGTAACTGAAAATTAAATATTTAATAAAGAAAACGAACAAAATCATGCATAGATACTCTAAACCATGGGGTCAGGTATAATTTAAACCAAGAGAATCACCTCTTACTATGAGCTTACAATCATTATGTAAATTTAAAAACTAGTGTACAAAATCAATTTCTCAACTCGAATCCTTTTTCTAGATAAAACATCAGTTTCATAATTACCTTCCCTCTAGGTATGGAAGATAGAAATACCTTGACTGATGAAAATTTTGTAGTTCCTAATATAATATACCAACACTCATGGTATATTGTCCTTATTTTGAAAAAACCCATCCAACACGGTTGAATCTGATTCCACTTATGCAATCAGAATATTGTAACTCATCTAAAGTAGGAGACTAATGTCTACATCTCTTGCCTTCAATCTAATAGAATTTCCTAGGGTAAAAAATAAGCTAAAGACAAGGATTAATGAACTCAAATTTTGTCTTACCTAACTGAACCCTATCATCACCTCATCATTTCATGATCCAACAACATTCAATTTCAACCCCCTAATGGGCGGATTCCATCTAACCCACCATCCTTGATTACCTCAACTAGTTTCCCTATTCATAAATAAAACTAGGATAAGACTTCTTAATATAGTCATATCCATCCCACCATTGATCATGACCCCCAGTTCTACAACCATTTCCTTAGCATGAACCTAAAAAATGGGAGTGTGCTTTATGACTTATCTAGACTTGTTTCTCACTTCCTATATAATCCAACACAATGCTATAAAAACTATACCACAAACATTAACTTCCGCCCCTTCTTGACCATCACCCTAAAACCAAACGTCAAGAACTCCCTGTATCTAATACCAACCTCCACTAATATTCATTACTTTCCGCATGAAGTCACCAACCATATTCACCCACTCACTATAAAAAAAATACATTCCATGTTGTATCCTATCGGGTCCTTGCACAATAATAGAAAGGAGAATCCAATACCAATCCATTGTATGTTCCTTCAGATTTTCTATGATTGTTGTATCAATAAAAACTATGGTATTCAGTATCCCTAGTTTTTTCCCTTATGTAATATGTTGTGATACCCATGTTTCGTGATTTTTTGTGACACTGCAATAAATAAATGGTTAACCACTTATTCTTGGCTAATGAATGGGTTACACTAGGATATATGTCTTTTCTGATAACACCCTTTAATAAATAATTGGAATTGAATGAAATCCCCTATGACCAATCTAGAAAAAATCTATGTGTGTTTTGTAAAAATTTTATCAATGTGGTTGTACATTGTGGATTAGTTGTGTTGATGTGATGCCTTGGAAGTGAATGAGATGTGGTTTTCATTGAGGCTATAGTGGTATTTGCAGTTTTATTGTGCAACGGGACTTCAAAATGTTGGTTTGATATGATGGAAGGTGGAAGTTGGATGATATTTTTGAGTTATGATTCATATTGTGTGATGTTTTGTGATAGTTTCTAGAGTTTTATTGGAATAATCATGGATTTAAAAACTGAAGATTAAATCATAATATGTTGTGTAGTTTAAATGGAGGGTTGTTAAATATAAATTAATCATATGGAAAGTGTTTAATGTATAGGATATTTTAATTGAAATGGATTGATAACTAATAATATGGAATTTGGACTTAATTGAAGATGGTTTGTGGATTATGGCTTGTTGTGGAGTTTTAAGCATTTAGAGGCAGTAGTAGAGTGAGGGAAAGTTGTAAATTGATTGGTATCCTTATTGTGAACCACTAGGATGGGATTGTGTGTACGTATTATATATACATTTTATTTCTTTCGGATTTTTTTACATACCCAACCCATTTCAAGAACCATGTGCCGATACCTATATATATATATATAAATATATATGATTTTTTTTCCCAACATCTCAGTGGGAGGATGGAGGGCTGGTTACTCTTCCTACTCTACTCCCACTTCTAAAAGTTGGTGATATGCATGGGTTGTGATGCCCAGAAGTAAACAAGTGTCATTTTCTACATTTTATGCGATGAGATATGATTTCCCTTGTGTCTTTGAGTGAGATATGATGAGATGGATTATGGTGGGGGGTCATGCATGGTAGGAGGAGATCACAAGGTTGATTCCCTTCATGTTCAATATACCTTACTGCACTGGTTATGAGATATGATGAGATGATATGTAATGGATGTCTACAGGTGAGATGTTATGTGATGTGATGTACTATGTGTTTGTAGGAAGGATTTGATATGATTTGGTATTATTTAAAAGAGGTGGGAGCACCATGATGTACAATGTTGGCGTGTGAGAGTAGAAAATCAATGGGAAAGTGATGTGGGGTAACCTTCATCAATATGATTCAAATTACATTATTATACTTGGATGTGTTATTTGGTGAGTGATATATATTCGGTATGGGTTTTTTTAGTACACCTGTGTAGGGTCTGTTTGGTTTTACGATTTTCTCATGGGTGCATGAGTATGCTCCTTTCAGACATGCATGAGATACTTTGGTTTTTCTACTAACTATATTTATATGCTCACCCTACATATATAAAACTATTTTTAGGTGTCCGGGAGGACTTCATGGATTATTATGGATATTACTAGCTCAACCTTTGGATAGTATATGTGTCACTCCTTTAGCATTGTTTTTTTTGGGTATTTACATTAAAGACTTTTACTGGTATCAGTTTTATTTATTCATGTATTGTTGTATGATTTTGGTTTATTTTTATATTATGTTGTATATTTTTATGTGGATGATTCATATTATCCCTTGATTCTATTTATATTATTGAGGGTAATTCCTCCCATACATGAGAATTTTATACCCTTGGTGTTAGTCACAAACTCAGGGCCTACAGAAGGTGGGAATCAGTGGTCATTATCTATCTCCCCTAATTGTGGTATCTTTTGAGGGAGGAGGTTTTGATAGAGTGGTATCATAGGTGATGGTTGATATATAGGATTGATATTGGAGTTTGGCGCAGTGAGGATTTAATGGGTTGGTATATACACTGTGTCATTTAACCTTGATCCATGGTAGTGGTTATAGAGACCAACTAGGAAGCTGTATTTTAATCCCCCCATGTTCCTATGTTTGGACTCATAGCTTAATTAATGACCATGTTAGGTGAAACTACTTGAAAGGTAAAGAATTTGAAGAGGTATGTTCATCATGATGAATAGTTTTATTATTTTAATTGAGTTATTTTAGATATGGGAATATTGAATTAAGTTAAAATGAATTAAACAAAACATAATAAAATTTTATAATAATTGGCATTAGAAATATTTGTTTCCCTTTTCAGATATGTATTACGGTCATTTTTTAAGTATGACTCAGTAAGTGGAGGTTCTGTTGGCTAGCATAGATGATTTAAAAAGGGTTGATCCAGTTGAGGATGATGATCAATGGAAGAGGACGTTGTGATCCTTTTAATAAAAGGATTTAGGAAAGTATGAGGGAAACATTTCCAATATGGAGATAAGGGGATAGATATTGGAACTAGAGATTGATTTAAGTATGATCTGGTCCCTAACAGAGTAATGAGTCCCCTTGGCAGTTAGTCAGATGCAAGGAGTTGCACATCAGTGGTGCACGTTGTACCTTGGTGAGTAGAAGGAATCAAATATTTCATGGTTCGACTTCCAGAAGGAGTTTTGAGCGGAGTTCCTTTCATCGACTATGAATGATATTCAGAGTTTAAATCTAATATCCCTTTAGTAGGAGAGTATGTATATACGAGACCTTGCGATCAAGTTCAAGAACCTTCTATGATTTTCCTCATATCTTTTCCCATTTAATGATTCCCAATCAAGGCGTCTTGATGAGGCCCTATGTACTTAGATCTAGTATTCACTCACTCCTTTTACATTTCCAATGTAACTTGAGGTTTTGAAATAGGTAGGGTTGATAAATAAAATACACTTTTGATGAGTCTTACCACGATAGGGTAATCAGAAGGGTTTTTCGATGAATATATTTATCAATGGTAGGTCTTAAAAGCTAAGGAATTTGAGGTTTTGACCAACAAGGATTCAACCTCAAATCTCCCATTCATGCCTTATATGAACAGTGGTTTATGTTCTCTTCTTGGGGACTTTAGACCAATGTGTTTTTTCTGTGGGATTTGTGGCCATTTTCAGGATCTTTCTATATTGGTTTATCAAGCTCAATTTGGTATGGGCAGATAGGTTGAGTATCCACCATAGTAGCAGTTACCAATGAGGTCATTCCGACATCAGGGAAAACAATCTTATGCTTTAGATAGATTATAAATTATGGGTAGAGTCTGGATTTACGATGTTCCTCAAGTTCTAGGACCTCAACCAAAAAATGGTCATTGAGGCTGATAGCATAGAGGTGGAGGATATGGGCATGGTCAGATGCATGTGTTAGAGGTAACAGTGACCGCATTGCCAGAATTTGTTCGAGGTGTGATCAATTTATCATCTATTCATGTCTATTATTTTTAAGATTTATGAGATTCATTGACTTTTTTTACCTAATATAATTTGTGCTTTGATACTGGACATAGAGATACTTCTTGTTCCCTTGTTTTTGACTACACCAGTCATAGGCCAGACCAGCTTATTTGATGTGTTCTATGGATTTATACTGATGATGAAACCACATCAGTCCCATAGAGACCATTTCCTATTTTAGATGCCACTATACAATGGCATTCACATCATTTATTATTTTTATTCGATGTTGGATTGTATTGACTGGTTTTAGAGGAGAGTCATGTTATTAGAGGCGGATAGTTGGTGTGTGGTTTTGGTTGGGGAGTAGGGTTGTCTGGTGGGCCATAGACGTATAGAGACCCTTATTTCATTGATGGATAAGTTGTTTATGGAATTAGTTGACACATGATTATTGGAGGTTCCCATGGTCATTAGGGACTTCCTAGATGTTTTCCTATAGGAGGTTGTGGTGCTACCCCCTCGGCATTATGTTGAGTTTGGGATAGACTTACATCCTGGTGCTTCTACAATATCAATGGATAATTATCGTATGGAACCCTTTTAGTTGAAAGAGTTGGGGATTTATATATATGATTTAATGTAAAATGATTTTATCCATATAATTATTTCACCATGGGGTGATATAGTTTTGTTTTCTGAAAAGAAGCATGGTACTATAATATTGTGTATAGACTACCAATGGTTAAATCAGGTGAAAATAAACAATCACTATCCTATAGCAATGATAGATGAACTTTTAACCAGTTAAGAGGGTCCAATTTGTTTTATTATATTGATATGTTGTCTGGATATCACCAGTTGAGACTAAAAAGGTTTGATATCCTAAAGATAGCCTTCAAATATAGGTATGGTCACTTCAAGTTTGTAGTAATGTCATTTAGTGTTACAAACACACCATCCATGTTCATGGGGATCACGAAAATTGTGTTCCATGAGTTCTTGGACCATTTCATCATCGTATTAATCTATGATATCTTGATCTACTCAAAGTTAGAGGAGGATCATGGAAATCGTCATAGAGTTATCTTGAATGTTCTTCAATTCCACCTGCACTATGGATGGTTTTCCAAGTATAAATTTTGGAAATGAGAGGTGCATTTCCTTAGAAATGCAGTGTCTTATCAGGGAGTGGCAACGGACCTGAAGTAGGTTGAGGTAGGTGTTTCTTGGGAATCACATAAGAACTTGAAAAAGTTTCACAATTTTATGGGTATTATAAGATATTATCTGAGTTTTTTTTCTAATTTATCTCATGTTTCATTCTCATTGATAGTGTTGACCAAGAAGTACCCATAATCTATGAATAATGACTAGTTTCAGGTAGTATTTATTTACCTGGAGGGGGAGTTGGTTAGTTCTCCATTGCTCCTGTTTCCAGAGGATGGGGGTATTGATTGAGTTGTTTTGTGATGCTTCATGTTTGGGCTTAGCATGCATGTTTATGCAGTAAATGGAATTGATCTCATATGTGTCTAGGAATTTATGTTCCCATAATATTAACTATTCCACCCCTGATCTAGAGTTAGAAGCATATGTATTTGTGATAAAGTTGTGGTTGCATTGTCTCATTAGTATAACTTTTTAGTATACATGGATCACAAGAGATTAAGGTATTCCATTTCTCATAATGATATGAATCTACAAATATGGGGGTAGATGGAGTTTCTTTAGGACTATGATTTTGAGATATCTTATACCTTAGGAAATTGGAATGAGGTGGTGAAAATTTTAAGTAGTAATTTGTGAAGGGATGTTGTTTAGGAGTCTGGGATTTCTTGGATAGCGATGAAGGAGTTAGAATCCTTGCACATAAATTTGGGGGTGGTTGATATAGAAGGTTTCTTATTTCAAATGGTAGAGAATTATTCCCTAATGTGGTAGTTGGAGGACTCTTATTGGATAGACTTATAGGAAGAGGTGATGCGTGATCGTTTTGGCCATGTTTATGCTCTGGAGGGATGGTCGTAGAATGGTTTGAACTGTATAGTGTTTTGGGGGAGGTTGTTTATTCTAATAGTGATGCATGAGGGAGTCCTTTATGAGTTTTATAGATCACCATTAGTGGTACACCCAAGAGTTTCCAAGATGTACCATGGATTTAGGACACAATTTTGGTGGCTCAGGATAAAATAAGAAACAATAGAGTTTGTGGCTTGTTGTCTCATTTTCTAGCAGGTAAACTCCAAGAATCTTGTTCCTAGTGGCTCACTATAGCTCTTGGATGTTCTCAAGTGTAAATGGGAATAAATATATGTAACGACCCGTAAATTTCAAGGGAATTTTTTTTCTTAATTTTCTTTGGAATTTTACAAGAACGCAGTTTCTGACGACACCTGATTCCGAGGGCCGGTGTGCCCGGAATCATTTTCCGAAGTTTGGCTCGGGTACGTTCAGTGAACGGACGAGCGGGTTTTTCTAACATTTGAACTGGTGCCCGGAATCGAATTCCGAGGGCACCGATGAAATCGCAGTGCCGGTATTTGCTTAGAAACACCCCTTCCGGAGTTGCGTTTTCTCGGTGGTGGTTTTTAATTTTTGGGCTTAAAGTTAAGAAATAAAATAAATTGTTCGACAAACTTTATTTTATTTCTCTTAAGCCACTTGGGATCCACTTGAAGCCACTTAAAGCGGCTTAAGCTGAGTCAATGCGGATAGGGTGTTATCCAAAAATATCCTACCCTCTTGGTAGGATATTTGTGAGGTGGGGCCCCCACGAGCCCCGCCGTTTCTTTTCCGCTAAGTAACGCACCCGCGAAAACCCATCATTATGAATGTCAACTGACGCGTTTTCTTAAATTCTTAACGCACCATTTAATTGGGCGGTTTTATTCGTGAATTAAATGGGTAGTTTCTTTCGTCGAATTAATTCTGCGAATTAATGGGTCGTTACTTACCTCTTATTCGTTTGTTGGCGTAATAATAAAATAAGACCAACACCGACTTTTGGAGGATTACACGTTGAGAGGCTTTGACAGAAGTTCTTGTGCCTTCACCCTTCTTCGCGAAGAACAAGAAGAACGCGAAGAATGCCGGCCTCCGACGAAGAACGCAAAACCCGCGAAAATCGACGACACGACGTCGTGTGCCGCGACGCCGACGTTTCCTGTCCCACAACGTTCTTCGGCGACGTTCCTTCCTCCACGACAAAAACCTTCGATCATCCGTTGAGGTGAGTGATTGCGATTCTTTGAATTCCTTTGTGGATTTTAACTCAAGATGGATTTAATTATTAAAATTAAATCTGTTGTTCTTGAACCTCGGAGTTCGTCGATGCAGCGTCTAATACCGCGACGATCCCCTCCTTCCGCGACGAACCCCTCCTTCCATGACGATCAAATCCGCGAAGAACCCGTGGGCGACGACTTGACGAGGTAGGGGTTGTTGTGAATAATTCTTTTATATTCCCGTGAAAGTTTCTTTAAAAATTAAATAACCAGATTCATATGAACAATTTTAATTTTTTAAAATTGTTGTTTCATGTGTTGTATAATTCTCCTGTTGTTATTATTCTAACGCGGAGGGTGCGGGCCAAACGAACACAGCCCGACAACCCTCCGTCGTTCTTCGTGGTTGTGCGGAATTGGCGGTCGATGACAAAACGTGATGCAAGGACGTTTTGATGATCCCGCAGTGAAGAACGGAACCCGGGAGGAACAACGGCACAGACGAGAAGGAAAACGGACCACCGGAGCAACTCCAGTGGCCCGCAAAAGCTACCGGCGGCGGCCAGTGGACCCGCAGCCGCGCGGGTCCGGCTCGCCCGCACGGGACGCGGAGACATACCGCGTCCGCTGAACCAGTGCGGCCCCACGCGGGGCCGCGACACCTCCAACCCGCGGGGGCAGCGCCCCGCGGCACCCGAGCGCTCGGCCGCTCGGCCGAGTCCAGCCAGGCCGGTCTGACCAGCCGAGCCGAGCCAAGCCGGTCCTACCGTCCGGGCCGCACCCTGGCCGGACCGGACCGGGTTGGCCCGGGCCCAGACCCCCTGTCTTCGGACCATTTTCAGTATTTTTCTCGTAACTTGAGCTACGGGCCTCCGAACGACGCGCCGTTAGCGGAAACGCGATCCTTGGATCGCGACGGTCGTTTCGGTATATCGCACTCAAGGTTTCGGAATACTTTGGGTTCGTCCAGGTTGGTTCGTACACGAAACCAACCGGGCCCTCGGAGCGGAAACGCTCATATCTTGAGCTCCGGACGTCCGAATGACGTGTTGTCTACTTTGTTGAATTCCTCTAAGTGAGACGGATCTTTTGGCTCACTCCACCCGATGTTTGGACGCAGGTAGAGTACGGTCGGTTGGTTTTGCCTTAAAAATCAACCGGGCCCCTGGGACGAAAAAGCCAATAACTCTCAGACCGGGCGTCCGATTGACGCGCTGTCTGCGACGTTGAGTTCCTGTTGACGATACAGAACTTTTAGATACATCAACTTCGGACTTTGTGTCAGTTGATGTGTCAGCCTCTCGGCTCGTGGAGCGGACCCTCCCGAACGAGCTTGCTGTGTGCGGGAACCCTAGTGCTGGCTGCGACTGCTACTTTGACAGCGACGACTGTGCAGAGATCCTCAGTGGACTGCGACGATGACTGTGCAGAGATCCTCAGTGGACTGCGACGACTACTGCACTCAGTGATCCTGCGTGGATCAATGCTATAGATCCTGTGTGGATCTGATCCTGTGTGGGTCAGTGCTCAGCGGTTCTGTGTGAGCCAGCGCCTACAGGTCCTGTGTGGGCCCGATCCTGTGTGGGTCTTTCCAGGGGTTAGTTACATATCGATCCTGTGTGGGTCATTGCGGGGGTTAGTACCTATCGATCCTTTGTGGGTCCAACGACTTAGATGGATCAGTTATCATCTTTATCGTCATCCGAATAAGTATACCTGTGTGAACTGAATCATGTGTTACTCTTCTTTGTGGATTGTGTTGAGCTATCCTGTGTGGATTTACTGTTTTACTCTCCTTTGTGGATTGTGTTGAGTTATCCTATGTGGATTACTTTTACTCTCCTTTGTGGATTGTGTTGTGCTATCCTGTGTGGGTATACGTTTTGCTTTCCTGTGTGGACTGGGTTGTGCTTGGGCTCGGATGTTGGAGCCGAACGGGAATCGATGACTTAGGTATATGTATGGGCATATACCTAAGCAGTGTCGGTTGTTACTTCGTGATTGTATCTTTCCTTTGTGGTTATCCTTTATGGATTCTGGGAGACCTTCGGAGGTCTCGGGGTCCCTACAGAGTAGTTTATACTCACCCCTGCACGGGCTATGCCCGCACTTCGTTGTGTTGGTTGCAGACGACGGACAGTGCTGATCGTAGTGAAGGCTTGCGGAGCAGGACGGTACCTGGAGGTGGACCACTGGGCGAGACGTACTTAGAGAGGTCAGGTGGACCTGAAGAGTAGTGGAGGCTATCTGTACCCACCCTTCAGGTGGGACTTTCAGAGGATGGCTCGGCACTGTGGCTTTTCTTTTCAGTTGCTATTTTCCACTTTCAGTTGTACTTTACAATTGGGCTTGTATTTCCGGCCCCTTTACTTTCAGCACAGCTTGTTACAGTTTTTACTTAGTTTTTACTTTTCAGCTTGCTTACTCTGTGGTGCTTTTTACTTTTCAAAGGAAATGCCTTCCCTATTTCCGAGATTTACGCCTTGGTGCTAGTCGCCAGCCCCTAGCCTATGGAAGGCAGGCTTGGGGTAGTCACGGCACGGGCCCCGAGGACGGGTCGTGACAAATTGGTATCAGAGGAGTTCGGTTCTACCGTAGACTCTGATCTTTCTTCTATGTGAAGCAATAGTGTTTAGCATATTGAGTGTGGTTATCAGTCCAGGGAGTCCAGTGTTGGTGCGGCGGCCGACGTATCCGTACACCAGGACCCTGACTTCTGATTTCCGACTTAATGCACGAAAACATTGATTGCATGTGTGTTTCAAGTTTTCTTTGTGATTACTTGTGTCAGCTCACCAGGTATACTGTTCTGACCATGGCGCACTTGTTTCCTTTTCAGTATGGCCCAACGACAGCATCCAGCTAGGGTTCCGAGAGTAGAGCGCGACGACAGCCCGCCGAGTGACGAGGCCTCGGTACAGGGCCCGTTGACAGCGGAGGCACCAGCGGTACCTTTACCCGCCGAGCCCCCGATTCTTCCCGCACCGACCGCTGACGATGCACGTCGCCTCGGAGCTCTGCATGAGTTCCAGTGCCAGTGACCACCCAGGTTTCATGGGGAGACGGACCCCCAGGCAGCCGAGGACTGGCTGGAGGCGGTCGTTCGAGTTTTCAGGCTAGTGAGGACACCAACAGACCTCATGGTGATCCTCGCAGCGAGCCTACTGCACGCAGTGGCGGGCTGATGGTGGAGCTTGACGCACCAGGTGCACGAAGAGGCATCTCTCATCTGGACGGACTTCGAGAGCCTCTTCCACTCAGAGTTAGTCCCGGCCACCCTCCGTGCGGTGCGCATCCAGGAGCTTCTTCAGCTGCGGCAGGGCAGCTTGACGGTCGCCCAGTACGCGGTGAGGTTCACCGATCTTTCTCGCTACTCGACTGACATGGTACGGGACCCCTTCTTCCAGGACCGGACCTTTGAGAAGGGTTTGAGACACGAGATCAGGGCATCGCTGATCTCCCTCAGCATCCCGACCCAGGCAGGAGTAATGGAGCGAGCCCTTCTGATCGAGAGCTTTCTGGCTGAGTCTACTTCAGCAGCGAGACCTACCGCAGGGCGGCAGGTAGTGGAGTCTTCGGCAGCAGGTAGCCGACTGATGACTCATGGTTCCAGGCAGACCAGACCCTCTCGTAGACGACCTCAGGACACTGGCTCAGCAGTGCGGGGTACACAGCGCGGATCCAGTATTTCGAGAGGCAGGCAGTGCTACGCGTGCGGCGGGCAGGGCCACATGGCTCGTGACTACCCGACCCGTCGTACCGAGGAGCAGCAGACGGTGGAGGGGCCACCCAGGCAAAGGCAGAGGGTCGACCGTGGCAGTCCGCAGGGAGGAGGCGGACGAGGCAGGGGAGCTGGCCGAGCAGCAGGTGGTGGGCGACGCTTTGAGGCTTTGCCACCACCACCACCAGGAGGCCCGCCCCGACCACAGGGAGCTGGCGGGTAGAGATAATCACAGCTCTAGGCAGCGGAGGCCTACGACCATGGCGTGCCAGAGATGATTCGAGGTACGATCTGTGTCTATTCTACCCTTGTTGCAGTTCTTATAGACACAGGAGTGAGTAACTCTTTCATAGCCGCTGCCCTTGTTCGGATCTCGGAGATTCCGACAGAGCCGTTGGATCGATCCTTACGGCTAGATACCCCTATGGGAGTAGACTCGACGATTACGCACTGGTGCCGGCAGTGTGAGCTTACTCTAGGAGGCGAGAGCTTCGGCTGGGATCTTCTTGTAGCGGCGTCGAGGCCTTACAACGTCATCTTGGGCATGAATTGGTTATCTACAGTCCATGCTCAGATTGACTGTTTTAGGCGCAAGGTGCGATGTGTGCGCACCGACGGGAGCACGTTCACCTTCCCCGGTGAGATGGGAGCCTTTGCATCACAGGAGGGACTCTCGCAGAGGAGGGGACAACCCATCACTCATCAGTTGGCTAGTCTCATCCTAGGAGCAGTGGACGTGCGGAGTCCTAGTTTTCCTGCAGTGGTGGATCAGTATGCGGACGTCTTCCCCGACGACGTTCCAGGGATACCTCCTCATAGAGAGGTAGACTTTTATATTGACATGTACCCCGGGATAGCCCCGATATCCACTCCAGCGTATCGGATGGCCCCCGCTGAGCTTCGAGAGCTGCAGGTACAGTTGGAGGACTTGCAGGGCAAGGGGTTCATCCGACCCAGTGTTTCACCCTGGGCTTCCCCGATTTTGTTCGCCAAGAAGGCGGACGGGAGCTTGCGACTGTGTGTCGACTATCTTCGCCTGAACCAGGTGACAGTGAGGAACAAGTATCCGCTACCGAGGATTGATGGCCTCTTAGATCAGCTCAAGGGAGCACGGTGGTTCTCGAAGATAGACCTCAGGCCAGGCTATCATCATCTCAGAGTTCGAGACGAGGACGTGCAGAAGACGGCCTTCAGGTGTCGGTATGGCCACTATGAGTTCTTGGTTATGCCATTCGGCATAACCAATGCTCCAGCAGTGTTCATGAGCCTCATGAATAGGATCTTCTAGCCATACCTTGATTGATTTTTCGTGGTCTTCATCGACGACATTTTGGTGTACTCGACCATAGAGGAGGAGCACGCCTACCACTTGCGGGTTGTACTAGACACACTACGAGAGCACCAGCTTTATGGAAAGCTCTCGAAGTGCCAGTTCTGGTTATTTGAGGTCCACTTCTTGGGGCACGTCATTTCTGAGGCGGGAGTTGCGGTGGATCCCGCAAAGATCGAAGCAGTGCTAGCATGGGAGCCACCCAGGAGCGTGACGGAGGTGTGGAGTTCCTTGGGTCGAGCCGGATACTATCGGATATTTGTGTCGGACTTCTCCAGAGTTGCGGAGCCACTCTCAGCTTTGACGAAGAAGGGGAAACCCTTTGTGTGGTCAGACAGATGTCAGCAGAGCTTCCAGGAGCTGAGACAGAGATTGACCAGTGCACCTATCTTGAGGTTGCCTGAGGAGGGAGTTGGATACGTAGTCTACTTCAATGCATCAGGGACCAGACTCGGGTGTGTCCTGATGCAGGAGCGGGCCGTGATTTCCTATGGATCATGTCAGTTAAGGCCGCATGAGCAGAACTACGCTACCCATGACCTGGAGTTAGCAGCAGTGGTCTTCGCTCTGAAGACATGGCGGCACTATCTGATGGGCGAGCGCTTTACAGTATTTTCTGACCACCAGAGTCTCAAGTACATCTTCTCTCAGAAGGACCTGAACCTCAGACAGCGGTGATGGCTCGAGTTCCTCCAGGACTATGACTTTGAGATAGTATATACTCCTGGGAAGGGGAACGTAGTAGCTGATGCCCTCAGCAGGAGGACGGGCATTCAACAACTTGAGGAGGCGACAGAGCAGCTAGCCGACTTGCAGATATCCTTCATGGATAGATATGGAGCAGCCTTACTTCAGTCTCTCACAGTCACTCCTCCACTAATATAGCGGGTCAGAGAGGCACAACGTGGGGACGCCGACTGTGAGACGCGGCATGCACAGATATCCTCGGAACAGGCACCTGATGGTTTCTCCCTTGGAGTAGAGCACGACGTCCTTTTCAGAGGACGTACCTTGGTACCAGTCGATTTACGAGAGGAGGTGCTGAGAGAGTTTCACACTTCTCCTTTGGAGGTACATCCTGGAGTAGCGAAGATGTACCAAGATCTCAGACGACAGCACTGGTGGACGGGCATGAAGAAGGTTGTGACAGAGTTCGTTTCACGGTGCCTAACCTGCCAGCAGGTGAAGGCAGAGCATCAGGTACCAGCAGGCTTGGTACAGCCCTTGGAGGTCCCGGAGTGGAAGTGGGACGGGATATCTATGGACTTCGTGACTGGAATTCCACGCACTTCCAGAGGTCACGACTTCATTTGCGTGATTGTTGACCGACTCACCAAGTCGGCACACTTCTTACCCATCAGAGAGCAGGGCTCAATGGAGAGCTTGGGGCGTCTCTACATTCAGAAGATTGTACAGCTTCACGGTGCGCCATCGTCTATCGTCTCCGATCGGGACACTCGCTTTACTTCCCGGCTTTGGAAGGGGTTGCAGGAGGCGTTCAGGACGCGGCTACGTCTGAGCACCGCCTTTCACCCGCAGACGGATGGTCAGACTGAGAGGACCATTCAGACTCTCGAGGACATGCTCCGCGCTTGTGTCCTCAACTTTGGTCGCAGCTGGGAGGACCACTTACCCTTGGTGGAGTTCACGTACAACAATAGCTACCACTCCACCATCGGGATGGCACCATACGAGGCGTTGTACGACAGACCTTCCAGATCTCCTTTGTGCTGGACCGACCCTGGGGAGTCAGCACTCGTGGGACCAGAGATGGTCCGGGCCATGACAGAGAAGGTCCAGGTCATCCAGGAGCGGATGAGGACAGCTCAGATCCGGCAGAAGTCTTATGCTGACAGGAGGAGGAGGCCACTAGAGTTCAAGGATGGCGACCACGTCTTCTTGTGTGTCTCACCTCGACGTGGTTTGCGGAGATTTGGCCGAAGTGGCAAGTTGTCTCCACGCTTCATTGGACCATTCCAGGTCCTCATCAGGATTGGCGAGGTGGCTTATCGCCTGGCTCTACCACCTCAGTTGCACCGGGTGCACGACGTCTTCCACGTATCTCAGTTGAGGAGATACGTGCATGACCCGACGCACATCATTGACTATGGGGACCTAGACGTGGATGATGGAGCGACTTTTGTGGAGGTCCCAGTGGAGATCGAGGATCGACAGGAGAGGGTCCTACGTGGACGATCGATTCCTCTAGTGAACATCAGATGGCAGCACGGGAACCTCCAGGAGAGCACTTGGGAGAGGGAGGCTCAGATGCGAGCTCAGAAACCACTTTTGTTCCCCTATTTTGTGATGTATCTTTACGGGGACATAAATCCCTGAGGTGGTAGTACTGTAAAGACCCGTAAATTTCAAGGGAATTTTTTTTCTTAATTTTCTTTGGAATTTTACAAGAATGCAGTTTCTGACAGCACCTGATTCCGAGGGCCGGTGTTCTAGGAATCATCTTCCGAAGTTTGGCTTGGGTACATTCAGTGAACGGACGAGCGGGTTTTTCTAACTTTTGAACCGGTGCCCGGAATCAAATTCTGAGGGCACCGATGAAATCGCAGCGCCGGTATTTTCTTAGATTTTCCTCTTCTGGAGTTGCATTTGCTTGGTGTTGGTTTTTAATTTTTGGGCTTAAAGTTAAGAAATAAAATAAATTGTTCGACAAACTCTATTTTATTTCTCTTAAGCCACTTGGAAGCCACTTGAAGCCACTTAAAGCGGCTTAAGCTGAGTCGATGCGGATAGGGTGCTATCCAAAAATATCCTACCCTCTTGGTAGGATATTTGTGAGGTGGGTCCCGCACGAGCTCCGCCGTTTCTTTTCCGCTAAGTAACGCACCTGCGAAAACCCGTCATTATGAAAGTCAACTGACACGTTTTCTTAAATTCTTAACGCACCATTTAATTGGGCAGTTTTATTCGTGAATTAAATGGGCAGTTTCTTTCGTTGAATTATTTTTTCGAATTAATGGGTCGTTACTTACCTCTTATTCGTTTGTTGGCGTAATAATAAAATAAGACCAACACCAACTTTTGGAGGATTACACGTTGAGAGGCTTTGACAGAAGTTCTTGCGCCTTCACCCTTCTTCGCGAAGAACATGAAGAATGCGAAGAATGCGAAGAACTCCGGCCTCCGACGAAGAGCACCAAACCCGCGGAAATCGACGACGTGACGTCGTGTTCCGCGACGCCGACGTTTCCTCTCCCGCAACATTCTTCGGCGATGTTCCTTCCTCCACGACAAAAACCTTCGATCATCCGTTGAGGTGAGTGTTTGTGATTCTTTAAATTCCATTGTGGATTTTAACTCATGATGGATTTAATTATTAAATTTAAATCTATTGTTCTTGAACCTCGGAGTTCGTCGACGCAGCGTCGAATACCGCGACGATCCCCTCCTTCCGCGACGAACCCCTCCTTCCGAGATGATCAAATCCGCGAAGAACCCGCGGGTGACGACTTGACGAGGTAGGGGTTGTTGTGAATAATTCTTTTATATTCCCGTGAATGTTTCTTTAAAAATTAAAGAACCGGATTCATATGAACAATTTTAATTTATTAAAATTGTTGTTTCATGTGTTGCATAATTCTCATGTTGTTATTATTCTAACGCGGAGGGTGCGGGCCAAACAAACACGGCCTGAAAAACCTCCGCCATTCTTCGTGGTTGTACGGAATTGACGGGCGAGGACAAAATGTGATGCAAGGGCGTTTTGATGATCCCGCAGTGAAGAACGGAACCCGGGAGGAACAACGCCGCAGACGGGAAGGAAAACGGACCACCAGAGCAACTCTGGAGGCCCGCAAAAGCTCTCGGTGGCGCGGGTCGCCGGCGCGGCGGCGCCAGCTGCCGGAGGCAGTGGTGCCCCGGCGCGCCGCCGGACAGGGCCGCCGCGGCTGAAGTCGCTGCCGCGGCAGCCAGCGGACCCACGGCCGCGCGGGTCCGGCTCGCCCGCACGGGACGCAGCGACATGCCACGTCCGCTGAACCAGCACGGCCCCACGCAGGGCCGCGGCACCTCCAACCCGTGGGGTCAGCGCCCCGCGGCACCCGAGCACTCGACCGCTCGGCCGAGCCGAGCCGGGCCGGTCCGACCGGCCGAGCCGCGCCTAGACCCCCTGTCTTCGGACCGTTTTTGGTCTTTTGCCTGTAACTTTAGCTACGGGCCTCCGAACGATGCGCCGTCAGCAACAACGCGATCCTTGGATCGATACGGTCGTTTCGGTATATCTCACTCAAGGTTTTGGAATACTTTGGGTTCGTCCGGGTTGGTTCGTACACGAAACCAACCGGGCCCTCGGAGCGGAAACGCTCATATCTTCAGCTCCGGACGTCCGATTGACGTTCCGTCGACTTTGTTGAATTCCTCTAAGTGATAAGAATCTTTTGGCTCACTCTGCCCGAGTTTTGGACGCTGGTGGAGTACAGTCGGGTTGGTTTTGCCTTAAAAATCAACCGGGCCCCTGGGACGAAAAAGCCAATAACTCTCAGACCAGGCGTCTGATTGACGCGCCGTCTGTGACGTTGAGTTCCTGTTGACGATACGGAACTTTTGGATACATCAACTTCGGACTTTCTGTCAGTTGATGTTTCAGCCTCTCGGCTCGTGGAGCGGACCCTCCCGAACGAGCTTGCTATGTGCGAGAACTCTAGTGCTGGCTGCGACTGCTACTTCGACAGCGACAAATGTGCAGAGATCCTTAATGGACTGCGACGACGACTGTGCAGAGATACTCAGTGGAATGCGACGAATACTGCACTCAGCGATCCTACGTGGATCAGTGCTACAGATCCTATGTGGATCTGATCTTGTGTGGGTCAGCGCTCAGCGGTTCTGTGTGAGCCAGCGCCTACAGGTCATGTGTGGGCCCGATCCTGTGTGGGTCTTTGCGGGGGTTAGTTACCTATCGATCCTGTGTGGTTCATTACGGGGGTTAGTACCTATCGATCCTTTGTGGGTCCGGCGACTTAGATGGATCAGTGATCATCTTTATCATCATCCGAAGAAGTTAACCTGTGTGAGCTGAATCCTGTGTTATTCTTCTTTGTGGATTGTGTTGAGCTATCCTGTGTGGATTTACTGTTTTACTCCCCTTTTTGGATTGTGTTGAGCTATCCTATGTGGATTAATTTTACTCTCCTTTTTGGATTGTGTTGTGCTATCCTGTGTGGGTATACGTTTTGCTTTCCTGTGTGGACTGGGTTGTGCTTGGGCTCGGATGTTGGAGCCGAACGGGAATCGATGAATTAGGTATATGTATGGGCATATACCAAAGCAGTGTCGGTTGTTACTTCATGATTGTATCTTTCCTTTGTGGTTATCCTTTGTGGATTCTGGGAGACCTTCGGGGGTCTCGGGGTCCCTACTGAGTAGTTTATACTCACCCCTGCATGGGCTATGCCCGCACTTCGTTGTGTTGGTTGCAGACGACGGACAGCGTTGATCGTAGTGAAGGCTTGCGGATCAGGACGGTACCTGGAGGTGGACCACTGGGCAAGACGTACTTGGAGCGGTCAGGTGGACCCGAGGAGCAGTGGAGGATATCTGTACCCACCCTTCAGGTGGGACTTCCAGAGGACGGCTCGGCGCTGCGGCTTTTCTTTTCAGTTGCTGTTTTCCCCTTTCAGTTGTACTTTACAGTTGGGCTTGTATTTCCGGCCCCTTTACTTTCAGTACAGCTTGTTACAGTTTTTACTTGGTGTTTACTTTTCCTCTTGCTTACTCTGTGGTGCTTGTTTACTTTTCAAAGGCAATGCCTTCCCTTTTTCTAGGATTTACGCCTTGGTGCTAGTTGCCAGCCCATGGCCTATGGAAGGTGGGCTTGAGGTAGTCACGGCACGGGTCCCGAGGACGGGTCATGACAATATAAATAGATTTGTTCATAGTTCTACCCCGATATCCAAGAGGATGTGATGTTATCTAGGTAATTATGGATCAGTGGATGAAATCAACCTACTTATTAGTGGTCAAGGGGTCAGAAAAAGTTGATTATTTGTATATGAGGTATATAGATGTGGTAGTGAGGTTTCATGGAGTCTTGAGGTCCATTGTTTTATATTGGAACACACATTTTACCTCGCAGGTCTGGAGGGGATTGTAGCATGCGTTTTCCACTCAGTTAAGCCTCAGAACTTCTTTCCACCCTTAACTGGATAGGCTGATAGAGCATACTATACAGATGCTAGAGGATATGTTACGAGTGTGTATCTTGGACTTCATCTAATCGTGGTTATGAAACTATCCCTTGTTTAAGTTTTCTAATAATAATATCTATAACTCGTCCATTTTAATGGATCCATTTGAGGAGTTTTGTGGGAAGTTGTGTCGTCCATCATTGTGTCGGAAAAAGGTTGTGGAGTCATTGGTTCTTGGTCCTAATGTTGTGAAAATTACAACAGAGAAGTTCAGATAGTTCGAGAGATTACTAAAGTAGCATAGAACCAAAATAACTTTTATAAGGATCATAAGAGGAGGCCCCTATAGTTTGAGTTTGGAGACCATGTGTACTTTCTAGTATCCCCTTAGTATGGTTAGCATAGGTTTGGTAGAGAGAGTAATCTTTCTCCTCGGTTTGTTGGGCCCTTCAAGGTGTTGGTGCATATTTCTGAGGTGGAATATCAGTTGTTGTTTCCACTATAGCTAGAAAAGATCCATGATGTTTTACTCATATCTCAGCTATGTCAGTATCTTCATAATTACTGTCATGTCATTGATTGAGGAGAGTTAGATATCGAGGATGATATAATATTTGTAGAGAAGCCAATGGGGATCTAGGATCATCAAGAGAAGCTGATCTGAGGATGATCCATTCCCTTGGTTCATTTTCTATTGAGGCATGGTGGCCTAGAGGATAATACTTGGTAGCATGATATTCAGATGTGTGCTTAGTACCCCAAGTATTTTTGAGTTATTGCTTAGTATTGTTTTTGTGAGGTATTTTTTGGACCTTGGTGTTTTATGAGATATACTATTTTCCCCTTGATGTGATGTGTGATGTGTGATAATGTTCTGAAATTTTAAAAGGGAGGACCTAATTCCTATTTGAGATGCATTATACTACGCTGTTATTCAACCCATGTAGGAAAGTCAGTGCTTCCTAGAGAAGATATTATCATTACATAGAGGATGTAATTGCCTGTTTCCTATGTTCATGTAAATATGGTTCGTTTAGCTTTTTTGGGAATTTGGATTAGTTGGTTCGGTTGGTGGTGGATTTTCAGGTGTAATGAGATCCTTGAGAGGTATCTCAAGGGATGGTTGTTTGGACCTTTCCTCTCTTTCCTTCCAGGTTTGTTTTGAATTTTTATGGGTGAGAATTTTATGAGAGGTATCTGATGTAACATCCTAGACCTTCCAACCCATTACTTTGTGGGAAATATGTTGTTTGAGGTTTTCTTGGAGGAAAAAGGGGTGTTTTTGAGGATGGTGGTGGATCACCAATAGTGGATCACTTTGAACTAATAGTTGATCACCAACAGTGGCTCATTTTGAACTAATGTTGGATCACCAATGGTGACTCATTTTTTTCATATGGTGGATCACCACTGGTCGGTCATTTTAACTAATGATGGATCACCAGTGGTGGATCATTTTGAACTAGCAGTGGATCACCAACTATGGATCATTTTTAACTAATTGTGGATCCCCAATGGTGGATCATTTTGAATTAATAGTGGATCTCCAATAGTGGATCATTTTGATCTAATAGTGGCTCAAAAATGGGGGCTCATTTTGAACTAATGGAGGATTACCTATGGTGGATCATTTTGAACTAATGGTGGATCAAAAATGGTGGATCACTGTGAACTAATAGATTATATAAAATGGTGCATCATTTTGAACTAATGGTGGATCATCAATGGTAGATCATTTTAAAATATTGATGGATCACCAATGATGGCTCATTTTGAACTAACGGTGGATCACCAATAGTAGAATCATTCTTAAATAATAGTTTATCAACAATGGTGTCCAATTTTTAATTAATTTTGGATTACCAATGGTTGATCATTTTTAACTAAATGTGGATCATTTTTAACCAATGGTGGATCACCAATGGTGGATCACTTTAAACTAACAGTGGATCACCAATGGTGGATCATTTTGAACTAATAGTGGATCATTTTAAACCAACAATGGATCATTATGAACTAATGGTGGATCACCAATGGTGGATCATTTTAAAATAATAGTGTATTACCAATGGAGGATCATTTTGAACTTACGATGGATCACTAACAGTAGCTCATTTTGAACTAATGTTGGATCACCAACATTGGGTCATTTTGAACTAATGGTGGATTATAAAATGTGGATCATTTCAAACTGATGATGGATCACCAATTTTAGATCATTTTTCACTAATGGTGGATCACCAATGGGGGATCATTTTGAACTATTAGTGGATCACCAATGGTGGATTATTTTGTACAGTGAATCCAGTATTCTGAAATTTCCATTTTTCCTTTGTAGAATTCTTTTTTGATGAGAAATGGTTTTAATGCATTAATTAATGGAATTTAAATATGTTTCAAAGGTTATTGATCATATCTTCTATTTTAAAAAATACGTAATTCCTTTTAAATGTTTATAATTATTGGATTTATTATCATCTATCTTTAATGGCCAATTAAAACCATATCTAATACTACTGTTTTGTGATTTAATATTTCAAAATAGAAGATCTTCCCTTAATTATTTTGATCTTAATTTGTCTTTAGATAAGAGTTTCCAAATCCTTCTTCCCTTGGAATCATGGAACCTTGTTTCTTTAGTTGGTTCGAGTTCCCCCGAAGAGGTTTCCTCTTATATTTTCACCCCTATTTTTGGTGAAGTAAGTTGGTGTAAAGATTCTTTATTCTAGGTAGGGGTCCCTCATTTATCCTTTATATGTATCATGTGGGATGGGTTACTCATGTTATCTATTGGTAATATAGTTGAATCTGGATTAAAAATATAATTAACTATTTTAAATTAAATGTAAGTGGGTAGGGGAATGCTTCGTATGCATTTATATCTTCTTTAGATTATGATATTGAGATTATCTATGTTTGTTGTGCCACTAAAAAATGGTCATCTATAACCCTAGTTTTTTATAGTTTTGATATATATTGTGATTACCATGTTTTGTGATTTATTTTAACACCACCTTAAATAAATGATTAACCACTTATACTTCACTAATTAATGGGTTGCACCATGATATATGGATTTTGTGATAACGCCCTTAAATAAAGAAGTGGAATTGAATAAATGTACCTATAAACAATTTTAAAATTGATACATGTGTATTGTAACAAGTTTATGGATACAGTTGTGTATTTTGGCTTAGTTAAGTTGATGTGAAGCCAAGGTGGTGCCTTTTTTGGGATGTGTGTGGGGGAAGTGAATGTGATGTGGATTTGTAGTGGGGATGTGATAGTGGTTGCAGTGTGGTTGTGTAGTAGGGATGTAAAAAGTGGTTATGATAAGATGGAAGGTGGAAGTGAGATATGGTTGTTGAGATCTTGAGTTTTGATTCTTGTTGTGGGTTGTGTTTTATTGATTGACTGATTAGTATTGTAATTAACATGGATTTTCTAACAGAAGAATAAATTGTAATAGGTTTGTGATTTAAATGGTAGGGATTTAAATATAAATTAATAGGATAGAAAGTATTTAATGAACTAGATATTTTAATTTAAATGGGTTCATAACTAATAATATAGACGTTGCCTTTACCTTAAGATGGTTTGTGGGTTATTGCTTGTTTTGGGGATTTATGCATTTAGAGGCAATAATAAAGTGAGGGAAAGTTGTGAGTTTATTGTAACCTTTGTTCTGAACCCCTAGGATGGTCTTGTGTGAAACAATTATATAAACATTGTATTTCCTTGTGATTTAATTTCGTTCCCCACCCATGTCGAGCACCATGTACTAAAACCCATATATATATATATATATATATATGGAATGTGTTTTTGACCAACATCCTGATGATAGGATGTATGATAGGATACCCACTCTTCCATGCCCCATCTTATAGGTTTTGGTGATATTCATGGGAATTGATGGACAGAAGTAAAATGTTCCACTATCTACATGTGATGTGATGAGATATGATGACCCATGTGTCTTTAGGTGAGATGTGATGATATGTATTATTATGGGGTCATTAATATTAGGATTAGGGAATGAGTTTGATGCCCTTCATGATCACAATACCCTACTACACTGGTTATGAGATGTGATGTGATGAGATGACCCCGATCTATGTGGGTGAAATTTAATGTGATGTGAGGGTCCAGGTGTCTGTGGGTGGGATGTAATTTGGTGTGTTGTTATTCAAAATAGGTGGGAGCACCAAGATGTATGATGTTGGGGTGTGATAGTGAAAAATTAGAGGGAAATTCATGCAGGTTACCCTTCATCGATAAGATTCATATTATGTTATTTTATTTGGATTCCTTATTTGGTGACTGAGTCATGGTGAGGATGGTTGTGGTCAGTATGCCTATATAGGACCTGTTTTGTTCTACTTTTTTCTCATAGGTGCATTAGTATGCTCTTTTCACATGTTCACAAGAGACTTTGGATTTCCTACTGAGTGTATTTGTATGCTCATCCTACATATATAAAACTTCTTTAAGTTTCTAGGAGGACTTCATGTACAGTGATGGACATTACTTGCTCAAGAATTTGTACATTTTCTACTTCGATTCTTTATTTTTTTTTGAGTATTTACTTTGGAGACTTTTTCCTATATCAAATTAATTTATTCATTCATTATGGGGAAATTTTGTTTTCTTTTTATATTATGTCTTAAATTTTTTTTGGATGATTCATCTTATCTCCTAATCTTCTTTATCTTATTTAGGGTAACGCCTCCCATACCTGATTTTTTTTATACCATCGGTGCTAGTCACCAACCCGGGGTCTACAAGAGGTGGTACCCAGGGCTAATTATCTCTCTAACATCATTGTGGTATCTTTGGAGGGAGGGAGTAATGACACAAATCATCCAATGTAGACTTGATGATTGAATTCAAAGGAGGAACAAAAATAAAACAATTTCATATACATTATGGGAATCTTTGGACAATGTGTGACTCATGTTATATAAGGATTGCATGGTGATAAGCTTTGACTACATTGTGAAGTTATAGGTGAATTCCAATGTAAACAAAGTAGGAGAATTCTTCTAAGAAGTAGTCATTCGTATACAAAGTGGGACTTTGTGTAGGTGTAAGAAACACCTACCATTATATTCAATATTTGATTATAGTGAAGCATCTATTATTGGGATAAATAAACAATCATAATAAGGAGTTTGTCTTTAAATCAATCTTTTTAAAGTTATTTCATAACTTTTTATATGCATTATTTTCATGTAAGTGGTTTATGATTTCTAAGTTAAACCATAATAGATCCATCAATAGTAGTTAGAAATAATGGTTAAATTCTATAAGGTTTAAAGTCTCAAAGAGAATTGGGAATTTGGTAAAAATATGAAATACTTGGTTTACCCCCTCCCCGCATGTGTCTAACCCAATCCTAAGTTGAATTTCACATAGTATAAATATTTATTACACAATGAAAAATAGTTGGTTCCATATGCAATGTTTTATGTTTCTTATTCCCTTCTCAAATGTTCAATGATATCACAAAAAAATTATGCACTATAAGATAAATATTTTTTTAATGTTCTATAAATTATCTTTGAAGGTTTAATTGGGTTTTATGATAGTAAAATTATGTTATCTAATTGGTCCATAATGTGTTATGTTTGTAAAATAATTTTATTTGGGTACACATTATTTTTAGTACTTCTAGGAAAATAAACTTCCCAAATTTCATTTATATAAAAATACTTTTCATGTAACATTTTGATAAAATGTTTATAAAACATTTATAAAAAACATTTGACATAACATTTTCATACATGAACAATTCATGGAAATTTTAATATATAAAATGTTAACATAGTATTTGGGGTGATTTTTTTACATAACATTTGGTACATGAAATGTTCATATAATATATGTTACATGTGATAATGAAGATAGGGTTTCTATGGTGTTTCATTAACTAGTGATAGGCTTCCCCTATGTGGGATGGCCAGGAGCTCAAACCCTCCTTTTTCATTTCTTTTTTATATTTCCCTAGATAAATACTCTAAGGTGAAGGCTACCTAAAGGAATTTCATCCCATTAATGAAGGATAAATCTCAAACAATAATATTATATATCCTAATTTAATCCAATCATCCTTGAAATATTTTTGGTCTTCTAATTGAAAATCTAAATCCCTAAGTGTATGAGGATGTTTTTTATCATCATTAATTTGTCACTTATCATGAAGTTCGGGAAGGGGAATTTTTCAGTTGATGATGTTGATTGACATGTTAATTTTGAGATTACTCTTATCAGGACTCTTCAAATTGTGACTAGATTCACTCATCAAAAGGATTTATCTTATTATTAGTCATGGCCAAGTAAATCCTTTAAATTTTATTGATCAGTCTTACATCATTGGTGTCTAGATGTGAATTATAGTAGGGATTCATCTTTTACAACAATATGATTTTTTCTATTGGTGTTACATCTTTCATTCCACAATAATTCGATACCCAAGATTTTGGTAACCCCATCAGAAATTTTCATTTTGTTGATCTAAATTCACAAACTGGTAAGTTCCTTCTTCACGATTGTCTATGGGTGGAAGTTTATTTCTATAAACCTATATTATAATACATGTGGTTTTTGTTTAGGGGATGGTTTCTATTTCAAATAGAACATCATCTATGAAAATAGTTTAGACTTATTTTGAAGTTGAAGACTCTTGGGTTATCACAACTCGAGCTACTGAAGAAATATAAGTCCTTCAAAATTCAACAAATCATTCATAGGGGATTCCATTGGTGGCTGATGGGATTATATTTCATAATAATTGGTATTAGAGGGGAAAGATGTTGTTTATATAACAGTCATTTATTGTGATGGCCCTTCAAAGGATAAATCCAATTGCGGTGCTTAAACTAAAAATATTAGAGAAATATATGAGAATTAGACATAATGTCTATGGTGTAAATAAATTATTATGGTTTTATTTATACTTTTCAAGATAAAAATAAAGTGTCATCTGTATTGCCTAAGATAGAATGTTTTCATGCATCAAATAGGGGTGAAAGGAAAAAAGTATGGTTTCTCTGAGAATTATTCACCCCATTAAGACAACAGTCCACTTATAAAAAAGGAATTTTCAGGCTATCACCCAGTAGGAAAGGAAAGTAATCATGTAGTTAATTCTATACCAGTTATTTATACTTATCCTATAATTATTGAGTAGAATCTAAACACCATTGGGGTGGCCTCTCAGGTGTAAATAAAACTGATTGTCGATTCTCAGTATAGTTCTAATGTTTTACAATCAGAGGAGGATAGAATTATTCAATTAAATTATGATTGGTTGGCTGTAGCTCAAGAATGTAATGTTGATGGGATAATTGGGAAAATTTTAGGATATTATTTGAAATCTCAGAAAAAATGATCCAGGTTTCAATATTTTTGGATCCCACTTCATATATTATAGTAGTGGAGGATATTTTAGATGTATCACTCACAATATAGGATGTCGTAAAATTTAATGGAAATCTTATTATAATTGAAAATGAGAGTGAAAACATCACTTTTTATGTTCGTTTTCCATATAAGGAGGAGTTTTAAGCCCGAAAATATTATCGCTCACATGATAATAAGAAGAAGAATGTATGGGGGAGTGTGGGGTTTCATTATAGTTATAAAAAACAAATCCAGTCCTAGAAATTATTACTATTCAATGTAAATACTATTACCACATATTTATCTTGAAAATAATTGGCCTCATTGGATGTCGACATTTTCGATAAAGTAAATGAAAATGTTATTACATCTCCCGATTTTTTTAAATATGGGTTTTTAAGGAATGGCCCTGATGTGACAATCATTTTATTTTGATCTAAGGATTTAGTTGAGTGTTCATTTAATTTTTCGAAGGGACTCATTATAAAATGGAATCAGTTCTGTAGATTATGTTTAAACATATGGAAGTCTCTATTTGATAATCGATTGAAATGAATGTAAATGTATCTTGATGTTCTACTGGAATGGTTCATTTCTCATAAAATCAATTTTTATTGAGTATTGTCATGTAGAGATCAAATGTTTTTTCATTTTCAAGATTCAATTTCAAGTGATAAAAATTTATAGGTTTCCTTGCTTGAGTGGAAAGTTAAATGGGATCGTTTCTCTAAGTCCATCATGGTTTTCTGAAATTTAATTTTCTTTTAATTTTTTTATCCTTTTTTTAGGAAAGATGGCCTTGGGGGGTTATTATTATTGTTTTCTAGTTTTATGTACTTTTTTTAATTTCACCTACCTTTTAGAATTATTATTTTTTCCTTTTTATAAAAAAAAATATGTTTCATGTGATCCTTTAACTTTGAATATATATTTTTTATTTCCTATGATATATATTTTTTAATTTACTTTTGGTTTATGTTATAGTTAATGTTTTTTTATGTATCTAACTTATTATCATGATTTCGAGTTATACTTATTGTTTTATAGCCTTCAAAAGTGGAGTATCTAACACAAAACATGTTTTATGTATTCTTTTTTACATTTCATAAAATTAAAAAATATTTTATTTTTTCGAGATATTTAAATTTCCAGTACTCTAATTTAAATTTTAATGATATTCAATATGTAATTTATTATTATTTTTTGTGGTTTATATTTTATTTTTACAAATGTTTATGCATAGATACAAAACATGTATTTGTGGTTTTCCATCATGTTAACTCCTTACAAATTATTTTGTGTTGAATTCTTTATATATTATTTGATTTTTTATAGTTTTTTGAGTATTTAAATGTTATGATTTTTTTAATTTTTATAAAATACGGAATTTATTTTCAGAAAAAATAATTATTGATTGTTTAAATATTTTAAATTGATTTTTAATTTTTTATTAATTAATAAATCTAAACATTTAATTTTAATAAATGCTTAGTGGATCCATGATGTTTGTTTTGGAAAAAATAACTTTTTAATCATGCTTATTTTGGTTTTTTATAATCAGTAAGTATTTTTATTTTTTGGATTTATTAGTAAATCTATATATTATATAATATTCTCTAAATTAAGAATTGTCTATATAAATATTTTCTTAAAATGATGTATGAATAAATGTTAAATTTTCTAATTTAAATAAATAATTCAATAAAAATATTATGAAAAATAAAATTCTTATTTTCACAAAGAGAGTCATGCAATGAATGCATCCTCCAAGTTAAAAAAATAATTAATAGTTTTTTAAAAATAATAAAAAATTATTTATTTTAAAAAATGAAAATCACTTTTTTATAATACATGATAATTAATTATTATTTCTATAGAAACATAAACAAATTATTTTTTATTTTTCAAACAAAAAATGTAAACTATTTATTTGAAAATATTACATTTATTTTAAGATATTTTTTAAAGGAACTGTGGAATATTTATATTTTTTCATAGGTATGAAAGTTTTATTTCAAGAAATACATAAAAAAATATATTTCATATTAAATTATAATTAACTAATAAATATAAAAAATGTATTTACTTATAAGCCCAAGTGAAAGAATAAAATTGGGTGGCTCCTTAAATTTTATTTTACCAAAACAATCATCTTTATGAATCCATTTAAAATTTAAATATATAAATATATTTATTCCAAATATAAAAATTGTTTTAAAAAAATATCATTAAATTTCAAAAAAAATTACACGTTTAAAAATAAAATAAACTGTATAAAAATTAATAAATAATACATAATAAAAATGATATATAATAGTATTATTTACAAAAAAACATAAACACTCAAAAAAATTGAAAATATAATATTTTATTAAACATATGACTTTATATTTTTACGCTATAAAATATATTTTTCCATTTTTAATGTAAATTTAAACATAAACTTTCCACAAAAAACATAAAATAAAAAAAAAATTGTAAAAAAATAACAAAACATAATAAATATGACACCAAATGTGAATGTTTACAACATGACATAAATTTCAAATGACAATTATTATGTTAAAACATTATTTTTTACTGAAAAATTACTATTATTGAATATGATATTTTTTTGAAAGAATGACTTTTACAAAAATCAATTTAGAAGACAGTTATCAACTCTATAGGGAGGGTTATAGAAGAGATGATGTTTTTAGAACTCACCCATTTGTTTAAAAGTACATTAGCAAGAAATTCAGCCTCCCAAAAAACATGAGTAATAAAGTGATTAATTCTTGAGAGTGCTTCCAAAAATTTCATCTAAAAGAGTTGTTACTTTCCAAGATAAATTTGAGTAACCAGGCTTAACCACTCGTACTATTATAGTAGAGTCACATCCAAATAATAAATTGTTCCAAACTCTTTGTTGTTCCATATCAACCGCTTTGAAAAGGATGAGAATCTCTACATAAATATAAGAGTCTAGACCAAAAGGACCATAAATACAACCCATAATGTGCCCGATATGGTCTCTAAAGACAACCCCAAACCCAACAAGATTGGGATTACCTATTTAAGCACCATAAATGTTACATTTAATCCATAGAATGAGAGGATAATTCTATATGAATTTAAGTTTTCCTTTCATAGGAAAATATTTACCTGAAATATCAAATTGTTTTTGGATAGAAAATACATTAATTGAATTATTATAGTGGTCACTTTATATCAGTTTGGCATCCCAGACAACCACCAAGATTTGGGACATAGAATATTGCATATTGATTATAGGATATCCATGTTTACTCTTATTTATGGTATCCCATATATTGTAAATAACCTCAGTATAAGACATTGTATGTAGACTGATCATTTTCTATCAAAGGTGTATGTTACAACAATCCTCAATGAAGTTTTGTACATAATCAGTGTACGGTGGACATATTTCAAATCAATTGAAGTTCATCTTCCATAAGGTTGAGGTAGTATTGTAGCTGAGGATGATATGGTTGATATCCTCTTTATTTTGGTGACACAGATTACATCTAGAACATTAGAAGAGGCCAAATTCTTGACGAGAATCATCCACCATGAGTTTAGAGAAATAAATTCTCCAAATCTGAGTGAGTATAGTTGGATTCATCCACTTCTTATTAAAAATTATAATCCAATTATGTTCATGTCCATGATTTATATGATTATAATAAAGTTTTGAGTTTAACATACCGTTCTTAAAAGGTTATCAAATCATGAAATCCTCCGGGTAAATGAAATTCTGGTTCATTACAATATATTTAACCTCTTTTCGTAGGTTTTCCAAGCTGGTCATTTTATCTTTAATAAAGATGTTGTGATTGATCTCTTGATTATGAAAATTAATGAGATCCACAAGAGGTATACATGTCTAATTCTCAATCCAAAACATCAAAGAATAGTATTAATTTACAATAAAATTTGGATGATTGTAAAATTAAAATTATAATTACATTCTTGATTAAAAATAAAACATAGTTTGTTCATGTAACAACAAAAATTTAAAATTTAAAAAATGTAAAAAACAAAAATGGAATAGAATATGTCTTTTTTAAAACATGTTTTAATCATAAAAAAATCACACATAATATTTATTATTGTTAAACATACCACATTAAATGCATATAGAATAAAAATTTTAATCATAATTTTAATGAAAATAGAAATTTAAACAAACTATACAAAAAATAATACAACATATTCATTTATAAAAATAAAATATATATCTAAATAAAAATAAGCACATAACATGTTAAAAAATCATAGAATATATTTTATTTCAAAAAAAGAATATTCTTTGTTACAAACATGTAACTTTAGATGATTAAAATAAAAAAATATATAATTAAAATGTTAATGAAATTTTACACATAGACTATTTATTTCTAGTTTTCTTCAAACCCAAAGTTTTGTGTCAGAAAATTATAGGTGTTTGGTGCATCATCATCCATATAGATACCAAATCTCTAGGAGATAAAGAATATAAACACTCAAATGAATCAATTTCTGCCTCAAAACCAAACCAGATGGTATAATAAGAATAGATAACCAAGTTTAGCATCAACTACCTCAAACCGAGGACTATGGGTAAAAATGATTATAGATAACCACATATGTCATCGTTAGACTCTGTTACAACCAAAATTTGTGTCTTGGATTTTTTATCAATTGAAGTTAGATTTGATCAAAATATATGATGGAGTTATATCAAATAGAATGATAAATATGATAACATACTTCTATATAGTAATATGATCATGGTAAGGAATTGGAAAAGAGTAAGATATGAATGCAATAACTTATGGAAATTTCATATGAAAAAGAGTATGATAAATCATGATCCAGAAAATACATGGTATTTGGATAAGTGTGTGGTTATTCATGAAAGAATAAGATTAGAATATTTGAAGTCACCAAAGTGACTACATTAATCCTATGATAAAGGGAAATGTTAATGAACATTGATGTATTATCATGGAAAGGCTGAGTAAGGAATGAAATATGTCAGAACCTAAGTTTTTAATGAAAAGAATAATGGATTGAAAGTGTTATTTGGAAAAACATTATTGAAAATTATTGTGTTTCTTGTTTGTAAATGGATCAAAATTAAGGATCAATGATGATATTTGACATTGGCAGAGTCTTTATGGTGACTGTAGAATTCTAGAAAATCACATATTTACATGTGATTAAAATTTATTTTTCAATAGTGGTGTAATATTAAATTGAAATTTAAGATGATAGTGTATTATTATAATTTTTTAAATGTATATGGCCATGTATGATTAAAATGGGATTCTTAATTCTTCTGTAAGATTAGTATAGCACTCAAATAATCTTTCTTATGGATACTAAAAAGGTTTAATATTAAAACATAAAAGTAAATTGTTTCATCAACATGATATGTATGAGTATCTCCAGAGTTTCAAAGTATGTAAAATATTAAAACCATAACTAATGTAATATTTTCAACCATCATATAAGAATAATATGATCTTGCATAAGAGTCAATAAGGCTTACATATGTGTTTTTTGGATCTACATAATATTTACTCAATGTTATGTATAATTTATTTATTTATTTTCAGGATAATTTTTCAAAGTATTCTAGACTGAATTTTTATGGATATTTAAATGGAGAAAACATGGATAGTGCAATAAAGACCTATTTTAAAGAATTAATATGAGAGAAATGAGATATTTGATTGAATATTAATTTATAAAAACATATAGAGTTCATTATGGGACATTTTACTCAATTTATTTGGAAGAATTTGAAGACCCATTTCATGGGTTACTTATAGTGCTTTAACTTAGAGAAAATTAGGGAGGTATTTTAGAGAAAATATAGATTCATACATTATAGAATTATCTTTGACCAAGATTTATTATGAAAATGGTGAAAATTATAGAGATTAATGTTTGAACAAATAGTGATAATGTTTCCATGTTTATTATTAACATTGAAATATGCTCATAATGGAGTATTTGACAAGATTTTTTTTTTTAAATGTCAATTAGGGATCAATTGAAAGAAATAAAAAATATTTTTTTTGTGATATGGTTGATCATAAAAAAATATTTTATTGTTGGAATATATATATTATTATGGTGGTGAGACATGGTATGATGAATTGGTAAAAACCATAGCGATTAATTTCAGGTATTGACTATGAACATACTTTATTTATTTAGATTCTATGGAAGGAAACAAAGTAATGAAAAAAGAAAGAAGCCTAGAACATACATGACATATCTGGTTCTTCAAGATATAGATTCATACATGGAATATCATTTATGCATTCGAGAAAGTATTAAAGGTGGAATAATACAAAGATATCGTGAAGTTTTATTTCAAGACATTGGATTAACTCTCTTAGAATAGATTTTCTCAAATCCTGATTACAACCCAAGGAGTCAGTGTGAAGATGACAACATAGCACCAAATTTAGACACCTTGTTACATATATATATGTTTTATTATATTTACTTTTTTAGTGGTCTTCAAACCCGAATCATGTGTATTCTTCTATAAAGTGGTTAGTGAAGAGATGGAGAGAGGAATTTACCCTCAGTAGGAATTTCACCACCCCTAAATCGTCTTTAAGGGAGTTACCATTGGAAAGGGGTTCCATTTATTTAACATTGTATGCATTAAAAAGTATATTAAAGTGTATTTTGATACACTGACACTTCATCATGTGTATAATCATTATATGTATCTTCTTTGGGTGAACATCATAAAATTATTGTGTTTATGGGGGTTTTACTTTATACCTATACTTCACATATTCAATATGTATTCATTTTATGGATAGATAAATTGAAATGGTTTTCTTCTTACACTATCACATGATCTTATAATGAGTTAGAGTTAGAGAGATAAATTTTTAACATGTCAACACCCTAATTCACCCCCTATTAGGGTGTCTTGGGTCACATATAATAACCTAATGGTCCTAATAATTTTTATTAGAGACTAAATATTTTGAATTATATTTTAATCTATCAAATACATTTTTAAGGTTTGTGTATTTTACAGATCTTGATTTAAAGCCTCATGTTCTTTTTATAGATATAACTTTAAAACATGAAATAAATAGATGATTCATTATATATAGGCTTGTGATGATGATTCCATGGAGTATATAAATCATATGTTTATCTAGGAGTAAAATGTGAAAGATTATTTTATGTAGATTCAAATTTGTTTCTAAATTCTATGTTTTTAGATATATAAGAAAACTTTTTACTGTGCTGATAATTTTGAAATATGGGAAAAATTAAAGGTGATATTTGGAGAACTCATGAAATGGAAATTTTTATGGTTCTCATAAGTTTTGAAGTAAAATTTAGAGATACATATTTATTCATGTAAATATCTACAGAAAATTTTCTTATATAAAAAGGTAAGAAGAAGACAAATTAAAGGAATAATATCTAAAAAAATATAGACACTCCCATTAAGTTGAATAAAATAGTTTCAAATAATTTATTTAATTCTATAAATACATCATATGGTTCTTTAAAATAAGTAAATTTATATTCACCCTTGGTGATGAAATGTAATAGTGATTCCATTGAAGAAGAAACAACAACATCAAGTTGTTGATCTATAAAATGTCCTTGTAAAAAATAAAAGAAGATATAATACTTACAAGAACAAATTGATCAATTATAAGTTATCCATGAATTGGATCTTTCATTAATAGGATAATTTATTTTAGAGGAAAATAAATTGATACAAGAGTATTTTTCCTTAGAATAATCAATAGTAAGTATGAGTATAACAATTAATGGTCAAAGTGTCTTACATAAACAACTTACACATGAGGTGAAAGGTTAAATAGACAATGAGAATGAGTTTATGTCTAACATGAACCCTCACAAGACACAACTTTAAGAGAGGATAAAATCAATCAAAGAGGATCATAATAGAATAATTATGTTGACTAATTAATTAAAGAAGTTGTATTTGAAAATCAAGTAGCTTGAAAGGAAACTAAAATACTCAATGGATAAAGGGTAGTTAGAGACCCCTCACATGATGATATCAATAAGTAGATTTGGAAAAGAAAAAAATGGAATTATTGGCTAAAAAGAAGGTTCTCACTAGATCTGATGTAATATTTCTCAAGTTATTAATAAATAATTATTAATATGGATTTTTCAATACAAAAAGGATGTGTGTTTTGAAGCTAAGTAGCTTGGAAAAGAAAGGAAATTTATTATAATATATCAACCATAAAGATATATCATGAGGTGTGAATTTTTTTGTTGATATTTTATTTGTTCTAACCATATCCACATGGAGAGGTCTTATTTCTTGAGAGGTCATAATAGTACTAAAAGGAATTCTAACACATTGATATTAAAGTAGAGGAGAATGAAAAAGTATGAAAATTATTTCATACACAAAACAAAATAGGTTATTAAAAGAAAAAAATGATGGAAGGCAATGAAGTGTGCATAAATCACCAATGGTTTCTTAGTAATAGAATACATAATATATAAAGTATAAGAAAATACAAAGACTGAAAGAACATATAGTCTTATTTGTGAGAAATAAATATTTATTCTTGATGAAAAAATCACCAAAGACAAATAAGTTTTAGTTATCCATAATTTTGTTCAAAGAGGATAAGGCATAAAACAAGCCTAAGTGTGTTCTTAAATTCCACTATAAGTAAAGAGAGGAAAACCAGAAGAGTATCCCTCACTTGGAGAAGCAAATATAGATAATAATTAAGTGATGATTTATAAAAAGGATAATCTTGTGTCGGTGGGGTTAATATCTCAATAGTGTTGAATTAAAATCTAAATAATTTTGAGGATTCATACGCAAATATATGGGAAGATTATTTTAAATGTGGTATCACTAAAAATAAAACCATAAAGAATTCATGGATGTGAGATTGAATCAAAGGGTTTGTTCACCAAGACTATACACATTTCTCAAAATGAGGATAATAAAAAGATTACCCCTCTTTGTAAGTATTTAATTATAATAATCAATGTTTAAGTGTTATAGGTTTAAGGGAGAGATATGATCTGTGGGGTGTGTGTATTAAAATGAATGGATAAAGAAATTCATGTTAGATTTGAATAAGACATGTGGTATAAGTAGGACTTGGTATTACATGGGGTGTTAAATTTTTATTTGAAAATTCAATTAGTATCTTTAAAAATATATAAAGTTGAAATTGGAATTAGATACATACAAACTAGGTCTATATATTGAGGGAGTAGGAAAGCTAGATGGATCCCCAAAAATTATCTAGGATAAATCCATATTTAAATTTTTTTAGACTAATAAGTGTATTATTTTATTTTTAAGAAACTTAATGTCATGAACCACCACCACTGGAACCTATCCTAGATCAATAATGAAGATGAGTGTGATCAACAAAACCTTACCCTAATTGGACATGCGTTGGAAACTAGTATTGAGGACATGAAAACACACATATGAGAGACATTACCCTTATAAATTCTGGGAACATAAAATAAACTACTCATAAACTCTATATAATAGCAAATAATTCCAATCTATAATTTATGAAAATATCACAAAAAAACTATCCCTACCAAATAAAATACGAAAACTCAACTCCTATAACAGTGGTAACAACAACAATCATAACCTCATCAGGAAAATATAGTCGAGCTTGATCACAAAATACATCCTATAAACCTATAAAATAAATTATTATATATAGGGGTGAGAATACAAGTATACTCAATAGGACCCTCCAAAAAACCTTTGGTGAGAATGGGGAATAAGTATACTATTGATTTAGTAAATAAAAAAATAAAGCCAAGAAACACCTATGTCAGGTAAACTATCACTCAACCTCACCAGTTCTCACTCATCCAATATCATATCCAAGTACAGTCACATTGTATCAAAATAATATATGTCAAGAAGGTATCCTGTATCCATGTCCCCACTGATCTGGTCACTCTCATGCCTCAACAATATATCTATTGTGCTTTAGTCCCCTCTATATCCATGAATCTTCATAACCACATACCACATCACAACCAATACCACATATCTACAACAACATACCACATATTAATATCAAAACCACCCATCACATCCTCATCATAGTATGGTAACATGAACATAGAGGACATCAACCTCACACCCACCTGTTTTCATGAATGTCCCCCACCATGTAATCACATCAAAATCAGTGTCATCCAATATATATTTAAACAATAAACACTACCAATTAAAACTATTATATATATATTCCTAAGTCCTCAAGCCATCAAAACTAATATTATATCTAAGGGAAGAGTGGGGAAGAGGGAGAAGTAAAAAAATCATTCTCTCTACAACCTAGATATTAGTAAGAAACCCATAACCCAAAAACATATGGTTATCGGTAAGGTTATCTAACATGAGTGGAAGTTTGTAAGAAAAATCATAAAGATTTAAGATATATAATAGTCACAAACAGTCCCAACCTAAGGGATCACACCAAACCACACTATTATCACCCACAATAGCCAATGCATCACTATTACCACTTGCTAAAAATAGTTTTCATCACTACACCATAAACCAACCATATATATGCACAAAAGGAAGTTATAAAAATATTACCAACTTCTCATTTCATTATAAAATCTTTATATTCTATATTATTTGATTACAATGACACCATTTACATTTAAGTTTATTTATTCCTTCCATTATTTATCATTTTATAGAATTTATTACACAATTAAAAATTTATAAAAACCACCCAAATTCGTATATTTAATTTCAACCCATTCAATAATCCTATTTTTTATTTAATATGTTCATTATCTATTATTCAATAGTGATCTATATTTTCAAATTTATTAGTCACAATCATTCCATCCATCACCATTAGTCATTTAATAGCCCGTCTTTTATCATTTACAGCCCATTACACATTATCGATTTTATTTATTACAACCAAATTCCATGCCACTGGGAAACTATATCACAAACCCACAATAACTAATCCCATAAATACAATAATTATCACATGTCTTATAACAAAAAAAACTACAACCATCTTGTTTCCACATCAACCATCTATACTAACACTATAATAATCTCATAACAACCCATTATCCACTACCATAGTAATATAGAAATCTCATATCCCCAACCAGACACTATAAATAACCAATACCCCTCTAATAAATATGATAATGAAACCAAATACATCAAAAAACAAGGAAAAACATAGAAAAAATCCACACCAAACAACCTATTTTTAATCATTCTTCTATATTCATCAAACAACATAAGTATAAGCAATGTTACTAGAATTATAGATTACCATGTTTACTATATTATTACCATCTTTACATGATTAATATTTTTCTGAAAGGTGATTCAAACATGTCAAACACACTAAACAAGGACTATACAATAGTAAACACCAATCAAGAATCATAAATATAAAAAAACAACATGAAAGTTTACAAAACACATAAAAATCATCCTTATCCCTTTACAACTCCATTAGTTTTATTCATTATCCTAATTTGATTAATCCATACCATTTACCCAATAAGAACATAAATATTATTAATCAACATTCACACAAAAATAAATAAGGATAATTATTGAATCCCCTACCTCAAGGAAGTTTCAACAAGTAGTACACAAGAACGATAAGGATTAGATGGTCACACCATTAAGAACCCACAATGAAACCCCAAAAAACTTATTCACATTAAAATCCCATCAACCACATAGCCCAATATCACAAAAAAATAGGAAAATCTATTACCACAACCTACCCAAGAAGATTAATCATGGATAAAATGAAAATAAAAGGAGACTAAACAACCTTGGATCACAAGGATTCATTCTCCTGAAGTCAACCATTAAAACAATTCAAAGGATAGATAAATATCTCTAAATATGCACCACTAATCACCTAGGATTTTATAAAGTTCAATGGTTTTAGAAGAAATCCAAATGTGATTTTGAATTTGTAATCACTTTATAAAAATCGTAAGTCATGGAATGTAAAGGCTCTACATTCTGCAATGCAGACCTGATCTAAAAAACATAGTGTGATATCCCCTATATTGCGTGGGACAAACTGATTTAATACTAATTCATATAATAAAGTCAAAAACTCAACCAGGTTTATCACATAAAAATTCTTGAACTCCAATATATCATGATGTGTTCTATGACCTTCTACCCATGAACCCTAAGAACCAAAAGAAAAACAATGGTGCAGGGAAATGAATCATGGAACAACAAACCGAAAATAAGAAACAACTGAGAAACCGAGCACTTAGAACTCCATGGAAGAGGGTTCAAAATCATTCCAAAATGGAACTAATGTAAAATTAACTTATGATAAATTCAAAAGTATATAATATTAACAACAAAACACCCCATGAACACCATGTTGAAACCAAAATGACCAAAACAACACCAAACTCATGTAATATTAACATAATAGCCTTCAAGAAAGATAAACATAGAGATTCTATATGTAATAATTACCACAGAACATCACATCAGGAAAAATATCCCTCACACTGTAAATAGAATTATACTCTAATATAGAGAAACCCATAAATATCACATCTCCTCTACCATTCTACAATACGAAAACCACACCATGTATGACAACCCATGTATTTTAAATACTTTATTTCTTGATTTTCTACATAAAGATACACATAATACAATCATATAAGATATAGAGGCATAGTGTATTAGAGAAATTAGATACATAACTCCATAACTTAATCAATGATATAATGATTTTATTTAAATATCCTTAACATGCTCTTGAAATTTCATTACCCTTCTAAAACTACATGAGATAACTTGAGGACATACATAAGAAAGGGTTGAGCTATAAATCCCAGTAATGGAATAATAAAAGAATATCATAAGGTAAAATAGTAAATGTGAGTTCATAGGCATAACATGATGACAAAGAGATGTGATAATAATAATCATTAACATAAAATTGTGGTATAAGATGATACTATATTGGTAATATAAGAGTGTGACAACAACACGAAACAAAACATCATAAACATAAGTCAAGGATAACATCCAAGAAAATATAACATAGTGTTATTAGGATAACCTCCCATGAACCATAAATTATATATCATGATATAGAAACATTACCCATTAAATTGGAGGGATATATAATTCTAGGGCCACCAGTCACATAAATATCTTGAATAAGTATTTGTGTGCCACACATATCATACATCATAAGAACATTTTTAATCACTTTTATCACCAATGTTAAAGAGTGTAGGTTATATACATAGAATTAATTAATCAATTAATGATACGTAGATATAGTATAATACTATTAAGTGGAAATTGGGATGAGTATTCACTGAAAAAAAATGTTTGGTATAGAAAATGAGAGGATAATTTCAACAATATAATGAGTGTGCATATAGATTCATTTAATGGTTTAATGAGAGTGAAGGGGGTATCTCATAACTTATAAATCATAGGATAATAATAGGAAAGTTTAAAAACATATTAAAACATGAAAAATATGAAATAAAAAGACATAACACAAAGAAAGTGATTTGATAAATATAAGAGGGAGAGAATCCTCTACCTTGAAAGGGTGATTCTAAATGCTTAGGAGGAGCTTCTTAAGTTTTTATGGGAGAAAATTGAGAGGGATATATAGAGAGCGAAATTTAAAGTAACTTCATGGTCAAATGGTTTCAATTGAAGAGGAATGAGAGGTTGGGTGGATATTTTATAGCAAATGAGAGAAGATTTCTTCATTAATTTTTGAAGTTAGGTTTTGGAATCTATATGATAAGATGATCAAAACCACAAACCTTCTCATAGTTTTCCTAATTTTTTCTAACAAATAAGAGTTTTTTTAAATATTTTATATATAAAAGAACTTAAATCCTTAAAAAAATACCCTTGGTGATGTTTAAGTAGTTCATGTTTTTAAAGAATTTATTTTAAAACCTTAAAATGTAATATAGGTTTTAGAGGATTCATTAAATATTATAAAATTTATAAAATAACTTTAAAAACAAATTATTTTAAAGGTTAAATATATATTTGATCATTTATTGCTTTTATATAATTTATTACATCACTTCTTGGCTATTATTATGTCATAATACATGCCATATATTTATACCATATTTAATTTTTTCCCAAAAAAATCGATCATCTCAGAAAATCATGAAAACTTCACCATTGGATAATTTAGTTGTGTTGTTTTCAAAAATAATTTCAATTTTATCAAAATAATTTTCTATATATGATAATTTTCACTTTTAAATAAAAATCCTTGTTTACTAAAAAATACTACTTTTTACGATATTAACCATATTATAAACCTTATAAAAATTATATTAGAATTCATAAAATTATAATATCATTTATATTTAAATAAAATTGTTTAATAAGAATATTTTATTTAAATAAAATTTATTTAAAAAAATTGAATTTATCAAAGCAGTGTCTTAATTGAGATTATTTATTTCTTAAAAAAATATTTTGATTTCTTGGTCTCAAAATATATTTTTTATCAAAAACATTATATAATATTTGTTAAAATTATAATAAAAGGGGAAAAATATAACAATTATTTCATTTAAAATATAATATAAAAATTCATAATGCTAGGGTCTAGACATATAACCCATTATTACACCAATATATTCTTTAAGGGTAAGGGGTGTGATGTTGACACTTTCCTAGGGTGGTTCAGAAAACATGGTTTTTGTTATAATCTTGTGAAGCTTGAAATCCTTCCATAAATTTTTTATTCATGATTTAGTTATTGAATCATGACTTGGTTTTGGTTAAGGAAAAATCCCAATGATGGCATCTCCCTTAGATGCTCTGATAAACAGGCTTTATATGGTACAATCTGACTGTTCGAGGTCATTTCTTCTTTCTTATATGTCAACTGTATTTTATCACAACCCTTAATATATACTTACCATAATAGTCTTTGTACAATTAATATACTATAAATGATTATAATTCTTAACGTTATTTTAAATCCAACAGTATATGAATAATAAAAATTCAAAATAACCAATGTATTGCATGTGTTTTATATAACTTTGTTACTTAAAAAGGAATTTATTCATTTGATAATGGAATTTAATTTATAAAACATTGGGTCATTACATTATCCCCCCCCCCAACCCTTCAAAAATTTCCCCCTTTAAGTTTACTTTTATAAACTAAAGTAGATGTGGGTACGTATATTTCATCACCTCTTCTAGTTCCCATGTTACATCATTAAACCTATAGTTCCACTACAAGGGAACCACCTCTAGATTCAGTACACGTTAGGGGTATAGTATGTACTTCATTTAGAGGGATACGTAGAACAGATAATATACTCTAGATAGGCTAGGTGTTTGTGAAAGTTGATAGGACATGAATCTGATACAATTAAGGGTCTCAAAACCAACATCAGAAAACATATCCCGATTGTGACGGAAAACATATCCCGATTGTGACTTCAGATCATTCTGATTGTGACTTCAGAACATTCTGATCTATCTAAAAACCAACATCAGAATACCCTCTGATGAAAATATCCTCATCTCCTCCATACACCAGGAACATATCCATAGTTCTTATCAGATACTTTAGGATAGTCTTAACAGCGGTCTATGGTTGTTCTCCTGGATCTTCTTGATATCTACCTACCATGCTCAGTGCATAGGCAACACCAATATTGGTACATAACATGGAAGATGTGATGGATTTTATATCCAAAACGTATGGGATATTACTCATCCTATATTTCTCTTATTATTTCTAAGGACACATTTTCTTAGAAATATGTAGGCCATGTGAAACTAGAACCAATCCCCTCTTGGATTGTTCCATTAGAAATCTCTTTAGTATCTAGACAATGTATGTACCCTAACATAGTCTAAGCATCCTCTTGGATTTATCATGAATGATCTCGATCCCTAGAATTTAGGCTGCTTAACCTATGTATTTCATGTAGAAACACTTGTTAAACTAGTCCTTAACTAACTATAAGACCGGTACATCATTTCAAATAAGTAATTTGTCGTCAATATATACTATTAGGATAACAACCGCATTCCCATTAAACTAATTATAAAAAATGTATCACATTTGTTCATAATGAAATAAAATTCTTTTATGGCTTCATGAAATCGAATGTTCAATGACATGAATGATTTCTTTAATACAAATGTGGATTTATGAAACTTTCAAACATGTTTGACTTCACCTGGTGTCCCAAACCCTTCTGGTTGTGTCATATAGACATCTTCCTGAATATTCCCCTTACGAAATATTGTTTTGACATCCATCTACCAAATATCATAGTCATGGTAACCTGCTATGGAAATTTTGATTCTTATGAATTTAAACATGGAAATAGGAGAGAAGTTTTCATTGTAGTCAATTCCTTGATTTTTTCTGAATCCTTTATCCACAATCCTTTCTTTATAGTTGCTAACATGACCTTCCATGTCCAACTTTCTTTTGAACGCCCATTTGTATCCAACAGAAATTACATCAATTGGCTCATCCACCAGAAGCCAGACTATATTCTAATACATGGAATCCATCTCAAAATACATATCTTCTATCCATTTTATAGCTTCTGATATATCTAATTATTCCTTGTAGGACAAAGTTTCATCATTGTCCAAAAATAATTATTCACCATCCTCGGTGACTAGGAAACCAAATATCTCTCATTCCCTTACCTCTCTTGAGATCCTATGCAGTACTTGTGTCTATAGAACTTATTCCATGGGGAACTGTGGAACGTTTTCCTATACCGACTCCTATGTATCTTGAACATCAACATCGTTGAATTCAATATTTCTCCTACTATCCTTTGAGGATGTTCTCCCTATCAAGAAAGACAGATTGTCTGGTGAGAATCATTTTCTTTCCTGAAGGTTTGTACATGTAATATCATTTTTTTCCTTGGTATATCCTATAAAGATACACCTCGTTCCCTAGGGTGCTATTCTATTGCATGAGAAGGCCTTAATAAATGCCTCTCATCCCCATACACATGTGTGTGAAAAAATTAGTTTCTTTCCATTCAATAACTCGGAGGGAATTCCATTTTCCACCTTAGTTAGTACTCGGTTTAATGTGTATGATACAGTTTGTAATGCATATCCCCAAAAGGAAAATGGAAGATCTACATGACTCATCATCGACCTCACCATGTCCAACAAGGCGTGGGTTCTCCTTTCACTAACATCATTCCACTATAGTGTATAAGTAGTAGTGAGTAGAGATAGAATATTAGAATACCATTAAAGGTTGGTGAACTCTTGGTTTAGATATTTTCCAAATCGATCTGATTGAATCTTCTTTATCTTCTTACCAAGATAATTCTCAACTTCATTCCTGAATTCCTGAAATTTCTCCAAGGCCTATGACTTATACCTCATTAAGTAAATATATCCATATCTACTCAAATCCTCAGTAAAAGTAATTAAGTAAGAATATCCACCTTTATATTCTACTAGAAATGGTCCACACACATCTGTGTATACAAATACTAGAATCTTTATGGCCCTTTCACCTTATCCACTAAAAGGCATCTTGGTCATTGTACCTTGTAAACAAGTGTGACATCTCTCAAGTGATTTTAGCTCAAAAGTGTCTAAATAATCATCTCGATAGAAATTTTTCAAGCACTTTTCATTTACATGACCAAGATAGTAATGCCACAATTGGGTGTTGTTTGAGTCATGTTATATTGTTCATTGTAAATTTCTAAAACTTCGTTTTCATAATTTAATACATAAAAACCATAATTTAAATCCTTCATACCATAACATAAGTTGTTATTATAAAATAAACAAACCTTATTTTCAAACATGAAAATAAATCCATCCATATCAAAAAATGATACAAAAATTATGTTCAGGGTAAAACTAAGTACATAATAATAGTTATGTAAAACCAAAAGCATCCAAGTTGGCAACGAGAGATGGTAATCTCCAATGGACAACGTAGCCAGCCTCATGCCATTGGTAACTTAGAGATCCACCTCTCCTTTTGTAAATATTTCTAAATCTACTTGGTTGCTACATTTGAATATATATGTGATCCCCAAATGATGTATCTAATACCCAATGTGTAGAAATGGAAAGATTACACTCATTAAAAAATAATAATTTAGCATTCTCATACTTATGGGTGCAGTTCCTCTTCCAGTAGTCTAGCTTACCACATGAAAATCATACTTCCTCCTTTTCCTTGTTCTGCCTCTAGATCTTTCCCTTCTTGGAGGGATGATGCTCAGGGGATTTAGACCGTTTATAAATACTTTGTACCTTTGTCTTGTCCTTCCTTTTCTTATTCATGATAAGGACTGTGGGTTTTCCACTCCCCATGTCCTTATATACCTATCAAATTAATGTCCGACGTTTAGGTAGACTCTTCCCATTGTTTCTCATGTTGTAGTTGAAAATAAATTTGTATAAGGTTTTGGGTAGTAATGATAGAATGAGATATGTATGAAACTCATCCGGAAACATAATCCCTAAGATGTTCAGGAATTCAATGTAGTCAATATGCTTGACTACATGAGGCCCAGCTGGTGAAAACTCTCCTAGATTAGTTGTGAACTAAGTTATGGAGATCATATATCTCTCTTATCTTTCCTTCTCTTGATAGAGATCCTTAAGGTGAGAAGTCATGTTATACGCGTCCATGATTTCATGTTTCTTCAAGAGCTCATTAGACACAGCTGATAGCATGAAACATTAGACATCTATGGCATCATCCAAATGTTTCATATAGAGAGATATTTCTTAATCACTTTCCTCATTTCCAAGTACAAGTAGAACAGGCTCCTCCATCATGTAAAATTTCCTCTTATAGAAAAGGATTATATGTAAACGCCTATGTCACACCTGGAAATTGGTGCTAGTTAGAAGGTTTTCCTTCTCGAATATGGTTTATAATGAATGTTTGAGGTCATTTTTCTTTTCATTTCTACAAATTAATATGAGAAAAGATTTATTACATTATCATGATAAAACTAAGGCAAATAAATAAATTAATACTTATTAGTCTCCCACTATTTTATCAAAATTCAATATCCCTCACCATTGACTTCAAAATATTCTATTGAATGAATATTTTAGTGGAAATGATCCATATTCTCCTTCTCATTACCTCAACTGGGGTTGGTCAAGAAACCTGAAGGGTTTTATATAGGCATTCCAAATGCTAACTTCATTAACTGGCAGCTTCTTGATCCGCTGAGTGGAATCCCCAGTCCTGAAATCCTTTTATTTTGGATTTCCTTAACCTTTGTCTCTTGGTCACACCAAGTCCTACTATGGTAGTCAACCCTTGATGTGAACCAAGTAAAGTCAACCCAAAAACTTGAATTAGAATTCCCTGATAATTGAAATCACCCCAACTAGGGTTGGTCAAGCACATTGAACTATGGTTCGATTCTAACCAATATTATCAAAGGCTATACCGACTTAATATTTAATTGAGGGATTTTATCCTTTTATGTAAATTTCAATTTTATTATCGTTATTACATGATTGTTAATATTAAGTTGGATATACACAAGTGATTAACCATGTCTAAGATAATATTTATGCATAATCCGATCTAATTTTAGTTCTATCTTGCATGCTTGTTTAATTAATTAATTGTGTGATCATGACAACACACCCAAAATAAATAAAACATGCAAATAACAGAAATAAAATGAATGGAATGATCATGAACTTGTTCTATTTTTCAGTTTATCTAGCAGTTGATAAACTAACCCATGACCTAGGGGAGAAATACGTTGAACCTTTTGGGTTTGTGTTTACATCTTTCCACATATCCACCTTTGTATCTCCTTGGATTGGTTTCACCTTGGATCCTAACTTGAGTTGCCTCCACTATGTTGGGAGCTCCATCCATTACATATGATTTTATCTCACTCGCAAGTGAGGGGTTAAATGGGGTTTTATATAAAAGAATCCTTAGGCATGCAGGACATACATATTAATGATGATAAGACCTGCAGGCCAACAAATTTAATTTAAGTAAATAAATTAAAAGAAACCATACACATAAAAAGGTCCTAGTCTAGCTTATGATCATCCATAAATGCAACAATATTTACACATAAATAAAACTAGAATTCAATTATTTAATAATTCTTATTTAAGATAAATCATGCTCGAATAAATTAATTATCTTTAATTAATCAATTCTTTTATCTTAAACCCTTTTTTGGATTTCCTTGAGATTCTCATCCATCATAATTTTAAACAAATAAATTCATTTAAAATTTTCTTTTTACATAACTTGTACCTTAGAGGAAACTAGGTGAATTCTCATTCTTAACTACCCAATATGTAGAAATGAACATTACACAGATGTTAAATTAAACACACATACATATATATATAACACTTCTCATGTATTGTGACTTAGCTTTATGATCAAACCATGGTACATGTCACAAGGGTTTGTATAATATAATAATATGTCCTAATAGATCAGCATAATTTGGATGAGTACATGACATATAATTCCAACTACATAGTGTGTACTATTGTTCACCATCCATCAGAAGTACATGCTCAGGGATACAGTGTGTATATGTAATTCATAAATCCTCTAAGTACACAGTATGTCTAGTGGGCCACATGCCTTGTAGTATCCACGTTACATGGTCTCCAGTCAGGCAAGCCGTATACGGGGTACACGGTTCAACCCTAACCCGAAGGGACTACATGCGGTGTCCAGTGGGCCACTCAATGTGTAATCTAGAATCCATGTGCCACCTATTACTGGACAACACATAGTCCTTAAGTCTTATACAAAATCCAATGACATGGATTGGTTTGGCAGACCAGTCCCGATTCATTGAACCTTGATACACAACATGTGAATCCAACTACATGCCGTGTATTCTGGTGTTGTATGTCCAGGAACCTTTGCCACCTCTGAATGAGATCCTCTATTTTATTTTAATCAAAATTAAAAGAAACTATATTTTCTATGAGGTTAACAAGAAATGAAAGAGGAGAAAGAGATCTTGAGATTCAGATTTACAGAATCATTAACTTTAATTGAAACAAATAAATTATTAAATTCATAAATAATAAATGGAAAACTAAATAATTATAATCAAATATATGACCCCTATGACACCACTTGTAGGTTCTAGGTGTAATGGAATCATGTGGATGGGTGTACACAAATTTAATTATTCCAATAACAATGATCAATATGAGATTTGTCACGATGGTAAAATGCTAGATCTTTGTAATAGAACAAAGAAAGAAATAAAAGAGGGGAGTCATGAAACCATAGAAAGGATCGTCATATGTTGTTTATAATTAATTTAATTAAAAAACAAGAATTGCATTGATGTAATTATCTCTTCATTGATGCTTCCAATCACTATCTAATGGGATCCGTCATTGCGTCATAGAATCCATGTATAGGATTCCTCTATTGGTGATCCACACGTGATCTATGTATCTCTAGGCATCACAAAAGGGATCTCTGGGTGCTATCGCATACGAGACTTCTCTTGTAATTTCCACCTTAGATCACCTTGAGAGATTCTTCCAAAGTTCTCTCCTTGATCTATTGGAGGAAGATCTCTCTCATAACCAGAGAGTTTTCTTGGAGGAAAGTAATTCTTTTTTGGCTTGAGAGCTTTCTCCAGATCCATTGTGCATAACCGCAAAGAATGTATAGGATTAATGAGAATAATGTAATTGTGCTATATAATATTTAGAATAATAAAATAAAATAATTACTCAGAGGTATTTATTTATTTCATAAAAAGTACCCTTGTCTAATAATAGCGTTTGACTATTATTATTATCTGTTGACATGCACCAAGATAATTAAACCTAATATTATTTAATTAAATATATAATATTTTTTCTCACAAATCCCTAGAAAAAATACACAGTGTTTATATTAATATACACAATGTGTACTTTTGTTTTTACATTTTCTTTATTTCCTCCACCATATTTATTAGACCAAGAATAATGTCTATTTATTTCTCAAATAAATATCAATGCATTACTCGCTAATAAATTTATATTATTTTTCTGACAATATATTCTCTCGAATAACTAGTGTAAAAATAAATGCGATAAAAAATCCTTGAATAATTATTAAACTAAAATCAGGAATGATCATTATTCAACTTGTTAAATGAATATTTAACTGAGATACTTGGACACAATTAGTGTGTGACCCTCTAGGACTCTTTCTCAATGAAATTAGGCGGAGCCTACCTAAAGTACAAGGTTATAGTCTAGAGACACGCCAAGGCACCCATAGAGAAATTAGTTAATGTCGCAATGACATTTCACCTCATATGAATGCTTATCGTGTAAGGTAATCCCTTTGTCTCACTATCTAAAATCAAGTTAGTTTCATGCTAGTTCCATCAACCCATGTACTCTATTATGATTATTATTTTATTCACATAATTGAATTTTCCCATTTCTCACCATGGACATGGATTTATTTAGGCTATATCAATTCCATCAAAGGGAATGGGATATCAACTTCTATTATTGAACAGAAAGGAAAAAAATCCTTTCTCGAATTATCTATTAATGCAGTATTACTCATGACACACCTAATATATCAAACCTCGCTATGAATAGTGTTTATTTACAGTTTTTTCAGTACGTCTAAGTGTGCAAGTTGTAATACCCATTAATAATAATCTTAAAGTCTAAGGACCAATACACATGTCCATCGATAGGAACATCCAATGACACAATGAAATATAAATTTTCCACTGGTGGGTATTGTTCTCATAATATCCTCCTAGATATTACCAAGGGAACACACCAAGATAAGGTGCCTCAAAGTTTTATTAGGAATCTACCCTAATGGAATGTATTATTTGTGTCCCTCAAACAACACCATTCAGCCATAGAACATATATTCAAGAATAGTGTTATGGCGCTTCTAGGTTTTGATCATAACAGGGATCTGATATGAACCTTTGGTGAAACATCTATCCTTAGTGTAACACCCCGAGCTTCCACGATACGCTTCTCATTCAATAATGAAATAGCTTGCATTGAACGCAACTTCGAGTTCTAAAACACCGCGACAAATCAAAGTAGTCGTTATGAATAGTAATAACCACTTTTTAAAATTATAGAAATTTTATATTTCAAAATGGAATTCATTTTTGTATTCCTAATATCGAAATTAGCCTATGTTGAATTTTTGGTATTTTTCTGAGAACTTCTAATTTTTATGAATAGTGAAAAATACTTTAAAACAACTTTTTTAATCAAAATAATTTATTGTGATAAATTATACTATTTAGTGATTTTAAGGTATAATTAGAATATATTTTTACCATTTTATCCAATGGTGGTCATTAGAAATAATTTAACATTGAAATTGGACATAAACAATTGCCAATCTTTTGATATAAATTGTTTCTTGAAAACACGCTATTTGTCATAACAGCGGGAATTAATCATAAAATTAATTAATACAACTTATATGTTTGGAATTTTGTAAAATAGACATCATTTTTGAATTCGTAATATCAATTATAGCTTAGGGTGAAATTTTGGCATTGTTCTGAAAAACTTCAATTTTTGATGAATAGTGAAACCACTAAGTGGTAGTTAAATAACTGATTTTTCGTTTAAATGAAATATTACCACTTCTGTGATTTGATTTTCAAAAATCCGACATACATGGTTGTCATTAAGAAGTAAAATGTGGTTCAATGGGATAAAAATAATTTTTTGGTGAATAGTAACTTATTAAGTTTTAATCGCGATTAGTGGTAATTAGGGTAGTTTAAGGTATAAATAATACTTTAATAATATTAAATGACCTAGACACATGTCCCAACCTCATTGGTTGTGTCATGGCCGACCAAGACAAGCCATGGCCTAACTTGGGGACCCCATGGATCCACTTTTGTAGGGAAATAACATAAATTACTTTTTATTTAATGTTAAAGTGAAAATGACACTAACATAAATTGTTATACTAAAACAATTTTTAAGTAGGGTTACACAAGTCCAAATTTTGACTATAAATATTCATTAGAAAGATAAAAAGATTTCCTACATCATAGTATTTTTTTTATAATTTTTAGACATTAAATAAATTAAATTATTTATGACATCATTATGATGTGGCGATGACCTCATTATTTAACGATTTAAATAAAATGAGAAGATAATGCAAAATCCAAGGATTACACTTGTCCAAAACCAATTGGATGAGTGGATTTCGATGCCTTATCACCTTATACACGAATTCTATCAATGTGGGACCTTTTAAAACCGAAACACATTTTCAAATAATGTAATGTTCCTTTACTTTCCAAAAGTGCCCCTCCTCTCCTCTTATAAAAGGCCCCCACCTCTACCTCATTTCACACACTCTTCAAGCCATTGGCTCGGCCAACCCCTGCCCATTTGCTCTCTCCACATCCCTCTCCTCATCCTAGAGGATTCCCTTTGGGCAGAATCCTTTCAAAGGAAGCCTTTAGGCTCAACTCAAAAGGAGTTACACTTTTTAAGGTAATTCATTCTCTCATGTTCTTTTGTTTTATTTTGCTTCTCCAACCCCCTAAACTCTTTTTATTTACTTCTTTTGTAACAACACCAGTATCTTAAATATACTAGGATGTTGTTATAAGATTTATTTGAGCTACACTTCCACACAACTACATCAAATGGTTAAAGAACATAAGGTTTCCGTGGATGGCGAAATTCTGCCTCCCGAAACGATGATTGTTCAACACTCATTTAACACCTTCAAAGGTGGCCATTATGATGTCACTATTTTTATATATGATATATAATATGTTTATGTTTTCCTTAAGCTTCTGTTTTTTTCATTTTGGGCATACATTTATGGTTTCCATTATGGGTAAAACACGATATCTTCATTTTAGGAAGCGCGGACTACCGCCCCCTGAAAGTGATTTGATTCGTTAATACCATATGTGGGATGTGTGAAGGATAAAGTTAATGATATTATATATGTTATTATACTGGAATTATAATATACTCTCATATCATTATGATTCCATTCCAGAAAATATGAAATAGAAATGGAAGTAGCGTTCATGCGTACGTACGGCTTACCGTCTCCATGAACGGTGCATTTCATTTCTTACCTCTAAATGTGATGTAATATTATAAATGAATGTATGTACTGGATATATATGACATATATGATATCTACATCATGAATACCATTCTGGATATAATGAACCTTTGACCAAATTAACAACATGTAAGTGTAAGAAGCCTATTTTTGACTTAAGAACCAAATACCGACAAAATGAACATTATTAACTTAAATAATTACATAATGTTCATATCATTGTAATAAGTGATATAATAAGGATAATGAAGTTGAAAATGGTTCTTAATAAGGTATATATTAACTCTAGTTTATTATTCAGGAGGTTAAAGAACGGTTGAGTCAAGTCAGACACGAGGTAAGGGAACTTCTTAACCCAACTTCCATTCTTTGGGTTAATCTCCTACTTTCCGATTATGTCATGATATTATTATGTATTATTTTGTATTTTTACTTTCTTTATGTGTACCTATAGTGAATACACATAATAGATCTATTTTATTCTAAAAATGATCTTTTTAAGGACTTCGTCTCAATCACCATCCACTGAGACATATTTGGTTTTATACACAACTTTCTTTTATACGGTGTATAAACCCCTTTGACTTTTACGTTTATTCAAAAGGAATTTTTTTTATACGAAGTGTTTTGCTAAACGACAAAAGGGAATGTTTTTCTTTCCGTACTTATGCGGCGACAACGACTTCTCCACCGCCGTGACCACTATTTGAGTTTCGGCTTCCTCTAAAAGCCATCTTTTTTTTAATGAAAAATAAATACAAAGTTTTAACTTTCTTTTATTTTGGTATTGAAAATGGTTTTGAAAGAGTTTTTATCAATGTGTTGTATTGATATCTTGTGATTGAAATGTGGAAATGTTATGTTTCCTTTATGCATGTTTTATGTGATACGATTATGTTATGGTTTATGATATGTTTAAACCTATTCATATGAGGAATGTATTGGACTTAATAAGTGACGGGTGGAGCCCGCTATAGCTCCTCGATGCATCGGCAGGTCTCATGAGACAACTAGACGTGGAATTGGCCGAGGCCCTTTCCCAATTTGATTTATGGTTTTGGCCGAGGCCTTAATCATTTTAGACGTCTTGGCCGAGGCCTTGACAAAGTGTTTCAGAATGTCTGGCATTATACATTCCCTCTTTATGAAAGTGGTTATTGATATTACATGTGATTATTCGACCAGTAGAATATCCATGTGAAGAAGTAAATGGCATTATCTCATTTTACTTTTGCCATATTATGTTGAAGTTCATGTTTAAGAGGCTTTTGTTTTAGTTATACACTGCCTTAAATGTTAATGTTTATTTATGAAAGCTTCCGCATTATTGTTATCCTTACTGAGCATTTGAGCTCACCCCTTTCAATGTTTAAAAATTTTCCAGGTTGTGAAGAAGTATTTTATGACTGACTTGCAAGAATAATCAGTGAAGATATGAGTGTGGACTATGAAGACCATGTTTTTTTGTAGTTTGTTTAATTTTGATGTAATGAAAGACTTATGAATGTATCTAGTGTTTCCAAGGCTACTAAACTAATCGGTCTTTCGAGACTTGATCTTTTGTGATCATGCCAATGTTACGAAGTAATGCACCGGCTCTGGGTAGCTGGGGTCGGGGCGTTACAGTTGGTATCAGAGGCAGTTTAGTACTAACCTTGGAAGCTAGATGTAGATAAACTCTGATTAGAACGCATAGCCCAAAGATAGGCTTCGAGGATTAGTATAGAAGAACTTCCTAGAATTTTGGTATTATAGAGATGATATGAGTTTTCCGAGCAATACATCCCTGTCTGGATACGAGCAGGTAGAGGCGGCTCTGGCACAGATGTACCTAGGGGTAAAACCCGAAAACACCGCTTTGAGCTAGACTCGAACGGGAACTGGTGCACGACAACGGGCCTTGCTGCACTCTTGGTTACGACACTCCCGGGGGATATGCTTAAGATAATTCTCATTTTCTTTACAAACCACTATGAACGGTTATGAGTATATACTTTCTCAAATAAAACCTTTTTATGATTATGGATTATATCCATAAATAGTTCAATTTATGTTAAGTATTATACAAGTATGGAATTATGTATTTTGATTCATAAACTAATCTGGTTTATGCCATTGTTTAGAAATGGCGCCTAGTAGAAGGAATGGAAACTGTATCAATGCACGAACTCCGTGTAGGGATTGCCCTCCTGCTCAAGATAATTATTGTGGACCTGGAGAGACAACTGGTGCTGATCAACTTATTACCATACTGGGACAACTCACGCAGGTTATGAATAACAACCTTACTCGTATGGAGCACCCTGATCCGCAACGTGGAGGATCAATGCTAGATCGTTTCATGAGGCAACAACCACCAACCTTTAATGGGAGTACAAATCCTATAGTAGCTGAGCAATGGATAAATTCCTTAGAGAAAATATTCCATGCCTTGGGGAGTAGTGAAAGGGAGAAGGTTGTCATGGCAGTTTACCGCCTCACTGGAGATGCCGATCAATGGTGGTCACTAATTCAAAACACAAAGGAAGATGATGAATTAACAAACATGGAATGGCAGGAGTTCAAAGAACTGTTCTTAGAAAAATACTTACCTCGAGACCATCGAGCGGATATGGAAAGGCAATTTTTGAGTCTGAGACAAAAGGAGGATGAGAATGTCGCAAAGTATGAGGCTAACTTTACAAGGTTAGCGAGGCATGCTGCAGATTATATACGTAACCCAAGAAGTAAGATTGATCGTTTCTTTGATGGGTTAAAACCATTTCTCCGTCGAGCTCTAGTGTCACAATCTTTCTCAACATACGAAGATATAGTCTCATGTGCTATCAAGACAGAAAAGGAATTCTCTAAGTCTTATGACAACAAAGTAAAGCAAGAGAAGAAGAGAACGGTGGAACAAGAGACAGATAAAGGGAAAAAGGGAAAGAAGGATTTTCCATTATGTGATAATTGTGGGAAGAATCACCCTGGTACTTGCCTAAAAGGAATGGGAGTCTGTTATAAATGTGGAGAAAAAGGTCACCAGGCACGTGATTGCAAGGGAAAGAAAGAGGCTGTCAAAGTTGAATGCTACAATTGTAGAGAAATGGGTCATTATGCAAATGAATGTCCTAAGCGTCAAGGAAACTTACCTCAGAAAAGGACAAGGGATCAAGGACAATCTTATGCTATTACTACAGTTGAAGCAGAATAACTAATGTATTGGTGCTTTTGGACTCAAGGATTATATTCTGGTTATAAGAATAATGTAATATATATGTATGGATTGTACTGCATTACTTTTTGATTTCAGTAAGGTTTTAATATGATTAAGGTAATCATATTTTTGGTATGTGACAATAAGAGAAACATTTCTTTGTTTGGGGAATCTGATAAATTGATTTTGGAATTAAGAGACCTTTTAGAGAAAGTCTGGACAGAGGTATTTTGGATAACTATAAAGGTTGGAGTGGATTAAGTTGATCTTTGGATAGTATGGTTTAAGGTTAAAAAATTTATGAAGATTATTTTTGGAATATTATAACACTATAGTTTTAGGAAAAGGACAACCTGTAGGGTGGGGCATAAACCGTCGCGTCGGACAAAGCTGTAGGAATCGAACCCACAATCAAAGTGCGACAGGCCTTTATTTCCTACCACTAGCCTACAGGAAGTCCCTGGTTATTACAAAACAGTTTTACTAATCTAAATGGTATGTGTTAACATTTTGAACCTTATACAATTAGGATAAATAGAATATTTTTGAGTTCTGTTACCATTTGGAGTAAAAGATGGGTTTGTGGTAAAAATTCATTAACGAATGAAAGTATACATAACAAGTATGTATATTCCCTTACGTTCTTAGTAAATCTCCTAAATAGAATCCTCAACATTATAAAAGGTAACTTAAAACAAAATGTTGTCGGTTAACTTTTCCAACTAGGGATTCAATGACCGTTTAACCAATCACAAGTTTGTGATTTTCTTATGGTTAAACATTCTCCTAATCCTGTTTTCTATAACTCTCCATCCGACCTTGATGGTTTGTTTTTCTTCCATATCCATATTTTCATAGAATCCTAGAATGGGCTATATCGGGTGACCTTTGTACTTATCCTATTTTCTTTTAATGTTATATATTTATTAACCTTATTTCCGATGTGGGTTTTCCACAAAGGTATTTTCTATTTTGAACCTTTTATTATCAAAGAAAAATTTCAAATTGCGAGGACGCAATTTATTGAAGGAGGGGAGAATGTAACACCCCGAGCTTCCACGATACGCTTCTCATTCAATAATGAAATAGCTTGCATTGAACGCAACTTCGAGTTCTAAAACACCGCGACAAATCAAAGTAGTCGTTATGAATAGTAATAACCACTTTTTAAAATTATAGAAATTTTATATTTCAAAATGGAATTCATTTTTGTATTCCTAATATCGAAATTAGCCTATGTTGAATTTTTGGTATTTTTCTGAGAACTTCTAATTTTTATGAATAGTGAAAAATACTTTAAAACAACTTTTTTAATCAAAATAATTTATTGTGATAAATTATACTATTTAGTGGTTTTAAGGTATAATTAGAATATATTTTTACCATTTTATCCAATGGTGGTCATTAGAAATAATTTAACATTGAAATTGGACATAAACAATTGCCAATCTTTTGATATAAATTGTTTCTTGAAAACACGCTATTTGTCGTAACAGCGGGAATTAATCATAAAATTAATTAATACAACTTATATGTTTGGAATTTTGTAAAATAGACATCATTTTTGAATTCGGAATATCAATTATAGCTTAGGGTGAAATTTTGGCATTGTTCTGAAAAACTTCAATTTTTGATGAATAGTGAAACCACTAAGTGGTAGTTAAATAACTGATTTTTCGTTTAAATGAAATATTACCACTTCTGTGATTTGATTTTCAAAAATCCGACATACATGGTTGTCATTAAGAAGTAAAATGTGGTTCAATGGGATAAAAATAATTTTTTGGTGAATAGTAACTTATTAAGTTTTAATCGCGATTAGTGGTAATTAGGGTAGTTTAAGGTATAAATAATACTTTAATAATATTAAATGACCTAGACACATGTCCCAACCTCATTGGTTGTGTCATGGCCGACCAAGACAAGCCATGGCCTAACTTGGGGACCCCATGGATCCACTTTTGTAGGGAAATAACATAAATTACTTTTTATTTAATGTTAAAGTGAAAATGACACTAACATAAATTGTTATACTAAAACAATTTTTAAGTAGGGTTACACAAGTCCAAATTTTGACTATAAATATTCATTAGAAAGCTAAAAAGATTTCCTACATCATAGTATTTTTTTTATAATTTTTAGACATTAAATAAATTAAATTATTTATGACATCATTATGATGTGGCGATGACCTCATTATTTAACGATTTAAATAAAATGAGAAGATAATGCAAAATCCAAGGATTACACTTGTCCAAAACCAATTGGATGAGTGGATTTCGATGCCTTATCACCTTATACACGAATTCTATCAATGTGGGACCTTTTAAAACCGAAACACATTTTCAAATAATGTAATGTTCCTTTACTTTCCAAAAGTGCCCCTCCTCTCCTCTTATAAAAGGCCCCCACCTCTACCTCATTTCACACACTCTTCAAGCCATTGGCTCGGCCAACCCCTGCCCATTTGCTCTCTCCACATCCCTCTCCTCATCCTAGAGGATTCCCTTTGGGCAGAATCCTTTCAAAGGAAGCCTTTAGGCTCAACTCAAAAGGAGTTACACTTTTTAAGGTAATTCATTCTCTCATGTTCTTTTGTTTTATTTTGCTTCTCCAACCCCCTAAACTCTTTTTATTTACTTCTTTTGTAACAACACCAGTATCTTAAATATACTAGGATGTTGTTATAAGATTTATTTGAGCTACACTTCCACACAACTACATCAAATGGTTAAAGAACATAAGGTTTCCGTGGATGGCGAAATTCTGCCTCCCGAAACGATGATTGTTCAACACTCATTTAACACCTTCAAAGGTGGCCATTATGATTTAACTATTTTTATATATGATATATAATATGTTTATGTTTTCCTTAAGCTTCTGTTTTTTTCATTTTGGGCATACCTTTATGGTTTCCATTATGGGTAAAACACGATATCTTCATTTTAGGAAGCGCGGACTACCGCCCCCTGAAAGTGATTTGATTCGTTAATACCATATGTGGGATGTGTGAAGGATAAAGTTAATGATATTATATATGTTATTATACTGGAATTATAATATACTCTCATATCATTATGATTCCATTCCAGAAAATATGAAATAGAAATGGAAGTAGCGTTCATGCGTACGTACGGCTTACCGTCTCCATGAACGGTGCATTTCATTTCTTACCTCTAAATGTGATGTAATATTATAAATGAATGTATGTACTGGATATATATGACATATATGATATCTACATCATGAATACCATTCTGGATATAATGAACCTTTGACCAAATTAACAACATGTAAGTGTAAGAAGCCTATTTTTGACTTAAGAACCAAATACCGACAAAATGAACATTATTAACTTAAATAATTACATAATGTTCATATCATTGTAATAAGTGATATAATAAGGATAATGAAGTTGAAAATGGTTCTTAATAAGGTATATATTAACTCTAGTTTATTATTCAGGAGGTTAAAGAACGGTTGAGTCAAGTCAGACACGAGGTAAGGGAACTTCTTAACCCAACTTCCATTCTTTGGGTTAATCTCCTACTTTCCGATTATGTCATGATATTATTATGTATTATTTTGTATTTTTACTTTCTTTATGTGTACCTATAGTGAATACACATAATAGATCTATTTTATTCTAAAAATGATCTTTTTAAGGACTTCGTCTCAATCACCATCCACTGAGACATATTTGGTTTTATACACAACTTTCTTTTATACGGTGTATAAACCCCTTTGACTTTTACGTTTATTCAAAAGGAATTTTTTTTATACGAAGTGTTTTGCTAAACGACAAAAGGGAATGTTTTTCTTTCCGTACTTATGCGGCGACAACGACTTCTCCACCGCCGTGACCACTATTTGAGTTTCGGCTTCCTCTAAAAGCCATCTTTTTTTTAATGAAAAATAAATACAAAGTTTTAACTTTCTTTTATTTTGGTATTGAAAATGGTTTTGAAAGAGTTTTTATCAATGTGTTGTATTGATATCTTGTGATTGAAATGTGGAAATGTTATGTTTCCTTTATGCATGTTTTATGTGATACGATTATGTTATGGTTTATGATATGTTTAAACCTATTCATATGAGGAATGTATTGGACTTAATAAGTGACGGGTGGAGCCCGCTATAGCTCCTCGATGCATCGGCAGGTCTCATGAGACAACTAGACGTGGAATTGGCCGAGGCCCTTTCCCAATTTGATTTATGGTTTTGGCCGAGGCCTTAATCATTTTAGACGTCTTGGCCGAGGCCTTGACAAAGTGTTTCAGAATGTCTGGCATTATACATTCCCTCTTTATGAAAGTGGTTATTGATATTACATGTGATTATTCGACCAGTAGAATATCCATGTGAAGAAGTAAATGGCATTATCTCATTTTACTTTTGCCATATTATGTTGAAGTTCATGTTTAAGAGGCTTTTGTTTTAGTTATACACTGCCTTAAATGTTAATGTTTATTTATGAAAGCTTCCGCATTATTGTTATCCTTACTGAGCATTTGAGCTCACCCCTTTCAATGTTTAAAAATTTTCCAGGTTGTGAAGAAGTATTTTATGACTGACTTGCAAGAATAATCAGTGAAGATATGAGTGTGGACTATGAAGACCATGTTTTTTTGTAGTTTGTTTAATTTTGATGTAATGAAAGACTTATGAATGTATCTAGTGTTTCCAAGGCTACTAAACTAATCGGTCTTTCGAGACTTGATCTTTTGTGATCATGCCAATGTTACGAAGTAATGCACCGGCTCTGGGTAGCTGGGGTCGGGGCGTTACACTTAGGACATTATCACATGCATTTTCACACAGAAGAACAATTAATATGTGATAAGCTATTTATTAATATTCAAATTCATGGATATAAGTTTATCATAAAGTACAAAGTTGTTGGTTCTAGGACACTAACTCTAACAAAAACTACCATAACACATGTACTAATCATATTTTATGTGTCATGGGAAACCAAAACAATCCTTAGGCCAAAATTTTGGCTTTTGGGAACCACTTGTGTGTGAAAATGACATGTTATAATAATTAATTTAAAGTAAAATTAATTTGATCTTTTTAACAATAAATAGTAATTAGAAATTGAAAAAAATTCCAACATCATGGTATTTTATTTATAATTTTTAGACATTAAATAAATAAATTTATGTATGACACAATGATGATGTAGTGATTACCTTATTAATGAAATATTCAAATAAATGATATTATAAATATTAAAATAAATATATTTTGAATATTTTGATGCCATACACAGATTTTTTGGATTAAAATGACATGTTAGGGATGCGTTAATATCTTTGGTCTAAAGGAATCAGGTTGTTATGACTTTAACAAAAATCAATTACTAAATAGTGTCAAAATTGACATAAATGAGTTTTTAAAATAAATATTATTTTATTAAATGATATAATATACATAAAATTATAAGATTCATCCAACTGAATTAGATAATGTTAAAAAATTCATTAATTATCCATTTGATTTTCTCTTGGCATTTTATAGTAACTATATTAACCGTGTACTACGAAAATACAAAAAACATAGTAAGAGTTAAATTATTTAACTAAGGGTTAAAGCTAAATGATAAGGTTAGTTTTGTGAACTAAACTTGTCTAAAACCTATTTTTTAAGAGTATCTGGACCCATACTCATTTTATCTTCTAACTAAATGAGTTTGGGACCATTAGAAACCGAAAATAAATTTATAATAAATTAATATTTAAATACTTTCCTAAATTGCACCTCACCTCTCCCATAAAAGGGAACTTCTCCTTCTCCTTTAATCACACCTCTAAAGCCAGTTTTCTTGACCAAAACATGCCCATTTTTCTACCAACTTCCCTAAATTAATCCTAGATGCTACCCTTTGAGAAGAAACCCAATTTAGAGATTAATTTTGTGCAAATCAAAAGAAGACACCCGATGAAGTGGTAATAATTTTATCTTTTATTTCAAAGTTCTTTTCTTCTTCTACTTCCTATTTCTAAGTTGTTACCATAAAAAATAAAAAATATGGATTATACAATATTATGATATGTTTTAATGATTACGGGACAACCATATTCCTCATTTTACCCGTCCTATGAAAAATAATATCACCATATGTACGTACGTACAACTTACCATCTCCACATCATGGTGTAAACCGTTTTTCATATATACTTTATTTTGAAATGTATAATTATGAATATAAATGACTGATATAATAAATATAACATGATATTATTTCTATAATATTCATATACCATCCAAGTCCATACCATTTAACCATTAAAGAAATGATATCGTCGCTCGTGCGTACATGCAGCTTATCATCTCCACGACGCGATAAGATTCATTCTCCACGTTAACCATTCAAGAATGATTATAAAGTATATATAATTAATAAGTATAAAATATATGACATAATAATTCTACTGGATTTATGCATATATATATTTCATTTACTAGCTTCCATTCAATTCAATAAGGAAACAGAAACAACGTTCATGCGTACGTACGACCAACTGTCTCCATGAATGATGTATTCTATTTCATTTATCTGTATATTACATATATTTATATACTTAATATTTATGATATATAAATAATTTTTTAAATTATTTAATTAATTAAATCATGATCTAAGTAATAATATCAAGGACAAGTTAGAACATGTATGATAAATAAAACAATTATTACCCAAAACGTTGCTTTAACATGGAATTGATAAATAAAATAGTAATATAAAGTTATAAGTGAATCATATATGATATCATAAATATTATTATGGTTATGTTATAAGTTAATAATATTTTTAAAACCACTATACAAAATTTTCTGACACATATGGAAGAAATTGGACCTAAGGTAAGGGATAATTTCGCAATCTCATTATTTTCTGAGATTATATATACATTAGTATGTATTGGGGTTTATTTATCATCCACATCCATTATTCATAAATATATAATATTATTTATATTATTATACTGTTGTTTAAATTCAATTTTACCTATTAGTTAATTTCTATTAAATGGTATAGAAGGAATATTTCTTTTGTTTTCTATAAGAGATACTTTTTGACTTTTCCAACAAGAGTACGAAAAGAATATTTTTCTTAACTTAAAAAGTATGAATGGATTTTTAAAGTTTCATGACACCTTATTTCCATGAATCATCCTCTACAAGATTTCAAGTTTAATCTTTTATTTTAGAATGGCATGGAATTTGGATAAAATAAAATTCTTTTGAAGAAGAAAAGATATTTTCCTCAAAAATTAAGTTCAAGTGTTTTATCAAAATTATTTACCATCTATGATAACATAGGCTTACTTTTCTATCCCTATTATTTCAATTATTTGATTGTTATTATGAACAATTTTTTTGAAAATCCATTTATTTTATAAGGATTGTGATGGAATGATTTTTAAGAAACCCATTTTATTTCATGGGTTATCTATGATGAATGATTTATGATTTTGTGGAACATGTGTTTTCGATGCTTTCTGTCGGGGCGTGCGTGCGCATCCATCACGCAGAGGAGGACGCATGGCTTTTTTCCCCGCATTCCTTCTTTCCAAAGGAGGGAGACATTCATTACTTGTTCAGGGATGTCTACTCCTTGATCGAAACTAGGATGATGGGATGTCGGTTCTTCCTTACGTGGATTCCTCCTCGGAGCTCGTCACCTAGTTCGGGTCTCCCTCATAGATTTAAGACGTGCTCGTGAATCTAGTTCCTGGTGCCATATCTTCATGGACACCAGTTAATTATACTAATTTTTTGAGGAAATTCCATGGGGTCCTGACATGGTAGCAACCTTTGGTCGGAGTAGATGACAACATCAGGCATGTCGGGGCATCTCTAGGTGCGTGGACATTGGGGAACCTGTATTCTTCCTCATAAGAGGGCATCTCAAGGGTGAAAAACCTGAGGCATCCCACATCAGATGCGGGGAATCATATTCCATAGGCATGTCTCTAAGGTTTTCCTCAGCTTCCCATGTTTAACACAGGGTATGTCGTGAGTTTAATGTCTTGTGGAGATGGTTACGCCAAGGGAATGTCTTCTGAGGTTTTCCTCAGCTTCCCATGTTTAACATGGGGTATGCCGTGAGTTTAATATCTTACGGAGATAGCTAAACCAAGGGATTGTCTTCAAGGGTTTTTCTCAGCTTCCCATGTTTAACACAGGGTATACCACAAGTTTAACGTCTTGCGGAGATGGTTATGCCAAGGCCGTGTCTTCTAAGGTTTTCCTCAATACCATGTTTAACACGGGGTATGCCATGATTTTAACGTCTTGCGGAGATGGTTACGCCAAGGGTGTGTCTTCTGAAATTTTCCTCAGCTTCCCATGTTTAACACAGGTTATGTCACGAGTTTAACGTCTTGAGAAGATGGTTACACCAAGGGCGTGTCTTCTGAGGTTTTCCTCAACTTCCCATGTTTAACACGGTGTATGCCGCGAGTTTAACATCTTGCAGAGACGGAATGAGGGTGATCAGAACATCTCAAAGAGACAGATTAGATTTGTACATCCCAAGGAGGAACACCTGGAAGATGAATGGATCAGAACGCCCAATGAGGACGGATCCAAGGTGGTCTGCCCCATGTAGGGGAGATGTCACACCGTAATGGTTGATTTGAACACCACTGAGGGTGGATCAGGGAGATTGAACCCCAAAATAGGGGACACCAGGGGTTACTATTGGATGGGATTGAGCCTCATGGAGGCTTCCTACGTACCCTGTGTGGAGGACAGGGATCAAAACCCACGTAGTTAGAAGGGGTGATGATTTGGGGTGTACACAAAGGACAGTGACCCAGAGACATGCTGGGGCTTATGCATGGTTAGCTGCCTGCGTGCCGCAGGGAGCAGCACTGGGATTAATGGCCTGATCTCACCATGATGTGGCGGCCCGGGTAATAATCGGGATAGGTAGTGTATGGATTAATGAAATGGAGGGGGAATGAAATGGTACCATCACAAGGGAGATGGTGTAGTTGGGCTTGAGCCTCGAAGAGGCTTCCTACGTATCCTTGTGGGATGGAATTAAAGTCCACGTAGTTCGATGGTACGGGGCTTATGCAAGGGTGATGCCTGTGTGCTGCTATGGAGCGGCAATGGTGGATGGGGATTACGCTCTGTGGCCTCCCTTGGTGGTATGGGGCTTACACTCTGAGGCGGCCCATGGTGGTATGGGGCTTAAGCTCTGAGGCGGCCCATGGTGGTATAGGGCTTACACTCTGAGGCGGCCCATGGTGGTATGGGGATTACGCTCTGCGGTGGCCCATTTCATATGGGTCTTATGCTCTCAGGTAGCCCATTTGGTATGGGGCTTATGCTCTAAGGTGGCCCATGGGGTATGAGTCTTACGCTCTAAGGCGGCCCATGGTGGTATGGGGCTAACACTCTAAGGCGGACCATGGTTGTATGGGGCTTACACTCTAAGGCGGCCATGGTGGTATGGGGATTATGCTCTAAGGCAGACCATGTGGTATGGGGATTACGCTCTAAGGTGGCCTATGTGGTATGGGGATTACACTCTAAGGCGGCCCATGTGGTATGGGGCTTACGCTTTGAGGCATCCCATGGTGGTATGGGGCTTACGATCTTAGGCGGCCCATGGTGGTATGGGGCTTACGCTCTAAGGTGACCCATGGTGGTATGGGTATTAAGCTCTAAGGGGGCCATGTGGTATGGGGCTTACGCTCTAAGGCGGCCCATGTGGTATGGGGATTACACTCTGAGGCGTCCCATCTGCTGCTATGGAGCGACAATGGTGGATGGGGCTTACGCAAGGGTGCTTCCTGTGTGCCGCTATGAAGTGGCAATGGTGGATGGGGATTACACACTGAGATGGCCCATACTGGTGGTTGGATGGGGCTTACGCTCTGGGGCGGCCCACAATGGTTGGAAAACTGACATGAAGAGGTCGAAACGACCGGGTGGTGGGCTTGAACCTTGTGGAGGCTTCCTACGTATCCCCGTGGCAGGGAATCAAAGTCCACACAGTTCGATGGTATGGGGCTTATGCAAGGGTGCTTCCCATGTGATGCTATGGAGCGGCAATGGGGGATGGTGCTTACGCTCTGAGGTGGCCCATGTGGTATGGGGCTTACACTCTGAGGCAGCCCATGGTGGTTTGGGGCTTACACTCTGAGGCGGCCCATGGTGTCTTCCTCATGTATGGCCATGAGGGCATCCCAAATCACTGGTGGGATGAGGTAATGACCAATGCGCTAGTGCACAAGCAGGATAATTCCAAGGGCATTGGAATTGGTCCAAAAAATGAAGATGAAAAGTGTGAATCACATGCCCGACATTCGGAATGCAGTGAGGGTGGCGTGGTGATAGAGGATAACTGTTTACCATGGAGGAAACGTAGCATCCATATCACGTTAGCCAGAAATGAGGAAAAACAAATTAGGGTCAACTGCTGACCGTGTTCGAAACATAGGACCTAACTCAAAGTGTTATCGAAAGTCTTCCGAGGCGTTGGCCCAGGACAGGAGGCAAACCGTAGGTCAATCATCCATACTATTACAGCAGGCTAACCAAAGGTCTATCATCCATACTGTTAGAGTAGGCGGACCAAAGGTCTATCATCAATACTGTTAGGGCAGGCGGACCAAAGGCCTATCATCCATACTATTACAGCAGGCGGACCAAAGGTCTATCATCCATATTGTTACAGGAGGCGGACCGAAGGTCTATCATCCATACTGTTACAGCAGGCGGACCAAAGGTCTATCATCCATACTGTTACAGAAGGAGGACCATAGGTCAATAATCCATACTGTGATAGCAGGAGGGCCATTGGTATATCATCCATATTATAAGAGGGTCCCTTCATACATGGAATTGGATGAAGATCTGAATGAAGGACATGCAAAGCATGAGGTGGAGTGATGGAATGTTTGAACGGATTCCAACACTCATGAAATTACACCACTGTGATCATGGAATAATGCATCATATACTTGGAGCATAAGGCATCTCTTGTTTGGGATGAGAGGCATCCTATGTTTGAAACACAGGGAGTACTACAGTTTAAAGTCATGTAGATAGGACTGTTGGCATCTCATGCTTGGCGCACAAGGAATCTCTTTTATAGATCAAGAGGCATCCTCTGTTTGGAACATTGGGATTACTATAGTTTAAATTCATGTAGATAGGATTGTTGGCATCTCATTTTTGGAGCACAAGTCATCTCTTATTTGGAACAAGAGGAATCCTATGTTTGGAACATAGGGGTTACTACAGTTTATTGTCATATAGATAAGACTATTGGCATCTTATGCTTGGAGCACAAGGCATCTCTTATTTGGAACAAGAGGTATCCTATGTTTGGAACATAGGGATTACTACAGTTTAAAGTTATGTATATGGAACCGTTGCCATAAGGCGCCTAGAACGGCTTGTGTTGGGTCTTACGCAAGTGTAGCTCTTTTTGGTTCAACCTGGCATAGGAGCAAAGTGATAGGGTTTAGAGGAGTTGCATGAGGAATGGTTCGACTCATGGTACTCGATAAATTGATGATGAGAATGTTGACTCATGACATGTGAAAGGGACCACGAGGAATATGTAGACTCAAGGTATTTCATGGTGTGCAGAGGAGTATCTCAAATCATGCTATTTTATAGGTGGAGAGAGTCTGCGCATAAGGGCACAATGGAAAACCCCGACGTCCTGGCCCGAGAAGTTCACAGTGCAACTCTCCATTTTGGAGTCTATGACGGTCGCACAATACCAGATGCGGGCGTGCAATAGGAGGCGTCACACGCAATAGGAGGCGGTGCGCGCAATAGGAGGTGGTGCACGTAAAAGGGAAGGAATTGTGGGTAATAGGGATGCCTTGTGCACAAAAGGACGTGGTGCGGGCAATAGGGAAGGCTTGCGTTCAATAGGACCAGCGCTGCACTGGCGCGTGAAAAATCAGGCTCAGCGGCACTGTTGCGTGCAAAAATGATGTGTTGCATGGAAAACCGGGCAGTTTGGCCCTTTTCCATGCAAAACTAATGTTTTGCGCGCCGAAGGGGGGTTTTCCGCGCGGGCGCAGAAAATACGGACTTACGAGCATCAGAGTGGAGGCCGACCTCCGGGGTCCTTTTCGAAGAAGGGGGTGCCCATGTATTTATAGGTGGAAACCCAGGCATCGGTGCACATAATATTGCGCGTGTGCAAAGGGTTTCCCGCAAACCAGGCGGTGCGCGTAAAATTGCGCACGCGCAAGGCTGGCGCGTAAAACCCCGCGCGTGCAAAGATGGTCGCTTAATATTCCGCGCGTGCAAAGATGAGCGCGTAATATTCTGCATGCACAAAGATGGGCGCGTAATATTCTGCGCGCGAAAAAATGGGCTCGTAATATTTAGCGCGTGCAAATGGTTTTTCACGCGAAACTTCTTTTTTACGCGAAAATCCATTCATTGCCGCAAAACCATCCTAGATGGCCATCCCCAGCATCCCAACTTCAAACATCCATAACTTCTGATCTGTAACTCTGTTTGGGCTCCACGACCTGTCAAATCGAAGCTTGCGGAACGAAATACTCTCCAGAATCATTTATTTGGACGTCTATAAAATTTCGGGGACACGTTTCTTGGGGTAAAAAACATGTAATAATGATTTCCTTATGAGATGGGTGGGACCTATATATCCCTCCAATGCATTGGGTAATGATTTAAATCTCATGAGATAGACATGGATGGAACGACAAGTAAATCTGGTTCAATAATATAGGGCTAGAACAGCAAGTAAATCTGGTTCAGTAATACAGGGCTGAAATGAAAAGTAAATGTGGTTCAACAATAAATGGATGGAAAGTAAAGTAAACTCAATTCGGTAATGGGCTTTTCCCTCTATAATGGTTTTGGTAGAAATTCCTTGTTTACTATGGAAGTCATAATTTGTGCTTATGTGTTTGCCAGAATTTCATGTTTTATGCCAATTATATTTTATCATGGCTAATGTACCTTTATTATTTATGCCTTATGTACTTCCATGATTTATTTCATAACTCAAGATTTTGATATTTAAATGTTATGATCATGTTTTTATATTCTTATATTTTTGTTTCGTATGATGTTTTCCATACTTACCCTTACTAAGAATTTGAGCTCACCCTTTTTCATATGTTTTCTTTTCCCTAGGATATAAAGAAAGGTTTTTGGTCGGAAAACTAATGGGGAAGATCTTTATGGGAGATATTGAAGATATTTTGCCAAGCTATAAGAATGTGTTCCAAGTTTCTAAATACACTAAACTAATATGGTCTTTGGGTGTCTATTTGTGTAATGTATTATGTATTTCGGAAAATAAATGTAATGTCCTTATACATCAAACTTGGGGTGTTAGAATGTCATATTATGCTTTTTTGATCATGAAGTTCTAATAAATCATAAAACATACACATGATAAAATAATTTTAAGAAATGGTGGTATCGTAATGATTGAATCAGTTCCAATGATTAAGGAAAAGTTTTTATTAGATCCAGAAGTACCAAACATGGAAGATCAGATCCATAAGTTAGAATGTCTAAATCTAATGAATTTTAATGAAGTTAAAAGTTTCTAAGTGGAGACATAATTTAATTCTTTCCATCATTATGGTAAAATCATTGTGTTGGGCAAAAATCCCTCAAGGAATCATTGAAGCATTTTTGAGGTGATTGTGTTTGTTGACAAAGTGGACATCAGTGATGTGATTGTTGACAAAGCAAACCATGAAATAAAAATTTGTTGAAAAAAGGGATTTCATGGTGGAATTCCGTGTTCATGAGCTGTGGGTAATGATCCATGTTTGATTCAAGAACGTCGACAAAGAGATGGATGATCTGGAGGCGGTACAAAAAGAACAGATACAAGGTAGCGCCATTTTCCAGTGTTTGCCAAATATTTGGGCCTGAAAATCGACAAATAATGAAAAGTGGTTTTTGGAAAAGGGAATTGCGCACCGTGTACATGAAAGCTTGGAAACTTTCACGCCATATGTTTTTCATGATCAGATCATCATAATATGGCAAAGGAATAAGGTTCGCGCAAGTTTTGGTGAGGTCGCGCAGGTGACTTGCGCGCCGAGAAAGATACTTGCGCGCCGATGCCTTGGAAGTTTGAGAACATGAGCGCCTATGGTATTCCCAGACCTGAAGATCAAAATATGTTAAAGGAAATAGGTTTGCACAAGTTTGGAAGTGGGTCGCGCAAGTGACTTGCAGGGGATGAGACCTGCACGTCGAGACTTTCACGCTGAAGGGAGAGTTGTCTGCCGTCACGAAGGGTGGTCAATTTGCCTATAAATACTGGACCACACCTCTTCATTCTTCACCTAAGTTCAACACTTTGACAAATCAGAGCTCCCATCGTGCAGGTTTGGTGGTCTTGCAAGTGGTGTGTCATCGCACAGGTGGAGTTGCGCGCCAGTGTGAGGAGATGCGTGCCAGTATGAGAAGTTGCCCGCCGGTTAGCAGTTGCACACCAATGTTGGTTTGGGTGTAAAAGGAAGTGTGTCGCGCAAGTTTGGAGTTGAGGAATCTTGAGTCGTGCAAGTGTCTAAGGAGGACTTGTGCACCCGTTGTGACTTGTGCGCCGATACTTGTGAGCTGAGATTAACTTTCACGCCAAGTAAGGTTTATTTACAGCAGTGATTTTCGGGCTGCGTGGAAGCTGGAAGTTTTCCTGATACGTTCTGTGCAAAGAGAGATTCATCTACGGCTGAAAATTGGGCTTCAACAGAGCATCTACTTACAAAGTAATATGCATTCCTTCATGAAAATGAAGAGACCTACAGGTCTATAAATTGTGAGTGGATCCTTTCTGATGTAGTGAGAAAAGGAAGAGGAAAAAGGTGATCCTCTCCACTGGTAGTGAGCCAGAGAGAGAGAAATAGGGAGTGATCCTTGGGAAAGCAGTGAGCTGACCCTAAACCTTGTAAAGGCAGTGAGCTTGGGATAGAGTGACTGTGCCCGAACATTGTAATCCACATCTAGTAAAGAATAGTGGAATTTGGTAAGACTAGAAACTTGTCTGCGTATGCTCCTTGGACGTAGCCCTTAGCGGTGAACCAAGTAAAAATTGTTGTGTCCCGTGCATGCTTTACCTTATGTTTATATTGTGCAACAGAAAAGTGAGAGAAGAGTATTTTTCTTAACAGTGAAACCATATCAGAACGTGCTTTAATTTCGAATTAGTCATACCCTGATTCCCCCCCCCCCCTCTCAGGGTACTCAGCCTAGTGGACCTAACAATTGGTATCATAGGGAGAGGTTGATATTAGTTCTTCTCTCAATGGAGGTCACCAATCATAAAGGGATTCCGATCTTCGACGGGAACAAATTTCATCTATGGAAGAATCAGATGCAACACTAATTATGATCTTTGGGAATGGTTGCTTTCACAGTATCAATGCATGGCATAAAAGTTGATATTAATAGTGGCGCATTATCAGAAGATGAACGTAGAGAGTTGGATGTAGATGCCAAAGCAATTAACGCCTTAGAGGGAGCTCTATCCAATCCTATCTATAAAAAGCTAATTTCATGAATAACGTCACGTGCCATGTGGGAAAATCTATTGAATTTATATGAAGGAGATACAAAGGTCAGAGAGGTAAAGCTGCAAGTGTTGTGGAATAAGTATGAAGATCTGAAGATGAACCTGAATGAGTCTATTGATGCATTTTTTGACAGGGTAAATATTGTTGTGGAAGATATGCGAGGTCTTGGTGAAGTCATTGAATACATAAAGATCGTAAAGCACATCTTGAGGAAGCTTCCACCTCAGTTCAATCCGAATGTTTCTGTATTAGAAGATAAAGATCCCAAAGAGATGACTCTGGACAACTTTCATAGTACCTTGGTTTCATATGAGATGAGGAATGATGAAAATGAGGTTGTGGAAGAGGGAAAATCCAAAGAAGTGGCATTCAAGGCCATGAAGAATCTCACCATTGAAGATTCTTAAGAAGAAGAAGAGAAATATGATGTGATGTCATTCCTTTCGTCAAATCTTCAAAGAGGAAGAGAGAATTTTAAAGGGAAACTTCCACTAGCATGCTTTCTATGTGGAAAGGTTGGTCATCTTGCATCAATATTCCCCAAGAAGTTTCAAGATAACGATAATGATGATGATGAAGTTGAAATTCCCAAGAAGAAGACGTCAGCGTTTGTGAAAGGGAAGAAACAATTCCAGAGAAATTTATTCAAGTAGAAGAATCTTCTTTCACAAGAATTTGAAAGCTCAGATAAGTCTGAGGATGAAGAGGTTGAGGAGATAGAAAATTGTAGAGATCGTGGGGTAAATGCCTTGGTGGCGATTTTTGGTAGTTCTCAGAAAAAGGAAGAATCTGACGCTGAAGAAGAAGAAGAAATTGAAGGGAGTGTTGATATGGAAGCCGAATTGGAAGTATCTCTTGAGGAGATAGACGTTTGGAGAGAGAAAATGAAGAAATCCAATAAAGTGGTTCGTGATGCCAAACTCTATATGCAACAACAGGATGAAGAGAAGTCAGAGCTATTATAATAAATTGAAAGACTAAAATCCTCAACACCAGAGAGCTCAGAAAATATTATTGTGAATAAGATTAAAATTGGGGAACAAAAGAAGGAAATTGATTGTATGACTAACACGGGAAAGGAGCAGGTTAGACGTAGCTTGAAGAAGAAGTGGTCAGTCTGTGACGAAAAATGAAGGATCAAGAAAAACTCTTGACCCCCAATGGGATATCAGAAAAGCAGGCCATTCAGAAGATAGAGAAGATGAAAGAGGAGGCTTGTAGTTCAGCAGGAGTGAAGCAGCAAGAAAGCTCAAATTCTAAGGTTGATTCAAGGATTGAAAAGAAACAAAAATCTATGGCAGTTAATGTCAGACCACAAGAACCCGTCCCGAAATCGAAGGCTGATTTGGGCACAAAACAAAATCAGAATATTCAGAGATACCAAAGGGAAAATCGTAGTGCTGAAGTAACACAAAGGAATGCACCCTATATCAGGTGTTATTGTTGTGGGAAGATGGGACATTCACAGTATGTGTGTTCCATATCCAAGAGATATAGAAGGGAACATGAACAGAGGTGGCAGCCAAACAGAGAACAGTTTTCCAGAACATATTTTGAAGGACATTGTTTTTGGTGCGGAGGATTTGGACACATGGCTAGGTACTGTACTTCGACCATACAGAGAAATGAGCCAAAGAAGAATCAAAACGTTCGCAAGAAGCAGATCAATAAACCCACATGTGAGTTAAAAATGTAGAATAGATTTGCAGCCTTGCAAGATGAAGCATGTCCATCATACTCTGAGAAAGAACAGAAGTCTCAATATATACCGAGTGTGAAGGAAAAAGTATGGACCAAGAAGAAGAAAATTGAGAAGGCCGTGGTGGAAGAGATTGCCCTTAAAGTATCAGATCGCTCTGGTGTGTGGATACTTGATAGTGGTTGCACATCTCACATGACGAGTGATAAGGATCTTGTTACAGGCATAAAATATGACAATGAAGGAGTTGTCAAATTTGGAAACAATGAAGGTCCTAAGATTGTTGGCTTAGGGAAAGACAAGTTTGGTGGCAAAGAAATGAGATGTGCCGATGTCTTGGTAGTAGAGGGTCTTAGTCATAACATGCTCAGTGTCAATCAACTATGTGACTCTGGGCACTCTATCCGATTTACCAAGAAGATGTGTATTGTTAAAGGAAAAGATGGAGTAGTCATTCTATAGGGAAAACGAACAAAGGAAAATCTTTACCTAGTAGGTGGGGAAGAAGATTCGTGATTTTTATCCAGAGAAGAAGAAAACCAGCTATGGCATAAGCGACTTGGTCACCTATTCCAACCATCTATGGAATATCTGGTAAATTGTAATGCTTATAGAGACCTTCCCAAACTATCACATGATCGTGCTCATACATGATATGCTTGTCAACAAGGTATGATCATCAAAAAAACATACAGGCCAAAGGAACAGAAATCATTCAGAGTGCTTGAATTGGTACATGATGATGTATGTGGACCTATTTCACCACGAGCTATAAATGGGAAAAGGTGCTATGTTCTTTTCATTGATGATTATAGAAGAATGGCATGGGTATTCATCATTACCCATAAGACAGAGGTGTTCAGTTTCATAAAGTAGTATAGGAGGGAATCAGAAAAGATGATTGGGCAGAAAATTCAAAAGTTTCATACTGATAACGGTACAAAATTCACAAACAGTCAAGTTGAAAATTATCTCGATAAACATGGGATAAGGCATCAAGTTTCATCAGTAAGAACTCCCCAACAGAATGGAGTGGTTGAAAGGAGAAATAAGATCATCAACAACATGGCCAGAATGGTGCTTATTGATAAAGACCTACCAGAGAAATTTTGAAAGGAAGCAGTTTTGACATTGGTCTATGTTTCGAACAGGTCTTTGTTGTGTCCAAAGAAAGGGAAGACTCTGTATGAACTGTGGTACGAAAAGAAGCCAACTTTGAAATAATTTTGAATCTTTGGAAGTAAGTGTTTTATTCTCATCAAATAAAATCACAGGATGTTTGAGGCATGAGGAGATGAGGGGATATTCCTTGGATACTCAGGGAATAGAAAAGAATATAAATGTTTTAACAAAAGGCTGGGAAAAATTGTTGAGAGCAATGATATCACTATAGTTGAAAATGAACAGAATACTCAACGACCCAGTGAACAGTTCCTAGATGAAAGTGATGATGAGGTAAGAAACCCAGGGGGAGCAGAAATGGCAGAGGTTGACTCAAAAGAAGATACTGATGATGAACAAGAAACTATAAAGTTTGTGTCTGCAAGGAAGCCAAAGAGTCAAGCTGAAATTGATAGGAAGAATATCATTGGTGATCAGACAGCTCCAGTTCAGGCTCGGAGAATGAAGTCATTACAGCAAACATCGGTTTTATCTCAAGTGGAGATGGAATTTTTCTCCGATGCAGCTGAAGATGAAAATTGGGTTCAGGCTATGAATGAAGAGCTTGATCAAATCGAGAAGAACCAGACATGGGAGATTGTTTCGAGGCCAGCATACAAGAATGTCATCGGGACTAAATGGGTCTATCACAACAAGATAAATGAAGATGGAACTGTGATTCGAAACAAAGCACGACTAGTGTGCAAGGGATACTCCCAGATAGAGGGAATATATGTAGATGAGTCATTTGTACCGGTTGCAAGACTGGAGACGATCAGATTAATTATGGACATAGTAGTGCAAAGAAAGTTCAAAGTTTTCCAGATGGACGTCAAATCTGCATTTCTAAATGGGGTTCTATAAGAAGAGGTGTACATTGAGCAGCCAGATGGTTTTCTCATTTATGAGGATGGGAACAAAGTTTATAGGCTGAAGAAGGTGTTGTATGGGCTGAAACAAGCACCAAGAGCATGGTACTCAAGGCTTGACCAGTACTTGAAGAAGCTTGGTTTCCAGCATGGTGGAGTTTATTACAAACTCTATTTCAACAACAATAGTAATCAAAGGATGATGGTTATGGTCTATGTCGATGACATAATATTTGGTGGATCAGATGAAACTCAGTGCAGACAGTTTTCTGAATTCATGAAAAATGAGTTTGAAATGTCAATTATTGGAGAGATAACATTTTTCCTTGGCTTACAGGTGACACAAGGAAGTAATGGAACATTTATTTCTCAATCCAAATATGCCAAGGAGGTTTTGAGAAGGTTTGGAATGGAGAATTCCAAGGAGATTAAGACTCTGGTTGCTACCCGGATGAAATTATCAAAATACGAGGATGACAAGGTAGTTAATATCACAGAATACAGGAAAATTATTGGATGTTTGTTGTACTTGACCGCAACAAGGCCTGATATTGTTTTCGCCAAATGCCAAGCAGTGAGATATCAGAGTAATCCCAAGTAAAGTCACATGCTCGCAGTGAAAAGAATACTTCGTTATATCCAGGGCACAGTGGATTTCGGCTTGACATATACTGACAAATCTCAAATAGAGTTATTGGGGTATACTGATGCAGATTGGGCCGGTCCAGCGGATGATAGAAAATCAACATCTGGAGGTGCATTCTATCTTGGTGGACTATGTATTGATGGGTTAAGCAAGAAGCTGGATTTCATTTCATTAAGTACCATAGAAGCTGAGTATATTGCGGCCACTCAAGCATGCACACAGTTATTATGGATGAAGCAGCAGCTTGACGATATGGGAGCTGAAGTGAAGTCTCTGATCGGAATCCAGTGTGATAACTCAAGTGATATCAATATTAGCAAAAATCTAGTTCATCACTCAAGGAAAAAGCACATTGAGATCAAATATCATTTTATCAAGGTGAAAGTGGAGCAAGGGCTTGTGAAGTTGGAGTATGTGCCTACAGAGTTACAGGTTGTAGATATTCTGACAAAGGCCTTACCCAAGGCAGCATTCGAAAGGCATCGATTGGCTCTAGGAGTTAAGTAAATTTCCTGCACTTAAAATCATGTGGATGTGACCCCTCCCCCCTCTCCCTGAGGTTTGATGTGTTTTCCCTAATGTGCTGATATGTGTTCTCTACTATGTTACAGACTACAAAGGAGTGACCTTTGGGTTCGTTGACAAAGGGGGAGAAAATAGTGATTGTTCAAGGGGGAGATAGTGTGGATATTTGAGAAATCATGTTTGATATGGGGAGAAGCTGACAAGTGGAGCAGCCAGATAGGGGGAGAAATGAGAAAGGGGGAGATTTTTAAATCAGACGATGCTAGAAGTGATTGATCAAAGAATAGATATCACGACAACTGTGGATTGTGATAAAAGCAGAAGAGTGGTGTTGGAGAGTGGTAAGAATATTTCCAAACCAAACATTGGTCTTCCAAAAAGTCCTTCAATAATTGGTATCAGTTTAGTACAAATTGGTATCAGTTTTGTGTCAACAGTGGGTGTTAGAGATGATGTGATTCATTGATGAAATTTTCATTTACTCTTGTTTCTCACACCAAGCATTTCTCATGTGGACTTAGAGTATGTGTTGAGTAAATCCTTGATCGCTATCAGAATCGCAAAAGGTGAATTGTGGATGAAGAATCAACGATGTATATTCTTATGAAAGAGTTGTCAACAAACCCAAAGGGGGAGATTATTGGGCAAAAATCCCTCAAGGCATCATTGAAGCATTTTTGAGGTGATTGTGTTTGTTGACAAAGTGGAAATCAGTGATGTGATTGTAGACAAAGCAAACCATGACATACAAATTTGTTGAAAAAATGGATTTCATGGTGGAATGTCGAGTTCATGAGTTGTGGGTAATGATCCATGTTTGATTCAAGAACGTCGACAAAGAGATGGATGATCTGGAGGCGGTACAAAAAGAACAGATACAAGGTAGCTCCATTTTCCAGTGTTTGCCAAATTTTTGGGCCTGAAAATCGACAAATAATGAAAAGTGGTTTTTGGAAAAGGTACTTGCATGTCGTGTACATGAAATCTTGGAAACTATCACACCATATGTTTTTCAAGATCAGATCATCAAAATATGGAAAAGGAATAAGGTTCGTGCAAGTTTTGGTGAGGTCGCACAGGTGACTTGCGCGCCGAGAAAGGTACTTGCGCGCCGATGACTTGGAAGTTTGAGAACTTGAGCGCCTATGGTTTTCCAAGATCAGAAGATCAAAATATGGAAAAGGAAAGAGGTTCGTGCAAGTTTGGAAGTGGTTCGTGCAAGTGACTTGCAGGGGAAGAGACCTGTGCATCGAGACTTGCACGTCGAACGGAGAGTTGTGCACCGTTGCGCAGGGTGGTCAATTTTCCTATAAATACTGGACCAACCCTCTTCATTCTTCACCACAGTTCAACACTTTGAGAAATCCGAGCTCTCGTCGCGCAGGTGTGGTGGTCACGCAAGTGGTGTGTCGTCGCGTAGGTGGAGTTGCGCGCCTGTGTGAGTTGTGCGCCAGTCTGAGAAGTTGCGCGCCGGTTGGTAGTTGCGCGCCAATGTTGGTTTGGGCGTAAAAGGAAGTGTGTCGCGAAAGTTTGGATTTGAGGAAGCCTGAGTCGCGCAAGTGTATGAGGAAGACATGCGAGCCCATTGTGACTTGTGCGCCGATACTTGCGCATCGAGATTGACTTGCGCGCCAAGTAAGGTTTATTTCCAGCAGTGATTTTCAGGTTGTGTGGAATCTGGAAGTTTTCCCGATACGTTCGGTGCAAAGAGAGATTCATCTACGGTTGAAAATTGGGCTCCAATAGAGCATCTACTTACAAAGGAAGATGCATTCTTTCATGCAAATGAAGAGACCTATAGGTCTATAAACTATGAGTGGATCCTTTCCGATGCAGTGATCAAAGGAAGAGGAAAAAGGTGATCCTCTCTACCAGTAGTGAGCCAGAGAGAGAGAAACAGGGAGTGACCCTTGGGAAAGCAGTGATCTGACCCTAAACCTTGTAAAGGTAGTGAGCCTGGGACAGACTGACTATGCCCGAACTTTTTAATCCACATCTAGTGAAGAATAGTGGAATTTGGTATGACCGGAAACTTGTCGGTGTATGCTCCTTGGACGTATCCCTTAGTAGTGAACCAAGTAAAAATTGATGTGTCTTGTGCATGCTTTACCTTCTGTTTATATTGTGCAACAGAAAAGTGAGAGAAGAGTGTTTTTCTTAATAACAAAACAAGTTCAGAACATGCTTTAATTTTGAATTAGTCATACCCTGATTCACCCCCCCCCCCTCTCAGGGTACTCATCCTAGTGGACCTAACACATTGTAATGGGGAAATCCATCATAATGGGAATCCCATCTTAATGAGAATTCCATAATTATGAATATTCCATCAGGCTAAAGATAAGGAAGTTCATCATAATGAGTTGATAAATAAAGGTATATCATAATGAGCTAATAAAGAAACGCAGATCATAATGAGATGAAAAAGAAAGGTAGATCATAATGAGGTGATAAATAAAGGAAGATCGTAATGAGCTGAGAAGGAAAGAAAGATCATAATGACCTAAGGAAGATACATCATTTTGAATATAAGGAAGATATATTGTATTGAAGATGACAAAGACACATCATATGGAATCTGAGGAACATACATCATATTGAAGATGAGGAAGATACATCTTATTGAAGCTGAGGAAGTTACATTAAACTGAAGAAAGGTTATATTGTTTGAAATTGGTGATTATAAAGAAGACTCAAAAATAATATTATAGATGTTTTATAAATATTTTAAGAGGTAAATCATGAAATTCAACATAAATCTTAGAGAAATGTGAGGAGTATTGAAGAAATCAAAGACATAGTTTAAATGAAAGATATTTTTGGAGTTTTGGAATCTAGAGAAGCGGGAAAAGTTTTAAATTTTATCACACTTGATTTTTTGAGTCACCTATAAATGATTGCTCTCATAATTCATTCATTAAATACTTTTCACGTGAGTGTAAAAGGTTGAGAAAAAAAATAATTTGAGTGAAAGTTCTTTTCATACGGAGATATTAGAATAATATCGAACACTTGAATGTTTTGTTTACTAGATAGGAGAATCATATTGAGAAACATCATATTGATTTAATTGGAATGAAGAATATCATATTGAGCATTTGAGCAAAGATTGGGTTTTATTGATTGAGAATGGGTTCATCATATCGATTCTGTCATATTGAGTTGATTAAATTGAGAAATAGAATGATTGTATTGAATTTCTGAGTCGAGTTTTAGAATTGTAGATTGAGTAAGGGAGAATCATATTGACTGCATCAGATTGAGAAAATCGGATCCAAGAAAATCGGGTTGAGGATTAAGAATAAGAAATTATGGATCAATTTGAATAAAGTATTTATTCTTTTTTTGGGTCAATTTTTTTATAATAAAACATTATAAACTTACATGAGTTAGTATAATCTTTCTTACTAGAAGATAGAAGGTATCTAATAGGACTTGGTACTAGTTGTATTCACTTATTCTTAATAGTGAATTGTCATAGACCCATGAAAGTGGTTATGGAATGGATGTAGGTTCTCACACTAAGGCCAAACATTGAAAATATTGCGTTCTTTACTTTCCTTTTTTTCTTGAATGAGTATTTACAAAAATATGATAAGGAAATATATTTTAATAGGTTGTAGGGGTTAAGTTTTTAAAAATTACTAAAACTTTTAAAATTAAACTACTAATTCACCCCCCCTCCCTTCTTAGTTGTTATTTAATCCTTTGGAACTTCACTTGGTATTAGATAAAAGGTTCCCTTGTTGAATCCAATCATGGATAATATCAATTGTGTCAACAGTAGATGAATTTTTACATTTAATGGAAAAAAATATAATGGATGGAAAATAGGATGAGTCCTTATCTCATATCTGCTGGACTAGAATTTTTTGATGCTACTACTATTATTTTTCCACCTATTGAGAAATATTCAACTATCACAAATAAAAAATAGGCCATTAATAGTGATAAAATGGCCTTTATCAGTGCTAGAAAGCATTTACTACTGGAGCGAGATTAAAATCCCTTATAAAAGTGCTAATAAATGAAACTTTTACCAATGTTATTTGAAGACTTGGTAAAGGACCCATTATCAGCACTTTCAAAAGTGCTGATGAAGGGGTATACTTAAGTGTGTTGTAGCAGCACACCGTAACACCAAAAACACCATGAAATTAGAAAAATCATGTATGAATATAGTATTTAAATGAAATAATATTTACAACACAAATACAAGAAAAATACTATATATTATTGATATTTCAAACATTGGTTTATACAATTACATGAACACAAATTATAATATACATTCAAAAATAGCAGTCTTCCTTTACCTTTTGATCATAACCCCTACCTGAGAAGAAAATCACATTTATTAAAAACAATTCTTATGTTAGTAATAATATAAATAAATAAATTAATACAAATTGTTAATTTTAAACTAATATTTGAGTCATACAAGGAACTCTCTGTATCAGATTGAGTTGTGGTAAATTCTTGAACGTCACAGCATTTCTTGTTCTTCTTTAATGATCATCTATGTAAAAATTAACTAAATTAAAATAAGATAAAAATGATAAGTAAAATAATTAATCAATAGCATATAGAATGATAAGAAAATAATCTAGGGTCTTTTTCTCCATTTTGGTGATGTGATTCATGTTCTAAACTAAAATGATACTTATATATTGAAAATACGCACTTGGAAACATATCAGTCACACCAGGAATTAGATTAAGGTGAGGCTGATTCTTACACATCTCAAATGACTTAAGGATCTTTTTCTTAAAGTATCAAAACTATCCAAATGTGTTTCCTCAGTTTTGAGTATGCCACTTGTCTTTTTTAATAAAATGCCATTTCAAACTGGAAACACACACTTTGACTCATACAGGTCACATCGTGTGTTACTTTGATGTGATATTAATTCCTACACATAAATAATGACATACACGTCATTTTCATAAATTATAAATACAATCCAAGTGAATTTCCCTTGTTTTTAGTGAGGGACACTATTTGAACTAAAATGCTGATTTTAAACTGATAATGGACACATTGAGTCATAATATACACATCATTTATTGGATTTAGGTTCAGTTTATTCCCACATAAACATCAAAAATTAATTATAGATCAATTTCCTAAAATATGAAAACAATCCAAATGTGTTTTCTCAGTTTTGGGTAGGTCAGTTGTCCTTTTTATAAAATTGATTTCAAGTTTCAATAAAAAGACGTAGTTAAAGTCATATCGGTCACACCATGCATCAGATTGAGGTGAGAATAAATAATACACATATAAATGTCTTATGGATCATTTTCATAAAGTATAAAAACAATATGAATGTGTTTACTCAGTTTGGATTACGTCACTTGTCTTTTTTACAAAAATGTCATTTTGAACTGGAAACATGAACTTTGACTCATAATGATCACATCATGTATCAGTTTGACATGATAACAATTACTAAAGGTCACAAATGAATTATAAATCAATTTCTAAATTATCAAAAAAAATATGAGTGTTTTTATTGGTTTTTAGCGAGTGACATTTTTTTGAACTAAACTGTCGATTTTAAACTGATAAACAAATATTGAGCCATACCTGGAACATCATGTATTGGATTGAGGTGAGAATAATTCCTTCATGTAAAACATGACTTTTGGATCATTTTACTAATGTATCAAAACAATCTGAATATGTTTTCTTAGTTTTTCATAAGTCAGTTGTCATTTTTACTAAAATTGATGTCACTTTTAAATAAAAAGACACACTTTGAGTCATATTGGTCATACTGTGAATCAGATTTAGGTGTGTATGATTACTACATATCAAAAATGACTTATAGATCATTTTTCTAAAGTATCAAAATAGTATGATTTATCTTTCTTGGTTTTGAGTAGCTTGGTTTTCCTTTTTACTAAAATTGATGTCGATTTTAAATTAAAAGATGCACTTTGAGTTATATCAGTCACAATATGCATCAGATTGAGGTGATACTAACTCCTACATGTCCCAAATTGATTATGGATAATTTTAATAAAGTATAAAAACAACCTAAATGTTTTTACATGGTTTTGAGTACATCATTTGTTTTTTTTACTAAAATGTCATTTTAAACTAGAAACATACACTTTGAATCATACCAATCACATCATGTATCAGTTTGACATGATACTGATACCTGCATGTCAAAAATGACTTATAAATCAGTGTCTAATTACAAAAAAAATATGATCATGTTTTCTCAGTTTTTAGTGAGTGTAATTTGTTGAACTAAATCGTCAATTTTAAACTAATAACAGACACATTGAGTCACACCGAGCACATTGTTTATCATATTGATGTGATGTTGATTACTAAACATAAAAAATGAATTATGGATCATTTAAATAAAGTATCAAAATAATATGAATCTTTTTTCTTAGTTTTGTGTAGGTCAGTTTTTCTTTTTACTAAAATTGATGTCATTTTTAAATAAAAAGATGCACTTTGAGCCATACCAGTCCAACTGTGCATCAGATTGAGGTAAAAATAAATCCTACATTCTTAAAATGACTTATGGATCATTTTTATAAATTATAAAAATAATATAAATTAGTTTTATAGGTTTTGAGTATATCACTTGTTTTTTATTTACTAAAATGTCATTTTAAACTAGAAACATCTTCTTTTTCCCATACAGATCACATCGTGTATAAATTTTATATGAGATTGATTATTACATGTCAAAAATTAATTATGAATTGATGTCCTATGTTATCAAGTAAATATAATTGTGTTTATTTTTTTAGTGAGTGACATTTTTTTGAACTAAAGTGTCGATTTTATTTTGATAACCAACACATTGATTCATAACAGTCACACCGTGCATCTAATTGAGGTGAAAATGATTCATACACATCCCAAATAACTTATAGATCATTTACCTAATGTATTAAAATAATAATAATATGTTTACAAGGTTTTGAGTGTGTCAATTTCCTTTTTACTAAAATTAATGTGAATTTTTTTAAAAAAAAGCACTTTGAGTCATACCAGTCACACCATGTGTTTTATTTAGGTGAGGTTGATTCCTACATGTACCAAATTATAAAAATATTACTAACATATAATTTAACCATATTTTCCTTCTCCTTCTATGTTGAACTTCTAATACTACATATTGAATTGATGTTCTTACATGAAAAAATATTTCTCATTGTTGAAAGTCAAAAGAGAAGAGGAAGATCATGTTCCCATTATATCAAAAGAATTCACCATAATGAGAACATGATTTTACTCTACTCTTCTATTTTAAAACAATTAGAAAGGTTTTTTTTCTAACAACATTAAATCAATATGTAGTGTTGGCAGTTAAACAAAGAAACGAAATAAAAATGTAAAACATGGTTCCATTTGTAAAAAGAATAATTTTATCTCTTTTGAATATTATTGTAGATAGTTGAAAGAAAAATATGACTTCTCAAAAGATCTTTGAAAAAAATAAATTTGTATTAGATAAAAATGATAAGGAAATTAACTTACAAATAATAGTTACAATGATAAAAAAATAATTAAATGAGTAGTAGGAATTTACCTTTTCTTGATGGTTGTATGCATTCTTGACACATTTCCTTGTTTTTTATCTCAGTTTTAGGCTTTAAGTCCAACCCCTCATGAGCATAAGCAACTTCGAACAAGCCTACCCAACTCAAAAAAAACCCCTTGTATAAGAAAAAAATTATAATATGAGTAAAACTAAAAAGAAATAAAGTAAAAATAAATATGAAATGATAAATTATTTATAAGTATAATCATTTAAATATGAAAACATTGATGACCATAGGGATATGTGGACAGTAAATCAAGAATGATGATAAAACACAAAAATATATATCACCAAATAGTTAATCAATGAGTGTGGAGGATGAGTAGAAAATAAGATACATTATATTGAAGCTTTGAATCATTTGAGAGAAAGTAAATACATCCTATTGGGTTCATAAAATATTCATTTTGTATAATAAATAAATAAATACACATAATATATTCATTACCATAGGTAGAATTTCTAGATAATTATAATAAGGAAAACTCGACATTTGATTGTTTGAAATAATTTTAGTATGATTTGAATAAAATTGGTAATTGAATATAAGAAAATAATTACTCCACTATGATAGGGGTTATCCTATTAATTCATCTAAAATTCAATGTTATAGAAAATTTTCATCCTCATCATCTCATCTTCTAAACATTTATCATTTCATTTTGTTATTTGGACCACATACTCCATATCTTGTGTAAATGAACCTATGATTCCTAAAATACTCAAATTAGTAGTCATCTATATGATTACTACTACTCAAAGTAGTACAATAAATGTAAAAGAGATGCGGGATGATTTCCAAGAACAAATTGGAAGAATAATTGTTCGGGATATGAAACTGATGAGGATGATGTTTGAACTCCATTGTTTTCTCTAAAAGGGGTAATTACCTCTATTGGTGATAATTATATGGATGGTAGTCATATATTTCTAAGGGTGGAACCAAAAGAAAATTTTAAAGAATGGTTTTTTAGATGGATTAAATTAAAACATACATAGTGTTTATTATATGTGTGACGAAATAAATGAAGTGATTTTTATGAATTATTAATGAGTGGGTTATCATTTCAAATATGGCTATTTTTTTATCAATTGAAAGAAATATAAGAAATAATGGAATCAATGAATAAAATTTAATTGGATATTGGAATGTTTCGGCGAAAACCTGAAGGAGTAAGAATCTACAAAAAAATCATTTTCCCTAAGAAGATTCTAAATAATTTTGAGAGGTTTATAAGGAAGATAATTGGATCAAATTTATGCATGAGAAGCTTGATACAAATAAGAATAATGTGACATGGGAAATTGTTACAAGGTTGGGAGACCGATATTATTTCAGAACCAAGTGGGTTTTTAGTAATAAACTCATTGAATATGGAAAATTGGCTCAAAATAAAGAATAGATAGTGTGCTAGGGGAACTCCAAGATCAATGGAATTTATATTTATGATAAATTTACTCCCATAGCCTGATTAAAAACTATTTTATTTTATTTTATGGATATTTTTTTGAGAATGTAGTTAAAATTATACCCAATGGATATCAAATCTATGTTCCTCAATGGAGTTCTTAAGGGGGATTATACATTGAGAAACTATATGGGTTTATTATGGATGAAAATGAGAGAAAGATATTTTAGTTAAATAATTGTTTCTATATGATAAAAAAATCATTGAGGACATGGTATTTAATGTTGGATCAATACCCTTATAATGATTGGTTTTTTCTAAGGTAGAGTTTATCACACACTCTACATCAATAAAGAGAACGATCAAAGGATGTTGGTACTCATATATGTTGAATATATAATATTTGAGGATTGAAAAGAGCACAATGAATTTTTTTTGGATCATATGGGGTATGATATCAAGATTTCTATGATTGGTGAAACATTTTCCTTGGTTTATAGGAGAATTAAGGAAATCATAGCACATTAATTTCTCAATAAAATGTGAAAAAGAGGATCCCAAGTGATTTTCAATGGAAAATTCCAAACCAATGAAAACAAAAACAACTATATGAATGAATTTTTCAAAATGTGTGATTGTAAAGAGGTAGATTTCATGGAATATAGGTATTGGGAGCCTATAATACCTCACAAAAACATGACCCAAAATTGGTTTTCAAATATGTTAAATCACACAGTACCAATGTTTTCAAAAGAAGAGCTACATGCTATTGGGGAATACGATACTTCAATATATATAAAAAATAATAAATTTTGGGTTGTTATATTATTAGATAGTTCAAATGGACTTGTTAGGATAGATGGACTTGGGATGAGAAGGTTTAGTGGATAACTGAGAGAAATTAGAGATATCAAAAAACACAGATTTCATTCAAGCCTTGGTTCCATTCAACCCTTGAATCACTCGAGCCTTAGATTCAAGCTATGGAATAGTTTGAGAATTGATTATAGCTTAGATTTCAACTTGGATTCGACAATGAGGAGAACTGGTAGAAGGTCCCTTCCATAGAGAGATTCAAATATCGTGAACTGGTTCACGATGGTTAGGGTTCTTAAAATAAATTATGACACTTTTATCAGTGATTCCAAAAAAATCATTGATAAAGATACCGTTTTATTGACGCTAAGTTAACAAGAGCTGATAAAATGAATCTTTATCAGAGATTTTTTTAGCGCTGATAAAGATAGAGACTTATCAGTTCTTTTTTAATGCTGATAAATCTCTATTTTTATCATCGCTAAAAAAGAACTGATAAATACTTATAAAACTTTTTTTTTAAATAAATAATTTTAAAAAATATCTAATTATTATATATAATTATAATACTTATAATAATAATGTTTTAAATAATAATTTTGTAATTCATTGAATATATAATTATTTACTTATAATTATATAAATACATTTTAGAAAATAATATTTATATTATTCTATATATTTATATTATTATATATATTTATATAAATATATATATTTATATAATTATATATATATAATATAGTGAATATATTCATTATTTAAATAAATTTATTATAATTTTATAATTATTTATTTATAATTATATAAAACATTTTTAAACAAATATTATTTATTTATTTATGACTTTAAATGTATAGAAATAGTAAATTTATATTTATAAATATTTTTATTTATAAATATTTTTTTATAATTGTATTTTTAACATTATTAATGAATATTTAATCATTAGTGCAAGCAAGTTAAAAATGAGTAAAATTTATTAATTAAAAATGAGTACAATATTGAAAATTTGGACAGGTTTAATTAACAAAAATCATTTAAAAATAAATATATATTTAAATAAACATGAATACATTTTGGAAATATTAATACATGGTATATAAATATATATAAAATAAGTAATATAAATTGATTAAATTATCCAAAAAATATTTTTGTGTGTGCGTATGTATATAAAAATGCATTAATTATGTATATGTGAAATAAATATAATATGTTTGATCTATATAAAATTGAAAAATCAAATGAAATTCAATTATGTCTATTACTCAATGTAATTAGTCAGTATTTTTAATTTATATTAATTTTTAAATATAAATTGTTATTCAATAAATATATTTCTATTTAATGTAAAGGATAAATAATATGTTTATTATATAAATCATATTTATATACATTTATATATATCTATATATTTAATATATACTATTTATTAACATTATCAATAATTATTTAATTAATAAAATGTTTAATATTTTTCTCAAATTATTTTTTTTATTTGTTTACTTTTTATTTTACATATATCTATATATTTAATATCTACTATTTATAATTTATATATAGTATGATCAATTTATTCATTTTTATTAATAATTATTAAATTAATAAAAAAATTAATATTATTTTAATAAAATCATTTTTACTTCTTTTTTTATTTAATTATTTCATTTTATTCATACTTTTATCAGTGCTAAAAAGCACTAATAAATGATTTCTTTATAATCACTAAAAATAAATCACTGATAAAGGGTGTCCTTAATCAATGCTAAAAAAATGCACCGATAAAAGTTTCCTTTTATCAATGCAAAAAAAATGCACTGATAATGGGTTTATTTTATCCATGCTAGAAAAAAACACTGGTAAAAGGCACCCTTTATCAACACTTTTTTAGTGCTGATAATGGTTTCCTTTATCATCACTTTTTCTAGTGCTGATAAAGGCCAACGCCATTAAAGGCTTGTTTTGTAGTGGTTTATGACGTTTTTTCATAAGAAACATATTGAATTTGATGGAAAGGATAGAAATTTAATCCTTATTTCCTTATTAGAGAATTTTTATTAGAAGGTGATGGGTCTCAATACTTCAAAAAGTATGTGGGACAAGCTGCAAAGTATTATTAAAGGGAATAATAAATTGAAGGAAGAAAAGATAAAAATCTAGCGTAATAAGTATGAAGACATTAGAATAAGATATGAACAAACTATTGATGAATAATTCACTTGGGTAAATGAAATTTATTTCAATATCAGAGTTTTAAGAGTTTTCTTTGAAGATTCTACAATTGTAAAAAAACTTATGAGAAACTTTCTGGATAGGTTTGATACTAAAATGCCTTCTTTAGAAGATAAGGATTATTTATCTCTTGATGAATTGCATAACTTTCTTATTTCTAATGAAATGAGGTAATATTGAATTTTTAAAAAGAATATGAAATATGGAATGGATTTTAAAGCTATGAGAAATGTTAAAATCCAATATGTTCAAGAAATTAATCCTTATGTGTATGAAGATAATAAAGATTATGGGTTGAATGACAATATTATATCTCTTATCTCTAAAATATATCAGAGAGGAAGAGGAAAATATAGAGGTAAACTTCCTCTGAAATTCTTTGAGTGTGGTTAAATCAGATACTTTTCTATGATTTTTTTTAAGAATAAAGTTGGAGAAAATCAAGATGATTCTGATGAACAATCTCAATAGAAGAAGTGAAACCAAATCAGAAAAGAAGAAAATTCATAAAAAAATATAATAATAAGTTTGTTAAAAAAATATTTTGAGTAAGAAGATTGAATTAGACTCAAATTACAAATATTATTCTAAATCTGAAAGTTCATAAAAATGTATAACCTTAATTGCAATAGTTTAGAAAATAAAATATTCCCCATAGAGTGAAGAATGTGGTGAAGAATCATATAGAGATAAATATTTTATAATAGAACTTTTTTCATATCTTGAGAAAAAAATTATCAATAAATAAATTACATTAATTAAAAAATATTTTGAATAATAGTTTGATGGAAGAAAATATGTCATCAATAAGGAGGAAGAATATATTCAGGAGATCTTAAGTTAAAAACATAGAATTTCTAAACAATGAAAACTGGTTTAAGATATTAATATGAAGTTGGAATCCAATGAAGATGAACTTAAAAATTTTCAATAAAAACTTCTTAAGTCCTAAATTACTCTGAGAATTATTAATTAAAACTTAAAATAAATCCTTGGAAGTATAATATATGACTTCTAAAGTTGTTGATAAATATCAAATTAAGAATCAGGTGAAATCCTCACATAATAAAAATAATGTTTCATCTAATTTTTCTATCATTTCAGGTTCCAATAATAGTATTGGGAAATATTGGGTTAAAAACTAGTGTGAGAAACCTATTTTATCTACAAAAGTTGGAATACACTCAGGAGGAAAGATGTTCCATGTCTAGAGATTGTTAAATATGAATGAAGTTATCAACCTCGACAAAGTTTCTAAAGAGAAAGATCTTACTTCAATAGAAAATCAAGATTTTATGGCTATTAATCGTGTTTTTGAATCTATCGTCACATATCATATAATTTTTCGTTCAATTTATCTCTACCTAGAAGAAGGTTTGAAAAAATTGAAATAAATGGTTGAATAAGGATGTGTGACTTTCCTAACCCATAAGAAGTTAGAAAAGAAAAATATCCAGATGTTAGAAACTTTCCAACAAAAAAATCAATTTGAATGTCTAGAATATGTTTTTAGAAGAAATGATGAGGCTGGTCCTCATGCCAAAAAATGAATGACACTCCTTCCAGAACAAGTTTTTTATGATAGAAAAAAATATGAAAATAAAAAAGTTGAAGAAATAGATTCTTTCATCAAGATATATTTAAAAAAAAGAAAAAGGAACAGACCATGGATACTTGATAGCGGTTTTTATTCACATATGAAAATTGATATGAAAATACTTAAATATTTTGAATGTTGTGATGGAGAATTAGTTACCTTTGGTAGTTATAGTTCCTTAAAAATTTGAGGAATAAGAATAACTGATATTGAAATAGAAAAGTTGAAATCTAAGGAAGTTTTATTTTTTGATCGGACAAAACATAACTTTCTTACTGTAAGTAAATAATTTCATGATAGAAAAGAAGTAATATTTACAAAATATTCTTATATTAACAAAAATCATGAAATATGGAAAATTGATTATAAAATGGGAACCAATGAGAATATTTTCCCAATAGTAGAATTTAACAACACATTTTACCTAAGTGTTGAAGATGTAAGTAAATTGGGGCACTTAATACTTGTCCATCTTGGACAGAAAATCATGAAAAACTTTCTAAAGTTGATGTTTTTAGAAAATTTATGGAATTGAAAATATGAGAAAAAGAATATTTTATTACTTGTTAGAAAGGACAATGACGAATAAAAGTCATAAGAGAGTTGAGATTTGGTCTACAAAACCTTATGAAATTATTCATTTTGATTTATGTGGTCCGATGATACATCTATCAATTAAAGAATATTTATACTTTCTCACTTTTATTTATGATTTCACTCAGATGACAAACATCATGTTTATGAAAGAAAAGTCGGAGTCTATGTAAATGTTTAAATTTTTCAAAAAAGAAGTTGAGAATGAAAAGGGGGTTTATATGAAGAATTTGAGAATAGAAAACAGTACCAAATTCACTAATAATTTTTTTCAAGCTTATCTTTGAAAAAATTGTATCAAACATTAGTATAATTCTCCATACACTCTAAAATAAAATGGATTTGTTAAAATAAATAATAAAATCTTGGTGGAAATGGGAAGAAGTATGTTAGTAGAATACAAACTTTCAATGTTTTACTAGAAATAATTTGTTAGTACTATTGTACATGTTCATAATATATGTTTTTTGATACCGGAAAACAACACGACTTCTTATGAAATGTTTTATTGCAAAAAAGCTTCCTTAATTTACTTAAAAGTTTTTGGAATTACATGTTTACTTAAAATCAATAATCTGGATTTGGGAATGTTTGATGAGAAAGCTCAGGAAGAAAATTTTATAGGTTATTCACCAAATGGAAGAAGTTACAAATTGTGTAACAAATGTTTACAAAAGTTATTTGACTCATGTGATGTGAAAGTAACTGAAAATAAAAATTCCTTTAAAAAAAATTGTTAATAATGTTGAAGAGGATAAACTGGAGATTTCCAAAAATAGTGAAAGTAATTCAAAACATCCTTATCAAGATTCCAAAAAACATGCAATGGGGAAAGTTTAGTTGGGAAAGAAACTTTGAAACTTCATACCTTACAAAAACATGTTGAGTTTGAAAACATTATTTTTAATCAAGAGGATCCAATTTAGACAAGAAGAAAGCTGAGATTGAAAAATCATAATTCAATTATCTCAAAATTTGAACTGGAATCAGTTTCAGAACATATTAAACACAAATAATGGATTGATGTTATGAATGAATATTTTGATTATATTAAGAAGAATGAAACATGGAAACTTGTTTCAAAGCCAGAAAATAAAAATGGGATCAAAACTAGGTGTGTTTACTGAAATAAGTTAAATGAAAATGATTAATTTTCAAGAAACAAATCCAGGATTATTTATAAAGTCTATCCATAGGTGAAAGGTATGGATTTTGAAGAAACTTTTTCCTTAGTTGAAATATTAGAAACTATTAGAATGATTCTATAAATGGTCACACCTGAAAATTACAAATATTATTAGATGGATATAAAGTAAGATTTCTTAAATGGGGAGATTAAGGAAAAAGTTTAAATTTAACAAAATTTTGGGTTTCTACTTAATGAAGATGAAAACAGTGTTTTTAAAATGAATAAATATTTTTATGGGTTGAAACAAGCTCCACATTCTTGGTATTAAAAACTTGAAAATTGTTTGACAATGTTTAATTTTTCTAAATGAACGGTTTATAGAAACCTGCATGTAAAATATGTTACCTCCAGAACTCTAATTTTAATTTTTTATGTAGATAATATAATTTTTTTAGGGATGAATAAAATGTTTGTAAATGATTTTATAGGGAAATGAAGAAGAATTTTAAATTTTCAATGTTGGTAGAATTATCTTTGTTTCTTGGATTACAAGTCCAAAAAACTACATTTTATTATTTCAAGAAAGGTATGTGAGGGAATTGTTAATGATTTTTGGGATGGAATAATCCAAATAGTTCTCTAATTCAATCTTAGTGAGAAATAATTTTAGTTAAGATTAATCTAGAAAGAGTTTGAATCGAAAATTTTTCTAGAAGCTGATAGAAAGTCGCCTTTAACTTATAGCCTCAATACCTAATATTGTTTATGTTGTGAATTTTTGTGCTAGGTATCAAAGTAATTCAAAACAATCACATATGTTCTCATGAAATATTACTTTGAGATATGTAAAAGGAACAAATTCACATGGGTTGTTACACAAAATAAATAGTAATATGAATTTTCATGGTTATACTAATTTTGATTGGGATGGATATTATAATTATAGAAAACAACCTTAGGAGGAACATTTTTCTTGGGTGAATGTTGTGTGTGTTAGAATAGTAAGAAACAAAGCGCAGCTTCTTTAAGAGTATCTAAATTTGAATATGTTTCATCTACTCAATGTAGTACTAAAATTTTGTAGATGAAATTTCAGTTGTAAGATTTGAAAGTAAAAGTTTCTAAACCATTGAAGATACTTTGAGAAAATCCAAATGCAAGTGATATTTCTAAAAAACCTATACAAAACTCAAGATAAAAACACATTGAGTTAATGTTTTACTTTATAAAATATAAATTTTTCACAGGAGATGTTATGCTGGAATCAATTTCAACAAAGTATCAAATTGCTGATATTTTCGCAAAATTCATGCCAAAAGAAAGATTTGTGGAATTGAGGCTGCAACCTCATGTTCATCCTCCTCCCATGGATTTGTGAACCTAATATGGTAGAACTCCCACTATTCTTTGGTATTTTTTTACAAATGGGGGTGAAAATTAGAACTTTTTTACTTTGTAAGATCTTTTTTCTTTTCTTTCATTAATGAATCTATCATTGTGGTTATCATAAAATGGGGGAGAGAAAAATAAATTTGAGGGAGAGTTTTTATTTACATGACGGTAAAATATTCTTACCACAAAGGGATATAATTCCTTCAAAATAATACTTTATCCATTAGTGTGATGTCAGGATGCTCTCTTTTGAGAAAGGCTATGTTTTTTTATAAAATTCAAAAAATTGAGTTTTTTAAAAAAGTTGATTTGTGAAAAAATTCTGAGAGTTGGAAAAGTTGTTAATGAGGGTTGTTAACAAATTCAAAGAAGGATATTTAAGGACCTTTAAGATAAATGGTTTTAATAACTTTTTTGTATTTTTTGACAAATAACCTTTTTTTATATTAAATTTTTTGTTATTCACGAATCATAACCAGTTTTCTATAATGAGTTCTGTAATAAAGTTGAAGGTTGCTAAATGTTCAAACCCAAAAAAAATGGGGGAGAAAAATATTGTTTTTAAGAAAGATATTTTTTAGACATATAGGATCGAACTGATAAGCACCATAATTTGAATATTGGATCTATTGGCATTATATCTAGATAATTAGATCTAAAAGAATCAGAGTTAGAAATTGTTTTTTGCAAGAAGTTTTAATTTTCCATAAGTAAAGAAAGAAATAAGTCACTAAGTTAGAAATTCAGATGTTTTTGAGTGAAGAATTTCTAATGATTCTTAAGAGTTTTGTTGAAGACAGTTAATTCATAAGTTATAAAGTTCTCAAACATTCTAAATTAAGTTAGATGATGATTTTTGATCATGAAGTTATCATAAATCATGAAACATACTCATGATAATAGATTTTGAAAAAATAGAAGAATCATAATGATTGAATCGGTTCTAGTGATCAAAAAAATGTTTTCATTAGATCCAAAAGTACTAGACACAGAAGATTGGATCTATAAATCAGAATGTGTGAAGTTTATGAAGTTTAAAGAAGTTCAAAGTTACTAAGTAGAGTCATCATTGAATACTTTCCATAATTATGGGAAAATAATCATAACGGGAAAATCCATCATAATGGGAATTCAATTGTAATGAGAATTCCATAATTATGAGGATTCCTTCAGGATGAAACTAAGGAAGTTCATCATAATGATATGAGAAAGAAAAGAAAATCATAATGAACTGAGAAAGATAGATAGATCGTAATGAGCTGAGAAATAAAGGAAGATCGTAATGAGATAATAAAGAAAGGTAGATCGTAATGAGATGATAAGAAAGGCATGCCGTAATGAGGTAATAAGGAAATAAATATCATAATTACCTAAAGAATATACATCATTTTTAAGCTAAGTAGGATACATTTTAATGAAGTTGAGGACGATACCTCATATTAAAGCTGAGGAAGATACATCATATTGAATATAAGGAAGATGCATCATATTGAAGATGTGGAAGTTATATCATAATGAATAAAGGATAAAAAGTCCAAAAATGGCGATTACGAAGAAGAGTCAAACTGAAGATTCTATAAGTCTTATGAAGATTTGAAGAGGTAAAAATTGAAATTCAATTTTTCATAAATCTTGTAGAAATATGTGGAGGATTAAATAAGTAAAATATAAAGATTAAATGATGGATTTTTGGAGTTTTGAAATTTGAGGAAGTGGGGAAATTTTTAAAGTTTCATGTTCTTTCTTTTCTGAGCCCCTATAAATAATTTCTCATATCATTCATTCACTAAAGACTTTTCACTCAAGAAAAAAAGGCATAGTACTAAATAATTTGAGTGAAAGTTTTTTCCGAACTGAGATCTCATAATAAGATCATAGACCAGAAAGTTTTATTTAACGGATAGGATAATATGATTGAGAAATATCATATTGATTCAATCAGATTGAAGAAGATCATATTTAGAATTTGAGCAGAGTTTGATTGTCGCATATTGATAATGGGTTCAAAGTTTCAATTCTATTTTGTTGGGTCAATTGGACTAATAAAGATCATATTGAATTTCTCAGTTGAGTTTGAGAAGTGTATATTGAGTAAGTTTGAATTGTATTGACTTCATAGGATTGAGAAAATTGGATCCATCCTAATTGTGTTGAGGATTTAGACTGAGAAACTGTGGATCAGTTTAAAAAAATAATTTATTCTTTTGTTTGATTGGTTTTTTATAAGAAAACGTGGTAAACTTAAAGGAGTTAGTATAATAGTTCCTATTAGGTGATATAAGGTGTCTAATGGTTTTTGGAACAAGTTTAATTCACTTATTATTAATAGTGAATTTCCATAGACCCATGGTTGTGTCTTTAGCAAGGATCTAGGATCTCACACTAAGGCTGGACCTAGTAAATCTTATGTAATTTACTTTATTTTTTTTCATGAATGAGTATTTATAAAAATATGATAAGGAAATATATCTTAACAAGTTTTAGGGGTTAAGTTTTTAAAAAGTAATGAAACTTATAAAAGTGAACAACTGATTCAACCCCCCCCCCCCCCCACACAGTTGTTATTAAATCCCTTGGAACTTCAATCTTTATCTTCCATAGAGAATTTATAATTTCATGGATTATTACTCAAGTTATTATCTATCATTTATCTAACCCTTTTTATACCCATGATTTGTCAACATAACTAATTTCACAACCCCATAACACCTGGTTTTTTATCATTAAGGTTAATTTTAACAGTTTTTGGGCATAGAAAAAGTGTTAGGTTGATGCCTGATTTAGGTTTTTAGTTAATTTCAATAGATGAATATGAAGAACATGAAAAGAGAGAGACTAAAATCAGCTAGTGAGGATCTTTTACATTTAATTTATTATAAATTTAAAATAATAATTGACTTCAACGTGATAATTATTATTGATCAATTCTAATACTTATCTTGTCGTGTCATCATTATAGTGGATAATACAAATTAGGATATCTCTATTTGTATACAGATGTACTCCATGAACCTTTGAATATTTCTCTTGGTATTTTAGGTGCTAGCATCGAGGATCCCTATGATTTGTGTTGTTAATCATTGATCATAATGAAAGGATTCTCTTGTTCTTTCTTGTTCTTGAGTGGAAATGAGGAGAATTTTTCTCTCCAAGGCTTAGATAATTTATAGTGTCTTTCAATTGTGCATAAAAAATATTATCTCCAAAGATGATATAAATCAAAATATATACTTAGAGTTAATCTGTGATAATTACTCACTGGTAATTTATTAAATATTTTATCTAAGTTATTCCTGATATCAAATAATAATAATAATAATAATAATCATCATCATCATCATCATCATCATTATTATTATTATTATTATTATTATTATTTCACTTGACATGTGAATATTTAAATATTATTTTTTAAACAAATTAATATATATTTAAATTATATTAAATAAAAGATATCATTTCTATTGGTCCCTTAAATGGGTATGTCAGTCCTCTATAGAATTTATCAATCCTTGAATAATAATAAAAATATTTAAATGAGTAAATATATATTATATTCACTTAAAACATGAATAAATATTGATTTTAATATTAAGATAATTAAGTAAATATTTAAATTAATCTATTCACTAAACCGGTGAATAAATATTTATTTCTTTATTACCTTGAAAATAATAATAAATGGATAACATTTAACTCACATATTCTAAACTCAAATATCTGATTATTGAATCTATTCAATTGGATAACAATTATTCCAAAATCCAAGAATAATATTTATTCCTAATGTTAAATTTAATAAAATTTAATGATATTTTGTATACACTTAGTCTATGTCACTCTGGACCTATTTCTCAATGTCATTAGGTAAACTTACCTATAGTTCATGATCAATGTTTAGTAACATGTCAAGGTATCCATAGAGAAAGGAGTTAATTTCATAAGGAAAAAAACCTTCCTACAAACACTATTATGTAAGTTAATCCATTTTTGTTGATATCTCATCAATCAGGATGCATACTTCTGTAATCAACTTATATGATCGATATATGTTTATTTGATTCTTTGAAATGAAATCATTGATGAACTACCATGAACATTGATTTAATCAAAAAGTTTCACTTTAATAAAAGGTCAATAGATATATTCTTCCATTAACTCAAAAGGGAAAATCCTTTCTATACTTATTCAATTAATTTCATATTTCTTATGAAGCACCCAACATATGGTACCTCTCCACAAGAATATTTTATGACAGTTTTTATCCATACATCGAAGTACATGATTCATGATATATATTAATAGCTATATATATTCTAAGGACCAATACACATGTCCATAGATAGGAATATACAATTACACATATAACATGTGGAATTCATATTAGATAATTTGTCTTCATAACTTCCTATCTAATTGATTACAATATACAAACTTCATGAGAATAAGTATTAATGTCTTATGATACCCCAATATGTAATTTTCAAGAATCATCTGTGACTCATCTAATAGATATTATCTAAAACATATGACATATTTTTAAGAATATGATAAATACTCTTACAAAATTTTTATATTAATGTTTCATAGAATAAAAATTGTTATGTGGTAAGATATTTATTAATATTCTAGTAATTGAAACTACAAATTCAGTTAGTTCTAAGGAACCAACTCCAACATAACCTCATTTTCAATAGAACCAACTTATAACAACTTTTATTCTACCATTTATCACATGATATTGATTCTTATGCTGCAATAAGTTTCATAACCTAGACCTAACAACCCATCCAACCAGGCAAAGAACTAGACCATGAAAATACTTGAATGGGTTTTTATTCCCCACGATATGGTAACTAGCACCCAGTCATCCAACAATAACCAATGTATATGTCCAAGAGAAAAACCAATGGGTAACCCAAACCACTGACAGCTACTCCTTGTAATATGTGGATAACATCCCATCATCTCACCACTATCTACCCATGCCTAGTTAGCATGAAACCTCACCGCCTCACTATGGTGCATTGAAATTTTTTGTATCATAAAAAACAAGGTCTATACACCCCCAAGGGAGTGTGAAGAGTGTGATAAAAAAATACTAATAGGATCTCACCCAAGTGTTCCATAGAAAGACTCTACCAAATAATCCAAGTATTCTCAATATATGAAAACAGGGCATAATAAACTAGTTCTCACATTTATATCAAAATCGTGGTAAAATATTTCCATTTTTCATAGTTCTAAATTATATTTCATATAACACAAGTCATAAAACATTTTCAATAAAACATTTATCAAACATTCACCATTTATCCATATCAAAACTAGATCCAAAGAAGTAAAGCTCGATAGAGATCACCTCTAGGATAACATATGTTAGGGCTAGCTAGGTCACTGCTACCTCAATAATCATGTCAAGACATAATGTGAAAAATCAATTCCCTATAACAATAGGGCCTATATAATAGAGAAACACCACATGATTGGACCCCCTAATGGTGCCAAATAATCAATACCCTAGATCAATATAGCCAAGGGAAAATATGAACTATAACACCCTGACCTCAGAAGCCCAGATCTAGTGCATTATTTTATTACATTGATATGATTACAAGAAATAAAATCTAGAAGGAATGATCAGTTTATCTATCTTGAAAATACATATTAAATAAATGATACCCATAACACATTGGGAAAATAAAATAAAACATGATACATAATAAAAGTAAATAAACTGCATCCTTGAATGATTATTCAAAGATTTCTTCTCTATAAACTGGGGAAAGGAAACATAATTTTGTGAGTTCAAATGATCGGTAAGGGTAAGTAAAGTGTAATAAATAATGAATTTATGTGAATAATTAACATGTAAAGTAATGTCACTAATAAAAATTCCATTCAAATAACTATATTAGGCATAATCAATATGTCATGTTAAAAAATTGAAACACATGTCATCTAATCAATAAACTAAGAATAAAATGCATCCATAGATATTTCAAAGAAAAAATATCATGGAAGAATAATAATAACTAAATTATCAAAAAATTAAATTCTAAAATATTTTAATTCATGTTTTTCAAGAACATTATACCCTTTACATTTAAGATATGATATTTTAAACTATTCTGATTTGGCCAATTGATTCATCTCGTGAGACTATTGATGCATTGTGGGGGTTTCATTAATCAGTTACTGACCCATAGGGATTTATTTAAATGGTACCCAGCCCATATATTCCATTTCCAAATCATTCCTCATATATCAAATGATATATTTAATTAATTAACAACATTCCTTCTCAAATATCCCTATTGAATAAAAGATTTGGATTTATCAATGATTCGCCAGTTAATGAAATAACTATCAAAGTGAACAACATATGTAGAAATGGTATAAAATTTAGGAAATAATAATATCAATTTAATGAGAATATGAATATACAAGATACAATAAAAATTATCATAATTAAGTGATTGTTTTAAGGGAAAGTTATTAATCACAAGAAAGTGATATTGCACAGATAACTTTTACCACTGGGTAATTTTCAAATCAAAACCTATTGAAAGAAATAATTCAAATTAAAACAATGAAACACATTTATATAAAAGTACTCATGATATAATACATCAAAATGGTTATTATATACCCCACACAAAATAATTAAGTGGTGAAAATGGTGTATGCCTTACGGAAAGAGGAGTGAGATAAGAATCCCTTACATTGAATTTAATTTTTTTAATGAACTATAACCATATATATAATTGATTCAATAGTGTTAATAACTTATTAAAGAACCATATTTATGTTTATAATATCATATATTATCTTCTTACAATATTTTATAATACTTTTGATAACAATATTTCATTATTTTCACTATTTCTGGTGTTAACTGCCTAGTTTGTTGAGTATGTTATAACTTGTTACTTGTTGTTCTTGTTAATTATATCATGATTTCATAAAATCAATAATTTATACCATGATTTAAATATCATATATATTCAGTATATATGAATTTATAATAACCTATTAATTTTTGATATTGGAAATGAAATGCACCGTTCATGGAGATGGTAGGTCGTACGTACGCATGAATGCAACTTTCATTTCCATGTAATATTTTAAAATAATTAAAATTAAATTATATATAGTTATATGTATATTATAAATCCAATATCATATCTAAGTCATATATGTTACATAGTTTTATTAAAATCATCTTTTATACATTCCATTTATAGTGTGGATGAATTAGATCACTTTGAGGGGGCGGTAGTCCACACTTCCACAAATGATGTTATCATTTTCCCAAAAAATAGAGTGCATAAAGTTATGTGTTATAAAATAATTATATAAGTATAAATACGTTATAAATATCATATATAACTATTTTGGAGGGATTTTGTGGCGTGGAATGAGGTTTTCTTTTCACGTTACCATTTCAATTTTCCTTAAAACTCCCAATAGATCCCTCATCCATAGATGAATACAGACCTTCGTTCCAAAGGTTGAGGTTCATTTGAGTTTTAAGTCCTAGTGACACTTAGGTACATTCATCGGTTGATAGGATGGGTTTTTGGGCTCATCACTCCCTTTTGTGAGGAATTTTTCCCTACTCCGAGACTCTATTATGTATTTAAGACATGTTCGTGAATCCCTCCCTAATCTCGATATGGGACCGATTACCCTGAAAAAATGACTACTGGTCAATTATATATTTTTTAACAGAACCGAATTCATCTGTATGTATCCGAGTTCTCTATCATTTTCTGGTAGTGGGCAATCGCTTATGTGTTGAAGTCACATAACCAAGTGTTACGGGCTATGCTCTCATGTGTGGAGGTAGTTGATATTATGAGGATGGTATTGGTCTATTATGAAGCATCCTACATATTCTGGTTATTTCTGTAATCAAAACCCACATATTTCATTTTTTGTTGGGACTTATGCACCACGACTGCGCTATTTATAATTCCTAATGAGGTGCTAGTTGCATCCCCCTAAGCCCACATGAACCATGCTCATTGTGAAAAATAAGAGGGAGGGCATGATCAGACTCATTGAATGTGGATGTGGGATCTGCATATTGGGGTAGTCTTTGAGATATTTGATATGGAGCTAGAGCCTTTAAAAAGGTTCCCTATATATCCCAGTTATGGTTGGAATTACAGACCTCATAGTTATTTAAAGTTGGGGATTACATAATGAGGTTACCCTATTTATGATGCCTAATGAGGTGCTCATTACATCCCCCTAAGCCCACATGATCCATTATCATTATGAGAAACAATAGGGAGTGCATGATCAGACTCATGGAATGTGGATATGGGATCTTCATATAGGTATAGTCCTTACATATTTGATGTGGAGATTGGGCCTTTAAGGAGGCATCCTACGTATCCTGATTATGGAAGTAATCAAAGTCCACATAGTTATTTAAGGCTGGGACTTACACAATGAGGTTTCCTTGATGAATGGGCCTTCATATATGGAAGGTTTCTCATGATCCTGTTGAAATACCCAGGGATTCATTGTGTGACTTGGATCGACACAAATGGGGGTGTCGTGAGATCCATGGTGGCATGGTCAGGGGGTGTTGCATGTCCTGGCCGACACCTTGAGAAGACATCGCGAGTACAGTCCAACATGTCCAGAGATGTGCTGCATGTCTTAGATGACTTTTCTTGGAGACACTGCGAGACCAGGCTGATATGTATAGAGGTTTCATAGGTCTCAGATGACTTATTCAAGGGGCTCCGCAAGATCTGGGTCACCATGTCTATATGTGTCTATGAGACTTGGATAACATGAGTAAGCATCGTCATATGAGTTGGGCAATGCATCTGAAGGAATTCAAAAGTCTAGGGTGAAACCCCCATAGGGGTCGTAGGATCTGAGTGGTTCTTGTAAAAGGTTCCCAAGATCTATGCTGACATGTATGGAGTGTTCTGCATGTCCCTAATGACATGATGAAGGGATGTTATGAGATCTGGGAGGCATGACTTGGCATTGTCGTGTGTCTTCAGATGGCACATGCAATGCCCACAGAGGTCTGTGATCATGTAATCCAATTGAGTTTTCCACATTGAATCCCAGCTTTTGAAGTTATATTGTGAGTGCCTCAACTTGGTTTAGTGCCAGTGTTTTTGGGACTCACATGATATGGAACACATGTGATATGGTCTTTACATGTTTTGTTAGGAGTCCTTCACGTGATCATTGACTTATCACGTGAAGGACTTTATGCTTGGTGCATGACTTCTCTGAAGGTTCGTAGGTGTATTAACTGGCATAAATTTGGTCCATCACATGATCATATGTGCATGAAAGCCTAGGATCTGATCGTCGATGTGTGTAGCTTGAAGCATCCAGTCAATTGACCAATGCACCAACCGATTAGCCAACCAACCCTTTTTTAGTTAGAGTAGAGAATTTATAGTTTAATCCATCCCACATACTCGTCGGTTTGTGTGGGGAATCTAATATGAGTCCATGCTGGAGTTGACATGGGGTTTGGTGTTACGCAGTTTCGCGAGTCTCTATGGTGGACTACGTCTGGGGTGCCACCTAATTTTCAGCAGTTGTGATCCCATCTGTTCTTTATCATATTATTGTCAATTATTGAAGACTCTCACCTTGAAGGGCTTCCACAACATCATGCAGACATTGAGAAGGGTTTTCATGAGATCCAAGTTCTTGTCAGAGGAAACTCATGATTCCTTGGATGGACTATATTGGGGTCTCACGGTGTGTGCTGAGGGCGCACTGGACACATCGTGTATCCTTCAGTGACTGTGAACCCTACTCTCCACCCCCTTTTACAAATACTTTATTTCATGTGAATAATTTCAGGAGTCATGCATGATTTCATGTTTAGAACTAAGGGTATTTCCTCTATTTTTTGGAGATGAGTCGCATGAATGATATGGGTCACATGGTGATGTGTGAGTATTTCATGAAAAAACCTATATATCCATTCATAGAGTGTCATAGGGTTGCATGTACATGTGCTAGGTCTTTCGTAAAGTGAAACTAAAAATCTAGAGGGACCTCATGAGGTGAGGTAGTCATGACACTGAGGTCTCATGATGTCTCGCAGGTTGCTCGGGGCATGTGTTGGATGTCTTTCAATGACCGTGGACACCACTCGTCTCCTCCCATTTGATCCCCTTTGTTTTATTTGAAATGGTTTGGGAGGTACATGAGTTTTCTTGGGTAATATCAATTATTTGTACTCTATTTTATGGTGGTGTCTTGCATGAACTATGTGGATTATATGATAGTGTGCAAGTTTTGTGGTAAAAACTATGAATTTGTCCTTAGATCACTGTAGAGTTGTCAACTAATTCCCATGTGATGCAATTGAAAAGCCGAAAGGGCTCCATGAGATGCACCAGACAAGTTAGGGTGCATCATGTGTCTTCAGGGGTGCACTTCATGTCCTCCAACAATTATGGATCCCTATCACCTCCTTCTCTTTATCTCTTTCGTTCTTTTCAGAGAAGGCTCAGAGGTCTCATGAGATGTATTATACATCATCTAGGTATTTTATTATTCCCAATGAGTCTTTGTCACAAGAGCTCTGTGAATACTAGGGGTCTCTTCCTTGGGATGTATCTTCGCTTTATTTTCTATTGATTTTGGATGGTTTTCTAGGCACTTTCCAATGAAAAACTATGCAACCTCAGGGGATTCTCATCCAGCCTTCATCGTTCAGTCGCTGGTGAGAAGGGGTTCATGTTGAGGAGGGTTTTTCAGGTATTTCCATAGGATAAACACCATGAATGTAGACTTCGCGTGACCTCGATGTGGTCACGTGGTTGAGAGCCTTTTAGGGGCTCCAAAAATCATCTTCCATCCTCTTCTCCCTTGCTTTCATGAGAAATATAAGACCCAAGTTTAGGTATTTCTTCCTTTTTGATTTTTTACTAGTTCTCATTTAGTGGGTGCCAACAAATCCCCCCCTCAAGAGCGACGTATGAGGGGACATGGACTCAGTATTGAGGAAAACTAGTTGCCCAGTAGAGTCCTCGGTGGTGTCGTGAACCAGTGTTTTCACGTGATTTTCGATTCATTGAGTGGACTTTGGTATTCTATGATCCGTCTATATATTTGGGGGGTGGAGGACATTTTATTCCACCAGCCGAATTCTTCTCAAGAGCGCTCCTGCTACTTCCCTATCACAAGACTTCATTGTGAACCTTAATCGTTATCCCTATCTATAAGTCTCCATCATGAGTCTTGACCATGATCCTTGCTCTTGCGCAAGACTACTTCATGTACAAACACTCATTCATCACATCCATGGACTAAACTTCGTTAATTTATTGGACTCCACAGGTTCTACTAGCTCAAACTCTTGATCTTTTTGCATGACCATGTTCAGGTCTAGAAATCACAAGCCTTTAAGGAGGTTATGAGATGCACTTAGGGCCCCACAGGGGTTATGTGCCCCATGATTCCTCTAGAGGATAGGTGGTTTTCATCCTCCTCAATGTGGTTTACAAAGCCATAGTCGAGTCATGCGATGCACATGATTCCATTGGGATATTTTCATGCCGTTACTTTTGTCAAGTCTTTATATTGTTTTTTATGACATGTGTCACTTAATTATTCTTTATATGTCTTCTGAATCCCATCAAGGTTCCTCGATTGTAGATAAAAAGGGACCTGATTACTGAGAATCATAATGTCGACCCTCACTATTGTGTGCATTATGATATCAAAAATTTGTGGAAGTTCATTTCCCCTAGCCTCTAGTATTATCCCTCATCTAATTGGATTCCATCATATGAGTTTGGTATGATGGAATATGTTGTTATTCCCTCCACTAGCATCAATCTTCCTTCTCATTGGGTGTTCATTTCCTCAAACTGCGTTCAGATGTCGATTACCGAGGACGACCAGCTGGCAACTCCCCAACCTTAGGGTTTTTACTATTTTCTGGTTAACTCCCCCCTAATATAATATGGTTGTGATATCATTCAAAATACTATCCCCCAAAGCTATTCATGAATATTTTCCTCTACCCTAAATATTCATGGCAGTAGGTGGTATTCGAAGTGGAACCTTCGACCTAGCATAAATTTCTCCAATGAATGGTCATGGCCATTCTGGGTATGATGGAGCTTTCTGGAATTCACCAAAAGTTTATATAGGGTTCACCTTCATTAATCTTTGTGGATATATCAGTTCATTATCTACCACCACTCTAAACTTCTCTAGGAAATGATCAGTTGTTGGTGCCTTGAGACCAACACATTCCATCTTACCTATGGGGAATTGGGCATCATCCTATGGGATATCCATCAGTTGAGTGGTATTTCTACAATTAGGGAGATGTATGATGATTTTATACCTTCTTTAAATGTTTTGGATGAATCCATACAAACTTAAGCTTTAGAAAAAGAGATTATGATCCTTAAAAGGAAGAAACTTGGAAGAGATCTAATAGTGTTCTCAATTATTTCCTTCACTGAATGGATCTAGATATTCTTGTGTAGTAATGGGGAAAAACTGAGAATTATTCTCCATCATCAGTGTCCCTCCTAGTAGGTTTTCAATGATTTTGTCTCCTATTGGTCCATTCCTGAAACCGGGGACTATACTTGATGGGGATATCAAGTGAACCCAGAGGTTTCTCCAGACCTCATGATATCGGGTTTTCTTGCTATGTTTCTAAATGGATGGTTCTTCCCAATTGGAAATTCATGCTCTAGAATTTGTATTATTACCTTTGTGATGGTGTCATGACTCGAAGACACCTCAATTTGGAGGTACCGGTCCTTAAATTTCTTCATTGAACTCCTCTCCTACCCCCTTCTAACTTTTCTTTTCTTTAAACACTGGGGACAGTGTTATTCTAAGTTGGGGGGGATACAAAATGATTTTTTTTGAATAAAAACATGCATGAAAAGAAAAATTACATTAACCTTAAACATGATAAACACACATTGCAAACTCTAAAATTGGATATCAAATAAATTTTTCATTCCTTGATTCTGATTTTAATGCAAGTTTAAGTTCATGAGCATAGTTTTTGGAAAGTGCGGTTGTCCGATGTGATTTTTCAATGTTTACATTTTCATCCTCTTAATAAAAATGCCACAATGCACGTCTACTGGATCGTGGGTGTAAATTTGAGTTCTTGGGTCCCTTTCATTATAGCATAGGGTTCTGGGGTCACTTTTAGTTTAATTTGAGTATCCAAAAAAAACACACAAAACAAAAACAAAACAAAAAAAACAAAAAAAAAACAAAAAATGACCACATAGAGCAATGTTTTGTCCAAATGTGTGGCGTCCGGCACTTGGGGATCGTGACTCCATAGTTGTCTTGCCCAGAGTTAGTCTTTTCATATCTATTGTGGATAAAAAAATCATCAAAAAAAATAAAAAAAATTAATACTAATATTAAGGTTTAATGTGATTCCCACCTAGCGCTTCCATTTTTCCCCTTTAATAATAAAATGGTCCCCATATCTTTTATGATGCACAACACTTTATCATGCTTAATTGGAATTGGATGAAATGTGGTAATGAATTTGAACAAAGGAATGGGCTTGGGCTTGGGATATGCTTATGGACTTATCTTGTTTTAAATGATTTTGATGGGTTCCATAATTTTTTTGATATGAGGTCTTTTGAGTGAGCAATGTGTATTTAAATGTTTTTGGAAAAGGGGATTTGGATTTCATATTTATAATTTATTTTGCTCGGGACTAGAAAAACTCAAGTTAGGGGGTGTGATTAGTCACTGAAATTGGATAATATTCAATGTTAAGATATTAATATTACTGTTTTTAAAAGTTCATAAACATCAATTTTAGTCCAATTCAGAAATTGAACTTCATTTCCCATCATTGTGCAATTCATGCTTAAAATGTCAATTTGGGCCCACTCAATAATTTGCTTATCTAAATTACAATATTCATCATTTTAATTTTAAATTTTTGGATATGATTGATCACTTTGTTTGGAACATTTTATCTTTTAGTTCCGATGGATGAATCCCAAAGGAAGATGGAGAATTTTGCGCCTGAAGGCAGAAACTTGCTGGAAAAAGCATAATGGGCCTAAGGCCCATCAAACAAATGTGGTGCCCAGAAACCAAACCCAATGAAGCTCAAATTTATATAGTATAAAGATAAAAATATTAGGATCATTTTATTCAACTTTGGCCGGAGCTAATTCTGATGTTATCATGATGATAAATGGATCTGAAGTTGAGATTTAAATGGTGGACATGACATTAATTCTCAAAAATCCGTCCCACCATTTCGATTATAACCTCCATACGGCTGAGCGAAAGTTCCTGAAATATTTAAAGCTCATATAGGACAGATGGATGAAGATATTCCTCTTCTACAGACCCTCCGGATTCGGCCTTCTTCAATTTCGAATTCACACGTCAATGTGGTGGACGAATCTGGACAGTTTTCCGGGTCAAATTCGAAACATCAATTTCCTTTTGATTATTCACCCTCCATTTGACTCTATTAATTGTTGGGGGGTGAATTAATTGTTGGGGGATGTACCTAAGGATCCTAATATTCCTATATAAGGAGCTAGTGGTGAAGGTAATGGGGGTGTAAAATTTTTCTTCTCATCTTGGATGCTTTGTTTCATTGTAATGTTTTGCTGTCCATTTGATGTTGTAATCGTTCTTCATTCTCATGTAAGTTATTTGAATCACATTAGTTCTCAATAAAAGTTCTTCATTTCATCTTTTTATTTTTCTTCTTCTTATCACTTTGATACCGTTTCTTTAAGGTGTGAATTTATTCACACCAGTACTTGTGAATTTATTCACACAACGGTGGAGTGATCGTTTCATTGTTTTATTTTTCTTCTCCAATTCTGCTTCTTTAAGTCGACTTCCCGCTTCCATTTATTTAATAGCATAAATGGAGGGCTAAACCCTTATGGGTTGGTCCTAGGGAGTTTCATGGGGAAGATTGGATGTTATTTTATGATCTAAAATTCTTTAATCATTTCATTAATTTAAGATTTCCATTTGATGATTAATTTCTTCTTCATCTTCGCCAACTTTAACAATAACACATTTCGAGTGCTAGTACGATCCAATTCCTTGGAGTGATCATTAAATTGATCCTCTAAGTGCATTGGTGATTAGCCTTGGAATTGTGAGGGATTAAATTGGTGAATGATGTTGAGGAATTATATCATTTTGTGGACACGTCTTGAATTAGTGAAACGAACGTTATAAGATAATAAATACATCCAATCTAACCCTAGTAACAACTTAGGATCAACTCATCTCCATTAATTGTTTTAGACTAAGTAAGTGTATGTTTTAATTTATTTTCTTTAAATTAATTCAGTAGTTATTCAAATAAAATCAATCCAAATAGTTGGCCACTCCATAGCCAAATCCTTCCAAAATCAGAGTGTCTCTCGGTTTCTTCTTCGGTCCCTGTGGACTCGACCCCTACTTGTACTACAACGACCGTATACCTGTAGGGTAAATTTGGGCGCAACCAATATGTAAAATGTTTCACTTGTTTCCTTTGCTGGGCCTTCTGCTCACCCTTTCTTTTGATGTATGTCCCCAGGTTATGAGATGCAGTAATGAGCCTGGGGTGAACATGAGGAGAAGCCTTTCAAGTGTTTAAGAAGAATGTTTTATGTCTTCATGTTTTAAGTTCCTAGTTTCCAAGACACTAAACCTTAAAGATCCTCAGTTTTGTAAAATGTAATGAAAGTTTATGTGATAAAAAGGCAGGATGCTATAGTTTGTATCAAAGGATGGTTTAGTTATTTGTGTAAATTAGGATTTGAAAACTCTAGGAAGAACCCTATAGAAAAGTTTAAATATAGGAAATCTTCCTCGTATTTTGGTGAGTACTGAGTAAGGGGATTCCAAGAAAATACATCCCTGTCTGGATACGAGCAAGTAGAGGTGGCTCTGGCACAGTTGTACATAGGGGTAAAACCTGAAAACACCGCTTTGAGCTAGACTCGAACGAGAACTGGTACACGACAACAGGCCTTGCTGCACTTTTGGTTACGACACTCCCGGGGGATATGCTTTGGAAAATTCATAAGCTTAGTTTGAACCATTGTTAAAGTAATAAAGATAAAATAAAATAAAGGTTCACATAAGAATATATGATCATGGATAACCTAGATGGGAACCTAGGGGATCACAAGTTAGGGTATACTTTTCAACTACAAGTTATCCTTATATGCTTTAAGTTTCTTTTAATGATTATTGGCTAAGTATTTAAGCCCCTATTTATAGTTTATTTTCTTAGTTAATGGCGGGAAATGGAAGAACACGTCCCAAAAACCAATGTGATAGGAAATGCTAGGATTTCCGTATTAATATGACAGAGATGATTAGGGGATTAAAAGATGATTATTATTTTGGAAGACGTTCACTATTTTGAGGACCCTATATGATCGAGGTAAATAGATTACTACGGTATTTTCATTGAGGAGTAAGGTTGACTTATATTTTGAAGAATAAATGAACTTAAGGTGGACTTATAGTAATTTAGGTTACTTATGGGAATGATTAACCTATCTTGGGTAAAATATGTTTAGGTTAGCTACATTTGTTATAAGATGTTAGGTGTGGTTGATGTAGTTTGGAGATGAACAATGAAGTTTATTATGGAAGACTATGTTATCAAATCCCTCTTGTATTTGGGTTTCAATCTTAGTTTGGTTTATTTTGAGGAATTTTAAGGACCGTTATTTATGGGATGGTCTATGATGAACTTTGGGTAGTACCATGGAACTTTGAATATTTAAAAATAGTTTCCCTTACTATGGGATTCTTTCTTTTTGAAGAGTTGTTTTACCTTACCCTTTCTTGTTTAGGATAATGTTTAAAGATAGAACAAATAGATAGTTAATCTTTTGTGGATTATGTGATTCCCTAGAAGATGATTCTTGTGTTTTGATGAGACCAAGTAGTTTTGAATGCTCATCATTGGGAGAAAAGATTAGTTTTGGTAGAAACTTATTAAAGGATGAAACTCTACATGAAGGTAGGTATATTTTCTTATGTTTTTGTTCTATGTAGTAAATGAATTCCTCAAAATTATGAAAAGGAACGTAAAACAAAAATGTTGTTGGTTTACGTTTCCTACTAGGTAATCAATGACCGTTTACACACATCATAAGTTTGGGATTTTCTTATGGTTAACTTTCTCCTAATCATGTTCTCTATCACTCTCCCTTAGAACTTGACCCATTGTTTTTCTTCCATGCCCATGTTTTCCTACATGGAATCCCAGTGTGGGCTAACTCGGGTGACCTTCATACTTAACTTTATTTCTTTTAAAGTAATAGTTTTACTGAATCCTTTTCCGATGTGGGACTTTCAATGAAATTTCAAAACCTAATTTTAAAAATTGCGAGGACGCAATTTCTTAAGGGGGGAAGATTGTAACGAACCGAAATTTTGAATAAATATTATTTCCTAATTTTATGTGTTATTTTTTATTTTATTTTTATACTCAACAAAAATGTTTCATTTGATAACATGAGTATAATTAAAATGATATCATTGGTTTTTGACTGTTATATGACCATTGGTCAATATGACCGCTGGAAACTAAATGTTTTGATTATTGTCTCTAAATACAAGTAATCTTGGTTAATTAATATAGAAAAAATATTCGATGGCCTCACCCAGTAGTCTTGGACCGATCGAAGCCCATCTAACAGAACTTGGGAAGGAGGTAGCACCACTAGACTTTACTCTGGACCAAACCCAAGCTGAACTTCATCGTGTGAAGCTAGAACGGGATCCCCTTCGCGAGAAGTTGAAACTGATAGAAATTACAACTCGTGCGATGTTGGTCGAGCCTCCCTCAGATTCTCTAACCTTAGCACACCTTACACTTAGGTCCTATGCTGGTGTGATAAGGGGCTATGTAAGGATACCATAACTGCCTTGTGTAATCCTTTGTTTTAAATAAAAATTGGAATTTCTTCTTATGATGAAGTTTATGAATTTTCAAATGACCAGATAAATATAGTATGCATATTTTTGATGAATTTTAGAGAAAAGATATTTTAAAAATGTGTATGTAAACCTTAAATAAATAAAAATGTGTAATGATTTTCAAACAATGGTCTTCTACAAATATGTTCAGTACGGAATTTAGAGTCTAATAAGATCAACTTAATTTTGGATGAATAGTAAATTATGAATAGTGATTTTTTGCTTAGGATTAGTAATGTGACCAAATGGATTAGTAATCTCACTTAAAGAAAGTATTAATATTATCTAGGCACCTTGATTTAAGTAATGTGATTCAATAAAATGGTTAAAAACGGTTTCATAAATTATTATTCAAGTATTAGTTTTTTCGGGTGAATAGTGTTTTTTAATTAAAATTTAAATTAAAATTATTTAGAAAATTATTTTTATAAAATTTATTTCATTTTTGAACTCAGAGCATCGATATTATGTTAAGGTAATTTTTGGGGTTTTTTCTAAAAATAATGAATTTTCAGTGAATAGTGTATTTATTTAAAAAATAAATTAAAAATATTTAGAAAATTATTTTTATAAAATGGAGTTCATTTTTGAAATCAGAGCATTTATATTTGGTTAAGGTGATATTTTGGGATTTTTCTGAGAAAGTTGAATTTTCAGTGAATAGTAAAAATACAGTTTTAGGTTTCGGTATGTTTAATGACATCATAACTGTGTCATGATGATGTCATGAGATATTTTAAAGGATGTTCGACTAAAGAGGATGAATTATTGTGTGGGGGTCCCCATGTGGCCTAACTTTATGGGAAGTACCATGGGAGGGCCCATGCTTTTGAGAAAACCACTTTTGAGGTGTCCCTTGGCCAGTAATGCCTTGTCCCCTCACTTTCCCTATAAATACCAAGCCCTCCTCTAATCTTTTCGACTCCAAAACCATCCTAAACGAAGTTCTGGTCTCCTTACCTCCGAAGGAGTCCTCCCAAGTTGCCCCCAAGCCCTCAAGGTCCCAACCTTTGAGTTTTAAGAGTTACGTTTTAAGGTAAGGGATCTGACCTCTCTCTTTAATTTCAAGTAATCTCTTTTATGCCATTCCTTTTATGCTCCATGTTCTTATGTTGGAGGATGTTCTTTTATACTCCTATTACTGCCCTTTTCATGTTCACATAATGAGATATCCCCTCTTACTCTCATTATTTCGTTTTATGAAGTTTTAAGTGGCGCCGTTAGGCTGCCGAAATTTTTGTAACGGAATCTTTCTCCCTTCTCATTTTTCAAAATCTATTTTCATTTAAGTATTTCAAGTTCCTTTTTATTATGTTGGGGTATGATCTCTAAATTTATCATACTGATCTTTTATGTTCATATGATGAGAGACCCCATTTGATCTCTTCAATTCAGTATTTTGAAGTTTTAAGTGGCGCCGTTAGGCTGCCGAATTTTTAAGTGGTTCTTCACCCTTCTCGTTTTGAAGTTCTACTTTCATGTCAATTCTTTCAAGTTTCTTTTTGTTATGTTGGGGTATGATCTCTATATCTATCATACTGGACTCTTATGTTAATATGATGTGAGACCCCATGTGATCTCTTCAATTCAGTATTTTGAAGTTTTAAGTGGCGTCGTTAGGCTGCCGAATTTTTAAGTGGTTCTTCACCCTTCTCGTTTTGAAGTTCTACTTTCATGTCAATTCTTTCAAGTTCCTTTTTGTTATGTTGGGGTATGATCTCTATATCTATCATACTGGACTCTTATGTTCATATGATGAGAGACCCCATTTTATCTCTTCAATTCAGTATTTTTAAGTTTTAAGTGGTGCCGTTAGGCTGCTGAATTTTTAGGGGATTCTTTCACCCTTCTCATTCTTTTCAAAGTTTCACTTTCATGTCAAGTCTTTCAAGTTCCTTTTTAATTATGTTGGGGAATTATCTCTATATCTATCATACTGAACTCTTATGTTCACATGATGAGAGACCCTATTTGATCTTTTCAAATCATTTTGTTTGAAGTTTAAGTAACGCCGTTAGGCTGTCGAACTTTCATAAGAGATATCTAATTTTTGTTTTCCTTCCATGTATTTCATTTCAAATGGCATGTCCTTGAAATTTCATTACCATGATCATGTATCCTTCTTATTCTGTCCATATACTGTTTTATGGGTCATTTATGAATGTTTGACCCATTTTCCCTGTCTTTTTAATGTCTTCTAAAACCTCGTAACATAGCTGTTATGCTGCAGAATTTCCGTCTCAAAATGTCTCTCTCTTTTTCTAAAGTTCTTTTATATTATTAAGTGAATACTCAAATCTCTTTCTTCTAAAGGGGTATTCACATATATACAAAAATGTTCTATTTTAAATTATGGGATTTACATACATGAGACCCACCTTCCATTTCTGTGGGTTTTAAAGTGACGTAAAGATCATGTCTTTAAAACAGTTTTTAAAAACGTTATGATTATGAAATGAAACCCATTTATTTGATGCTATATGGGTTATTTATGAAATGTTTGATGATGATATATGTGGCTCACATGATAATAAAGGCAAATTTAATGGTGCGCCCTGATAGCGCTCCAATGCATTGGGTAATGATGTAACCACTAGAGATTACAATTTTCACGATACCTTGGTGAATAACCTTGGTAATTTTCAAATGACACCTTGGGGATGGACCTTGGTGATATGTTCATGATTGTCTATGTTAAATGATGTAGCCACATCTTCAAGTTATGAAAAAGTTTTATTTTTATTATGATATGCCTCATGATTTCATTTTCATTCCTTAAAGTTCTTTTCATGACTTTATTGATGTATCTCAAGTTCATATGTAAAATGTTTCACTTGTTTCCCTTGCTGGGCCTTCTGCTCACCCTTTCTTTTGATGTATGTCCCCAGGTTATGAGATGCAGTAATGAGCCTAGGTTGAACATGAGGAGAATCCTTTCAAGTGTTTAAGAAGAATGTTTTATGTTTTCATGTTTTAAGTTCCTAGTTTCCAAGACACTAAACCTTAAAGATCCTCAGTTTTGTAAAATGTAATGAAATTTTATGTGATAAAAAGGCAGGATGCTATAATATTACATAAAATTATTTCATCATATGAATAAAAGGTATGAGACACTAGTTCCATTCAGATACTTGGCTTATCTACTTAAAAGAAATGATTAATCTTTCATTTCGTGTTTTGTATGAAATCCATAACATACCTTGCTAACTTGATAAAGTTATCTCTATACTCTAAAAAAACTTCTTTCTCCTTTGAATTTAAACTAATGAACATTCAATTCGACTCGGTTTATTTCTCATGAGGGAATTCTTTATATAATAATATCTACTTAAATGTTATTTATTCCATGAGCTCTATTTCTTCTTCCTCCCTGGTATTCTGGATCAATGACCACCATTGATCCACATCACCATTCATACAATATAATACAAGTGTAATTTTTTCCTTTTCCCCACGTCCTAATTCCGTGAATATCTTCTCCATAGACTTGATCCATTACCCATCTTCCATTGAGTAAGTAATCCCACTAAATAGTGGGGGCCTCTATGACAAAAAGTGATCCAACATCAGAGAATGTCATTGTATACCAGGTTTCTCCGTCTGGTAAAGGTAATGTGTCATAACTTGATTAAGTTGTGCTGATATTTCCATAACATTATCAGTTCCAATACTAGCTATATTAGTTTCCTCAACAGGGAAATCTCTATAAGTTCTTTGAGTACATATATTATTCTTTCTTCTAGGATCCATTTCTAAACAATATAATATACCGAATTAGATCCTAAAATTATGTAACATAATGTATAATACTAAAACTAGTGAAACACTAATCATGAATTGAAAATTGTTTCTATAACTAATCCTAAAATAATAAATAATGTTTCTTTGGGGATATCTTTACTTTTAAATCCTTCAAAGTGGTTTGTAAAGAAAATGTAAATTAACCTAAGTGTATCCTCTGGGAGTGTTAAACTATGTGTGCAGTAAGGCCCATTTTTGTGTACCAGATTACATCGAGTCAAACTCAACACACCTTATCAATGTTATAACCCATAGGTTCATATTTTCTAGAACCACATACACTTGTAGTATCTAGATAGGTATGTAGTTCTAGGAATACCCACATAATCTTCACCTTACCAAAACTATAGGATTTTATTCTATACTTATCCTCAAATTTTATCTTAGGGTTATGTTTCCTAATCTATGTCCTCTGAATCTAGTTTCCAAGGATGATTCTAAACTTCATCTAATACCAACTATGACACCCCAACCCTAGAAACCCAGAACCGATGCATTATTTTATTACATTTTCATGATTAAATGGAATAAAATCTCAAAGGACCAATAATTTTAGTAGTCTTGGAAATCAAAATTACAAACATGATACCAGTAACACATTGGGAAAATATAATAAAACAATGTATATAACAATATGAAATAAAATGAATCCTTGAAATCTTATTTCAAGATTTATTCTTCATAACTTTGGGAAAGGAAACATAATAAGGTTAAGATAAAATTATATGTAAGGGAAAGTAAAGTGGAATAAATAATGAATTTATAAGAATAATAAACATGGAAATGTAAGTAACTAATAACACATGCTATTAAAATAACTAGAAAGTCAGAATCAATATAGAAATATAACAAACTGAAACACATTCCATTTAATCAATAAAATGAGAATAAAATGAATCCATAGATATGTCAAAGAAAAAATATGATGGAAACTAGTAATAACTGAATTATAAATAAATGAAATTATTAAATATTGGACTTCATGTACCCTAGGCACGATACATTTACTATCAAGATAAGACAATTTTAACTATTCTGATTTGGCCAACTCATTGGTCTCATTAGACTACTGATGCATTATGGGGATTTCATTAACCGGTCCCCAACCAATATGGCTTGACTTAAATGGTCCCCAACTAGTGTATTTCATATCCTAATAATTACTCAAATATCAATTGATCTATTTAATTAACGAAAAACATTGCTTATCAAATATTTATATTGAATAAAAGATATGGATTTATCAATGATTCCCCATTTAATCAAATTATTATCAAAGTGAACACCATTTTTAAAAATTGTATACAATTTAGGAAATAATAATATCCATTTCATGATAATATGTGTATCCAAGATAAAATAAAAAAGATCATAAGGAAGTTATTTTTTCAAGGTAAAGTTTACAATCATAAAAGAAAGTGATATTACACAGATAACTTTTACCACTTGGTAATTTTCAAGTCAATGCTAATTCAATGTAAAAAACCTGAATACCATGAATATAAAAGAATTAATGATATAATAAATCAAAATGTTCATTATATACACCACACAAAATAATTAAGTGGTGAAAATGGTGTATTCCTCATGAAAAGAAAAGTGAGACAAGATTCCCTTACTTTGCAATTCCTTTTGTGTGAATGAAATTTAACCTTCTATATAATAGATTTAAGAGTTTTAATAACTTAATAAAGAACCATATTAATGTCTATAATATCATATATTATATTAATATAATATCTTATTACCCATTTGATAACAATATTTCCTTTTTTATAACAATGTTTCCTTATTTTCACTATTTTGGGTGTTAATTTCCTATTTTTTAGTATGTTTTAACTTATTACTTGTTGTTTTTATTAATTAGATCATGGTTTAATAATATAAATCATATAAAACATGATTTAAATGTAATATATATTCATCATATATTCATTTATAATAACCTATAAAGTTTTAAGATATGAAATGAAATGCATTGTTCATGGAGATGGTAGGTCGTACGTACGCATGAATGCTACTTTCATTTCATTATCATATTTTAAAAGAATAAAAAGTAAATTATATACATGTATATGTATATTATAATTATATTATAATATGTATTCCATTTATGATACATAGGTTTATTAAAATCATCTTTTATACATTCTATGTATAGCATGAACGAATCACTTCATTTTGAGGGGGCAATAGTCCACACTTGCACAAACGATGTTATTGTATTCCCACAAAATGAATTTCATAAAGTTATGTGTTGTAAAATAATTTTAAAAGTATAAATACATTATAAATATCATATATAACATGTATAAACATATTTTCCATCATAACTCCCAACCATTAGAGGTGGTAAAGTAAAAAACGAACAACTTCATTTCGTGAGGTGGTAGTTCACCATACACATAAATGGTAAGTTCGTTACCCATTAGATGAAAGTGTGTGTAAATTTAGGTAGAACCCTTAACTTAAAAACATATAACTATATTGAGGATAATTTTTTTATATAATCATGGAATAAGAATAATTTAAGGAGTGGAAAAAAGAAATAATACTAAAGATCTTGAGGAAGGATGCTGACACTTATTCGAGTAACTCCTGGTGGTTTATAACAAAGGGATTCCTTCGATGGATTTATGATAACGGTGTGGATTATAGGTTTCTGGAAGGTATTTTTAGTATATATTTGGGCAGATCATTTTTTATATAAATTTTCTGGAGAGGTGTGAGGAAGTGGCAGGTGTAAGTGCCTTTTTATAGTAGAGGATCAGTGGCATTCTTGTAAATTTTTGGAAATGTAATTCCACCCACATTGTTTCCTATGAAAAGTGGCTACAATAATGGTCCAATTTTTATAAAATGGAGTATAGCTTAACAATATTTCCAAAAAATAGTTTTTTAAATGTTTCTAGGTAATTTTGGGCCTTTTGTTTAAGGTTTAGTCTCTTGATAAGTTAATTTTCCTCTTAATCTCTATAATTAGTTTTAATTACATTCACTAATATTTTCGTTCAAAAACTAAGTTAACCTTATTAGACATTATAAATTATTATTATTCCAAATATGGAATCATTTTTTTCAAATTTAAATCACATAAGTGGTAGATATTTATTTAAATTTAATCTCATAGACATAACGACAATGTAGGTTTTTAAAGTAAAAATGTTCAAAAGTTTGCTAAGTTCTAATATCCAATTTAAAAGGTAAATTGATTAAAAAGTCCTAGATTGGATTAATTAGAAAAATATCTAATTAAAAATTAAATCAAATTTAAAATATAATTTAACCTTATCAATTAATTAGACAAAAAAAATTAGTTTTGAATTAAAATTCAGTATTTTTCATTATTCATTAAAAAATGAAACTTCAAATAAAAATACCAACAGTTCACCCTAACATAAATTTTATGTCTCAGTTTCAAAAATTATGTTTATTTCTGACATATAAAATATATAAAAGTTCAAAAATTCAGATTTATAATAGGTTCTCTATTAAGATGTGGCAAAACTGAATTTATAAAAATATTGTATTTTATGCGTAAAATTGGGTTTGTTTTTATCTAATGCTTATCAAATATATTGGATTAATGTCAAAAATATTTGAATGAGTATATATGTATATATATTAAATTAATATCACTCACTAATTTTAATTAATTTAATTTATTATCATGAAACAACTTTGGGAGTATAAATATAGTTTTTTATAAAAAGATTCATATTAAATTCAATTGGATATTATATTCATTTATAATTAAAATCTTACCAATTAATTCAACTATATATTTTCATAATTTAGTTAATATTATTCATAAATTATAATTTAATTTCTTAGTTATATCTTATTATATTAAATAATAACAATTTAATAATATATTGTTGTTTGTTAAAACTCTGTCTTGCATGTAATGCAAGCCATTGAAGAAACTCGTTATTGTGTGAGACGTACACTAACTCAGTATAACATGCATTGAAAAATATATCATAGATTGAATTTATATAAAATATAAAATATATTTTTAAGTATTTGGATATTATATTCCCTTATGCACTTGGTGTTGTGTTTCATACACACTATCGAATTTAATGTTCTTTAGAATTTTGAGGAATTAAATTCTTCCCACCTTAAATAAATTATTTCCTCGTAATTTAAACTCGATCTTGGAAATAAATTAGTTTATATTTGAAAATAAAATATTTTTTAAAAACCTACATCATGAATAGGGTTAATAACACGTCTTAGGAAAGTACAATGGTCGCATAACTAGGTTCCCTAATAAGAGAACATAAGTGGGAAATGGAAATATGGATACAAAACAAAAATATAATAATTATGTTCTGATGGAGAGTTCTAGAGAACATGTTTAACTGAAAGTTTATGACCTCAAATCCTTATTCCACTGTTATTAAAATTTCATTGATATCATCAAGAATGATGATAATAGGATAATGTTTTTGTCTGAAGACCATTTTTCATATAGTTGAAAAATTATTTCACTTCATAAGAATATAAGTAAATATATGTTTCTATTTAATAAACACAATCATAAACTTTGTTTTTACTTAAACAATATGTACTTCATTTCTTAGTACATTTTTCATCATATGGTGAAGTAATATGTTAACCTATAAGATCTCATCCAATGATCACCTTAAATCATTTCCTAAATAGAAAAATTTTCCAAAAGATTGTGATCCAACACTTTTGGAGGAAGGTCACTAAATTTCTAAAATGAACTTATCATTATACTTAAATCAATATGAAGTAGCTCTTTAATTATCATGTACTAAACATGTGAACACATTCATCATGTATTCTCTTGAAATATGGTAATAATTTGAATTACCATAAAAACTTATTAAAAACAATCATTCTTATTATTCCTTAAATAAAACAAATCTTATTTGACATATTCCATAAATACAAAATTGTTGTAAACTCCATCAATGATAGCATAAACCACATTTTCCATAAATCATTACTCAGTTATAATGTAGTCAGAACTTATCTGATTTACATTATCAAAACCAATCATTTATTTATCCAAACATCATTATCTTAACATTAGGATCATATTAAGGGTTACCTTTATCTCGACTATGTGTTTTCCAAAAAAATTACTTTCTACTGTATAATTTTTTTGGTACCATTCAATATATGATCTCAAATACTAAACAAAAAAGTACTACAATTCAATCCTTATATATATTTCATAAATCATATGATGAGAACATCATAAATAAATTACTTTTACAACATATTTATTAGATCTAAATAAAAACGTACATTAATTATTCCACTTCAGTTGTGTCAGTAACATATGATTTACCTTGATCTCTTAGCTTCTTCTGATGTATATTCTCTTGATGATTGGGGAATTAATTTTCATAGCACCTCATATCTTTACAGATGTAATAATTAATATCTAAATTTTATTTCGTCCATTTGCATTATTTTTCCTATTTAACCTATACATTTATAAAAAACTCCCAATCCTTTTAATAATTTACTAGGGTGATTCTTTCTATGGTTATCACATGTGGGAAAAACTTCTTTCCTTTCTTCCATTTATCTTTCATTTTATCTTCCTTTCATTCTTCTCTTCCCTCCCTTTGAATCCATAGGACTTGTATAATTACTTATCTATCTTGGTAGCACATAAAACTATTTTATCTTATGAAGAAAAGGTCTAAGACATCAGTGTAATTCAAGGATTAGATTAATTCCTTAAAATAAATGATAAAAATTGCATTCTATGTTGTGTATGAAATCCATAGCATACCTTGTTGACCTGTTAAAGGTAGCTTCATACTCTGCAACACCGTCTTCCTCCATTTTCTTTAAACAAAGAAAAAAAATTCATATCAGTTTTTTTGCACACAAGGGAATTATTTATTTAATAATTTATCCTTAAAAATTATACATTCCATGAGTTTTATTTCTTCTTCCTCCCTAGTATTTTGGATCAATGAACACTATTGATCTGCATCTCTATTCATACAATATACTGTATGTTTATTTTGTTCCATTTCAGCACATCAAAATGCCATAAATATATTCTCCAAATAATTAATCTATTGCCCAGTAACCATTGAGTTAGTAGTCCCACTAAATGGTGGGTTCATCAATTTCATAAAGTGATCCAACATCAGAAAATCTCATTATGAAATAGGTTTCTCCATCTAGGAAAGTTTATGTGTCATAACCTGATTAAACTGCCATAATATTTCCTTAATATTATTAATTCCAATAGTAGTTGTATTGGTTTCATCAATAGGGAAATCTCTATACTTTCTATGAGTACTGATATTATTCTTCCTTGATGGCACTATTTCTAAACAATGTAATATATCGGGCTATATCATTACATTATGTGACATAATTTTTAATCCAAAAACTAGTGAAATACTAATAAGGAATTGAAAAAAAAATCCATGACTAATCTCATAATAATAAACATGGTTTCTTTGGGGATATCTTTACATTCAAATCCTTCATACTGGTTTGTAAAGAAAATGTGAATTAACATAACCATATTCCCTGGGAGTGAAAAATTAGGTGTGCAGTAAGGCCCATTGTTATGTATCAGGTTGTTATGTGTTATGACAAACACATCTTGATAAATTTGTTACCCCTAGGTACATTTGTTCCATAACCACATCCACTTGTAATATATAGATAAGGATGTGTGTATAAGAATACCCACATAATCTCTACCTTACCAAAATTATAGGATTTTATTATATACTTATCTTCAAAGTCTATCTTAGGGTTATGTTCCCTAATGTAAGATTTTTAAATCTAGTTTCCTAGTTTTCTGCTAAAATTACTGTAATACCAAATGTAACATCCCGACCCTATAAGCCCAATACCGGTGCATTATTTTATTACATTGGAATGATTACAAGGAATAGAATCCCAAAGGACTGATCAGTTTAGTAGTATTGGAAAGAAAAATTACATACATGATACCCATAACACATTGGGAAAATAAAATAAAACATGATATATGATAATATGAAATAAACTGGATCCTTGAAAGCTTATTAAAAGATTTCTTCTTCATAGCCTTGGGAAAGGAAATATAATAAGGGTAAGATAAAATGATCAGTAAGGTCAAGTAAAGAGGATTAAATAATTAATTTATGAGAATAATAAATATGTCAATGTAAGTAACTGATAACACATTCCATTAAAATAATTATATGAGGCATAATCAATATGGAAAGGTAATAAACTGAAACAAATTTCATTTAATCAATAAACTGAGAATAGAATGCATCCATTGATATGTAAAATAAAAAATCACATGGAAAATAATAATAAATAAATTCTTAATAAATAAAATTCTTAAATATTATACGTCATGTTTCCCAATCACATGATACCTTTACCTTCAAGATAAGATAGTTTAAACTATTCTAATTTCTCCAACTGATTCATCTCATGAGATTAATGATGCATCATGAGGATTGGATTAACCAGTCACCAACCCATAGTTATTGGCTTAAATGGTCCCCAACCTATTTATTTCATGTCCTAATAATTCCTCATATATCATATTATCTATTTAATTAATTATAAACATGCCTTATCAAATATTCACATTGAATAAAAGATACGTATTTATCAATGATTTCTTGGTTAATCAAATAATTGTCAAAGTGAACACCATTTGTAAAAATGGTATACAGTTTAGGAAATAATAATATCCATTTCATGATAATATTAATATCCAAGACACAATAAAAATTATCATAAGTAAGTGATTGTTTCAAGGTAAGGATAACAATCACAAAAGAAAGTGATATTACACAGATAACTTCTAAAACTTGGTAATTTTAAATTAAAAACATCTTTGGTGTGATAATTCAAAGTAAAACCAAGAATAAAATTAAGATAAAATAATTTATGATATAATAAATCAAAAGGGTCATTATATAGACCACACAATATAATTAGGTGGTAAAAATAGCATATGCCTCACGGAAAGAAAAGTGAGACAAGAATCCCTTACTTTGTGTTTCCTTTTGTGTGAAAGGCCTTTAACCACATCTATAATTGGTTTAATAGTGTTAATAACATATTAAAAAACCATATTAATGTTTATAATATCATATATTATCTTCTTATAGTATCTTATTTCCTGTTTGATAATAATCTTTCATTATTTTCACTATTTTGAGTGTTTGTTGCCAAGTTTGTCAAGTATGTTTTAACTTATTACTTGTTGTTCTTATTAATTAATCATGATTTCATCATATCCATAATGTAAAAAATGATTTAAATATCTTATATATTCAATATATATTCATTTATAATAAACTATATATCTTGGAGATAGGAAATGAAATTCATCATTCATAGAGACAGTAGGTCGTACGTACGCATGAAATCTACTTTCATTTCCTTGTCATATTTTAAAAAATGAAAAGTAAATGATATATATTTATATGTATATTATAGTTAAATTTTCATATATATATATATATATCGTATATTTTACATATGTTACCATCCTTTATGCATTCCATGTATATCGTGAATGAATCACGTCACATTGAGGGGGTGGTATTCCACACTTCTAAAAATGATGTTATCGTATTCCCAAAAAAATAGATTTCATAAAGATATGTGTTATAAAATAATTATATAAATATAAATAAATTATATATATCATATATATAAATATATATAAATATCTTTTCCATCATAATTCACAACCATGATAGGTAGTAAAGGAAAAATGAACAACTTCGTTTCATGTGGCGGTAGTTCACCGTACACATAAATGATAATATTATTACCCATTAGATGGAAGTGTTTGTAAGTTTAGTTATAAAACATAACATAAAAAAATATAATTATATTTAGTATTATGATGTTTTTATATAACCATGTAATAATTATAATTTAAGGAGTGGATAAATAAATAAAACTAAGGAGCTTGAGGAAGGATGCTACCTCTTATTCAGGTAACTCCTTTTGGTTTGCACCAAAGTGATTCCTTGGATGGAATTATGATCATTTATAGGATTCTTGGATTAGGGGAGGAAAATTTATGAGATATTTTTGTAGATCTTATTCATGAAAAGTGACTTAAGAGGAGTGAGGAAGTGGGAGGGGTGAGTGTCTTTTTAAAGTGGAGGAGGAGTGACATTCTAGTAAATTTTTGGAAAGGGAATTAAATCCACATTTTCCCATTGAACATTGGATCCAATAATAGTTAAAATTCTCAAAATTGAGTATATTTTTAAATATTTCCATAAAATAGTTTTTTTTAAAGTTTCCACATCATTTTGGGCCTTATGTTTAAGGTTTAGTCTCTTGTTAAGCTAATTTTCCTCTTAATCATTGTAATTAATTTTAATTACATTCACTAATAATTTTGGTAAAAAACTAAGTATACCTTTTTATAAATTATAAATTATAAATTATTATGATTCCAAATATATAATCCATTTTTTAAAATTCCAATCACATAAGTGGTAGAAACTAATTTAAATTTAATCCTATAGAGGGGATGATAATGTGGGTTTTTAAAGTAAAAATGTTCAAAAGTTTTCAAGGTTATTACATATAATTTCAAATAAAAATTGATTCAAATGAACTAAATTGGATTAATAAATAAACAATTGATATAATTAAACTTTAAACCTAATTTAAAATACATTTTATCCTTTTAAATTAATTAGAAAAAAAACAGTTTTGAATTAAAAGCGTTATTTTTCATTATTCATTAAAAATGAAACTTCAATGAAAAATACCAAAAGTTCACCCTAACCTAATTTTTATGTTTCATTTCGAAAATTAATTTTATTTAGAAATAAAAAATATATAAAAGTTCCAAAATTCAGATTTATAATAGGTTCTCCATTAAGAGGCGGAAAATTTACCTTTATAAAAATATATTATTTTATCCATAAAATTGGGTTTGTTTTTATCTTATGCTTATCCAATATATTGGATGAATGTAAAAAAAATTAATGAATATTATATATATATATATATATTGCATTAATATCACTCACTAATTTTAATTAATTTAATTTATTAGCATAAAACGACTTTGTGAGCATAAAAATAGATTTTTATAAAAACATTCCCAATATATTTAATTGGTTCATATATTCATTTATAATTAATAGGTAACCAATGGTTTAAACTATATATTTTCATAATTTAGTTAATCATATTCATAACCACTAATTTAATGTCTAGTTTATATCTTATTGTATTAAATAATAATATTTCAATAATATATTGTTGTTTAGTAAAACTCAGTCTTGCATGCAACGCAAGCATCAAAGAAACTTGTTCTGTGCGACACATGCTAACTCAACATCACATGCATTGAAAACTATATCATAGAATGAATTTATATAAAATAGTAAATATATTTTTAAGTATCTGGATATTTTATTCTCCTATGTGTTTGGTGTTGTGTGTCATACATGCTACCAAATACAATGTTCTTACTTTAGAATATTGGGGCGTTGTAGAAACATCGAATGAGTGAACACCTTGATGGGAACATTGAAAAGTACCAATATTCAAACACAATTTTAAGTACCTAAGGATCTTATGTGCTTCATATGTCAAAACACTTCAAAGGTATCATCACATTTCATAAAACAATTTCCCAACAACCCTTTTTCCATCAAAATCATACTTTAAAAACCAATTTCACAATCCATTTCATAGTTCTTTAAACTAATTTTTTTTTTCCAAAATAAGATGAAACCCATATTTCATAAAAACCCATTTACACATGAAAAACAAAGGTACCATGGATCATTACAATCATGTTTAACAAAATAAGTTAGAAAACCATATCACGTGTGGTTTACCAACATAAGTAAGAGACTGAACCACCTCCCTCACAGATGGTTTCACATGAAAACAACAACAATAGGATCCACACATTATAAGGAAATGGAATTCATGATAAAGAGAGAGGAATACCTAGACATTGATTCTCTCATCTTAAAATAGAGTTTCCATAAGCATAAGATTTTATGAGAATATAAGAGATCACAAACATCATAGCACATAAAATCTACACCCAACCAAACAGGATCTGTACTTTTGGAACTAAACACACAATAATATCAACAAGAACAAATTAATGGAACTAGATCATACAAGAAAGAATGAACACAAAATCAATTCCTAAAATCATATAATAAAAATCCTTATATCTAGAATGGAAAAGTAGGGATTAATAAAGGAGAAAATTGAGTCAAAATGTATTAAAAGACCCCTTCTAAAGATCCTTCATATTTATATTAACAAGTATAACATTTTTTACAAAGACTGGAATCCAAATAGGCTATTAAAATTTTCAAACTAGGAGACATCGTGACATCGTTGGGGTTCACCATACCCATGGTGGCCTTGGTGGCACCTCACCAGTATCCTGACATGCGCACCTCAACGTGCCTTGGCCTTGAGACCCTATGTATTTTGGTATGGTGATGGCCTCTACCATGCCAGTGGTGAGGCTTTTTGGTCATGGAAAATTGGCTGACCACCATCAAACCACACCCTTTTCCATACCCTAATCTAGGGATATTGTATCTACCTATGGTTTATATAATGTGTATAGGTACACCATAGCCACCACTATGGCCATGGTTCTATCTGTGCTACTTCAAAAGCCAAAATACATTCTTTTTAAGCCACTAATACATTTTAAAATCTTCCCAAACATAGAAAGAAACATCCTAAATCTCAAAAAATAACATACCTCATGTCATGATATTACAACCCACCCAACATAGCACTTTATATCTCTATAAATTCATGTTGGAGAGGGAAGATCCATAAAGAGATGAGTTCATTTCTCCCTCATCAATACTTCATGCTCCAATGTTGCGTGATAATCTAATCTTCTTTGAGATAATACTTTGACCAATGGAATATAATTCCCATTAATAACTTTCTTATAAGAATCAATTTTCTCAAATTGATTCTCTATATCTGAAACATTTATCTCCAAATCAATTTCCTCCCAATTCAGAACAAACATATTAAGATGAGATATTTGGAAAAGATCATTGATACTCTTAAACTAGGCCATCAATTCCAACCAATATTCTACCTTCCCAATCTAATCAGTGATTTTGAATGTTACAATATATCTTAGATCCAAATTTTCTATTTCATGAGTCAAAGGCAACCCAAAAGAGGGTAAACATTCTAAAAGAACTGGTCACTAATAATAAAATCCCATGGATGGCATCAAAAATATGAATTATATTTATACCAAATCCAAGATGTAACCAAGATTCAACTTATATCTTAGATCCTTATTAATGTCTCCGGAATGATACTCAGTCCCAAGAGAGAATTCATGCCCAACTCTGAATAATAGAGAGGTAAACTTTACTAGAGACCATATAAATAGTTTAAAGGAATTATTCTTATAGATGACTGGTAATGATTATTATAAGTGAACTCAACCAGTCTTAGATAGATATCCTAAGATCCTATGAAATCTAAGACACTAACACAGATCATATCCTACTAACATTGAAAAATATTTTTTTGTCGAGAGATCCATCTATGGATGATAAATTATACTCAACCTAACCTGAGTCCCCATAACCTCTTAGAGACCTTTCTAGAACCAGGATGTTAACCTAGTATCCATATCATAGATAATGTAAAAGGTAACCCCATGAAACATCATGATTTTATACATGTATAGATAACCTAAATCGTCAACCATTATGGTATCCCAAATCAGAATAAAATGATCTAATTTTGTCAATTGGTCAATCACCACCTAGATATAATTTATTTCTTATTAATTCTTTGGTAATCAAACTATGAAGTCCATGGATACAACATCCAATTTACATATAGGAATAAAAAGATGTTAAAGCAAACCAAAAGGCTTCGGGTGCTCTATCTTAATCTATTGGTGAGGGTAACAACCAGAAACATAGTCATTAATTTCACACTTCATACTCAACCTCAAAAAATTCCATTTTATGATATAATATATCTTTTTTGTTCCAAGATGAATTTACCATAAAGAACTATGACAATCAGGAATCATTATATCTCTAACAAATAAAGGGATGAAAAATTGTCTCCAAAAGTGAAGAATTCCATCATAGGGGAAAGTCCAACCAAAAATGGTCTCCCCATATTACAAGGATTCTCTAATTACTCTAAACTCTTCATCATACTAATGAATTTATAGAATTTACACAAGAGGAGATGATGACAATTAAATAATGGTTAAAACCATGCCTGAATTATCCTCTTGTTCATACAGATGAAACTAAGAAAAAATACCCATAAGGTTCCACTCTTCTTTTTATTCTAGGATGTCTTAAGAAGAAACATTCTTACTAAAAATATCAGCAACAACATTCCCCTAACCATAGGTATAGGTGATGTCAAAGTAAAAGTTCTATAACTACTTCATCCATCACCTCTACCTAAGCTTCAAGTCCTTATTAGAGAATATATAACCCAAGATATTATAATCATAATAGACTATGGACCACTCAGTAAAAAGATAGTGTTTCCAAAACATTAAATCATTCATAACATTAGTGAGTTCTAAGTCATGAGTTGGAAAATTATTCTCATGTGGTCAAAGTTGACAAGAACTATACACCACAACATGATTATACTATATAAGTATGCATATTTTCCCAGAACCAAAATAATAAAAATAAACTACAAATCCCCTAAAGGGTTTTGAAAAAATCAGAATAGGATATGATGTTAGTTGAATTTTCAACACATAAAAAGAAGCCTAACGCTTAACATCCCATGTGAATTTCACCCTTTTTTAAGAGCGGTATATGGTGGTTAAAAATTCAATAAATCATTTACAAACCTCTAATAATACTCAGATAGGACTAAGAATCTATGTATCTCAAAGTTGTTACATGTTTCTTCTCATGATAACATAATCTTCACCTTTTTAGGATCAACTATGAGATAATTTTCCAAAATCACGTTCCCCAAAAACTTCCTATATAGGATCCAGAAACATCATTTTGATACCTTCACATATAGGTGGTGACTCCTCAATATTTATAAAATTGAATTCAGATAGCTCTTACTTGTTCAGTTCTGGAATAAAAAAGGATATCATCAATGAATACCACAACAAAAGTATTGAGATACTAGTCGAATATTTGATTCAACAAATCCATAAACACTATAGGAGAATCATTCAAACAAAATGAAATCATGAGGTATTAATAGTTTCAATAACTGATCCTAAAATTAGTCTTTTGGATATCTGAATATTAAACTTGAGCTAATGATACCCAATTGAAGATTGATTTTCTCAAATCCACTTTGTTGAGTCAAAATACCTCATTCTACTGTTACATTTTGAAAAAAACCACTCTTTATATATATATATATCGGTGTGGGGGGGTGTGGGTGTGTTTCAAACTTTTATGTATCCTAAGTTACAAAGTTTTTTTGTAGGAATATTTTTATTTATACAAGATGGAATATATCATCACAATGTGATTGATATTTTTCATGTATACTAGATAGACATGTAAAAGGTACATCAGACGATTGTATAAAAAATTAATCAGATGGAAGTTTTATGAAGTCTATAAAATTAAGTGAAATGAATTTTTTCAGATAGATTTCTATAAATTCTACTAAATGAACTTCATTGGATTGAGAGATATAAGTCTATCAAATAAACATATATTAATCATACCATACAAAGATGAATAATGTTATTTGGTAAAGATTTTCAATTGTTCTAGATATAACATTTAATAATTGTAATGGTACTTTATACTAACACCATAATATTTTATAAAACAATTTTTTGATTCAATTTAATTTATTTGATAGCTTGTGTTATACACAACATCGAGTTTTAATGAACCACGATATACTATTAATATTTCTATTTAATATGTCCATTATGACCTAGACATTAAACTTGGAAGCATAAATAGTAATATCAACATTTTAGATATTAAGTATAATGGTTTCATATAAAGAAAACATATTGATAAAAATTACTTAATTTTTTATAAATTATTTATATGTTTTAAAAATACTATTTTCTCGAAACAAATGCTTTTATTATTTTTTTATGAAAAAAATAATAAAACTAATTTTTGAAAGTTTTAAAAAAATTATTGAAAAATATGTGTTTAATTTTTTGAATCAAAATTTCAAAATTATCATAGGATGATTTTTTTTTATTTTTCTGAAAATATTAATCTTTCGTTGAATAGTGAAAAATACTAGTTTTTATTGAAAAATTCCATTTCATTTAAAGAATTTATAAGATTAAATTTTGTTCTAAAATTGTTTTAAACATAAAATTACTCCAAATATATTATAATTAAACCAATATATTTTATTTTAATCAATTTCATATTGAATTTTGAAATCAAAAAATCATTAACTTTTGAAACTTTTAGCTTTGGAAAATAAATTTTTCATCGCATTTTTGGGATTAATTTTAAATTAAAATTTTCCACTTATGAGCATGTAATTTGGAAAAATAAATTACATATTTTGAATCAGAATAATTAATATTATCTGACAATTACAACTTAATATTTTACCATAATAAATTGTAAAAATAGTATAAATTAATTACACTAGTTATGGTAAAAAAGGTTTACCAGTGGTTAAACAAAAAATATAGGGTTAAAAATGTCCTAAAATTCTTCTAAACACTATTTTTTGTAATATTTTTACCTTATAAACTCTAAGTTTCTAAAATGGTCCATTTTTTATCCTTGGGTCACTAGAAAAATGTGGGTATAACAATTTCTTCTAAAAAAAATTCCATGTTTATCCTCTCCCCCACTTATAAAATCTCTCCCCCTCTCATCTCCATTCCACATTTCCAAAATCAATATTTTCATAAAATACCTACCCTAATAACTTCCCTAATTACCTTAAATCATCCTATAATACATGTTTTGGTTATAAACCCAACTTATGAAGTTTTTTGGTGTAATCCAAATGAAGTTGTCCAAAGAAGTGGTAATGTCCTTAACTAAGAATTTTATTTTATTTCTTCCTCAAAATCCTTAAAATATTATTAAACCATGATGATATAATAACCTCAGTATATTATATATAATTATATTTTTTATGTAAATATCATAACCTACAATCATCTCTTCCTCCCTCAAATGGGAAATGAAATTGTTAATCAACTGTATGGAAGACTATTACCACATGAACCGATGAAATTCGTTTTTCATAAAAACTTCTGATGTATGGATATAATGATGAATATAATGTTTATATATTATATTTATGATATAATAATACTTATTTAAATATAATATCATATATACCTTTTAATTTTCCACTCCATATAGAATATGATAATTTTGTTCATGTGTACGGTGGACTACCGCCTCGCAAAGAAATGTGATTCATTTTCCAATAATTATTTTCATGGAAGGTAATAAGGTTAAAGTTAATAAATACGTGTTATATAAATGACATTAAAATTATTTTTCAAAGTTAATATATTATTTACCTTTTTTTATTTCATTCATTAAAATATGGAAACAACATTTATGAGTACATACGACCTACTATCACCAAAAAACGATGTATTTAATTTAATATAACTAACTTTTAGGATTACCAAAAATATATATTATATTTATATGATTTTTTAGCTTCTTTATATTATAGAACTATTATCAATGTAAATGGTTTGAAAATACCAAACCAAACCATACACGAAAAATGATGCATTTATTACCCGAAACGTGATTTTAACAAGGAATTGTTATTCAATAGGTAATAAAAGGTCATAAATAAACCATATATAGTATGATGAATATGATTATTGTTTTATTGTATATATATATAATAAACTTATATATATAATAAATGAGTTTCATATGTGTATAAAGGAAGTCAATACATAAGGTAAGGTACTTTTGTCTCAAATTTCCTTCTTTGGTACATAAGATATGTTATGCCTTTATCTTCTTCGATGAGGTGTATATAATATCCTTATACATGTTACATCATGAATATACTTATTTTAATGATATTTAAAGTTTCATTTGATGTTAATATTTAATTTTTCTTATGATTCAATAGATACAAAAGTTGTAAAGATTTTTTTGTCACAATCTCATCATTTATCAAGATTATTTAAGATTTTGTATCAGATGATAAAATATTATGATCCATAACTCAAGAAACCCATGAATTTTTTATCCTATATTTATTTCATCAGAATAGATTTTTCCCATCATTTTTCTCTGTTTATGTACTCAATGGTTCAAAAGAATGTTTTTATGAAAAATCTTTGTTATTTTTCCCTTTGATTGAATTTTTTTTTTCTTTCATATACATGTTTTCCACAAAAATATTTTAATTTAAAAAAAACTATTAAGATTGTTTAAATTAATTTATAACCTTGTTTTAATTTTTTTTAATTAAAAAGATTATTCTTTCCATTTTTTGAATTAGGTGACTTTCACATTTACTGAAAATGTGAAGGAATATTTCTTTCAATGTGTATGGCATGAAAAGTTTTTATAATTTCATAACAACTCAATGTTTTAAAGATTCTATTAAAAGTTTCCATGATTATTTTCAATGAAATTTTTTTCTTTAATATTTGGGATATTTTTAGATTTTAAATAAGTTTTTTCAAAATGGAAGGATGTTTTCCCCAATAATGTTTTAAACATTTTTTATCGAATTTATATTTATCAAGAATAATAACATTTGGTGTTTCTTATATTTTATTGGGTATATGATCCATTTTCCATACTTATTATTTCTTAAAATGGTTTATGATTATGATGAGTAGATTTTTATGAAACTATTTCTTTTCCATTTGTTATGTTATGATAAAATATATATGAAAATCATTTATTTTCCATGGGTTATTCTATGATTAAATACTTATGAAACACACTTATTTTCATGGATTCTGATATGATGAATGTTTTGTGATATTTTCAAACAAATTTTTATGATTTTCATTATGGGATGGGTGGGACCTATAGCTCCCTCCAATGCATTGGGTAAAGATTGAAATCTCATGAGATAAACAAGCCTGGAATGGGGAGTTAACCTAGTTTAGTAAGGGGATTTTTCCACTATGATAGTCTTGGGATTGAACCTTGAAAACTATGATATTTTGAAAAGTGAGCCCATTCCACTATCATATACTTGGAAATGATCCTTTACTATTCTGGAAATTATTTTCTATGCTTATGTATATGCCACAATTACATGTATTATTCCATTGGTATTCTCTCATGGCTCATGTTTGTCGATTCCATTATGATTAATATCTTATGAACTACCAATATTTATTCCATGAACCAATATTATAATCTTTGATATGTAGGGTGTGGTTTTAAAATGTTATGGTCATGTTATCATACCCTTATGCTCTTGTTTTTTATGTATCTTTATTTTTTACCCTCACCGATCATCTGAGCTCACCCTATCTTATGTTTCTTTTCCATAGGTTATGAAGAAATGTATTATCAAAGATTTTTCAAAAAATAATTCTAGTTATGAAGAACTTATTTGGAGATGATATTGTTTACCTATGAACCAATTGTTTATGTTTCGAAGTTTCCAAAGGCATTACACCTTTAGTATCCTTAGGTGTGTGTTTGTGTAATATAATGAATGTTCATAAAAAAATATGTAATATTTATGTCTAAAAATCCTAGGATGTTATAGTTGGTATTAGAAGATAGGTTTAGTTAACCTACAGAAACTAAGATGTGAAAACATTAGTGAAAACCCTTAGCATATTCCTAAGTATATGGTAATATAATAATGTTTTATTAAGGAAGATATAATGTGGTTTACCTAGAAATACATCTCTGTATGTATATCACAAGTGGAAATGGTTATGGCACAGATGTATCATGGGATAAAATCTCTAAAAAAGGTACATCAGGTTTTACTTGATCATTACCTAGTACATGAACATATCTTATACTATACACCTATTTTGACACTCCCATGTGATATTATTTGGTTAATTTATATTTTTCTTATAAACCATCGTGAAGGATTTGAACAGATTATGGACTTCAATAACCTAGGTTAAACCGTAGGTGTCATGGATTTAAAATAATGTGTCTTAATTTAGACACCCTATAAATGATTTTTCATGACTATGTGTTTTCCCACTATCATTATTGTTGCTCATACTATGTTTTTTTGTTTCATTAAATGGTTATAACCCAAAGGACCCATATTAATAGTAAAGTCAATGGACAATGAAATGATTTTACTCCTAAGAAACTGAATGTTATGAGATCTTGAATGATAAATATTTTTTTTATTCTCACACGACATGATCAAGCTATAAATCATATTGAACTTCAACATGAGAAAAGGATAGAACAAAATTCTATTGAGTCCTTTATGAGGCATTTTCCACCATCTTTTAGTGGTTCCACTGATCTGATAGTTTTTTAGTAATGGATCAGTACCAATAAAAAGTTATTTTCTATTCTCCAATGTTTGTAACATAAAAAAATCATTTTAGATATCTATTATTTGGAAGTAGAAGTAGACCAATGGTGTATACTCATCAATAATACAATGTAATAAGATGGAATTGACTCCATGAAGTTGGATGTTTTTTAGAGCTTATTTTTTAATAAGTAATTCTATCACATTCTTCTAATGAAAATAGATAAGGAATTACTTAAGATAATATTGAAGTATGGTCAATCTATTGGTACCTATGGGAAAAATTGTATATGTATTATGAGGTATGATTCTAGGATTATCATACAACATGAAAGTAATATTGATTGACTATTGAATGGATTAAAACCAAATCTTAAATTAGTGTTATCCATAAGGGAATTTAGTAGCTATGAAGAAATCATTAGAGGTGATATCAAGGTGGAAATGGAGATTTAATTTACCCATAAATCATATGGTTTTAATAATAAAATAAATATGGGGTTTAAGAGAAACACCTAGAACTATGGATAGAAGAATATGATCTTTTCTTCATTCTTGACATGTGGTAGGAAACATGGAGGAAACTATCTTAAGAGGAATGGTAAATGTTTTAAGTGTGGATGGGAAGTTTATCAGAAAATTGAATGTAAAAGTGATGAGAAGAAGTTTAAATTTGGTGAAAATAGAGAGAAATATCCATATAAATCACCACTTACACTCCAATATTTCAAATACAAGGATTATGGGAACTTTTCTAACCAGTTCTCAAATATGAAGGTTAATTATGATGATCGATATCAACAACCTATTAAGCTGAGGGAAAAGGGTAATTATCATGTAGTCACTATTTCTGATGAGGGGTACAATAACAATGTGGTTAATGGTGCACTTACCATCCACTATAGAACTTTTAATGTCGTATTTAACTATGTATCCACCCATTATTTTATATCTGGATAATTTTCAATGTATATCAAGATACTACCCTCACGGTTAGATATAAAATTAGTAGTGAAAATACCTAATGGTATAATGATCATATCTCAAGTATACGATTCCTCTCAAATTGAATTTTATGGGAATATACTTCCTATAAATCTTTTCATTCTTCCTCTGACTAAATTTGATGTTCTCTTAGTTATGGATTGGATTTCTCTACATAAATCCCACATAAATTGTCAAGGAATAAAAGTCACTTTTGATATTCCAAACCAAACTATGATCATCTAGCAGTGCGATGATAAATATGAACATCTAATGGAAATCACATCCATTATATGGGTTTTTATTCCTATTCAGAGGTGCATTTATCTCATATGGTTTGGGAGAAACTCTACATTGATTATATGTTTATTCTGATGGAGTTTGTTGATGTATTTCCAAAATGGTTCATGGTCTTCCATTTAATTATAAATTTAATTTTTCAATATAATTCATACCTAATTTCACACCTATTTCAAATACTCCCTATATAATGGTCCTGATTAAGTTGTAGAAATTAAAGAAGTAGCCCTAGGAGAATCATGACAAGGGATTCATTTGGACAAGTGTGCCAACTTGGGGTGAACTCATTCTCTTTTTCAAAAAAAAATATGGAATGATGTGACTTTTCATTTATTATTATGAGATTAACAATATCAAAATCAAGAACAATTATCTTTTACCCCATATTGATGACTTTTTTTATCAACTAAACAGATCAAAATACTTTTCTAGTATTGAACTTCATTTCGGATATCATAAATGAGGGTCAATAATGTGGATATACTCTGGAAAACATTATTAATAAGGTAGGGACACTATAAGTATATAGTGATTCAATTTGGTCCTACTAATTCCCCCACTATCTTCATAGATTTAATGAACAGAATTTATAGATTACCTTGATCAGTTTGTGGTAGTATTTATAAAAGATATTATTATTTATTAAAAGGTCAAGGAAGAGCATGAATATCACTTGATAATTGCACTGAAGACCATATGGAAGGATAATTTGTATGAAAATTTTACAAAGTGTGAATTTTTCTATAAAAGATTTCATTTTTTGGTCATATAATATCAATTGAGGGTATATTAGTGGATCTATAAAAGATTAAGGACATTTAATGTTGGACCAGACCAACCACAATGATCGAGACAAAACATTTCTTGGTTTCACTAGATATTATTGATATTTTTTGGATAATTTATCATGATTATCTAATATACTCGCCAAGTTAACTCATAAGGGATCTAAATTTCTTTAAATACATTAAAGTGAGGAAAATTTAAAGTAACTGAAGATAAGATTAGTCATTTCACTTGTGCTTATATTACCTTATAGTAGAGAATGGTTTGTAATATTTAGTGATTCATCCAATAAGGGATTGGGATTTTTTTCTTATAAATAATGACATAGTTATAGATTATGCCTCACGACAATTAGAGGTTCCTAAGAAAAATTACCCAACTCATGATTTGGAGTCAGCTGTGATATTCTTTGAGATATGGATTCGGTATATTTACGAGGAATATTTTGAAATATATAATGATCCAAAAAGTTTAAAGTATATATTCACACAGAAGGAGTTGAACATGCACTATATGATATGGTTAGAGTTGATTAAATATGATTATTTCTTGATATATTACCACCTTATGAAAGCAAGAAAAGTGGATAATGCTTTGATTCAAAAGGATTTTGTTATCTTATCCATGATAAGGATAAAAAAATATACAATATTTCTACATTTACAAATGATGGATATGATAATCTTAAAAGAAGGGGAAAATCTTATATTTTTCAAATGAATAGTCAAACATCTAGCTAAGTGAAGATTAAACAGGCATAAAAAGATTATATAGAGATGAAGAATATGGTGATAAATGTTCTTGATTTTAACCTTGATTTTTATGGAAGGAAACATATATGTGTTCCACCCATACCAAATTTCAAGGAGTTGTTAGATAAGGCTCATGGTTCTGTATTATATATTCATCCTATAAGTAGGAAGATGTATAGATATTTTAAAGAGTATTTCGGGTGCAATATAATGAAGATATATATCAAAATGTTTTTATCTCAATTCCTAGTATGTTTTCAAGTTAAGGTTGAGTGATAAAAGTCTAAGGTAATGTTGCATCCATTACCCATACCAGAATGAAAATCGAAAAAATCACCATGGATTTTGTTGTCGGACTACCCAAAATGTATAAAGGGAACAATGATATATGGGTTTTAGTAGATCTCCTTAAACATTCGTCACACTTCATCAATATTCGATAATATTTCTCTTTGGATCAGATTTCAATAATGTACATTAAGTAAGTGGTAAGGTTTTATGGAGTACCACATTCCATTGTGTTTAATCAGGATTTGAGGTTTACCTTGAAGTTCTAGTGAAGTCTTTAGAAATATCTTGTTAAAAATTGTAGTTTCAGCACTGTGTATCATATTTAGAATGATGGTTAGTCTAAGTGGACAATTCAAACCCTAGAGGATATATTTTTATTTGTTTCTTTAGATTCAAAATGTGGTTGCAATTAACACATTACTCTAGTTGATATTTCATACAACAATTTCTTTCACATGTGTATTCATATGGAAACTTATGAAGCCATATATGAGAAAAAGTGTCGAGCTATAACATTTTAGACTGTAGTTGAATAAAAAAAATATTGGTACCAGAGATAGATGAAGAAATGTTAGAGAATATTAGATCCATTTTAAAACATATAAGGGTGGTACTATGTTTAAAGAAAAGTTATGTTTTTAATCACTAGTGTGATTTGGAATTAAAAGTTGGTGATGAGGTGTTTTTAATAATTTCTCCCAAGAAGAAGGTAATGATAATCAAGAATAAAGAGATAATAATCCCTAGGTACATTAATCCCTTTTAAAATTTTGATTTTATCTATATGGTATCTTGTCAGTTTGTGCTTCCACCAAACCTCTCTCAAGTCCATGTTGTGATTCATGTATCTCCTCTAAGGAAGTACATACCGGACCATTCACATGTACTAAACATAGAAATCATATAGTAAGAGGATGATATTTCTTATAAGGAATAACTCATTCATATTCTGGATCTTTTAGAGAAATTTCTACATAACGAGACTACTAACATGGTCAGAGTTTTATGGTGAAACCATAGTTTGAGGAAGCTATGTGGGAAGCTGGGGATGTAATGAGGAAGAATTATCCTCAATTATTTTCAAAAAGTGATGGAATTTCAAGGGAAATTTTCATTTTAAGATGTGTTTAATTTAACACCTTGATATTTTACAAAATATTTCTTTCTGATTAAATTTAATTTCTTTGATAGTTTTCATTACATCCAACATCGAGTTCTAACGAACCACAAAATACTATTTATATTACTATTTGACATGGTCATTATGACCTGGCCATAAAACCTGGTGGTATGAATTGGAATAAAAAATAAATATTAACTATAATGGTTTTATATAAATAAAACATATTGATAAAAAACACATAATTTTTTGTAAAGTATTAATATGTATCAAATATACTACTTCCTTAAAAAAGATGTTTTTATTGTTTTTTGTGAACAAATAATAAAAATATATAAAAATTTTATAAAATTTATTTAAAAAAATTAACTTTATTTATTTAATCAACATGTCTAAATTATCTTAGGCTAAACTTTTGGGGTTTTTCTGAAAATATTAATTTTTTGATAAATAGTGAAAAATACTGGTTTTATTGAAAATTGCATTTTTGTTTAAAGAATTTATAAGTTTAAATTTTGTTTTAAAAATGGTTTAAAAGTAAAAATAATTCAATTATATTATAATAAAACCAATATAGGTTTTTGGAATTAATTTTCTTATTGAATTTTGAAATAAAAACTTTTAAATTCTTTTAAACTTTTCTCTTTGGAAACTGATTTTTCATCACGTCTATAGGTTTAATTTTAAATTAAAATTTCCAATTATATTCACGGAATTTTGGGAAATTAATTCCATATTTTTAATCAATATAATAAATATTATATAAAAAGTTAAAATTAATTTCTTACCATAATGAATAGTAAAAAACAGTAAACATTAATTACCATGGTTAAGGTAAAAATGGGTTTATTGGGGGTTCAACTAAAACGATAAGGGTTAAAAATGAACCAAAAACTTTTATAATTACTATTTTATGATTATATTTAGAACATATACCTTTTAATATTTTAAAATGGTCCATTTTGGATCCTTTTAAAATGAGTAAAATGTGGGTGGGATTCTTTCTTTTCAAAAATTCCAAGTGTGTCCTTTCTCCCACCTATAAAGGGTCACACCCTCTCCTCTTATTTACACACTTAAAAACACATTTTTTTTAAAAATTATATTACCAAATAACTTTAATAATTCCCTTAACTCAAACTATAATTCTTTTTTTCATAAATCTAACTTATTAAGGCTTTTGGTGCAAACTAAAATAAGTTTTTTGAAGAAGTGATAATGTCTTTAACCGTGAGACTTATTTTATTTATTCCTCCACATAATTAAAATATTATTAAAAAATTGTGATATAATAACCTCATTATATTAAATATACTAATAATTATATTAATTTAATGAACTAAAATCATATCTTTCTCTCTAAAATGTGAAATGAAATCATTGATCGTGTGCACAGTGGACTACCGCCTTGCGAACTGAAAAAATTCATTTTCCATCACCACTTCTCAAGGATAATTATAATTATTTATATAATGTTTATAAAAGATATTTATGATATAATAATACTTATATATTTATAATATCTTACATATCTTCTTACTTTCAATTCTATAGAGAATATGATAACGCCGTTCATGTGTATTGAGGACTACCGCCTCGTGAAGCAATGTAATTTGTTTTCCACTAATGCTTTTAGTGGAAGGTAATATGGTTAAATTTAATTAATATATGTGATATATATGGAATTATAATTTTTTTTAATGGTAATATATTTTTATCTTTCTTTTATTTCATCCATTAAAAATGTAAATGATGTTTATGCTTACATATAACCTGGAGTCTCTATAAATGGTGTATTTCATTTTATATCTATAAATTTTATGGATTTCTATAAATACATATAAAATTAATATATATTATATTTATATAATGGTTTAAATTATTTATATTATGTAACAATTATCAAAATAAAAATATCAAAATTACCAAAGCAAAACATACACGAAAAATGAAGTAGTTATTACCTGAAATGTGATTTTAACTAGAAATCATTGATAAACAGGTAATAAAAATTCATAAGTAAATCATATATGGTATGATACATGTTATTATTATTCTATAATACATTTATAATATAAACTAATATTTATCATAAAATAAATTCGAATGTGTACAAAGAAATTCGAGACGTAAGGCAAGGTACTTTTTGTCTCAAATTGCCTTCATTGGGAAATAAGATCTGTTATGAACCTATATTATTTTATAAGATGTGTATAATTACCTTTGAAATGTTCTATCATGAATATAATTATTTTAGTTATATTTAAAGTTTCATTTGATGTTAATATTTAATTTTTCTTATGATTTAAAAGATACCAAACTGGTAAATATTGTATTTGTTATAATCTCACAATTTATCAGGATTATTTATGATTATATTTTTTATGATGAAATATTTTGATAAATAACTCAAGAAGCTCAATAATTTTCATATCCTCTAGTTATTTCATTATACTGTATGTTTTTTCTTCATTTTCTTCTATTTATTTACTTAATAGTTCAAAATAATGTTTTATGAAAAATCATCTTTATTTCTCTCTTTGGTTGAAAATGATTTTTCTTCTATATCCATTTTTTCAAAAAACAATTAAATAATTTTTTTACAAATCACATGATATTTTTTAAATTAATTTCTCACATTATTTTAATTTTCACTAAAAAATTTAAAATGAATCTTTTTTTCATTTTCTGAATGAGGTGATTTGGACATTTATTGAGAATGTGAAAGGAATCTTAATTTTAAAGTGTACAACATAAATAGAGTTTTTCTCCATCATGAATCCTCAATATTTTAAATCTTACATTATAATTTTCCAAGATTATTTTCAAATAAAGTTTTTTCTTTAATATTGTGTGTGTTAAATATTTTAAAAAAGTGTTTTAAAAATGGAAATAATACTTTTTTCAAGAATGTTTTAATGATTTTTTATGGAATTTCTATTCATCAATAATGAAAACCTTTGGTGTTGCATATTTTTTAATGGGTATATGATCCATTTGAACCATACTTATTCTTTATCAAGATAGTTTATGATTATGATGAAGATATGTTTATAAAACCATTTTGTTTCCTTGGGTTATGTTCTGATGAAATTTATATGAAACCCATTTCTTTTCCATAGCTTATGCTATGATGCAATGCTTATAAAACCCAATTATTTTCATAGATTTTGATATGATGAATGTTTTATGATATTTTCACACACATTTTTATGATTTTTATTATGTGATGTGTGGTGCCTAAATATACCTCCAATGCATTGGGTAAAGATTAAAATATCATGAGATAAACAGGACTAGAATAGAGAGTGAACCCAATTCCGTAAGGGACTTTATCCACTATGATAGTATTGGGAGTGAACATTGACTACTATGATGGTTTGGGTAGTGAAACCTTTTCACTATGATAATCCTAAAAATAGTCCTTGACTAGTATGGAAATTATTTTCTATGCTTATGTGTATTCTACAATTCAATGAATTATGCCATTATTATGCTCTCATGGATCATGTTCTTTGATTACCTTATGATTAATGTCTTGCGAAATACTAATATTTATTTCATGACCCAAGATTATGATATTTGATATATATGGTATGGTTTTCAAATGTTATGTACATGTTCTAATACCCTTTTTATTATGTTATGCTTATATATCTACCTTTTTCATTCTTACTGAGCATCTGATATCACCCAATCTTATGTTTCTTTTCACAAGGTTATGAAGAAATTTATTGTGTATGATTTTTCTAAGAATAATGATAGTTATGAAGAAAATAGTGGGATATGATTTAGTTCACCGATGAACTTGTTGTTTATTTTTACATGTTCCCAAACTAACTATGCCTTTATGATCTTAAGGTGCGTGTTTGTGTAATGTAATGAATGTTCATAAAAAATATGTAATATCTATGTATAAAAATAATTTCCCATTAAAATTAAAAAATTATCAGCAAATGAAATGTTATTGCACTGAACCGATCAGGTAAATAATGAGATCATATGATTTCATTACAACTACAACCAAGAAATAAAGAATGTCACTACTGGAGCGAATCTACAAATAGATCACAACCATTAGGAGAATAATCTTCTCACAACCAACAATTTTAATATTCTTATGAAGTGTTTGTAACACCATATTAATGAGAGTAATTATTTTATATCATTAGAGTGTTTTATTAATGAAACTTTGGTGAGGTGATATTTATAAAATCCTTATGATATTTTGTTTTAATCATTTTTTTAGGTTTTGGTGGTTTGAGATCTCTCTAAGATAGAGAGACAATGTTTTTATGATCATCTTGATCAAGGGTTCCCAATGATTTGGAAAAAGAGTGTGTTTGATCATTCTAATCAATGGATTTTAAGACTAGGAAGATAAATCTTGAAATATAAGTCATGAAATATATTAAACAAAATATTAGTATGATAAATATAAAGTGATAATTTATATACTTAGGTTTTTTCTTGAATCTTTTTATATTTTTATATTTTTATAATCTTTTATTTAAAAACATCTGAACTGATATTTTCTAAGAAACTTATTATGTTTCATCAGCTTAAGGTATAATGACCCATAATTTTTATACATAGATTTTATTTTCTAAAATATGAATATTGAATATATTTTAAAAATACATTCCTGAGGGACATAAAGGTTTAGTTTCTATAGATACTAGAAATGAAAGGTCCTTATTTCTTTAAATATCATCAAAATCACCCAAAAGGATCCTCTTAAATAGTATTCTTCTTATAAATATCCTACTTAAAAACTTTTTTATAACCTGGGGAATGAAAACAAAAGCCCGGATGAGCTTAAATGGTCAATAAGGGTAAACAAGGGTGATATCAATGATCACTTAAACATAACATGAGAATTATGGAATGAGAACATGAATATAACATTTTAAAATCATACTACATATATCATAAATTATAATCTTAAGTCATGGCATAATAATTGGCAGTTCATAAGACATGAATCATAAATGAATCAAAGAATAGGATCCATGAGAGTATAATATTGGCATAATTAATAAGTTTCTGGAATACAAATTAACATAGAAAATAATTTCCTTAGTAGCCAAGGATCACTTCCAATACTATCATAGTGGATTGGGTTCACCCCCCATTACATTGTTGAAGTCAAGGTTCACTACCAACACTATCATAGTGGATAGATTCCCTTGTTGAATTGGGTTCACTCCCCATTCTAGACCTATTTATCTCATGAGATATCCATCTTTACCCAATGCATTATAGGGATATATAATTTGGGCCCCACCCATCACATAATAGAAATTATATAGATTTTTTCAAAAAGATCATAAAAAAATAATTATATCATAACCAATAAAAAATGTGGTTCATAATAATTTAATTAAGTCATATGTAGCATCCCATACCTAGTTCAATAATAAATAACCAACTCAGTTGGTCATAAGCCCTCAAGTGTGCCTCCTCATAGAAAAAAAGGCTACTAAATAGCAGTAAGAGTCTAAAGTGGAACAATGGGGAGACTATAAACTCGTAGTCATTGTATAAAAAATGGTATAATAAATGGATGAATAAACAATGTAAGTATAACAATTTAAAATGAGAATATCATAAGTAAAACATCCAGATGATGATAATAATCAAGATATCAATAAAAATATCTAGTACCATATAATAAATGAAGAAATTTCATGTATCTAAAAAAGTTATATGAAAACATGTAGGTATACAAACATGAATACATGTATATAAAAAGGAAAAAAAATACCAAAAACACTATCCCCATATAGCATTAGGATCCATATCTTAGTCATGTGCTTCGATAATCTCATGCTATAATCAATCAAACATCGAAAACTGGGCACTTGACCCTATCCATACCTACATCCCTAAAGACTTTATAGGTACCAATTAGTGTCCTGAATACGGTGTGAGATAGACTTGGTAGGCCACCACAAATGGTGTCTATACAAAATATAACCTATGCATATAAACTATAACTATGTGTAGGTATAACAGAAAAGATATAAAGTGAACGAAATATGTGACAATTACACGAGAATAATATATAAAATAGTAGGATATAACAAGAGATAATCAACACATATATATATATAGACACACACACACACACACACATATATATATATATATATAATGTGTCAATAGAAGGTAATTACTAGCTTGGTATACACCACATGTGAAAAGAGTATCAGACCTACATGGTTCAGGTCCCAAGGTGATAACTCAAATGACATCATCAAGACCAAGGATCTCATCTAATGGAAAGATCAGAATAATAACATAACTATATGAGCCAGGTACTAAGAAGATAACCAGGGAAACCTATATCTAGAAATATTAATGTATACAGAAGTTGTAGGTGTCATTCCTTGAACTTTCCCATTAGTGTCATTCCATAAATATTTATACCTAGGGGTAGTAGGTTCCATACCTTGGCCTCCAAGTGAGTTTCATATAGTAATTAAATTGGTTACATACCATGAACATTCTCATCAGTTTTATACCATAAATAATCAGACCTAAGGGTCGTAGGTCCCATACCTTGATTCCTTAGTCAGTTTCATACTATTATACAACAAGTTTCATACCTTGATACGAATTCAGTTCCATACTAAGATGTCTAACATCAATCAAGTAATATAATATGGAAAAAGTCTATATTATTTTTCATACCCAATTAAAACTATAAATATAAAAGGCATAATCCAATAGAATATCCATCTCATTCCACAATATCAATAAAAAATCAACACTTAAGTGCCTTCTTCGGTCTTTCATTCTTATGTGCCCCTCTAAGGCAGATCAAGAGTGATGGAAATGGAGAGAATTTGGAATGTGGGGTGCGGCGGCCGTCGGTATGCCTAGCGCAGTACTTCATTGATGGATTTTTTTCATGTTTTTAGGGTTTATGTGTCTGCATATGTGATTCGTTTTATGTCAGTGATGTTTGTGATATTGTGTTGAAGGTGATGGCGATGCGATGGTGTTGAGAAGAGGTTCCACTGTAATTTCATCCTGTCTCGGTTCGTTAGTTTCTCTTCTCTGGTCTCAGGACTCCCCTGATCTCTCCGAGGTGGAGCAGCGCAGCGGTCATCTTGTTTCTTTGGGTTGTGAGATCGAGCGGCCAGTTTTTGGTATCGATGGAATTGGACTCTTTCGGCATCAAGGTCTTGGATCTCAATCGTTTCTGCATTTGGTATACATTTTTTTAGTTATCTTCTATGGTGAGTTGAAGATGGTTGTGTTTGATGTGGTTGGTTCTGCTCTGATGGTGGTTTGATAAAGTGGTGAGTTCTGATTATGGTCTTTCTAGGTCACATTATTTTGTGATGTTTCTTCTTAATTATGGTGTTACGGGAAACGATGGCATGATGATGTTGGTGATAGTCTTCAGTGAGGGACTTCCGGGGTTCTCTTCAGGATGAAGGTGATGAAGATGACAAGAGGTGGGTCGATGTTGGAGGCACGGCTCGATGAAGGGTTCAGTCTCACCGGAGCTCTGTTTGTGCGGGTGTAAACTCTTTTAATGACGATATTGATGGGTTGCAGCGATAGTGGTCATGGTGGTCAGGTGATTGGACCGAAGCGGCAACATCAATGGTTGAATTTTTCTTGATGCACCTAATCCGCAGTAGGTGAAAATGATGCTTTTGGATTTGAATTTTGAATGTTTGAATTTTGAAAGCGGGTTGATGGGGGTTTTGATATAATCAGTTTTTGGTTTCCCAATTTGAGGTGAAAGGCATGTGGGTTCCCACAAACCCCTTAAAAGTGGTTTAGTATGAAGATACTAAAAAATAATTTTGGAGATGATAACTCCATCGATGGGAAGATAAATTATGAAAGGAGATAAAGGAATGAAAAGATTACTGGTGGAAATCTAATGCGATAGATGGAACTGAAATTGGAGTTTGGATGAAGAAACAGCTTTAAGCCTATAATATGTTTTCATAGAGCTAAGAGAGAGGAAGATATGGATGTCTGTATGATGGAAAAGAAGAAAGGAGTAATGTTATTAAAAAATAATGGGTTAAAATGTATTTTCACTCAAATTTTAAAGGTCACATGGTTGTCCAAACCATGAACCAACCATGCTTACCCCACTGTTTGGGTGAAAGACCTCGTACAAATTATGGTGCACAGTTAGACAAACCATGCACAACCCATGCACACCCTCTTCCTCAACCTATAATAGCCTTGTTCCCCTTGTAAGTTTTATAAAAATCTTATGGAACCCTTATAGGGCCTCAGGGTTTGAGGTTCATAGTTAGTGCTAATTGTGCACTAACTGTGTGCCACTCTTATTTCTCTAAAAACTGGATCTATAGGCTTCAAACAAGCCCCATAATCTCCCAAACCCTTCCATAAACCATAGTAAATATTTATAAGGATAAATCAAATAATTAATATAGAAATTAAAAGGTTCCTTACCTTATATAAAAACAGTTATCTTACAATATTCCTCTTTAATGAAACATGTCCATCAGTTTCCCTTCCAAGTGTGGTAAAACAACATTTCAAAATAACTTCGGCCACGAAGCATTTATATAAACCTCTTTCTCCCAGGTCTCATCTTATATAATTTCATGTTTCTATAACACCCATACTAGAGGAACCATCCTTCCTTAGAGATCCTTCGTACTCTATTCCAAAATATGAATAGGGTTCCCCTCAAAGGATGAATCAACCACCAATTCAATATCCCCAGACTAAAGAATATGAGATAGGTCCAAGTAATAATGATTTAGTTAAGGAACATGAAAAATTTCATGCATATCTCAATATCTATATATAAGTTCAATATGATAAGCAATGTGTCTGACCCACTCAAAAACCTTAAAGGTCCAACAAGACGAGGGGATATCTTACCGTGCCTCATAAGATGTTTATACCCTAGTCTAGTAGATACACATAAGAATACCCAATACATGACCTCAAGATCTAAAGGTCATCAATGATGGTAGGAATATGATTTATTTATAGACTAAGCGGTATCCATTCACTACTAAATCAGCTGAACCATCTCTAAATTCTTCTAAATGAAACAAGGTCCAAGTAGATCCACCTCACCTGCCTCTAACTAGCATAGAGGTGAACGGTATGGCATACCATATAAATCCTCATGAGGAGACATCTAAATAGTATCATGAAAGCTGTTATTGTATGATAACTATGATAATGGAATATGTTTCTCCAAACAACAACCAAAATCAATAGAACATTCTCAGAGCATATCCTATAATACATGTATCATCTGTTCTGATTGACTGGTGATCTGAGGGTGAAAGAATATGCTCAAAAGAACCTAGGTACCCAAGGATTTTTTTAACCCCTTCTATAACCTTGATTTGAAACTATCGTACTTATCAGAAATTACAATAAGAGGGACCTCTTTTAGACATATAATCTCATGAACATATAGTATCCCAATATCATCCACTGAGAAGCTCTCCCTGATATGTAAGAATTGAGTAAACATTATGAGTCTATCTATGATCACCCATGCTACATCAATTCATATGGGGGATCTTGGTAAGATAGTAACAAAATACATAGTGAAATAATAATGTTTCCACTCAGTAATGGGTAATGGATGTAAAAGTCTTGTTGGTCACTGGTGTTCTTCTTTCACCTACTAACAAGTGGAACAATGAGTAATAAAACTAGATATCTCCATTTTCATCCTCGACAACCAGTATTATAGACATAGTTTATAATAAATATTCATAATCCCAGTGTGTACTACCCAATAAGAATCATGATACTGTCACATAAATTCCTTATAGATTTCTATAGGAACCCAGACATTTACATATATGTATAAGACCTCATCCTCATCCAAAATATATATATTAGAATATCCTCACCTGAAACACTCTCCCTTAGGACTAAGTCCACGGGATTTGATAACTGAATCATCTTAACTCTCTCTAGAAGTGAAGATTTCAATGATAATGACCCAAGTAATGACTATCCAAGATAGTTCTAACCCTCCAAGTTCATCTTAGAAAATAGGGCCATAATCTGCCACTCGTTACATGCCTCCTACACTTCCTATTTCTAAGTCCTTGGACTCAAAGAATTTGATACAGTATTTCCCTTACCAGGTGTATAGGTAAGCTCAATGTTGAAATACTTTAGGTATTCAACCCAAATTAATTTCCAGATATTCAATTCATGTTGTGTGAATTTATACCTAAAGGTTTTTTGGTTCTTAAACACCACAAAATGATCTCACAGCTGTCAATACCAATAATAATGAAAAGTGTGAACTAAAGCAACCAACTTGAGATCATGTGTTGGGAAATGTTTTCCATGTAACCTCAGATTCCATGACTCATACACAATAACTTGATCTTCCTACATTATAACTACTACTATCCTAATACCTAATCCATCAAAATATACTGCATAGCTTCTACTTGACTCTATCATAATCAGGATCAGTATGGATTTCAGTATCCATTTCAACTTCTAAAATTCTTTCTCATAGGATTTTGACCATATAAACTTCACACCATTCTTAGTAAATCCTGTAATATGTGGTATAATTCATGAGAAGTCATGTAAGAAGAAACTTTAATAACCATATATCCCCATGAAACTTTTTATGTCAAAAATATTCTTGGGTTTCTCCCAGGTACTGACAAATCTCACCTTCTCTAGGTTAACTGATACACCTACCTCAGAAATAATATGACCCAAGAAGTGATCCTTATCGATATAAAAGTATCATTTAATTATCTTACTATATAGATGGTGCTTTATTATTATATTCATAATGATATCAATATGTTTGGAATGGTCTTGTTGAGTATGATAATATTCCAAGATTTCATCTATAAAGACCCCCACAAATGAATCCAAATAGGGGTGGAAAACCCGATTCAAAAGATCCATGAAAATGGATAGTGCATTTGTTACAAAGAATGACTTAACCAGATACTCATAAAGACTATACCTACTTTGGAATTTTTTACTAGGTATGTTTGAAGGTCTAACACCTACCTGGTGATAGCTTAATCTTAAACCAATCATTAAGAAAATTTATCTCCTTGGATCTAATAAAAGTGTTCATCTTTAAAAGAAAAAGGATATTGGTTCCTCACAGTAAGTTGATTCAACTTTTGGTAATCCACAAAAATATTTAGGGTACCATCCTCCTTCTTAGTTAAAACCACTAGTAAACCCTAAGGAGAAGTAATGGTTTATATAAAACCCTTATCTTGTAAGTTCTCTAGCTATTTCATGAGCTCGTATAACTCAGTAGTGTCTATATGGTAAAAAGGAATATACACTGGTGTAGCTCCTGGAACCCTATCAATAGAGAACTACACCTATCACTTTGGAGGTAAACTAGTAAAGTCATCCATGGATACATCTTGGAAATGATCTACTATAAGAAGGAATTTAACCTGATATTTTACTTGATCAACCATATAAAGGCTATTAATATGATATATCACTCCACCCAACCTATGATTATCTTGTCCAGATCTACCTTCCTATACATCTCATTCACACTTGTGAATATATGTACCACCCTCTGGTGATGTGAAGGACACCCTCTGGTGATATAAATACACATAGGTAAAATAAGGAACTAACTAATCCATCTTGAAAATAATGTTAAAACTAGGGATCTCAATCATGAAAAAGTTCCATAGAAAATGATGGTTGTATGTCTCAAGGGGGCAATCCTTACATCAGCATACACTCTCTGATCAGACACCCAAATGAGAGTCAAGGTTTATCACCACATAGAAGTACTAAATGTCATGCATGAGGCTCTCCATGATAGCAAAATAGATAAAATAAATCGAATCCATAACATCAAAAAAAATAGATACCAAGGTTGATGATAATAAAATCACACCTCAAACTATAGAAGGTTTGGGAATCTACACCCCTGGTACATTTTTCATTGAAAAATCTTGTCTTGTTCTGTGTCCCTGAGATGCAACATGACTTCCTTGAGTAGAAACACCCTACTAACACTCTGCAACTAGGTTTTGTCTCCCACATCCATGACCACCTCCTTATCTAGACTATCCGGTAGCACTCCAGCTTCTTGCCTGAAGTGAAGATACTAATCCCACTCTAGGACTTGGAGTTAGTACGTATCCTTTTTAACTAGCCACTGGAGGGAAGATTCTACAAAACCACTATAAATGGCTCATCCTTCCACAAGATCAGCACTCAACTAGGGCCCTATAACACTAAATTTTCACATGTCCCTACTTCCAAAACTAATTATAGACTACAAAACTACACGTACGTGCACTCTGACTATTTCTTCCCTCATAAGAGGTCCGGAAGTGATACTTCCTGCCACCAGATACTTCACTACTGGGTTGAGAAGTTGGTCCACTCTTACCCGAACCTCTATCATCCCTTCGGTTATATTCTATAATAAGATCTTTGGTTTACTATATCAAACATGGTAGTCGACCAAAAAATATTCATCTGATATTGAATAGTATTCCTGAGCCCATCCTCAAAACATCTCACATTCAGTGGATCATCAGTGGTATAGATAGCTATAAAGTGTTGAGGCTCTGTGAAACTATATGAGTAATATATAAGAGATATATAACCCTGCTTCAGGTTCATAATCATTTTTGTAATGATAATACCTCAAGTTATTAGGTAAAAAGTAGTCGTATAAGCTATATTAAAAATCCATCCAAATAACTTCCCAATACTAACCTGCTTGGTTCAGAATATCCTACCAATGTTTTGAAGATCCTAAAATCATATATGTAGCAAGATTAACTCTCCTCTTAGGAGGTTTCTTGAGGTGATTGAATATAGATAATTGTCTCAATCCATAACTCTACAACTTGGGGGGGCACCATCCTTGGAAAATATAGGTGGATGCTGCTACTAAAACTCTCGTATCAACTCTCTCATATAAGGGTAAAATTGTGGTGTTCACTATATAGTTTTATAAGATATAGAAACTCCCCTTGAAACCATGAATCATCACTCATATCATGGATAGAAGAAGGTTCCATAGGTTCCACTACAAGAGGTAACATCAGAAACTTAGGTAATAGCACCTCTAATGTATGATCATCACCACCCTCCTGATGCATGACTCGAGGAAGTGGTAGTGGAATAGCTCTAAAAATTCCAAACACATGTCTTAGATAGGACTTGATAATAGAAATATTACTAAAATAAGAATTGGATAGGTATAATCCTTACTGTATAAGAGTCACACCCCTATATCTACTTCTAAATCCAAGTCTGGGTGATAGGAACAATCATAAAGAATATAAGATACACTACCTACTTCCCCCTACTATGGTCGATTCTTGGTCAAGTTCTCTATTTTACTATATTTTTTTGGTATATGGACTATAAATTAAAACATATAGTAAAAAACACCATTTCATTTTCAATTGGAAACCCCATTTAAAGGCAACAAATTTAGAAATTTAAGAGTTATCAATTCTTCCATTTATATAATCGACTATTTAACTGAAGTATTGTTCCCAATTTATACAAGTACATACTTTATAAATTTCAATTAGTATTTCATTTAATTGTATCTAAACCATTACATTCAATAGTAGAATATAACGGGTAGTAAAAGGTGATTTGACTAAATAAATCATCATTCCCAATTTATATAGGTACATAAACTCTCTAAATTATAAATGACATCTATGTATTCAAAATCAACTAACATTTCAGTCTAAGTAACCTAATTTATATAACATAAACATGTTATAATTAGTTAGTTAAAGTGTCATCATCAAATTATATGGTAGAACACTATTTACATTTATATAGACACTTTAATAACCAATTATTAAATCCGATTTTCTTGAAGAAATTTTAGTTTCATAATAGATATATTACTCAAGGAAATTAAAACAAGTATCATGAATTCAGGTAATTTAACCTACATAACATGGTATAATGCATGATATATTAATCCTATAAAGTTCCTAGAATGATGCATGATCAATGATTCCTTGCTGTATCGGGCCAAGGATAAAATGAAATTCAACCTCATAATAATGATAACATCACATATCAAGTGCTTCACCCAATGGTGGAATCAAACCAACTATAACTGGCATAAACCAAAATATCATATCCCATCCATGGAAATTTGGATTCTTCCCATATGTGGTTTAGCTAATCTCGGGAATAGACTCATTACCAAATTTCAACACTTTCTAGTCTTCTTTCTACCATATGAAAATAGTAAGGCAAAGAAAATAAAGTTCTAAAACCAATTTTTAACATCCGAAACCTGGATCACTAATAAGTAACTGAACCCAGTTGGCCACAAGGTCACAAGCCCCCCCCCCCCATATCCTAGAGGCTTACAACTAGTAGTGAGGGTGTAAGGTGGTAGAGTAGAGAGACTATACCCTCATAATCATAATATCATAGTGGTATAATAAATGGATGAATAAAAAATGTAATCATAATAAATGATAACTACAACAGCAGAAATAAGACATCCAGATGATAATACTAAACAAGACATAAATAGAAATATCTAGTACCATATACAAAATAATGTAATGTCATGTATCTAAACAAAAAGGGATGGTGAAACTTAGAAGAAAACACACATACAAATAGGTATTTCAAAAGGACCAAAAAATACTAAAGAGGACTATCTCCATATAGTATCACGATCTATATCTTGGTCCTATGCTTCCCTAATCCCATGTTATAATCAATAAAGAATTAATAACTAGGTTTTTTCCCTATCTCTACCAACATCCATGAAGTATGTCCAACTATCAATCGGCGGCCCGGAAATGTTGTGAGATATACTCGATAGGCCACCACCAATAGTGTCTATAACAAATTCAACCTGGATATATAAACTATAATCATGTGTTTTTATAACAGGAATGATGTGAAGTGAAAAAATATGTGAAAAGTCCATGAGAACAATATGTAACAAGATTAGGCTATAATAGAAGAGAAACAATACATACATACATACATACATACATACATACATACATACATACATACATACATACATACATATATATATTAAGTTTCAATAGTAGGAAACTACTATCTCGGAATATGCCACATGTAAAAAGAGTATTAGACCTACATGGGACAAGTCCCAAGTCAATAACTCATGTGACTTCATCGAGACCAAGGATATCATCCAATGGAATACTCATAATAATAATAGACTTATGTGGGCCAGGTACTAAGGTGATAACTAGGGTGAACTATATCTAAAAATATGAATGTATATGGAAGTCACAGGTGTTATACCTCAATATTTCACATCGGTGTCATACCTTAAATAATCATACCTATGATTAGTAGTTTTAATACCACAATCCCCTAGTTAGTGTCATACCATAATGAAGTAGGTTCCATACCTTTATCTTCCTCATCGGTTTCATACAAAAAATAATCATTCCTAGGGGTCATAGGTGACATACCTTGATTCCCTTGTCGATGTCATACCATTATGCAATTGGTTCCATAACTTGGTAAGAATTTAGTGCCATACAGAGATGTCTAACATCAAAAATTTAAAATAATAATGAAAAATGATATGTTAATGTTCATACCCAATAACAATATCAATATAAAATGCATAATCTAAGGTAATATATATCTCATCTTACAGTTTAATTTAAAACCCATCATTTAATTACCTTAACAACATTTAATATTATGGAAAAGGAGGAATTACCATATACAAATAACTCCTTAAATATAATATAGGATTTCACTACTAGATGGAAATATAACACTCCCAAAGTGATGTATTTAACATAGGGAAGATAAAATAGCTCACCTCCTGAGTGGATCAGATTGATATTGACAACCTCCAACCAATTCTAGGTGTTACAAGGGAATCAAAAACTAGGTTTAATAATTAATTTGGGACTTATCATTAAATTTATAATCAATGTATGGAAGAACAGAATGTAGCACAATAATGATATCTTATTAAATAAAAAACTTTAGGGAGAAGGTATAGACCACCTAACTTAAGTATATGGTAGAAAAATCATCCCTTGGTTTGGCCTAAATTGGGAGAAAAATAAATAATAGATGAATAAATTAAAAATAGGCATATTATCTTCCACAAACATAAATTCATCAATGGGAATATGAATGAAAAAATGATCTAATGTAATACAGATCTTACGAGTGGTAATCCAATGCAGATGATAAAACTCAAATCAGAGTCAAGATGAAGAAACAGATTCAAACCCTAGGCTAGGATTGAGGAGGGCATAAAGGGAGGAGGATAGGGTTGTGCATCCACTAGAAAAAAAGGATGGTCCTTAAAAAATAAGAGTGTAAAATGGTCTTTTCTCCTAAAATTTAAAGTTCGCAGGGTTTGGTTGCACAATTGGCCAAATCATGCGCCAACCATCACCCCCATTATCCTAGTGACACACCCTACATGTCTTGTAGCACATGATTAGAAAAACTATGCACAACCATTGTGGACCCTATACCTTCACCCTGTATAGACAAGTTCCCCTTCGCATGGTTTAGACAAATTTTTTATCACCCTTAAATAGTTACATGGTTTAAGGTGCACGATTAACACTAACCATGTGTTAACTATGTTGCACTCTTATTTATCCAAAAACTAGAGATTTGGGCTCTTAACAAGACCCATATGCTCTTTAAACTTTTATAAAACCATAAGGAACATTTATAATTATAAATAAATTGATTAAAACTAATTTTAAAAGGCTTTGTACCTTATAGAAAAGTAGGGATCTTACAGTATAACCCATGAAAAAGAATTGAGTTTCATAAATATATTATCATCATAATAATAAACCATACAGTGAAAGAATAATTATGATATCATTGGTTCATATCCCTATTAAATATTCTTAAAATCTAAAGGATTTCATCTTAGATATAAAATTATTCTAAAAATATCACTTGGAACATATATTGAGTAAAATGCTTGTTTTAATTTGAAATTACTTATTTAAAATCTAGAGAATTTCAATTATTAAATAAAACATTTTATTTGAATATACAATTATAAATTTTCAAAGTAAGCTATAAAGCATCAATCATTCATGATGGTGGGAAGTTCTGTTCATGCCATATATAATAAAATAATGACTCATTTCACATTTTCAAAAAATGTCAAAAATACTCCATTAAAAAAACAAAAAAGGAGATTCCTTTAAAAAAAAATTGTAAAAAAGTAAAATATTGAAAAAAATTAAGTTAAAAAATAATTGGGTAATATTAAAAACATTCTTGAAAAAAAATTATAAAACATTTACATGGAAGAGAAAGGATTTTCGACTAAAGAGGGAAATAAAGTCAGTTTTCCTTAAAATAATTCTTTTGGTCTCTTGAGTACTTAAAGAGAGGAAAATGAAAGTAAATAATGTATTATGTAAAAGTAACCAGAGTATAAGATAATTCATGATATTATTTAGGGTAATATAATTAAATTTCATCATTGAAACCATAATCATAAAAAATCCCGATAAATAATGACATTGTAACATAAAACACTTACCACTTTGGTATCTTTTGAATCTTAAAACCCATATAAGAATAACTTCAAATAAAAATTTAAATATCATTAAAATAATTCTATTTATGATATAAAATGTAAAAGGGTCTATATATACAAATCTTAAAAATATATAGGTGCATAAAATAATATATATCCCAAAGAAGACAATTTGAGATGATAGACACTTACCTCGAGTCTAACTCATCAAATACGTTCTTTATCTTCTAAAAAATTAATTTATGTAAATTATTTACTTTATTAATAAAATTATCCAATTTTATCATTATTTTTATTGTATTTAATACCATATTATATTTAATTACTTAATCAATCAAGTTCACTTTAGACGTTTTGATGATATTTGACTCATAAGCCAAAAATGAATTTAGAAGGTTAACAATGGTAAATATGGTAATTATTTAATAATATATAGAATAAAAATAATAACATAAATATCATTATTATAAATCAATTAAACATATAAAAACAATAATGAAATATGGTTATAAAAAATGAATTATGTTACAATTATGGAGATGGTTGGTTGTACGTAGGCATGATAAACGTTTCCATTTTTCAATGATCCTGATGGAAAGAAAGAGAAATATAAAATTATATTTAAATAATGATAATTATTTCATAAATATAATATTATTTATTTAAACACACTTATATATATCATCCATGTGATGCGTAAATGAAAAATTATTCACTTCGCTTCATAGAGGTGTTAATCTACATGTATGCATGAACGATGTTATCATTTTTCAATGAATGGAAAGTTAATAAAAAGTAATATATTAATTTTACATAATGATAAATATTTAATTAATATAATATAAATACATTAAATTAATCATAATAAATATCCATGGGAGGTGATGATGGAAAACCAATTGCATTGGTTCGCGAGATAGTAGTCCACCGTTCACACGAATGATGGTTTCATTTAACATTTGATATAAGAGTATATGGATGTAATTTATCCCATTAACATGATAAAATATAATTATATAAGAGATATTTATGTTATTATATCAGTATTTTTGAATAATATTTGAAGGAGGTGGGAGAATTAAAAAAATGCTTGGTTAAGAATGATACAACTTCTTCGGAAAACCTCTTTAGGTTGGAAATAAAATCATTCCTAAGAGGGTTATCTAATCAAAAACAGGGAAATAGGATGTGTTAAGGTAATTGAGGAAGGTATTTTGGTAGGTTTTGTATAAAACTGAAGTATTTTTAAGTGTAATAATAGATAAGAGGAGGTACCCTTTTATAAGTGAGGGGAGTGTCACTTTGAGAATTTCATAAAAGATTAATATATAAAAATATATTTCTCTATCCAAATGCTTCCAAATATACAGATATTCACAAATAAGTTCGGATTTGGTTTAAATACTATCAACCAATAAATTTTTTATAGGTTTAAGTGGTGTTTTAAAACTCATCTTTTGGTTTAACCCCTTAGTTAAACTATTTTAACCTTAACCTTGGTAACAACTATTTTGATTTTAAAGGGTTAAAAATGTTTTCAAAAATGGAACAAATGACTCATAAATAGACCATGGTTGATATTTTAAACTATTTCAAATTCAATTGGCTGAAGATAATATTTATATGAATTTTAAATCATTTTATAAAATAGTATTTATTATAAAATATCATTAATGTCAATTTTGGAACTGTTTATTTAATTTGAATTTAAAGGAACCAAGAAAAATATTGAATTAAAATATATTATTTTCAAACATCCATAATATTTTATATATATCTAAAAATTTCATATATAACTATAAATAACTCAAATTTCATTACTTTTAATATTTTTAAAATCATCTATTTTATTTTTCTATTAATTGAAGAAATAATGTTTCGATGATGCATAAGCATTTAAGGTAATTAAATAATTTCTAAAACAATGAAATAAATTACTAAAAATAAAATAATTTCATTATTCTATAAATAACCATTAATGTTAATTCACAACTTTATTTTATCCTGATGTGATCACATAATAGATTTTTAAAAGTAAGAAAGTGAATTTTTTTACTTAACTTAAAATATCATATAGGTAACATTCATGGAAGTGTCCCATAAAAAAAATATAAAGCCTAATGTGATAAGGGTCTAAATAAATTCATAAAATAATATTGAATATGAAAAATAGATGCCTTGACACTTATTTTTTACCTAAGTTATCTTTATTTACCCTTTTACCATGGTGACAAATTTTTATTATTTTACTATTCATTTAGACCAAAAAATTAGTTGATATTATTAAATAATATTAAATGTTCTGTTTCTAAATATGAAATAAATTTTATCAAATTATATCTCTATAATTAGTATAAATTCATTTTATATGTATCCCATAAACTGTGATGAAAAATGGTTTTCCTAAAAATGCATTTTTAAGACTAAAAGTCTTTTCATGCCAAGACTGCATATAATGTTAATTCATATGTAATTAATTATATTATTTATAACTAATGGATACTTATATTAATTTAGAATCAAATTCAGAATATTATGTGACTTTTTTAATGAAAACTAATTATAGTTTTTCAAAAATTAGTATTTTCATTATTCACTAAAAATCAATATTTTCATAAAAATGCCAAAATTTCACCCTAAGTTAATTTTGACATGATGATTTAAAAAATTATGTTCATTCTGTAAAATAAAAATTATAAAAGTTTCAAACATTAATTATAAGTTTGATACATAAAATTAAGTAATATCATTTTTGAATAAAATGTATCATTGAAGCATAAACTGACTTCACTAAAAAAATAAATACTTATTTCTTAATAATTAATAAAAATAATTATTTAGTAGGACCTTTAAATATTTAATGATTTGGTTATTTATATTCTCACTTCAAAATTTAACAAATAGATTATAAAAATCATGTTTAAATAATAATATTCAAATAGTATATCACATTCATTAAAGCTTGGTGTTGGGAGTAAAGAAATCTAGAAAAAAATACAATTTATTTAAAGAAAAAATATATTTTAAAATATTAGTTTGTTACATTATATGTCCCTTTAATAAATTTCAACCTTATAATTTTAACTTGTTCTCATTAATCAACGGTTTGAGATTTGAAAATTCTTATAGAAAAAACCCACATCATAAAAATATTTAATAAAACTTCCTCTTGAAAATTAGGAAAATGAAATATGGAGGTCATCTTAAATAACACAAAACTATGTTTAAAAATAAAAAAAAATGGTAGTAATTGAAAACATGGACATATATGAGAAAATTAATGCCCAGGTAAAAATATAGATTGATAGAGAACATTATCAGAATGAAAGTTAACTATCAAAAAACCATAAATATATTATGTGTGAAAAGACCATTGAATCATCTAAAATAATCATAATATGATTGATTTTTTGTTTCTAAATCCTTTTACTCTAGTTTTTGAATTCCTTTTTTCATCGAGATTATTAAAATTAGGGAAATATTCTTATTATTAAAGTAGACCTTTATACTTTAATCAATTTCCATCAAAATATCATCCTTTCCTCCAAACGATTAGTACTCAAGAAAATTTTTTCATGCCTAAAGCACTAAAATAAAATTATAATGGATTAAAATAAGATATTAAGATATTTATCCTCACTTTAGACACTAACTAAAAATGGTTAGCGCATCATAAGATAATTATCAAAATGAATAAAACTTTATATGAAGAGATAATACGTTTAACTCCCAAAATTTTTATAATAACAACAAATGTTATACTTAAATCAATTTATAAATAACTCTATATCCTAAATAACCTTAAAAACGTCACTGTTAAAGAAATTTGTATCCCCAAAGGTGGTCTTATACCATTCATATTTCATTCCCAAAAATTTAATTGCATTCTTACCAAATAATATTTCATGTTAAGTTTAATTTTAAACCTAAAGATTGCATATACCTCAACCTAAAGAAACATCTCCCAAAATATCATTAATCACCACGATAAATCACTATATAATCTTTTAATGTAGTGAATTTCACCAAAATTCCATGAATAAAATTTAACTACTAACTTGAATTATAATCCTTAGTTTGACCATAAATATCTTGAAAATATCACCTTATTAATGAATTGTTTTTTAAACATAAAGTTTATATATATCTCACTATCCAATTAACATAACATAAAATCATATACTCACTAAAAGGGTTATTTAAACCACAGTAGAGTATTCTTCCTAAAACCTAGTAAAAGTTTAAAATCACCTAAAAATATCATCACTTAAAAGCATTAAAATGGGTATCTATTCCATTGAACTTATGATAAATATTCAACTTATAAATCCAAGATGGAATCTCTTAAGTTAACCTCTCATGAAAACATTTATGCTTCCAAAAATTAACCCAAACCTTACTCCCCAAATAACATCATTGATTATTTAATATATTCTATAAATTCAAAAAATGTAATCAACCTCATCAAATATGAACTAAACTATTTTAAAAAAAATAACTATCCCATTTATTTTATCAATGTGAATTATCTATTTATTCCAACTAAACATTATTAACTCAACATTAGGAAAATATTAAGGGTTATATTACTTTAATCATGTGTTTTACAAAATATCAACTTAACATGAAATCACTTTTGTTCATTATTTGTCACATTAAACATATGGTTTCAAATACTTTCACTTTAATGATTGGCATATAATAGGTCCTTCCAGGGTCTAGGACTTAACCCGTGAATTAGGGAGTGGGCTTGAATAATTCCTATATTCTCCATGCATAAGACATTGAACTATAAATGGTACCCAGGGATGAAATTCATATACCTTAATTGATCTATTCATTTTTACTTGGTAATTACTTACTCTATTCCCTTCATTTACACATAGAAATCATATTCTCTTTCATCTAAGACTTCACCTTGGGTTATTCTTCCCACATTATCTAGTCACTAAAGATACTAAACCATAAGTTCGGTGACTAGATAATGGTTTAGTATCTTTGGTGACTAGATACACAATATTATTATTTCTTGAAATATATTCAACATATCCCATAAATATACTCTCACATGGTTCTCTTATTATACATACACCACTTAAAACCTATTTTCATAACCTAAAGAAAGGAAACATAAGAAATGATGAGAACAAATGCTCAGTAAGGGTAAAAAAGGGAGATATCAATGATAACTTAAACTTAACATGGGTATAAGGATATGAGAACATTATTATAGCATTTAAAAACAATACCCTATATAAAATAAATCACAATATTGAATCGTGTAATAAATATTAAAACTTAATAATTCATGAATCATAAAATAATCAAAGAATATGATTCATGAGAGCATAACATTGGCATAAGACCTAAGTTTGTGGCATACACCTATGAAAATAATTCAATTTAATTTATAGTAAATATAACTACCAAGACTATCATAGTGGATTGGGTTCAATCAAAATTCCATCATAGTAGTCAAGGTTTACTCTTTAGACTATCATAGTAGACAGATTCCCTTACTGAACTGGGTTCACTCCCCATTCCAGTCTTATTTATCTCATGAGATATCCATATTTACCTAATGCATTGGAGGGATATATAATTATGTTCTCACCCTCACATAATAAAAACAATATATATATGTTCTATAAGATCCTAAAATATTCATCATATAATAACCTGTAAAAATAAATGAGTTTCATAAGCATTTCATCATGCCATAACCCATAGAAAACAAATGGGATTTATAAACATCTTGTCATTATAATTATAAATCATCTACAAAAATAATAAGAATGATATCATTGGTTCATATCCATAGTAAAGAATATGAACTTAAAAGTATTATTCATTTTATAGAAAATGAATTTTAAAAGATCACTTGGAACATTTCTTGAGTAAAATAGTCTTTTTTACTTTCAATTCAATTTTTTAAAATATAAAAATTTACAAAATATTAAAGAAAACATTTTACTTGAAAATAACATTGAAAAATTGTAATGTAAGCTTTAAATCACTCGGTGGTTAATTGTGGGAAATTTTTTTCTTGTCGTGTACATTAAAATAAATATTCTTTTCAATATTTTTAGTAAAAAATAAAAATAACCTCATTCAGAAAATGAAAATAAGATTAATTTTTACCCATTTTTGTAAAAAAATCAAACATTGGTAAAAATTAATTTAAATAGTTATTGGAGAATATTAAAAAAAATTGAAAACATTTTTATGAAACATGTAAATTATTACACCCCAGGAAAATTGAGACTAAAAAGCCTATATTTTACTACCCATGTCAATAAGGTGCACTTTTCTATTTAGGAGTCTATCTAATTAGAGGTATATAATTAAGAATGCTTGTCCTAGAGTAGTGATCAAGATAGATGACCTTCTAGGAAGTTTCCTAGGTGTGTGTGAGTTGGGAAAAACACATTGAAAGAACATTTATTTGTTAGTGGGGACAATAATCAGTCTTATAAGTGACCTTGGTGGGTAATATCTTATGGTGTGCTCAGAAGGAAATCAAGGTATTACAGAAGACCCTTGGGGTCAAATGAAAAGTTTCATGGAATGGGTAAGATCTTGTTGTGAAAAATGGTATCTGATCCAATACCAATCTAGAAGGGTAGAGTCCCTACCTAGGTTTGAGGCATAGAGTCCACAATGAGGGTGTCGTGCTTTAAAGGGGTGTACATTTTAACACCCATGGAAAAGTAACACTTAAAAGGATAAATGTTACAACCCATTTCAGTAATATAAACCTTTTTTGGGATCATACCTAATTAGAACTCTATAGTTAAGTATTCTTGGCATAAATTAGTGATCATGATGGATGACCTTCTGGTAAGTTTCCCAAGGTGTATGTTAGTGAGGATAAAACACACTAAAAGAATATTTATTGGCCTGTGGGGACAATCATTAGTCTGATAAGTGACCTCAATGTTTAATATCATGTGTTGTTATTAGAAGTTAATCAAGGTATTATAGGAGACCCATGGGATTAGATGACTAGGTTCATAGTCTGGGGAAGTTTAGGTCATGAAAAACCTGGAAGAGAAAGGATTTTCAAATAAATAGAGAAATAAGGTTGATTTTCCATAAAAAATTATTTCAGTATCTTGAGTGCTTAAAGAAAGGAAAATGAAAGTAAATAATTTATTATCTAGAAATAATCATAGTATAAGAAAATTCATGAGATTATTGAGATTTATATCATGAAATTCCATATGACCCAAAGAATGCAATTTGAGATGATAAACCCTTACCTCAAATATGACTATTCACAGATGTTATTTATCTTCAAAAATAATAAAATAATATTAATTATTTACTTTCTTAAGAAAAATTTCAATTATATAATTCCTTTTATTTTATTTTATTCCATATTATATTCAATTACTTTATCAATTATGTTCACTTGGGGGTTTTGATGATATTCACCTCATAAGTCCAAAATGAGTTCGATAGGTTGAATATGGTCAATGTGATCATTATTTCATCATGTAAAAAATAATAAACATGAAATAATTAACATTTTTATACATCTATTATAATTTTAAAACCAACTATGAAATATGGTTTTGAAAAATGAACAATGTTACAATCATGGAGATGGTAGGCTGTATGTACGCATGAGTAATGTTTCCAATTTTCAATGATCATGATGGAAAAAAGAAAAGAATTATTTGATATTTATATAATGTTAATTATATAAAAAAAATTATATTATTTTTTTAAATATTCTTATATATATCATCCATGTGACATGGAAATGAAAAATGAATCACACTGCTTCTTAGAGGTGGTAATCCACACGTAGGCATGAATGAAATTGTCATTTTTCAATGAATAGAAAGATAAACAATATATGATATATTAATTTTATATAATGATAAATATGTCATGATTTTAATATATTCACTTAAAAACCATCATCATAAACATAATTGGTATATGATGATGGAAGAAAAATTACATCAGTTCACAAGCCCTTAGTCCTCTGTACACATAAACGGTAGTTTCCTTTCACATTTGATGGAAGAGGAGATGGTTGTAGGTAATTACATAAAGCATATAAAATATCATTATATGATAGATACTGGATTTATTATATCATCATGTTTTAATAATATTTTAAGGAGGTGCAAGAATAAATGAAACAAAAAATGCTCAGTTAAGAGTGATACCTCTTCTTTGGACAAACTCTTTAGGTTTTCACTAAAATCCTTACTAGAAGGGTTTTCTTATAAAAATAAGGTCTCTAGGATGACGAAAAATAATAATTAATTGATTTGGGTATGGATTGGATGTTACACGCTGAGATTTTATAAAATATTTTTTTTCAAAAAAAATTAATTTATTCGATAGCTTATGTTACACACAATAATGACTTTTAACGACCTGTAATATAATAATAAAAATATTATAATTTAAAGAGGACAGTTATAACCAAAAAGTTTCATATAATGGTTTTAATAGGAATAAAAAAAAAAATTAAACTAATTATTAATGTTTTATACAAAGAATATTTACTGATAAATATGTACTTAATTTTTTGTAAAGTCATTATATGCTTTGAAAATACATTTTTCTCAAAAAACTAATTTTTATTTATTTTTGTGAACAATTAATAAATTAATATGTAAAAAATTTAGATTTTTTTTAAAATATAACTTCATTTTTGGAATCAACATCTCAAAATTAACTTAGTGTGAATCTTTTGTATTTTTCTCAAAAGTTTAACTTTTTAATGATTGGTGAACATGATAATTTTTATTAAAAATTTATTTTCCTTTAAATAATTTTACAATTTAAATTTTTTCAATATTATTTTTAAAGAAAAATTAGTTAAATTATATTATAATTAATCTAATTTGGATCATTTTAATCAATTTCATATTCAGTTTTGATATTAACACTTTCTATACTTATGAAACTTTTTTCTTTGGAAGCTAGTTTTTTCATCACGTCTACAGGTTTAATTTTAAATTAAATTCTTCCACTTCTATGAATTAAATTTGTAAAAAGGATTAAAAATATTTAATTAGAATAATTAATATTATATAATAATTCCAATTTATTTTTTTCATAATTAATAGTAAAAATAGTAAAAAATAATTACCACGGTTAAGGTTAAAATGGGTTATTAGGGGTTAAACTATAAATATAAGTGATAAAATGGACAAACAAACTTGTCCAAATCCTATTTTATGGGAATATATCAACCCTATATCATATGTGGTTTGATAATGATCCCTTTTTTATCCCTTTTTAATGTTTAAAACATGGGTATCTATTTTTATTTTCAAATATTTCAAGTGCATCTTCTCCCCCACTTATAAATTGGTACCACCTATCCTCTCCTCTTCACTCATAAAAATCCTTTTGGTTCAGAAAATACCTAGACAAATATATTCATTACATCCCTCCCCAAATCCTATATTCCTTAATTATATTAGAAACCCTTTTATGAAGGATTTCGGAGTCAACCTAATGAGGTTGTCTGAATAAGAGGTATTATTCTTAATCGGGAAATTTTGTTTTATTTCTTATTCCACATCATTAAATTATTTATAAACTAAGATGATATAATAACATAAGTATATTCCATATAATTTTATATTATTATGTTAATGGTTTAACCTATATCTGTATTCTATTCCATCAAATGGGAAATGAAACCATCAATCATGTGTACAACAGACTACCACCTCATGAACTGATATAATTCATTTTTCATCACCACATATTATGGATGGATATAATTATTGATTTAATGTTTATATATTATATTTATGATATATTTATTCTAATAGAATTATAATATCTCATCTACCTTATTACCTTTCAATTTTTTTTAAATGATAATATTTCTTGTGTGTATGTGTGGACTACCGTCTCCACAAAGAGTTGTGATGCGTTTTTTATTTTATTTTGACAAGGATGGTAATAAGTATATATTAAATGAATATATATTATATATATTATATAAAACTTATTCTTGAAATGTGAATTAATATTTAAATTTCTTTCTTTCATCCATTTAGAAAATGGAAACAACGTTTATGTATAGCGGCCCAGGCTTAACATACAAGGATATTTCATAATTTTATATGAATATTTAGTACATTATAATAATAAATTCCCAAGGACCATAATAGTTCAGTGTCATTGGAAACATGGAAAAAAAATATTATATCCCAGTGAAATATCATCAACATCTCCCATAAAGATCATCTCCCTTAGTACTCCTACTTAAAAAATTTCCTTACAACCTAGGGAAAGGAAGCATAAGAAAAATGGGTGAGCTCATATGCTCAGTAAGGGTAAAAAAAAGAGATACATAAGCATGTCATTATCATAAGGGTCTGATAATATTATCAAAATAATAAAAGATCATACCATGCATATCAAAGATCATAATTACGATATATGGCATAAAGATATTGGTAGTTCATATGACATGAATCAAAAGGAAATCAAAAAACAAAATCTATAAGATCATAAAATTGAAATAAGGCATGAAATTGTGGAATACACATAAACTTATAACATTATAAACATGTAAAAATAGTAACAGATTCAGTCATTATATTAATTACATGAAATCGAGCCCTTTCAAAAACATATGGACATGAAAATGGGGTCCACACATAAAATTATGGACAGTAAAACTAGGTTTATACATAGAATTATAGACATAAAAACTCGATCCACACATAGAATTATAGTCATTAAAACCAGGTCCATTCATATAATTGTGAACATGAAATTAGGTTCATTCGTAACATATATGCCTCATGAGTTTTCCATATTTTCCCAATTCATCGGAGGGAGATATAGGTCTCACCCATCTCATAATGAAATCATACATACATGTTCTATAAGATCATATACAATCATATCATAACCAATGTAATGGAATGGGTGTCAAAAAAATATAACCATATAATAACCTCTGGAAAAGATATAGGTTTCAAAATCATTTCATAAAAATTTTAACCCTTGAAAAGAAGTGGGTTTATTAAAAAATATTCCATCAAAACATATACCATTCAGATAAATAATATGAATGGTATTCATGAATAATAACAAATTATGCCATCATAGGCGGGGAAGGATTTTGAGAGATCACTTAGAATGTGACTTTTCTTTAGAAATCAATTTTTAAAATATAAAACTTTTTAAAAATCCTTTTCTTTGAAACCACTTTGAAAACATATAAAGGAATAATGAAAATCATTGAAAATGGCATTGAGGGAAATATCCTTTCATTGTTGAAATGGTTTTCTTTTGTTACAATGAAATGCAATTTTAAAAGAAAAAATTTTATTTGAAAATAAAATTTTAATATTGTATGGGAAGATTCAAAAAAATAGGTGTTTTTAAAGCATAAAAGTCTATTCATTTTTTGTAAGTTAAGAAAACATTATTCCCATACTTTTTTTTGGAAAAGTCAAAAAGTACATCGTTTGAAAAATGACAGAGAGGTTCCTTTCAAACCGTGTAGTAAAAAAGTAAAACATGGCTAAAAATGATTTTAAAAGTATATAGAAGAATACCAAAACATTTTATAGAAAAATTTTTAGAAAACATGTACATATATGATAAATATTACCCAACAAACACTTAATACGTAACAATCTCAAATATGGAGGAGATTGTGAAATCAACACTCGTCACATTATAATCAATTGAATTGTATATCCCTTGTAAAAAATAAAATTATTGGAATGTGGAAATATAATAATATTCTGGATAAGACTCATAAAATAGATTCATGGGCAGTATATACCCCATGTAGAAGAAACAAGTAGTGTATGAGGCATGTGTCTCACATAAATAAAGGTGAGACAAAAATCATTCCTTACCTTGTGTCTTGACTCTCTTTGTAATCAAACAAGATTCATGTATAATAATTATAAGTTTATTATAAATATTTTATATAAGAATATTAATATATAAAATACCACATATGGTCTGATTATGACCTTATATTATCCTCTTCTTAATGATCCTATGTTAAGGTCTCAATTCGAGTAATATTTTCTTTTTTCTTCGCTTGTGTCTTAATTTGTTATATCATTAGTCCTTATACTAATATCATGATTCCAGAATGTAAATAATGATATAAATATAACTTATATCCCTTATATTTATATTAAATTAATCTATATTATAAATAAGTAGGAAATAGAATACACCATTCATGGAGATGGTATGTCGTACGTACGCACGAACGTTGTTTCCGTTTTCATTATTGTGTTGAAAGAAAATATGTAAATTACATATGTATGTGTGTGTGTGTTTTTTTATTCCAATAGAATTATTATATCATATATATAATATAATTTCAGTAAAAACATCCTTAATACATTCCATGTGGTGTGTGAATGAATCACATCGCTTTGAGGGGGTGGTAGTCCACACTTCCTCAAGCGCAATTACCGTATTAACACAAAATAGAAAGTAAAAAATGTATTTCTTGTAAAAAAGGAATAAAAAGATTAAATACATAATAAATTTTATATATAACATATATAGATAGTGTTTTCATAATAATGGCTACCATGATTAGTGGTAAAGTAAAAAATGAACAATCATCGTTTCGTGAGGCAGTAGTTCGTTGTACACATAAACAGTATGTTCGAAATCCATTTGATGTAGGTGTGTGAAAGTTTGGGTTTAAAAATTAGAATAAAAACATTCTAGTATATTAATTATTCTGTTTTTTTCATAAAATAATGGAATAAATAGAGTTTATAGGGTGTAGAAGGAAAATAAAGGAAAGAAGCTTGAGAGAAGATGTTACCTCTAAATCGGGTAACTCCTTTTGGTTTGTGCCAAAAGGCTTCCTTGAGTTTCCTTTTTCCAAAGGTAAGGATTATATGAGGAATTTAAATATGTTGGGATAATATATGGTCTGTGTTTTTTCAATCCAAAAGGATTTAGAGGTGTGAATAAAAGAGAAGGAAATGTGCTCTTTTATAAGAGAGTGGAGGGGCACTTTTGGAAACACCAAAATTATTAATTTATTATAAAATTGTTTTAAATTTTAAATACCTAAAAATTGATTTATTTATAGGGTAAGATGAGTATAGGTTGAAATATCCTAAACCAATTAATTTTATACATGTTAAGGTCCCAAAATTAACCTTCTATTTTGGATTTAACCCTTAGTTAAACAATTTAACTCTTACCATGATAGCTTGTCTTTTTATACAATATGGTTTTCTAATGCCAAAAAAAACCCAAATTGGATCATTCATGAAATATTTAACACAATAAATGTTATTTTTATGAACCTTAAATTTTTATGAATTTTGTAACATTTAATAAAATATTCTTTATTTTAAAGTATCATTTATTTCAATCTTGATACTACTCAATATTTTCATTTTTAAAAATATCAAACCAACATGATAAATTCAAAAAAATACATCCAATATGTCCCTAAAATTTATAATATATATATTATTTTTTTATGTAATTAATTCAGTAAATTATATTTATTTTAATATTTTTAATATCATTTATTTGATATCTCAATTAATTAAACAATTACTTCATCATTATTATACAAGCCTTTAATTAAGTTATTTCTTCTCTAAAAATTAAAAATAAAATATCTTGATGATAATAAATTTATTATATTTCAAATGAATAATTATATTTTAATTTATATTATCTATTACCCTATATTAAAAAATATTTAGTCATTAAAGTTTGAATATGACATTTTTAACTCTTCATTAATTAAAATATAATAAATATCGTAATCAAACAAAAATGGTTTAAAAATAATCATATTTTCGACCTAAGGTTTATTTGGGTATAAATAAACATATCCCATGAAATTAGGACAATTGTTAGGGTAATTTAATATTATTATACTTTTTTTTACTTTTAATTACCCTGTTTACCTTTAATCGTGGTAAATAAAATGCAAAAGTTATTATTCACCAAAAATTATTTTGATCCTATTAGACCACATTTTTCATACTTATTAAAACCATGTATGTCATTTTTATAAAATTCAATTGACAAAAGTGGTAAAATTACATTTAATGTTAATCCCACAAATGTGGCTAGAATGCGGGTAAAAGAGACGTTCAAAAGTTCTATATATTTTATATATCTAACTATATTATAAAATTTATTCAAATGAAATAAATTGTGATAATATATTTATTATTTATCTATTGTGACTTTAAAATCAGTTTAACGTAAACATAATTATTTAAATGAAAAAAATGGTTTTTAACTACTATGCAGTATTTTTCACTGTTCATCAAAAATTGAAACTTTTCAGAAAAATACTAAAACATCACCCTAAGATAATTTTGATATTCCAAATTTAAAAAAAATATTTTATCAAAATATATTTTTATTAGTGTCTAAATTAATTTTATTATTTCTCAAAGAAGGACATGAAAAGAAGTTCATTTGAGAAAATACTAATTTTAAACATATAAATACTTTACAAAAAATTACATCTTTCATGTTCAAAACCATTACCAATAATATTTTAAAAGTTTTTATTCATGTTACAAGTTTAATAGAAAGGTTATAACTATCTCATAATTATAATACTAAAAAAATTCGTAGAAATTTAGTGTTCTTTGTAGCGCAAGCCAAGTCGGTGTTGCATGTAACGCAAGCCAAGTTTGTATTGCGTGTAACGCAATCCAAGTTGGTGTTGCATATAGTGAAAGATTCCATTGGTGTTTCATATAATGTAATCCAAAATTAGTTCTTTTATATAATAATAAAAATCTATATTTAGTGTCCTTTGAAGTGAAAATATCAAAAGATTAAATTAATTTGAAAAAAGTAAATTCACAAAATCTCGAGGTGTTACATTCTAACCCACTTAAAATGAATTTCTCCCTCGAAATTTTCCTAGGTTATTAATGGTTTAATACTTTAATGTTTCTTCCATAGAAACCCACATCATAAAAAATGAATTCTAACTCATTATTTTAAAAGGGAAAAGTTTAAAAATAACAGATATCCAAAGAAAATCATAATAAAGTCACTAAATAAGAGAACATAGGTGAAGATTTGGGCATGGGGGAAAAGCATAAATAGAGATTGATAAATTTCATAAATCACAAGAAAGTGGGTGATCCAAAGAATATTGAAAATCAAGAAACCATAAACTAAATTAACATGAAATAGGTCATTGATATCATCCAAATGATGATAAAAAAGAAAACTGTTTACATCATGATCCATTTTCCTAATGTTGCAGAATTTTTAAGAGAAGATATAATTACTAGATTTTAGAATAACTTCCCCCTTTGTTGTTCCATGATCAATTTCCACTTCATATCTTATTCCAAGAAATAAAGTTGAATCTTTCATTCCGAAATTGTTAGGAACTCACGATAAGAACAATAGTTAATTCTATCTATCTTTAAAAAATGGTTAGTAGAAGTTATAAAATATCCATAAATATACCTATGGGGAGATAACACTTTAATCTCACATCTGAAGTTTAACTTAAAATTTCCTTAAATTGAAAACCTTACAATCATTATTAAAGTAAAAAATCCAAAACTTTAGAAAGAATTTCACTAAATTGGCTTAACAATTATCTCCCATATATCAAAAGGATGTTCTTGGTTATACCATTCCAAACATGTGAACACCTTCATGATGTATTCTCTTAAATCATGGTAATAACCTAAATTACAATATATCCTTATTAAAAACATGCATGTTTCATTATTCCAAGTATTATTGTATATATTCCTTAAGTCCAAAAAAAATGAATACTTCATCCATGATAGCATAAACCTCATGGAAATAAATCCACAATTAGTTCCCAAGAAACTAGTATTATCCAATTTACTTATTTATATCGTGCCTATCTTTATCCAAATATCATAATCTAAACATCATGATCATATTAAGAGTTATCCTTCCATTAATCATATGTTTTACAAAAATATCACCTTATTACCTCAATCACCTTTCATATTCAATATTTGTTCTTAAATACTTAATTAAAAACTACAGTGGGTCAATCCATAGATGTTTCATTGTTCCATAATACCATAAAATTACTTCTAAAAAAGTTTTCTTGAATTCCAATACCTAGAAACTTTGATTACTTCATACTTAAGTCTTTTACAAGGCTACATCATCCTATTAAATAATACCTCTTTCTTTTCACATTTCATTTTTAGTATCTTAATCATCAGTAATGTAACCATTACTCACACCACATTTTTGGTTCCCATTAGAATCTTTCATCTTGGGACATTGGGTTGCATAATGACCATTTAATCCACACTTAAAACACTTAAATTTTGATGATATATTAGGGAGGAAAATATTCTCATCCATTCCATTAACTGAACTCTTTATTTTTACATTGCAGTCACTTACCTTCTGTCCTTATTTTCTACAGTCAAAACATCTCATTGTTCCTCGAAGAAATTCACTTAGGTGATTCTTTCCACATTCTTGACATAAAGAAAACTGAATATCCTTTCCTTCATGGTCTCCATTATCTGAACTCTTAGCAATCTCCTTTCTCTTCCTTGGTGAGTCTAAGAGTTGGTTAAGGTAAAAATTGTTAATAATATTCCTTGAAAACTGGTTAGTCATGATCACAAAATACTTCACTCTTGTGATCATATTATTTGAATGATCATCAATAGATTTTATATCATACTCAATGTTAATCCTATTCCTTTTGGTTCCTTCCATTTTCAAAAACCAAGAATATTTGAGTAAGAAACGATTATCATAGAGAGGAGTCACATAATCATGAAAACAACTTATATGATGTCTAGATTATGACACATTTCTCAAAATATTACTCCATAGGTTTATCCTAGGTTATTCGTAACCAACTCATATTTAAATCCTTCACGATAATTTGTGAAGAGTTTTTGAATCCCCAACGCATATCCCCCGGGACTATCAAACCGGGTGTGTAGAAAGGACGATTATGATGTTCCATATTACCCCAAGTCAATATCGGAACATCTTGTATGAGTTGTTACCCCTAGGTACATCTGTTCAAGAGACACATATACTTATAGTATCCAGACAGGGATGTATTTCTAGGAAACCACTCTTTCTATCCTTTACCACAATTCTAGGACATTTTCCTAAATGTTGAATCATACTTATACTTATCCTTAGAGACATCCCTAGACATATCTATATAAATATACCTAGGGTTCTCCCTAAGGTTTCTGCATCCTAGTTTCCGAAGGTTAACTAAACTTTTCCTCTGATACCAACTATAGTGACCCTGCTTATCATATATGGATATTACACCATTTTAGATGAATATTCAGTACATTACACTGATACATGCCTAGGGACTATAATATTTTAGTGTATTTGAAAACATGGAAACAAAATCTTTTATACTTGTGAAAGATCTTCAACATATCCCATAAATATATTCTCCCTTGGTACTCCTACTTAAAACATTTCCTTATAACTTAGGGAAAGGAAACATAAGAAAAAGGGGTGAGATTAGATTCTTAGTAAGGGTAAAAAAAGAGATACATAAGCATATCATTAGAATAAGGATATGAGAAGATGATCAAAACAATAAAATATCATACCTTGCATATCAAAGATCATATTCATGAGAAATGGCATAAATATATTGGTATTTTATAAGACATGAATCAAAAATAAATCAAAGAAAAAAGTCTATAAGATCATAAAATTGACATAACGCATGAAATTTTGGCATACACATAAATTTATAACTTTGTGAACATGTATAAATAGTAATAGATTCACTCAATAAATTAAGGAAATGAAATCAGGGCCTTATATAAACATATAAACATAAAAACTAGATCTATGCATAAAATTATGGACATTAAATCCTAGTCCACACATATAATTGTGGACATGAAAACCAGGTCCATACATAGAATAAATGACATGAAAACCTGGTCCATGCAGAGAATTGTGAACATGAAATCTAGTTCACAAATAAAATATATACCTCATGAGTTTTCCATATTTACCCATTGAATCAAATGGAGATATAGGTCACACTCATCTCATAATTAAATCATACAAACATGTTCCATAAGATCATAAATAATTATATCATAACCAATGTAATGGAATGGGTGTCATAAACATGTAATCATATAATGACATGCAAAAAAGATATAGGTTTCAAAATAATTTCATCAAAAACATAACACTTTAAAAGAAGTGGGTTTCTTAAATAGTATTCCATCAAAACATAAACCATCCAGAGAATGAATATGAATGGTATTCTTGAACAATAACAAAGTATGTCATCATAGGTGGGGAAGGATTTTAAAAGATCACTTGGAACATGAATTTTCCTTAAAAGTCACTTTTTAAAACATAAAACATTTTCAAGACCCTTTTCCTTGAAACAACTTTGAAAACATATAAATAAATCATGAAAATAATTTAAAATGGTTCTTGAAGAAAATATCCTTTCTTTGTTGAAATGGTTTTCTTTAGTTAAAATTCCAGACAATTTTAAAAGAATACATTTTATTTTAAAATAAACTTGTAATCTTGTAGGGGAAGCTTCAAGTAAATAAGGAATTATGAATGTGTAAAAACCCATTCATTATGTATAAGTTAAAAAAATTCTCATACTTTTTTTGAAAAAGTCAATAAATACATCATTTTAAAAATGAAAGCGAGGTTCCTTTCAAACCATGTAGTAAAAAAGTTAAAAATGGTTAAAAATGACTTTAAACATCCATAAGAGAATACTAAATCATTTTATGAAATCATTTTTAGAAAACATGGACATTGATGATAAATATTACCCAATATATACATAAAATGAAATAATATCAAACATGGCGGAGATTGTAAAATCAACACTCATCACTTTATAATCAATTGAATTGTATTCCCCGTGTAAAATTAAAATTATAGGAATATATAAATATCATAATCTTATAGATAATACTTGTAAAATACATTCCTGGGAAGTATATACACCACGTAGAAGAAAAAATTAGTGTATGAGGCATGTGTCTCACAAAAATGAAGGTGATACAGAAATTATCCCTTACCTTCTGTCTTGGCTCTCTTCGTACTCGAACAAGATTCCTATATAATAAATATAATTTTATTATAAAACTTTACAGAATAATATTCTTATATATAATAACACATATGGTTTGATTATGACCTTATATTACCTTCTAGTTAATGATCCTATGTTAAGGTTTCGCATATGGTAATATTCACTTTTTTCTTCGCTTGTGTCTTAATTTGTTATATCGTTAGACCTTATACTTATATCCTGATTACAGAATGTAAATAATGATATAAATATCATTTATATCCATTATATTTATATGAAATTTATTTATTTATTATAAATAATTATTAAATGTAATAAACCATTCATGGAGATAGTAAGTTGTGTGTATGCATGAATGATGTTTCTGTTTTAATTGGTGTATTGAAAGAAAATATATAAATGACATATGTATATATATATATATTCAATTAGAATGATTATATCATATATATAATGTAATTTCACTAAATCCATCCTTAATATATTCTATGTGGTGTGTGAACGAATCACATCTCTTTGAGGGGGCGGTAGACCACACTTCCTCAAACGAGATTATCGTATTAACACAAAAGGGAAAGTAAACATTTATGTGTTGTAAAAAAGAATAAATAAGCTGAAATACATAATAAATTTTATATATAACATATATATATATTTATATATTCCATCATAATGGATATAATGATTACAGGTAAAGGAAAAATGAACAATCATTGTTCCGTGAGGCAGTAGTTCATCGTACACAAAAATAGTATGTTTGACATCCATTAGATGTAGGTGTATGTAAGTTTAGGTGGAAACATTAACATAAAAACATCCTAGTATATTTATTATACTATTTTTTTTATAAAATAATGTAATAAATTGATTTTAGGTGGTGGAGAAGTAAAATGAAGGAAAGGAGCTTGAGATAAGATGTTACCTCTAAATTGGGTAAATATTTTTGGTTTGTGCCAAAAGGCTTGGTTGAGTTTCCTTATTCCCAAGGTAAGGATTCTAGAAGGAAGGTATGGATTTTGGGAAAATAAATGGTCACTTTTTATCTGATATAAAAAACTTTAGAGGTGTGAATAAAAGAGGAGAGGATCTCTTTTATAAGGGGGAGGAGGGGTACTTTTGGAAATTCCAAAACTATTAATTTATTATAAAATTATTTTCAATTTCAAATAGCTCAAAAGTGATTTATTTCTAGTATAAGATTAGTATGGGTCAAAATATTCTCAAATAACAAATTTTAGACATGTTCAGGTCACAAAATTAATCTTACCTTTTAAAATTAACCCTTAGTTAAACAATTTAACTCTTACCGTGACAACATGTCTTTTTACACTATAGGGTTAATATAGTTACTATAAAATGTGAGAAGAACTCAAATTGGATCATTTATAAAATATTTAACACTATGAAAGTTTGTTTTTTTGACCTTATATTTTTATGAATTTTATAACATTTAATAAAATATTATTTATTTTAAAGTATCATTTATGTCAATTTTGATACTATTCAATATTTTCATTTTTAAAAATATCAAACCAACACGATAACCTCAAAAAAAACTTCTAATATGTCACTAACATGTCCAAAATATGTATAAAAAATATTATGTCATTAATTGAGTAAATTAAATTTATTTTAATATTTTTAATATCATTTATTTCATATCTCAATTAATTTAACCAATTACTTCATTATTATTATACAAGACTTTAATTAAGTTATTTCTTATGTAAAAATTAAAAATAAAATATCATGATGAAGATAAATTTATTTTATTTTAAATTAATAATTATAGTGTAACTTATATTATCTATAAACCTATATTAATAATTATTCAGTAATTAAAGTTTGAATATGACATTTTTAACTCTTCTTTAAATAAAATATAAAAAATGTCCTAATATAATAAAAGTGGTTTAAAAAGAATAATATTTTTGAACTAAGTTTTATTTGGGTATAAATACACATATAAAATGAAATTAGTACAAGTTTTATGGTAATTTAGTATTATTATATTATTTTTTTACCTTTAAATACCTTATTTACTTTTTACCGTGGTAAACAAAATTCAAAGTTAATATTCAAAAAATTATTTTGATTATATTAAACCAAATTTTTCATACTGATTATAACCATGAATTTATATTTTTAAAAATCCAATTCAAAAAATTAGTAAAATTATGTTTAATGCTAATCTCGCAGTTGTAGCTAGAAGGCGGGTAAAAGAGACGTTCAAAACTTCAATAATTTTTTGTATACCTAATTCTATTATAAAAATGATTCCAATGACCTAGATTAAATTAATATGTGTATTATTTATCAATTTTAATTTTAAAATTAATTTATTTTTAACATAATTATTTAAATATAAAATTCGGTTTTTAACAACTATGTAGTATTTTTCACTACTCATCAAAAAATTGAAACTTTTCAAAAAAATGTCAAAACTTCACTCTAAGATAATTTTGATATTATAAATTCAAAAATAATTTTTATTTTATCAAAATCAATTTCAATCTAAAATTAATTTTATTATTTTTCATAGAAGGACATGGAAAGCACTTAAATTGAGAAAATAATAATTTTAAATATATAAAGACTTTACCAAAAATTAAATTTTTCATTATCAAAACCATTACAACTAATATTTGAAAACTACTTGTTGATATTACATATTTAATAGATAGGTTATAACTATATCATAATTATAATTTTAAAATGTTGTTTTTCTAAAACTTAGTGTTCCATGTTGCACAAGCCAATTCAGTGTTGTGTGTAACACAAGCCAAGTTAGTTTTGCATGTAATTCAAGCCGAGTTGGTGTTCTGTATAGCACAAGATTATCTTAGTGTTGCGTATAATGTAATCCAAACTTAGCGCTTTTATATAATAATATAAATCTATATTCAGTGTCATGTGAGGTAAAAATATCAAAATATTAAATTAATTTGAAAAAAAATAAATTCACAAAATCCCGAGGTGTTACATCAGGCATGTGTATGGCCTACTATCTTCATGAGAGATGTAATTTATTTTCTATATATAAATTTAACGGATTAATCTAAATATATATATAATGAATATATATTGCATTTATATCATTTTTAATATTCTAGATACGATATAACCATGATCAAAGTAAAAGGATTGAAAATAAAAAACCAAAAAATTCATGAAAAACAAATCAATTGTTACCCAAAACATGATTTTTACAAGGAATTTTCAACAAATAGGTAATAAAAAAATCATAAGTGTTGGAAACCTTATTTTAATGATAAAAAGATCATCATTATTATGTTTTTAATGGATTTACTATTTTTATAGCATTTTATAATATAAGGATGTTTGAAGAAATATTGGCTAGGTATGGAAAATACCTACCGCCATATTTTACCTACTGTCAGAAAAGATTTACCACAAGAATTAACTCACCACTAATAATGACTCACCACTAAGAATGAGACACCATCAGAATTTTCCTACCATCATAAAAGAGTCACTTCTAAAAAATACTCAATATCAGATAAGAGTAACTTCCAGAATTAACTCACCACAGAGAATGATTCACTATAAGACTTTACCTATTGTTAGACATGTCATGTCACTAAATATTATTTGTCTTTAGATGAGTCACTGTCAGGGATGGCCTAGCATCAGATGACCTACCACTAGATCTGAGTCATTTCCAAGGATAACCTTTCATCAGATGAGTCACTGCTAAACATGATTAACTGTTGAACATGATTCACCACCAGATGACATACTGTCAAACAACCTACTGTCATCCTAAATCATCATTAGACTAACTCACCACCATACATAAGTCAGCATCGTCTTGTGCCACCATCCCTATTCTGATACATTTGAATTAAATGATCTTAATGGATATATTAATGCAATTAATGTGAAGATTTATTTTATGATTATATTCTTAAATATTACAAGGAAACATTAAAGTCTGTGTTAGGGATCAGTATGAGGATGTAGAAGATCGTGATGATTTTTCTTCAAACAAACTCTCCATAAAGTACTGATTTATATTCAAATAAGTATCCCTCACGTGTGTACGCTGACTAAGTGAAACATATATGATCAAGTGTACTACTTACTAAATATTCTCATGATAGTTTACATGTTGCATACTAGCCTAAATTTTGAATGTGGAAGAGTGGGGTATATCAAACACTCATATACTTCCATACATTCATAAAAAAAGAGCATTGTGACACCCTTTTTTACTACTAATTTTAGAGAAATAGATTGATCTCCTCTTCAAGATACATCTAAGGAGTCTCAAGCATCTAGAGAACATCATATTAAAGCAACACTATATTTTATTTATATTATATCTTGATCTATCTTTTTGTTGCATTTAATTTAGAGTAGTGTGTTGTTTTTTATAAATGCGCATTATCTCTTACACTAGAACTAGAGAATATTGGATATTATCTTCACTCTATTTTCCATCTGTTTACCCACATATTTGTGGAAGAGGTCCCTATTTGGAATGTATTATTTTTCTTCCCACAATTATAATTGAATTACACCCTGTGTATCCTGGAAAGCTTGTAAGTTATTATCTGTATACCTGATATAGGTTTTGGATCATATTAAATTTATATAATATGCTTGGTAGTGGGTGATTTCCAAGTAGAGGGGATTAGATCTCATCTTGATACTGAAACCCTTGTTTCATTTTGTTGTTTTTTTTGTTTTGTTTCATTATTTACAAATATTTAAGGTATATTTGTTTTAAACTATTAACAAAACCTACTTTGATAGTAATCCAAATTAGTTTTCATATAAGTATTTTATTAAGTTAATTGATTTCAAATGTTAAATTAATCTTCATATTATTTTAACTAAGCACTGATTAAGATTTGAGGAATCTTTTTAAAGAAAAAAACTAAATTAAACTAATATTTTGATTAATTGGGTATATTTATTCTAAATTTGAGGATTTTATTTAAACTAGTTTTCAATAGAAATTTTTATTGTGGACTCAATTTACCCCCCCCCCCCCTCTTGATCTTCTCACTCTAACCAATATTTGGTATAATAGGGTCATTGAAATATTTTCAACTATTATTTTAGTTGTGTTTTAAAGATACTAAATTTATATAAATTTTAAATTTAGTTATTTAAATAGATAATAGACAAGAAGTTTATTCTAAAAGAATACCTCCTTTATTTAATGGCATAAACCATGATCAATTAAAAATCAAGATGAAAATGCACACTGAAAGAATGGGTTTTAAAATTTGGTCTACTATTCAAGATCAATATGAATTACCTAAGATTTCTAGAGTTGTATGGGTTGATACTAATAAAATTTATTATAATAATAATTATAAATCCATGAATTCCTTGTATTATTATTTATGAGATGAATAATTCAATAGAATATCTATATGTAAAATTGTATATGAAATTTTTGATACATTAGATGTTTCTCATAATGTGACAACTAATATTAAACAATTGTATCTAAATACTTATATAATTAAATATTATACATTTAAGATAAAACATGATGATCTTATTTCTAACATGTACCTCAAGAATAATGAGATAGTTAATACAATTAATTATTTAGGTAATCTATTTTCTGACAAAGACCAAACCATATGACTGTTAGGGTGTCTTCAAAAAATATGGATAGGAACCTCGGTATCAATTAGAGAATCTTGTGATATTAGAATACAACCTATAAATGAATTTATTGGAAAGTTAATGATGTTCTAGGAATAACACAAATTCAACTGATAAGAATATAATGAACCTAAAAGGAAGATTATAGCATTCAAGACTATTGCTTCAAAAACATAATGAGAAAGTTGAAGCTGAAAAGTGATGAAGAATAACTAGCTAATGGCGATAAAGAGATGGACCAAATAAATAAAACTTTTAAAAGGTTTTATAAAAATGGTAAATTATTTAGGAAACCAAGATATAAATTAATATATGATAATATGGGAAATTGGAAGAAAGATTGAGATATGGATGAAACTCAAAATGAGATCATCTGCAATGAGTTTAAAAGGAAAGGGCATGTCAAAGATTACTATCCTAAGCTAAAATTTAAAAATAAATATGAGGATATAGATATTAAATACAAAAAGGTGATGAAATAAACTAGGAGTGATTATGAATATAGAATAAGTGACCCATACTTTACCATTGAGGAAAAACATGACAGAAAAAATATTTTCTTAGTGAAAAAAACATTTAAGGTATCAAATATCTTTATTATTTCTCCTATAAATATTTATAATCATTATGGGGGAGAAAATAATGATGAAAATATGTAAAATTAGGAGATGATTTAATATTGTAACATTATGGAAGATAATTTCAAATTGATTAAAGATAAGTATAAAATTATAAAGAGATGGAATGCTTTAATTTTTAATATTAAATTTGATCTTGCTATAGAAAAACAGAATAATTCTCAAATGATGAAGGGAAATACTGAATTGAAATTTCTTAATGATCAATTGAAAAAGTAATTAGAGATATTTACTAATGGAATAAAAACTCTCACTCAAATATTAGTAAAATAGATAACACCTAATTAAATCACTGGATTAGGTTATCAACATGGATAGAAGAGAATTTTCAAGAATTGTTTTGTTCTTAAATCTAGTTCTGGAAAGTTTGCTGCAATTTTTTATTCAACTGAACCTAATAACATATTTATTCAAAAAAATTACAATATTCTTATAGGAAACCCATTAAGAAAATAATGTTTCTAAAATCCTTAGTCAATGATATTTCTAAACCCCAAGAATATTTTGGTACCAAACTCATTTTTGGTATAAAAGTTGTTTTGTATGGAACCTTCTTGAATATATATAATAAAATCAAATAGTAACTGGATAATAGTTGTTCCAGAAATGTTATTGGATATTTCCCAAGATTCAAATATTTTAAAAAGGTTGATGGTGTTCATGTCACCTTTGGTGAAAATTATAAAGGAAAAATAATTAGCCTTGACCAAATTTTTAATTATAACTCAGTTTTAATTTCTCAATTATTATTTATTGATTGTTTAGAATACAATATTTTTAGCATCTCACAACTATACAATTATGGTTTTATGTTAAATTGGAAAATAATTCTTTTAATGTTATTTATTGTAAAAAATATTTAGCTTTAACTTCCTTGAGAAATTAAAATTTTTATGTTATTAATTTAGAAACTTTATTTTCTCAAAAGTTTTCTTATTTAAGTGCCTTTTATAATTAATCTTGGATTAGGCATAGGATACTAGGCCACTATAATATTTATTCACTTATAAATATAATTAAGAAAGGGTTAGTCAAAGATCTATATAAACTTGAATTATCATATGATAAAGTATGTAACCAATGTCAAAAATGTAAAACACACAAAATACATTTCAAATAAAAGAAAGAAGTTTCAACTTATCAACCCCTAGAGTTGGTTCACATGGATTTTTTTGTACCATCAAGATTTTATATTTTAAATAGGAAGCATTATGTCTATGTCCTTTTAGATTAATTTTTTAGGTATACTTGGGTATTATTTTAAGCTCAAAGAAGTGAAGCCTACTATTACTTTATCAAGTATTATAGATCTGTATAAAATCTTAGTGGACTTAGTATTAATACCTTAAGAAGTTATCAGGAGTTTCAAAATCAATATTTTCAATATTTTTCTCACAAAATGGATATAATCACAACTTTTCTACTTCTAGGACCCCACATTAGAATGGTGTTGTAGAAAGAATAAATAGAACACTTCAAGAGATTTCTAGTAATATTCTTAATTAATATGACCTTCCTATTTACTTTTGGGAAGATGCTATGAATAAAACTATAATATAATTAATAGAGTTTTTATTAGAACTCTTTTATAGTAAACCCATTATGAATTATGGAATAATATAAATCCTATTTTCAATTACTTTATATTTTTTGGTTGCAAAGTATTTATTATTAACACTAAGGATAATCTTGACACATTTTATTCTAAGAGTGGTGAAGGAATTTTCCTTGGTTATTCAACCTCTAGTAAATAATATAGATTATTTAATAAAATTACCAAGACTATAGAAGAGTCTTTTCAAGTCAATTTTGATTATACATATCCACATGAGCCAAAGTCCCCTTTATAAAACCTTGAGGATGATTTTTCAACTTTGTACATTAATTCCAATCCTTTTAAAAACTCTGTAAAACATGTATAAATATTATCTAGTTCTTAGGAACTTTCACAACCTGAACCTGAACATGTAGATGACTATGAGATGACCAGCCCTTATTTTCAAAGAGTTTTTAGGACTCATAGATTCAATTATCTATATTATATGGTTGGAGACCTAGATATAGGTACATAGATAAGATATTCACTTATAAATCATGTTTAACATTAGACATTCTCATCACAGATTAAACCTAAGAACATCACTGATGAAATTAATTATGAATTCTATGTAATTTCTATACAAGAATAACTTTTTTAAAAAAATAAATGTATTTTTGGAACATTTATATAGACCTAAATACACCTTGACTATTATAACTAAATGGGTATTTAAAAACAAGGTAGATGAATCTGGAATAATAGTAATAAATAAGGCTAGGTTAGCTGTACAAGGGTATAGTCAAGAAAAGGGAATAGACTATGAGGAAACCTGTGCACTTGTATCCAGACTTGAATCCATTAGAATACTATCTTATTATGCATCACATTTTGATTTCAAACTATATCAAATGGATGTTAGTATTTCATTATTTAATTTTTATATAGTTGAATTTTTTTTTGAACAACCCCCTGGTTTTCAAAATCCTAATTTTCCAAATCATGTATTTATACTAAATCATCTTTATATAGTTTAAAACAAGATCCCAAATCTTGGTATGATAGGCTCATATCCTTTTTGATTTCTAAAGGTTTTTCAAAAGTTATAGTTGATCTTATACTTTTTATAAAAAAAATTCAAAATGATGTTTTAGTTTTTAAAATCTATGTAAATGATATTATCTTTGGATCTTCTAAAAATTATTTGTGTACTAATTTTTAAAAGATGATGCAAAATGAATTTGAAATGATTTTAAAGGGTGAACTGAAATTATTTCTTGTTTTTTATATTTTTAAAAATAAATAAGGAAGTAATTTAAATGAAATTAATTACACCAAATATCTTGTAATATCTTTTGTCTTGGATAGTACTAAAATTAGTGACACTCCAATGAGTACCACCTATAAGTTGGATCTTGATGAAACTGGGAATCCAGTTAATCAAGCCAACTATAGAGGTATGATTTGAAGTCTTATCTACTTAACTTCTAGTTGGCATGATATTATGTTTAGTGTTTGTATGTGTGATAATTTTCAAGAAAACATAAAATATTCACACTTTATATTAAAATAATTTTCAAATACCTCAAATATATAGCTAATTTAGGATTTTTCTAACCTATAGGACAAGTATTTGACTTAGAAAGTTCTTCATATGCATGTTTTGGTCATTACAAGTTAGATATAAAAAGAACATTTATAACATGTCATATTTTGGGAAAGTCTCTAGTATATTGGTGTAGTAAGAAACAAATTTTTTTTGCACTATATACTATTAAAGATAAATACAAATATTCAGGTAGTTATTGTGCACAAATTTTGTGAATAAAACATACATTACTAGAATAAGGATGTCAATTCAGAAATGTCCCTATAAATTGTTACAACAAATGTGCGATAAATATCTCTAATAATCCTATATATAACTCTATAAAAATTAACATGTAATGTCTCATATTTTTCTAAATTTATTTTTATAAATTATTTGGTAAAATTCTGAGCCAAGGCGCTGAGACGATGTACGATTCTGAGGCCCAATGTGCCCGGAATAGTTCATTGAAAATGTTAATTTTTTATTATCACGTGTGTGAAGTTTTCTTGAAAAAGTATAATAACTCTTAAATGGGTTCCCATATTAAAAATATTAGGGGACCATTGTGTTCAGAGCATTATATTTACCTTAGGTGAGGCCTAACAGCGGCCGAACCGGGATGGATGTGAAAGATATTTTTTAGACGTAACCATAAATAAAATAATTAAATAAAAATTATTTTATTTTCAAATCCAAATAACTCATGAATGGAGACTCATATTGGAAATATTAGACCATCTTAGAGTTCTTAATGGGGTGTTCTCTCTAGGCATGACTTGACTTTAGTCACTGCGGGTCTTCTATGGAAACACGAAAATGATGTAATCATCAAAAAATAATTTAAAGATAAAATTATTTTTTTGACATAGAGACAATTTAATTTAAAATAATCCTTATATAGAATTATTATTTTTAGACTCATAGCCTAAGGAATTCTGGATAATCACTATATAAAGCTTAGAGAAAGAATCCTCTCGAGCGAACGATGACGGATCGGAGATCGGATTGGGGATCGTCACACCAATGAAGTTGGAGGATCTCATAAATGATGATGATGATGAAACCATTCCTCATAAATGAATGATCCAAACTCAATTTAGGGTTTTTAATAACTTAGTTATTTTCTTCTATGTTCTTATATTCAATGAAAAACACATACTAACAAACAAACTGGTTGATCTGTGATTCAATCGTTCTTGCAGAGTGGTTAATTGTTGTGGGGATTATAGGGAGATGTATCTCTGTGATTATCATTGAATTAATTCTTCATTTTAATGGGAATTAATCTAGGACTACACAAAAAAAGGATTAGGTTTGTTCCTCTGATAGTTCTTGCTCTTTCTCCCTCCCTCATTCTTAGTATTCTTCATCGTTGGAACCTCGTGGTCACGGTTCACGTTACCAGGAGGTTTTGAATGTGATCGGACCCCCAGATTGGTGGAAAGGTAAAGAAAATGAAATATCAATGAAGTACATGACCCAAGGATCATAGGCCTGCCTTCGGTTTTAGAAACAGAGTATCGGAGGTGAACCGGTGGACCACGGAAGGGACCGCCTGCAGCGTCCGCGGGCAGGTGTGGTAGACAGTGGTGGATGATGACAGGCCACCGACAGTGGATGTTGATGGGTCACCAACAGTGGTAAGTATATCTATAATGTGGCTCAGTGGAGCTATGTTGGAGCGGGATGCGGCAGCCGCATTGACCGGGGGCCACGGTAGGAGGTCGCGGTAGTGAACTGGGACTCACCTTAGAACCACGTCAAAGGAACCTACAGTGGCGAGGAAATGGGGAATCTAGATGAGGTAGGCTAACTACGGGAAATGAAACACGGTACTGTGTTGACCATCTAGACACACGGTTAGGGCTGACCACGTACAGCGCTCCAAACCGGCCTGCATGCGGCGGGCCATACCAGTGGGAACTAGGCTGCTCTAGCAGCCCAAATTGATGGACCCAGCAAGCCATTCTGGTTTGGTCTGGACCAGACTGGACTAGTTCGGGTTGGCCAATAGGTCTGTTCAGACCCAGACCAGACCCAGGTCAGACCTTTTCAGTAAAACACACATATCTTTCAAACTATTTGTTTGTTTGACCATTTTTTGGTAGCGTTACAACCCTTCCAAGGAGACTATCCTTTTGAGAAACTCTAAGTGAGTTGTTTTGGGAATTGGAATATAAACTAATGGATTGAGTAGTAGTTTCTCCTGGTACAAGCACGCTATGAGAAGAATCCTACGATTGGTTGTGACTTTTTGACTATGTGACTTGGTGACAACATGACTTTGGGTTTTCATGACTTATCGACACTCCATGTGTTACCGACACTCCATGTGTTACCGACACTCCATGTGTTACCGACACTCCGTGTGTAACAAAAACCCCATGTGTTATTGATACTCTGTGTGTTATCGACACTCCGTGTGTTATCAACACTTTGTGTGTTTTCAATACTTTGTGTGTTATCGACACTCCATGTGTTATCGAGACTGGGTGTCTTATCATGTGGGAGTGAGTCCTCAAATAGAGATGGAGTTCCCTCGGCTATTGGATATAATTACAAGGAGAAACTTGTTCACTAGGTGTGAGAGTTAGTTCTACCTCGACAGACTGAGGAGAAAGATACTCCATTTAGTAGTAATAGAAGTTTTTTGGGTTAGTTAGGGGAAAGTACTCCATCGACTATAGGGCATTGGAAAGGTGTGAGTCCCTATGATCTCTCTTGCTAGAGAGGATGCATGTGGTATATAGTTAGAGCAGTTCTCCCTCAAATGTGTGTAGTGGTGAGGTGTGTTCCTCTTCACCTGGGTTTCTCAGCTTGCGTTGGGAGTAAGGTAGTAATGACTGGACCCTGGGTGTTGGGCACTAAAGCTGAACCTAGTGAAATGTTCCCGATGGAGTGCATCTCTTTGACGGGTGCCATCTGAGATGGATGAACCCATAGAGTGTGCCCTCCTAGTTTTCATGTTATAATTCAAGCCTATGATGAGAATTCCATTGCAGGCTGTGAGGTTGGAACCCTATGATACTTAGTGTTTGAGATGAGTATATCGGGATTTTCTTAATATATGTGTTGTAGACATATATCTATGTGGAGATGATTGTACTTCCTGTATTTCTTTGTGTTTAACTTCATGTATATCTTTGTGGTTTACTTCCTGTATCTCTTTGTGGTGTACTTATTTTGTTTCATAATAGTATTCTTTTTTGGTTTTGGGGTGTCCTACTAGGTATTGTTTTACTCACCCTTACACGGGATTTTCCCACACGTTTCCTGTCACGTGAAGATGATCGATGCTTTGATGGAGTCCTAGGTGGACCAAGACTAGGTGGTGCTTAGAGAGATCAGAAAATCAAGGTGTTCTCCTGTGTCTTCATATACTTTTCCTTATTCCTACCCTTCAGTTAGGGTTTTCTTCAGATGAGCTTCATGAACTTTTGTGTTCACTTTTATGGACTCTTACTTTTTGTGGGCTTGTATTTTGGCCTTGTTTACTTTCCATTTTTCCACTATCGTACTCTATTATTGGAATTCTTAGTGGGATGCATGTTTTTTACTTATTGTTTTTAATTTTCAGTATTTTGGGCTTGGATATGTGTGCATGTGTATAGGTACTTAAGAAAATTCCTCCCATTGTGGGATATGCCTACTCGGTGCTAGTTTTCGTCTCCTAGCCTATTAGAGGAATTCTTGGGGTGGTCACGGAACGGTCCCCTATGGGATGTTTCATGACATAGTGGTATCATAGGAGGTTGATTATAATTAAGGAATGTGAGTTTAAGATATTTATTTGGTGCAACAATGTTAAATTTTTCGAGTTTGGATTTCAGACCAAGGCTTTCAGTGTTGGTGCGACAACCAATGTATCCATACACCAGGACTCTAGACACCTTGTATTCGACTTGGTATATGAAAACACTAGTTGTAAGGAAAATAATGGTACATGTATCATATATAAATGGATGTGCCTTCCATGTTCTTCTTGATTCAGCTCTCCAGATATACTCTTCTAACCATGGTGCATCTTGTTTTACTTCAAGATGCTTCCATGTAGACAACCATCCAAAAATCCCCCACATGATCACGAGGATGATCTGTGGGGTGATGATACATTAGTACAAGGATTTATATCAAAGATAGAATCTCCAAGTGGTGCACCATATATAACAACACCTGTAGAGCAATATTATAACCCACAATACCAATGGCTTAGGTGTGCAAGATGAGCACACTTGATGAGTTTCAGCAATAGAGACCCCTTAGGTTCAGAGGAGAGCTTGATACACTTGTAGGTGAGGGATATATTGAGGCAGTGATCTGAGTTTTCCATCTAGTCAGGACACTAGTAGATCAGATGGTGGTCCTGGCAGCGGGCCTTCTATACGGACTAGCAAAGAGATAGTGGGGTTTAGTTACCTGATATTATAATGAGGTGACTTTTATTTGGATATTGTTTTAGAAACTTTTTCAGAATAGGATTTATCAACTCATATTATAAGGGATATGTGTTCCCAAAATATTCTACGGTTCCGGAAAGACGACATGTTAATATCTGAGTAATCATCAAGGTGTATAGACCTTTCCAGGTACTTGATGGATATGATACATGACTAGTGCTTCAAGGATCAGACCTTCTAGTGAAGTCCACATAGGCACATCTAATCCAACATTATCCCTTTGTGAATTCCAAATTATGCTAGGGTGCTAGAGAGGACCTTTGTGTTTGAGAGTTCCTAAGTTGGGAAGATACAACCAATGGTAGTCCTCAGTGGGAAAGCAGGAGTAGAGTCCTGAGAACCAGGAGACCAATATTAGTCTCAGAGACATGGACATGTGAAACATTCTAAGAGGAAGTCCCAGAATATGGGATCTACAATTCATGGATCATAGCTTGAGTCCAGTAGGCCGAAAGATAGGAAATTATTTTCATGTGTCGGTAGGGGATATCTCACTAGAGATTGTCCAACTCATCATGTTTCTAATAGGAAAATAGTGGATATTCCATAGAGGCTGATATAGTGATAGGAACAGATATATCTATAGGAAGACGAACATGGAAGAGGAAATGGGAGAGAAACAGGAGGTGGTATACATTTATACATGTTTCCACTACCACCCCCAGGTGATCCACACCAGGCTTAGGGAGATAGAGGACTAGGAAGGGCATAGCTGCATGTGGTGGAGGCATATAACCCAAGGTCTATAGGAATTATTCGAGGTACATTCTGTGTTTATCCTACCTTTACTATCATATTGATAGACATAGGTGTTGATCATTCCTTTCTTACCACGAATCATGTTTGAGACTCTGAGATCTCGGTTGAACCGTTAAATCGACCCTCATGTTTGGATACTATTAATGGATAAGACCCCATGATCACACACTAGTACCAATAGTGTGACCCAACTCTTAGAGGAGAGAGTTTCGGTTGGGATCTCTTGGTAGTGGCATCAAGGCCTTACTATGTCATTCTTGGTATGGACTGGTTACCCACAGTTCATACTCTAATTGACTATTTTAGGCAAAGAGTGAAATGTTTCCATAGTCATGGAACATGTTTTTCCTTCATAGTGAAAAGGAAACCCAAGAAACATAGGATGTACTTACACATAGTAGGGTGTAGATGATTACTTATCAATTCGATAGCCCAGCCCTCGGTGAAATGGATGTCATGAGTCCTCAATTTCTTATAGTATTAGCAGAGTCACCATGGATCTAGTGAATGTTAAGATAGAGGTGTTGGCTAGAGTTCCTCCAACACTATGAATTTGAAATGGTTTATACTCCTAAGAAGAGGAACGTAGAAGAAAATTCTCTCAACAGGAGATCTAGTTAGTAGTTGTTGAATGAGGCTCCAACGTAGTTAGACTAATTTCCAATATCCTTTTTGTATGGTGGAGGAATATTTTACCTCTATTAAATGGTTTCCATCCCTTCACCTTTATAGCGAGTTCGAGAGGAACAACTTTAGAATAAGGACTGTGAGACTTTACATACTCATATGTCCATAGGGAACGCCCCTGACAGATATTCGAAAGGTGGGGATCACATCATTATTTTGAGTGTATGCACTGTATTACCATTGATGTTGAGGGATGAGGTTCTAAAGAAGTTCCATACATTCCACTTAGGCAGTAAATTCCCTTTTGATCCATGAGGGATCGTTGTGTGGAAAGGATGAATGCCTTATTTTAGGGCTGCAAACCTAGTTTATATGTTTTTTCCCTACTACCTATGATGTGAATGAGCCTGGGGTGGCTAAGCCTGGGGGGGGATATTGTGATATGTGGTGCAGGGAGACCCAATTTTTGTGACATCAGTGAACACCTATAGTGGCAAGATGCATCAGGATATGAATGAGGGTGTCCAGGAGGACACCAGGGATGAAAGAATAGTTCATGTTTGGATTACCTGTTGGTATGAAATTTGGGTACTTGTTTGAATTAGTTTTTTGGTTTATCAACTCACTATGTCAAGCCCCTTTTCTTGGAAGGGGTTTCTCCTTTTCTTTCCTAGGGTACCAGGATGGAAGTGGGAAGGGATATAAAAGGATTTTGTGATGGGTTTACCATATAAATCCAGGGGACATGATGATATCTGGGTGATCATTGACTAACTCACTAAGTTATCCCATCGCCTAACTTGTCGGGAGAAAAGTTTAGTAGAGATCTTGGGACACCTCTATGTCAAGGAGATAGTTCAACTCTGTATAATTCCATCGATGATAGTTTAAAATTGTGATAATAATTTTGCATCCTAGTCATGGAGATTGAGGATCAACATTAGAGGATTCTTCATGGGTGGTCGATTCCTTGAGTTCACATTTGGTGGTAGCACAGGAATCTATATAAGATTACATGTGACTATGGTGTCTCAGATTCTTGCTCAGAACCCTCATCTATTTAGGTAGCCCTTGGTTTGGATTTTAGGGATTTAAATCCCTAAGGTGGGTATAATGTAATAACTTGGATTTTCTGGAATTTATTTTTATAAATTATTTGTTGAAATTCCAAGACCAGGCTTTGAGACAATGTGTGATTCTGAGGCCCGATGTGCCCAGAAAAGTTTGTTGACAAATAATAAGTTTTTAATATCACGAACATGAATTTTTTTCTGAAAAAGTGGAATAAATCTTAAATAGGTTCGCATATTAGAAACCTTATGGCACCGTTATGTTCAGAGTAGTGGCTTTACCATAGGTGAGTCCTAACATTGGAAAGTGTGTGATGGATATGAAAGAGAGTTTGTAGACGTAACCATAAATAAAATAATTAAATAAAAATTATTTTATTTTCAAATCCTAATAACTCATGAACGGGACTTGTATTGGAAATCCAAGACCACCGTTGAGTTTCTAATGTGGTGTATTTCCTAGGCATGACTTAACTTTAGTCAATGTGGGTCTTCTATGGAAAACCCTGAAAAGGATGTAATCGCCATTAAATAATTTAAAGATAAATTATTTTGTTAACGTAGTGGCGATTTCCATTAAAATAATCCTTATGCAAAAATCTCATGGTTATCCTCATAACCTTGGTAATTTTAGAGAACATCTATGGAGATCTTGGAGAAAGAATACTGTCGAGTGAATGATGATGGATCAGAGATCGGACTGTGGATCATCACGCCAATGGAGTTAGAGGATCTCATCAATGGTGATGACACAACCGTTCCTCATCAATGACTAATCCAAACTCGAGGTGGGGCATTTAATATCTTAATTATTTTCTTCCCCACTCTTAGATTCAATAATGAACACGAACCAACCAAAAAATAGGTTGATCCATGATTCGATCATTCTTACAGGATGATTAATTATTGAGGGGATTATGTGGAGTTGTATATTTGTTATTATCATTGTATTAATTCTTCATTATAATAGGAATGGATCTAGGCCAACACGAACAAAGGTTGATGTTTGTTCTTCTAGGCGTTATTGTGCTTTCTCTCTCCCCTGTTCTTGACATTCTTTGTCATTGGACCCTTGTGGTTACGGTTTGAGTTATAATGAGGTTTCAAACGTGATCAGACCCTTGGATTTGTGTAAAGGAAAGAAAAGTTTAGATTGATGAATTACATGGCTCAAGAATCATAGGCGTGACTTCAGTTTGAGAAACGCAGTACCGGAGGTGACCCGGTGGCCTGAAGAAAGGGTCACTAATGCACCAGCACTGGAGAATGGTGGTGGAACATGGAAATGGCTGTGTGTGGGTACAACGGATGTTGATGGACCACTGGTGGTGTCTAGAGGGGATGGAACATGTATTGACAAATCTGTGTTGGAGCGGGAGGCAACATCCCTATAATGTGACTGGCCACATTGATCTGGGGTCATGGAAGGAGGCCACAGCAGTGAGTTGGTACACGGATCAGAGCCACTTCAGATGAACCCATCGGGGTGAGGCTATGAGGCATGCAGAGGAGGTAGTATGACCCTTTGAAATGTCTCACAACACTGTGTTGGCCAGCCATGCACGCGGTCAAGGTGGATTGCATGTGGCACTCCATACTGGCATGCATGCGGTGAGCTGGACCAGTAGGAATCGAGCCACTCTAGTGGCCCAACATGCTGGAGCCAGCCAGCCCAGCAATCTGGGTCGGTTGGTGGGTCGGGCTGGGTTCGGTGGGTCAGGTCAAACCCGGATCAAAACTAGGACAGACCTTTTCAGTAAAACAATCATATCTTTCAAACTGTGTGTCTGTTTGACAAGTCGTTGGCAGAGTTGGGACCCTTGTGATGAGAAGATCCTTTTGAGATACTCTAAGTGAGTTGTTGTGGAATTTAGAATATGAACTAATGGATTGAGGAGTAGGTTATCCCAGTACAAACATGCTATGAGTAGAATCTTGTGGTTGGCTACGACATTGTGACTTGGTGACTACATGATTTGGGGGTTTCATGACATGGGAGTTTCATGACTTATAAACACTCTATGTGTTATCGACACTTTGTGTGTTATTGACACACCATGTGTTATCGACACTCCGTGTGTTATTGACACTCCATGTGTTATAGACACTCAGTGTGTTATCAAGACTGGGTGTCTTATTGTACGAGGGTGGGTCCTCCATTAGATATGAGTCTCCCTCGGCTATTGGATATAATTAAGAGGAGTGTTCCCAATCACTAGGTGTGGATGATTCCTAGAGAGGATTTAGTGCTCCCTCTATGGATTGAGGAGCAGGCTACTTCGTTCAGGAGTGACAAAAGTTTTGTGGGTTAGTTAGGGGAAAGTACTCCATCAACTGCAAGGGAGTGTAAAGGCGTGAGTCCCTCCACTTTATATTTCTAGAGAGGATACACATGGTACATAATTGGAGAATTTATCCCTCAACTATGTGAAGTGATGAGGAAAAGGCCTCTTCACTTGGTTTTCTTAGATTTTTTTGGGTGCAAGGTAGTGAGGACTGGACCCCAAGTGTTGGGCACTGGAGCGAGACCAAGTGAAATGTTCCCGATGGAGTGCATCTCTCAGATGATTTTATTTGAGATGGTTGTTCTCATGGATTGTGTCTTCCTGGTTTTCATTTTATGATTCGATCCTGTGATAAGAATCATATTTCTAGCTATGAGGTTGGAACCTTATGGTACTTAGTATTTGAGATGAGTATATTTGGATTTTCTTGACATATGTAATGTATACATATATCTCTATGGAGTTGACTGTACTTCATGTATTTCTTTGTGGTGTACTTCATGTATCTCTTTTTGGTGTACTTTGTGTATCTATTTGTGGTTTAGTTCATGAATTTCTTAGCAGTATACCTTTTTGGTTTTGGGGTTTCATACTGAGTATTATTTTACTCACCCCTGCATGGGATTTACCTGCACGTGTCATGTCTTATGCAGATGATCCATGCTTTGACGAAGTCCTAGGTAGACCAGGACTAGGTGATTCTTAGAGAGATTAGGCAGTCGATGTATGATCCTGTGGCTTCATATAGTTGTTTATGTACCTACCCTTTAGGTAGGATTTTTTGCAGATGAGTTTCAAGAACTTTTGTGTTCACTTTTACAGACTCTTACTTTTGGTGGGCTTCTATTCTAGCCCTATTTACTTTCCAGTTTTCCATTGTAATACTCTATGGTTGGTATTCTTATTGGGATGCATGATTTTTTATTTAGTGTTTTTACTATTCAGCATTTTGGGCTTGGAGATGTGTGTGTGTGTACAAATACATAGGAAAATTCCTCTCATTGTGGAATATGCCAACTCAACGCTAGTCTCCAGCCCCTTGCCTATTGGAGGTGAGCTTCGGGTAGTCAGGGAACGGGCCTCTCTGGGATGGTTTGTGATATAAAATTGATGTAAAACATCACTTCTTAAGATATAATTTTCTAAAGAGTGATATAACTCTTTAATTCGTAGGAACTGAACCTCATCTTGCTAATATTTTTACCAAGACATTGAATTTTGAGAGATTTAACTACATCAAAAATGAAATAGGTATGATAATTTTTTGTTAGGATTTTTTAGAAATTACCCAAAATTGGAAATTACCCACCATTGGATGACTCGACATTAGTAATAATCCATTTTTTCTTATTTTTTATTTATAGGTTAACTTTTTTATTAATATAAATATTTTATTTAGATTTCCATTGTCAAATACCTCAATGATATAAATTGGGAATTATTCTAATCTCAACTCACTCTGTCTGTTACATCTATTTTCATTTGAGATTCTATGTGACCTTTTCTCTATCACCTTTTCACCTTCTATCATCCTTTCCTGAACATTCACTCCATTTAAATGGTTTGATTTAAACATCCTGCTAAGTCAACTCCTAAGGAGTCACAACCTTTAAAAAATTTGGAGGAGATTCGAAAAGACTGGTTGTCGATCCACATAACCCAAAACTTTTAAATCACCCATTAGTTTCTAAGAAATAAGTAAATTTTAAAAAGTTTTTTTATAGTAAATCATTGGCGCTTAAAGTAATACAGAACCAGAGATGGATAGATTGGTTCTTGAGTAATGTGAGGCCATTTTATTCTAGGTTGGTACACCAATTTTATCAATACGACAAGTTTAGTTTTAAAGGAAATAAATATCATATTAAAAACATTATATATGGACATGAGGTAGTACTCTCTTCAAAATAATGGGCTAAGTTCCTTAAATTACCTCATGAAGGAGTTTTGAATGACTATCAAGGTTTTATTCCCAGTGATAGTGATTATTTTGTGTGTGAGAATGACTTAAAGGATCTTACAGGAGATAGAACTCTAAGGAGACCTACTACAAATAAATTAGTTGGTGAGTACAAACTACTATTTATGTTTATACATCACATGTTAGTCCCAAGAAAAGGATATTTTATCACTTTGAGATATCAAGATGTATATCTCCTATTTATTATGAAAATATGATACATGACCAATTTGTGTGGGAATCTAATGATGTATGTGATGGAAATGTGCAATATATCATCCAGGTCTAACTTTCTTATCAATCACAAGTTCATTTTGTCCAAGCTTGAGGCCATAGGGTTAGTTGATGGAGATGATGAATCTTAAGTGAAGTGTGGTGGATTTTTTTTATCTCAATTCATTTATAAAATAATGAAGGTAAATTGGAACCCTTGGAAAAAGAATTGGGTTGATGATTTTGATAAAATATATGATGATTTTAATCTCAAGGATCACCCTACTAGAACAAAGAACACTATTGATCCTGGATTGGATCCAAATTAGGTACTTGAGTACTCAGATGAAGAGAAAGAAGAAGTTGATATAGTGGTTTCTCCAGGTGATTAGGACAAGTATTCCTTTGTGGAGATAAGTGATCCAAACATACCAAATGTCCTACTAGTATTTTTTGGTCCAACAAGTCCTCCAAGATCACTATCTGTTACAAAAATTCTTCTATGTTAAGGTGATGATGATGGGGAAATATAATAATTAAGATAATAAAAATTTAAGAGTTATTAATCTAAATATTTAATGGAAATTGTGGACATATTTGAAAATGGAAGTGCTAGTGATGAAAATGGAAATGATAAAAGTAATGGTGATAAAGATGAAAATGGAAGTGGTCAAGATGATGGAGATAAAAATAGATTACTTATATAATGATGTAAATGTATGTGATGATGGTTATGATCATGATTGTTCTGATGATAATGAGATGACTCAGACACATATTCCTTCTCCATTCATATCTATTTCTACAAGATCTGAGGAGAGCCTATGTTTTGTTATATATGTTGGTGAAGCTGCTTTTGATAGAGATTAGATGATGGAATCTATTGATTGAGATGAAACATCTAGTTTTTTTTCCACCTAGTTGATTCTTCAGATGTTGAGCATGCTTATATGTCTTCTTCTAGGGTAGATGTCTCAGTTTTTGATGAATGGGAAAGATTCCTGGAGCATGTAAGACTGGTTTTGGACAACTCCCACTCCGATGATGAGAGAACTACTACACCAACACGAATGAAGATTGATCCTAAGGGATCCATGGTTGAGAATATTGATGTTCTAAGAGATATTTAGATATTTTCTTTAGATGTTCCTTCTAGGAATGAGCTAGTAGAATTTGTTCTGCCTCACGCTATGAGATATGTTACACCCATTTCTGATGCAGCTATTGATGCACCTATTACTTTAGACAAAGTTTCCAGAGCTGATTTAGAGTCTTTTAGAGAGAGTATTATACCTTATTTTGGTGGGATTTTGAGGATTATGGGACCTCCAATCACACAGCTTAGTGAGCATGATGCAAGGAACTTTTGTGAGCTTGTGGTATGTCACATTCAGCTGAAGTGGATTCATTACATTCAAGTTATTGAGATAGAGAACTAGAAGTTATCCAATGACTTGGATACCTTAAGTTCTATAATGGAGGATATTAGAACTTAATTTTAGGCCACTCTATCATTATTTTGGATTGTTTGTAGTATATACGTTTAGTGGTTTATACTTTTTGTGTTTCACCTCCCATGGATTCCTTAGATATAGAGTTGGTTCAATCTATTGTTTGGAAAGAACTCCATGTTGTTTTTTAAGGTTCCCCTACTACTACTTAGGATAATATTATGCAGATCGGAAAACATAATGATTATATTTATAATATGGTAAGGTAATGATTAAATGAATCCTAATTTGGTCGGGAAATAATTAAAAAATCTAATAAATATTATATTTAAAGGATTTACACCACGCATGAGTTGAACTCTCACTTTAAGTTCCATGATGATAACCTTTAGATGCCTCTAGTTACCATATATTTTAAGGAGTGGGTCAGTCAGTTGAAGAAGATGACAAATGTTCTTCAGTTGTTTATGGTGGAAAACATAGACTTCTTTAGTTCCATGGAGCATAGAGGTTTCATTATCATGGATTTAATCAATCTAATGAAACCTTTATTGCATGTTTTCAGTACTACAATACTAGATCATGAGTAAATTCTAGTGAATTTTCATCTATCTAGTCCATCCACTACCCTAGAGTTTTCAAACCATTTATTGTAAGGAATCAAAATTCTCCTTTACCTACTCAGTTCCATCATTTCATATTGTCTCCAAGGGATGATTTTTAGCATCTTCGACTAGTGATCATTAGGGAGATACCATCTTCTGCCTCAGTCCCTATAACCACTACATCCATTTCCTCAGCCTCTACATCTATGCTCCTTGCCTCTGACAAGGGTAAAGCATATATTGTTCTTTGTACCTAATATGATAAGTGATTGCAATTAGTATTTTTTTTATAGGGACTTCATTGTATTTATTGTTTATGGATGCACTCTAATCAATTTTTTTCGTAATGAAATGTAATTTATTAATCCTCTTTTAAATATTTTCCTTTAATTTTTCTTATCTTCACATTTTGATAATCCCAAAAGGGGGGAATACATATGGAATTTATTTAAGAAAACTAATTATGATCCTTTTCTTTTACATTCATGTTATTATTTTATATCATATCACTAATACAATATTTATTTATTTATCTTCTGTTTTAAAATTTAAAATTTATGTTCAAACCCTTACATTTTATTTTTAAAGTGTAAAGAAGATCATATTTATTCCAAAGTTTATTCTACACATGGTTTCTAAAATTACATTATTTGTGATCATCAAAAAGGGGATGTTGGTTTTACCCTTGTTTTAATGATAAAAAAATAATGATTATTATTTTGTTAATGGATTTACTATTTTATGATAGAATATTATAGTATAAGTATGTTTAAACAAATATTGGATAAGTGTTGAATAAACCTACTACCAGACTTTACCTATTGTCAGAAAAGATTCACTACTAGAATTGACAAACCACTGAGAATGACTCATCGATGAGAATGAGTCACCATCAGACTTTTCCTACCATCATAAAATTTTCACCGCTAGAAAATAATCACTATCTAAAAATATTACCACTATAATTGACTCACTATTTAGAATGAGTCACCTTCAGACTTTACCTACCTCCATACATGACCTACTGCTGAATATGAGTCACCGTCGAATGATTCACCACTAGGGATGACCTACCATTGGATGAATTACCACCAGAGATGAGTAACTTTTAGGGATAACCTATATTCAAATGATTCAACACTGAAAATGAGTCACTACTGAACATGAGTCACCACTGAACATGATTCACCACCATATGACCTATCGCTAGACAACCTACCCTCATCCTGACTCACCGCTATACATGAGTCTCCATTATCTTGTGCCACCATAATTATCATATGATATTAGAATTAAATTATATCAATGGATATATTAAACTAATTAATGTTAATATTTACATTATGATTATATTATTAACTATTTTAGTGAAACGTTAATGTCAATATCAGAGCTCAGTACAAGGATGTAGTAGATCATGATTATTATTATTCAAACAGACTATCTATCATACAGTGCTTTATATTCAAAGAATTATCCCTTATGCACATACACTAAATGAAAAATACATGATCAAGTGTGCTACCTTCTTAATAATCCGATGAGATCTTATATGATACATACATACCTGCATTTTGATAGTGGAAGAGTGGAGTACATAGAATATCAAGATACTTTCCTATAGTTATAAAAAAGAGATATTTGTGATGCCCTATTTTACTATTACTTTCAGATAAATATCCTGAGCTCATATCCAAACCACATCCAAAGAGGCTCAAGTATCTATAGCACATCAGGTCAGAGAAATGATATCTCTTATTTATCTTATAACTTATTCTTTTTGTTTGTTGCATTTAATTTCAAACAGTGTGTTGTTTATTTTATTTATCAATACACACTATATCCTGTACTAAAACTAGAGAATACAAGATATTCTCTTCACCCTATTTTTTATATGTTTACCCACATATTTGAAGAAGAGTTCCTTGTGTGAGATGTATTATTTTTCTTCTCATATTTATTGTGGAAGAGGTCCTTGCATGCCTTATACATCTTTTAATCTTTTGTCTGTATACCCGATTCAAGTTGATGATCAGATTATATTTATATAATATTTTTTTCAATGGTTTATTTTAAAGTGGAGGGGATTAGGTATCAACATGAGACTAAACCCCTTGTTTTATTCCATTGTTTGTTTTTGTCTTATTTTATTCTATAAAAAATATTAAAAATGTATTTGTTTTTAACTGTAAATAAAACCTACTTCGATGGTTAATATTAATAAGTGTTCATAGAAGTATTTTATTAGGTAAATTTATTTCAAAAATTAAATTAATATTTATATTATTTTAACTAATCCCTAATTAATATTTTAGGAATATTTTAAAATATCCAAACTATATTAAACTGCTCTCTTTATTAACTAGGCATATTTTGTGGGATTTCATTTAAACAAGTTTTTAATATAAATTTGTATTAGTAACTCAATTCACGCTTAGAAGAGGGTGATTTCCAAGTGTACGGGATTAGGTCTTATATTTATACTAAACCCCTTGTCTTAATTCATTGTGTGTTTTTTTTGTTTCATTATTTAAAAATATTTAAACTATATTTGTTTTAAACTATAAACAAAACCTACTTTGATAGTTAATCTTAATCAATTTTCATATAAGTTTTTGATTGAGTAAATTGATTTCAAAAGTTAATGTAATATTCCTATTGTTTTAGCTGAGCGCCAATCAAGATTTGAGGCATCTTTTAAAAGATAAAAACTATATTAAACTACTATTCTGATCAAATGGGAATATTTATTCTAAATTGGTGGATTTTATGTAAACTATTTTTTAACAAAAACAATTATTGGGGACTCAATTCACCCCTATTGAGCTTCTCACTCAAACTAACAATAAGTAAATCAAATATGCTATGATATATATGCATATAGATCTATAATATATGTATAATAATCCTATATTTATTAAGAAGGAGGTTCGAACATGTATGAAGAAATTAAAGAGTTGAGGTAAAGGATTTTTAGACTCTTTTATTTTGGGAAGGCATATGACATATTCACCGCTCATTTATTTTTTGTAGTGTATATTCTACCCCTTTGACAATTTATATCATGAATATAATTGTTTTAATGATACTTAAATTTTTATTTGGTGTTATTCTATAAGTTTTTTATGATTCAAAAGATTACCAAATCGGTAATGAGATTTTCGTCTCACTTTTATTTCTATGGGACACATTTCATATTCACCACTTTTTTCTTTTTAGAGGATTATATTCTGTATATGAATTTATTTTGTGATTAGTATTATGAAAATTATGTGGATTTACATATCCATATATGGTTATTTATTTCATGGGGATTATGATTCAAACATTACCAAAGTGGTAAAGGTTTTATTTTATAATCTCATTATTTATAGATATTTTTTATGATTATGCTTATGGTGATGAAATATTATGATCTATATATCAATAATCTCATGTATTTTCTTATCGTATAGTTATTTTTGGAGAATACATTTTTCCCTTTCATTTTCTTCTCTTTAAGTATTTAAGATACCAGAATAATGGTTTTAATAAAAATTGACTGTATCTCTCTCTTCATACAAAAATTCTTTTTTTCCTATGTATATATTTTCTAAAAAACAATTAAAAAAATATTTTAAAATTATCTAATTATTGTTTAAAGACATTTTTTACCAATGTTTTACATTTAAAATATTCTTTAAAATGAATATTCTTTTTATTTTATAAATAGGTCTCTTTTGAATTTTTATAGAAAATGTGAAAGGAATACTTTTTTTAATGTGTATATCATGAATGGTATTTTATGTATCATAAAAAATAAATTATTTAAACCTTACTTTACAATTTTACAAGTTTATTTTCAAATAATTTTTTTTTAAATATTTGAGAATTTTTTATATTTTAAATACGTTTTCTCAATGTGTAATGTTTATTTTTTACAAGAAATGTTCCATGTGATCTTTCAAAATAATTTTTCATCAAATATTATATCCTTTGATGTTACTTAATCCTTAATGGTGATATGATCCAATGATACCATCCTTATTATTTCTCTGGGTGGTTTATGTTTAGGATAAAAAGATGTTTATGAAACCCACTCCTTTTCTATAGGTTATGCTATGATAAAATGATGAAATGTTTATAAAATCTATTTCTTTTCCATGTGTTATTTTATGATGAAATGTTTATGAAACTCATTTATATTCATGGGTTATAATATGATAAATGATTTATAATCTTTTCAAACATATATGAATGATTTTCATTACATGATGGGTGGTACCTATATCTCCCTCTAAAGAATTGCATAAAGATTAATATCTCATGAGATAAACATGACTGGAATGGGGAGTAAACCAATTTGAGTAAGGGAATTTGTCCACTATAATATTTTTAAGAGTTAACCTTGAATACTATGATAGTTTGGGAAGTGAACCCATTCAAATATGATAATTTTGGCAATGATCCTTGAAAACTAAGTAAATGATTTTCTATGTTTATCTTTATTCCACAAATCTATGTGTTATTCCAATGTTATTATCTCATGGATTATGTTCCTTGATTACATTATTATTCATGTCTTATGAATAGACAAAATTTAATCCTTGACTCAATTTTGTGATATATGATATGTTGATTATAGTTTTCTGATGTTATTCTCATGTTCTCATACCCTTATGTTCATATTAGGTTGATATCTCCCTTCCTTAACCTTACATGGCATATGAACTCACCCTTTATGATGCTTTATTTAATAAAGTTATAAAGAAATGTATTATATATTATATCTCTAAGAAGGGTTCTATTTATAAATAACCTAGTAAGAGATGATATTGTTCACTTATGAACCAGTTTTATGTATCCAGGTTTACAAAGGAACTATACCTAAACAATTCTAGCATGTAATTTTTATGTTATGTAATAAATATTCATTTATTCAGATGGGGTATCTATGTATGAAAGGTGTTCGTTGCTATAGTTGGTATCAAAGTAAGTTTTAGTTAACCTTTTGAAACTAGGCTGAGTAAAATTTAGTGATAACCATAATGATAAGACTAAGTATTGAAAAATATCCTAGAATTGTGGTGAAGGATAAAGTAAGTGATTTCTAAGCAATTACATCCTTGTATGGATACTAAAAGTGGATGTGGCTCTAGAAAAGTTTTACCTAGGGGTAATAACTCTAAAAAAGGGTGCATTGACCTTTGACTTGATCATCATGTGGTGCATGAAAATATTCCATTCTATACACCTATTTTGACATTCCTTAGGGATATTTTTTTGGAAATTCAAGAACTATTTTCAAACCATCATGAAGGATTTGAATAGATGATTACTATGAAGGACCTTGGTTAAAAATAAGGTGTCATATATTGAAAATAATGTGTTATGATTTACACATACAATGAAGTATTTTTCATGATTAATCACTTTGACTAACAATATTTGATGGTTATTCTAACTATTTTGGTTTTATAAAGGGATTGAATATAGAACAATGAAGTTGGGGTGGTGACAAGTATACTAAAATATTAAATTATCTTATTTGATCTGAGTTATATAATCCCATTAAATCATGAAAATTATCTTGGAATGTCAATTCCTATCCCTAAATAGTATATGTTGAATTAGTAGTGAAAATCCCTAATAGTAGAATGATCACATATTAAGTCTACGATTCTTCTCAAGTTGAATTTTATGAGAGTTTGATTCCTTTAGACCTTGTTATTCTTACTATGTTTTAATTTGATGTAATCTTAGGTATGTATTGGATTTATCTATATAAATCCCTCATCAATTTTCAAGGAAGTGAAGTCATGTCTATTATTCCAAAACAACCTATGAACATCTATTAGTGTGATGATAAATATGAACTTATGATGTTAATCACATACACTTTATGGGTCTTGATTCTTATTAAAAATGTAATTTTATCTCATATGGTTAGGGAGAAACTTAACATCGATGGTATGCCTATTATGTGGGAGTCTGTTAATGTCTTTCTGGAAGAGTTACACAGTCTCCCACCAAATTGTAATGTTGAGTTTTCAATAGAACTCATACATGGTTCCACACCAATTTTAAATACTCCCTATAATGTGGCCCCAATTTGATTGAAATAATTAATGAAGAAACTCCAAGATAATCTTATCAAGGTATTTAGTCAGCCAACTGTGTCACCTTAGGGTGCACCTATTCTTTTTTGTTAAGAATAAATATGGATCGATGTGACTCTATATTGATTATTGGGAGTTGAACAAGATCAAAAACAAGAACAAGTATCCCCTGCCCCATATTGATGACTTTTTTTATCAACTAAATGGATTTAAACACTTTTCCAAGATTGACCTTCATTCTGGATATCATCAATTAGTGGTTAAGAATAAAGATATACCCAAGGCAACATTCTGCACAAGTTATGGGCACTATGAATATATAGTGATTCCATTTGGTCTTACTAATCCCCCTATTATCTTAATAGATTTAATGAATATAGTTGTTGTATATTACCTTAATTAGTTTTTTGTAGTATTTAAAGATGATATTATTATCTATTAAAAATAAAGGAAGATCATGTATATAATTTGAGGATTATGATGAAGACCCTGAGGAAGAAGAATTTGTATGAAAAATTTACCAAGTGTGAATTTTGTCTACAAAAGGATTCATTTTTAGGTCATATAATCTCAAGTGAGGGTATATCTATTGATCCATTAAATACTAAAGTTAATGAACATTGGCCTAGACTGACCACTATGACTGATATCCAAATTTTTCTTGGTTTGAATAGATATTATCGATGTTTTGTTGATAATTTATCAGGGAAAGATAATCCATTCACCAAGTTACCACATAAGGGTTCCAGGGTCCTCTATATTTTTGAATGTGAGGAAAATTTCAAGGAACTAAAGAAAAAATTATTCAGTGCACCTCTACTTACACTACCCTATAGCGTAGAAGGGTTTATAATCTATAGTGATTAATAAAAGAAGGGATTGGGATGAATCCTCATGTAGACTGATATGGTAATAGCTTATGCCTCAAAACAATTGAAAGTTCATGAGAAAAATTATCCATCACATGATTTGGATTTTGTTGTGGCAATTTTTTCATTAAATATATAGAATAATTATATTTATATAGAAATGTGTGATATATATACTAATAATAAGATTTTAAATTATATACTCATAAAAAAATAGTTGAAAATGTTCTAGAGAATATGGTTAGAGATGATTAAAGATTATGACTGCTCAATACATTACCACCCTGAGAAAGTGAACAAGGTGGATGATGCTTTGAGTTGAAAGGATCATGCTAGATTATCTATGATAGGTATCACAAAATATTTAATATTTATAGTTCTTAAAATGATGGATCGGGAAATATTGATGGATGGGGAGAAATATTATCTTTCTTAACTAAGTGTTCATCCATTATCCAAGTGAATATTAAAGAGGTGCATAAGGATGATGTAAATATTCATAAAAAGGTTATAAATGTTCTAGAGTTTAACAATGATTATGATAGAGTGATAAGGTTTAGGAATCATTTATGTGACTCATCCATACTTAATTTTAAGGAGTTGTTAATAGAAGTTAATAATTATTTATTCTTTATTCAACCTAGAAATATAAATATGTATAGATATTTGAAAGAGTATTTATGGTGGGATGTAAAGAAGAGAGATATTGCAGAGTTTGTATCTCAGTTCTTAGAATTTAATAAATTTAAGGATGAGAGAAAAAATTCTAATGGTATGTTATAACCATTACACATACCATAATGTAAATGTGAAAACATTTCCATGGATTTTGTCACAGAACTCCCCAAAACATCTAAATGAAACAATGTTATATGAGTTATATATTATTTTCTCACTAAGTTGATACACTTAATCACTATTAGATAATATTTTTATCTTGATCATATTTCCTGAAAATACATTAAATAAGTTGTAAGGTTTCATGGATTACTACATTATATTGTATCTAATCAGGATCTGAGGTTTACCTCAAAGTTTTGGAGAAGTATTTTTTAGGCCTTGGATACAGAGCAAAGTTTCATCACTATGTATCATCCTCAAATTGATGATCAGTCCAAGATAATAATTCAAAACCAACTGGGTATTTTGAGATCTTTTTTATGGATTTCAAACGTTGTTGGGATCAACACCTTTCTATATTTGAGTTTTATTACAAAATATATTTCACTAGAGCATTCATATGGCTCCTTATGAAGCCCTCTATGGAAGAAAGTGTAGGACACCAATATAATGGGATGAGGTTAGGTAATGAAAGCTATTGGGTCCTGATCTAGCTAAGTAAATGGTAGAGAAATTCAGATCCATTCAATAGCACATCAAGGAAGATCAGAGTCAATAGAAAAGTTATGCTGATAATCACTTCTGTGATTTGGAGTTTGAAGTTGGTGAGATGGTTTTCCCATGAATTTATCCATGAAATAAGGTTATGAGATTCAAAAATAAATTAATGTTGATAACAAGGTATATTGGACCCTTTGAGATTCTTGATTTAGTAGGGATGGTAGCTTATCGCTTGGTGCTTCCACTGAACCTCTATCAGGTCCATGATGTGTTCTGTGTATCTCTCTTGAGGAAGTACATACTTGATCTTCCACATATACTAAAATTAGAATTCATACTATTGGATATGGATATATATTATGAGGAGGAACTGTGGGATATTTTTTATCACATAGAGAAATTTATATGAAGTAAGACCAGTCACCAGGTCAAGGTTTTATAGAGAAACCACCAACTTAAGGAAGCAACATTGGAACCTAAGGATATGATGAGGTAGAATTGGCCTCATTTTTTTGTATCAGAGTGATGGAATTTTTACAATGAAATTAATTTTACTGGGAGGTATAATGTAACACTCTAATATTTTATGAAATGTTTTTTAAAAATAAATTTAATTTATTCAATAGTTTATGTTACACACAACATCGGGTTTTAACGAACTGCGATATACTATTAAAATTTTTATTATTTAAACATGACAATTATAATTTAGACATAATATTTGGTAGTATTAATATGTTTAACCAATTTTTTAAAATTAATTATGAATATTTCAGACAAAGAAAACAAATTTATAAATAAGTACTGAATTTTTGGTAAAGTCTTTATATACTCCTAAAATACATTTTTCTCAAAAAATGTTTTTTATTTATTTTTGGGAAAAAATCATAAAAGTAATTTTTTCTAATTTTATAAAATTAATTTTAAAAATTAAATTTATTTTTGGAATAAAAATTTCAAAATTATCTTAGGGATATGTTTTTATTTAATAGTGAAAAAACTGATTTTTATTAAAACCTTCTTTTTTGTTTAATGAATTTAAAATTTAAAATTTTTTAAGATGGTTTTAAAAGTAAAATTATTTCAATTATATCATATTTATTTTAATTTATTTCAATGTAATCAATTTTATATCTAATTTTGATACTAAAACTTTTTATACTTATGTAAACTTTTTCATTAGAAAACTGTTTTTTCATCGCTTCTGTGGGTTTAATTTTAAATTAAATTCCACAGCATCTATGAATAGAATTTTGAAAAATTTATTAAATATTTATAATAATTATAATTAATATTATATAATAATTTCAACATAATTGTTTTATAATGAATGGTAACAACATTAAAAATTAATTATCGCAGTTAAGGTTAAAACAGTTTTACTGTAGGGTAAAACTAAAACAATACGGGTTAAAATAACCTAAAACTTGTAAAAATACAATTCTATAGTCATATATAGACCTTATATAATATAATTGTTTATAATTAGTCATTTGGTATCCATTTAAAATTTTAAAAAAGGGGGTATACCTTTTTCTTTTCAAAAATTCCAAGTGTGTCATAACCCATGCTTATAAAAGGATACCACCTCTCCTCTCTTATTAAATCTTTCAAATCATTTTGGTTCAGAAAATAACTAACCAAAATATACATTCCCTTAACACATTTTATAGTTCTTAGTTTTATTATCAAACCCTCCTAAGAAAGCTTTTTTTGTAAACCTAAGGCAGTTATCCGAAGAAGATGTATCGTTCATAAATGATCATTTTTATTTTATTTTGTCTTTATTATTTTTAAAATATATATGAAATATACTGATATAATAACATAAATATATCCCACATAATAATATGTTATTATTTTAATGTAATAACTTATATCCAACTTCTATTCTATCAAACTGGAAACGAAATCTTTGATCATGTGTCTGGTGGACTACAACATCGCGAACTGATGTAATTCATTTTCAATCACTAATTATTATTGCTAGATATGATGATGTATTTAATGTTTTTATATTATATTTATGAAATATTTATACTAATTTAATTTTAATATTGAATCTACCTTTTTTCTTTCCAATCCATTGGAAAATGATAACATCGCTCGTGCATACGTGTGGACTACCGTCACCATGAAGCAATGTGATACATTTTTCATTTTATTTTGATATGAATGGTAATAGAGATATATTAAATGATATATATGATTAATATTATATAATAAATATTATATACTTGTGAACTGAAATTTAACTTTTTTTCCATCCTTCTTGAAAATGGAAACATTGTTCATGCATACATACCGCTTACCATCTCAATGAATGATGTAATTAATTTTTTGTATCTAACTTTAATGGGTTACTGTAAATGCAAGTTTAATAAATATATATGATATTTATATAATTTTTAACATTATTTATATGATGAAACTATTATCAAATTAAAAGGGCCAAAAATAAAAAACTAAAATATTCTGGAAAATGAAGCAATTATTACCTGAAACGAGATTTTAACAAGGAAATATTAATAAATGGATAATAAAAGGTAATAATTAAATCATATATGGTATGATATATATGATTATTGTTATTTAATATATTTATAATAAACCTATATATATTATTCAGGAGTTTTAAACATGTATGAAGAAATTCAATACTTGAGGTAAGGGATTTCTAGTCTCTCTTCAATTTCTAGGTGTCATATGCTATATTCACCACTTATTTATTTTGTGTGATCAATATTTTTACCCTTTGAAATTTTATATAATGAATATACTTATTTAATTATATTTAAATTTTCATTTTATTTTATTATTTAATGTTCATTATGATTTGAAATATTACTAAAGTGGTAAGGGGATTTTCATCTTACTTTTATTTCTATAAGACACATGTCATATTCACCACTTGTTTCCTTTCTTTGGTATATATTCTAACCATGAGTTTATTTTAGGATATTAATTATGAAATTTATATTTATTTTCATATCGATATTATGCAAATTATTTTATAGGGCATAAGATTTAAACATTACCAAAGTGGTAAATGTTTTAGGTTATAATTTCATTATTTATCTGAATTGTTTATGATTGTGCTTCCAATGATAAGATATTATGATATATCTCTCAAAAACTCATTTATTTTCTTATAAAATGTTTTTTTAGATAATACATGTTTCACTTTCATTTTTCTCTCTTTAAGTACTCAAGAGGCCAAAATAATGTTTTTATGAAAAATCAACTTTATCTCTCTCTTTGATTGAAAATTATTGGTTTTCATGTCCATGTTTTCTAGAATTATTTTAACTAAAGATTTTATAATTATAAAAAAATTAAATATATTTTTTACCCATGTTTTAATTTTCATAAAGTGTTTTAAAATTAATCGTCTTTTCATTTTTTGAAAAAGGATCTTTTGACTTTTTACTAAAAATGTGTAATAAATCTTTATTTTAACATGTACAATATGAACGGTATATTCTACTTGTATAACATCTCAATGATTTAAATGTTATATTAAAATTTTAAAAGGTTATTTTCAAATAAAATTTTTTCTTTAATATTTGTGAAATGTCTATATTTTAAAAAAGTGTTTTTAAAATGAAAAGTTTATTTTCCTTAGGAAATGTTCCATGTGATCTTTCAAAATCATTTTTCATCTAATGTGGCTTCCTTTTATATTGCTTAATCCTTATAGGTGATATCATCCAATGATACCATCATTATTATTTCTTGGCGTGTTTTATATTTAGGATGAAAAATATGTTTACAAAACTTGTTCCTTTTATATGACTTATACTATGATAAAATAATTAAATGTCTATAAAACTTGTTTCTTTTCAATGGGTTATGTTATGATGAAATGCTTATAAAACCCATTTATTTTAATGTTTTTTGATATGATGAATTATTTATGATATTTTGGTACACATATGAATGGTTTTTATTACGTAGCAGGTGGGACCTAAATATCTCTCCAATGCATTTGGTAAATATTGATATCTCATGAGATAAACAATATAGGAATGGGGAGTGAACCCAGTTTAGTAAGGGAATTTGTCCAATATGATAGTCTTGGTAGTGAAACTTGACTACTATAATGATTTTGGGAGTTAACCCATTCCACTATGATAGTTTTGTAAATGATACTTTACAACTAAGAAAACAATTTTCTATGCTTATGTATATTCCAAAAATATGTGTATTATGCCAATGTTAGGCTCACATGGATCATATTATTTTATTCCATTATGATTAATGTCTTATGAACTACCAAAGTTTATTCCATGACTAAATTTTTTGATCTATGATATGTAGGGTATGGTTTTCCAATGTTATTATCATGTTCTCATACCCTTATTCTCATTTTATGTAAATAACTTCCTTGTTTATCCTTAATGAGCATCTGAGCTCACCCTTTCTAATATTTACTTTCCCCAAGTTATAAATAAATTTATTGTGTATTATAATTATAATAAGGGTTATAGTTATGAAGGTCTTATTTAAATATGATATGGTTCACTTATGAACCAGTTATGTATGTATCCATGTTTCCAAAGGCACTAGACAAAAATGATTTTGGAACAGATTCATTATGTTATGTAATAAATATGCATATATCCAGATGTTATATCTATATATTAGAAGTTTGGGTCACTATATTGGCCAAACCAAATGTATTTTGAAGTGTTAATAAAAGAGAATAGGAGTTTCCCTTTTATAAGTGAGGGGAGGAGAACTTTTGGAATTTCTTAAAAGATTAAAATATAAAAAGGTTACTCACTAGAAAAATACTTAAAAATTGATGGATATTAGAAGAAAAGTTAATATGTACTATAAATCCCATAAAAAATAAAATTTTGATAGGTTTAAGTGGTTTTTTAAACCGTACCTTTTTGTTTAACCCCATAGTTAACCTATTCTAACATTTACAGTGGAAACAACTATTTCAATCCGAAAGGGTTGATAATGTTACTATAAATGGAAAATATAAATCATAAATGGACCATGGTTGATATTTTCAACCATATTCCTTTACTTGTATAAATATATTAATTTTATGAATTTTAAATCATTTAATAAATTATTATTTATTATATAATATCATTAACATTAATTTTAGAACTATTCATTTAATTTGAATTTAAAGGAACCAAGACAAAGATGGAATTAGAAACTTAATTCACACATCCTTAATAGGTCATATGTGTCTATAAAATTCTTGAAACACTATACCTCACTCAAATTACATTAATTTTAATATTTTTAAAATTATTTATTTTATTTTTCTATTAATTGAAGAAATATTGTGTCGGTGTTGCGTAAATATTTAAAGTAATTATCTAATTAATAAAAATTAAAAATAAATTTTAAACATCAAAATATTTTTATTATTCTTAGTAAAACCATTAATATTCATTCACAACTTTATTTTATCCCTATGTAAACACATATAATATTTTTAAATGTAAGAGAGTGACATTTTTTTCTTTTTCTTTACATAAAATATTATATAGGTAACTTTCATAAAAAAATATCCCAAAAATAATTAAATACCTAGATTAAGGTGATAGTTTTTGACATCCATTCATCTAATAATATTGAAGATGAAAAATGGTGGCCTTTTCACTTTTTTTTAACCTAAGTTATAGCGATTTACCCTTTTTCTGTGGTGACAAATTTTTACTGCTTTTACTATTCATTAGAACCAAAAATTAAATTGAAACTATTAAATAATATTAATATTTATAATTTAAAATGTGTAATCCATTTTACCAAATTTAATCTTTATAAGTGTTGTAAATCCATTTTATATGTATCCCACAAAACATGATTAAAACAGTTTTGAGGAAAAAAATTCCTTTTTAAGTCTAAAAGTTTTTTTATACCAATATCATGTATAATATTGATTCATAGGTAATTAATTATATTATTTAAAATAATTAATACTATATTAATTTAGTATGGAATTAAAAATATCATGTATCTTTTTCAATGAAAAGAAATTACTATTTTTTTAGAAATAGGTATTTTTCACTGTTCACTAAAAATCATTATTTTCATTAAAATCTCAAAATTTCACCCTGTGTTAATTTTGAAATGATTATTTTAAAAATTAATTTCATTTTGTAAAATATAAATTTTAAAATTAAAATAAATTAATTATAATTTTGACGTAAAAAATGAAATAAATCATTTTTGAATAAAAAGTATTTTTGAAGCATAAAATGAATTCACTAAAAAAATTGAGTACTTATTTAATAATAATTTATAAAAAAAATTATTAGTACATTTATATATTTAATTGTGTGTTTATTACTATTCATACAATCAAATTTAATGGCTAGGTTATAACGGTCATGTTTAAATAATAATATTTAAATAATATATTTTGGTTATTTAAAGCTCAGTGTTGTGTGTAATAAATTTATCAATGAAATCAGATTTATTTAAAGAGAAATATATTATAAAATCTTGGGGTGTTTCATGAGGCTTTTCCAAAGTTTCATCAGATATTCTCTTTCCTCTACCTTTTTTATATGCATCTATGTTTTTTATATCACCGGTCAAACTTTTGTAAGAAAGTACTTTGATTTATCAAATTAAGGTTCGTCTGAGAGGTAAATTTTCATTTTCTTAATGTTTAAAATGTTTCTTGGAATCATATTTTATAAAAAAAATTATAAATTTTCTATGTTCATCAGATTGATTTTTTTATAAAACTAAAATATTTCCGACAAACATTACAAGCATTCGAGAGTTAAAAATTCATATATTTCTTAAATCCATTACGTCATCATCTTTAGAGATTCAATATCAGCTATAAACTTTGAAGAAGTAGAATTGTAACTCTCCCCATTCCAAATATATATATCATTAGTGGGTCACCACTTCTTCTTCACCACTTTAATTATATAAGAACTATTGAAAGTTAATTTCCTCCATCATCTAGATTCAATGGTTTATCAAATTTCTTTCAAATTCATACAGTTGATTTTCATGGAATATTTTAATGATTTCACCACCAAATAATTTTTTAAATATATATTGAATGAAATAATTTTGTATTAAAGTTATGACTCTCTTATGAAGTTGACAGTACTATTTCAAATTTTACAATCTCTCTATGTTTTAAAAGAAGAATTTCATTTACATTATCCATCCATAGTAAGAAAATTTTATATAACTTATGAGTTTAATGAGGTAGATGGTTTGAAGAACATATCCTTAAAAATCATCTACAAACCTTATAATCTCAATATCAAGAATATTTCTGAGCTGGTAGAAATACCATTGGAAGAATAATATCTTTTTTTACCCACAATCTTCCGGATGAGGTTGGATATTTTGAAAAATATTGTGAAGAGACATATCTATTCACTTCTTATGAGAAGGCTATGAATTTATCACACCTTGAACTGGAAACAAGTATTTTATCTCTATAAACTCAAAACATTATTATTCTAAGAAATGTGATAAGGACACCTTGAAGGCTTAAGACATATATGTTTTATACTTTCATTATAACATGATGAAGTTCAATATAGTTACGTTCTTGTTGTGATATATCATATTTATTAATACTAGTTCAATGAAGCTTGAGATTATTATATATCCAAGGTTTATCAATAAATTGTTGGTAAAATTTATGAATAGAAAAAACATTAAGAATGAGTTGCTACCAGTTAAAGGTAAAACCTCTTACTTTGGTGATAAGACTATACCAAATATTAATATTGTTTTCTTCTTTGAAAAATATTTTATAAAATTCTGAAAAATCTTTGATAGTTAATGGATTATAATATTTTAGTAAGAAATTTCTTTCAAAAACAAAGGTTGATGAATCATTTGTAAAATATCATAATTTTAGAAGGAAGAAAGAAAAAAACTATGTCCAATAAATCCTTCCCTAAATTCATAAAAAAATAATGAAAGGAATGAATGTGATCCATCATTTGGTTTGGATATATCTTAGGAGAAATCTTTGACAAAGGAATTATATATCAAAATGATGGAAGAGTATAGGAAAAATAAATAAGAAGTGATAGAAAATAAAGCCAAAGTTCGTAGGTATTTCCTTAGTGAAATTGAGTTAAATCATAAAGGATTTGAAAGAAGTCAATAAGTGGTTCCTCCAATTGTTAATTTAAAGAAGGAATGGGGGACAACTCTTTTGTTCATTTATCCTCTATCATTTTCACCTTTGTCTAACCACCAAATAGATGTTGTGTGTGATATTCCTCCAACTAATTCTCTAGAAGAATCTTTAAATTCTCATTCTTAATATATTCCTCTATCTATTAGGAAGGACCAGGGAAAGAAAATTATTATGTATGATTAACCCTATGATTTTCAATATGATGAGAAAGTTTTTTTTAAAATAACTTGATAAGATAAAGGAAGTTTATGTGACATCCCATTATCCCATAGAACCATCTCAAGAACCTAATAAGAGAAAAATATGGAATGAAGATGATTTTTTTCAATAGTTAAATAAATAATTTTATATTTAGGAAACCTCGGGTCATACTTTAACATATTTATCATATCAATCAAAAAAGTAAGTTTCTTTGGGTTCCAAAGAAAAATATTCTTTAGACGATGAGGATAAAGTGTAAAAATCAAAACCATCTAATCATATTGAGACTGATGAAGAATTTGATGTGAAAGAAATTTATCAGTCAAAGTTTATTGAGAAATATGATCTTTCTAAGTGAGATAGATATCTTATTCTATCAAAAGTTTCAAGTGTCACCAAAAATTATACTCCCAATACTAAATCCAAGTGGTTGGATATGAAGATGAATTATTTCAATAAGATTATTAAAAGGGTTGAAGGAACAATATAAATATTTGCTGATATTCAAGCTTAATACAAATATATTTGGGGAAAATTTTACATATTAGAAAGATTGATTCATTTGAAAAAAAATCCTAAAACTATTATAAAGAATTAAAATGAGTTTAACTATTTCAAAGTAAAATTCATTGTTGAGTTTAGAATGAGGAATAGTATAATAAGTTGGATGAACCATACTGAGGGAGTTATATGTTATTTGATAAATAGGTTAGTGAGATTAAGAGGGAAACAAATGTAGTTTCAAAGTCTGTTCATAGCATTAATATTGAAGTTTGAGACTATAATAAATTTATAAATGATCATAAATCTCTTACCGTGTATCAAGATGAGAAAATTTAAAAGAAGAGTTATAAGATAAAAGTGTTGGAGGAGAAAGTAGTGGAGTTTGAGTCAATTATAGAAGAATCGAAGAATCCCCGATATGATTTAAGTAATATCAAAGAAATTATTAAAAAAATGTAAAAGAAGGAATAATTTTTTCTTTAAAACTCTTGAATTTATTATAATAACCTAAACACTTTGGTTGGATGTTATTAAATTTTATTACTTTTTGATGGTTTTTGGATGGATATTATAATTTCTCTTATGCATAACATTTTTTTTTTATCTAGAATTGTTTTCTAACATTTCACTTAATACCTAATATATCTTTCTTATAAGTCATTTTTAAAAACCAAAAATGGGGAAATTTTAGTTAGTAAGAGAACATTAAAAGTTATGAAGATATAAAAGGGATTTTTTAATAATTATTTAAAGTTATATAAGTTCGGAGGTAAGTATTTCAAATTTTTTCTTTAAATTTTTTATCAAGTGTTATGTATTGTTCATTTCAAAAAGAGGGAGACTATTGAGTCACAATACCTCCTTCAACCTTTACTTTTGCAAAAAAAAATCTACACTTTATATGTATACATGTTTCTAACTTTTATATATCCCATGTTCCAAAAATATTGTAGGAATATTTTTAGTTTAACTGGATGGAATATATCAAATATATTAAATGGATATTTATCATGTATATTAGATAGACATATACAATGTACATCAAACAGATGTATACAAAGTTCATTAGATGGAAGGATTAAAAATTCTAGTAAAAAAGTACAATTAGTATATCATTTGGAGTTCTACAAACTATACCGGACAAACATCATCAAAAAAATATATACAAGTCTATGAGCTGAACATACACTAAGACTATTGGAAAAAGATGAATAATATAACCAGAAAAATATTTTCATTTCTACCAAATGGAATATTTGGGAATTGTAATGGTGCTTTACAAAATGATCATTGGATAGAATGTTTCTATGATGAACCTATCAAATTAAAAAGTAGATTATCTTATGTCATTGAAACTACTCCTGAGAAATGTGGACTGTAACTATTAGAGTGTGTCTATAAATATATTGAAACCTTGAATAGAAGAAGCTACTTATGTCTAATGATATATAGTTTCTTATAAAGTGTTTGTAACACGTTGTTACTGAGAGTGGTTATTTTGTATCATTAGAGAGTTTTCTTAAGGCATATCTTGTGAGGTGATCATTATAAATACCTTAAGATATTTTTTTGTAATAATAGTTTTTCTGATTTTGTGGATTGAGGGATCACAAAGATAGAGAGATAGGTTTTTTCCAATCAGCCTGATCGAGGGTTCCCAGGGATAGGGAAACATAGTTTTTCAATCATTTTGATTGAGGGCATCTAAGGCTAGGAAGACAGACCTTATGATGGGTTAAGTCATGGATACCGAAATTTTGGTTCATACACTTTCTGAACACCAGAGGTTAAAGTTTATAAATTTCATAGGAATTTTTTTGTAAGTTAGTTATTATTTTTTAATAAACTTATATCACTTTTATATCCTTGTTATTATATTTTTTATATATTTATGTTGTTCATATTTAGAATAATTTTATATGGTATCTTATAAATTTTTTCTAACTCTGTTTTCAAAGTGTATCAGTACAAAACATTTTCTTAAAGAAGTTGAAAAAAATCGTAAGTTTGGATTTTATAAACAATAATTCATACACACAGAGAAAATGATACTTATCAATATAACACACATTTCCCCTTTAACTAATCAAACAATTCATCCACACAGAGAAGATGATACTTATCATTAACTATTAGCCGATTCAGCTTTTGATAATCTATGCAGAGATAAAGGTAATCATCGTCATTCATGGTAAAGACTACATGAGTTTTCCATAGAGAAACACTAGAATGAACAAATCCCTTATTTAATATGTCATCTCACTATATCTTAATCTCTTTAAACTTAGTATGTGTTATATAATAAAAGGGTATATAAATTGGTTGCATACTAGGAACCATATCAATAGAGAACTCAACCTACCTTTTGGGAGAAAGTCAGGAAAATTCATGTGGGAATACTTTAGGAAAATCCTAAACAACCAAGTTAATTTCAAAAAAAAATATATATCATCAAGCTCAACCACATCATCTGAAAATAAATTCCTAATATCTCGGTAAGAAGGTCATGCATGGCTAGGCCCCATATCTAATAATTTATAAAACAATCGAGAGCTCCCATTGGTAGAAAATAATGAAACACTCTAATGATAACAATAAATATCGTCTCGGTGAACAACTATCCAATCCATACCAATGATAGAATAAAAAAGATCCAAATTAAGAACCATAAAATCCTATATTAACTCATCATGAACTATCAGAATAGAATATGAAGGACAACGAAACCCATTCTCATTTCTCTTTCCAAGAGGCATCTCCAGTTCCATAATATAAGCATAAATTGATATCTAAATCAAAACCCAACACAAGAGACACACAAACCAAAATAATATGGTGACTTAAGGAATATTACATTGAGGTATGGTCATGAAATATTTATAAAATACACCTTAAGTCCTATAAATCCAATCAATTTTCTACCAAATGACCTAAGCCAAGGACTCTTGAAGAAAAACCTACCTCTAATACGAAAGTTTCATAACCCATCTCAGACGAACCATATAAACAAGCTTTGAACTAGACTATAAAAGACCTGAAGATAATTCTTGGCCCCCACGGGCTGGTAACTAGAACCTAGTCATCTAAAAAAACTATAGGGAACTATTTTCCCAACCATAAATAACAAACTTGACACGTGAGTGGAGAAACATAACTAGAAAGAAACTATTACAGAAAAAACCAAAAATAGTAACAACACAACTAAGGTAACAAGACAAAATCAAGGTACATGTCTCAGAAAAAAACAAAAAGGAAACCCAAACCATTGACATCTACTTCATGTTATATTTAGGAAACATCCCATTATCTCACCGCTATCTACCTATACCCAGCTAACATAAAACCTCACTTCCTCACTGTATCACCTTGATCATTCCTGTATCAGACAAAGAAATATCTACACACCCCCAAGGTAGTGTTCAAGGTGTAAGAAAAACAATCCCAATAGGATCCCACCCAATTTTTCCATTTCAAGCCTATATTAAATTATCTCAGTATGCTCAATATTTGAAAAAACATGGCATGATAAAATGTTTTTTCCATTTATATCAAAATCATGGTAAAACATTTCCCCTTTCTCATAGTTATATAACTTATTCCATATAGCATAGGTCAAATAACATTTTAAATAAAACATTTATCAAATCATGAATTATTTATCCCTATCAAAACCAGATCTAAACAGGGAAATATTAATGAAGATCACCCCTATGATAATATAGTTCTATGATATCTAGGTCACTTTTACCTCAATAATAAAGTCAATAATTAGTGTTCACAAATAAGTCCCTAGAACAATATGGTCTAGGGAATAGAATAAAACCCCTGAGTAATCCCCTTTGATGGTGTTATTTAATCAATACCCTATAATAACAAGGCCTGAGGAATATAAGAACACCCCATGAGTGAACCCCCTAATGAAAATAAGGAAAATTACCAATACTATAACCCCATTCTAGGTACCCAAGGCTCCCATGTGTTTTATATATGAAAACATTTTAAAGGGATAATTTTATTTTATATAAAATTTTCTATACAAACCTTTTTTCATCAAAATCATGCTTTGAAAATCAATTTTATGAACCATTTCATAGTTCTTTGAAGTCAAATTTCATTTACCCAAACAATTTAAAAACATATTTTATCAAAAAAACTATCATGCACACAAACCAAAATAATCAAGGATCATTCCAATCATATTTTAGAAAATAATTTAGAAAACTAGAGCATTTTTGTCTCACCAAACATAATATAGATATAGAACCACATACCTTTCACTTGGGTTCACATGAAAATAATAAAAACAACATGGTCCACACACAAAAAGAAAAATTAACACATGAGAATGTTATAGGGGGCCCTAGGAATCGATTATCAAATATTATAATAGAGTTTAAATAAGAAAAATATTTGAGTAAAATATAAGAGATCACATACTCTATAGAATAAAAATTCCACACCCAAAAAAACTAGATCCAACCTCTAAGAACCAAGAACACAACACAGTTAAAAAGAATGAATCAAGGGAACTAGATGACCCAAGGTAGAATAAATGCCAAATCTCTTACCAAAATCTCTCGATTCAAAACCCCGGATCTATAATGAAAAATTAAGGATTAATAAACTAGAAAATAAATTCAAAATTACAATAAAATACCCATTATAAATATGTTTTGTGATTTTATAAACAAGCATAATGGTTTACATAAAAACAAGTTTCCAAATATAACATTTGAATTTCTAAACTAGGTGACACCACTGTTTAGTGGGGGTTAACTATGCTTGTGATGAAATCATAGGAACCTCACCAATAGACCAAAACACCCACATCAACACTCCCTAGAACCAAGAACCTAGTAGTTTTGGTATATCCATGACCTATACCACATTTTTGGTGAGTCTTATTAGTAATGGAACACAAGGATACCACCCATGACCCATACCATGGAACACACCCTACTCTAGGCATGTGACACTTCTTATGGTGAATAGGAGGAACATAGGTACACTATAACCTCCACCGTATTCATGGTGCTACTTGTGTTTCAAAAAAAACCCAAAACCTCTTTTTTAATCCACTGATCTATTCTCAAGGCTTACCAAACCAAAAAAGAAACAACCCAAGTCTCAAAAAATAACACACCTCCTATTAGGATGTTATAATAATGGTTTAGTCAATGAGTCTACTATTATTTATTATCTATATACTATTATTACCATGAGCTTATACCTTTGATTAAAAGCCCTCATGATATGATATTTCTAAATTATATACTTTTTCTATTGATGTGATTTGATACCCTTGTCTAAAACCATTAATTCGGTATTATCAAAATGAAAAGTGAATTCATTTTTACTATTAGGTTCAACATCAAGTTCTTAGATGAATTTTTATATCAATACTACTTCTTTATATGCATTAAATGGAACAATATACTCATACATTGCTTTATAATTGGTGACCACTAGCTGTTAAGAACTCTCTCAGGTCATATATCCTCTAATAAGGGGAAAAAATTATTTTCTATGATTTTATATCATTTTAGTCTATTTGAAAATTATAAAATTTATATCCCATCACAACTAGTTCCTTTTATCCTCTATAAATAATGAACATTTCCTTAATACACTATAGATACGTTAGGATATTTTTTTATAGCCAACCAATGTGTATCTCTTTGGTATTTTTAATATATGCCTATCATGCTCATGAAATATGAAACATCAAGCCTGGTATATAAAATGTCATACATGGTAGATCCCCTATAGTGTCTCTTACTCAATCCCATGTATATCATGTTGTCACAGCGGATGACTCCCACATTATGATGGTATTTTACTATGTATGTGCAATGATACCCCTATATAAGTATAAGGGATTATACTAATTCTATCTATACTCTTGCGTATAAGTCCATATTTTCTTGAAGATTTGTATACCATGTGACATTGGAAATAATCAACTATTTGATTGTTCCATATTGAATCACTTTAATACATTATAAATGTATATATCTCTTGACATAATGCAAGTTGTTTATTATTTACATCTTAGTGGATCATGAGCCCTTGAATATAGACTAACTCATCTAAGTCTTTCATGGAAAATAATTTGTTTAACCATTTCTTAACTAGATCTAAGACTAGTCAGTATCTCATTTTCTATCAACAATATATCATAAACATATAACACTAGAAAAACTACTGAACTTTCACTAAACCTATTGTGGACACAAAGCTCACGTTCATTATTTATGAAACTATATTTCCTTACAGATTCATCAAAATGATTGTTCCATAATCTTGATGAATACATCAATACATAAATGCATATCTATGACTTGAATACCTTATTATAATTTTTTAGTGTCATTAACCATTCTGGTTATTTCAAATAGACATATTCTATAAGGTTTTTATTAAATAAAGTAGTCTTAACATCCATTTTCTAAATCTCATAATTACAGTAAGCTTATATGTAAAGTAGAATTCTAATGTATTCCAACAAGTCAACTAGAAAAAAGTTTTTTCAATATTCTATTACTTGACATTTCTTAAACCATTTATAAACAACCCATACCTTATAAGTACTAACTTTACCATCCATTTCCAGGTTCTTCTTGGAGACCAATTTATACATGATAGGATTTACATCAACTAGGTTATCTACCAAAAACTATACTAGGTTCTAGTATATGGAATCTATTTCATAATTCATGGATTCTTACCACTTTATAACTTATAAGTTTTTTACTTATTTTTTAGGATATGGGTTAATTATTTTTAACTAATAATGTATCACCATTATCAATTAATAAAAAATAATATATTTATGGTTCTATAAATTCTTTAGTGATTCTTTATAGTAATTGTGTCTTTGTAATAAATTTTTCCTCTAGGTCTTGTGAATTTTTTTCATATGCCAACTCTTGTGTATCTTGAGCCTTAAATTCATCAAATTAATTCTTTATCCAACTATATATTTTTTACATGTGATCTATTTCTTGGAACATGGAATGTATTTACACTCTTACCCTTTTTTATGATGCATTATAACATCGCCTTATTTCTTTTAGATATCCTATAAATATACACTTGGTGCCTCGAGATGCAATTTTTTTTATAAAAGTATCCTTAACAAATTCTGTGCATCCATGAACACATAAATTTGAAAACAAATATTTATTCACACACCATAACACATATAGCACTCCACTTATCACTTTAGTTTTCACTTGGTTTGGTGTGTATGTTTATGCATGTAACACATATCCCCATGAGGATAATGAAAGACATTTATGACTCATCATTGATCTCACCATGTCTAATAACATATGTTTCATCCTTTTACTAACACCATTACACTATGTTGTATAAGTAGGAATAAATTTAGATTGTATCCCAAAATCTTTTAGATAGCTGATCAACTATTGGTTAAGATACACACTGCCTCGGTCTAATTAAAGTTTCTTTATCTTCTTACCAATCCAATTTTCTACATCGTTATTTTATTCCTTAAATTTATAAAAAGAATCAAACTTATACCTAATTAAGTAGATATATCTATATATACTAAGTTCATCATTAAAAGTTATAAGGTAATATTAACTGTCTCTATATTCTTTTAGAAAAGTTTCATAAACATCTGTAAAAACTAATTCTAGAATCTCTATGGATCTTTTACATTTTCCACTAAAAAAATATTTAGTAATTTTTCCTTTAAAATAAACATGTAATATATCCAAGGATTTATTTCCAAAAGAATATAAATATATTTCTTGATATATTTTTTTCAAAAAACTTATCATTTTCATGACCGAGTTAATAATATCATAATTAGGTGAGATATGAGTCATGTAAACATAATTCGTTGTCTATTTCCATGATTTGTTTTTTATATTATAGTATGTAAAGTCTATTATATAGAGATTTCATCCCATAAAATATTCTATCTTTATAAAAGTGTCATTATTTTTTAAAAACTTTAAAATATGACCATCCAATTCTAAACTTGATAGAGATATTATATTCTTACTTACACCGGTCATATGATAAAAATTCTTTAAAACTAAAACCAATCTAGTTGGTAATGTGAGATAGTAATCTCTAATAGCCAACATAGATAGTCTTGATCCATTAGAGACTCAAATATCCACCTCACATATACTAATATTATAGAATTTACTTAGCTTATATATTTATATATAAATATTAGAACCAAAATCTACATCTGATGCCCAATTTATATAAATTAAAAGATTAAACTAGATAATGAGAATACCTAAATTTTCCCTTCAATTATTCACTAAGGAATAATTCTTATTATAATGACCTTTATTTCTATAAGAAAAATTCACTGCATCCCCCTCCTTAGCCTATCCTTTTATCTTTATCCTTTTGGAATAGTGGTGGGAAGGTGCCTTAGACTTGGAGTTATTCTTAGACCTTTTCTCCTTGACTTTACTTTTTTCACAAGAACAAAAGGTTTTCTATGATTTATGTCTTTATTCACTTAGTGAATCAGATTAAAGATATCCATAATTAAATTCTTTATATTTTTCATGTATAAATTCACAATAAAACTAGAGAAACTCATAGGGAGTGAGGTGAGTGCAAGGTCTGTGTAGAATTAATTGGGAAGATTGAATCCCAAAATTTACAAATGCTCAATATTGCCAAATATCTTAACTACATTAGGTCCTTCTAGAACTCTATATACATAGATATAAGACAATTCTTTTTGTACATATAGGTCTTCCAAAAGAATTAAGATTTTACTAGTCATGGATGATAATATAAGGAATTAAACTTACAATACATCATCCAAGTGTTTCCAAAAGAGATTTTATGCCTCCTAACTTGAATTCAAAGAGGGATCAATAAGTATTAAAGACTCTAGTATATAAAACTTCTACTCTTTGAATAATATAATGTGCAAGAACATATGTCACTCTTAGAAGTTATCATCAATTATGATGTTATTTTATCTAATATAAATCAAAGGGAAAATTTTATGGTTAAATGGATTTAAATTTTATACAATAAATAGAAGAAAATTTTAGTAATTTATCTTTATTACCAGTTATGATGTTATAATTTACTTTTTTATCTCCTACTATTTTATCAAGTCTCTATATCCATCCCCATTAGATTCATAATGTATTATCACTTGGATATTCTAGTGGAATAGATCCCTATTTTTATTATAATAATCCAGACAAGGTTTTGGGCCAATTATTTGAAGGAATTTAGGTAGGGTTTTATTTTTAACTATATTATCATTTTGTTCCTTGATGTATCAAGTGAACTACCCAATCCTCAAATCCTATATTCAGAATTTATCATTGCTTGCTTCCAAGTTACACCGAGTTTTTCAAGGTCAACTACTCTTGATTCTAACTTGGTTAAGTTAACTCAAGACTTTCATTATAACTCCCTGAAAAATGAAATTATCCTGATAAGGTTCAAACCAATACTTTGATATATGGTTTAATTCTAACTCAATTGATGGAATGAAATATCTAACTTAATATTTTCTTTGAGGTATTTTTTTTAACTTATGAATAAATATTACTTATTTTATTCTTCATATTCTTGTCAATATTATGTGGATTTTACATAATTAATTTACTATATCTAATAAAATAATTTATGCATAATAATTTTATTTAATTTCATCTTAGAATTATTTTAATTTATTTATTTTATGGGATTATGTTTAATAAATTAAATAAACCACGCATCTTATAAATAAATAAATAACCATACACTAAAAAATAAAATAAATATGAGATATGATCATGAGTTTTTATTCAATATTTGGTTAATCAAGTGGAAATAAACCAAACTTTTACCTAGGGGGAATAAGTCCTTGATATGATGCATTGATCGAGTTATATCATTCCTCCATTAGGCTATATGTATCCTTGGTTGGTTTCACCTTATATTGTGTTCTGAACTGTCACCTCCCACTAGGAGGTCCATCCTTTAAAATTTTTTACTAATCACATGTGAGGGGTTACTAAGGTTTAAGGAAACATAAAATAAACCTTTGACATACCGGACAATACATAATAAAGAAGGAAAAGATGATACACAGATCATCATATTTAATTTAATAATTAATTATCACATAAAAATCATGTAATAAATAATTAAATTAAATAAAACCCAACACAAAAAAAGGTCGGTCAATATCATGATCAGTTACAATATTACATAACTACATATTTAAATTTGACAGTAATAATTTCAATTCATTATTATTGAAATAAATTTACCTGAAATAATTAATTAATATACTAATTAATTCTTTATCTTAATAATCTTTCCAAATAGTTTTTGAGTTACGATAAGATATCTATTCTATATTATTTTAAATAATTTCAATTTTAATTTTATCAAGTACATGAAGTGTACGGATGGATGCACATGTAATTTACCCTACCGGTCAGTTAAAATTCATTATTGGATTTTAATATATACACTATTTGTAATCTCTAGGCAAGATAACATGTACCTTTTTGTATCCGATTAAATCCATTTATTGAATTTAATAGTTACATGATGTAATATGTCACTCAAAATGTTGTGTTACTTACATTGTGTATATTCCTTATCATATACTACATACTTACATGATATGTATACCCACACCACATGTTTTGATATAGACAATGTTTTATTCCATTGGTTAAACTGCATAGTCTATGTGGCATGTATGCTCACACAACATGCTATAAATATGAATAGTGTGTATAAAGATCATTGCATGTCTTTTAGTTGAAGAATTGGGTGGATAATAATAATTAGGAATTTATTTCCACACAACACACTAAAAACTACTTGATATACCTGGTATAGAATAACACCTATTATACAATGTGTACAACTAGTTACATGCTATGTAGTTAGGTATTGCTTTAATTATCCATGTATTGACTCACATGGCATGCATACCCTGACATGCCCCTAGCATGAGTTGGAATGTTCTACATGTCATGTACAGCTAGATATAATCCATGTAATTCACATCTAGACATGTCACATGGTTGGTAGTCAATACGTGGCATGAAATGATTTTTAGTTAACTACACGGCATGTCGTGATTTATGCGAGGTCTGAAACATGTGAGGTAACACAGTGTATACATCAACTATAAGATGTATACTCCATGTTAATCCATGAATTGAACTAGCTGTCAATATAATTCTTGTAATGACATCATGTACTAATCCACATGACATTCCATGATTGATGCAACCCACACATTTTATAGTTGACTAAGGCTACATGGTGTGTAATTTAGCATTACACATATTGTATATATTTCACATATCAAAAAATCATGGCACATTTATATGGTATCTTCAGTAATTTTTTATGTGTTATTATCCTACTCTTGTTTATATCAATTCAAAAAAAATATTACTTTGACTTTTGGATTAATAATGAAAAAATGAAAATTAAAACAATAATACAAGCACAAAAAAATTGAAAAAAATAATAATAAATAATTTCAAATTATGATGTGACAACTATAATATCACTTGAAGGTTCTAGGGTGTAGTGTAATTATTAGGATGGTGCCCTATTTTATTTTTCATCAATTTTAATGTATGAATCCAAAGAACTTGATGAATAAAAACCCAGAACCTCCAAGAGAGTATATTTTTAAATTATTTTATAATTGATTTAAAAAAATATTACCAAAATTTAAATAAATATTCTTGATAAATTCTAATGTCATTATTTTCATTTCATAATTATAATAGATAATAGAAATGAATATTTATTTATTTATATATGCATGTGATCTATGAATCTCTAAAAAATGTTCTTAGTATTCCAAGTGTTAGCATGTAGGAAACTAGTGCTTCATGTTGTTATCTATTGATCACAAGAAGAGGATTCTATTATTATTTATTATTATCAATATGTAGGGTGGAAAATTTTTCTATTTTGGGTTTGATAGAATTTCCATATTATCATAATTTTTCAAAACTCGTATCTCTAAAAATGATATAATTTGAAATATGTACTTAGAGTTAATCTTTGATAATTGTGCATTTTCACTTTATCAAATATTATTTATAATTTATTATTAAAGTCTAATAATAATAAATTAAAAACCTGATGTAATTGTTTAATAAGTATAATCTTTATTGTTGACTTTGAATGAGAATCATTGGAAGATTTTTAGGTTGATCTTGAAGTGTTAAGGATAATTTTAAAATGTTTTTAAGTTATTTTAAATTCCATGAATGGATTGAAATATTTTTTAATCTCATTTTAAAAATTCAGTATTTCTTGATAGGAATCTATATTTTCTTTAAGTCGCAAATCTATCTTTAATACATTAGATTTCTCAAATCATGGTACTAAAAAAGTAGAAAAGGAAATGATCTTCCCTATATATGTATAATATTTTTTGGTTCGTATGTACAATGATCTCTGAGTTGAGACTGAATATTTTTAAAAGTAATTTTATATATAATATATGCTTTATAATTTAATAACTGGTAAAGGAAATTTTTTTACCTATATATGTAAGATCCTTTCAAGGTCATGTGTAAGATGTTGTTTTGGAATTGGAGAAAATATTAAAAAAGGATTAGAATATACATAATATATTGGTAGATACATAAGATATATTGAGTGATGTGTAAGATTATTTCAATATTAAGAGAAAATGTAGAAAAGTAAACCATATTACATTCATACATAATTTTTTTGGATTTATACGTAAAATATTTCCGTTGAGATTAGAAAAGTAAAAGGTGTTAAAAAAATGTAACATGTTCATTATAATTTGTAATATGGTTATAATCACAAGATGATATTTAGAAATTTATACTTATTACATAAGTTCTAATAGTTTAAAATAATGTGAAGATCATCGAAGGAGATAGTAATATTAGATTATGATATCCACATATTGTAATACATGATATTATTTCTAAATCTATTAATTCTATTCTAGACGTAAAATTTAAAATATCACAATCCTGTGATTGTGACATGATTCAAGTTTGGTTTGAATGAATATTAAATAATAATATCATGAGGAAATATCACTGGAAATTTTATAATATATATTTAAAATTCTTCAATCAAGTTGGAGGATTTTTCAGGAGTTTTTAATCAAAACATTGGGATACAAAAAAAGATAAAATGTTTCCATTTTCAATATGGAAATTTTATTCACATAATTCTATGAATATAAAAGAATAAAATTAATAAATTAAATATGATATATAAATTATAGGATAAAATTGTGTGAATTTATCAGAACTGTTGTATTGAAGACAGATAAAGAATAGGATATCGATAAGTGTTTCATCCACTTTGATCATATATGTCAAGGTAAACATATGTGTTTTTGATCATCTAAAGAATTTATTTTTTGGATTAAATGTTCCATCATTTACTTTCATTATCTCATGCACACATTTATTATTTTGAAATCTTGAGAAGAAAGGCCAACTTTCTTGTTTCTCTATTGATATTCTTCTAGTAGTTGAAGACTAATCCTAGGGAAGAGTGTAACATTATTAGATAAAAAATACATCCTGAAAATGAACTAAATATATTATTCATTATAATAATTGGAAGAAATTTTTGAATAATAATTTTTCTAGTATAAACAATTCCACCATTTTTATCGCTTTATAAAGATTCAAGTATGTATTCTTCCCTTATCTTTTATTACCATAGATAATCTCACAATATTCAAGGAATATAAATACCCCTCTCTTGTAATCACTTGAAATTATATTGATAATCTATGTTCCAAAAAATTGACCCAAAACTCCACATTAGGATAAAACCTTATAATAATTCTTGTTTACTTTTCATTTCTATATCTCTGTTTCATACGGGTGAGGGAGAGTTTAAATAAGAGTGGATCGAAGCCTTAAAATTTCACTGAGGTTAATTTAAAAATATGAAATTGTAAACATTATACCACTAATTCAACCCCACCCCAACATCCCCTCAAAATGGTACATCAGCGGACCTTACAAATTTAATTGGTGTTATATCTAACCAAGTTCCCTATAATGTTCTATTTCATTAGAGGCTCTAATATATAATGTAAATGTTTTCAATAACTGGGGTGCTCCCATATTTTATGGAAATAACTTTCATAGCCATAAGAATAGGATGTTCCCTTAAATTATATTAAAAGTGTTAAAATTAAGTGATGTTTTTACAGTTGGATTTATATCTCTAGGGAGAGATAATACCATAAATTTTGAATATAAGATAAATATATAAGTGGATGGAAAATAAAAAGATATAATTTTTCATCCATGTCTGATAAAGTGTACGCTGAATTTATGGGACTCAATGATTCCAAGGATATGTGGGATAAGATCGATAATATTTATGAAGGAAATTTCAAAATTAAATAATACAAATAGTATATATGAATAGTTAAGTTTGATTATATAAAAATAATATATAATGAAATAATTGATGACTACTTCACCAAAATAAATGAGATATCTAGTCACATCAGGGGTTTTGGAGATACTTTGGAAGATTCAACAATTTTCAATAAGATAATATGAAATTTTACTAATATGATTGATCCGAATATATCTTCTCTATAGGAAAACTAATTTTTTCTCTTCATCATTTTCATAACACACTCTTTAATATTGATATATTAAAGTCACATGTTTCAAGAAGGAATCCAAATAAGAAATGGAATTCAAATTCATTAATATAATCAATATCAAATAGTATGAAGTTTATTCCTTCCTTGAATTATTATATGATAAGAAAATTTGTGAATAAAAATAAAATGTTAATATACCATATCTCTAAAAACTTGAAAATATAAAGGTTGATTATAAAGGAAAACTCTCAGTTATGTGATTTATGTGTATTGAAATTGGACACTTTTCAACTGATTTTCCAAGAAATAAAAGCGTGGGTATACAGATGAAAAGTGTGGTAAAAGGCACCATAGAAATAAATGGGTAAGTATTTCTAAATAATTTAATAAATATAGTGAGACTAAAGAAATTTTTAGAGAAATAAAATAATAAGCATGTTGATCAAGGAAGGGGAGGACCACTATTATTTAAATAGTCAATATGATGAATACATTGAAGAGACATTTAGTAACTTCATGGATAAAATTAAAAATCATGAAGAGAATTCAAGCAGTGAGGAAGAAGAAGAAGAAAACTATATAGAACACATGATAAAAACTAACCATAAAGTGTTTATTAAAAGAAACACTAAACAAAAGAGGGAAATAAAATCCCTAAATAAATAGGTTGTGAGAATAAAATAATATAAAGATGAATTCTATGACAAACAAATTGAATATTTTGAGGAAATTAAACTTTTTAAATTTAGAGATACTAATTAATAGATAATATTGAAAGATCCTAAAAACAAATATGCTACTAAGAGAAAAAAATTGAACATGAATTAGCCAAGGTGTCTCAAGGATAATAAGACCTTGGAAAAAATGAGATATGGTTATGATAATGTTTTAGAAATAAATTTTGATTCATCATAAAATTCTGAAAGATGTTGTAAAAAACTTATGTAAAAACAACACATATATCACATAATAATGTTGAATATATTTCATATAACATTTAAATTTATAAAATCCAATCTAGGAAGGATTTGGTTGAGAAAAAATATGAAAATATCACTTTTACATCAAAGAAATTTAAAATCATCTTAAAAAATATATTTTCTTAAAAAAATTGATTTTAGAAATGTACTGATACATAAATAATTATATCATAGACATACTCAATAATTTAAATTAATTACTTTCTTTAAATATAACACTCAAACTTCAATTATAGAAAACTTTTCTTTCTAGAGGAACAATAGCACAATACAAATAGCTTTATTCAAGAATATGATTTAAAAATAAATTCATGAATTTTATAAATTTAATTTTATGAAATGAATTTCATTTTTAATTCATCATATAAAAATTATATTGGGGTGAATTTTTGAAATTTTTTTAAAAAAAATATTTTTTTTGGGTTAATGGTGAAAAATACTGATCTTACAAAATATTGTAACTTTTATAACATTAAAATGATATAATAGTAAATTTAAATATTACAGAAAAATATAAGAAAAATATATCTTCATGAACTAAAATAATTCATATAAAATATAATATTGATCTTAGAAATATATACCTAATATTTTGGAAATATCAATAATGTTTTTTATCAAATAAAAACTATTTTTAGTTCATATATTTTAATAAATTATTTACAAGGTTCATTTACATTTTGGTTTTTATTTAAATGAAACTAATTTCAATTTTATTTAATATAATCTAATTAATTATATTATAATTATTTTGATGTATAATCATTTTTATACTTAAAACAAATATTTTTCTAAAAATGGTATTCATTTCCCTTTGTGCACATATATTAAATTTAGTTTCCAAAAAAATAAAAATTGAATCTTATAGCATGGATTTTATATTTCGATTAAAAATAATTAATATTAGATATAAATTTAATCTTAATTATTTGTCATAGTTAATAGTAAAAATAGTAAAAAACTTGTTACCACGGTTAGAGTTAAAACGGGTTTACTGGGGTTTAACAAAGAGATAAGGGTAATAGTGACACTAAAAAATATATAAATATTATTATTTTTAATAGATTTAGACCTTATATTATTTTACATTTGAATTAATTTTTATTTGGTTCCACTTTCATAAGAAAATGACTTTATATTATTTAAATCTATTAAGTAATCCCATGTGTGTCCCTCCCCTCAATGATAAAAGGGAACATATTATCCTCCCTGTTTCACAAAATTAGAGCCCTATATCTTAACCAAGACTTACAAAAAAAACCTTTATATATTTCATCCTTTCATTCTTGAACTTATTTTATTACCTTAATACCATACTAATAAGGATTAATTTGTAAGACAAAGGAGGTCTCTCAAAGAAGAGGTAATCAAATTTATCGACTCTTTAAAAATTTATTTCTTTTTATACTTCATATAAATATGATTTATCAATACTAAAATATTTAATAAATTATAATAAATATATTTAGATATTATTATGATTATGGAAAAACCATTTTACACCTCCTTTCTATCTTAATGAAAATAAAAACATTGTTTGTGTGTTTTTACGGCTTACCATATCCACATAGCAGTGTAATTCATTTTTCGTAACCACTTTACATGGATGGTTATAAAAATGGAATTAATGAATATATATTAAATATATGACATAATTAATATCATATAAATATAATATATCATTTACCTTTTTATCCTTCCACACGTTAAAAACTGATAACATCACTCATGTGTACGTGTGGACTACCACATCCACAAAGAGATGTGATTCATTTTTCATATCTGAATTTACAGGATGATCTTACATATGTATATAATGAATATATATATATATATATATGATATTTATATCATGATTAAAATTATTTTTGAACCATGATCAAGATGCAAGGACTGAAACTACCTAACTGAAACATACATAAAAAACGAAATGTTTAACACTCAGAAACACCAATTTTAATAAAAAATTATGAATAAAAGAGAATTTAAATTTTATAAGTGGATTTTATATGATATTAAATTTATATATATGTAATGATCCAACCTAGTTATACCTCACACATTAACTGATACGGGGCTCCACAAGGCCTAAAGCATGTTCACAATCTCTATGGGCTAGCGACAAGCACCTGGGTATCAAAAAAGGAAAGAATGTGATTGATTTAGCCTTAAACATCACCCAGACATGTCTCATGTACTAAAATATATATAATAATATAAAACCAAAAAATAAGTGAAAAGATTAAATCTTAAATAAACATGTGACATAACATTTCAATATCTCAAAGTGTTAAAATTCAAGATAAAACACAATCCAATAGACTATATTTGTGTGACAATCGGCCACCACCATCCCAAACCACCCAAAGTCGATGTCGGCTGGGAGGGTCCACCGAGATACATGACACCCTCCCCTTTTCCTTAGTCATTAAAAACCAAGTCTAAATATTCCCAAAGGCATGTGTAGGGTGTGAGGAAACACCCAATAGGATACCACCATGAATATATACAAATTCATTGACCATGAAACTATTAGTTCTAGTTTAAAAACAAAACCAGTCTCATAAAGTAGTTCATATAAAAACAAATTTTCATAAAATATCCCATTGATTTTCCTTTTTAAAACATTCCATATCCTAAGACTTATAATATATAAGTAAAAAATATTTGATTAGATAAAGGGAAATAACAAAGAGGTCCATGTATAATAAAACAAATGGGTAAGTAAAGCACAAGAATCCATGTAATTTATACTAATAATGCACAAATTGGTCACAAGACAGAGACTGTGATACCAGGACGTCCAAAGAACTCTATCTAGAATAGTGAATCATAGGTCCCTAAAAATACACATATCCCAAGGTCTTCCCCAAGTGTCAAATTTTAATATTACATGAAAGAGAATCCAAGCCCAACATTTTAAAATTATCTTTGTGAAATTTTATCGAACACCTAAAGTTCATAAAAACATTTTTAAACAAACCCCTTTTTAAAAAATTTACCAAGATTGAATAAAAATTATGGATTTCAATTTATCCCTTAACAACATCAAAATATTCATTTCATATTCCAAAATTGAAGGATTCTATAAGATCATTCAAGTTTTACATGGTAAATAATCTATTGGATAGAGAAACCTACCTCAATAATAGAGGAAAGATCGACACATTCAAACTCGGTGATAGTAAATGGATATATATGGTCCTCATAATCCAGGATCTATAAATAACATCATCAATTCCCCCATAAAATCATATATATCTAAAAATCATAGCCCAATTGGGTTCCAATTGATCAAGGGTAAAAGCGATCGAGGATAGATCTAGAGAAAATAAGATAAATAAAGAGTAAAATATAACATAATTCAAAGGGATCCCTCTAAATATATTAAGGGTCACCAAGGAATCAAGGTAAAATTCATCTAGAGCATCATGGAGGGGATGGATTATACTAATGAGAGATTATGAGAATATTAGAGTTAAAAATGACCAAGGTCATTAGAGTGATTTTCCATTTTAAGAAGTTTAGTTTGGGTTGTATGTTTAATCCCCTCAATTAGATAAACTATGTTCTAACCATTTTATATCTAATTTCCCTTGAAAACAAAGTCACACAGTTTCCTAAGAATAATTGTATGGCTTAGAAATCATACATAAGCCATGTGATATCCTCTAGACCCAAACTAAAACATTAGCATGGTTTTCTTGAAAAATTTCATTGTTAAAAAAACCATGAAAATTTATACAAGAACCAATAGATCAATATCATATTCTTACCACATGGTTACCACTAACTTCTCACATAAACTATACTTTAGGACTATTTCTCCCAAAACTCCATATTTTTTAACCCGGACTCCTGAAATCCTCTAGGGGATCAAAAGAGATAAATCAATATCAAATTAAACATACATGTGATCTAGATGGAATCACATTTCTCCCAACCATGATACTTTTTGTCCTCAAGATGCACAAAAGATTCTGGACTCATGAACAAATAAGGCCACTGTTTCCTCATAAATGTTTCCCTCTCCCGCATATCATGGCACTCTTGTCTGCTCTACCAGAAAACATATACCACAAGGATTATTTTATTATAAAGCATTATATATTGGTGATCTATAATCTAAGATATATGTTCAACCACTGAGTTTTTAGGACCAATCTTAACATCCACCCATTAAATCACATGGGAAGGGTATGGTTGATACTTCTTTAGCTGGAAAACATGGAACATGTCAGGAATTGAAGTCTATAAATATGGAAATTTCAAATGATATTCCACATTTCTAAGTCACTCTACGATATTGAAAATATAAATACATCATATAGAAAACATAACCTTGTTTCCCAAGAGATGGTACCCAAGCTTAGGAGAAACTATAAGAAAAATATAATTAACAACCTCAAACTCTAATAGTCAATGTTGGTGAACAAAATATGATTTTAGGAGTCTATGATCTATTGATAATCACTTTTATATCAATTTCACCTTCTCTATTATCTCCTAATCAAGACTTGGTCCCATGAGTGACCTTTCACTAAGCATCGCTCGACACACAAGGAGATCTATATGGATTCCCATATAACACTTCAAAGGGTTTTATTCTAATCAAATATTGATATATATTATTATAGGAAAATTATATCAAGTGTAGTTGTTTCTCCCATGAATAACCAAATTCAAGTATTCACACCCGAATAATAGATTCTAAAATATGGACGGATAAATCAGTAAAACCATTCACTTAAGGATAATATTCCATGCTTCACTTCAGTTAGGTACCCATAACCTATTTCATTCCCTTCTATAACCAAGGATGTAAATCAAGAGTCTCTATCATAAAAACCATATAAGGCACTCCATGAAGCTTCATGATCTATTGGGAATACAAGTTGTTGAGATCTTATACCTCTTAGACTCCTTAATTGGAAGGAAATGATCTTATTTAGTGATTCGATCAATGAGCATGCTAATAGAATAATTTCCACCATGTGTATGAAGTAGTCTAACCATAAAGTTTATTGATATATCATCCCATTTTTAAATTGGAATGGAAAATGGCAACAAAAAATGGAATGTCTTTGGTGTTATGCCTTAACCTTATTTCAAGTAAAGAATCATGGCATGAAGTATGTAATGGATCACCTCATCCCTGACCAACAATATCTACATCACAAGTTGTGATACATTTTGGTTTCTTTTGGATGCATGGAACAACTTGATCGATGTCCACTAAACATAAATTTATTCCTCAGAGCTATCAAAACAACCAATCTACCTTGAAAAAGAAAAGGGACATCAAGAAATAGAGACCAATCACCCGAGGTATCACTACCATATATGATTTTACTCCTGAATGTCCTGAAATACTATATTCTTTTATTCATTTTTGATAATCCCCCTTTTTAAGGGTTGAAGGGGAACCCTTAAATGGCCCATAAGCATCATGAAAACACATGACCTGAATTTCTTAGAAGAATTCATCCCAAACTATGACTACAGGGATTTTCCCCTCCCTTGTATCTACATCATGATGTCAGCTCTCCACCTTTTCATGGTTGTTCGGATAGCAGTCCTATGAATAGATTCACATAACTAGTACCGATGGTAATTTTCATACCCTCTCATTCTTCCAAACCCATTTAGCTCTGCTCTGGTGAATTCACCTTGCTCTGAATCCTTATCTGGAGACTGATCCTTGTAGACTCTATCTTGGTATACTGCACATCATGTGGCCCGAAGGCTTAAAGGTGGTCTGAAGGCCTTGAGGTGACCCAAAGGCTTGAATATGGTATGAACTCCTTACTGACCCAAATATTTGGGTGGGCCAAAGTCCTAAAGTATTTGAGGACTAAATTGGTGGCCCAAAGGCTGAGATGGATGAATCACTTCAACTACTACAGTACTTGATGAAGGTTCTAGGCGTAGCGGAAGCACGTATGTGGATGTGCCCATTTGGATTTTTTTCATTAGAAATGATCAATATGGGATCAATATGATGATAAACTCCAGTATCCATGGATCGATTCACATAAATAGACAAAGAAGAAGAAAGGTCCCAGAACCACAAAATTGGATCATCACAGGATGATTATAATTAATTTAATTAATTTACAAGAAGTAACTTTTGGGTTTTCATTCTTCATTGATATTTTTGATCACGTTCTGATTTGATTCTTCATTACGTCACAGAATCCAAGTGTATACTTCATCTAGTGGTGATCCATATTTGCACCTCGTATCTATGGATGTCACCAAAGGAGTCTCTGGGTTCTATCATGGAGAAACCTTTTCATCAGTTACCCACCTTAGATCATTTTGATCCGATGGAATAGGATCTCTCTCGATCTTGAGAGAGTTCTTTAAGAAAGAGGTTCTTTTGGCCTTGAAATAATTCTCCATAATTGTTGTGCACAATGATTCTCTTGTTAAAAAAGAGTTGGGGTTGAAGGGATATTTATAATCAGGTTTGAGGTTGTAGAGTTATGACAATAAATAAATGTGTTACGCATTTTATTTATTTCATTGACTCTTATTTAAAACCCCCATGTCGAATAATTAATTCCTTGACATGCACCCATGCTGATTATAATAAATATGATTTAATAAAACAATATTATATCATGAAAATCCTGACTGGAAAACTACACGGCGTGTAATCATTAATACACGACATGTACTTGTTTTCCATAAAACTACATTGTGTGTAATCATTAATACACGGTGTGTAATTGTTTTTAATTTCCTTTACAAAATGAAAACTACACAGTGTGTAATCAATAATACATGGTGTGTACTTGTTTTCCATGAAAAACTACACGACGTGTAATCATTAATACACGACGTGTATATCTTGTTTTTCATTTCCTTCTTCCTCCATCATTAAAATGATTTAGGATTCCTTGAATAATTATTAAAACATGTACGGGAATAATCTTTATTATAATTTAGATAATTGGATACACTTAGTGTGTAACACCCCAAGCTTCCAAGGTATTCTTCTCTTTGAATAATACAATAGCGTGTGTTGTACGCAACTTCGAGTTCTAACACACCACAACCAATCAAACTAGCCATTATGAATATTACTACCCAATTTTTTAAATTTTATGAATTTTATCTTTAAAAATGGACTTCATTTTTGGATTCTGAATATCAAAATTATCTTAGGGTGAATTTTTGGTACTTTTCTGATAACTTTCATATTTTGATGAATAGTGGAAATTACAAAATTTTAATTAAAAACAACTTTTTTATTCGAAATAATTAATAGCGATAAATTATGAATTTTAATGGTTTGGAAGTGTAATTAGATTATATTTTTATCATTTAATAAAATTTAGGTCATTATAAGTAAATTTTAAATTTGACATAAACAAGTGTCAACCTTTTGGTAGTTATTATTTCATAAAAACACGCTTTTTGTTTTGACAACAAGAATTAATTTTAAATTAATTTCTTCCACTTCTGTGTTTAGAGTTTAGAAAAATTGATTCCATATTTGGAATTAGTAGGTCTAAATTGTGTAAATAGTAAACTTTTACTTTTAGAGATTTTGAATAATTACTTCGGTAAATATTTTATTTACCATGGTTGAAGGATAAATCCGGTAAATAAGGGTCAAAAATAATATTATAATAATATTAAATTACCCTAACACGTGTCCTACTTATATTGGATGATACATTTCCGACCATGGGCATCTTTGGGTCAATTTTGGGACCCCATGGAGCCAATTGTAAGTGATAATGACACTTTATATTAATTAAGTTAAAGTAAATACAAAAATAACATAAGCATATATCTTTTAGTAAAACGATTTTTACATATGGTTATACATGTTATCTATTAGACCATAAATATTCATTATAAATACAAAAATATTTCATAAATAATGGTATTTTATTTATAATTTTTAGACATTTAATAATTAAATTTATTTATGACACAATGATGATGCAGTATTTTCCTTATTAATGAAATAATAAATTAAATGATATTATAAATACTAAAATAAATATAATTTAAAAATTTTATGCCATACAAAAACTTTATAGGTGAATATGACATGTTATGGTTGATTAAATGTATTTATTTTTAAGTAATAATGTTATTGGGACTTTAACAAAAATCAATTATTAAATAATTTCAAATTTGACATAAATGAGTTTTTAAAAAAATACAATATTATTGGTTGATATAATATTCCTAAAAGTCTAAGGTTTGGCCAAAGGGCCTAAATAATATTATATGTGACATTAATGAACCTATTTGGGTTCGATTGAAATTATATAGTAAGTTTATTAACTATATAATATAAATATACAAAGAGACATGGTAAGTGTCAAACTATTTAATTAAGAGTTAAATCTAAAAGTTAAGGTTAATATAGTGACCCAAACCTGTCTAAAACCTATTGGTTGAGTGTTTTTATACCCATACCCACCTTATTATTTAAATAAACCACTTTGGTTCCATTTGAAACTGAAAATTATTTTATTATAAAATAATATTTCTAGCTTTTCCTAAGGTTCCCATCACCCCTCTAATAAAAGTGCACTCCCCCTTCTCTCTAATTCACACCTTCAAAGACTTTTGGATCATCCAACCTCTGCCCAATACCCTATAAACTATCCTCCCTTCATCCTAGAGGTCTTCCTTTAGTCAGAAAGCCAACTTAAGTAGCCCTTTGATCAAATCAAAAGGAAGAACCTGAAGAAGAGGTAATAATTTCACCACCCTCTTTCAAGTTCTTTTCTTCTTCCACTTCTTATTTCTTAGTTATTTCCATTATAAAATAATAACTCTAGTATATTATATATACTGGGATGTTATTATAATTATGGTACATCCATATTAATTATTTTATCCATCCTTTTAATGACATCTCACCATACGTGTGTACATACAGATTACCATCTCCACGTCGTGGTGTAATTTTTATTCAATACATTATTATTTGGATGGGTATAATAATGATGTGTAATTAATATAAATAATAAATATAACATGATAATTATTCTATATATATGATATACCATCCAATTATATATTATTTTAATATCAAAAGAATGATATTGTCGCTCGTGCGTACGTACGGATTTCCGTCTCCACATAGCGATGAGATTCATTCCCCATCGTATCTATTCAAGACTAATTTTAATTTGATGATTAAAAATAATGTTTAAAGACTTGATATCATTCTGGATATGAATAAGATACATTCCATCCATAACAAATATGACTCATATAATAAATAATATAAAGGGAAACAAATCCATTAACACCCGAAACGACGATAATACTAAGATATTATTAACAAAGAAATGTTAAAAGATCATATATGATATCATTTTAATGTATATGATTATTGTATAATTTAATAAAAATTATTTAACCATCATACAAGAGGTTAACCTACCTTATACCAAGTAAAATTTCAAGGTAAGGGTTTATTTCACAATCTCTTCATTATCTGAGATTTTTTATACGTAATTATCTACTGGGACCTCTTTATCATCCACATCCATGTTTCTTAAAAATGTATTTCAAAAAATTATTACTATTTTATAGACTATGGGTTAAAGTAATTTATACCCTTTTTGACTTTTATATGATTTTTATAAAGGAATCTTTCCGTCATTTTCCAAACACGGTCCTTTTTAACCTTTTCGACAAAATTAAGGTAAGAATGTCTTTTTTTAACATATACAATGGGTGCAGCTATTTTCTGCCATTATAAAATCATCTAAGCTTCCCTTAAAATCTTATGATAATATTTTCAAAGTGTATATTTTCTTTTATAATTATGTGACTTTTAAATGATTTCAAAAAAGAGATATTTCTCCCAAATAGTTTGTATTTCATCTATGTCAACATCCTTTGATGGATTTTAAGCTTATTTGAAGTTGATTTATTATGATAAAAAACATCCATATTGTATTTAAGTTTTTTTGATATGTTTGAATGTGGATGTGTTATTTTTATACCATTCATGTTTTATGGAGAAAGTATTGACATTTAGTATGCCAGTTTTAATACGAATGTTTATGTTATGTTTAAATCTCTTCATATGAGGAATTCATTGGACTTAGTAAGTGATGGGTGGAGCCCACTATAGCTCCTCGATGAATCGGTAGGTCTCATGAGACAAACTAGTGTCTTAGAATAAGGCCTTGACAAAATCTTATTTGTATTCTTGGCACAAGGCCTTGACTATGTGGTTATGATAGTCTGTCACTATGCATTCCATCATTATGAAAGTGGTTATTAATATTTCATGTGATTATTCGACTAGTATAATATCCATGTGAATAATTAAATGGAATTATTTCATTTTATTTTTTCCATATTATGTTTAAGTTCAAGTTTAAAAATTCTTTTGTTTTAGTTATACATTGCCTTAAATGTTTATGCTTGTTTAAGAAAGTTTTCACTATATTGTTATCCTTACTGAGCATCTGAGCTCACCCCTTTCTATGTTTTATTTTTCCCAGGATGTGAAGAATTATTTGATGAATGACCTATAGGGATATTCTTATGGGATATGAGTGTGGAATATGAAGACTATGTTGTTGTAGTTTTTCACTTTATGATGTAATGTAAAACTTATGAATGTATCTAGAGTTTCCAAGGATACTAAACTAATCGGTCTTTTGAGACTTGATCTTTTGTGATCATGCCAATATTATGTAATAATGTACCTAATCTGGGTAACTGGGGTCAGGGCGTTACATTTGGTATCAGAGGAATTTTAGTACAAACCTTGGAAGCTAGATTTAGATAAACTCTGATTTGAGCACATAGACCTAAGATGGACTTTGAGGATTAGTATAGAAGAACTTCCTAGAATTTTGGTATTATAGAGATTTTGTGAGTTTTCTGAGAAATAAATCCATGTATAGATACAAGCAGGTAGATGTGGCTATGGAATAGATATACCATGGGGTAAAACCCGAAAACACCACTTTGAGCTAGACTCGAACAGGAACTAGTGCACGGCAACGGGTCTTGCTGCACTCTTGGTTACGACACTTCTGGGGTATATGATTTGGATAATTCTCATTTTCATTACAAACTATTATTAAGGGTTTATGAGTATATACTTCCTTAAAGAAAACATTTTTATGATTATGGATTATATCCATAAACTGTTCAATTTATGTTAAGTGTTTTACAAGTTTGTATTTATGTATTACGATCCATAAACTAATATAGTGTATGCCATTGTTTAGAAATGGAGCCTAGTGGAAGTAATGGAAACCATATCAATGGAAGAACTCCATGTAGGGATTTCCCTCCTGCTCAAGATAATTATAGTGGAGCTAGTGATACAACTGGTTCTAATCAGTTTATCACCATACTGGATAAACTCACTCTGGTTATGAATAATAACCTTACCCGTATAGAGCACCCTCATCCGCATCCTGGAGGATCAATGTTAGATCAATTCATGAGAAAACAACAACCAACATTCAATGGGAGTACAAATTCATTGGTATATGAGAAATGGATATGTTCTTTGGAGAAAATATTCCACACCTTGGGGAGTAGCGAAAGGGAAAAGGTTGTCATGACAGTTTACCACCTCACTGGAGATGCTGATCAATGGTGGTCATTGATTCATAACACAAATGAAGATGATGAAGTATCAAATATGGAATGGAGGGAGTTTAAAGATATTTTCTTAGGAAAATACTTTCCTCGTGACCATCGAGCAGATATAGAGAGATAATTTCTGAGTCTGAGGTAAAAGGAGGATGAGAATGTCACAAAGTATGAGGCTAACTTTACAAGGTTAGTGAGACATACTGCAGATTATATATGTAACCCAAGAAGTAAGATTGATCATTTTTTTGATGGGTTAAAATTGTTTCTTCATTGATCATTAGTCTCACAATCATTCTCGTCGTACGAAGATATTGTCTCATGTGCTATAAAGACAAAAAAAGAATTCTCAAAGTCTATTGACTTTAAAGAAAAGTAAGAGAAGAAGAGATCTGTTGAACACTCTGGAAATGGAAATAAGGGGAATATGGGAAAAGTTTAATATACATACTATAGTAAATGTGGGATTAAAACCCTCGGTACTTTCTTGAATGGAATGGGAGTCTGTTACAAGTGTGGTGAAGAAGGCCACCAAGCTCGTGATTGCAAGGGGAAGAAAGAAGCTACCAATGTTCAATGCTACAATTGTAGGGAGATGGGAAATTATGAGAATGAATTTCCTATGCGTTAGGGTAACTTACCTCAGAAAAGGTCAAGGGATCAAGGCCAAGCTTATGTTATCACTACTGCTGAGGTTGAAGCTCTGAAAGATGTGGTGGCAGGTAATTTAATGGTTTCCTCAAGTTTAGCCAATGCTTTATTTGATTCTAGATCATCGCATTGTTTCATATCTTCCCAGTTTGATAAGAAAATTAGATATTTATAATTTTATTTAACAAGGGAGTTTTCAGTAAAAACTCCTAAAGGAAGTATCATTTCAACAATGTTTTGTGAATCAGTCCCAGTTAGAGCATATAAATGTTCTTTATCTGCTGATCTCATTGTCATACCCATGATTTAATTTGATATAATCCTTGGTATGGATTGTCTTTCAGACCACGATGTGAAGATTTATTGTAAGAAGAAATAGGTTACAATTTTTGATGATGATGATAAAGAACACCTTATATTTAGAGCAGAATCATCATCACCTAATTCTTATCCAGATCCACCCACAATAGCTCAACTAAATTCAATTATTAGGGAGGAAGATAATGAAATAACTGGGGGTGAGGAAAGTAATGTTCAAATAGAGGATGTACATATTGTGAGAGAATATGTTGATGTGTTTCCAGAATATTTACCTGGACATCCTCTAGAATGAGAAATTAAGTTTTCCATTGACCTAATTCCTAGTTCGAGGCCCATATCGAAGACCCCTTATAGAATGGACACTATGGAATTAGTGGAACTAAAGAAAAAACAGTAGGAATTGAGTAATAAGGGATTTATTTTCCCTAGTGTTTCTCCATGGGGGTCCCCTATCCTTTTTGTTAAAAATAAATAAGGATCTATGAGGTTATGTATCGACTACAGGGAGATCAATGCTATAAAAATAATGAAAAAGTATCACCTACCTCACATTGATGATTTATTTCACCAACTGCAGGGAGATCAATACTTTTCAATGATTGACCTTCGATATGGATACCATTAGTTGTGTGTGAAGAAGGAATACATTCTGAAGACAGCATTTCGAACCAGTTATGGGCATTATGAGTTTACAGTAATGTCTTTTGGATTGACTAATGCACCCTCTATCTTCATGGATCTAATGAACAGAGTTTTCAAGGAATATATCAATAATTTTGTAGTGGTATTTATTGATGATATCTTGGTATACTCCAAAATATATGAAGATCATGAAAATCACTTGTGCATTATCCTGAAGACTCTAAGAAGACATGAATTATAAGGGAAGTTTAGCAAGTTTGAATTCTGGCTTTAGGAGATTTCTTTTCATGGCAATATTGTCTCTAAGGATGGAATATCTGTTGATCCTTCTAAGACAAGAGCAATCCAATAATGGCCAACACCAACGAGTATAACCGAGGTACACAGTTTTATTGGTTTAATAGGTTATTATCGACATTTTGTCCAGAATTTTTCCTGACTGACTAACCCATTAACAAAGCTCACACGTAAAGGGGTAAAATTTGTTTGGACAAAATATTGTAAAGAATGTTTCAAAGAACTAAATAGAATATTATAAAATTCTCCTATATTGACTCTACCATCAGAGAATGATGGGTTTGTTATTTATAATGATGCTTCAAAGAAAGTAATTGGTTATGTTCTTATACAAAATGATAGGGTTATTGCCAATGAATCACGATAGCTGAAAATTCATGAGAAAAACTATCCTACTCATTATCTTGAGTTATCAGTTGTATTCTTTACTTTTAAGATTTGGAGAAACTATCTCTATGGTGAAAAATGTGAGATTTATACTGATCCCAAGAGTTTGAAGTATATTTTCTCACAGAAAGAACTCAACATGAGGCAAAGGAGATGGCTTGAACTACTCAAGGATTATGATTGCACGATACACTGCCACTCGGGGAAGGAAAATAAGGTGGAAGATGCTTTGAATAGAAAGGATCATGCAGTTTTGAACAAGATGAGAGTTGAAAAGGATCCTATATATATGGATCTAGTAAATATGGATATGGGAATCACTAGGGAAGGTGAAACATCAATAATTTTTAAAATGTTTGCCAAACCATCTTTACTAGAAAGGTTAAAGAGTTCTCAGACTGGTGATGAAGAGTTTCAAAAGGAGATTAAAGCTGTGAATGATGGTAGAATGAGTGACTATGTGTGAAGATGGAATTTTGAAATTTGGGAAGAGACTTTTTGTTCCCAATATACCTGATCTAAAAAGATAATTGTTTGATGATGATCATAGTTCCAATTTCTCTATACACCCTGGGAGCACCAAAATGTATAGAGATTTGAAGGAACATTTTTTGTGGGACAACATGAAGAGGGAGATTGCTGATTTTGTGTCAAGATATATGGTTTGTCAATAAGTGAAAGCTAGAAGGCAACAGGCTAGAGGATTCATGTAACCTCTTCCCATACTGGAGTGGAAATGGGATAATATTACGATGGTCATTGTCATGGGACTACCAAAAACTCCTAGAAGGAACGATGCAATATGGGTCATTGTTGATTGTCTTACCAAATCAGCACATTTTCTTTCTATAAGGGAAGATTTACCACTTGAACATCTAGAAATACTATATATTAATGAAGTTGTGAGACATTATGGAGTATCTCTATCGATTGTTTCTGATTGTGATCCACGTTTTACATCAAGATTCTGGAAAAGTTTTCAGAAAGCCCTGGATACTAATCTTTGTTTGAGCACTTCCTTCCACCCTTAAACAGATGGACAATCATAAAAAACGATTCAAACCTTAGAATACATGTTGATATCTTTCTCAATTGACTTTTAGGGTATTTGGGATCAATATTTACCTCTGGTGGAATTTTCCTATAACAATAGCTTCCATTCAAGTATATGGTATATCCATATTCATTATTATATCCATCCTTTGAATGACATGTCACTATATGTGCATACGTATGGATTACCGTCTCCACGTCGTGGTGTAATTGTTATTCAATACATTATTATTTGGATGGGTATAATAATGATGTTTAATTCATGTAAATAATCAATATAACATGATTATGATTCTGTATGTATGATATACCATCCAATTATATATTATTTTTTTATCAAAAGAATGATATTGTCGCTCGTGTGTACGTACAGATTACCGTCTCCACATAGCGATGAGATTCATTCCCCATCGTATCCATTCAAGACTAATTTTCATTTGATGATTAAAAATAATGTTTAAAGACTAGATATAATTCTAGATATGAATAAGATACATCCCATCCATAACAAATATAACTCACATAATAGATAATATAAAGGAAAACGAATCCGTTAACACCTGAAACGACGATAATACTATGATATTATTAACAAAGCAATGTTAAAAGATCATATATGATATCATATTAATGTATATGATTCTTGTATAATTTAATAACAATTATTTCACCATTATATAGGAGTTTAACCTACCCTCTACCAAGGAAAAGTGCAAGGTAAGGGTTTATTTCACAATCACTTCATTATCTGGGATTGTTTATACGTAATTATCTACTTGGACCTCTTTATCATCCACATCCATGTTTCGAAAAAATTTAATTCAAAACATTCTTAATATTTTATATACTATGGGTTAAAGTCATTTATACCCTTTTTTTACTTTTATATGATGTTTATAAAGGAATATTTCCGTCGTTTTCTAAATAAGGTCCTTTTTAACCTTTTAAACAAAATTAAGGTAAGAATATCTTTTTTTTAACTTATACGGAGGGTGTGGCTATTTTCTGCCGTTATAAAATCGTCAAAGCTTCCATTAAAATATTATAAGAATATTTTCAAAGTAAATGTTTTCTTTTATAATTATGTGACTTTTAAATGATTTCAAAAAAGATATATTTCTCTCAAACAGTTTTTATTTCATCTATGTCAACATCCTTGGATGGATTTTAAGCTTATTTGAAGTTGATTCATTATGATACAAAACTTACATATTGTATTGAAGGTTTTGTGATATGTTTTACTGTAGAAGTGTTATTTTTATACCATTCATGGTTTATGGAGAAATTATTGACATTTTTTATGCTAGTTTTAATACGAATGTTTATGTTATGTTTAAACCTGTTCATATGAGGAATAAATTGGACTTAGTAAGTGATGGGTGGAGCCCGCTATAGCTCTTAGATGCATCGGTAGGTCTTATGAGACAAACTAGTGTCTTGTCACAAGGCCTTGACAAAATCTTATTTGTACTCTTGGCACAATGCCTTGACTATGTGGTTATGATATTCTTGCATTATGCATTCCATCATTATGAAAGTGGTTATTGATATTTCATGTGATTATTCGATTAATAGAATATCCATGTGAATAAGTAAATGGAATTATTTAATTTTATTTTTTCCATATTATGTTGACGTTCAAGTTTAAAAAGTCTTTGGTTTTATTTATACATCACCTTAAATATTTATTCTTATTTACGAAATTTTCTGCTATATTGTTATCCTTACTGAGAATCTAAGCTCACCCCTTTCTATGTTTTATTTTTCCCAGTATGTGAAGAAGTATTTTATGACTGACCTCTAGGGATTGTCTGAGGGGATATGAGTGTGGAATATTGAGACTATGTTGTTATAGTTTTTCACTATATGATGTAATGTAAGACTTATGAATGTATCTAGTGTTTCCAAGGCTACCAAACTAATCAGTCTTTCGAGACTTGATCTTTTTTGATCATGCTAATATTATGTAATAATGCACCGACTCTAGGTAACTGAGGTTAGGGTGTTACATTGTGTGTGACCCTCTAGGCCTATTTCTCATTGGCATTAGGCGGGCATGCCTAAAGTCCAAGATTATTATCTAGAAATGGGTCAAGGCACCCAAGATAAATAATTTGATGCCGCATTGACGTGTCACCTCATATGAATGCTTAATGTGTAATTTAATCCATTTGTCTCAATATCTCATCAAGAAGGTTTCATGGCAGTGTCATAAACCTATATGCTTGATCTATCATTCTTTGACTTTTAGAAATAAACTCATCATCACACCATGGCCATGAAATTTTTGTGACAGTTCTATTTCCATCAAAGGTCCCGAGATATCTACTTCCATAAATATGAAAGGGAAAATACCTTCCTTGAATTATCCATTAACAACATGTCATTCGTGACGCACCCAACGTACCCTACTTCCTGCAAACTCTCTTCGTGAAGGTTTTCGTCAGCAAATCTAAGTGTGCTAGTGTGACATGAGTTAATGATAATCTTCTAGTCTAAGGACCATTACACACGCTCATAGATATCAATGTCTGATGACAGCAAGACATGTGGAATTTCTACTGGCGGTTTTGTTCTCATAATCTCTCATCTTGGAGATTACCAAGTATGAACTCCATGTGAGAGAGTCTCGTCTTCTTACGAGTACTCGCACATGACGGTCTGTATACTATGTGTCCTATCAGAGTATGTCATCCAACTGTATAAATTTATTTAAGTATATTGTTATATCATTTTAAAGTTACCATTATAGCAGGGATCTTCCATGACCTTATTAATGCAACAAATATTCCAGGACATTATTATATTATAGTCATACAAAACCTTGAACAATATATAATAAGAGTACATTCATGTATATAAAGTACAAAACAGTTGGTTCTCAGGACACCAACCCTTACACTTTCTATAGTGACTACAACAATATCTGCTATTGTAACATAGAAATATGCCTCTCCCTGGATTTGACCCTAGGTCTCATGGATGCACTTGAACAGTCCCCGCCAATGGGGCTAAGGCTCATGTGCCATATAAGATTTTACTAAAATACTTATAATTGATGTATGTAGCTTTCCCAAACCAAATTTGATCATAAATCATGAATTATATTTCACACAAGATAAGAATACGTTTTTATCATCCTCTTACACTTACTATATCATCTCAACAAAAAGACTCATTGAATAACACTCCTCTACTGATTCCTTCAAGTCATGATTTAGTAGCTTCTTACTCAATGCATCAGTGACTACATTCTCTTTCCCAAGTGTATATAAATTTCTAAATAAAATTTTTTAAAGGAATTTAACCTAGGGACTCTTTCATAAGTTTAATTCTCTATAGGTGAAAATATACATCTGAATCATATGATCTAAATATATAGTAAACCTATCACTCAAGAGATAGTTTTTCCAAGTCTTGGGAGTATATATCATAACTTCCCACTCAAGTTCATGAGTGGGATAGTTCTTCTACTGAGGAATCACAGTAAACATCAGATCACAAACCCATCTCAGAAAAAATTAGAACCGGACCAAATTCAATATCACTTTTAGTTCCTCACATGATCTTTGACACTTATTCCATTTGAACTTAACACCCATGTGGGTCAAATATGTCATAGAAGATGCAATCATGGAGAAGTACTGAACAAAACTTCTAAAACATCCTTCCAAACCCAAGAATATATAGATATTAAATTCATTTATATACGTGTTGAAATACATAATTATTTATATATACTTAGAATCTAATGAGATACCCCACTTAGATATCATATTCCCCAAAAACTTCACTTCTTAGATCAAAAACTCAAATTCAAAAAAAACTCTCATACAGATGATGTACTTTCAATATTATAAGGATATTATCTAGATGATCCCTATATTCCTACTCTAACTTAGAGTGCACCAAATATTTTCCATAAATAAAACTAAAAATGATCCTAATAACTAATGAAATATTCAGTTCATCAATGTCATAAATACCGTAGGTGAATTAGTAAGACCGAATTACATGACTAAGAAACTTAAATGTCTATATTAGCTCCTAAATGTTATCTTAGGTATATCTTCTTATTGGAATCTCAGCTGATCATACCCAAATAAAAGTTTGATATTAGAAAACCATCAAGATTCTATAAGTTAATCAAATAGATAATCAACCTTAGAAAGTGGGTATTTATTCTTAATATTCACATGATTAATCTTTTGATAATCAACACAAAGTTTGAGGATTTCATCTACCTTCTTTATGAAGAGATCTATTAAATAAGGAGGAAGAATTTTAGGATAAATAAATACATTAGCCTAAATATTCTCAATATAATCTTTAATCTCCTTCAACTCAGTGGGTTCCATACAATAAGATTGTATAGAAATGGTTTTTGTTCAAGGAAGATTGTCAATAGTGAAATCGACCTCCCAGTAGAGTAGTAACCCATAAAAATCATCAGGAAAGACCTTAGGGTACTGATCACCAATTCAGGAAATAGAATGCTCAAACACTAGTTAATGGTATTTAGAATCATATCTAAAAAATGGCATGAGATCATTCCTACATAAGGAACAATAGGCCTTGCTCTCCCTGATCTTTGATCCCACTCACTCAGAAATACACGAGGGGCTTCATTAGAAGAGAGAAACTGAACTCAAAAATGATAAAAAAGATATGGACCTTAAAACTGATCGTACAATCCATGCCAATAATAAGGTCAAATATATCAATATTAAGAATCATGAAAACTCAAATGACTTCAAAGTCCACAATCATCACCTGACACTATGGGAATTTTAAACCATGACCCTTCCTCTTTCAAAAATTAACATACAGATCCATAATTAATGGAATAAGATCCAAATGAAAACCCAATTTTTCAATCAACTTAGATTATATGAAGGAATGATATGCACTAGTATCAAACAATTTTATAAATATCGAATATGAAATAAACATTTACCTATCATGGTAATTGGACCTGCTTTAGATTCTTCTAGTGCACAATCCACTGTGTAAAAATGAACATCCTTAGCTCCTCCTTACACTTTATTTTCATCCTGAGTATCCAATTTATAATAAGAGTGAGACACACTTCCTTTCACTACATTATAATGGAACTGAGTCTTTTGTAACAATGTATATAGCCCTAATATCTTGAGGTAACTTTCCATAAAAACGTTAGAGATAACCCGAACATCCATAGATGTGGAATATTTTTGGATTAATCCTATGGTTATGCTTGGTGTGTCCATATCTCTAACACTGGATTCAAACAACACAGTTCCTTCCTTACTTCCTCTTCACACCACTACCACTACCCTAACATGGCTCACCTCACTTCCTCTTCTATCCTAAAGAAACATCCTAGATTCCCCTTATGGTCACTAAAACTCCACTAAGTATGGTATTCTCAACTATTTATACCTATACTATAGATTATTTTCCAATCCCCTAAAAAAGGTTATTAAGAACAAGATAATGAGAATTATCCAAATGTTGGCCCTGAAACCAATCTCAAACCTCAGAGATTTAAGGTAGTCAATAGAAACAAGCTTGGGTGATATGTACACTAAATCATAGAAATGAGTAATATACTATATAAATTAGAATTACATTTTCTACAAGGTCATAAATTCAGGAATGTTCACCACTCAAAAATTTTTAGAATAAATCTGTTTATTGAGGATCTTCTTGAAAGTGTCCTAAGTAAGATCCTCAGGAAACATAGCTTGCACAAAGGAGTCACACCATTTTCTATCAGGTCCTTCAAGTGTATACTTGAAAACCCAAACCTTTTAGTCCTATAGAGTCTTTAATAAGTTGAAATTTATTTAAATACATTCAAGATACTACTCAGGTTATTGGGTTCCTTTGTCACCATGAAATATAGGTGGATTCTTCTTGCTAATCTCTGAACCATAGTCCACCACCCATTCCTAGTTTCTAACACCCACCTGACCTAGATTCTAGATTTTATAGATAACTATTTCCACCAACAAAGGGTTTATTGGAGGATTCTCCTAAAAAAATCTCATAGCTTCCTCTCCAAGATTCAGAATGGATCTTCTAGGAGGCATTATCTATTAAACACAAAAGATAAAACCTAGTCAGCAAAGGAATATAACTCTGAATCAAAAGATAAACCCCAATAATATATATTAAATTCTTTAAACAACAAACATATAAGGAGATAATAGATTCATCTAATGAGGATGGATATATTAGAAACCAAAAAAATACAAGATAAGGTTCATCTAAATAAACCAAAAATCGAGTTCATTTAAAAAAACCCAATAATCAAGCTCAAGATTGATGAATAATCCTTAATAACTCATGGTAACTCAAGATTAGATATGTAAGTGAATTGTTTAGGAACCCTTACCTACTTATTACCCGAGACAGCCCACCAAAAGGCCCTAAGAAAATTCCCAATCACCATGGGTTGGATATAAGCACCTAGGTATTAAAAAAGTAAATAATTGAAAATATTTAACCCTGAACATCACCAAGACATGTATCATGTACTAAAGGAAATATATAAGAACATAAAACCAAAAAATAGAACAAAGTGTAAGTATGAAATAAACATGAAACATAAAATTTCAAGATCTCAAAGGTCCAAAATACAAAACAAACCATGATCCAAGAGTCTATCTCTATATTACAATCAATCACCACCATCCCAAACCACCTAAAGATGACATTGTCTAGGAGGATCCTCCAAGATACATGACTCCATTACCTTTACATGAGTCTTGAAAAACAAAGAATTCATATGACCAAAGGTATATATAGGGTGTGAGGAAAGGACCCAATAGTATACCACCATGAATATATAAAAACTATTTCACTATAAAACCATTAGATTTAGTTTGAAAACAAAACTAGTCTCATAAATAAATTCAAGTGAAAACAATTTCCATAAAACATCCCTTTGATTTTCCTTTTTAAACCAATCCATATCCCAAGCCTTAAGAACATGGAATTAAAACATGATTAATTAAATGGAGGGAAATAACCAAGAAATCCATGCATAACAAAACAAATGGTAAAGTAATGCACAAGCATCCATTTAATGTCTACTAAAAATTTGCAAATGGTATGCAAGATAGAGACTATAATACCAGGATATCTAAGGAACTCTATCCAGCATAGTGAATCCTAGGTATCTATAAAGACATGTATCCCAATGTCATACCCAATTTCCAGTGCCTACCATTAAATTCAAGAGAATACTAACCCCACATTTTCATATTATATATTTGGAATTTTATCAAACACTTAAAGTTCATAAAAAATTTTAATGAAAACACTTTTAAGACATTTACCACTTCCTCAAAAGATCAAGTAAAAATCATGGTTCCCAATTTATCCCTTAATATGGTGTGAACATAATCTTCTTATCATTTTTTGAATGAGATAATTTTTACCAAAGGTGTAAATGGAATATTTGTTTTAATGTATACCAAAAGAATAGTTTTTCCCACTATCATGACTACTATTTTTTTGAATCTTCCGTTACAGGTTTCTATGATTATTTTCAAAGAAATATATTTTCTTAGTATTCTATTATTTTTTATTTAAAATTTTAAAAAAATAAAAGGATTTTTTTCTTATAAAGGCTCAAATATTTTTTAAGGTATTCTCTTCTATGTCAAAATCCTTTAAAGATTATTATTCTTTACTAGGGATATGTTTTAATGTTACTATTCACCCTTATTCTTTAGATTTCTTATGATTATTTTGAATAGGAAAACTATTGACATTATGAAAGTTATTTATTATAATACATATAGTTATTGGTTATTTAGTAATGTTGATTAAGTTGTATTATTTATTCATATAATTAATTCATTAGACTTATTAAGTGGTTGGTGGGGCTTGAAATTACATGTCCCCTTAATAAATTAGTAGGTCTCATGAGACAAAACAGGTTGGGTATTTAGAATATTCCTTTCTCATTTATATGTGATTTCTTAGCTCAAGGCCTTTATGGTAAGTTTAAGATGTCCAATATTATGCATTACATCATTATGAAATTAGTTATTGATGTCCATGTGATTATTTAAATTGTTATGATATCAATGGATAATTTTTAAACTCATGTGATTATTTATATGTAATTATATTGTCATCATTTATTCTTGTTATATTATTCATGACTTATTGATTATATGATATATTTCACTGTATTCATTCCATTATTGAACATCTGATCTCACCCTTTCATTTTTTTTCCTTTCCTCGAGATTCTAGGAAGTGTACTATGATTGATATTCAACGATATAATAGAGGTAATAATAATGTACTCAAATAAAATACTATGATTTATTTAATTTTTTCAAATTTAATATGATATTCACACATGTATTTAGTTTCCAAAGGCTAATAAACTATTTTATCCATCAGGATGTTATCACTTCTATCTAGTGAAAATTTAATAAAGTAACCATCAGGTATAGGCTACTATATTTGGGATTGTAATATTAAATGTTGTTTTTTGTGTTTTGGAGTCTTTGGGAATAAATAATATATTTTTAAGTATAACATGTCCTTTATATTAAGTCAAAGAAGGTAATAATTGAGGGGAATATATCCAAAGAATATAAATTCATCTTAGTTTTTCATCCAAAATAGATTTGAGTGTTTGAATTAATTATAAGAAAGGTGTGACCATAAAGGTCACTTTGTTGAGGAATATATAACCATTTTTCTAGGACAAACTCAATAATCTATTTAAGGGAATAATACTTGTAAAGGTAAAAAACATAAAATTCACATATTTAAGTGTCTCTTAAAGATAGAAAGAGGAGTATACCATGGATTCTTGACAGTGGATTCTCATCACATATGATTGGTGACACAAAGATATTAAAAAATATTGAAGAACATGATGATGGTGTTATTACCATTTGTAATGAGATATCACCAAATATAAAGGAATTTGAATAGTTCAAGATGAATCCAAAAATATAAAATCAAAATATATCCTATTTATTTAAGGGATTAAACATAACTTACTGAGTGTGAGTCAGTTTTGTGATAAAGGAAATGTAGTTTTTTTCAAAAGATACACCTTCCTTATCAAGTGGATAAAATATGGACAATTTATCACTAAAGGTTAAATAACCAGTGGTAACATTTTTCAAATTTGATTCTTAGTTAGTTTTTGTTATTTGAGAATGAAAGTTGAAAACAAGTTATAGTATTAAAGATCGGTCCACCATTTTCAAATAAGTTTAGAAAATATTTCATAGGGATATGCGGTAAGATACCTAAATTGTCTCAATAATGAAAGAGAATACATATTTGAAACCTTTAAAATGGGAAAAATGACATAAGGATTTCACAAAAGGGAATAAATCTAGTTCATCAGGCCACTTAAGTTGATACATTCTGATTTTTGTGGGCCAATCAAAGATAAATCCAATCAAGGAGATATTTACGTCATCACATTCACTGATTATTATACAATAATTATTAATGTGATATTCATAAATAATAATTTAGAAGTAGTGAAATTTTTTACAATTTCTAGAAGAAGATTTGATAAATTACTGGGGATGTGTATTACAAATATTAGATCTAATAATGGAAGGGAATTCACAAGAAAAATAATTGAATCCTTCCATGGTAATAATAGAATTAAACAACAATATAGTACTCCTAATACATCCTAGAAAAATGGAATAGTATAATGGAATAAAATAATCTTGTTTTAGAGGGAGATTATTATGCTAGAAGAGTAAAACATCTAAATGTTTTACTAGAGAGAGGTTTTATGCATATCTATACATATTCCAAACAGGTGTTTAATAAGACCAAATTTTAATATGAACTCTTATTGTTAATGGTATAAACAAATCCAGATATATACTACTTCAATGTGCTTGGTAATATTTGATTGATTAAGATAAAGAAAAAAAATCTAGGAAAGTTTGATGGAATGTTAAGGAATGTAGTTTTCTTGGATACTTATACAATGGAAAAATATACCAGTGTTGGAACAAGAATATTTATAAAATATTATACTATTATGAGGTGAAAATAATTGAGAATAAATATAGAATTAATGTTCCAAAAGTAGTAGATTTTGAAGAATATGATGAATATTGTGAGTAGATTACTGGGAAAAAAGTGAAGGACTGGATAAAAATGAAACTCATGTTATTCAATTTGACATTGATCTGAACAGTGATGAAAAGAGGTTTTGGAATTTGACATGTTGAAATATAAAAATATGAAAAATCATTTGGAAGTGGAAAATGTAATCAACAACTAGAGTGCATTAGATAAAAAATAATGGGATTAATACTTGAAAACCAAACAAATCTTATCTCTCAAATTGATCCTCATTAAATTGTAGAGGATTTTAAACGTAGATAGTGGATTGATGCTATGAATGATGAACTATATCATATTGAGAATATTATTTCTTAGGATATTATCCCTAGAAAAAAAGGGTTAAATGTGATTGGAACCAAATAGGTGTTCATAAATAAATTAAATGATAAAGTGAAAGATTCAAGGAATAAGGATAGTCTTGTATGCAAAGTATGTTCATAGGTTGAGGAATTTTATTTTGAAGAAATATTTTGTATTATGTAAATTATTTAATCTATAATAATTTTTATAGTTGTTACACCTCATAGGAATTATAGAATTTACTAAATGAATATGAAATAATATTTTTTGAATGGAGAGATGAATGAAGAAGTCAAAATTGAGTGGAATAATATTTTTTTCTTGAAAATGATGGGACTCAGGTGTGTAGACTAAAAAAATATCGTTGTGGGACAAATCAAAGCCCCAATACCTAGTATTCATAACTAGATGGATATTTGAGAGAGATTAAATTCATTAATAAAATGTTCATGGTAACCTTTATGTGAAGGAAATAGAGTTAGGTTCTCTTATTGTAATTTTTTATATTGATGATATTATTTTTATAGGTGATAAAGAGAGAACTTATAAATAATTTTAAGAAAATGAAGAATCATTTTGAGATATTAATTTTGGGATAAATAAGGTAATTTATAGGATTCAAAGTTCTATATAAGGAAGAATTTATTTTTATTTTATAAAAAAAGTATACAAATAAGTTGTTGAAAAAGTTAAATATGGAAGAATATAAACTAGAATCCACACCCATTAAAGTTGGGATAAAACTAGGAAAGTATGATGAAGGAGAAAGTGTGAATCAAAAAGAATTTAGAATACTATTTGGAAACTTTCTTTATCTCACTACATCAAGACTTGATAACGTCTATGTAATGAACCTGTGTGCAAGATGTAAAATTGATCCTAAAAAATCACATATTATGGTTACTAAGAGATTTATAAAATACTTCAAAGAAAAATTGAAATTTATTATAATTTTTAATAAATATGATTATATGAATCAATATATATATACTAATATTGACCGGGTAGGTGACTGTGATAACTAAAGATTAACTTTAGGTAAACAAATTATTTTAGGAGGAATCTATTTCAGCAAGAAATAAAATAAAGAGAATTTAATTACATTGAGAACCAAATATGTAGAATATGTGGCTACTATAAGAGTCTATACTTATATGATATAGATAAAACAGAAAAGTTCAATAATTGAGGGTAAATATTGAGAAACCACTCATAATTTCATGTGACAATCAAAGTGAAATTGGTCTCTCTAAAAATATGATGAAATTCTCTAGGTATAAGAATATTTAAATAAGATTTAATTTTCTCAAAGAGGAGGTTTTAAATGGGGATATAAATTTGGAATTTATTCTTTCTATAGATCATATTACTGATATCTTCACCAAATTTATACCTAATAATGGATTTGATAATTTAAGTATGTACATGAATTTTAGTCTCCTCCCTATCACTTGATGGACTTTGTGCGAAACCCCCACTATGCTTGGATTTTTTTCAACTTTGTACCATTTTTTTTTTGAATCCAGAGATAGTGTTATTTCAATAATGGGGATAAAATTTTAAATGATTATTTGGATTGATTATGGGAGAATACAAAACACTTAAACCAACATTTTTTTCCATAAAGATATTGAATTCTCTAAAAAACATTACATTGTCAAATAGTGTCATGTCAGGACATTTATCCTTGAGAAATTTTTTCATTTTATGTTTCTTATAGTGAGTTGTTGAGGTGGAAAAAAATCAAAGAGATGGGTTGAATAACCCAATGGAATTATTTAAGAAGTAATATATTTATTTATAACTTTGAATGATAATCATTGGAAGTTATTGAGATTATCTTTGAAGTTTTAAAAATGTTTTTATAATGTTTTGAAGTGATTTTAATTTCCTTGAATTGATTTAAATATGTTTTGATGTCATTTAAGGATTTTCTATTTTGAAGTTGAATTTTAGCTAAGTCCTACATCTATCTTTTATATATAATATAATGCTCAGAGCATGGTGGTTAAAAATGGAAAAGTAAATGAGTTTCTCTATATACATATGATATTCTCTAGTTTATATGTAATATTTTTTTTTGAGTTGAGACTAATGATTTTGAAAATTCATTTAATATGTAATAAATTCTTGAGAAGTGAATAATTGGAAAAATAAAAGGTTTTCCCTATATTATTAAGATGTTTTCAAGATTATATATAAGATATTTTTTTGGAATTGGGGAGAAATTTGGATAAGGTGTGGTATATGCATAAGAAATATTTTGATATGTAAGATGTGTTAAGAGATTCATAAGATTTTTTATATAGGAATGTTAAATATAGAAAAGGAAACAATATTACATTCATACATAAGATGTATGTTTTCATGTGTAAGATGTTGGTGTTGATACTTTAAATATTTGGAAAAGTAAAAAAGTCTTACTAAATATGTAAGGGTTTTTTCTGATATATAATAATATTTTACTAATAATTTGATACATAAGAATACATACTTCTTACATAAGTTCCAATAGTTTTAAATAATGTTATGATGATAGAATGATATGAGAATCATAGAATTTAATATTTTCATATTGAAATGCATGTTATGCTTACAAAATTTTATGATGATTTTATATACTTTAAATTCAAAAAATCATGAACTTTTGATTTCATCATGATTCAAACATGTTTTAATGAATATTAAATGATAATATCATGGTATGTTAGCTAAAAGATCAGGATAAAAAATCATGGAGTGTTTCCATTTTTAATATGGAAATTTTATTCACATTATTCTATGAATATAAAAGAATAAAATTAATAAAGTAAATGTGATAAAAAATTGATTGTTTGATATTGTGTGAAGTTTTTAGAACAACTATATAGAAGAAAGATATAGAATAGGAGACTGATAAGTGTTTTATCTACTTTGATCATCTTTTTTTAGGAAATTATATGTATTTATAATCATCAAAAAGGTTTTTTAAAAGAGAACGAAAATTGTCATGTTCTTTTATACACTCATGAACATGTTTAGTATTATGAAATCTTGAGAAGAAATTTCCATTTTCATACTAGTTTATTGATATTATCCAGGAAGTCAAAGAAAAATACAGATGAAGGAAATATTGCTTTAAAATGTATAGAAATCCAAAAATGAACTAAATTTCTTATTCATATCTAGGAGTAAAATAACATATTAAAGACTAGCAGTGCTCGTATAAATAATTCCTTTATTGTTGTTTTCACACTACAAAGATTCAAAGATTTATTCTTCTCTAACCTTTTACTAGAATAGAAAATATCACAAATTCAAGGAAGAACACTACACTTCTCTTATAATCAATTGAAAACTATAGTGATAATCTAGGTTCCAAAACTTGACCTGAACCTGGCAGGAAGTAGGTACCCACATTAGTATCAAGCCTGTTAAAAACTCATGTCTACATCAAATTTCAATATTCATATTGTATACAGGTGAGGGGGAGTTTAAAGAAGAGTGAGTCATGACCTTAAGTTAACAAAGGTTAATTTCTAAAGAAGATATTATAAAAACTGTACCACTGATTTGGCCTCCCCTTCTCAGTGGAACATCGGCTGACCTAGGCAGTTCAAGTGGAAAATAATATTATTATTTCACATGACATGCACATATTTGATATAATTTTTTAAAATAAATCAATGTTTATTTAATTGATACCAAATAACATATTTCATTTCTGTTGGGCCCTTAACCCGATTAGTCAATCCTCTTTGAAATTAATTGAACCTTGAATAATAAAAAAATTATTTAAATATTTAAATATTATTAATTAATTAATTAATTAATTAATTATTATATTAACTAAACTCCGGAATAAATATTTATTTTATTATCGATATAACTAAATAAATATTTATATTAGTATATTCACTGAACTGGTGAATAAATAAATATTGATTTATTGTCTTATGGATAATAATCAAGAAATAAAATTCAACTCACATATTCTAAACTTGAATATATGGTAATTGAATCCATATGATCAATAAAACTTGAAAATTTATTATTCAAAAGCTAAGAATAATATTTATTCTTAATATTAAATTCAACGAAATTTAATGAGATTTTGGACACACTTAGTTTGTGACTCTCTAAGCCTCTTTTTTAGTGGAATTAGGTTAACTTACCTAAATTACAAGATTAGAGTTTAGAAACTAATCAAGATATCCATAGAGAATGAATTTAATGTCTCAATGAAAACAACATTATTATGAATGTTACTATGTAATATAATATATTTGTCTTGGTATCTCATAAATAATGATAAATACATGTGTCGTCAACCTATATGATTGATTTATCTTTCTTTGAAACTCTTAAATGAGCTCATAAATAAAATACCATAGCCATGAATTTAATTAAACAGTTTCATTTCAATCAAATTTCTAAAGATATCTTCTTCCATTAACTCGTAAAGAACAAATTCTTTATTGACTTATTCAATTAATTTTAGATCAGTTAGGATACACCCAATGTATTCTACTTTTCCATAATTATATTTCATCATGGTTTTCATTTTTACATCAAAGTACATGATTCATCATATACATTAATAATAATCTCAAGTCTAAGTAAAAATACACATATTCATAGACAATAATTTTCAATGACAAATATAGCATGTGGAATTATTATTGACGGGTTTGTCTTCATAACCTATAATCTTAGAGATTACGAAGTGTTTTCCTAGATGATAAGATATTCAAGAGGTCAATAGGAGGGGGATGAATTAAAAATTTTAAATTTAAAAAAAACAAAATCAAATTAAAATGCTAAAAATTAAAAATTAAAAAAAAAGATATTTTTATAGTAGTATGGATTATAAAGAACTTACATATACTCCTCAAACCTATATACACCTTGATAGGTATGGAACCCACTACAAACCAAAATTTTCAAGGGGGGTTTCAAACCAATTACCACTCGCCTATTCTAGTTAAGGCACATCCAAACAACAAAAACCCAAATTTTCTAGGGGAGTCACAAACCAATTATAAACTCATACCTTTTATAGAGTTATAACCAAATATATTTTTCTTTTTTATGGAAAATCATAAACCAGTATAATACACACATAGTTAAAAGATAAAGAAATTCAAAAATAAAAAACTAGATTTAAAACAGATGAATCTTCTAACAATATAGTAGCTCGATCACTAAGGTAATTAATTTTAGTAAATTGAAGTTATTACAAGGAATTATAGCACTATATTGATCACTAATATTTTTTAATCCTTCTATATCACATATTTATATATATCCACTCCTAGTTTTTAAGAATCTCTATTTATAAAGATATCTTCAATGATCATAAATGTTAAATTATTTATAGTCATTGAAATATTTTCTTTCCCAAAAATACTAAATGAGAATCCCAAATCAAATTCATTCCTTTAAAAATAAATAACTACTTTAGAGTTGGGAAATTATTCATTTAAAATCATTATAATGTTAGGGATTCTATTATAAAGAACAAGATTTAAAATAATCTTTGTGATTTAATATAATCAAATGATTAATTTAAATATTCTTGAAAATAGATCTCACTTCAATGAAGGAAGAATACATGATTCTTTGAATAATATATTTTTATTTTAAATCCTTAAAATAAATAATTCTTCACAAAAAAACTAAAAATGCCTAATTTTTCATACATAAAGGTCATGTTTCTTGAGAAAACACAATATGTAAAAGTCAAAATAGCATGTGTAAAATTCCTCTTGAAACGCCTCCTATAATATATAAGAGTGGTCCTCTGTAAAAATTCAATATGTAATATTCAAAACTAAATACGTAAAGTCCATCTCTAACATTACTTGAATCATCATGTATCCATGCATAAGAGTAATATTTGAATACTCCATAATATATAAAAGTAATTTCTTAAAATTTAAGAGTCAATTATTTTTAAAGGTATCCATATGTAAAATTAAAATAAATGAAATCTAAGAGTAAAATACTCAATTTGTAAAGGATTTAAAATTAGAAAAATTTCCAAACAACCAAAACATAAAAGTAAAATCAAAAATACATACAAGTCATGGAATTATAAAATTCTAAATAACTAATATGTAAAATTAATAACGTAAAATGTAAGGCACTTTCCAATGATATATATAATTACTTAGAGAAAATTTATCAACATAATATAATAATATAATAATAATAAATCATAATAAAAAAATAAAAAAAAGTATAAATAATTAATAACATCATTATTTTCTTATAAAATTAGTGAAGAATTCAAATAGTGAATCCAGACAACGATATTCCCTATAACATGAAATATGATAATAAATAAAGAATAATAAATAATATCAAACATTAAACATGAGTAATGGGTTAATAATTATTGAAAACATGAACTGGGTGGAAACGATCCACTCAACATTATCCTTCATTTTGATAATTACAAAACCCAAAAAAACTCCCTTCCTTCTAGTAATAATCAAAAAGATAAGAATAATATTGGGTATTACATGTAAAAATATAATGAACTCTAAATAATAAAATTAGAAACAACATGGGAAAATAAATAGAAAAATAAATAATCTCCTTATAAATTTAAATAATAAGAGGTGGAGATGATAATCCACAATTTAAAGACTGTAATTCTTAAGTAGGAAAATAATACAGAAAAAACAATGTGCTATAAGAAATATATAATAACAATTTAAAGAAATAAAAAAATAATAGAGTATAGTATACTCCCCCTAAATCATGATTTACTTCATTTTAAAATATATGACAATGAAATGTCTATGTTGAAAAATTCCCCTTTAAAAAAATTATTTTAAGGTCCATAAAACATAAATTAATCTAAATAAATGAAGTATTAAAATATTAAATGAATATAAACAAAAATTTTATAAAATAGTTCATATTTTTCCTTGTTAATAAATCTTCTCATGCTTATAACGTTCCAAACTCAAATTTAATATTTTTCAAAAAAAAATAGAATCTAAAGGTTTAATAAAAACATAAAACAATTTTTCACTAGTAGGGACAAATTATAAACTCATACTTTCTTTCTTAACATGATCTCTGATAGAATGATATCTCACTTTAATATTCTTAGTTCTGGAATGATTTATAAGTTTCTTTCAAATAGATATGAATGATGAATTATTACGCATAGTATTCATCTTTTTATAACGAATATCAAAATTAGATAAGGTTTGTATATTCCATAAAATTTAAGCACAAAAACTTATTTTTGAAATATATTCAATTTTATCTATTGATAATTCTATTAAAATCTTCTTCTTTGAACTCTATGAAACCAAATATTTCCTAAAAAATGGCACATACCACTAGTTCTTTCTTATCTATATTAAATCCTCCAAAATTAGAATTAGAATAACTATTTGATTAAAAATATGTTTTCCCCAGTAAAATTTACTAATTTTAATTAAAATTTTCACATAATTAATAATTCTCTTTACCATTATGAAAATAATTTCCTTCTAGTCATCATAAAATTTGGCATGCATGTAAAAATTGAACATTAAATCAAGTATACTATTAGTTAGATACAATATACTTACAATAATTCCTCTATAAATCTTGTGTTCAATTGATTTACTAGAATAATATACATTCAATATACAAGTATTACTCATAGTAGTATTCAAGCTGGTATATGAATCAATTCTAAACCTCTTTTCTTTAGCATTCTTACTATGATTTAGAAAATTTCCATCATAACTTTAAAAAATCTGAAATCTTAAAAATAACTTGAGTTCTCCCATAAGACTCATATCAAATTCATTATTCTTCAAGTATAAATTTTTTTGAGTTATTTATAGAAGTGTCATCATTTTTGAACCTTAGATGGGGTTAGATTCATCTGCATCAGACCTCTTATCATATGGCACTTCTTCACTGGTAGAATTCAGTAATTTTACTAGTCTAACCCCTCACATAACTCATCAAACTATAGTTCAGTCACTTGATGTGGTTAGTGTGTCACTTATTATTCCCTTTCCACCTAGTGCATCATCTCTTCAGCATGAATCTTCCCCCTCTTTTATACCCTTCGAGGTGGTGGTATCAGGGGAGCATCCCATGAATCGAGCTTCCTTACCTATTATTCCTCTAATACACGTAGAGGTGAAGTCTCATGAAATGGGGGATGGTTTCCCAACTATCTCAACAAATGAAGAAGAGATTTAAGCAGCTTCTCAATACCATCGATGTTCACTTAGCACAATGTTTGGGAAATTTTGGCCCTCCATTAAGATGTTTTCCCACTTCATCAGGTCTTGGAAGATTTATGAACCTTAAATTATCTTCATTATTAACTAGAAATAATTATTCATCCATCATTTCTCAGATCTCAATTTTGTAAAGGATTGGATCTGAGAGGATTTAACTTGAGACCATTGAAGATTTTTTCTCTTTTTTCATCTTTTAAAGTCCATCGGGTGTAAGGATTATTCATTGGTAGCTCTATGGATTCTTCTTCTAGGTCACCCCCTTCCCTTCTAAAATCATACCATTATTAATATCATAAGATATTCTTTTTTTATTTTATAAATTCTCATGAATAAACCATTCATATGTAATACACAATGGTTGCTTGCATTTATGTGAAATTTGATCAGGATTTCCCACTCCCTCAAATGATCCTTCTTTATGCGAGTAAAAACATTTCTTTCTAGCATAGTATTTATTTCTCATTTTATCCTAGTTTTTTTACAAATTCTATATTCAAGGGAATTCAATCATTGTGTATATGAGATAAGGTTAAATCCCTCAATTATCGATTGTTGACCTATCTTTTTCCTTGTGTGTTCTTACAAAGGATCCCTCTCCCTCACCAACTCTTATATTTTTACCCCTTGGACATGATGTGGTATATAATTTGGAACTGGGGGTTTTGGGTTTAAATATGGTTGGTATTACTCTAAATAAATACCATTTTGAAAACTCCCTTATACCAAATTTGGATTCTACTCAAATGATAGAGGAACCAATGGGGGTTTTAGAGAAACCTATTAAGGATCCCCATTCTAATCTAGCTCCTATATTGAATGGTTTGGTTGGACCTCATGATGCTCTCATGGATGTGGAGCCTCTAGTTCTCCTAGTTATTTCACATGAACCTTATCTCTTAGATGGTGAAAATCCTATTATGTAGAGTCACTATTTATATGAGATTACTATGTAGGGTGATCCAGCTAGTGTAAATATCCTGATCCATATAGATATTGAGATACATTTCTCTTCCATATTTAAAAATAAATTTAATTATGGAACCTTTCTTTTGTGCTCTCAAAAGTTTCGTCAAATATAGGAGTAAATGGATAAACTTAAAAGGAATGAAAAAGAGAGCTCCATGGTCAAGTGTCTTAGGTAAGATGATCATAATAAAGAATACTCTCATGCATGCATTAAAGAAAATAACTTTTATAAGAAGATCAATATATAGCTTGATTATAGGTTTCACACCAATGATTCCAGTATTACTAGTCCTCTCATTTTTTCCTTCTTCTCTGATTTTCTCATACGTCCTGGTCAGATGGTGTGAGGGGGACTTTGGGGGGAAGGTGGATAGCTCTTTTTTTATAACATCCCCAAGAATGTTACTGAAAAAATTAACTCCATTTTTAAATCCATTCCATGGGAGGATAAAATCAATGAATCTATCATAGGGATCAATCTGGATAGTTTTCTAGTCCTAGATGGTTTCCCTTAATTTTTTACTCCACAACCTAGGACATAATCAAGAGAGAATTCATTAAAGTAGTTCAAAATTATTTTAAAGGGGAATCACTCCCTATAGTCACCACTACCACAATTATTATCCTCATTCCAAAGGTGAATAAAACCAATGGATTTAGTCAGTTTTGAATCATAATCAAATGTTATATTTCTTACAAATTACTTGCAAATATTCTGAACAGAAGGCTTACTCAGTATCCTACTTTTAGTATTTCTAATGAACAACATAGTTTTCTTAAAGGAATATGTATCCAGGGAGCAATTGGACTAGCTAAAAATATAATATTAGAATGTTATAAAAGGGTGGTGGGATATAATATTATGGTCAAATCTGACATTTTGAAGGCCTATGATTAAATGGAATGGGGATTTATTCTCAAAGTCCTTAGAAAATGTGGTTTCTCTAAATGGGTTTTGGGATTTTTCATTAGCGTTCTCTTCATTGTGTTTTATTATATCCCTTTTGGGTAATAAATATGGGTTATTTAAATCATTTAGATGTATTTTCCAAGGGTATCTCTTATCTCTAAGTCTTCTTATTCCTTCTCGGGAACCACATTGCATAAACCTTAATAATAGTATCTTGGATTGTTTGATTCTCTATTTTAGAGGTCAATATATTTTCTCTATAATCTCACATTTTTTTATGATATAATTTTATTCATTAATGGTGGCTATAATTTTATTCAAAATTTCAATTTGATCTTAAATTCTTATAGCACTAAAAGTGGCCAATGTATTAACATTGTCAAAATTAGTATTTATATATCTAATAAGTGTATATCCAGACAATCGAAACTTATTAATAAGATACTTGGTATCCCTAAAATTTTTTTCCCTATGGAATATCTGGGTGCACTTTATCTAATGATAGATTTTATATTCATCACTTTCATGGTATTTTCAACCATATCACGGGAAGGATCCTAAATTAGAAGAGCCTATTTTTATCCTTCAGTGGCATAATCACTCTGGTGAATAGCATGCATTCCTATATACCAATTCATGTTCTCTCAATTTATAAATATCCTAAGAGTTTCATTAAGAACATTTCAATTATCTTCAATATTTTCATATAGGACTCTTATCAGGAAGGTCCTCTGAACTAGGCCAGATGGGATAGAATTTACAAACCAATTGAGGAAGGGGGTATTGGGATCAAGGGTATAGTATAAAAAATGATCTGTATACATGAAAAAATATTCTAGAAATCCATTTGGAGAAACTCTATCTAGTAAAAATTTATCATGAGTAAGTTTGTAAATATTTCATGTTATTGGATTATTTTCTCTTTTGGAACTCATTTATAGAGAATTATTTAAGATTCAACAAAGTCTATTCTTGAAAACTCCCTAAGGATTATTGGTAGGGATGATATATCCTTCAATAAGTATAATTGGGTGGGTTCTCCTTTCTTTTACTCAAGGTTTCAAGTCCCATACATATGATTTAGGAATTTATTTTCCACCAATCCTTCATTTAAGTGCTTCTTAGTGATGAGAATAATAACTTATATCATAGAATCCACCTTTGGGATAATCCAGGTTGTTATATCTTCACTATATACCCCTTGATTGTGTTTAGTAGTTCGAGTTTCCATAAGGTGCTACATGTGGATAACCATCTCGATAGGCTAGGTCACGATCTTTGGGGTAAACCTTTTCCAACCAAAATCCACTTTATTTTATGGATGATTCAAAATAAATTTGTATAAATAGATTTTAACATCTAAATAATTTTTATTCCTATTGCCTTCAAATTTTTTGCGTTTTGTGGATTCTAAAAATGAATCAGTGCTTTATCTCTTTTCTATAAGAAACTAGGAAAGTTTCATCTAGGGTTACCTAGGGGTCCCTCAAGGCTAAATAATTGGTTTCATTTGATTGAAAACTTCATCAATTCATTGTTTGAAGGATAAGTGGTGTCGGGAACTATCACCTAGGGAAAGTTGATTCTCCTTATTGGGGGATACTAGGTTTTATTCACTATTACAAAATTGGCCTTTAACAGCACTAGAATTGGCCTTTATCAGTGCTCAAAATCACTGAATACCATAGTTTGATTAAAATCCCTATACATTTATCAGTTTTAGAAAAGTATAGAAAAATAGGTCCTTTATCGGTACTAAAAATCTCTAATAAATGGCCCATTTATCAGAACGTTTAAAATCACTAATAAACGACCTCATTTATCAGCATTTTTATTCAGTGCTGATAAAGGGGAATATTGTATTGTGTTGTAATAGGACACTATAACACCAGAAATAGGTATTACTGTAGTGTGATTTAATAGAACACTATAGTACCAAAAACATCACCATAAATTATAAAAACCAAGTAAAAATAGAGAATTTAAATGAAAAAACAATTATAAAACAAAAAACAAAAAAATACTATTATAGAGAAGAAGAGCACACTTTTATAAAATAATGCACCACCCCTACTCAAGAAAAATAATTCACCTGTATAAGAAAACAATTATTATGTTAGTTATAATATTAAGAAATAAATTAAATAAAAAGTTTTAATTTTAAACTAAACTTTGAGTCATACCAGGAATATTGTGCATCATATTGAGTTGCTGTTGATTCTTTCACATCACATCATTTATTATTTATCTTCAAGCATTATATCTGTGAAAATTAACTAAATAAGTATAAGATAAAATGATAATCAAATTAATTAAGTAATAGAAGATAGAATTATGATAAAACAATCTAGGATCGTTTTCTTAGTTTTGGTGATGTGATGTGCGTTTTAAACTAAAATGACACTTATATATTGAAAAGATGCACTTGAAATAATACCATACACATCATGAATCAGATTTAGGTGAGGATGATTCCTAAACATCCCAAATGACTTATGGATTTTTTTTCTTAAAGTATCAAATCAATATTAATGTGTTTTCTTGTTTTTATGTATGTCACGTGTGTTTTTTTACTAAAATGCCATTTTAAACTAGAAACATGCACTTTGAGTTATATTGGTCACATTGTGTATTATTTTCATATGAGAATAGTTCTTACACATCAAAAATGACTTGTGAATCATTTTCCTAAATTATAAATACAATTTGATCATTTTTCCTTGGTTTTCAGTGAGTGACACATTTTGAACTAAAATGAAAAGTTTAAACTGATAATGGAAACTTTAAGTCATACTAGGAATATCATGTATCATATTGAGATGTGGATGATTCTTAAATATCATAAATTACTTATAGAAGATTTTCAAAAAGTATCAAAACAATCTGAATGTGTTTTCTTGGTTTCGAGTATGTTAGTTGTCTTTTTTACTAAAATTAATGTCAATTTTAAATAAAAAGACGTACTTTGAGTTATATTGGTCACACCATGAGTTGGGCTATGGTTACTTTGATTCATAAATTTATAAAATGACTTATGGATCATTGTAATAAGTTATCCAAACAATATGAAAGTGTTTTCTTGGTTTTGAGTACGTCACTTGTGTTTTTTACTAAAATGTCATTTTAAATTGGAAACACACACTTTGACTCATATTAGTTACATCATGTGTTATTTTGACATGACAATGATTCCTAAAATTAAAAATAACTTATGAATAATTTTGATAAATTATATATATAATCTGAGCAGTTTTTCTTGGTTTTCAATGAGTGACACTTTTTGAAATAAAATGTAAAATTTAAACTGATAAAAAACAATTTGATTTATTTTGAGAACATTATGTATTTAATTGAGGTTTGTATGATTCATAAATGTCACAAATGACTTATTGATGTTTTTAATAAAGTATAAAAATAATACAAAAAATGTTTTATTGGTTTTGAGTATGTAATTTGTCTTTTTTACTAAAATTAATGTCAATTTTAATTAAAAACACGCACTTGGAGTCATACTATTTACATTGTGTGTTGGATTGAGGTTTGGATGATTCTTACACATCCTAAATTACTTATGTATTGTTTTTATAAAGTATTAAGACAATATAGGCATGTTTTCTTGGTTTTTGGTGAGTGATAATTTTGAACTAAAATGTCAATTTTAAACTCATAATGGACTCTTTGAGTCATGTCTAGAACATCATGTATTAGATTGAGGTGAGACTAGATCATACACATAAAAAATGACTTATGTATTATCATTATAAAGTATCAAAACAATTCAAATTCGTTTTCTCATTTTTTTAGTATGTTAGATGTCTTTTTTACTATAAGTAATGTCAATTTTAAATAAAAAGACACACTTGGAGTCATATAGGTCACACCATGCATTGGATTGAGCTGTGGATGATTTCTAAACATTTAAAATGACTTTTGGGTCATTCTCATAAAGTATCAAAAGAATATGAATGACTTTTCTCAGTTTTGAGTACTTCACTTATGTTTATTACTAAAATTTTGTTTTAAACTATAAACACACACATTGAGTCATACCGGTAACTTCGTGTGTCAGTTTAATGTGAAACTGATTCCTATACATCCAAAATGACTTATGAATAATTATCCTAAACTATCAAGATAATTTGAGCATTTTTTCTTGATTTTAATTGAGTGTCACTTTGAACTAAAATGTCAATTTTGAACTGATAACAGACACTTTGAGTCATACTAGGAACATCGTGCATCGGATTGATGTGTGGCTAATTCTTACACATCAAAAATGACTTATGGATTATTTTCCTAAAGTATCAAAACCAATTTACTATTTTTTATCATTTTTTGAGTATGTAATGTATGTTTTGAACTAAAATGTATATTATAAACTAAAAACATATAGTTTGAGTCATATTGGTCACATCGTGCATTAGATTGAGGTGAGGATGATTGAGTATGTGGTTTTTATTTTTCCTTCAACCATCAACACCAAGCTAGAAAATAAATAAATATTCCATTTGGATGGAAGAAAAAACCCATGTTGTCTAAAACACCACATCCAAAATCAATATGTTCTCTCTTTTCTGGATTACTGTTGATTATTGAAGAAAAAATGTGAATTCCCAAAAGATCTACGAAAAAAATATCAGATAAAAATGATAAGGAAATTAACTTAAAAATGTTAGATTAAATGGTGAAATAATTAACTAAATAATTATAATGAATGAACCTTTTCGTGATGGTTGTATATATTCTTGACCCATTTTCTTATTATTGTTATCTCAGTTGTAGCCTCAAAGTCCAATATCTCATGAGCATGAGCAGTTTTGAAAAAACCACCCCAATTCGAGAAAAACAATAAACCTATATAATAAAACAATTTTTATGTTATTAATACTATAAATAAATAAATTAAACATAAATAGGAAACAACACATTAATAAAATGTCAATTTTAAACTAAAGCCACACAATTTGAGTCATATCGGGTACATCGTGTATTTCTTTGAGGTTTGGTTGATTCCACTATGTCTTTTTATCCTATAATGCATTGAACACTCCAGGTCATCTAATAATATAGTAGTTTGATAAACCATAATGTTGAATTCATTGGACAATAAAAATAAAATTGCATCATAATGAGTGAATCGTCCTTATTGATTGTATGATCATGGTAAAGTAGTGAATCATCATTTTTGATGGAGTCATTTAGTCCCAGAATATATTAACCATTAGTGTAAACCAATTATCATTCAATGATTGAACTAAAATAAATATTTACATATGAGTTTTTTTAACATAATAAAATCTATATTTCCCTTTCACCATCATAGAGAATACAAACTCCAAGATAAACCATTTACCTTTTTTGGTGAAAAAAACTTTTATGTGGCCCATTATGTATTTTTAAAAGACACTAAACTCCATAATAAATTTTCTACCACTTTTTGACAGTATTAAACATCAGTATATAACTTTATAACATCCAAATGACACTAAGATATAGCACATCCATTAATTCTTCTTGAATTGTTCTATAGATTAGTATATCCTTTCTAATATTCTGAGTGACGATAAACTATAACATAAAATCATCATATTTTTTCATAAAAATGAGAATATCTCTATTCTAATGTATTTTTTATTGAGAATGATGATGGGTTTTTTATTAATGAGCTTGTGAATATGGATCATTTTATATAATTAGTGTTCATATGTGTAATGAATGTTATTTGAATAGATTTCGTAAGCATTTGTGATATTATATCATTCATCTAATCGATGATTGAATATACCAAATAATTTCTCCTCCTACCAAATAAAAACCATTGTATTGTTATTTTCTAAAAATATTTGATTCAGTTGATGAAGTTTATTATTTATTTACTTTTTATAGGATTTGGATCAAGTTATTGGCTTCTTTTTCAAAGGGTTATTCATTTGTATTTTTAGTGCTTCGTGATTTCATTTGAAGTGGGTTTTTCATTTTTTGGTATTTCATCATAAGGTGGATTTTTTCATTTTATTCCATGTTTCCTATAAACCCTCCTTGGTGACCATGATATCTCAATGTTGGTTATCCTCCAATAGTAATATCATACACCTACAGGCTTCGACAGTTGATTGCGCACATATTTATTCAAACATTTGAGCTGGGTGGCATGATTTTTTATGATTGGATTAGTGTTTTATGACTCTCAATTGAATATTTGATCCACTAATAAGACCTTTTCTTTGTGGTGTAGACAAGTAATGGGAAAGCAACTACATCTATTTTTTTAGTTTGTTATTATTTATGGGTTTCTTTTACACTTCAGTAATATTTTATAGTAATTGGAATGGGATAATATAAATTTTATCCTATGATAATCAGTTTGAAAAAATAAGTGGTGTTTTTGTTTTGTTTCTAAAAAAATACTCCACTTAAATTATTGAACAAAATCATCAAAAAAGTGGTGAAAAACAATTTTTCAATAAATAAACTAAAAAACTTTTACAATGGATGTTATCTTAAGGGAAAATTATGGTGAATACTTTTCAACGATTTCTCTCAAACATAGCCTTAGTGTTATCCCCATTCTACTCCATTTCCCAATAATTTTATTATTTGTAATCTAGTGCTTTATCTCCTCCTACGCCTTGGTCTCGGCCTCTTAATCCTCCTCCACCTCGGTCTCTGACTCTAACTTTTCCTCTTCTTCTACCTCCACCTATGCCTCCACCTCCGCCTCTTCCTCTACCTCTCACTCTATCTCCTCCTCCTCTATTGTCTAATAATTTTATTGTTTGTAGACCAACAAATCTAAAAAAATAGATTTCCTCTATTATACTTATCCTTGATAAACATATCAAAAATAATATATAATCATTCTGACACTAATACATCACACCCCAAATATATTTCTAAGGTCATAGACTATACTAGATCACAAACATAGTTGGTAATCACCAAAATTTATTACTAGAAAATATTTTGACACCATGTACGCTGCCCACTCATCTCTAAACAAATTTACATATGTTTTTATTATAAAGGTTTTCAGAAATCTTTATAGTACTAAGAAAATATAGATAAAGAATGATTAAAATTAATTAATTAAATTTTAATTACCTTTGGAAATTAACTATTCTGGGATTCTGGGATTTTAATGGTTTATGATATCTCTTATAAATTTTCAAACATAATATACACAATATTTTTCATTATCTTTCTTCTAAAACTATAGAAACATTGACCAAAATAAGTAAATTATTTTGAAATATGTTTTGAAAGTTAAATATTTCTATATATACCTTAATATATTTCCATTTTTATTAATCTACAAGATTTTTATGTTCAAACACTGACTTTATTTGATGATTTATCCTATATTTAGTGACTTTCCTATCATAACATAATTATTGTTAAAACATAAACTAAAACATATTATTCAAATTTTATCTATAAAATTTTGATTCTAGTGTATTAAAAATTCATAATACACATCATGTGTGGTCGGTTTATTGGATATCCATGCATTATATTAAAAAAATAAATATTTGATGTATCTATATTGAATGTGATAAGAATCCAATACTGCCTAAAAAATAAATAAGTAATGAAAAAAATAAAAATATATTTTATATGATTTGTAGAGTTTTACCTTTGTATTGTAGGCATAAAAAATTATATCTTATATAATTTTTTTCCTTAAACGCATCAAGTAAATAATCACTTTTATTTTCAATTTATTTCTATCCAAAGTAATTTTTTCTATATAAATAATACAGGGACTAATGAATCCAAATTATGCTTCCCATGGTTTTACTTTAATATAGAAGTATTATAAATTTATGTACAAATTATGAATAGTTATTAACTTTAATAAACTTATTATCTCACTATTTGGAAAGACGTATTATGAAAATATACCTTATGTATGTATTCACAATTGAGGATACCAGCCATTCATACATGAGAATCTCATTTATACTCTCGATAACAACTACATATGTCATGGAAGTTCCATATATTTTTTCTTCATATAGAATATAAGATATATTTTCATTTTTAAATGTGTTTTATACTTGAATTTTTAATGATAATATGTGTTTTATTAACTATTATAGGTTTTTCATATGAAAAAATTTGTTAAATACATACCTCGTATATCTTTATAAAATTATAGGTTCATGCTATGAAAGGTACAATAGCATCATTGATGATTTTAATATTCGGATCATCAAGTGGAATAGGCAACTCAGCAGTCATCTCATGAACTACCTTAATCCCCACTCTCATTTAATATTTTTGGAGTTATTTCTAGTGTATCTGGTCTCTTGTGATATTATACACTATACCACTCACAACAAGGTGGTGCATGGGTGTTGAACGATAAAAGTCACACACAATTGTACCCTGTGGAATTTTAGTAATATAAAGTTATCAGAAGTTATTTTATTATCAATTAGGAGAAAATGTAATGATAAAATTTATTACCTTGGATAAGGTATATGGTTGAGGGGAATGACTAGCCAAAAATCTAGTGGTGTCATTTGGTTCTTCATGTGTGGATATTTGTTCCACCACTAGTTTTCTTTGATCATTTCTCAAATATTGGTCTTCCAAACCAGACCATACAATAATATATTAAAAATCATATACTTATGCTTGGAATACTTTCACCATCTTATATGTATCTTTATGTGGTTATATCTTCTCTAAATATGTTTGAGGAGACACTCTAAAACCCACTCCTCTAACACAACCATAATGTTTTGGCTGCTTCAAAGCTACTAAAAGTTGTTTTTCTGCTAGTACAGTTGTTGTCGATTCTAGTGTCTAAATCATATAAAAAAATTTCAACATAAATAGATATTTTTATATAATACTATTATAAATCATAATGAATTAATATTACGTCATACATACACATGTTTCCCATACTAGATTTTTGTTTTCATCAATTAGTTTACCCTTCATATTTAAACGATCCTCCTTCTATAGCATGTGATGTGGGATGAAGTGGCTTCATATTTTGATTCATCAATCTGCATATAAACAAACGAACAGATGTTGTATCATATAACATAAAAATTTTATTGTTGGTTTAAAATACATACCAATTTATTATCTAGTGAATTGTAACTCATCCTTGATTTTCGATAGGGGTACATTGGTTTTGATACATGTTCTTTATTTTCAGAACTCTTTTTTTGTTTCATAAATTAACAATTTTGAATCATATTCGATAAAATAAATAATTTCAAATAATATATTGTCGACTGCAATGCACCTAAAATGATTTCTCATCGTGAAGACTGATAAAATCATTCCATGTTTCCTTCTTTATAATGTATGCATAAATAACTTATGAAGGACCTCAAAACACCCTAAGAGGGTAGGGTTGAATCAGGGTGTCAAATTTTTCTTTTTAACTGATGGATCATGTTCCCACATTAGTAAGAATTTGTTAAACCTTTCTGATGAGAAAGTATAGAAAATAAACAATCACATGAAAAGCGAAGACACGAAAGTTTTATTTGGTCTGCCACTAAAAGCTACGTCTAAGGAGCATATGTTGATAGGTTGTTGATCGCACCAAAGTCTACTAAACTTCATTAGTTGTGGAGTACAAGAGTTTAGCACAGTCACTCTATGTTAGGAACACTTCCTTTACAAGGTTTTAAGGATAGCACATTTCATCCCTTAGATAACTTCTATTGACTCCCACTATCTCACTACCTTTGGAGAAGTCTTAATCAGTTTATCGACTTGAAGGTATGTTCAATGAGTTGGCATTAAATCTTGAATCCTCGACTATAGATATATTCTCTGTTGAAATCTAATTTTTCCCTGTAGATGTAATCTACTTTTCATCATACTATTTATTACAAAAATTTTCATCCATGAACTATGCTTCCTCATATGCATACTAGAGTGCTCCACATACCACCTCTATGTACTGCCTTTGAAAACCACGACCACGTACTGCCTTCAAAAACCGTGTTCATGTACTGCCTTTTCTCCTACTCTCACATACTGCTTCTTCACCATGTACTGTCTTTCACATACCACATTCCTTTGTGTACTTCTTTACTCCATGTACCACCTCACTTTCTTCGTGTACTGCAAGAGCACCACAAACCAAGTTCTTCCTCCGTGTACAGACTCTTCTCTGTGTACCACCTTCTTTAGTGGAATGATTCTTCTATGAACTAGTCTTCTTCAACTGCATACTATCTTTAGTGAATTATTTTGGAATTCACATAATTCTTTTAAAAATTTTAATTAAATTCATTACAGGGTTCTCTCCTCGTGAACTACTTATAGATTTCACTGAATTCTTCTCATATTTTTAATCTCGGATTCATGCTCTAATGAAGGGATTATTTCTCCTTATATAAGAAAATTGATCCGAAAAATTTGCTAAATTTAGATTTACCAAATCTTCAATACTGAACTACCTTCACCGTGTACTATACATCTGCCATAAACCATTTTTCCTACATGGTCTGCATACCACCTTTTCTTCCTTCACAACAGCCAAAATCTCCACCTCGTTTTTGTAAACGACGCCCTTCGCAGCTTCTCAAACCACCGCCTTCTTTCCGCCAATGATGAGCCATCTTGCAAACCTCCAGCCTTCAGCATACCGCATTCACTATGTGAACCATTCCTCATATGCATTATGCATACCATTTTCTATTCTGAAAACTATTCCTATTATAATGTTTTTAGTTTTCCATTACACGTACCATAATTCTTAGTCTGCAAATTGTTCCTGGAAAACCCATTATCTGTACTGACTTTGTAGAAAACCTTCCCTTTACAAAAACAAACTCCTAGTTCTGAGGTCCAAAAATTTGGTAAACACTGGAAAATTGAACCACCTTCAATACTAGTTTCATACTCAATCATAATACCACATTCCTTGCAAACTCCTTGATCAAGCCAATGTGGATTGACAACAACCAAAAACCATACTCCATATCCAGCAAAGAATAGTCTTCATTCCAATGATATCCCCCTTTGGGTTTGTTGAAAATCTATAGATAAATTCAATGAAGAACCTAGAATAATTAAAACCTGATAGGTGAGAAACAAATCATCCAACACTCTAAGTCTATGTGAGAAAATCTCGGTGTAAAAAACAAGAGGAGTGTGAATTGGGTTCTTTTGTCTTGTAGCTCATCATTCTCCCCCATTGTAACATTTTTGACTACCTCTATTCTCTATCATCATTTCACATTTCATCCTACTTGTTTGAACGATAAAAAAATTAATTTATCCATTCTCCCCAATTGTTACTAAACCCAAAGAATCAAATTTTGACTTATATAGATCAAAGAACACTCCCCCTAGATCGTATCTTCCCCATAAACTACTACACTTTCAAAAACAGATTAAAAAATTTAATACAACTATGGAGAGGGGAACCTTCTTAACCTTCTCATGCATTGGGAGGTGGTTTAACACCGAGGTTCAACTGATGCTTCTCGAACACATGTGATAATAGTGACTTGGTTATTATGTCAGCCACTTTATCACCATTTCCAACATGATCCATTTTAATCATGATTTGTTTAACATTTTTCTTGATGAAGTGATATCTGATTTCAATGTGTTTCATACAAGAATGTTTAATAGGATTCTTTGAAAGATAAATTTCACTCTTGTTATCATATAGAATCAAAATTAGTTGTTTCACCTCATCACCAATATCACTTATATGTTACTTCATCCATGGTAGTTGAGTGAAATACTTTGTAGCGGAGATATAATCAGTTTCAGCAGTACTAACATAATTATTTTCTTTTTTCTTACTCAACTAACCCACACATTTCTTTCCAATAAAGAATGCTCCACCACTTGTAGAATTTCTATCAATTACATATATATCCCATTCAACATCAGAAAATATTTTTATTTTACTATCTCTTCCTGTAGCAAATTATAATCCATAATAATGAGTTCCTTGAATGTACCTCATGATTATTTTCACTTCTTCCATATATTCTTCTTTTAGATTACTTCAAAACAGAGTTGCTAAGCATGTTGCAAAGACAATATGTGGGCATTTCATGGCCAAGTACAATAAGCTTCCAATGATTCTCTTGTATATTCGAGGATCTATAAAAGTCACATCCTTATGATTTCTAAGTTTATTTCCAACTTCAATCGGAGTTGACATTGGTTTGGGTTCTGGAATATTGAATTTCATCACCAAATATCTTGCATACTTTTTCTGAGAAATGAAAGTGTATTCTTTCCTCTGAATCACTTGCAACCCCAAGAAGTGTGTGAGTTCACCAATCACAGACATTTCAAATTCTGATTTCATGTGATTGGAAAATTCATCCACTAATCCTTGTATTCTACCTCCAAATATAATATCATCTACCTACTCCAGAACCATGAACTGATCTTTTTAAGAATTCTTCGCATAAATATTGTGATCCAATCCTCCTCTTTTAAATTTAATCTTCTTCAAATAAGAATCCAGCTGAGAGTACCATGCTCATGGTTCCTGTTTCAGACCATATAGGGCCTTATTTAATCTAAAAACCTTCATTTCATCATTATCAAAAATAAATCCCACTAGTTGTTCAATATAGACTTCTTCTTCAAGAACACCATTTAAAAAAAATTCATGACATCCATTTGTACACTTTTTATACTTTTAGAATTTTCATGGTAAGAAAAAGTCTGATTGACACCAGTCTAGCCATTGAGGAAAATATTTCTTCAACATCAACACTTTAAATATATGAATAGCCTTTTCATGCCAGTCGTTCCTTATTTCTGATCACATTTCCATTCTCTCCAAATTTATTTTTTAAAATACACTTCATACTAAACATATTGTGGGTTTTAGGTCTCTTAATTAGATCACATGTTTGGTTCTTATCAATCTAATCCAATTCTTCATTCCTAGCCTTAACTCATGATTCATCCTTTTCAGCTTCTTAGAATAAGGATGGTACCACAATTGAAAGAAATATATATTGTGCACTATTCCTCATTTTCCTTATCTGTTTAAAATCTTTCTAATCCCCAATGATGTTGGATCGATCAATTTCTTCACTTCGATTTCTCCGATGAGGTTTAGAAGAATTTTCATCATCCATGGTTTCTTCTTTTGATTCTTCTTCTAAGTCAACATCATGATGTGAATATTGGATGTTTTTTATGGCTTCCTCTATTTTTGTATTTGGATATATTCCACATCCACATTCTTCCTTGTCTTATATTACACCAGCAGATGAAATCCTTGTTCCATTTGTTGTTTTACCTTCAATGATCTTCACATTAATTCTTTCCACAATTTTTCCAAGACGTTTATTAAAACATCTGTAGAATTTACTATTCATTGAATATCCCAAGAATATTCCTTCATATATAGAATCCCCATACTTTCCTTGATTTCCTTCTTTGTTTTGGAAAAATCATTTACTTCCAAAAATAGGAAAAAAGTTCAAAGAGGGATTCCTTCAATGACATAACTCATAGAGTGTCTTGGTTTTCCCCACATAAATATGTGTTCAATTTTGAATATAAACTGCAGGTTGAATAGCGTCTTTCTAGTAATGGTGAGAGATACGACTCTCGTTCAGAATAGTTCAGGACATATTGTTCACCTGTTGATTACGGTGCTCAACAACTCCATTTTGTTGTGAATTTCTCATAGCGGCTACCTCATGTTGTATCCCATGTTCCTCTAGGTAGTTTTCAAACTTAGTGGAAGTATATTATTTATCATTGTCAGACCATAGAGCATTGATTGTTCATCTAGTATCATTTTTGTCTATTCAGTAATAAGTTTTCATGCAATCAATCATTTGTTTTTTTCCTGTGTATAACCATCACAGATGTCATTCTACTATAATCATCAATGAAAAGAACAAAGCACCTTTCTCCTTGAGTTCTAGGAACATTTATCAGACTACATACGTCTGTATGAATGATATCAAGAAGATTTGCTGCCCATTTCTTCTTTGGATGATATGAACTATAGACTAACTTCTCTCGAATGAAATCATCATAAGTATTTTCCTGTTCAAACTTTATATTGGGGATATCCATGACTATATTTATCATTGATATCATTTCCATGTATTTTTGATTGATGTGTCCCAACCTCTAATGCCACAAGTTGTTTTCTTCTTCAATGGTCATGTAACAAATGTTTTCTTTACTATCAACTTAATATAGGTTGTCATCTATTCTGCAACCTTTCATGAGATAATCCTCTATTCTTCCTTTATGGTGAACCAATTTTGATTAAATGTCACTATGAGTCATGAGTCACAAAGTTTTCTTACACTCATGGGGTTGTGATGTAACCCATCTACATAAAGAACTTCAGTCTTCTTCAGCTCGCCTTTGGCCAGTTCAGTACTTCCACTACATTTGATCTTTAAAGAACCATCATTACTGAATCTCATCATTCTATCAACCATTTTCATAGCATTATTTAATAGTTATGTATTTACCGTTATATGGGATGGTTATCCACTATCAAGAATCCAAGTGTTGTTGTTCTTGGTAGCTTTTAGAGATACTTCAGCAAGGCTGGATTTTTCAATTTTATTCTTTTCCTTTAATGAAATCTTAATTTGATTGAAGGATAAATATGGTATTTAAAAACTCTTTTCCATGTGCATAGGTTATTCATACTCATACACTTCTTATAGAGGAGAAAAGGTGTTTGAAATAACAACACTATCTGGTTTATGAGTATTGACTTGTCTCTGAGTTCTGTACGAATTGTTACTACCATTCCTTTTCCTGTAATCAACAACTTAATGGCCAAAGTTAGAACACTCAAAACAATATCCATAAAAATTATTCCTTCTAAGAGAATTAGTAAATGAATTCATTCTCATTTTTTTACATCATATATCTTCTCCATTCAACTATCTTTGTGCCTCATCACAGTATGACATGGTATGGATCAGATAGCCACATAATTGACATTTTATAAGTGTAAATTTATTTTCACTTATATTACTTATCATGTTAATTTCAATAGGAGGGTAGTTTGACTGTCTATCATCTTGGGATGCCTGAAAATAGTTTTAGTTATCCTTTTAGTTTGAATTAAGGGTTTCTTATTCAGTACTTTAGGTGATTTTTTAACCCATCCAACTTTCATCTTGACATTATTTTGACTCATTTTATTTACATCATTCAATGTTTCAGCATCACAACTGATTCCACTGTCACCCAGGAACGTAGGACTTTGTTTATTCAAAATCTTTTCAACTCCATGAAAACCATGCTTAGCTCTCTTCAACAACTCAACATATGAGAATTTTAAAAATTGTATTTTCTTCTTAGTTTCTTCTGAGATTGATTCACTTTCGAGTTAACTCCTCAAAGTAATAACTTCTTCCTCTATAACTTCAATAGTATTGGACTTCTCTTCGAGTCTGGAGGTAATTTCATTGATGTACTTTCTCTGTTCTTCAATTCTGAGTTTTAGTTCCACTACATTTTTTTTAATTTCAAGTATTGATGATTTTACTTTCAAAAATTCTTTCAGTTGTTTAATTTTATCTTCAAGATGGTCAATATATTCTAATGATTCTTCCAAAATTACTTTCTAATTATTGAATCTCTTACATTGATTCTCATATTTATCAAAAGCATCCTTAAGTTGTAACTTGGGATCATTGTTAGTGGTCAAGTGATTATTTCTAGATTTATCTTTTTATGGTACTATTTTTTCAATTGTAGCCATCATGAAATCATGGTCTCCAGACATAAATTTTTCTTCTTCCTCCTCAAATAATTCATTTTCCTTGTCTTCTTATTCAAAGATAAAACTCTTTCATTGTAATATCTTTCCAGATTTGAAGTATCTTTTTTGGAAAACCCTTTTCTGAGGCTATTGAATGTCTCTAGTTTTACATTCTTCATCATCAAACTTTCTTGGGAACTGAGAGGCAATGTTCCCAACTCTTTCACAATGAGAAAATCTAGTGGTAACTTGCCTTCAAATTTCCCTTTTTTCCTTCTTGAATTTCTTAGTGATGAGAGAAAGAATTTCTCTTTACTCATTATGTTCATCAATACTATCTTCTAAAATTTCATGATTTTCCATGGATTTGAATGTCATTTCCTTTCTTACTCAATTATTAGAATCTTATGGTTTGACTCTCATCTCATATGACACCAGGCTACTCATAAGATCATCTATATAAAGTTTTGAAAAATTCCTTTCCTCAAGGGCTAACACCTTTTCATTGTAAAGTGGTGGAAGTATTCTCAATATTTTATTTACAATATCAAGGTCTTTGATTTCTTCACCAAGTCCTCATATTTCTCCAACAACTTCAGTAATTCAATTGAAAAAGGTATCTGAAATTTCTTCAGGATATATATTCAGATCATCAAACATATTGTGAAAAACTTATAGTTTTTCCTCCATCACTTTACTTTCACCTTCATTAATATTATCCAATTTTTTCACATAAAATTATCTGACTTACATCTAATCATATTTAGGTATATCTAATCAGAAATAGTTGTAGTGATGGAATTATATAATTTGGAATTTGAATCGAGAATTTTTCTTTCTATATTATTCATAGACATCCTAGCAAGATCAATGACCTATATTCCTTGTGTATTGGAAAACAAAACTTCCATTCCAAGAGATATTAGATGAGATATCATTATATTCTTCCATATCTAAAAGTTTCTTCCATCAAATAGGGGTACTCCCCAAACATTTACTATATTCTTCATTGTAGAAATGAAGGGAAGATTTAACATTATCAACCTTTATGATCGGATACCACTTCAAGGACCTTGGAACACCCTGATAGGGGAGGGGTGAATCAGGGTGTCAAATTTTTCATTTAAACTGATCGATCATGTTCCCATGTTGTTAGGAACTTGTTAAACCTATCTAATGAGAAAGTAAAGAAAACAAAAAATCACATGAAAAGAGAAGACAAAACAATTTTTCTTGGTTCGCCACTAAGGGATACATCCAAAGATCATATTCTAATAGGTTGTCAGTCAAACCAAATTTAACTAACTTCACTAGTTATAAAGTACAAGAGTTTATCACAATCACTCCTATGTCAGGAACACTTCCTTCACAAGGTTTTAGGGATATCATACTACGTCCCTCAAATCACTTCTGTCAAATCCCCCTAGATCACAACATTTGGAGAAATATTACTCAGTAAATAAACTTGAAGTTCTCTTCAATGAGTTGGAATTAAATAATGCATCCTCAACTGTAGATAGATGCTTTTTTTAAGTCATATTTTCCCTGCATATGTAATCTACTTTTCAGCATACTGTTCCTTCCTAAACTTTTCCTTCGCGAATTGGGGTTCTTCCTCCACATACTAGAGTGCTATGCATACCACCTTCATATACCTCCTCTACAAACTGCAACCATGTACCACCTTCTTAAAAAATGTTCATGTACTACCTTCACTCCTATACCTGCGTACTGCTTCTTCACCATGGATCGTCTTTCGTGTACCACCTTCCTTTGTATACTGCCTTACTCCGCATACCACCTCACTTTCTCCACATACGATAAGAGCACCACAGATTGAGTTCTTCCTCTACGTATGGACTCTTCTCCACATACCACCTCTTTCAATGAATTGATTATTTTTCAAACTAGTCTTCTTCCTCTATGTACTATCTTCTATGAATTGTTCTGGACTTCATCGAATTATTTTCAGATTTTTAATTAAATTCAATATGGGGTTCACTTCCTATGAACTACTTCTATATTTTTTCAAATTCTTCTCTAATTTTTAATCTCAGAGTCTCACTCTAATGAAGGGATTAGTTCTCCTTATATAGGCAAATAGATCCTCAAAATCCACTAAATTGAGATTTACCAAATCTTCGATACTGCACCGCCTTCAACGCATATCGTGTATCTCCTGTAAACCAATTTTTCCTATGCGGTCCACATACCACCTTTTCTTCCTTCACGGTGGCCAAAATCTTTGCCTTGTTTTTGAAAATGATGCACTTTGCGACTTCTCAAATCACTACCTCATTTCCACCAAATATGATATATCTTGTGAATCTCCATCCTTCCACATACTGCACTCACTCCATGAACTGTTACTCATATGTGGTCTACATAGTATTTTCCATTCCATGAACCATTATCGCTATACGGTTCATATAAGGACCCACCCTTAAACATTAAATAATATTTAATTAAATAAATAATTCACATTGAGGATATTTTCAGGTTTAGAGTTTTAGAGAATTAGGACATAACTATTACATCTCAAAAGATTACAAAGTAGACACTTCTGCACAGTTTCCATTATTTTCATAAACTAAAAACTCTTGCAAAAATGAGTCATGTCTAGTTCTATGTTTTAGATAGCATGACTTTTCCTTGATCTCATCCTTGACCCTATTAATCTTTAAGTCCTGTGAAAACATTTTAAAACTTGGGATGAACATAAAAAGCTCAGTAAGGGTTATAAAAAAAAGAAAGAAAACATTTGTTCATAAATACATACAAAACATGAACTCTTTTACATATATCATGAAATCGTAAGATTTATGAATAACACATAGAAATCATAAATCATAAAGGTAACTTTTGGCATCTATAACATACTTACATTGTAGCTATCATAGCTACATAGGGAGTTACTTGGGAATACCCATCACAGTATATTCTCTAAATCTCTTAGGAGAAAAATCCACGTTTACCTCCGTCGCGTTGCCCAATGCATTGGAGAGATATCTCGGGCTCACCCTCCCTAGGTTTATCACGGAACCACCCGTATAAATAATAATGTCCAAGAACCATAACATGTTCTTAAAATATAAAACAAACATAAAAGAAAGATAACATTTCCCCATTTCAGTCACAATATATCATTTAAATATATCGACATAAAAAATCCATTATCAAAACCATTTTCAATACCAAAATACATAAAAGATTATATGGTATTTATTTTCCTTTTAAAAATATTATGGCTTGTTAAGGAATCCAAAGATCAAATAATACTTGTGGCAGCGGAAAGGTCATTGTCACTGCTTACGTTAAAAAGAAACATTCTTTTTTTGTCGTTTAGTAAAACGCCTCGTAGAAAAATATTCCCTTTGAATGAAATGAAAATTAAAAGGTTTTTATATAGCGTATAAAATAAAATTTTGTATTAAAACAAAATATTCCTCAATGAAAGGAGATTGAGATGAAGTCCCTTACCTCATGTCCGATTTTACTCGATTGCTCTTTATTCTCCTAAATAATAAACTAAAGTTAATTTATACTTTCTTAAGAACCTTTTTCAAGTTTATTATTCCTTTTATATCACTTATTACCATTTTATAAACATTATTTAATCATTTAAGTTAATAACGATCATTTTTTTGACATTTAGTACTTGAGTCCAAAATGAAGACCTTATATTTACAAGTTGTCCATGTGGTCAATAGTCCATTATATCAAGAATGATATTAATTATTTAGTTATAATATATATCATATATATAATATATATCACGTATATATATATTTATAACAGTACGTATCATTTGGAGGTAAGAAATGAAATTCATCGTTCATGGAGACGGTAAGTCGTACGTACGCATGAACGCTACTTCCATTTCTATTTCTTATTTTAATGGAATTAAAACATAATGATACATATTTATATTATAATTTCAGTATAATATCATATAATACAATTAAATCCATTCTTTATACATCCCACATATGGAATTAACGAGTCGTATCACTTTGAGGGGCGGTAGTCTGCACTTCCTCAAATGAAATTATCGTGTTTACACATAATGGAAACAATAAAGGTATGATATAAAGTAAAAATACAAAAGCATAAATAAAACATAGACATAATATATATAATATATAAATATAGTTACATATTAATTTCCACCATGATAGGCGGTATGATATAATCAAACAATCATCATCTCGTGAGGTGTTAGTTTTTCATCCACAGAAACAGTATCTTCTTCACCCATTAGATGGAGGTGTGTGTAACTGTAGTTTTAATATTTCTCATAGAAACATCCCAGTATATTAAGGATACTGGGTTTGTTATGAAATAAAGGAATAAAAATAGTTTAGGGGTTGGAGAAGTAAAATAAAACAAAATAAAACTAATGAATTTAAGAGAAACTGTTACCTTTAATTTGGGTAACTCACTTTGGTTTGAACCAAAATGGTTTGTTAAAGTGACTTATTCATAAAATAAGGCTTATAGGAGGAGTATAGGGATGTAGGGAGATTAATTGGGCAGATTTTTGAGGATCCAAAAGTCTTGATAGGTGTGAGGAATTGGTTAGAAGTGAGGGCATTTTATAAGGGGGAGGAGGGGCTTTTTTAGGAAAGTGTGAAAATATTATTTTATTATATAATGATATTCGGTTTCTAAAGGTCCAAAAATCATTAGAATCGAATATAAGATGCCTAATGGTAGAAATAAAATCATCCAATAAGAATTGGATAGGTTTTGATGTTATTTTAATATTTATAATCTTATTTATTTAAATGATTTATTAATGAGGTTAACACTGCATCATTATTGTGTCAGAAATAATTTAATTTATTCAATGCCTAAAAATTATAAAAAAAATACCATTATGTAGGAAATCATTTTTTATTTAAAATTAATATTTATAGTCGAAAATATAACCCATATAACACCATGTAAAAATTAATTTACAAATAGATGTTTGTTTAGGTCATTTTTGTCTTTACATTAACTTAATTAATAAAAAATGTAATTATCATTAATAAGTGGCTCCATGGGGTCCCAAAATCAACACAAAGATTCCCCTGGTCAGAAATTACTCATCCAATAAGGTTATGACAAGTTTTAAGGTAATTTTGAATTATTATAATATTCTTTTTACCTTGAATTACCCTATTTACCTTTAACCGCGGTAAATAAAAGTCCAAAGTTACTATTCACCAAAAATTATTTTCATCTTATTGAACCATATTTTACTTACTAATAACAACCATGTTTATTGGATTTTCGAAATTCAATTCACATAAGTGGTAAAATTTCATTTAAATGAAAAAGTCAGTTTTTTTAACTACTACTAAGTGGTTTCCCTATTCATAAAAAATTGAAGTTTTTCAGAAAAATACCAAAAACTTAGCCTAATATTTATTTGATATTCCAAATTAAACAATGATTTATATATTTTAAAATTCAAAACACATAAGTGAAATTAATTAATTTAAAATTAATTCCCGTTGTTAAAACAAATAGCATGTTTTTAAGAAACAATAACTATCAAAAGATTGACACTTGTTTATGTCCAAATTCAGAGTGAAATTAATTCAAATGACAAAAATTGGATTGAATGGTAAAAATATATTATAATTAAACTTTAAAACAAATTAAAAAGATAATCTAACCATATAAATATATTAGCTTAAAACGCAGTTTTGAATTAAAATACAATATTTTTCACCATTTATTAAAAAATGAACTTTATCGGAAAAATTCCAAAAAATTACACAAAGAAACTTTTTATGTCCCTATTCCAAAGAAGGATTTTATTTGGTCAAACATAATGTATTAAAGTGACCAAAACTATATTTAAAAATGGTTCACCATTAAAAGGCGGTAAATTGACCTTTTAGTGTAAATTATGCTTAAAATTAGATTCATTCACATTTTAAGCCTCTAAATTTTATTGTATAAATGTAAATACATTTAACAAAAATGTATAATCATATTGTAGTTAGTTTTGTTCATTCCCACCAATACAATGGCTAGGAGTTAACTTCTAATTAAAATAATAATATTATATTATTAGTATGCAACGTAAGATTTCAAAGAAACTCATTGTTGTGTATCGTGTACGCTATCAAACATAGCAACCCTTTTAAAGTAAAATTAATATTTAATTAAAAAATATTAATAAATATGAAATATGTCTTATTCTTTATTTTCCTGTGATGTTACAGTTCATGGTTCTCCATTCTACAAACCATAATTCTTGATCTGTTAAGTGTTCTCGAAAAACCCATTTCATGTACTAACTTTTTGGAAAACCTTCCTTTTCCAAAAACAAACTCCCTATTTTGTGGTCCAAAAAATTTGAAAACACTAGGAAATTGTGCCACCTTCATTATTGATTTCAACCTCAATCATAAGACCACAATCCTTGAAAACTCCTTGATCAACCCAATGTGTATTTACAAAAAACACAAACCATACTCTATATCCAGCAAAGAACAGCCTTGGTTCCAACAACTGGTGGGTGGGGATTTACTTTCCCCTCAACATCCCTAAGATATAACTTGGTAAGGAGAGTCGGGAAGCCTCTATGGGCTTTTTCATTTTCCATTAAGACAAATTTCATATGGAAATGTTCTAAAATCAATAAACACTACAAGGAATAATGAAAATTAAATCAATGTTTCATTATATAAAATTTTTCAGTAAAATAAAGAATGTATGTCGTAACATTATCATTATATCTTTCCAAAGGTTTTAATTCATTACTATATGGACATGAGTCCAAGAATCAATATCAATCAAAACATGCATCTGTGTTGTAACCCCAACATAACTAATGATCATTGACTTGTTGGGTTCAATAGGTTGGCCACATTGATTCCAATCAACCTCATATTTTATACCCTTACTTATTTCCTTAGTAATTTTATTCAACACAATGTCGGTGGATCATTCTTGTTTTTTTTCATCAATATTTTTTTGATTCCCAAATAATTATATAGTTTTAGAATCAACAGTATATTCTTCCTTAGGATTGGTAACATCATCAGGTGGAGAATACATTTTATGCATGAGTAGTCAAACATTAAATTGTTCTTGAATAACAACAATGTAAACATGGAAAAATGATTTGAGAAGGATCGTATGCATGCTCTATTTCAAACTTGATAAACTCTTTAACTCTATTTTCATACTCTTTTATCAAATGATTAGTGTGAATCCATTTTGAAGGAAATGGGTGATTCAATTTAAGAAAATAATTGCTTCACTATGGTAGGTGTTATCTTATGAATTCATCCAAAGGGGAAAGTTATATACAATTGTCATCCTTATTATCTTCATCTCCCAAATAGTTATTATTGAATTTAGTTTCTTGAGACTCATCCTCCATCTCTTTTGGACATTCACTTATGTTTCTTGAACTACTATGTGTATTTTTAATCTCATACCAGGTACCAATGATAATTTAGGATGAATAATGCTCAGATTAGTTCAAGTAACATAGAATAGATAGGGGTGAGTCTCAAGTAAGAAAATGAAATAATAATCGTTCGGGAGATGAAGCTGATGAAGATGATAGTTGCATCCTTAAAACTTTTTAAATTACCACATCTTAATTTAAAATTTCAAATCTCATCTAGAAATTTTAAAAGGTCCTTGAAACTACCATGATAACATCAACTCATACCCACTGAGCTGCACCGACACTAATTTATGTTACTAGTCCTTTTTCCTCACCTTTATCTCAAATATAAGAACTTTATGTCCACTAAGGTTCTTATGTAGGGTGTGAGTATAAAAAGAAACACATAAATACTAATAAGGACCCTAAAATATACAACAATTCATATATTTGAGTATATGTTCAAAGTAGTAACACAGAAAATAAACATATAAGTCAAGTCATTGTGTACTAACTAGGAAACCATGATAATCAAATATACCTACTTCATTTCATACCAGTGAGTTATGATAATCATATAATAAGTTTATAACATAGGTATTCCCTAACATTAAAATAATTTCTATAATAATAGTTTGAAATTTGAATCATAGGAGGTGAAAATTTTATTTATCTCCCACTTGAAATAACCACATCACAGGTACCATGAGATTCAACCTCATACCCCTAGCATCTAAGACTATCCCTTAGGGATAACCATCACATGTACTTATTGCAACCAAATCCTAAAATCGGTATAACATATCCATTTTTTTAAGAAGTGCATTTGAAATATGGGGAGGTCTTAAAATAATCAGTTCCCTTAGGAAAGAATCACACAATGGATTCCACAATACATTAGTTTAACCTAACTTCTGAAAAATCATAAAGAAGAAAAAACAACAACAAAAATATCAAATCACCCTCACCATAGCCCTCGATGAATCACTAAAATGTCTATAGTAACTCACATTATAACATACCATACCTATCCCTCACATAATACCCATAATATTCTAATATATGATACTCAAATATCATCTATCTTAGGCATTGATCATCTTTATCAATGATTGCTCATTTGATAATATCATAGTCTGTAGGCCATAATTCATCACTCACACACCTCAAATCTCAAGACAAAGTAATCTATATGATCAACTAATTCATACTACCCTTTATAGGTTATCACACTATGTTTCAAGGGAATATACTCGATTTTATACCACATATATAATCACTACTAAGGTGAACATATAATCCCTATTAGCACATCACTACCCTAAGAAAAACATTCATAGGGAAATTAATACGTTGTTTACCCTTATGGGATACTTCCATTAGCCATTATTATCCTAATTAGGCCTCTTATAATATAACCTATATAATACTATAAATTAACTTACATGGGGATATCCTATGTCCTAAGTCCATGTCTCACTTTCTTCATGAATTATGGCCCATAAGGAAACCATTTGCAACCATTAATCACAAAATCCAATCTCAAAGGTCCCTCTCATATAATCATAAAATAATATCCTAGGTTGACTCCCTTCATTTTATATATTAATATCCCTTATGATTTTTCCAATTAACCAACTCAAGGATCATAAGGTGAAGAAAACACTAAGTGTTACTATAATCATCCCACAGAGTATGGAATGAAAATTTTATTCCGAATAATTATTACCTATTATACACTATGATCATAAAACCATATCAAAACTCATTATGGTATCCTTTTCCTGATTAACTATTTCTACATATCATGTTTCACAATAAAACACATATAAAAAATTACCTGATAATTTTGGTACCACCCAACTCTTTTATGAATTTAGCCATATGGGAATCACTTTTCTCATTCCATGAAAGCCTTCTACGTAGATCCTCAATCACATAAACCCATATATCATCAATAAAATAGTAAAATACATAATTATAAAATAATTATAATTATTTTCCATAATTAATTTACCTAGGAAGAACTTGAGAAAACACACAAGGGAGTAATACAACATTGGAACCACAACCAACATCATGGTAATGAAGCATGGCATGCCCTCAATAATATTATGAGAAGAATTACCATCATTAACAACATAAATTATTTTCAATTTAAAGAAAAATGGAAAATATCCCAAGAAGAACTCACCAGGACATTTACTAATTCCCCCAATGGAATGATCAAATGCATATGGAGACGCCTTCTTAGTATTATCTCTACTTTGAATAGTAGTTCTCTCACTAGGGGAGAGGTTTTCCTGTATCTTCCTTATCATTAGATGAAGGAATAAATCCATTATAAATGCTTCTAATGATCGGGATTTCACGCAGTTTATAAATATCATAAGAGTTGATTACTAACTCTCTATGTGCTAAAATGAAGGTGTTTATACCTAAACACCAGCATCTAAACATATTTGTGAGAATATTAAATGGTCGATAACTCACAAACTAGAAGATCGATACTTCCTCATAAAGGTAAAATACCCACAATCATTCAGTGAAATCAACACAACTTTAACATGCCCAAAAATCCCGGGATCACTTATCAAAAAGTCCACCACCTAAGTCAAAGCGCCTTATGAGGAACTCAAACAAGAAATTAACAAGTGAGGTGAAGGAAAAAATAACATACCTTATATTCAAGATCTGATTTTTCTGAGAGAAAGTAGATTTATTGTGTACGAAAGCTTGGATTCATTCGAAACTTGGATTAATTCGAGACTTGATTCGTTTAATACTTGGATTCGAGCCTTGGATGTGTTCCATACATGATCTGACCCATGATTTGTGCCTAGATTTGAGGAGTGACAGCAGTTGGTGTCTTCCTCAGAAATCTTTATATATCATGACTAAAACAGTCACAGTTAGGGTTCTTTAAATAGATCGATATACTTTTATCAGCGCTTCCAAAAAAACGATGATAAAGATACCTTTTATCAGTACTAAATTAATAAACATTGATAAAATCTATCTTTATCGGTTCTTTTTAACACTGATAAAGATTGATTATATTAGTTTTTTTAACACCGATAAAATTCATCTTTATTAGTTATAAAACTTTAGCGCTAATAAAGGATTTATAATTATAATTATAAATTAAAAAATAGAAAATATATTTATATAATTATATATTTATTTATTATACTTTTATAATTATTTAAATATATAATTACTTATTTATAAATATATTAATACCATTTAAAAAATTATATTTTTTATTTATAATTATAAATATATAATTTTATAAATATAGTAAATATGAATTTATAAATACATTTATAATTATTTATTCATAATTATAAATAAATTTATATCGTTATATATATTTATATAATTATATATATAAATATATAATTAATTGATAAATATATATAAATATAAATCTAAAAATAATAAATATATTTATTATTTAAATATATTTATTATAATTTTATAAATAGTTAAATATATAATTATTTATTTATATTTATATAAATACTTTTTAAAAAACTAATATTAATATATTTATATAATTATTTATTTCTTTATTTATTTAATAAATATATATAATTATAAATATATATATAGTAAATATATTCACTATTTAAATAAATTTATTATAGTTTTATGATTATTTAAAAATATATAATGATTTATTAATAATTATATAAATAATTTTAAAAAAAATTATATTTTCTTATTTATAATTATAAATTTATAAATTTATAAATATAGTAAATATACATTTAAAGATATATTTATTTATAAATATTTCTTTAAAAATATATTTTTAACATTATTAATGAATATATAATCTTAAATGCATGCATGTTAAAAATAAGTGAAATTGAATAATTAAAAATAAGTACACTTTAAAAATATTGAAAAAATGGATAATTTTTATTAATTAAATATAAATTATTAAAAAGTATGGATATATATTGAAATAAAGATGAATACATATTGAAAATATTAAAACATAGTAAATAAATATATATAAATAAATAATATAAAATGATTAAATTCCTAAAAATATTAGAAATTAATTGATACCTAACTATAATAATATTAAAAAAAATATTTACCTATTAAAAAAATAATATATTAAATGTATCGTTTTTTAATAAAATTCTAAAATAAATAATAAAATTTTAATAAATTGCATAAATATTAGGTGTATGTGTTTTTATTTATAAGATTTCATTAATTACGTAAATATTGGTGTGTGTGCATCATATATAAAAATACATTACGTATATGTATGTGAAGTCAATGTAATACATGTTTGATATATGTTTAATTGAGAAATCAAATGACATTTAATTATGTTCATTGCTCGATGTAATTAGTCAGTATTTTTAATTAACATTAATTTTTATTTATAAACCCTTATTCACTAAATATATGACTTATTTATATTTAACCATAAATATTTTTTGTTATATTAAATCATATTTTAGGAAATATTATACATTTATATATATATATATATATGTATGTATATATTTCTAAATTAAATGTATTAATGAATAATTATGTATAAAAATCAATAAAAATGAATAAGACGTTTATATTTTTTTAATTATTACATTTTATTCATTTTCTATATTTATATTTAATATATATTATCTATTATTATTTATAATATATATATATATATAATTCATTTTTATAAATAACTTTTTCATTATTAAATTTTTTTATAATTTTAAAATTTATTATTTTTTAATTATTACAATTTATTCATTTTTAATTTTTTTTAATTATTATACTTTATTCATTTTATATAAATATATACTATTTGTTAATATTTATAATCTATATACATGTATATTAAATTTATTTATTTTTATAATTAATTATTTAATAAATAAAATGTTTAATATTTTTCTAAATTTATTTAATTTAAATTTTTATTTGTTTGAATATTTCATTTTATTCATTTTACATATCTATATATTTAATATATACTATTTATTAATATTTATAATTTATATATATATATATTAAATTTTTTTATTTTTATCCATAATTATTTAATTAATAAAATTGCTAATATTTTTTAAATTTTAATCATTTTTAATTTTTATTTGTTTAATTTTTCATTTTATTTGGGTCCTTTATCAGTTCTAAAAGAGCACAGATAAAGTGTACCATTTATAAGCGCTAAAAATAAAGCACTGATAAAGGGTACCTTTTGTCAGCACTATAGAAAACGCTATTAAAGGGCACCTTTATCAAGGGCCTCTGAGCGGTAGTGCTCTCCCTTTCATGCGGGGCTAGGGTTTCGACTTCAGCAATTTCCCCTTCCCTCTTCCAGCTTCTTGGCTGGCTCGATGACAGCTTCCTCCGTCTCAGCGCCGGCCCTCGTCTCGGTGTGCATCCTCTGACTCGGCATGGCGAGGTCTGTTTAGGTCACTTCTGGCTTCATTGGCTTGGTGGTCTTCTTCGTCGAGGCTCTGTGGGGGAAGGTTTGGACCAGCATTCACCTCCATTTTTTCATGGTCGCCTCTGGTTCTTTAGCCCAGGTGGGGGTTTGCCTCTTCGGGAAACCTCGGTCGACTTATGTTGCAGATCTGGTGAGCGGAGGAGTTTGCTCTGCTTCCTGGTCTGTTGTCTGAGGGAGAAGGGCTGGATCTTCTCCGGTGTGGCTTGTCGTCAGGCCCGGTGTGGTTCGGAGGGGGGAGGGTTTTTTGTTGTGTGCTTCTGGTGGTTATTGGTTTGTTGCAGGTGCGTTTGTGATGGTTTCAGTGCGTGCCTCTGGTGGTCCTCGTGCTCCCAGTTCTACTTGTTTGTGGTGGTTCTGGTGGCATGTGGTGTTGGTCTCTATCATGTTAAATCTGTTCTCCATGGTTTGTACGACATGTTCTTGATTGGTGCTAGTAAGGTCTTTGGACCTCTTGATTTGCAGTTTCCGCTTGACTCGATCACAAATTTCTTTGGTGATTTTGGCTCTTGCTGAATGTTTGACAGGTTGAATGCTTGAGTTGACTGATTTGGTGTGTTGAATGGGTTGTTTGGTTGGTCTTAATCCTTTGATGCATGATGTTTTGAATGTTGTAAGTCGTGAAGTCTTGTATGGTTTACCACTTTTCCCTCAAAAAGTGTTTGATGGTTTCTCATTTTTTCCTCAAAAGTGTTTGGATAATAAAAAAATTTAATTTTCAGTAATGGTCTCCTTTATCAGTACTTTACAAGCATTGATAAAGGTAATCACTATTCAAGGTCTATTTTTTAGTATTTATGGGAGGTTTATAAAATGACTTATTATCTAGGATCCAGAACTTTTGATTCATACTTAAAAAGTAGAGTTTTTTACCTCACGACATCTCTTGGCCTATTTTGTAGGAAGACTATTATTCCTCAACTCTTGTAGGGTCAGTATTCATGTCCTATTACTCTGGTTTCAAGTGTGAAATTTGGGGGTCAAGGTTCCTGGGTGTGCTATAAGGTGGTTGTCGATTGTTTCAAATTAAATATTGAAGGCTCATGTGTGTAAGGTACCATGTGTGGTGGGGAATCGTTTAGGATTCTCAAAGATCTATCCTTATGGATTTTTCATCCCTATATGGGTAAGGATATTCATTAAAGTTTGAATTTTGTGTAATGCTCATCCAGATTTGTCTTTATAGAACAAAAAGTATCAACCTCTCTATTATCAAATCAGACCCTTCCATGGTGATCAATATTTTGTTAGCCACCTCTATCACCCCCTGAAGCATTTTTTATTCTATCAAAACCTATATAAAAATTCCTAACCTAAGTCCCCATAACCTCTTAGAGACCTTTCTAGAACAAGGATGTAAACCTAGGATCCATATCATAGAAAACGTAAAAGTTAACCCCATGAAACCTCATGATTTTATACATGTATAGATTACCTAAATCGTCAACCTTTATGGTATCCCTAATCAGAATAAAATTATCTAATTTTTTCAACTGATCAATCACCACCTAGATATAATTTATTTCTTATTAAGTCTTTGGTAATAAAACTATGAAGTCCACGGATACCACAACCCATTTACATATAGGAATAAGAATATGTTGAAGCAAACCAAAAGTCTTCGGGTGCTCTATCTTAATCTATTGGTGAGGGTAACAACCAGAAACATAGTCATTAATTTCACACTTCATACTCAACCTCAAAAAAATCCATTTTATGATATAATATATCTTTATTGTTCCAATATGAATTTACTATAAAGAACTATGACAATTAGGAATCATTATATCACTAATAGATAAAGGGATGAAAAATTGTCTCCTAAAGTGAATAATTCCATCATAGGGGAAAGTCCAACCAAAAATGGCCTCCCCATATTAAACGGATTCTCTAATTCCTCTAAACTCTTCATCATACTAATGAATTTATAGAATTTACACAATGGGAGATGATGACAATTAAATAATGGTAAAAACCATACCCGAATTATCCTCGTGTTCATACAGATGAAACTAAGAAAAAAAGACCCATAAGGTTCAACTCTTCTTTTTCTTCTAGGATGTCTTAAGAAGAAACATTCTTACTAAAAATATCAGCAACCACATTCCCCTTACCATAGGTGTAAGTGATGTCAAAGTAAAATTTCTATAACTACTTCATCCATCGCCTCTACCTAAGATTCAAGTCCTTATTAGAGAAGATATAACCCAAGATTTTATAATCATAATATACTATGGACCACTCAATAAAAAGATAGTGTTTCCAACACTTGAAATCATTCATAACATTAGTGAGTTCTAAGTAATGAGTTGGAAAATTCTTCTCATGTGTTCAAAGTTGACAAGAACCATACACCACAACATGATTATACTATATAAGTATGCATCTTTTCCCAGCACCAAAAGAATCAAAATAAACTACAAATCCCCTAAATGGTTTTGAAAAAAATCAGAATAGGATATGACGTTAGATGAATTTTCCACACATAAAAAGAATCCTAACGCTTAGCATCCCATGTGAATTTCACCCTTTTCTAGGTAAGAGCAGTATATGGTGATTCAAAATTCAATAAATCATTTACAAACCTCTAATAATACTCAGCTAGGCCTAAGAATCTATGTATCTCAAAGGTGTTACATGTTTCTTCTCATGATAACATAACCTTCACCTATTCAGGATCAACTATGAGATAATGTTCCAAAATCACGTTCCCAAAAACTTCATATCTAGGATCCAAAAACTTCATTTTGATACCTTCACATACAGGTGGTGAATCATCAATATTTCTAAAATTTAATTCTTATAGATCTTACTTTTTCAGTTCTGGAATAAAAAATGATATCATCGATGAATACCACAACAAAGGTATTGAGATACTAGTCGAATACCTGATTCAAAAAATCCATAAACACTATAGGAGCATCAGTCAAAAAAATGAAATCATGAGGTATTCAAAGTTTCCATAACTTCTCCTAAAATTAGTCTTTTGGATATCTGACTCTTAAACCGAAGCTAATGATACCCCACCTAAAGATCGATTTTCTCAAATCCACTTTGTTGAGTCAAAATACCTCATTCTACTGTTACTTTTGAAAACAAATACACTCTTTATATATATATATATATATATTGGTGTGGGGGTGTGGGGGTGTGGGTGTGTTTCAAACTTTTATGTATCCCAAGTTACAAAGTTTTTTTGTAGGAATATTTTTATTTATACAAGATGGAATATATCATCACTATCAGACGGATATTTTTCATGTATACTGGATAGACATGTAAAAGGTACATCGGATGATTGTATAAAAAATTAATCAGATGGATGTTTTATAAAGTCTATAAAATTAAGTGAAATTAATTTTTTTAGATAGATTTCTATAAATTCTACTAGATTAACTTCATTGGATGGAGACATATAAGTCTATCGAATAAACATATATTAATCCTACCACACAAAGATGAATAATGTTATTTGGTAAAGATTTTAAATTGTTCTAGATGTAACATTTAATAATTGTAATGGTGATTTATAGTAACACCCTTATATTTTATAAAATATTTTTTGATTCAATTTAATTTATTTGATAGCTTGTGTTATACACAACATTGAGTTTTAACGAACAATGATATACTATTTATATTTATATTTAATATGGCCATTATGACCTAGACATTAAACATGGAAGAATAAATAGTAATATCAACATTTTAGATATTAAGTATAATGGTTTCATATAAAGAAAACATATTGATAAAAATTACTTAATTTTTTATAAAGTATTTATATGTTTTAAAAATACTATTTTCTCAAAACAAATGCTTTTATTATTTTTATGAGTAATTAATAAAACTAATTTTTGAAAGTTTTATAAAATTTATTTAAAAATATGTGTTTAATGTTTGGAATCAACATTTCAAAATTATCATAGGATTATTTTTTTTATTTTTTTGAAAATATTAATCTTTCGATGAATAGTGAAAAATATTGGTTTTTATTGAAAAATTCATTTTCTTTTAAAGAATTTATAAGATTAAATTTTGTTCTAAAATGGTTTTAAAAATAAAATTACTCCAAATATATTATAATTAAACCAATATATTTTATTTTAATCAATTTTATATTGAATTTTGAAATAAAAAAATCATTAACTTTTGAAACTTTTAACTTTGGAAAATCAATTTTTCATCCCATTTGTGGGTTTAATTTTAAATTAAATTTTGTCACTTATGAGCATGTAGTTTGGAAAAATAAATTCCATATTTTGAATTAGAATAATTAATATTATATAATAATTACAACTTAATATTTTACCATAATAAATTTTAAAAATAGTATAAATTAATTACAGTAGTTAAGGTAAAAACGGGTTTACCAGTGGTTAAACAAAAATATAGGTTTAAAATGACATAAAATTTTTCTAAATACTATTTTTTGTAATATTTTTACCTTATCACCTGTAAGTTTCTAAAATGGTCCATTTTTTATCCTTGGTTTATGAAAACAATTTGGGTATAATTATTTCTTCTCAAAAATTCCATGTTTATCCTCTCCCCCACTTATAAAAGTTCTCCAACTCTCATCTCCATTCCACATTTCCAAAACCAATAATTTCATAAAATACCTACCCTAATAACTTCCCTAATTCCCTTAAATCATCTGATAATCCTTGTTTTGGTTATAAATCCAACTTAGGAAGGTTTTTGGTGTAATCCAAATGAAGTTCTCTGAAGAAGAGGTAACGTCCTTAACTAAGCATTTTATTTTATTTCTTCCTCATACTCCTTAAAATATTATTAAACCATGATGATATAATAACCTCAGTATATTATATATAATTATATTTTTATGTTAATATCATAACCTATAATCATCTATTCCTCCCTCAACTGGGAAATGAAACTGTTAATCAAGTGTACGAAAGACTATTACCACGCAAACCGATGAAATTCGTTTTTCATAAAAACATCTGGCAGATGGATATAATGATGTATATAAGGTTTATATATTATTTTTATGATATAATAATACTTATTAAAATATATTATCATATAAACCTTCTTACTTTCCACTCCATATAGAATATGATAATGTTATTCATGTGTACGGTGGACTACCGCCTTGCAAAGCAATGTGATTCATTTTCCACTAATGATTTTCATGGAAAGTAATGAGGTTAAAGTTAATAAATATGTGTTATATAATTGACATAAAAATTATTTTACAAATGTAATATATTATTTACCTTTTTTGTTTCATTCGTTAAAAGATGGAAACAACATTCATGAGTACGTACGGCCTACTCTCAGCATGAACGATGTATTTCATTTAATATAACTAACTTTTAGGATTACCATAAATATATATGATATTTATATCATTTTTAACATTCTGTATATTATGGAACCATTATCAATGTAAATGGTTTCAAAATACTAAACCAAAACCTACACGAAAAATGACGCAGTTATTACCCAAAACGTGATTTTAACAAGGAATTATTATTAAATAGGTAATAAAAGGTCATAAATAAACCATATATAGTATTATAAATATTATTATTGTTTTATTATACATGTATATTAAACTTATATATATTATACATGAGTTTCAAATGTGTATAAATGAAGTCAATACTTATGGTAAGGTATTTTTGTCTCAAATTTCCTTCTTTGGTACATAAGATATGTTATGCCCTTATCTTCTTTGATGAGGTGTATATAATATCCTTTTACAAGTTACATCATGAATATACTTATTTTAATGATATTTAAAGTTTCATTTTATGTTAATATTTAATGTTTCTTATGTCTCAAAAGATACCAAAGTGGTAAATATTTTTTTTGTTACAATCTCATTGTTTATCGAGATTACTTAAGATTTTGTTTCACATGATGAAATATTTTGATCCATCACTCAAGAGACCCATGAATTTTTTTATCCTATGATTATTTCATGAGAATAGATTTTTCCCATCATTTTTCTCTATTTATGTACTCAATAGTTCAAAAGAATTTTTTTATGAAAAATCTTTGTAATTTCTCCCTTCGATTGAAAATGTTTTTCCCTTCATATCCATGTTTTCCACAAAACTAGTTTAATTTAAAAAAACTATTCAGATTGTTTAAATTAATTTATAACCTTGTTTTAATTTTTATTAAATTAAAAGGAATATTATTTCCATTTTTTGAATGAGGTGAATTTCACTTTAACTGAAAATGTGAAGGAACATTTCTTTCAATGTGTATGGCATAAACAAAGTTTTTTAATTTCATGACCACTCAATGTTTTAAAGATTTCATTAAAAGTTTCTATGATTTTTTTCAATTAATTTTTTTTCTTTAATATTTGGGATGTTTTTAGATTTTAAATAAGTTTTTTCAAAATGGAAGGATGTTTTCCTCAATAATGTTTTAAACATTTTTTATGGAATTTATATTTTTCAAAAACAATAACATTTGGTGTTTCTTATATTTTATTGGGTATATAATACATTTTATCATTATTATTATTTCTTAACATTTTTTATGATTATTGTGAATAGATTTTTATGAAACTGTTTCTTTTCCAGTTGTTATGTTATGATAAAATGTATATGAAAATAATTTATTTTCCATGGGTTATTCTATGATTAAATACTTATGAAACACACTTATTTTCATGGATTATGATATGATGAATGTTTTCTGATATTTTCAAACACATGTTTATGATTTTCATTATGGGATGGGTGGGACCTATATCTCCCTCCAATGCATTGGGTAAAGATTGAAATCTCACGAGATAAACAAACCTAGAATGGGGAGTTAACCTAGTTTATTAAGGGAATTTTTCCACTATGATAGTCTTGGGAGTGAACCTTTACAACTATGATAGTTTAAAAAGTGAACCCATTCCACTATCATATACTTGGAAATGATCCTTTACTATTATGGAAATTATTTTCTATTCTTATGTATATTCCACAATTCCATGTATTATTTCATTGGTATGCTATCATGGCTCATGTTTGTCGATTCCATTATGATTAATATCTTATGAACTACCAATATTTATTCCATGAACCAATATTATAATCTTTGACATGTAGGGAATGGTTTTAAAATGGTATGTTCATGTTATCATACCCTTCTCCTCCTGTTTTTTATATATCTTTCTTATTTACCCTCACCGATCATCTGAGCTCACCCTATCGTATGTTTCTTTTCCATAGGTTATGAAGAAATGTATTATGTAATATTTTTCCAAAAAGAATTCTAGTTATGAAGAACTTATTTGGAGATGATATAGTTTACCTATGAACTAGTTGTTTATGTTTCGAAGTTTCCAAAGTCATTACACCTTTAGGATCCTCGGTTGTGTGTTTGTGTAATGTAATGAATGTACATAAAAAAATATGTAATATATATGTCTAAAAATCCTAGGTTGTTATAGTTGGTATGAGAAGATAGGTTTAGTTAACCTACAGAAACTAGGATGTGAAAACTTTAGTGAAAACCCTTATTATATTTTTAAGTATTTGGTAATATAATAATGGTTTATTAAGGAAGATATTATGTGGTTTGCCTAGAAATACATCTCTGTCTCGATACCACAAGTAGAAATGGTTATGGAATAGATGTATCTTGGGGTAAAATCACTAAAAAAGGTACATTAGGTTTTACTTGAGCATTACCTGGTACATGAAAATAGGTCATACTATACACCTAGTTTGACACTCCCATATGATATTCTTTGGTTAATTTATATTTTTCTTATAAACCATCATAAAGGATTTGAATAGATTATGGACTTGAATAACCTAGTTTAAACCTTAGGTGTCATGGATTTAAAATAACATGACTTAATTTAGACACCCTATAAATGATTTTTCATGACTATGTGTTTTCCCACTATGATTATTGTTGCTCGTACTATGTTTTTTTGTTTCATTAAATGGTTGTAACCCAAAGGAACCATGTTAATAATAAATTCAATGGATAATGAAATGATTTTACTCCTAAGAAACTGAATGTTATAAGATCTTCAATGATAAATATTGTTTTTATTCTCACACGACTTGATCAAGCTATAAATCATATTGAACTTCAAAATGAGAAAAGGATAGAACAAAATTCTATTGAGTCCTTTATGAGGCATTATCCACCATCTTTTAGTGGTTCCACTGATCTGATAGTTTTTGGGTAATGGATCAGTACCAATAAAATGATATTTTCCATTCTCCAATGTTTGGAACATGAAAAATTCTTTTTAGATATCTATTATTTGGAATTTGAAGCAGACCAATGGTGTATACTCATCAATAATACAAGGTAATAAGATGGAATTGACTCCATGAAGTTGGATGAGTTTTAGAGCTTATTTTTGAATAATTAATTCTATCACACTCTTCTTATGAAAATAGATAAGGTATTGCATAAGATAATATAGAAGTATGATCAATCTATTGGTACCTATGGGAAAAATTGTATAAGTCTTGTGAGGTATGATTCTAGGATTATCATACAACATGAAAGTAATCTTGATTGACTATTCAATGGATTAAAATCAAGTCTTCAATTAGTGTTATCCATAAGGGAATTCAGTAGCTATGAATAAATCATTAGAGGTGATCTCAAGGTAGAAATGGAGATTAAATTTACCCATAAATCACATGGTTTTAATAATAAAATAAATATGGGGTTCAAGGGAAACACTAATAACTATGGATAGAAGAATATGATATTTTCTACATTATTGATATGTGGTAGGAAACATTGAGGAAACAATCTTAAGAGGAATGGTAAATGTTTTAAGTATGGAAGGGAAGTTTATCAAGAAATTGAATGTAAAAGTGATGGGAAGAAGTTTAAATATGGTTAAAATATAGAGAAATATCCATATAAATCACCACTAACACTCTAATATTTCAAATACAAGGAGTATGGGAACTTTTCTAACTAGTTCTCAAATATGAAGGTTAATTATGATGATCAACATCAAGAACTTATTAAGCTGAGGGACAAGGGTAAATATCATGTAATCACTATTTCTGATGAGGGGTACAATAACAATGTGGTTAAAGGTGCTCTTACCATCCACTCTAGAACTTTTAATGTCTTATTTAACTATGGATCCACCCATTATTTTATATATGGATAATTTTCTAAGTGTATCAAGATACTACCCTCACGGTTAAATATAAAATTATTAGTGAAATCCCCTAATGGTATAATGATAATATCTAAAGTATATGAATCCTCTCAAATTGAATTTTGTGGGAATATTATTCCTATAAATCTTTTCATTATTCCTCTCACTGAATTTGATGTTCTCTTAGTTATGGATTGGATTTATCTACATAAATCCCACATAAATTGACAAAGAAGGGAAGTCACTTTTGATATTCCAAAACAAACTATGATCATCTATCAGTACGATGATAAATATGAACATTTAATGTAAATCACATCCATTATATGGGTTTTGATTCCTATTCAAATATGCATTTATCTCATATGGTTTGGGAGAAACTCTACATCGATTATATGTTTATTTTGATTGAGTTTTTTTATGTACTTACAAAAGGGTTTCATGGTCTTCCAATGAATTATAAAGTTAATTTTTCCATATAATTCATACCTAGTTTCACACCTATTTCAAATACACCATATATAATGGTCCTAATTAATTTGTAGAAATTAAAGAAGCAGTCCTAGAAAAATCATGACAAGGGATTCATTTAGACAAGTGTGCCACCTTGGGGTGAACTCATTCTCTTTTTCAAAAAGAAATATGGAATGATGTGACTTTTCATTTATTATTATGAGATTAACAATATCATAATCAAGAAAAATTATCCTTTACCCCATATTGATGACTTTTTTTATCAACTGAATAGAGAAAAATACTTTTCTAGTATTGAACTTCATTTAGGATATCATAAATGAGGGTCAACAATGTGGATATACTCCGTAAAACATTCTTAATAAGGTATGGACACTATAAGTATATAGTGATTCGATTTGGTCCTACTAATTCACCAACTATCTTCATAGATTTAATGAATAGCATTTATAGATTACCATGATTAGTTTGTGGTAGTATTTATAAAAGATATTATTATTTATTAAAAAGTCAAGTAAGATCATGAAGATCACTTGATAATTGCACCGAAGACCATAAAAAAGGAGAATTTGTATGAAAATTTTACAAAGTGTGAATTTTGCTATAAAAGATTTCATTTTTTGTTCATATAATATCAAGTGAGGGTATATTGGTGGATCTATAAAAGGAGAAGGATATTGAATGTTGGACCAGACCAACCACAATGATCGAGATCCAAAATTTTCTTGGTTTTTCTAGATATTACTGATATGTATTGTAGAATTTATCATGATTATCTAATCTACACACAAAGTTAACTCATAAGGGATCTAAATTCATTTAGATAGATTAAAATGATGAAAATTTAAAGTAACTGAAGAGAATATTAGTCATTTCACTTGTTCTTATATTACCTTGTAGTAGAGAATGGTTTGTAATATTTAGTGATGCCTCCAATAAGGGATTGGGATTTTTTTCTTATGCATAATGACATAGTTATAGATTATGCCTCACGACAATTAGAGGTTCCTAAGAAAAATTACCCAACTCGTGATTTGGATTCTGCTGTGATATTTTTTTTCATTAGATATATGGAGTCGTTATATTTATGATGAATATTTTGAAATATATAATGATCCAAAAAGTTTAAAGTATATATTCACACAGAAGTAGTTGAACATGCACTATATGAGATTTTTATAGTTGATTAAATATTATTATTTCTTGATATATTACCACCTTATGAAATCAAACAAAGTGGATAATTATTTGATTCAAATGTATTTTGTTATCTTATTTATAATGAGGATAAGAAAAGATACAATATCTCTAAATTTACAAATGATAGATATAAGAATCTTAAAGGAAGGGGACAAATCTTATCTTTTTAAAATGAATAGTCAAACATCTATCTATGTGAAGATTAAATAGTCATATAATTATGATATAGCTATAAAGAATAAGTTGATAAATGTTCTTGATTTTAACCTTGATTTTTATGGAAGGAACTATATATGTGTTCCACCCATGCTAGATTTCAAGGAGTTGTTAGATAAGGCTCCTGGTTCTTTATTATCTATTCATCCTATAAGTATGAAGATGTATAGATATTTTAAAGAGTATTTCTGGTGGAATATAATGAAGAGATATATCAAAAAAAATATCTCAATTCCTAGTATGTTATCAAGTTAAGGTTGAGTGTAAAAGTCTAAGGAAATGTTGCATTAATTACCTATACCAGAATGAAAATGGAAAAAATCGCCATGGATTTTGCTATCGGACTACCCAAAATGTATAAAGGTAACAATTCTATATGGGTTTTAGTAGATATCCTTAAAAATTAATCACACTTCATCGTTATTTGATAATATTTCTCTTTGGATCAGATTTCTATAATATACATTAAGTAAGTGGTAAGGTTTTATGGACTACCACATTCCATTGTGTTTAATCAGGATATGAGGTTTACCTTGAAGTTCTAGTGAAGTCTTTAGAAATATCTTGATACAAATTCTAGTTTCAGAACTGTGTATCATATTTAAAAATATGATTAGTCTAAGTGGACAATTCAAACCCTAGAGGATATATTTTTATTTGTTTCTTTGGATTTAAAATGTGGTTGGAATCAACACATTACTCTAGTTTATCTTTCATACAATAATTTATTTCACATGTGTATTCATATGGATACTTATGAATCCATATATGAGAAAAAGTGTAGAGATCCAATATTTTAGAGTGTAGTTGAATAAAAAATCAATTGGTGCATGAGATAGATGAAGAAATGGTAGAGAATATTATATCCATTTTAAAACATATAAGGGTGTTACTAAGTTGAAAGAAAAGTTATGTTTTTAATCACCAGTGTGATTTTGAATTAAAATTTGTTGAAAAGGTGTTTTTAATAATTTATCCCAAGAATAAAGTAATGATAATCAAGAATAAATAGAAAATAATCCCTAGGTACATCAATCCCTTTTAAATTTTTGATTTTATCTATATGGTATCTTGTCAGTTTGTGCTTCCACCAAACCTCTCTCAAGTCCATGTTGTGATTCATGTATCTCCCCTAATGAAGTACATACCGGACCCTTCACATGTAATAAACATAGAAATCATACTATAAGAGGATGATATATCTTATGAGGAACAACTCATGGAGATTATAGATCTTTTAGAGAAATTTCTACATAATGAGACCACTAACATGGTCAGAGTTTTATGGTGAAGCCATAGTTTGAGGAATCTATGTGGGAAGCTGGGGATGTAATGAGGAAGAAGTATCCTCAATTATTTTCAAGAAGTGATAGAATTTCAAGGGAAATTTTCATTTTAAGAGGGGTTTAATTTAACACCTTGATATGTTATGAAATATTTCATTCTAATTAAATTTAATTTCTTCGATAGTTTTCACTACATCCAACATCGAGTTCGAACGAACCGTAAAATACTATTTATATTACTATTTGACATGGCCATTATGACCTGGCTATAAAATGTGGTGTTATGAATAGGAATAAAAAAATAAATATTAACTATAATGGTTTTATATAAATAAAACATATTGATAAAAAATACATAATTTTTTGTAAAGTATTAATATGTATCAAATATACTAATTTCTCAAAAAAATGTTTTTATTATTTTTTGTGAACAAATAATAAAAAATATAAAAATTTATAAAATTTATTTAAAAAAAATAACTTTATCTTTTGAATAAACATGTCAAAATTATCTTAGGCTAAATTTTTGGGACTTTTCTGAAGATATTAATTTTTTGATAAATAGTGAAAAATACTGGTTTTTATTGAAAATTCCATTTTTGTTTAAAGAATTTATAAGTTTAAATTGTGTTTTAAAATTGGTTTAAAAGTAAAACTAGTTCAATTATATTATAATAAAACCAATATAGGTTATTGTAATTAATTTTCATATTGAATTTTGATATAAAAACTTTTAAATTCTTTTAAACTTTTCTCTTTGGAAACCACTTTTTCATCACGTCTATAGGTTTAATTTTAAATTAAAATTTCCAATTATATGCATGGAATTTTGGAAAATGAATTATATATTTTTAATCAACATAATTAGTATTATATAATAATTTAAAATTAATTTCTTACCATAATTAATAGTAAAAACAGTAAAAATTAATTACCATGGTTAAGGTAAAAACAGTTTTATTGAGGGTTAAACTAAAAAGATAAGGGTTAAAAATGAACAAAAACTTTTATAATTACTATTTTATGGTTATATTTATACCATATACTTTTTAATTTTTTAAAATGGTCCATTTTTGATCCTTTTAAAATGAGTAAAATGTGGGTGGGATTCTTTATTTTCAAAAATTCCAAGTGTGTCCTTTCTCCCACTTATAAAAGGTCACACCCTCTCCTCTTCTTTACACACTTAAAAAAAATTGGGAAAATATCTAACCAAATAACTTTAATAATTCCCTTAACTCAAACTATAATTCTTTTTACATAAATATAACTTATTAAGGCTTTTGGTGCAAACCAAAATAAGTTTTTTGAAGAAGAGCTCATGTCTTTAACCGTGAGACTTATTTTATTTATTCCTCGCCATAATTAAAATATTATTAAAACAATTTTGATATAATAACATAATTATATTATATATATTAATAATTATATTAATTTAATGAACTAAAATCGTATCATTCTCCCAAAAATGGAAAATGAAATCAATGATCATGTGCACAGTGGACTACCGCCTTGCGAACTGAAAAAATTCATTTTCCATCACCGCTTCTCAAGGATAAGTATAATGTTTATATAGGATATTTATGATATAATAATACTTATATAATTATAATATCTTATATATATTCTTACTTTCCCTTCTATAGAGAATATGATAACGTCGTTCATGTGTATTAAGGACTACCGCCTCGTGAAGCAATGTAATTCGTTTTCCACTAATGATTTTAGTGGAAGGTAATAAGGTTAAATTTAATAAATATATGTTATATATATGGAATTAAAATTATTTTTAAAGGTAATATATTTTTATCTTTCTTTAATTTCATCCATTAATAAATGTAAATAATATTTGTGCTTACATACAACCTACAGTCTCTATAAATCGTGTATTTCATTTTATATCTATAAATTTTATGGATTTTTATAAATAAATATAAAATGAATATATGTTATATTTATATAATGGTTAAAATTATTTATATTCTGTAAAAATGATCAAAATAAAAATATCAAAAATACCAAATCAAAACATACACGAAAAATGATGTAGTTATTACCTGAAATGTGATTCTAACTAGAAATTATTGATAAACAGGTAATAAAAATTGATAAGTAAATCATATATGGTATGATAACTGTTATTATTATTCTGTAATAGATTTATAATATAAACTTATATTTATTATAAAATAAATTCGAATGTGTACAAAGGAATTCGAGATGTGAGGTAAAGTACTTTTTGTGTCAAATCACCTTCATTGGGAAATAAGATCTGTTATGAACCTATATTATTTTATAAGATGTGTATAATTACCATTGAAATGTTTGGTCATGAATATAATTTTTTTAATTATATTTAAAGTTTCATTTGATGATAATATTTAATTTTTCTTATGATTTAAAAGATACCAAACTGGTAAATATTTTTTTTGTTATAATCTCACTGTTTATCAGGATTATTTATGATTATATTTTTTATAATGAAATATTTTCATAAATAACTCAAGAATATCAAGAATTTTCATATCCTCTATTTATTTCATTATAATGCATGTTTTTTCTTCATTTTCTTCATTTTCTTCTATTTATTTACTTAATAGTTCAAAATAATGTTTTATGAAAAATCAACTTTATTTCTCTCTTTGGTTGAAAATGATATTTCTTCTATATCCATTTTTTCAAAAAATAATTAAATAATTTTTTTACAAATCACGTAATATTTTTACATTTAATTTCTCACATTATTTTAATTTTCACCAAAATAAATTAAAATGAATCTTTTTTTCATTTTCTGAATGAGGTGATTTGGACATTTATTGAGAATGTGAAAGGAATATTTATTTTAAAGTGTACAACATAAATAGATTTTTTCTCCATCATGAATCCTAAATATTTTAAATCTTACACTATAATTTTCCAAGATTAGTTTCAAATAAAGTTTTTTCTTTAATATTTTTTATGCTAAATATTTTAAAAAAGTGTTTTCAAAATGGAAATAATATTTTTTTCAAGAATGTTTTAATGATTTTTTGTGGAATTTCTATTCATAAAAATTGAAAACCTTTGGTGTTGCATATTTTTTAATGGGTGTATGATACATTTGAACCATCCTTATTCTTTCACAATATGGTTTATGATTATGATGAATATTTTTATATAAAACCATTTTGTTTCCATCGGTTATGTTCTGATAAAATGTATATGAAACCCATTTCTTTTCTATGGGTTATGCTATGATTCAATGCTTATGAAACCCACTTATTTTCATAGGTTTTGATATGATGAATGTTGTATGATATTTTCACACAAATATTTATGATTTTTATTATGTGATGTGTGGTACCTAAATATCCCTCCAATTCATTGGGTAAAGATTAAAATATCATGAGATAAACAGGACCGGAATGGAGAGTGAACCCAATTCAGTAAGTGACTTTATCCACTATGATAGTATTGGGAGTGAACATTGACTACTATGATGGTTTGGGTATTGAACCCTATTCACTATGATAAACCTGAAAATAGTCCTTGAATAGTATGGAAATTATTTTCTATGCTTATGTGTATGCCACAATTCTATGTATTATGCCATTTTTATGCTCCCATGGATCATGTTCTTTGATTACCTTATGATTAATGTCTTAGAAAATAACAATATTTATTTCATGACCCAAGACTATGATATTTGATATATATGGTATGGTTTTCAAATGTTATTTACATGTTCTAATACCCTTTTTCTTATGTAATGTTTATATATCTACCTTTTTCACCCTTACTGAGCATCTGATATCACCCTATATTATGTTTCTTTTCACTAGGTTATGAAGAAATTTTTTATGTATGATTTTTATAAGAAGAATGATAGTTATGAAGAAATTAGTGGGAGATGATTTAGTTCACTAATGAACTTGTTGTTTATTTTTACATGTTCCCAAACTAACTATGCCCTTATGATCCTCAGGTGTGTGTTTGTGTAATGTACTGAATGTTCATTAAAAAATATGTAATATCTATATATAAAAAAAAATTGTCCATTAAAATTAAAAAATGATCATCAGATGAAATTTTGTTGCACTGAACCGATCAGGTAAAGAATGAGATAATATGATGTCATTACAACTACTACCAATAAATACAGAAGGTCACTACTGGAGTTTGTCTATAAATAGATCACAACCATTACGAGAAGAATCTTCTCCCAACCAATAATTTTAATATTCTTATGAAGTGTTTGTAACACTATATTAATGAGAGTAATTCTTTTGTATCATTACAGTGTTTTCTTAAGGAAAAATTGGTGAGGTGATATTTATAAAATCCTTATGATCTTCTGTTTTAATCATTTCTTTTAGGTTCTCATGGTTTGAGAGCTCTCTAAGATAGAGAGACAAAGTTTTATGATCGTATTGATCAAGGGTTCCCAATGATTGGGAAACAGAGTGTGCCCGTTCATTCTAATCAATATATTTCAAGGCTAGGAAGATAAAACTTGAAATAGAAGTCATGAAATATATTAAAAAATATATTAGTATGATAAATATAAAGTGATAATTTATATACTTAGGTTTTTTCCTGAATCTTTTTATAGTTTTATGTTTTTATAATCTTGTATTTAAAAACATATGAACTGTTATTTTCTAAGAAACTTCTTATGTTTCATCAGCTTAAGGTATAATGACCCATAATTTTCATACATAGATATTATTTTTTAAAATTTGAATATTTAATATATATTTTACAAATACATTCTTGAGGTCTATAAAGGTTTAGTGTCTATAGAGACTAGAAATTAAAGGCCCTTATTTCTTGAAATATCTTCAACATCACCCAAAAATATCCTCTTAAATAATATTCTTCTTATAAATATCCTACTTAAAACCTTTTTTTATAACCTGGGGAATGAAAAAAGAAAGAAAGGATGAGCTTAGATTCTCAATAAGGGTAAACAAGGGTGATATCAATGATCACTTAAACATAACATGAGCATTATGGCATGAGAACATGAATATAACATTTCGAAATCATACTATGTATATCATAAATTATAATCTTAAGTCATGGCATAAATCTTGGAAGTTCATAATACATGAATCATAAATGAATCAAAGAACATGATCCATGAGAGTATAATATTGGCATAAGACATAAGTTTCTGGAATACACATTATCATAGAAAATAATTTCCTTAGTATCCAAGGATCACTTCTAATACTATCATAGTGGATTAGATTCACTCCCCATTACATTGTTGAAGTCAAGGTTAACTCTCAAGACTATCATAGTGGATAGAGTCCCTTGTTGAATTGGGTTCACTCCCCATTCTAGATCTATTTATCTCATGAGATATCCATATTTACCCAATGCATTATAGGGATATATAATTTGGGGCCCACCCATCACATAATGAAAATTATATAGATTTTTTCAAAAAGATCATAAAAAATAATTATATCATAACCCATAAAAAGAAATTTGGTTTATAATAATTTAATTAAGGCATATGTAACATCCCATACCTGGTTCACTAATAAATAACCAAATCAGTTGGTCACAAGCCCTCAAGTGTGCCTCCTCATAGAAAAAAGGCTACCGAATAGCAGTAAGGGTCTGAAGCGGTACAATGGGGTGACTATAAAATCATAATCATAGTATAAAAAATGGTATAATAAATGGATGAATAAAAAATGGAAGTTTAATAAATTAAAACTAGAACAGCATAAGTAAAACATCTAGATCATGATAATAATCAAGTTATCAATAAAAATATCTAGTTCCATATAATAAATGATGAAATTTCATGTAATAAAAAAAGGAATATGAAAACATGTAAGTATAAAAACATGAATACATGTATATAAAAAGGACAAAAATACCAAAAAAGACTATCCCTAGATAGCATTAGGATCCATATCTTAGTCATGTGCTTCGATGCTCCCATTCTACAATCAATCAAACATTGACAACTGGGCACTTGACCCTGTCCATACCTACATCCATGAAGACTTTATAGGTACCAATTGGTGTCTTGAATAGGGTGTGATATAGACTTAGTAGGCCACCACCAATGGTGTCTATAAAAAATATAACCTATGCATATAAACTGTAACTATGTATAGGTATAACTGAAAAGATGTAAAGTGAACGACATATGTGACAATTCCCCGAGAATAATATATAAAAATAGTAGGCTATAACAAGAGATAATCAATACATATGTGTATATATACCCCCACACACACACATAGAGATATATATAATGTGTCAATATAAGGTAATTACTAGCTCGGTATACATCACATGTGAAAAGAGTATCAGACCTACATGGTTCAGGTCCCAAGGTGATAACTCAAATGACATCATCAAGACCAAGGATCTCATCTAATGGAACGATCAGAATAATAACATACCTATATAAGCTAGGTACCAAGAAGATAACTAGGGAAACCTATATCTAGAAATATTAATGTATACAGAAGTTTTAGGTGTCATACCTCGAACTTTCCCATCAGTGTCATACCATAAATACTTATACCTAGGAGTCATAGGTTCCATACCTTGTCCCCCTAGTCAGTTTTATATAGTAATTAAATAGGTTCTATACCATGAACTTTCTCATCAGTTTTATACCATAAACAATCATACCTAAGGGTCATAGGTTCCATACCTTGATTCCTTAGTCGGTTTCATACTATTATACAACAGGTTCCATACCTTGATAAGAATTCAGTTCCATACTGAGATTTCTAACATCAATCAAGTAATATAATAATGAAAAAATTCTATATTATTGTTCATACCCAATTAAAACTATCAATATAAAAGGCATAATCCAATAGAATATCCATCTCATTCCACAATATCAATAAAAAATAAACACTTAAGTGCTTGATCCAGTCTATCATTCTTATGCGCCCCTCCAAGGAGGATCGAGAGTAATGGAAATGGAAAGACTTTGGAATGTGGGGTGCGGTGGCCGTCGGCATGCCTAGCACATTACTTCGTCGATGGTGTTTTTTCATGTTTTTAGGGTTTTTTTGTCTGCGTATGTGATTCGTTTTATGTCAGTGATGTTCGTGATGTTTTGTTGAAGGTGATGGTGATTTGATGGTGTCGAGAAGAGGTTCTACTGGCATTTCATCCTATCCCAGTTATTTAGTTTCTATGCTCTAGTACTATGACTCAACTGATCTCTCCGAGGTGGAGCAGCCCAGCAGTCATCTTGTTTCCTTGGGTTATGAGATCGAGTGGCCGGTTTAGGGTATCGATGGAAGTGGACTCTTTCGACATCATGGTCTTGGATGTCACTCGTTTTTGTATTTGGTATACATTGTTTGAGTTATCTTCTATGGTGAGTTTATGATGGTTTTGTTTAATGTGGTTGGTTCTGCTCTGATGGTGGTTTGATGAAGCGGTGAGTTCTGATTAAGGTCTTTCTGGGTCACATTATTTTTCGATGTTTCTTCTTCATTATGGTGTTATGGGCGATGATGGCGTGACAATGTTGACTACGGTCTTCGGCGAGGGACTTCTGTGGTTATCTTCAAGATGAAGGTGATGAAGATGACGAGAGGTGGGTCGATGTTGGAGGCACGACTCGATGAAGGGTTCAGTCTCACCGGAGCTCTGTTTGTGCGGGTGTAGACTCTGTTAATGACGGTATTGATGGGTTGCAGTGATAATGGTGATAGAGGTCAAGTGATTAGACCGAGGCAGCGACGTCAATGGTTGCACTTTTCTCGTTGTACCTAATCTGCATAAGTTGATAATGATGCTTTTGGATTTTAATTTTTAATTTTTGAATTTTGAAAGCGGTTTGATGTGTGTTTTGATATAATCAGTTTTTGGTTTTTCAATTTGGGGTGAAAGGCATGTGGGTTCCCACAAACCCCTAAAAGTTGTTTATTATGAAGATACTAAAAAAATAATTTTGGAGAAGATAACTCCATAGATGGGAAGATAAATGATGAAAGGAGTTAAAGGAATGGAGTGATTACTGGTGGAAATCTAATGCGATAGATGGAACGGAAATTGGAGTTTGGATGAAGAAGCAGTTTCAAGCCTTTACTAGGTTTTAGGAGATCTCAGCGAGAGGAAGATATAGATGTTTGTATGATGGAAAAGAAAAAAGGAGTAATTTTATTAAAAAATAAGTGGTTAAAAATGTCTTTTCACTCAAATTTTAAAGGTCACATGGTTGTCCAAACCATGCACCAACCATGCTTACCCCACTGTTTGGGTGAAAGACCTCGTACAACTTTTGGTGCACAGTTAGACAAACCATGCACAGCCCATGCACACCCTCTTCCTCAACCCTGTATAGCCAAGGTCCCATTTTATGTTTTATAAAAACATTATGGAACCCTTATAGGGCCTCAGGTTTTGAGGTTCATAGTTAGCGCTAATCATGCACTAACTGTGCAAGACTCTTATTTCTCTAAAAACTGGATCTATAGGCTTCGAACAAGCCCCGTAATCTCCCAAACCCTTCGTTAAACCATATTAAATATTTATAAGGATAAATAAAATAATTAAAATATAAATTAAAAGGTTCCTTACCTTATATAAAAGCAGTTATCTTACAATATTCCTCCTTAAAGAAACTCGTCCCTCAGTTTCCATTCCAAGTGTGGTAAGACAACATCAAAAAATAACTCCGGCCATGAAGCATGTATGTAAACCTATTGCTCCCAGGTCTCATCTTATATAATTTCATGTTTCTATAACACCCATACTAGAGGAACCATCCTTCATTGGAGATCCTTCATACTCTATTCCACAATATGAATAGGGTTCTCCTCAAAGGATGCATCAACCACCAATTCAATATCCTCAGACTGAAGAATATGAGATAGTTCCGAGTAATAATGATGTTGTTAAGGAACATGAAAAATTTCATGCATATCCCAATATCTATCTAGAAGTTCTTTCTGATATGCAATGTGTCTGACCCACTCAAAAACCTTAAAAGGTCCAACAAACCAAGGGGATATCTTACCTTTCCTCATAAGATGTTGATACCCCAATCTAGTAGATACACATAAGAATACCCAATACATGACCTCAAGCTCTAGAGTTCATCAATGATGGTTGGAATATGATTTATGTCTAGACTAAGCTGTATCCATTCACTACTGAATCAGCTGAACCTTCTCTGAATTCTTCTAAATGAAACAAGGTCCAAGTAGATCCACCTCACCTGCCTCTAACTAACATAGAGGTGAACGGTATGGCATACCATATAAATCCTCATGAGGAGACATCTAAATAGTATCATGAAAGCTATTATTGTAAGATAACTATTCTAAGGGAATATGTTTCTCCGAAGAACAACCAAAATTAATTGAACATTCTCAGAGAATATCCTATAATACATGTATCATCTGTTCTGACTGACTGGTGATCTGAGGGTGAAGTAATATGCTCAAAAGAACCTTGGTACCCAAGGATTTTTGTAACCCCTTCCATAACCTTGATGTGAAACGATCGTACCTATCAGAAATGATAATAAGAGGGACCCATTTTAGACATATAATCTCATGAACATATATTCTCCCAATATCATCCACTAAAAACCTCTCCCTGATATGTAAGAATTGAGTAAACATTATGAGTATATCTATGAACACCCATAATACATCAATTCCTAGAGGGTATCTTGGTAAGACAGTAAGAAAATACATAGTGAAATCATACTGTTTCCACTCAGTAATGGGTAATGGATGTAAAAATCTTGTTGGTCACCGGTGTTCTTCTTTCATCTTAGAAAATAGGGCTATAATCTTCCACTCGTTACTTACCTCCTACACTACCTATGTCTAAGTCCTTAGACTCAAAGAATTTTCTACAGTATTTCCTTTATCAGGTGTATAGGTAAGCTCAATGTTGAAATACTTTAGGTATTCAACCCAACTTCATTTCTATATATTCAAGTCTGTGTGAATTTATTCCTAAGGGTTTTTGGTTCATAAACAGCATAAAATGATCTCCCAGCTGTCAATACCAATAATAATGAAAAGTGTGAACTAAATCAGCCAAATTGAGATCATCTGTTTAGAAATTTTTCCCATGTAACCACAGATTCCATGACTCATACACAATAACTCGGTCTCCCTACATCAGAACTACTACTATCCTAATACCTAATGCATCAAAACATACTACATAGCTTCCACTTGACTCTAGCATAATCAGGATCATTATAGATTTCATTATCCATTTCAACTTCTAAAATTAGTTCTCATAGGATTTTGACCATATAAACTTCACACCTTTATTATTAAATCCTGTAAGAGGTGGTCTAAGTCAACAGAAGTCATGTATGAAGAAACATTAATAACCATATATCCCCAAGAAACATTTTATGTCAAAAATATTCTTGGGTTTATCCCAAGTAATGAAAAATCTCACCTTCTCTAGGTTAACTGATACACCTACCTCAGAAATAATATGACCCAATAACTGAACCTTATCGATCTAAAGGTATCATTTAATTATCTTAGTATATAGATGGTTCTTTATTAGTATATTAATAATGATATCAATATGTTTGGAATGGTCATGTTGAGTATGATAATATTCCAAGATTTCATCTATAAAGACCACCACAAATGAATCCAAATAGGGGTGGAAAACCTGATTCAATAGATCCATGAAAAGGGATAGTGAATTCGTGACACCTAATGACTTAACCAGATACTCATAAAGACTATACCTACTATGGAATTTTGTATTAGGTATGTTTGAAGGTATAACACCTACCTGGTGATAGCCTGATCTCAAATCAATCTTTAAGAAAATATTTCTCCTTGGATCTAATAAAAGTGTTCATCTTTAAAATAAAATGGATATTGGTTCCTCAGAGTAAGTTGATTCAACTTTTGGTAATCCACAAAAATATTTAGGGTACCATCCTACTTCTTAGTTAAAAGGACTAGTAAACCCTTGGGAGAAGTAATGGATTGTATAAAACCCTTAGCTTCTAAGTTCTCAAGCTATTTCTTGAGCTCGTACGACTCAGTAGTGGCTATCTGGTAAAAAGGAATATACACTAGTGTAGATCATGGAACCATATCAATAGAGAACTCCACCTATAACTTTGGAGATAAACTAGTAAATTCATCCATGGATACATCTCGGAAATGATCTACTATAAGAAGGAATTCAACCTGATATATTCCTTGATCGACCATATAATGGCTATTAATATGATATATCACTCCACCCAACCCATGATGCTCTGGTCCAGATCTACCTTCCTATACAACTCATTCACACTTGTGAATATAAGTACCACCATTTGGTGATGTGAAGGACACCCTCTGGTGATATAAATACACATAGGTATGATAATGAACTAACTAATCCATCTTCAAAATAAAGTTAAAACCAGGCATCTCAATCATGAAAAAGTTCCATAGAAAATGATGGTTTCATGTCTCAAGGGGGTACTCCTTACATCAGCATACACTCTCTTATTAGACACCCAATTGAGTGTCAAGGTTCATCACCCCATAGAAGTACTAAATGTCATGCATGAGGCTCTCCATGATAGCAACATAGATAAAATAAATCAAATCCATAACGTCAAAAAAACATATACCAAGGTTTATGATAATAAAATCACACCTCAAACTATAGAAGTTTTGGGAATATATTCCCCCAGTACATGTTGCATTGAAAAATCTTGTCTTGTTCTGTGTCCCTGAGATGAAACATGACTTCCTTTATTAGGACCACCCTACTAACACTCTGAAACTAGTGTTTGTATCCCCCATCCATGACCACCTCATTATCTAGACTATCCAATAGCACTCCAGCTTCTTGCCTGAAGTGAAGCTACTAATCCCACTCTAGGACTTGGAGTCAGTACGTATCCTTTTTCACTAGCCACTGGAGGGAAGATTCTACAAAACCACTATAAATTCCCCATCCTTCCACAGGATCAGCACTCAACTAGGGCCCTCTAACACTAAATTTTCAAATGTCCCTACTTCCATACCTAATTATAGACTACAAAACAACAAGTTAAGTGCACTCTGACTATTTATCCCCTCATAAGAGGTCCTGAAGTGATACTTCCTTCCACCAGATACTTCACTAATGGTTTGAGAAAATGGTCCACTCTTATCTGAACCTATAGCATCCCTTAGGTTATATTCTTTAATAAGAGATTTGGTTTACTATATCAAACATGGTAGTCAACCAAAAAATATTCATTTGATATTGAATAGTATTCCTGAGCCCATCCTCAAAACATCTCACATTCAGTGGATCATCAATGGTATAGATAGCCATAAAGTGTTGAGGCTCTGTGAAATTATATGAATAATCTATAAGAAATATATAACCCTGTTTCAGGTTCATATTGTCCTTGGAATGATCATCCCTCAAGTTATTATGGAAAAAGTAGTCATATAATCTATATTAAAATCCCTCCAAATCACTTCCCAATACTAACCTGCTTGGTTCAGATTATCCTACCAATGTTTTTAAGATCCTCAAATCATATATGTATCAAGATTAAATCTTCTATTAGGAGGTTTCTTGAGTTGATTGAATATAGATAATAGTCTCAATCCATAACTCTACAACTTGTGGGACCACCATCCCTGGAAAATATAGGTGGATGTTGCTACTGAAACTCTCATATCAACTCTCCCATAAAAGGGTAAAATTGTGGAGTTCACTATATAGTTTTATAAGCTGCAGAAACTCCCTTTGAAACAATGAATCATCACTCATATCATGGATAGAAGGAGGTTCCATAGGTTCCATTACAAGATGTAACATCAGAAATTCAAGGAATAGCACCTCTAAAGTATGATCATCACCACCCTCCTGATTCATGACTCGAGGAAGTTGTAGTGGAATATCTCTAAAAATTCCAAACACATGTCTGATATAGGACTTGATAATAGTAATATTACTAACATAATAATTGGATAGGTACAATCCTTACTGTATAAGATTCATACCCCAATATCTACTTCTAAATCCAATTCTGGGTGATAGGAACAATCATAAAGATCATAAGATACACTACCTACTTCCCCCTACTATGGTCAGTTCTAGGTCAAGTTCTCTATTTTACTATATTTTTTTGGTATATGGACTATAAATTATAATATATAGTGAAAAACACCATTTGATTTTCAATTGGAAACCCCATTTAAAGGAAACCATATTAGAATTTTAAGAGTTATCAATTCTTTCATTTATATAATAGACCATTTAACTGAAGTACTATTCCCAATTTATACAAGTACATACTTTATAAATTTCAATTAGTATTTCATTTAATTGTATCTAAACCATTAAATTCAATAGTATAATATAACGGGTAGTAAAAGGTGATTTGAATAAATGAATCGCCATTCCCAATTTATATAGGTACATAAACTCTCTAAATTAAAAATGATATCCATGTATTCAAAATCAACTAACATTTCAGTCTAAGTAACCTCAGTTAAATAACTTAAACATGTTATAATTGGTTAGTTAAAGTGTCATCATCAAATTATATGGGAGAACAACATTTACATTGATGCAGAAACATTAATAACCAATTATTAAATCCCATTTTTCTTTAAGAAATTTTAGTTTCATAATAGATATATTACTCAAGGAAATTAAAACAAGTATCATTAATTCAGGTAATTTAACCTACATAACATGGAATAATGCATGATATATTAATCCTATAAAGTTTCTAAAATGATGCATGATCAATGATTCCTTGCTGTATCGGGACAAGGATAAAATGAAATTCAACATCATAATAATGATAACATCACATATCAAGTGCTTCACCCAATGGTGGAATCAAAACAACTATAACAAGCATAAACCAAAATATCATATCCCATCCATGGAAATTTGTATTCTTCCCATATGTGGGTAATCTAATCTTGGGAATAGGCTCATTACCAAATTTTAACACTTTCTAGTCTTTTTCTACCATACAAAAAATAGTAAGGCAAAGAAAATAAATCTCTAAAACCAATTTTTAACGTCCCAAACATGGATCACTAATAAGTAACTAAACCCAGTTGGCCATAAGGTCTCAAGCCCCCCCCCCCCCAATATGCTAGAGGATTCCAACTAGTAGTGAGGGTTCATGGTGGTAGAGTAAAGAGACTATACCCTCATAATCATAATATTATAGTGGTATAATAAATGGATGAATAAAAAATGTAATCATAATAAATGATAACTACAACAGTAGAAGTAAGAAATCCAGATGATAATACTAAAAAAGCCATCAATAGAAATATCTAGTACCATATACAAAATAATGTAATGTCATGTATCTAAACAAAAAGGAATGGTAAAACTTAGAAGCAGGCACACATACAAATAGGTATTTCAAAAGGACCAAAAATATTAAAAAGGACTATCTCCATATAGCATCATGAGCCATAGCTTGGTCCTATGCTTCCCTAATCCCATGTTATAATCAATCAAGAATTAATAACTAGGTTGTTTCCCCTATCTCTACCTACATCCATGAATTATGTCCATCTATCAATCGGTGGCCCAGAAAAGATGTGAGATATACTCGATAGGCCACCACCAATAGTGTCTATAACAAATACAACCTGGTCATATAAACTATAATCGTGTGTTTTTATAATAGGAATGATGTGAAGTGAAAAAAATATGTGAAAAGTCCATGAGAACAAGATGTAACAAGATTAGGCTATAATAGAAGAGCATCAATACATTCATACATACATACATGCATACATACATACATACATACATACTTACTTACTTACTTACATACATACATACATACATACATATATATATATATATTAAGTTTCAATAGAAGGAAACTACTATCTCAGAATACGCCACATGTAAAAAGAGTATTAGACCTACATGGGTCAGGTCCCAAGTTAATAACTCATGTGACCTCATCGATACCGAGGATATAATCCAATGGAATACTCATAATAATAATAGACTTATGTGGACCATGTACTAAGGTGATAACTAGGGTGACCTATATCTAAAAATTTGAATGTATATGGAATTTGTAGGTGTTATACCTCAATCTTCCACATCGGTGTCATACCTTAAATAACCATACCTATGATTAGTAATTTTTATACCACAATACCCTAGTTAGTGTCACACCATAATGAAATAGGTTCTATACCTTGATCTTACTCATCGGTTTCATACCAAAAATAATCATTTCTAGGGGTCATAGGTGACATACCTTGATTCCCTTGTCGGTGTCATACCATTATGCAATAGGTTCCATAACTTGGTAAGAATTTAGTGCCATACTGAGATGTCTAACATCAAAAAATTAATATAACAATGAAAAATGATATGTTAATGTTCATACCCAATAACAACTATCAATATAAAATGCATAATCTAAGGTAATATATATCTCCTCCTACAATTTCATTTAAAACCCATCATTTAATTACCTTAACAACATTTAATAGTATGGAAAAGAGGAATTACCATGTACAAATAACTCTTTCAATATAATATAGGATCCCACTACTATATGGAAATATGACACTCCCAAAGGGATGTATTTAACATAAGGAAGATAGGTCACCTCATGAGCGGATCAGATTGATATTGACAACCTCCAACCAATTCTAGGTGTTATAAGGGAATCAAAAACTAGGTTTAATAATTAATTTGGGGCATATCATTAAATTTAGAATCATTTTATGGAAGACCAGAATGTAGCACAACAATAATAGCTTATTAAATAAACAAACTTTAGGGAGAAGGTATAGACCAACAACCTTAAGCCTATGGTAGAAAATCCATCCCTTGGTTTGTCCTAAATTGGGAGAAAAAGAAATAATAGATGAATAAATTAAAAATCGGCATATTATCTTCCACAAAGATAAATTCATCGATGGGAATATGAATGAAAAAATGATCTAATGTAATATAGATCTTATGAGTGGTAATCCAATGCAAATGATAAAACTCGAATCAGAGTCAAGATGAAGAAATAGATTCAAACCCTAGGCTAGGATTTAGGAGGGCACAAAGAGAAGAGGATAGGGTTGTGCATCCACTAGAAAAAAATGGATGGTCCTTAAAAATAAGAGTGTAAAATGGTCTTTTCTCTTGAAATTTAAAGGTCATAGGGTTTGGATGCACAATTGGACAAATCATGCGCCAACCATCACCCCCACTATCCTAGTGAAACACCCTACATGTATTATAGCACACGATTAGAAAAACTATGCACAGCCAGTGTGGACCCTCTACCTTCACCCTGTATGGACAAGTTCCCCTTTGCATGGTTTAGACAAATTGTGTATCACCCTTACATAGTTGCATGGTTTAAGGTGAATGATTAACACTAACCATGTGTTAACTATGTTTTACTCCTATTTCTACAAAAACTAGATATTTGGTCTCTTAACAAGCCTAATATGCTCTTTAAACCTTTATTAAACCATAAGGAACATTAATAATTATAAATAAAATAATTAAAACTAATTTTAAAAGTCTTTGTACCTCATAGAAAAGCAGGGATCTTATAGCATAACCCATGAAAAAGAATTGAGTTTCATAAACATATTATCATCATAATAATAAAACATACAGTGAAAGAATAAGGATGATATCATTGGTTCATAGCCCTATTAAATATTATGAAAATATAAAGGATTTCATCTTAGATATAAAATTATTCTAAAAAGATCTCTTGGAACATTTATTGAGTAAAATTATTGTTTTAATTTGAAATAACTTATTTAAAATCTAAAGTATTTCAATTATTAAATACAACATTTTATTTGAATATAAAATTATAAATTTTCAAAGTAAGATTTAGAGCATCAATCATTCATGATGGTGGGAAATTTTGTTCATGCCATATATAATAAAATAATGATTCATTTCACATTTTCAAAAAAAGTCAAAAATACTCCATTCCAAAAACAAAAAGAATATTCCTTTAAAAAAATTTGTAAAAAAGTAAAATATTGAAAAAAAATTAATTTAAAAAATCATTGGGGAATATTAAAAACATTCTTGAAAAAAAAAAATATAAAACATATACATCGAAGAGAAAGGATTTTCGACTGAACAGATAAATAAAGATAGTTTTCCTTAAAATAATTCTTTTGGTCTCTTGAGTACTTAAAGAGAGGAAAATGAAATTAAATAATGTATTATATAAAAATAACTAGTGTATAAGATAATTCATGATATTCTGGAGCATAATACGATTAAATTTCATCATTTAAACGATAATCATAAACAATCTCGATAAATAATGACATTGTAACATAAAACACTTACCACTTTGGTATCGTTTGAATCTTAAAAACTAGATAAGAATAACTTCATATAAAAATTTAAATATCATTAAAATAAGTCTATTCATGATATAAAATGTAAAAGGGTATATATATACACCTCTTAAAAATATATAGGTGCATAAAATAATATATATCCCAAAGGAGACAATTTGAGATGATAGACCCTTACCTCGAATCTAACTCATAACATACATTCCTTATCTTCTAAAAAATAAAATTAAGTTAATTATTTAAGTTATTAATAAAATTATCCAATTTTATAATTATATTTATTGTATTTAATACCATATTATATTTAATTACTTAATCAATCAAGTTCACTTTAGACGTTTTGATGATATTTGACTCATAAGTCCAAAATGACTTTGGAAGATTAACAATGGTAAATATGGTAATTGTTTCATAATATATAGAATCAAAATAATAACATAAATATCATTCTTATAAATCAATTAAACATATAAAAACAATAATGAAATATGGTTTTAAAAAATGAATTATGTTACAATTATGGAGACGGTTGGTTGTACGTAGGCATGAGAAACGCTTCCATTTTTTAATGATCATGATGGAAAGAAGGGAAATATAAATTTATATTTCAAGAATGACAATTATATCATAAATATAATATTATTTATTTAAAAACACTTATATATATCATCCATGTGATGCGTAAATGAAAAATGATTCACATCGCTTCATAGAGGTGTTAATCTACATGTACGCATGAACGACGTTATCATTTTTCAATGAATGGAAATTTAATAAAAATGATATATTAATTTTAAATAATGATAAATATTTCATTAATATAATATATATACATTAAATTAATCATCATAAATATCCATGGGAGGTTATGATGGAAAACCAATTACATGGGTTCACGAGACTGTAGTCCACCGTTCACATGAATGATGGTTTCATTTACCATTTTATGTAAGAGGATATGGATGTAATTTATTCCATTAAAATGATAAAATATAATTATATAAGAGATATTTATGTTATTATATCATTATTTTTTAATAATATTTGAAGGAGGTGGAAGAATAAAAAAAGTAATTGGCTAAGAATGATATAACTTCTTCAAAAAACCTCTTTAGGTTGTAAATAAAATCATTCCTAGGAGGGATTTCTAATCAAAACCAGGACAATAGGATGTGTTAAGGGAATTAAGGAAGGTATTTTGTCTGGTTTTGTATAAAAATAAACTATTTTTAAGTTTTAATAAAAGATAAGAGGAGGTACCCTTTTATAAGTGAGGGGAGTGTCACTTTGATAATTTTTTAAATGATTAATATATAAAAAGATATTTCTCCATACAAATGCTTCTAAATATACAGATATTCATAGATAAGTTGGGATTTGGTTTAAATACTATCAACCAATAAATTTTTTATAGGTTTAAGTGGTGTTTTAAACCTCATATTTTGGTTTAACCCCTTAGTTAAACTATTTTAACCTTAACCTTGGTTACAACTATTTTGATTTTAAAGGGTTAAAAATGTTTTTATAAATGGAAAAAAATGACTCATAAATATACCATGAGTGATATTTTCAACTGTTTTAAATTCACTTGGCTGAAGATAATATTTTTATGAATTTTAAATAATTTTATAAAATAGTATTTATTATAAAATATCATTAATGTCAATTTTGGAACTGTTTATTTAATTTGAATTTAAAGGAACCAAGAAAAATATGGAATTTAAATATATTATTTTCAAACATCCATAATATTTTATATATATCTAAAAATTTCATATATAACTATAAATCACTGAAATTTCATTACTTTTAATATTTTTAAAATCATCTATTTTATTTTTCTATTAATTAAAGAAATAATGTTTCGATGATGGATAACCATTTAAAGTAATTAAATAATATCTAAAACAAGGAAATAAATTACTAAAAATAAAATAATTTCATTATTCTCAAAATAACCATTAATGTTAATTCACAACTTTATTTTTTCCTAATGTGAGCACATAATAGATTTTTAAAAGTAAGAAAGTAATTTTTTTTACTTAACTTAAAATATTATATAGGTAACATTCATGGAAGTGTCCCATAAAAAATAAATATAAAGCCTAATGTGATAAGGGTATAAATAAATTCATAAAATAATATTGAAGATGAAAAATAGTTTCTTTGTCACTTATTTTTTTACCTAAGTTATCTTTATTTACCCTTTTACCATGGTGACAAATTTTTATTATTTTATTATTCATTAAGACCAAAAAATAAGTTCATCTTATTAAATAATATTAAATGTTCTGTTTCTAAATATGAAATAAATTTTATCAACTTATATCTCTATAATTGGTATAAATTCATTTTATATGTATCCCATAAAGTGTGATGAAAAATGGTTTTCCCAAAAAATTCCTTTTTAAGACTAAAAGTCTTTTCATGCCAAGATTGCATATAATGTTAATTCATATGTAATTATTTATATTATTTATAACTAATGGATACTTATATTAATTTAGTATAAAATTCAGAATATTATGTGACTTTTTTAATGAAAAGTAATTATAGCTTTTCAAAAATTAGTATTTTCATTATTCACTAAAAATCAATATTTTCATAAAAATACCAAAATTTTACCCTATGTTAATTTTGACATGATGATTTAAAAAATTAAGTTCATTATGTAAAATAAAAATTATAAAAGTTTCAAACATTAATTATAAGTTTGATACATAAAATTAAGTAATATCATTTTTGAATAAAATGTATTATTGAAGCATAAAATGACTTCACTAAAAAAATGAATACTTATTTCTTAATAATTAATAAAAATAATTATTTAGTAGGACCTTTATATATTTAATGATTTGGTTATTTATATTCTCACTTCCAAATTTAAGAAATAGATTATAATAATCATGTTTAAATAATAATATTCAAATAGTATATCATAGTTCATTAAAGCTTGGTGTTGGGAGTAAAGAAAGCTAGCAAAAAATACAATTTATTTAAATAAAAAAAATATATTCTAAAATATTAGGGTGTTACATTATCTGTCCCTTCAATAAATTTCAACCATAGAATTTTAACTTGTTCTTGTTAATCAAGGGTTTGAGATTTGAAAATTCCTATGGGAAAAACCCACATCATAAAAATATTTAATAAAACTTCCTCTTAAAAATTAGGAAAATGAAATATGAAGGTAATATTAAATAACACAAAACTATGTTTAAAAATAATAAAAAATTAGTAGTAATTGAAAACATGGACATATATGAGAAAATCAATTCCCAAAGAAAAATATATATTGATAGAGAACATTATCAGGATGAAAGTTAACTATCAAAAAACCATAAATCTATGATGGGTGAAAAGACCATTGAATCATCTAAAATGATCATAATATGATTTATTTTTTGTTTCTAAATCCATTTACTATAGTTTTCGAATTCCTTTTTCATCGATATTAATAAAATTAGGTAAATATTCTTATTTTTCAAGTATACTTTTATACTTTAATCAATTTCCATCAAAATATCATCTTTTCCTCCAAATGATTAGTACTCAAGACAAATTTTTCATGCCTAAAGCACTAAAATAAAATTATAATGGATTAAAATAATATATCAAGATATTTATCCTCACTTTAGACATTAACTAAAAATGGTTAGCGCATCATAAGATAATTACCAAAATGAATAAAACTTTATATGAAGAAATAATACATTTAACTCCCAAAATTTTCATAATAACAAAAAATGTTATACTTAAATCAATTTATAAATAAACCTACATCCTAAATAACCTTAAAACCCTCACCGTTAAAGAAATTTTTATCCCCAAAGGTGGTCTTATACCATTAATATTTCATTCCCAAAAATTTAATTGCATTCTTACCAAATAATATTTCATGTTAAGATTAATTTTAAACCTAAAGATTACATATACCTCAACCTAAAGAAACATCTCCCAAAATATCATTAATCACCATGATAAATCACTATATAATCTTTTAATGTAGTGAATTTCACCAAAATATCAGGAATAAAATTTAACTACTAACTTGAATTATAATCCTCAGCTTGATCATAAATATCTTGAAAACATCACCTTATTAATGAATTGTTTTTTAACCATAAAGTTTATATATATCTCACTATCCAATTAACATAACATAAAATAATATACTAACTAGAAGAGTTATTTAAACCACAGTAGATTATTCTTCCTAAAACCCAGTAAAAGTGTCAAATCACTTAAAAATACCATCACTTAAAGCTTTAAAATGGGTATCTATTCCATTGAACTTATGATCAATATTAAACTTATAAATCCAAGATGGAATCTCTTAAGTTAACCTCTCATAAAAACATTTATTCTTTAAAAAATTAACCCAAACCTTACTCCCCAAATAACATAATTGATTATTTAATATATTCTATAAATTCAAAAAATGTAATAAACCTCATCAAATATGACCTAAACTATTTTTTCAAAAAATAACTATTCCATTTATTTCATCAATGTGAATTATATATTTATTCCAACTAAACATTATTAACTCAACATTAGGAAAATATTAAGGGTTATCTTACTTTAATCATGTGTTTTACAAAATATCAACTTAACACTAAATAACTTTTCTTTATTATTTGTCACATTAAACATATTTTTTCAAATACTTTCACTTTAATGATTGGCATATAATAGGTCCTTCCAGGGTCTAGGATTTAACCTGTGAATTAGGGAGTGGTCCTGAATAATTCCTATATTCTCCATCCATAATACATTAAACTATAAATGGTACCTAAGGATGAAATTCATATACCTTAATTGATCAATTCATTTTTTTCATGGTAATTACTTACTCTATGCCCTTCATTTCCACATATAAAACATATTTTCTTTCAACTAAGACTTCCCCTTGGGTGATTCTTCCCACATTATCTAGTCACCAAAGATACTAAACCATAAGTTTGGTGACTAGATAATGGTTTAGTATCTTTGGTGACTAGATACACAATCTTATTATTTCTTGAAATATATTCAACATATCCCATAAATATACTCTCACGTGCTGCTCTTATTATACATACACCACTTAAAACCTATCTGCATAACCTAGAGAAATAAAACATAAGAAATGATGATTTCAAATTCTCAGTAAGGGTAAAAAAGGGAGATATCAATGATCACATAAATCTAACATGATCATAAGGGTATGACAACATTATTATAGCCTTTTAAAACAACACCCTATATATAATAAATCATAATATAGAGTCATGTAATAATTATTAGAACTTAATAAGTCATGAATCATAAAATAATCAAAGAACATGATTCATGAGAGCATAACATTGGCATAAGACCTAAGTTTGTGGAATACACCTTAGAAAATAAAGCAATTTACTTCATAGTAAATATAACTACCAAGACTATCATAGTGGATTGGGTTCACTCAAAATTCCATCATAGTAGTCAAGGTTTACTCTTTAGACTATCATAGTAGACAGATTCCCTTACTGAACTGGGTTCACTCCCCATTCCAGTCTTGTTTATCTCATGAGATATACATATTTACCTAATGCATTGGAGGGATATATAATTATGGTCTCACCCTCACATAATGAAAATAATATATATATGTTCTATAAGATCATAAAATATTCATCATATCATAGCCTGTAAAAATAAACGAGTTTCATAAGCATTTCATCATGTCATAACCCATAGAAAACAAATGGGATTTATAAACATATTGTCATTATAATTATAAATCATCTACAAAAATAATAAGAATGATATCATTGGTTCATATCCACAGTAAATAATATGAACTTAAAAGTATTATTCCTTTTATGGAAAATGTATTTTAAAATATCACTTGGAACATTTATTGAGTAAAATAGTCTTTTTACTTTCAATTCAATTATTTAAAATATAAAAACTTCCAAAATATTAAATAAAACATTTTACTTGAAAATAAAATTGAAAAATTGTAATGTAAGCTTTAAATCACTTGGTGGTTATAACCGTGGGAAATTTTTTTCTTGTCTTGTACATTAAAATAAATATTCTTTTTATATTTTTAGTAAAAAATAAAAATAACCTCATTTGGAAAATGAAAATAAGACTAATTTTGACCCATTTCTGTAAAAAAATCAAACATGGGTAAAAATGAATTTAAATAGTTATTGGAGAATATTAAAAAAATTATTGAAAACATTTTTATAAAACATGTAAATTATTACACCCCAGGAAAATTGAGAATAAAAAGGCTAAATTTTACTACCCATGTCAATAAGGTGCACTTTTTTATTTAGGAGTCTATTTAATTAGAGGTCTATAATTAACCATGCTTGTCCTGGAGTAGTGATCAAGATAGATGAACTTCTAGGCAGTTTCCTAGGTGTGTGTGAGTTGGGAAAAACACATTGAAAGAATATGTGTTTGTTATTGGGGATAGTAATTAGTCTTATAAGTGACCTTGGTGGGCAATATCTTATAGTGTGCTCAGAAGGCAATCAAGGTATTACAGAAGACCCATGGGGTTAAATAAAAAGTTTCATGGAATGGGTAAGATCTTGTTATGAAAAATGGTATCTGATCCAATACCAATCTAGAAGTGTAGAGTCTCAACCTGGGTTTGAGGCTTAGAGTCCACAATAAGGGTGTTGTTCTTTAAAGGGCTATAGATTGTAACACCCATGGAAAAGTAGCACTTAAAAGGATACATGTTACAACCCATACACCTTTTTTTGGTATCCTACCTAATTATAACTCTATAGTTAAGTATTTTTGGCATGAAGCAGTGATCATGATGGATGGCCTTCTGGGAAGTTTCCCAAGGTGTATGTAAGTGAGGACAAAACACACTAAAAGAACATTTGTTGGCCTGTTGGGACAATCATTAGTCAGATAAGTGACCTCAATGTGTAATATCATGTGTTGTTCTTAGAAGTTAATCAAGATATTATAGGAGACCCATGGGATTAGATTACTAGGATCATAGTGTGGCGCATTGTAGGTCATGACAAACATAAAAGAGAAAGGATTTTCAAATAAATAGAGAAATAAGGTTGATTTTCCATAAAAACATATTTCAATATCTTGAGTGCTTAAATAAAGGAAAATTAAAGTAAATAATTTATTATCTATAAATAATCATAGTATAAGAAAATTCATAAGATTATTGAGATTTATATCATGAAATTTCATATGAGCCAAAGAATGCAATTTGAGATGATAAACCCTTACCTCAAATCTGACTATTCACAGACGTTATTTATCTTCTTAATAATAAAATAATATTAATTATCTAGTTTCTTAAGAAAATTTTCAATTTTATCATTCCTTTTATTTTATTTTATTCCATATTATATTCAATTACTTTATCAATTAAGTTCACTTTGGGGGTTTTGATGATATTCAGCTCATAAGTCCAAAATAAGTTTAACAGGTTGAATATGGTCAATGTGGTCATTATTTAATCATGTAAAAAATAATAAACATGTCATAATTACCATTTTTATACATATATTATAATTTTAAAACCAACTATGAAATATGGTTATGAAAAATGAACAATGTTACAATCATGGAGATGGTAGGTCGTATGTACGCGTGAGTAATGTTTCCAATTTTCAATGATCATAATGGAAAAAAGAAAAGTATTATTTGATATTTATATAATTTTAATTATATAATAAATTTCATATTATTTATTTAAATATTCTTATATATATCATCCATGTGACATGGAAATGAAAAATTAATCACACTGCTTCTTAGAGGTGGTAATCCACACGTACGCATGAATGACATTATCATTTTTCAATGAATAGAAAGATAAAAAATATATGATATATTAATTTTATATAATGATAAATATTTCATTATTTTAATATATTAACTTAAAAACCATCATCATAAACATAATTGGTATATGATGATGGAAAACAAATTACATCAGTTCGCAAGCCCTTAGTCCTCTGTACACATAAACGGTAGTTTCCGTTCACATTTGATGGAAGAGGAGATGGTTATAGGTAATTACATAAAACTTATAAAATATCATTATATGATAGATACTGGTTTTATTATATCATCATGTTTTAATAGTATTTTAAGGATGTGTAAAAATAAATGAAACAAAAAATTCTCGGTTAAGAGTGATACCTCTTCTTTGGACAAACTCTTTAGGTTTGCACTAAAATCCTTACTAGAAGGGTTTTCTTATCAAAATAAGGTCTCTAGGATGTGGAAAAATAATAATTAATTGATTTGGGTATGGATTTGATGTTACACACTAAGATTTTATGAAATATTTTTTTTCAAACAAATTAATTTCTTCGATATCTTGTGTTACATGCAATAATGACTTTTAACGTCGTGTAATATAATATTAAAAATATTATAATTTAAACAGGACAATTATAACCAAAAATTTTCATATAATGGTATGAATAGGAATAAAAACATTTTTTAAATTAATTATTAATGTTTTATACAAAGAAATAATACTGATAAATAGGTACTTAATTTTCGGTAAAGTCGTTATATGCTTTGAAAATACATTTTTCTCAAAAAACTAATTTTTATTTATTTTTTGTGAATAATTAATAAATTAATTTGTAAAAAATTTAGATTTTTTTTAAAATATAACTTTATTTTTGGAATCAACATCTCAAAATTAGCTTAGTGTGAATCTTTTGTATTTTTCTCAAAATTTTAACTTTTTAATGATTGGTGAACATGCTAATTTTTATTAAAAATTGCTTTTCCTTTAAAGAATTATACAATTTAAATTTTATTAATATTATTTTAAAAGAAAATTAGTTAAATTATATTATAATTAATCTAATTTTGGTCATTTTAATCAATTTTATATTGATTTTTGATATTAAAACTTTTTATACTTATGAAATTTTTTCTTTGGAAACTCGTTTTTCCATCACATCTACAGGTTTAATTTTAAATTAAATTATTCCACTTATATGAATTAAATTTTGAAAATGGATTAAAAATATTTAATTATAATAATTAATATTATATAATAATTCCAATTTAATTTTTTTCATAATGAATAGTAAAAATAGTAAAAAATAATTACCACGGTTAAGGTTAAAATGGGTTATCAAGGGTTAAACTATAAAGATAAGTAATAAAATGGAAAAAAAACCTTGTCCAAATCCTATTTTATGGGAATATATCAACCTTATATCATATGTGGTTCGATAATGATCCCTTTTTTATCCTTTTTTATTGTTTAAAACATGGGTATATGTTTTTCTTTTCAAAAAATTTAAGTGCATCTTTTCCCCCACTTATAAATTGGTACCACCTATCCTTTCCTCTTCACTCATAAAAATCCTTTTGGTTCAGAAAATAACTACAAAAATATATTCATTACATCCCTCCTCAAATCTTATATTCCTTAATTTTATTATGAAACCCTTCTAAGAAGGATTTCGGAGTCAACCTAATGAGGTTGTCTGAATAAGAGGTATTGTTCTTAATCGGGAAATTTTGTTTTATTTCTTATTCCACATAATTAAATTATATATAAACTAAGATGATATAATAACATAAGTATATTCCATATAATTTTATATTATTATGTTAATGGTTTAACATATATCCATCTTCTATTCCATCAAATGGGAAATGAAACCATCAATCATTTGTACAATAGACTACCACCTCATGAACTAATATAATTCATTTTCCATCACCACATATTATGGATGGATATAATTATTGATTTAATGTTTATATATTATATTTATGATATATTTATTCTAATAGAATTATAATATCACATTTACCTTATTACCTTTCAATTTTTTTTAAAATGATAATATTGCTTGTGTGTATGTGTGGACTACCGTCTCCACAAAGCGATGTGATGCATTTTTTATTTTATTTTGACATGGATGGTAATAAGGATATATTAAATTAATATATATTATATATATTATATAAAACTTATTCTGGAAATGTGAATTAATATTTAAATTTCTTTCTTCCATCCATTTAGAAAATGGAAACAATGTCCATGTATAGCGGCCCGGGCTTAATATACATGGATAATTCATAATTTTATATGAATATTTAGTACATTATAATAATACATGCCCAAGGACCATAATAGTTTAGTGTCATTGGAAACTTGGAAAAAAATATTATATCCCAGTGAAATATCATCAACATCTCCCATAAAGATCTTCTCCCTTAGTACTCCTACTTAAAAACTTTCCATACAACCTAGGGAAATGAAGCATAAGAAAAATGGGTGAGCTGATATGCTCAGTAAGGGTAAACAAAAGAGATACATAATCATTTCATTATCATAAGGGTATGAAAATATTATCAAAACAATAAAATATTATACCATGCATATCAAAGATCATAATCACGATATATGGCATAAAGATATTGGTAGTTCATAAGACATGAATCAAAAGTAAATCAAAAAACAAAATCTATAAGATCATAAAATTGAAATAAGGCATGAAATTGTGGTATACACATAAACTTATAACTTTTTCAACATGTAAAAATAGTAACATATTCAGTCATTATATTAAGTACATGAAATCAGGCCCTTGAAAAAACATATGGACATGAAAACTGGGTCCACGCATAAAATTTTGGACATGAAAACCAGGTCCATACATAGAATTATAGACATGAAAACTAGGTCCACACATATAATTATGGACATGAAAACCAGGTCCATGCATATAATTGTGAACATGAAATTAGGTTCATGCATAACATATATGCCTCATGAGTTTTCCATCTTTTCCCAATTCATTGGAGGGAGATATAGGTCTCACCCATCTCATAATGAAATCATACATACATGTTCTATAATATCATATACAATCGTATAATAACCAATGTAATGGAATGGGTGTCAAAAAAATATAACCATATAATAACCTCTGGAAAATATACACGTTTCAAAATCATTTCATAAAAAGTATAACCCTTGAAAAGAAGTGGGTTTCTTAAAAAATATTCCATCAAAACATAAACCATTCAGATAAATAATATGAATGGTATTCATGAATAATAACAAAGTATGTCATCATAGGTGGGGAAGGATTTTGAAAGATCACTTAAAACATGAATTTTATTTAGAAATCACTTTTTAAAACATAAAACTTTTTAAAAATCCTTTTCTTTGAAACCACTTTGAAAACATATAAAGGAATCATGAAAATCATTGAAGATGTCTTTGAGGGAAATATCATTTCATTGTTGAAATGGTTTTCTTTTATTATAATGAAACGCAATTTTAAAAAAAACATTTTATTTGAAAATAACCATTTAATATTGTATGGGAAGAATCAAAAACATAAGGCATTTTTAAAGCATAAAAATCTGTACATTCTGTGTAAGTTAAGAAAACATTCTTCCAATTCTTTTTTCTGGAAAAGTCAAAAAGTACATCATTTGAAAAATGAAAGAGAGGTTCCTTTCAAACCGTGTAGTAAAAAAGTAAAACATGGAAAAAATGACTTTAAAAATATATAGAAGAATATGAAAACATTTTATAGAAACATTTTTAGAAAACATGGACATATATGATAAATATTACCCAACAAACACTTAATACGTAACAATCTCAAATATGGAGGAGATTGTGAAATCAACACTCGTCACTTTATAATCAATTGAATTGTATGTCCCATGTAAAAAATAAAATTATAGGAATATGTAAATATAATAATATTCTAGATAAGACTCATAAAATAAATTCATGGTAAGTATATACACCATTTAGAAGAAACAATTAGTGTATGAGGTATGTGTCTCACATAAATAAAGGTGATACAAAAATCATTCCTTGCCATGTATCTTGACTCTATTTGTAATCAAACAATATTCTTGTATAATAAATAAAATTTTATCATAAATATTTTATATAAGAATATTATTATATACAATACCACATATGGTTTGATTATGACCTTATATTACCCTCTTCTTAATGATCCTATATTAAAGTTTCACTTTGAGTAATATTTTCTTTGTTCTTCACTTGTGTCTTAATTTGTTATATCATTAGTCCTTATACTTATATCATGATTTCAGAATGTAAATAATGATATAAATATAATTTATATCCATTATATTTATATTAAATTAATCTATATTATAAAGAAGTAGGAAATATAATACACCATTCATGGAGATGGTATGTCGTACGTATGCATGAATGTTGTTTCCGTTTTAATTATTGTGTTGAAAGAAAATGTGTAAATTACATATGTATATATATTTGTGTGTGTGTGTGTTTGTATTCCAATAAAATTATTATATCATATATATAATATAATTTCACTAAAACCATCTTTAATACATTCCATGTGGTGTGTGAACGAATCACATCGCCTTGAGGGGGTGGTAGTCCACACTTCCTCAAACGCGATTATCGTATTAACACCAAATATAAAGTAAAATTGTATGTGTTGTAAATAGGAATAAAAAGATTAAATACATAATAAATTTTATATATAACATATATAGATAGTGTTTTCATAATAATGGCTACCATGATTAGTGGTAAAGGAAAAATGAACAATCATCGTTTCATGAGGTAGTAGTTCGTTGTACACATAAACAGTAAGTTCGAAATCCATTAGATGTAGGTTTGTGTAAGTTTAGTTTTAACCCTTAGAATAAAAACATACTAGTATATTTATTATTCTTTTTTTTATAAAATAATGTAAAAAAGAGATTTTATGGGGTGTAGAAGGAAAATAAAGGAAAGAAGCTTGAGAGAAGACGTTACCTCTAAATTGGGTAACTCCTTTTAGTTTGTGCCAAAAGGATTCCTTGAGTTTTATTCTTTCAATGGTAAGGATTATATGAGTAAGTTAGGTATGTTGGGATAATATATGGTCTGGGTTTTTTCAATAAAAAGGATTTAGAGGTGTGAATAAAAGAGAAGGAAAGGTTCTCTTTTATAAGAGAGAGGAGGGGCACTTTAGGAAACTCCAAAACAATTAATTTATTATAAAATGGTTTTAAGTTTTTAAATACCTAAAAATTGATTTATTTATAGTGTACGATGAGTATGGGTCAAAATATCCTCAACCAATTAATTTTATACATTTTCAGGTCACAAAATTAACCTTTTATTTTGGCTTTAACCCTTAGTTAAACAATTTAACTCTTACCATGATAGCTTGTCTTTTTATACTATAGGGTTTTCTAATGCCAAAAAAACAAATTGAATCATTTATGACATATTTAACACTATAAATGTTATTTTTATAAACCTTAAATTTTTATGAATTTTATAACATTTAATAAAATATTATTTATTTTAAAGTATCATTTATGTCAATTTTGATACTATTCAATATTTTCATTTTTAAAAATATTAAACCAACATGATAACCTCGAACCAATACACCCAATATGTCACTAAAATTTATAGTATATATATTATATTTTTATTTCATTAATTCAGTAAGTTATATTTATTTTAATATTTTTAATATCATTTATTTGATATCTCAATTAATTAAACAATTACATCATCATTATTATACAAGCCATTAATTAAGTTATTTATTCTCTAAAAATTAAAAATAAAATATCACGATGAAAATAAATTTATTATATTTCAAATTAATAATTATAGTTTAATTTATACTGTAACGCCCCGACCCTAGTTACCCAGAGTCGGTGCATTATTACATAACATTGGCATGATCACAAGAAAGATCAAATCTCGAAAGACCGATTGGTTTAGTAGCCTTGGAAACACTAGATATTTTCATAAAGTTTTACATTACATCATAAAGTGAAAAACTACTACAATAACAAAGTCTCCATATTCCACACTCATATCCCCACATAAAATCCCTGCAGGTCATTCATAACTTACTTCTTCACATCCTGGAAAAAATAAAACATAGAAAAGGGGTGAGCTCAAATGCCCAGTAAGGATAACAATATAGCGGAACCTTCAAAAATAAGCATAAACATTTAAGGCAATGCATTACTAAAACAAAATCCTTTTAAACTTGAACTTCAACATAGTATGGCAAAAGTAAAATGAAATAATGCCACTTATTTATTCACATGGATATTCTACTAATCGAATAATCACATACAATATCAATAACCACATTCCTAATGATGGAATGCATAATGCCAGAATATCATAACCACATAGCCAAGGCCTCGTGCCAAGAATAAAAATAAGATTTTTCCAAGACCTTGTGCCAAGACACTAGTTTGTCTCATGAGACCTACCGATGCATCGAGGAGCTATAGCGGGCTTCACCCGTCACATATTAAGTCCAATGCATTCCCATATGAAAAGCTTTAAACATAACATAACATTCGTATTAAAACTAGAATATGAAATGTCAATACTTTCACCATAAACCATGAATGGTATAAAAATAGCACATCCACATTCAAACATATCACAAAACCGTCAATACAACATAGAAGTTTTGTATCATAATAAATCAACTTCACATAAGCGTAAAATCCAACAACGGATGTTGACATAGATGAAATCAAAACTCTTTTTAGAGAAATATCTCTTCTTATTTTGAAATAATTTAAGAGCCGTATAAAATAAAACATTTTCTTTGAAAATATTCTTATAATCTTTTAAGGGAATCTTTGAAGATTTTATCACGGCAGAAAATAGCCGCACCCGCCGTATAAGTTAAAAAAACATTCTTACCTTAATTCTGTCGAAAATGTTAAAAAGGACCTTGTTTTGAAAATGATAGAAATACTACTTTATAAACCACTTATAAAAGTTAAAAAGGGTATAAATGACTTTAACTCATATTCTAGTAAAAATTAAAAATGTTTTGAAGTACATTTTTAAGAAACATGGATGTGGATGATAAAGAGATCCCAGTAGATTATTACGTATAAACAACCTCGGATAATGAAGAGATTGTAAAATAACCCTTACCTTATACTTTTCCTTGGTTGGGGTAGGTTAAACTCCTGTATAATGGTGAAATAATTTTTATTAAATTATACAAGAATCATATACATTAATATGATATCATATATGATCTTTTAACATTGATTTGTTAATAATATCTTAGTATTATCGTTTTTTCGGGTGTTAACTTACTCATTTTTTTATATGTTTTGTTACGTAATCCATGTTTGTAATGGATAGGTTGTATATTATTCATATACAGAATGATATAAAGTCCTTAAACATTATTTTTAAATCATCAAATGATAATTATACTTGAATGGGTACGATGGAGAATGAATCTCATCGCGTTCGTGGAGACGATAGTCCGTACGTACGCACGAGCGACAATATCATTATTTTGATATTAAAATAATATATAAATGGATGGTAAATCATATATACAGAATCATTAACATGTTATATTTATTATTTACATGATTTACACATCATTATTATACCCATCCAAAAAATAATATATTGAATAACAATTACACCACGACGTGGAGACGGTAAGCCGTACGTACGCACGTATGGTGACATGTTATTCAAAGGTGGATAGAATAATGAATATGGTTGTACCATATTTATAATACGATCACAGTATATATATGATACTGGAGTTATTATTTTATAATGGTAACAAAAAAGGAAGAAGAAGTGGAAGAAGAAAGGAACTTGGAAAAGGGTGGTAAAATCATTACCTCTGCTTCGGTTTCTTCCTTTTGATTTGATCAAAAGGGCTCCTTAGGTTGGCTTTCTGATCAAACTAAGGCCTCTAGGTTGTAGTTAGGGAAGTTGGAAGAGTATTTGGGTAGAGTTTGGCAGAACCAAAAGGCTTTGAAGGTGTGAAGAAATGAGAAGGAGGAGTGCCCTTTTATAAGAGGGGTGAGGGGCACCTTTGGAAAAGCTAGAAATATTAATTTATAATAAATTCATATTCGGTTTCTAATGGCTCCAAAGTAGATTATTTAAATTTTAAGGTGGTTATGGGTCTAAAAACACTCAACCAATAGAATTTATACAGGTTTGGGTACTTATATTAACCTTATCTTTAAGTACTAACTCTTAGTTAATTAGTTTCACTTTTACAATGTCTCTTTGTATTTTTATATAATATGGTTAATAAACTTACTATATACATCCAATCGACCCCCAAGTGGTCCATTAATGATACACTTATCATTATATTAGTCTCTTTTCCGAACCTTAGATTTTTAGGAACTTAATATCAATTAATAATATAATATTTATTTTAAAAACTCTTTTATGTCAATTTTGACACTATTCAATAGTTGATTTTTGTGAAACTCATAACAGAATTATTACTTCGAAAAAAGTTAATTAAATCAATCCTAATATGTCATATTATCCTATAAAATTATTTTAATTCATTAAATGTCTCAAATTATATTTATTTGGGTATTTATAATATCAATTATTTTAAATTTTCACTATTATGGTAATTACTGCATCATCATTGTGTCATAAATAAAGTAAATTATTTAATCTCTAAAAATTTTAAATAAAATATCATAATTTATGAAATATTTGTATCTTTATAATTAATATTTAAAATATAAAATACAACATATATAACCCTATGTAAAAATTGTTTTTCTAAAAGATATATGCTTGTGTCATTTTTGTATTCATTTTAACTTAATTAAAATAAAGTGTCCCTATCACCTACAAGTGGCTCCATGGGGTCCCAAAATCGACCCAAATATGCCTATGGTAGAACATGTATCAACCAATAAGGTTAGGACACGTTTTAGGGTAATTTAGTATTATTATAATATTATTTGTTAACCCTTATTTACCGGATTTTCCCTTAACCATGGTAAATAAAATATTTACCGCAGTAATTATTCAAAATGCCTAAAAATAAATGTTACCTATTTACGAAATTTAAACATTCTGATTCCAAATATGGAATCCATTTTTCCAAATTCAAAACACAGAAGTGGCCGAAATTAATTTAAAATTAATTCTCGTTGTTAAAACAAAAAACGTGTTTTTAAGAGATAATAACTATCAAAAGATTGACACTTGTTTATGTCCGGTTTAATTGTAAAATTATGTCCAATGACCAACATTGTATTAAATAGTAAATATATATTCTAAATATACTTTAAAACCTCTCAATTTCATAATTTATCACTATTAATTATTTTGATTAAAAAAGTTGTTTTTAATTAAAATTTAGTAATTTTCACTATTCATCAAAATATTAAAGGTATCCGAAAAGTACCAAAATTTCGCCTTATGATAAATTCGATATTCCAAATCCAAAAATGAAGTCCATTTTAAAATATAAAATATATATAATTTCAAAAAGTCGGTATTACTATTCATAACGGCTAGTTTGATTGGTTATAGTGTGTTAGAACTCGGTGTTGCGTACAACACACGCTATCAAATTATTCAAAGAGAAGCGTACCGTAGAAGCTTGGGGTGTTACATTCTCCCCACCTTCAAATAATTTCTTCCTCAAAATTTCTAGAATACTTATCACATGAAAAGACTCGGGTGGTTCTTCATCATAAGTTCCTCGGGTTCCCACGTTGCCTCTTCCATCTTATGGTTTCTACACAAAACTTTTACCAGACGCGTCGTCCGGTTTCTCAGTACTTGTTCTCTCGTATCAAGAATCCTGACGGGCTCTTCGCAATAAAACAGATCGGGTTCCAGTTCTAATTCTTAATAGGTGAGTACATGCATTGGGTCAGGCATGTATTTCCTCAACAGAGATACATGGAACACATCGTGAACTTTGGAGAGACTTGGCGGCATTGCCAATCGGTAAGCTATAGCCCCAATTCGTTCTAGAATTTCAAAAGGTTCGATGTACCTGGGACTCAATTTACCTTTCTTACCAAAACGTATGACTCCCTTCCATGGAGATACCTTCAGAAAAACATGATCACCGACTTGAAATTCCAAATCCTTCCTTCGATTATCGGCATAGCTCTTCTACCTACTTTGAGCTGCTTTGATGTGATTTTGGATTACCTTCACCTTTACCATCGTTTCCTCCACTAGTTCTGGGCCTAAAAGTTTTCTTTCACCAACGTCATCCTAACAGGTTGGTGTACGACATCTCTTTCCGTATAACGCTTCATATGGTGCCATCTGAATACTCGAATGGAAGCTATTGTTATAGGAAAATTCTACCAGAGGTAAATATTGATCCCACATACCCTGAAAGTCAAGTCAGAAAGATCTCAACATGTCTTCTAAGGTTTGAATAGTCCGTTCTGATTGTCCATCTGTCTGAGGGTGGTAAGAAGTGCTCAAATGAAGTTCAATATCCAGGGATTTCTGAAGACTTTTCCATAATCTTGAAGTAAAATGGGGATCATGATCAGAAACAATCGATAGGAGTACTCCATGAAGTCTCACAACTTCATTAATATATAGTCTTGCTAGACGTTCCAGGGGTAGATCTTCTCTTATAGAAAGAAAATGTGCTTACTTGGTAAGACGATCAACAATAACCCATATTGCATCATTCCTTCTAGGAGTCTTTGGTAGCCCCAGGACAAAGTCCATCGTAATATTGTCCCATTTCCACTCCGGTATGGGAAGAGGTTGCATGACTCCTCCAGGTTGTTGCCTTCCAGCTTTCACTTGTTGACAAACCATACATCTTGATACAAAATCAGAAATATCCCTCTTCATGTTATCCCACCAAAAATTTTCCTTCAAATCCCTATACATTTTGGTGCTCCCAGGGTGTATAGAGAAATTGGAACTATGAGCATCATCCAGAAATTCCCTTTTTAGATCAGGTATATCAGGAACACAAAGCCTCTTCCCGAATTTCAAAATTCCATTTTCATACACAAAATCTCTCAATCTCCCATCATTCACAGCTTTAATCTTCTTTTGAAATTCTTCATCATCAGTCTGAGAACTCTTAATTCATTCTACTAAAGATGGTTTGGAAACCATTTGAAAAATAATTGATGTTTCGCCTTCCCTGGTTATTCCCATGTCCATCTTCACTAGATCCATGAAAATTGGATCCCTTTCAATTCTCATATTATTCAAAACTCCATGGTCTTTGCTGCTCAAAGAATCTACCACTTTGTTTGTTTTCCCCAGGTGGTAGTGTATCGTACAATCATAATCCTTGAGTAATTCAAGCCATCTCCTTTGCCTCATGTTGAGTTCTTTTTGTAAGAAAATATACTTCAAACTCTTGTGATCAGTATAAATCTCACATTTTTCACCATAGAGGTAGTGCATCCATATCTTCAAAGAAAAGATCACATCTGCTAAATCGAGATCATGAGTAGGATAGTTTTTCTCATGAATTTTCAACTGTCGTGATGTATAGGCAATAACTCTATCATTCTGCATAAGGACACAACCAAGTCCTTTCTTTGATGCATCACTATAAATAACGAACCCATCATTCCCCGATGGTAGAGTCAATATAGGAGCATTGACTAATCTTCTCTTTAGTTCTTGGAAACATTCTTCACACTCTTTTGTCCAAACAAATTTAACCCCTTTACATGTGAGCTTCGTTAATGGGTTAGCCAATCGGGAAAAATTCTGGACGAAACGTCGATAATAACCTTCCAAACCAATAAAACTACGTACCTCAGTTATACTCATAGGTGCTGGCCATTCTTGGATCGCCTTAGTCTTAGAAGGATCAACAGAGATTCCATATTTAGAGACAATATGGCCAAGAAAAGAAATCTCCTGAAGCCAGAATTCACACTTGCTAATCTTCCCATATAATTCATGTCTTCTTAGAGTCTTCAGGATAATGCGCAAGTGATTTTCATGATCTTCATAGCTTTTGGAGTATACCAAGATATCATCAATAAATACCACCACAAATTCATCAAGATACTCCTTGAAAACTCTATTCATCAGATCCATGAATACAGAGGGTGCATTAGTCAATCCAAAAGGCATTACAGTAAACTCGTAATGCCCATACCTGGTTCGAAATGCTGTCTTCGGAATGTCTTCCTTCTTTACACACAACTGATGGTATCCAGATCGAAGTTCAATCTTTGAAAAGTATTGAGCTCCATGTAGTTGGCCAAATAAATCATCAATGCGAGGTAGGGGATACTTGTTCTTTATCGTTATAGCATTGATCTCCCTTTAGTCGATACATAACCTCATAGATCCATCTTTCTTTTTAACAAAAAGAACAGGGGCTCCCCATGGAGAAACACTAGGGTGAATAAATCCTTTATTACTCAATTCCTCTAGTAGTTTCTTTAGTTCGACTAACTCTACAGTGGCCATTCTATAGGGGGTCTTCGATATAGGCCTTGATCCAGGAATTAAATCAATGGAAAACTCAACTTCTCGTTCTGGAGGATGTCCAGGTAAATCTTCCGGAAATACATCTACAAATTCATTCACAACAGGTACATCCTCTATTTGAACATTCCTTTCCTCACCCACAGTTATTTCATTCTCTTCCTCCCCAATAATTGAATTTAGTTGAGGTACTGGGGGTGGATCTAGATAAGAATTAGGTGGTGATGATTCTGCTCTAAAGATAAGGTGTTCCTTATCATTATCATCAAGAATCGTAACCTCTTTATTCTTACAACAAATCTTCGCATCATAGTCTGAACGCCAGTCCATACCGAGGATTATATCAAACTCAATCATAGGTATGATGATGAGATCAGCAGATAAAGAACATTTATGTGCTCTAATGGGGACTGATTCACAAAACTTTGTTGCAATGATACTTCCCTTAGGAGTTTTAAAAGATAAATCCCTTGTTAAATCAAATTGGAAATATCTAATTTTCTTAGAAAAATCGCAAGATATGAAACAATGTGATGATCCAGAATCAAATAATGCATTTTCTAAACTTGAGGAAACCATTAAATTACCGGCCACCATGTCTTTCGGAGCTTCTACCTCAGCAGTAGTGATAGCATAAGCTTGGCCTTGATCCCTTGGCCTTTTCTGAGATAAGTTCTCCTGACGCTTAGGACATTCATTTGCATAATGCCACATCTCCCTGCAATTGTAGCACTGAACGTTGGTGGGTTCCTTCTTCCCCTTGCAATCACGAGCTTGGTGGCCTTTTTCACCACAATTGTAACAGACTCACATTCCCTTCAAGCAAGTACCAGGGTGTTTCTTCCCATATTTACCACAAGATGGATATTCAACCTTTCCCTTCTTCCCCTTATTTCCATTCCCAGATTAATCAGTAGGTCTCTTCTTCTCTTGATTTGCTTTAAAGTCATAAGACTTAGAGAATTCCTTTTCGGTCTTGATAGCACATGAGACAATGTCTTCGTACGATGAAAATGATTGTGAGACTAATGATCGACGGAGAAATGGTTTTAACCCATCAAAGAAATTATCAATCTTACTTCTTGGGTTACGTATATAATCTCCAGCATACCTTGCTAACCTTGTAAAGTTAGCCTCATACTTTGCGACATTCTCATCCTCCTTTTGTCTCAGACTCAGAAATTGCCTTTCCATATCTGATCGATGGTCGTGAGGAAAGTATTTTTCTAAAAACAGATCTTTGAACTCCCTCCATTCCATATTTGATACTTCATCATCTTCCTTCATGTTTTGAATCAATGACCACCATTGATCAGCATCTCCAGTGAGGTGGTAAACTGCCATGATAACTTTTTCTCTTTCACTACTCCCCAAAGCCTGAAATATTTTCTCTAGGGAATTTATCCATTGCTTAGCTACTAAGGGATTTGTACTCCCATTGAAAGTTGGTGGTTGTTGCCTCATGAATCGGTCTAACATTGATCCTCCACGTTGTGGATCAGGGTTCTCCATACGGGTAAGGTTATTATTCATAACCTGGGTGAGTTGTCCCAGTATGGTGATTAGCTGATCGGCACCAGTTCCATCACTAGCTCCACTATAATTATCTTGAGTAGGAGAGAAATCCCTACATGGAGTGCGTGAATTAATACGGTTTCCATTTCTTCCACTAGGTGCCATTTCTAAACAATGGCATAAACTAGATTAGTTTATGAATCAAAATACATAATCCCATACTTATAAAACACTTAACATAAATAGAACTATTTATGGATATAATCCATAATCATAAGATTGTTTTCTTTGAGGAAGTATATACTCATAAACCCTTTATAATGATTTGTAAAAAAATGAGAGTTATCCTAAGCATATCCCCCGAGAGTGTCGTAACCAAGAGTGCAGCAAAGCCTGTTGTCGTACACCAGTTCCCGTTCGAGTCTAGCTCAAAGCGGTGTTTTCGGGTTTTACCCCTAGGTACATCTGTGCCAGAGCCGCCTCTACCTGCTCGTATCCAGACAGGGATGTATTGCTCGGAAAACTCACAAAATCTCTACAATACCAAAATTCTAGGAAGTTATTCTATACTAATCCTTAAAGTTCATCTTAGGTCTACGTGCTCTAATCAGAGTTTATCTAAATCTAGCTTCCAAGGTTTGTACTAAACTTCCTCTGATACCAACTGTAACGCCCCGAACCTAGTTACCCAGAGTCGGTGCATTATTACAAAACATTGTCATGATCACAAGAAAGATCAAATCTCGAAAGACCGATTGGTTTAGTAGCCTTGGAAACACTAGATATTTTAATAAAGTTTTACATTACATCATAAAGTTAAAAACTACTACAACAACATAGTCTTCATATTCCACACTCATATCCCCACATAAAATCCCTACAGGTCATTCATAACTTACTTCTTCACATCCTGGGAAAAATAAAACATAGAAAAGGGGTGAGCTCAAATTCCCAGTAAGGATAACAATATAGCGGAACTTTCAAAAATAAGCATAAACATTTAAGGCAATGCATTACTAAAACAAAAGCCTTTTAAACTTGAACTTAAACATAGTATGGAAAAAGTAAAATGAAATAATTCCACTTACTTATTCACATGGATATTCTACTAATCGAATAATCACATGCAATATCAATAACCACTTTCATAATGATGGAATGCATAATGCCAGACTATCATAACCACATAGCCAAGGCCTCGTGCCAAGACTACAAATAAGATTTTGCCAAGGCCTTGTGCCAAGACACTAGTTTGTCTCATGATACCTACCGATGCATCAAGGAGCTATAGTGGGCTCCACCCGTCACATATTAAGTCCAATGCATTCCCATATGAAAAGGATTAAACATAACATAAACATTCGTATTAAAACTAGCATACGAAATGTCAATACTTTCACCATAAACCATGAATGGTATAAAAATAGAACATCCACAGTAAAACATATCACAAAACCTTCAATACAACATAGAAGTTTTGTATCATAAAAAATCAACTTCACATAAGCGTAAAATCCAACAAAGGATGTTGACATAGATGAAATCAAAACTCTTTTTAGAGAAATATCTCTTCTTATTTTGAAATCATTTAAGATACATATAAAATAAAACATTTTCTTTGAAAATATTCTTATAATCTTGTAAGGGAAGCTTTGAAGATTTTATCATGGCGGAAAATAGCTGCACCCGCCGTATAAGTTAAAAAAACATTCTTACCTTAATTCTGTCGAAAAGGTTAAAAAGGACCTTGTTTTGAAAATGACGGAAATATTCCTTTATAAACCACTTATAAAAGTCAAAAAGGGTATAAATTACTTTAACTCATATTCTATTAAATAGTAAAAAAAATTTGAAATACATTTTTAAGAAACATGGATGTGGATGATAAAGAGATCCCAGTAGATTATTACGTATAAACAACCTCGGATAATGAAGAGATTGTGAAATAACCCTTACCTTGTACTTTTCCTTGGTTGGGGTAGGTTAACCTCCTGTATAATAGTGAAATAGTTGTTATTAAATTATAAAAGAATCATATACATTAATATGATATCATATATGATCTTTTAATATTCATTTGTTAATAATATCTTAGTATTATCGTTGTTTCAGGTGTTAACTTACTCGTTTTTTTATATGTTTTGTTACGTAAGCCATGTTTTTAATGGATAGGTTATATATTATTCATATAAATAATGATATCAAGTCCATAAACATTATTTTTAAATCATCAAATGATAATTATACTTGAATGGATACGATGGAGAATGAATCTCATCGTGTTCGTGGAGACGGTAGTCCGTACGTATGCACGAGCGACAATATCATTCTTTTGATATTAAAATAATATATAAATGGATTGTATATCATATATAAAGAATCATTAAAATGTTATATTTATTATTTACATGAGTTACACATCATTATTATACCCATCTAAAAAATAATATATTGAATAACAATTACACCACGACGTGGAGACGGTAAGTCGTACGTACGCATGTATGGTGACATGTTATTAAAAGGTGGATAGAATACTGAATATGGTTGTACCATATTTATAATAACATCATAGTATATATATGATACTGGAGTTATTATTTCAGAATGGTAACAACAAAGGAATAAGAAGTGGAAGAAGAAAGGAACTTGGAAAATGGTGGTGAAATCATTACCTCTTCTTCGGTTTCTTCCTTTTGATTTGATCAAAAGGGATCCTTAGGTTGGATTTATGATAAAACTAAGGCCTCTAGGTTGTAGTTAGGGAAGTTGGGAGAGTATTTGGGCATAGTTTGGCCGAACCAAAAGGCTTTTAAGGTGTGAAGAAATGAGAAGGAGGAGTGCCCTTTTATAAGAGGGGTGAGGGGCACCTTTGGAAAAGCTAGAAATATTAATTTATAATAAATTAATATTCGGTTTCTAATGGCTCCAAAGTTGATTATTTAAATGTTAAGGTGGTATGGGTCGAAATAAACTCAACATATAGAATTTAGACAGGTTTGGGTACTTATATTAACCTTATCTTTAAGTATTAACTCTTAGTTAGTTAGTTTCACTTTTACAATGTCTCTTTGTATTTTTATATAATATGGATAATAAACTTACTATATACATCCAAGAGACCCCCAAGTGGTCCATTAATTATACACTTATCATGATATAAGTCTCTTTGCCTAACCTTAGATTTTTAGGAATTTAATATCAATTAATAATATAATATTTATTTTTAAAACTCTTTTAGGTCAATTTTGACACTATTCAATAGTTGATTTTTTTGAAACTCATAACAGAATTATTACTTCTAAAAAAGTTAATTAAATCCATCCTAATATGTCATATTATCCTATAAAATTATTTTAATTCATTAAAAGTCACAAATAATATTTATTTTGGTATTTATAATATCAATTATTTTAAATTTTCACTATTATGGTAATTACTTCATCATCATTGTGTCAAAAATAAACTAAATTATTTAATCTCTAAAAGTTGTAAATAAACTATAATAATTTATGAAATCTTTTTATCTTTCTAATGAATATTTACAATCGAAAATCCAACATATATAACCCTATGTAAAAATTGTTTTTCTAAAAGATATATGCTTGTGTCATTTTTGTATTCATTTTAACTTAATTAAAATAAAGTGTCCATATCACCTACAAGTGGCTCCATGGGGTACCAAAATCGACCCAAAGATGCCTATGGTCGAACATGTATCAACCAATAAGGTTAGGACACGTTTTAGGGTAATTTAGTATTATTATAATATTATTTGTTAACCCTTATTTACCGGATTTACCCTTAACCATGGTAAATAAAAATTTTACCGCGGTAATTATTCAAAATGCCTAAAAATAAATGTTACCTATTTACACGATTTAAACATCCTGATTCCAAATATGGAATCCATTTTTCAAAATTCAAAACATAGAAGTGGTAGAAATTAATTTAAAATTAATTCCTATTGTTAAAACAAAAAACGTGTTTTTAAGAGATAATAACTATCAAAAGATTGACACTTGTTTATGTCCGGTTTAATTGTAAAATTATGTCCAATGACCAAAATTGTATTAAATGGTAAAAATATATTCTAAATATACTTTAAAACCTCTCAATTTCATAATTTATCACTATTAATTATTTTGATTAAAAAAATTGTTTTTAATTAAAATTTAGTAATTTTCACTATTCATCAAAATATTAAAGGTATCCGAAAATACCAAAATTTCACCTTAGGCTAAATTAGATATTACAAATCCAAAAATGAATTCCATTTTGAAATATAAAATATATATAATTTCAAAAAGTAGGTATTAATATTCATAACGGCTAGTTTGATTGGTTATAGTGTGTTAGAACTCGGTGTTGCGTACAACACACGCTATCACATTATTCAAAGAGAAGCATATCGTAGAAGCTTTGGGTGTTACATATATTATCTATAACCCTATATTAAAAAATATTTAGTTATTAAAGTTTGAATATGACATTTTTAACTCTTCTTTAAATAAATTATAATAAATGTCCTAATCTAACAAAAATGGTTTAAAAATAATCATATTTTCGACCTAAGGTTGATTTGGGTAGAAATAAACATATCCCATGAAATTAGGACAATTTTTAGGGTAATTTATTATTATTATATTTTTTTTACTTTTAATTACCCTATTTGCCTTTAATCGTGGTAAATAAAAAGAAAAAGTTATTATTCACAAAAAATTATTTTGTTCCTATTAGTCCACATTTTTCATAATTATTAAAACCGTGTATTCCCTTTTTTAAAATTCAATTGAAAAAAGTGGAAAAATTACATTTAATGTTAATCCCACAAATGTGGCTAGAAGGCGGGTAAAAGAGACGTTCAAAAGTTCTATAAATTTTTTATATCTAATTATATTATAAAAATTATTCAAATGACCTAAATTGTGTTAATATATTTATTATTTATCTATTGTGACATTAAAATCAGTTTAATGTAAACATAATTATTTAAATGAAAAAAATTGTTTTTAACTACTATGTAGTATTTTTCATTATTCATCAAAAATTGAAACTTTTCAGCAAAATACTAAAAATTCACCCTAAGATATTTTTGATATTTCAAATTCAAAAATAATGTTTATTTTATCAAAATCAATTTTTATTAGTGTCTAAATTAATTTTATTATTTCTCAAAGGACATGAAAAGTAGTTCATTTGAGAAAATAGTAATTTTAAACATATAAATACTTTACAAAGAATTACATCTCTCATGTTCAAAACCATTACTAATAATATTTTTAAAGTCATTATTCATGTTACATGTTCAAAAGAAAGGTTATAACTATCTCATAATTATAATACTAAAAAACATTCATAGAAAGTTAGTTTTCTGTGTAGCGCAAGACAAGTCGGTGTTGCAAGTAACGCAAGCCAAGTTGGTGTTGCATGTAACGCAATCCAAGTTGGTGTTGCATGTAGTGAAATCTTATCTTGGTGTTTCATATAATGTAATCCAAACTTAGTTCTTTTATATAATAATATAAATCTATATTCAATGTCCTTTGAAGTGAAAATATCAAAAGATTAAATTAATTTGAAAAAATTAAATTCATAAAATCTCAGGGTGTTACATTCTACCCCCCTTAAAATGAATTTCTCCCTAGAAATTTTCCTGGGTTATTAATGGTTTAATACTTTAATGTTTCTTTCATAGAAACCCACATCATAAAAAATGAAATCTAAATCTTTCTTTTAAAAAGGAAAAGTTAAAAAATAACAGATATCCAAAGAAAATCATAATTAAGTCACTAAATAAGAGAAAATATGTGAAGATTTGGTTATTGGGGAAAAACATAAATAGAGATTGATAAATGTCATAGATCACAAGAAAGTGGGTGATCTAGAGAATGTTGACAATCAAGAAACTATAAACTAAATTAGCATAAAATAGGTCATTGATATCATCCAAATGATGATAACAAGACAACTTTTTTACATCATGATCCATTTTCCTAATGTTGGAGACTTTTTAAGAGAAGATATAATTACTAGATTTTAGAATAACTTCCCCCTTTGTTGTTCCATGATCAATTTCCACTTCATCTCTTATTCCAAGAAATAAAGTTGAATCTTTCATTCCGAAATTATTAGGAACTCATGATAAGAACAATAGTTCATTCTATCTATCTTCAAAAAATGGTTAGTAGAAGTTATAAAATATCTATAAATATACCTATGGGGAGATAACACTTTAATATCACATCTAAAGTTTAACTTAAAATTTCCTTAAATTGATAACCTTACAATCATTTTGAAAGTGGAAAATAAAAAACTTTAGAAAGAATTACACTAAATTGGCTTAACAATTATCTCCCATATATCAAAAGGAAGTTCTTGGTTGTCCCATTCCAAACATGTGAACACATTCATCATATATTTTCTTAAATCATGGTAATAACCTAAATTACCATATATCTTTATTAAAAACATGCATGTTTCTTTATTCCTAATCTTATTGTATATATTCCTTAAGTCCAAAAAAATTGTATACTTCATCCATGATAGCATAAACCTTATGGAAATAAATCCATAATTAGTTCCCAAGAAACTAGTATCATCCAATTTACTTATTTATAGTCTTCCTATCTTTATCCAAATATCATAATCTCAACATCATGCTCATATTAAGAGTTATCCTTCCCTTAATCATATGTTTTACAAAAATATCACCTTATTACCTCAATCACTTTTCATATTCAATATTTGTTCTTAAATACTTAAGAAAAAACTATAGTGGGTCAATCCATAGATGTTTCATTATTCCATAATACCATAAAATTACTTCTATAAAAGTTTTCTTTAATTACAATATATAAAAACTTTGATTACTTCATCCTTAAGTCTTTTACAAGGCTACCTCATCCTGTTACATAATACTTATTTCTTTTCACATTTCATTTGTGGCATCTTAATCATCAGTAATATAACAATTACTCACACCACATTATTGGTTCCCATCAGAATCTTTCATCTTGGGACATTGGGTTGCATAATGGCCATTTAATCCACACTTAAAACACTTAAATTTTTATGATATCTTAGGGAGGACAATATTCTCATCCATTCCATTAACTGAACTCTTTATTATTCCATTGTATTCACTTGCCTTGGTTCCTTCTTTTCCATAGTCAAAACATCTCATTGTTCCTTGAAGACATTAACTTAGGTGATTCTTTCCACATTCTTGACATAAAGGAAACTGAATATCCTTTCCTTCATTGTCTCCATTATATAAACTCTTAGCGATCTCCTTTCTCTTCCTTGGTGAGTCTGAGAGTTGGTTAAGGTACACATTGTTAATAATATTCCTTGAAAATGGGTTAGTCATGATCACAACATCCTTCACTCTTGTGATCATCTTATTTGACTGATCATCAACATATTTTTGATCATACTCAATGTTAATCCTATTCCTTTTGGTTCCTTCCATTTTCTAAAACCAAGAATAATTTAGTAAGAAACGATTATCATAGAGAGGATTCACATAATCATGAAAACAACTTATATGATGTCTAGATTATGACACCTTTATTAAAATATTAAACCTTAGGTTTATCCTAGGTTATTCGTAACCAACTCTTATTTAAATCCTTCACGATGATTCATGAAGAGTTTTTGAGGTCCCAAAGAATATCACCTGGGACTGTCAAACCACGTGTGTATCAAGGCCCATTATCATGTTCCATATTACCCTAAGTCAAGATTGGAACATCTTATTTGAGTTGTTACCCCTAGGTACATTTGTTCGAGACACACATCTATTTGTAGTATCCAAACAGGGATGTATTTCTAGGAAATCACTCTTTCTATCCATTACCACAATTCTAGGACATTTTCCTAAATGTTGAATCATCCTTATACTTATCCTTAGATACATCCCTAGACATATATATATATAAATATACCTAGGGTTCTCACTAAGGTTTAGGCGTCCTAGTTTCCAAATGTTAACTAAATCTTTCCTCTGATACCAACTATAGTGACCTAGGCTTAACATATGTGCATATTACAAAATTTTAGATGAATATTCAGTACATTACACTGATACATGACTGGGGAATATAATATTTTAGTGTATATGGAAACTTGGAAACAAAATCTTCTATCCTTGTGAAAGATCTTCAAAATATCCCACAAATATATTCTCCCTTGGTAATCCCACTTAAAACTTTTCATTATAACTTGGGGAAAGGAAACATAAGAAAAAGGGGTGAGCTCAGATTCGTAGTAAGGTTAAACAAAAGATATACATAAGCATATCATTATCATAAGGGTATGATAATATGATCAAAACAATAAAATATAATATCCTACATATCAAATATCATAGTCATGAGACATGGAATAAATATATTGGTAGTTCATAAGACATGAATCAAATAGAAATTAAATAAAAAATCCATAAGATCATAAAATTGACATAACACATGAAATTCTGGAATACACATAAATTTATAACTTTGTGAACATGTATAAATAGTAATGTATTCACTCATTAAATTAAGGAAATGAAATCAGGCCCTTGTATAAACATATGAACATGAAAACTAGATCCAGCATAAAATTATGGACATTAAATCCAGGTCCACACATAGAATTGTGGACCTGAAAACCAGGTCCATACATAGAATAACGGACTTGAAAACCAGGTCCATGCATAGAATTATGAACATGAAATATGGTTCACGCATAACATATATACCTCATGAGTTTTCCATATTCACCCACTGAATCAGAAGGACATATAGGTCTCACCCATCTCATAATGAAATCATACATACATGTTCCATAAGATCATAAATAATTATATCATAACCAATGTAATGGAATGGGTGTCATAAACATGTAATCATATAATAACATGTGTAAAAGATATAGGTTTCAAAATAATTTCATCAAAAACATAACACTTTAAAAGAAGCGGGTTTCTTAAATAGTATTCCATCAAAACATAAACCATTCAGAGAATGAATATGAATGGTATTCTTGAACAATAACAAAGTATGTCATCATAGGTGGGGAAGGATTTTGAAAGATCACTTGGAACATGAATTTTCCTTAAAATCACTTTTTAAAACATAAAACATTTTCAAGACCCTTTTCCTTGAAACCACTTTGAAAACATAAAAATAAATCATGAAAATCATTTAAAATAGTTCTTGAATAAAATATCCTTTCTTTTTTGAAATGGTTTTCTTTAGTTAAAATGCCACACAATTTTAAAAGAATACATTTTATTTGAAAATAAACTTGTAATCTTGTAGGGTAAGCTTCAAGTAAATAAGGAATTATGAAAGTGTAAAAATACATTCATTATGTATAAGTTAAAAAAAACATTTTTCTCATACTTTTTTTGGAAAAGTAAAAAAATACATCATTTTAAAAATGAAAGCGAGGTTCCTTTCAAACCATGTAGTAAAAAAGTTAAAAATGGTTAAAATGACTTTAAACATCCATAAGAGAATACTAAAGCATTTTATGAAATCATTTTTAGAAAACATGGACATTGATGATAAATATTACCCAATATATACTTAAAATGTAATAATATCAAACATGGCGAAGATTGTGAAATCAATACTCATCACTTTGTAATCAATTGAATTGTATTCCCCGTGTAAAATTAAAATTATAGGAATATGGAAATATCATAATCTTATAGATAATACTTGTAAAATAAATTCATGGGAAGTATATACACCATGTAGAAGAAACAAGTAGTGTATGAGGCATGTGTCTCACAGAAATGAAGGTGATACAAAAATTATCCCTTACCTTCTGTCTTGACTCTCTTCATACTCAAACAAGCTTCCTATATAATAAATATAATTTTATTATAAAAATTTACAGAATAATATTCTTATATATAATAACACATATGGTTTGATTATGACCTTATATTACCTGCTTCTTAATGATCTTATGTTAAGGTTTCACATCTGGTAATATTCGCTTTGTTCTTCGATTGTGTCTTAATTTGTTATATCGTCAGTCCTTATACTTATATCCTAATTATATAATGTAAATAATGATATAAATATCATGTATATCCATTATATTTATATTAAATTAATTTATTAATTATAAATAATTATGAAATTTAATACACCATTCATGGAGATAGTAAGTTGTGCGTATGCATAAATGATGTTTCTGTTTTAATTGTCGTGTTGAAAGAAAATATATAAATGACATATGTATATATATATATATATGTATATATATATATATATATTAAATTAGAATTATTATATCATATGTATAATTTAATTTCACTAAATCCATCCTTAATATATTCTATGTGGTGTGTGAACTAACCACATCGCTTTGAGGGGGCAGTAGACCACACTTCCTCAAACGAGATTATCATATTAACACGAAGTGGAAGGTAAACATTTATGTGTTGTAAAAAAGAATAAATAAGATTAAATACATAATAAATTTTATATATAACATATATATATATATATATATATATATATATATTCCATCATAATGTAAATAATGATTGGAGGTAAAGGAAAAATGAACAATCATCGTTTCGTGAGGCAGTAGTTCATCGTACACAGAAATAGTATGTTTGACATCCATTAGATGGAGGTGTATGTAAGTTTAGGTTGAAACATTAACATAAAAACATCCTAGAATATTTATTATAATATTTTTTCATAAAATAATGTAATAAATAGATTTTAGGTGGTGGAGAAGGAAAATAAAGGAAATGAGCTTAAGATAAGATGTTACCTCTAAATCGGGTAACTCTTTTTGGTTTGTGCAAAAGGCTTCATTGAGTTTCCTTATTCCCAAGGTAAGGATTATATAATGAAGGTATGGATTTTGGGAAAATAAATGGGCACATTTTAGCTGATCCAAAAAACTTTAGAGGTGTGAATAAAAGAGAAGGAGAGGTGCTCTTTTATAAGAGGGAGGAGGGGTACTTTTGGAAACTCCAAAACAATTAATTTATTAAAAAATTATTTTCAATTTAAAATAGCTAAAAAGTGATTTATGTATAGTATAAGATGAGTATAAGTCAAAATCTTCTCAAATAAATAATTTTGGACATGTTCAGGTCACAAAATTAATCTTACCTTTTGACTTTAACCCTTAGTTAAACAATTTAACTCTTACCGTGACAACTTGTCTTTTTACACTATAGGGTTAATATAGTTACTATAAAATGTGAAAATAACTCAAATTAGATCATTTATAAAATATTTAACACTATTATAGTTAGTTATTTTAATCTTATATTTTTATGAATTTTATAAAATTCAATAAAATATTATTTATTTTAAAGTATCATTTATGTCAATTTTGATACTATTCAATATTTTCATTTTTAAAAATATCAAACAAACATGATAACCTCGAAAAAATAATTCTAATATGTCACAAACATGTCCAAGATATATATAAAAAATATTATGTTATTAATTAAGTAAATTAAATTTATTTTAATATTTTTAATATCATTTATTTGATATCTCAAATAATTTAACCAATTACTTCATCATTATTATACAAGCCTTTAATTAAGTTATTTCTTATATAAAAATTAAAAATAAAATATCATGATGAAGATAAATTTATTATATTTTAAATGAATAATTATATTGTAATTTATCTTATCTATAATCCTATATTAAAAATTATTTAGTAATTAAAGTTTGAATATGACATTTTTAACTCTTCTTTAAACAAAATATAAAAAATGTCCTAATCTAACACAAGTGGTTTAAAAATAATCATATTTTTGAACTGAGTTTTATTTGGGTATAAATACACATATAGAATGAAATTAGCACAAGGTTTATGGTAATTTAGTATTATTATAATATTTTTTTACCTTTAAATTCCCTATTTACTTTTAACCGTGGTAAACAAAATTCAAAAGTTACTATTCCCCAAAATTATTTTTTATCCTATTAGACCAAATTTTTCATACTGATTATAACCATGAATGTCTGTTTTTAAAAATTAAATTCACAAAATCAATAAAATTATGTTTAATGCTAGTCTCGCAGATGTGGCTAGAAGGTGGGTAAAAGAGACGTTCAAAAGTTCAATAATTTTTTTATACCTAATTCTATTATAAAAATGATTCCAATGACCTAGATTGAATTAATATATGTATTATTTATCTATTTTAATTTTAAAATCAATTTAATTTAAACATAATTATTTAAATATAAAATTCGGTTTTTAGCAACTATGCAGTATTTCTCACTATTAATCAAAAAATTGAAACTTTTCAGAAAAATGTCAAAACTTCACCCTAAGATAATTTTGATATTATAAATTCAAAAATAATTTTTATTTTATCAAAATAAATTTTAATCTAAAATTAATTTTATTATTTTTCATAGAAGGACATGGAAAGCACTTCAACTGAGAAAATAGTAATTTTAAACATATAAAGAGTTTACCAAAAATTACATTTTTCATTATAAAAATAATTAAAACTAATATTTGAAAACTAGTTATTGATATTACATATTTAATAGCTAGGTTATAACTATATCATAATTATAATTGTAAAATGTTGTTTTTCTAAAACTTAGTGTTCCATGTAGCACAAGCCAATTCGGTGTTGTGTGTAACACAAGACAAGTTAGTTTTGCATGTAACTCAAGCTGAGTTGGTGTTCTGTATAGCACAAGATTATCTTAGTGTTTCATATAATTTAATCCAAACTTAGTGATTTTATATAATAATATAAATCTATATTCAGTGTCATGTGAGGTGAAAATATCAAAATATTAAATTAATTTGAAAAAAATAAATTCACAAAATCTCGGGGTGTTACGTCATGCATGTGTATGGACTACTATCTTCATGAGAGATGTAATTTATTTTCTATATATAAATTTAATGGATTAATCTAAATATATATATAATGAATATATATTTCATTTATATCATTTTAAATATTCTAGATATGATATAACCATGATCAAAGTAAAAGGATTTAAAATAAAAAACCAAAAAAATCATGAAAAACAAATCAGTTATTACCCAAAACATGATTTTAACAAGGAATTTTCAACAAATAGGTAATAAAAAAATCATAAGTGTTGGAAACCTTATTTTAATGATAAAAATATCATCATTATTATGTTTTTAATGGATTTACTATTTTTATATAATTTTATAATATAATGAAGTTTGAAGAAATATCGGATAGGTGTAGAAAATACCGACCGCCATATTTTACCTACTGTCAGAAAAGAGTCACCACCAGAATTGACTCACCACTAAGAATGACTCACCACTGAGAATGAGTCACCATCAGAATTTTCCTACCATCATAAAATAGTCACTTCTAAAAAATACTCAATATCAGATAAGAATAACTGCCAGAATTAACTCACCACTGAGAATGAGTCACCATAAGACTTTACATATCGTTAAACATGTCCTGTCACTAAATACGATTTGTTATTAGATGAGTCACTGTCAGGGATGACCAAACATCAGATGACCTACCATTAGAGAAGATACATTTCCAAGGATAACCTTTCATCAGATGAGTCACTACTAAACATGATTAACTGTTGAACATGATTCACTAGTGAACATGATTCACCACCAGATGACATACCGTCAAACAACCTACTGTCATCATAAATCAGCATTAGACTAACTCACCACCATACATAAGTCATCATCATCTTGTGCCACCATACCTATTCTGATACATTTGTATTAAATGATCTTAATGGATATATTAATTCAATTAATGTGAAGATTTATTTTATGATTATATTCTTAACTATTACAAGGAAACATTAAAGTCTCTGTTAGGGATCATTATGAGGATGTAGAATATCGTAATGATTTTTCTTCAAACAAACTCTCCATAAAGTAGTGATTTATATTCAAATAAGTATCCCTCATGTCTGTACACTGACTAAGTGAAACATATATGATCAAGTGTACTACTTACTAAATATTCTCATGATAGTTTACATGTTGCATACTAGCCTAAATTTTGATTGTGGAAGAGTGGGGTATATCAAACACTCATATCCTTCCATACATTCATAACAAAAAGAGCATTGTGACACTCTATTTTACCTCTACTTTTAGAGAAATAGATTGACATCATCTTCAAGACACATCTAAGGAGTCTCAAGCATCTAGAGAACATCATATTAAAGCAACACTATATTTTATTTATCTTATATATTGATCTTTCTTTTTGTTTCATTTAATTTCGAGCAGTTTGTTGTTTTTTTATCAATGCACATTATCTCTTACACTAGAACTAGAGAGTACTGGATATTATCTTCACTCTCTTTTTCATCTAATTACCTTCATATTTGTGGAATATGTACCTATGTGTCATGTATTATTTTTCTTCCCATAATTATAATAGAAGAGGACCCTACGTATCCTTGAAAGCTTTTAATTTTTTATCTGTATACATGATCTAGGTTGTGGATCATATTAAATTTATATAATATGCTTGGTATTGGGTTATTTCCAAGTATGGGGGATTATGTCTCATCTTAATACTGAAACCCTTGTTTCATTTTGTTGTGTTTTTTTTCATTATTTACAAAGATTTAAGTTATATTTGTTTTAAAATGTTAACAAAGCCTACTTTGATAGTTAATCCTAATCAGTTTTCATATAATTATTTTATTAAGTTAATTGATTTCACAAGTTAAATTAATCTTCATATTTTTTTAACTAAGCACTGATTAATCTTTGAGGAATATTTTAAAAGAAAAAACTAAATTAAACTAATCTTTTGATTAATTGGGAATATTTATTCTAAATTTGAGGTTTTTATTTAAACTAGTTTTTAATAGAAATTTTTATTGCGGACTCAATTCACCCCCCCCCCCCCCCGTCTTGAGCTTCTCACTCTAACCAATATTTGGTATAATAGGGTCATTGAAATATTTTCAACTATTATTTTAGTTGTGTTTTAAAGATCCTAAATTTATATCAATTCTAAATTTAGTTATTTAAATAGATAATAGACAAGAATTTTATTCTACCAACATACCTCCATTATTTAATGGCACAAACTATGCTCAATGAAAAATCAAGATGAAAATGCACACTAAAAGCATGGGTTTTAAAATTTGGTCTACTATTCAAGATCAATATGAATTACCTAAGACTTCTAGAGTTGTATGGGTTGATACTACTAAAATTTATTATAATAATAATTATAAATTCATGAATTCCTTGTATTATTATTTAGGAGAAGAATAATTCAATAGAATATCTACATGTAAAATTTTATATGAAATTTTTGATACTTTAGATGTTTACATTTAAGATAAAACATGATGATCTTATTTATAACATGTATCTAAAGAATAATGAGATAGTGAACACAATGAATTATTTAGGGAATCTATTTTCTGACAAAGAACAATCATATTACTGTTAAGGTGTCTTCAAAAAATATGGAGAGGAACCTCAGTATCAATTAGATAATCTTGTGATATTAGAATACTGCCTATAAATGAATTTTTTGGAAAGTTAATGATGTTCTAGGAATAACATAAATTCAACTGATAAGAGGATAATGAACCTAAAATGAAGTTTGTAGCATTCAAGACTACTGCTTCAAAAACATAATAAGAAAGTTGAAGCTGAAAGTGATGAAGAATAACTAGCTGATAGTGATAAAGAGATGGACCATATGAATAAAATTTTAAAAAGGTTTTATAAAAATGGTAAATTATTTAGGAAACCAAGATATAAATTAAAATATTATAATATAATAAATTGGAAGAAAGATTGAAATATGGATGAAACTTAAAATGAGATCATCTGCAACGAGTTTAAAAGGAGAGGGAAAGTCAAAGATGACTATCATAAGCTAAAATATAAAAAAAATGAGGATATAGATATTAAATACAAAAAAGTGATGAAATAAACCATGAGTGATTATGAATATAGAATAAGTGAATCATACATGACTATTGAGGAAAAACATGACAGAAAAAATATGTTATTCGTGAAAAAAACATTTAAGGTATCAAATATCTTTATTACTTCTCCTACAAATATTTATAATCATTATGGGGGAGAAAATAATGATGATAATATGTAAAATGAGGAGATGTTTTAATATTGTAACATGATGGAAGATAATTTCAAAGAGATTAAAGATAAGTATAAAATCATAAAGAGATGGAATACTTTAACTGTTAATATTAAATCTGATCTTGCTATAGAAAAAGAGAAGAATTCTCAAATGATGAAGGAAAATATTGAATTGAAATTTCCTAATGATCAATTGAAAAAGTAATTAGAGAGATTTATTAATAGAATAAAAACTCTCACTCAAATATTGGGAAAATAGATAACACCTAATTACATCACTAGATTAGGTTATCAACATTGACAAAAGAGAATTTTCAAGAACAGTTTTGTTCCTAAATCTAGTTCTGGAAATTCTACTCCAAGTTTTTATTCAACTGAACCTAATAACATATTAATTAAAAAAACATTACAATATTCTTATAGGAAACCCATTAAGAAAATAATGGTTCTGAAATCCTTAATCACAGATATTTCTAGACCCCAAGAATATTTGGGTACCAAACTCATCTTCGGTATAAAAGTTGTTTTGTATGGAACCTTCTTGAATATATATAATAAAATCCAATAGTAACAGGATAATAGTTGTTCTATAAACATTACTGGATATTTATCAAGATTAAAATATTTGACAAAGGTTGATGGTGGACATGTCACCTTTGGTGAAAATTCTAAAGGAAAAATAATTATCCTTGACCAAATTTTTAATTCTAACTTAGTTTTTATTTCTAAATTATTATTTATTGATTGTTTAGAATACAATATTTTTAGCATCTCATAGCTATGTGATGATGGTTTTATGTGAAATTGGAAAATAATTCTTTTAATGTTATTTATTTTAAAAAATATTTAGCTTTTACTTCCTTGAGAAATTAAAATTTTTATGTTATTAATTCAGAAACTTTATTTTCTCAAAATGTTTCTTATCTAAGTGCCTTTCATAATAAATCATGGATTTGGGATAGGATACTAGGACACTATAATATTTATTCACTTATAAATCTAATTAGGAAAGGTTTTGTCAAAGATATATATAAACTTTAATTCTCATATGATAAAGTATGTAACCCATTTCAAAAATAGAAACAACACAAAATACCTTTTAAATAAAAGAAATAAGTTTCAACTTATCAACCCCTACAATTGGTTCACATGGATTTTTTTTACCATCAATATTTTCTATTTTAAATAGTAATCACTATGTCTATGTCCTTTTAGATGAATTTTCTAGGTATACTTGGGTAATATTTTAAGATCAAAAAATTGAAGCCTTCTCTTACTTTATCAAGTATTCTAGATCTATATAAAATATTAGTGGACTTAGTATTAATAACTTAAGAAGTTATCAGGAGTTTAAAAATCAATATTTTCAATATTTTTTCTCACAAAATGGATATAATCACAAATTTTCTACTCCTAGGACCCCTCATTAGAATGGTGTCTTAGAAAGAATAAATAGAACACTTCAAGAGATTTCTAGGACTGTGCTTAATTAATATTACCTTCCTATTTACTTTTGGGAAGATGCTATGAATAAAACCAGAATATAATTAATAGAGTTTTTATTAGAACTATTTTATAGAAAACCCATTATGAATTATAGAATAATATATATCCTATGTTCAATTACTTTAGAGTTTTTGGTTGAAAAGTATTTATTATTAACACTAAGGATAATCTTGAAAAAATTTCTTCTAAGAGTGATGAAGGAATTTTCCTTTGTTATTCAACCTCTATTAAATCATATAGACTATTTAATAAAATTAAAAATACTATAGAAGAGTATCTTCAAGTTAATTTTGATTATACATATCCACAAGAGCCAAATTACCCTTTATAAAACCTTGAAGATGATTTTTCAACTTTGTACATTAATTCTAAACCTTTTAAAAACTCTGTAAAACATGTATAAATATTATCCAGTTCTGAGGAACTTTTACAACCTGATCCTTAACTTGTAAATGAATATGAGATTACCAACCCTTCATTTCAAAGAGTTGTTAGGACTCATAGATTCAATTATCTATATTATATGGTTGGAGTCCTAGATAGAGGTACATAGATAAGATATTAACTTATAAATCAGGTTGAACATTAGACATTATAGTCACAGATTAAACCTAAGAACATCACTTATGAAATTAATGATGAATTCTATGTAATGTATATACAATAATAACTATTTTTTTAAAATAAATTTATTTTTGGAACATTTATATAGACCTAAATACACCTTGACTATTGGAACTAAATGGGTATTTAAAAACAAGGTAGATGAATCTGAATAATAGTAAAAAATAAGGCTAGGTTAGTTGCATAAGGGTATAGTCAAGAAGAGGGAATAGACTATGAGGAAACCTATGAACTTGTATCCAGACTTGAATGCATTATAATAATTTCTTCTTATGCATCATATTTGTATTTCAAACTATATCAAATGGATGTTAGTATTGCATTATATAATTTTTATATAGTCGAGTATGTTTTTTTAACAACCTCCTGGTTTTCAAAATCCTAATTTTCCAAATCATGTATTTATACTAAATCATCTTTATATAGTTTAAAACAAGCTCCCAAATCTTGGAATGATGGGCTCATATCCTTTTTTATTTCTAAAGGTTTTTCAAAAGGTATAGTCAATCCTATACTTTTTATAAAAATAATTTCAAAAGAATATTTTAGTTTTTCAAATCTATGTAGATGATATTATCTTTGGATCTTCTAAAAATTATTTGTGTACTAATTTTTCAAAGATGATGAAAAATGAATTTGAAATGAGTTTAAAGGGTGAACTGAAATTATTTCTTGGTTTTCATATTTTTCAAAATAAATAATGAAGTATTTTAAATAAAATTAATTACACCAAATATCTTGTAAAACCTTTTGTATTGGATAGTACTAAAAGTAGTGACACTCCCATGAGTACCACCTATAAGTTGGATCTTGATGAAACTGGGAATCCAGTTAATCAAACTAGCTATAGAGGTATGATTTTAAGACTTCTCTACTTAACTTCTAGTTGGAATGATATTATGTTTAGTGTGTTTATGTGAGATCATTTTTAAGAAAACCCAAAAGAGTCACACTTTATATTAAAATAATTTTCAAATAAATCAAATATAAAAATAATTTAGGATTTTTCTAACCTATAGGACAAGTATTTGACTTAGAAAGTTATTCAGATGCAAGTTTTGGTCGTTGCAAGTAACATAGAAAAAGAACATTTAGAACATGTCATATTTTGTGAAAGTCCTAGTATCTTGGTTTAGTAAGAAACAAATTTGTGTTTCACTATATACTATTAAATCTAAATACATAGATTCAGGTAGTTATTGTGCACAAATTTTGTGAATAAAACACACATTACTAGACTAAGGATATCAATTCAGACATGTCCCTATAAATTATTACAACAAAAGTGATATAAATATCTATAAGAATATTATATATAACTCTAGAAAAATAAAAATTTAATGTCTCGGATTTTTCTAAATTTATTTTTAGAAATTATTTGGTAAAATTCTCAGAAAAGGCGCTAAGATGGCATACGATCCCGAGGCCCGGTGTACCTGAAACAGTTCATTGAAAATGTTAATTTTCTAATAGAATGTGTGTGTAGTTTTCTTGAAAAAGTATAATAACTCTTAAATGGGTTCCCAGATCAAAAATATGAGGGGACCATTGTGTTCAGAGCATCATATTTACCTTAGGTAAGGCCTAACATCGGCCGACATAGGATGGCTGTGAAAGATATTTTTTAGACGTAATCGTAAATAAAATAATTAAATAAAAATTAATTTAATTTCAAATCCAAATAACTCATGAACATAGACTCATATTGAAAATATTATACCATCGTAGATTTCTTAATGGGGTGTTTTCTCTAAGAATGACTTGAATTTAGTCAGTGCGGGTCTTCTACGGAAAAATGTGAAAATGATGTAATCATCGTAAAATAATTTAAGATAAAATTATTTTTTTGACATAGTGAAAATTTACTCTAAAATCGTCCTTATATATAAATATTATTTTTAGACTCACAGCCTAAGGAATTCTGGATAATCACTATAGAGAGCTTAGAGAAAGAATCCTCTCGAGCGAATGATGACGGATCGGAGATCGGATTGTGGATCGTCACACCAATGAAGTCATAGGATCTCATAAATTATGATAATAAAACCATTCTTCATCAATTAATGATCCAAAATCAATGTAGTGTGTTTAATAACTTAGTTATTTTCTTCTATGTTCTTATATTCAATGAAAAACATAGACTAACAAACAAACAGGTTGATCTGTGATTCAATCGTTCTTGCGGAACGGTTAATTGTTGCGGGGATTATGGGGAGATGTATCTTTGTGCTTATAATTGTATTAATTATTCATTTTAATTGGAATTAATCTAGAACTACGCAAAAAAAAAGGGCGAGGTTTGTTCCTCTAACAGTTCTTTCTCTTTCTCCCTCCCTCATTCTTAACATTCTTCATCGTTGGAACCTTGTGGTCATGGTTCAAGTTACCAGGAGGTTCTGAATGTGATCGGACCCCCAGATTGGTGGAAAGGTGAAGCAAAGGAAATATCAATGAATTACATGACCCAAGGATCGTTGTCCTGCCTTCGGTTTGAGAAACAGAGTATCGGAGGTGAACCGGTGGACCAAGAAGGGTCCACCGGCGGCGGCCGCAGGCAGGTGCGGTAGACGGTGGTGGATGATGACGGGCCGCCGGCAGTGTATTTTTATGGGTCACTAATAGTGGTTATTAGGTCTATAATGTGGATTGGTGGAGCTATGTTGGAGTGGGATGTGGAAGCTGTATTGACTGGGGGCCACGGTAGGAGGTCACGGTAGTGAACTCGGACTCACCTCAGAACCGCGTCAGAGGAACCTATGGCGGTGAGGACATGGGGCATGCGATGGAGGTAGGTTGGCTATGTGAAATGCGACATGGCACTGTGTTGACCAGCCAGACACACGGTTAGGGCAGACCACGTATGGCGCTCCAAACCGGCCTGCATGCGGTGGGTCGGACCAGTGGGAACTGGGTTGCTCTAGCAACCCAAATGGATGGACCCAGCGAGCCATTTTGGTTTGGTCTGGACCGGACCGGACTAGTTTGGGTTGGCTGATAGGTCTGGTCAGACCCAGACCAGACCCAGGTCAGACCTTTTTAGTAAAACAGACATATATTTCAAACCATCTATCTGTTTAACCATTTGTTGGTAGCGTTGCAACCCTTGCAAGGAGACTCTCCTTTTGAGAAACTCTAAGTGAGTTGTCATGGTAATTAGAATACGAACTAATGGATTGAGTAATAGGTTCTCCCGGTACAAGCACTCTACAAGCAGAATCCTACGATTGGTTGTGACTTGTTGACTATGTGACTTGGTGACAACATGAATTTGGGTTTTCATGACTTATCGACACTCCATGTGTTACCGACACTCCATGTGTTACCGACACTCCATGTGTAAGTAACACCCCATGTGGTATCAATACTCTGTGTTTTATTGATACTCCGTGTGTTATCGACACTCCGTGTGTTATCGACACTTTGTGTGTTATAGACACTCCATGTGTTATCGAGACTGGGTGTCTTATCATGTGGGAGTGAGTCCTCCATTAGAGATGGAGTTCCCTTGGCTGTTGGATATAACTACGAGGAGTGGACTCATTCACTAGGTGTGAAATATACCCAAATAGGAGTTAGTTCTCCCTCAACAAACTGAAGAGCAATCTACTCCATTTAATAGCAATAGAAGTGTTGTGGGTTAGTTAGGGGAAAGTACTCCATTGACTATAGGGAATTGGCAAGGTGTGATTCCCTCTGATCTCTCTTGCTATAGAGGATGCATGTGGTATATAGTTAGAGAATTTATCCCTCAAATGTGTGTGGTGGTGAGGGTTGGTCCTCTTCACTTGGATTTCTTATCTTGTGTTGGGAGTAAGGTAGTGACGACTGGACCCTAGGTGTTGGGCACTAAAGCTAAACCTAGTGAAATGTTCCCTATAGAGTGCATCTCTTTGACAGGTGCCATCTGAGATGGATGAACTCATGGAGTGTTCCCTCATAGTTTTCATGTTATGATATGAGCCTATGATGAGAATCCCATTGTTGTCTATGAGGTTATAACCTTATGATACTTATTGTTTGAGATGATTATATCAAGATTTTCTTAATATATGTGTTGTAGACATATATCTATGTGAAGCTGACTGTACTTTGTGTATTTCTTTGTGGCGAACTTCAAGTATATATTTGTGGTGTACTTCGTGTATCTATTTGTGGTGTTCATATTTTGTTTCTTAATAGTATTATTTTTTAGATTTGGGGTGTCCTACTAAGTATTGTTTTACTCACACTTACATGGGATTTTCCCACATGTGTCCTGTCTTGTGCAGATGATCGATGCTTTGATGGAGTCCTAGGTGGAACAGGATCAGGTGGTGCTTAGAGAGATCAGAAAATCAAGTTGTTATCCTATGGATTCATATACTTTTCCTTGTTCCTACCCTTCGGGTAGGGTTTTCTACAGATGAGTTTCAGAAACTTTTGTGTTCACTTTTATAGACTCTTACTTTTTTGGACTTGTATTTTGGCCTTGTTTACTTTCCAGTTTTCCACTATCATACTCTATTGTTGGCATTCTTAGTGGGATGCATGATTTTTACTTAGTGTTTTTTATTTTCAGCATTTGGGTCTTGGATATGTGTGCATGTGTATAGGTGCTTAGGAAAATTCCTCCCATTGTGAGATATGCCTACTTGGTGCTAGTTTCCAGCCCTTGTCCTATTAGAGGAATTCTTGGGGTAGTCATAGAACGGTTCCCTATAGGATGGTTTGTGACATAGTGGTATCATAGGAGGTCGATTCTAAATAAGGAATGCGAGTTTATGATATTGATTTGGTGCAACAATGGTAAGTGTTTCGAGTTTGTCTTTCAGACCAAGGATTTCAGTGTTGGTGCGGCACACCAATGTATCCATACACTGGGACTCTAGATACCTTCTTTTCGACTTGGTACATTAAAACACTAGTTGTAGGGAAAATAATGGTACATGTATCATATAGAAATGTTTGTGCCTTCCATGTCCTTCTTGAGTCAACTCTCCAAATATACTCTTATGACCATCGTGCATCTTGTTTTACTTCAAGATGCTTCCATGTAGACAGCCAGCCAAAATTCCCCCACATGATCATGAGAATGATCGGTGGGGTGATGAGACATTAGTACAAGGATTTATATTGAAGATAGAATCTCTAGGTGGTGCACCAGCTATAATACCACCTGTAGAGAAATACTTTTACCCACAATACCAACGGATTAGGTGTGCAAGATGAGCGCACATAATGATTTTCAGAAACAGAGACCCCTTAGGTTCAGAGTAGAGCTTGATACACTTGCAGATGAGGAATTTATTGAGGCAGTGATCTGAGTTTTCCATCTAGTCAAGACACTATTAGATCAGATGGTGGTCCTGGAAGAGGGCCTTCTATACGGCCTAGAAAAGAGATGGTGGGGTTTAGTTACCTGATATTATAATGAGGTGACTCTTCTTTGGATAGTGTTTTAGAACCTTTTTCAGAGTAGGATTTATCACCTTATAATCTAAGGGATATGTGTTCCCAAAATATTCTACGGTTCCGGAAAGACGGCATGTTAGTATCTGAGTATTCATCAAGGTGTATAGACCTTTCCAGGTACTTGATGGATATGATACATGACTAGTGCTTCAAGGATCAGACCTTCGAGTGAATTCCACATAGGGACATCCAAGGCAACATTATCCATTTGTGCATTCCTACTTATGCTAGGGTGCTAGAGAGGACCTTTGTGTTTCAGAGTTCCTTAGCTGGGAAGATACAACCAATGGTAGTCCTCAGTGGGAAAGAAAGAGTAGAGTCTTGAGAACCAGGAGGCCAATATTAGTCTCAGAGATGTGGATATGTGAAACATTATAAGTGGAGGTCCCAGAATAGAAGATCTACAATTCATGGATCATAGCGTGAGTCCAGTAGGCCCAGAGAGATGAAATTATTTTCATGTGCCGGTAGGGGATATCTCGCTAGAGATTTTCTAGCTCATCGTGTTGCTAATAGGGAAATAGTGGATAGGCCATATAGGCTGATACAGTGATAGGAACAGATATATCTGTATGAAGATGAACATGGAAGAGAATATGGGAGAGAAACAGGAGGTGGTATACATGTATACATGTTACCACTACCACCCCTAGGTGATCCACACCAGGCTCAGGGAGCTATAGGACTAGAAAGGGGATAGCTGCATGCGGTGGAGGTGTATAACCCAAGGTCTCTAGGAATTATTTGAGGTACATTCTGTGTTTATCCTACCTTCGCTTCCATATTGATAGACATAAGTGTTGATCATTCCTTTTTTACCACGAATCATTTCTGAGACTCTGAGATCACGGTTGAACCGTTAAATCGACCCTCGTGTTTGGGGACTCCTAATGGAGGAGAGCCAATTATCACACACTAGTACCGATAGTGTGACCCAACTCTTAGAGGAGAGAGTTTCGGTTTTGATCTCTTGGTAGTGGCATCAAGGCCTTACTATGTCATTCTAGGTATGGACTGGTTACCCACAGTTCATACACCGATTGACTATTTTAGGCAAAGAGTGAGATGTTTCCATAGTCGTGGAACATGGTTTTCCTTCTTAGTGAAAAGGAAACCCAAGAAACATAGAATGGGATTACATATAGTAGGGTGTAGATGATTACTTATCAATTGGCTAGCCCAGCCCTCAGTGCAATGGATGTCATGAGTCCTAAGTTTCTTATAGTATTGGTAGAGTCACTATGGATCTTGTGAAGGTTAAGAAAGAGGTTTTGGCTAGTGTTCCTCCAACACTATGAGTTTGAAATGGTTTATAATCCTAGGAAGAGGAATGTAGTAGAAAATTCTCTCAGCAGGAGATCTTGTTCACAGTTGTTGAATGAGGCTCCGAAGTAGTTGGACTAATTTCAAATATCCTTTTTGGATGGAGGAGGAATATTTTACCTCTATTCAATGGTTGTCATCCCTTCACCTTTACAGCAAGTTAGAGAGGCACAGCTTTAGAATAATGACTGTGAGACTTTGCATACTCATATGTCCATAGGGCACTCCCTAGACGGATATTCGAAAGGTGGGGAGCACGTCATTATTTTGAGGGTATGCACCGTATTACCATTGATGTTGAGGTATGAGATTCTAAATAAGTTACATACATTCCACTTAGGTAGTAAATTCCCTTTTGATACATGAGGGATCGTTGTGTGGAAAGGATGAATGACTTATTTTAGGGCTGCAAAACCAGTTTATATGTTTTTTTCTACTACCTATGATGTGACATGAACCTGGGGTGGTTGATCCTGGGGGGGGGGGCTATTGTGATATGTGGTGCAGGGAGACCCAATATTTGTGGCATCAGTGGACACCTATAGTGGAAAGATGTGTCCGGATACGCATGAGGGTGTCAGGGAGGACACCAGGGATGACAGAATAGTTAATGTTGGGCTTACCTATTGGTATGAAATTTGGGTACCTATTTGAATCAGTTTATTGGTTTATCAACTCACTATGTCAATACCCTTTTCTTGGAAGGGGTTTTTCCTTTTCTTTCCTAGGGTACTAGGATGGAAGTTGGAAGGGATATAAAAGGACTTTGTGAAGGGTTTACCATATACATCAACTCACCTATTATGGTACTGTTATGTTTAGATTAGTGAATTTACCATAGGTGAGTCCTAACATTGGCCAGTGTGGGATGGATATGAAAGATAGTTTGTAGACGTAACCATAAATAAAATAATTAAATAAAAATTATTTTATTTTCAAATCCTAATAACTCATGAATGGAGACTTGTATTGGAAATCAAATACCACCGCTGAGTTTCTAATGTGGTTTATTTCTTAGTCATGACTTAACTTTAGTCAGTTTGGGTCTTCTATGGAAAACCCTGAAAAAGACATAATCACCATTAAATAATTTAAAGATAAATTATTTTGTTAACGTAGTGGAGATTTCCATTAAAATAATCCTTATGAAGAAATATCATGGTTAGCCTCATAACCTTGGTAATTCTAGAGAATATCTAGGGAGATCTTGGAGAAAGAATACTCTCAAGGGAATAATGATGGATCAGAGATCGGACTGTGGATCATCACGCCAACGAAGATGGAGGATCTCATCAACGACGATGACGCAACTGTTCCTCATCAATGACTAATCCAAACTCAATGTGGGGCATTTAATCTCTCCATTATTTTCTTCCCCACTCTTAGATTCAATAATGAACATGAACCAACCAACAAAAAGGTTGATCCATGATTCGATAATTCTTACAGGATGATTAATTATGATGGGGATTATGTGGATATGTATATTTGTGATTATCGTTGTATTCATTCCTCATTATAATAGGAATGGATCTAGGACAACATGAACAAAGGTTGATGTTTATTCCTCTGGGCATTCTTGTGCTTTCTCCCTCCCATGTTCTTGATATTCTTCGTCGTTGGACCCTTGTGGTTGCGGTTCGAGTTATTATGAGGTTTCAAACGTGATTAGACCCTTGGATTGGTGTAAAGGAAAATAAAAGGTTATATCGATGAATTACATGTCCCAAGGATCATAGGTGTGACTTTAGTTTGAGAAACGGAGTACCAGAGGTGACCTGGTGGCCTGAAGAAAGGGTCATTAATGCGCCAGCACCGGCGAATGTTGGTGGAACATGGAAACAACTGCATGTGGGTATAGCGGATGTTGATGGACCACTGGTGGTGGCCAGAGGGGATGGAACATGTCTTGACAGAGCTGTTTTGGAGTGGGAGGCAACATTTCTATAATGTGACTAGCCACATTGATCTGGGGTCACAGCAGAAGGCCGCAGCAGTGAGTTGGGACGCGGATCAGAGCCACTTCAGATGAACCCATCGTTTTGAGGCTATAAGGAATGCGGAGGAGGTAGTATGACCCTTTGAAATGTGTCACAACACTGTGTTGGACAGCCATGCATGCGGTCAAGGTGGATCGCGTGCGGTACTCCAAACTGGCTTGCATGCGGTGAGTTGGACCAGTAGGAATCGAGACACACCAGTGGCCCAACAGGCTGGACCCGATCAGCCCAGCGATCCGGGTCGGCTGGTGGGTCAGGCCGGGTTCGGTGGGTCGGGTCAAACCCGGACCAAAACTGGGACAAACCTTTTCAGTAAAACAATCATATCTTTCAAACCATGTGTCTGTTTGACGAGTTGTTGGTAGATTTTGGACCCTTGTGATGAGAATATCCTTTTGAGATACTCTAAGTGAGTTGTTGTGGAAGTTAGAGGATGAACTAATGGCTTGAGTAGTAGGTTCTCTCATTACACACACACTATGAGTAGAATATTGTAGTTGGCTGTGACTTTGTGACTATGTGACTTGGTGACTACATTATTTGGGGGTTGCATGACTTGGGAGTTGCATGACTTATAAACACTCTATGTGTTATCGACACTTTGTGTGTTACCAACACTTTGTGTGTTATCTAAACTCTATGTGTTATCAACACACCGTGTTTTATCGACACTCCGTGTGTTATTGACACTCCGTGTGTTATCTACACTATGTGTGTTATCGAGACTGGGTGTCTTATTGTACGAGAGAGGGTCCTCCATTATATATGAAGCTCCCTCGACTGTTGGATACAATTAAGAGGAGTGTTCCCAATCACTAGGTGTGAACGATACCAAGATAGGATTTAGTGCTCCCTCGATGGATTGAGGAGCAGGCTACTTCGTTCAGGAGTGACAAAAGTTTTGTGGTTTAGTTAGTGGAAAGTACTCCATCAACAATAAGGGAGTGGAAAGGTGTGAGTCCCTCCACTATCTCTTTCTAGAGAGGATACACATGGTACATAATCGGAGAATTTCTCCCTCAACTATGTGCAGTGATGAGTAAAAGGAATCTTCACTTGGGTTTCTTAGATTTTGTTGGGCGCAAGGCAGGGATGACTGGACCCCAGGTGTTGGGCACTGGAGCCAGACCAAGTGAAATGTTCCTGATGGAGTGCATCTCTCGGATGATTTTATTTGAGATGTTTGATATCATGGATTGTGTCTTCCTAGTTTTCATTTTATGATTCGATCCTGTGATGAGAATCATATTGCTAGTTATGAGGTTGGAACCTTATGATACTTAGTGTCTGAGATGAGTATATTTGGATGTTCTTGATATATGTAATGTATACATATATCTGTATGGAGTTGACTGTACTAAATAGATTTATTTGTGGTGTACTTCATGTATCTCTTTTTTTATATTTCGTGTATCTATTTGTGGTTTAGTTCATGAATTTCTTAGTATTATACCTTTTTGGTTTTGGGGTGTCATACTGAGTATTGTTTTACTCACCCCTACATGGGATTTAACTGCACGTGTCGTGTCTTATGCAGATGATCGATGCTTTGATGGAGTCCTAGGTGGACTAGGACTAGGTGGTTCTTATAGAGATTAGACAGTTGATGTATGCTCTTGTGGCTCAGATAGTTGTTTATGTACCTACCCTTCAGGAAGGGTATTTTGCAGATGAGTTTCAAGAACTTTTTTGTTAACTTTTACAGACTCTTACTTTTGGTGGGCTTGTATTCTAGCCCTATTTACTTTCCTATTTTCCATTGTAATACTCTATTGTTGGTATTCTTAATGGGATGCATACTTTTTTATTTAGTGTTTTTACTCTTCAGCATTTTGGGCTTAGAGATGTGTGTGTGTACAAGTACTTAGGAAAATGCCTCCCATTGTGGAATATGCCAACTCAAGGTTAGTCGCCATCCCCTTGCCTATTGGAGGTGAGCTTAGGGTAGTCAGGGAATGGACCCCTATGGGATGGTTTGTGATATAAAATTGATGTAAAACATCACTTCTTGATATATCATTTTCTAAAGAGTGTTATAACTCTTTAATTCATAGGAAATGAACCTCATCTTGCTGATATTTTTACAAATACATTGAATTTTGAGAGATTTAACTACATCAAAAATGAATTAGGAATGATAATTTTTTGTTAGGATTTTTTAGAAATTAACCAAAAATGGAAATTACCCACCATTGGATGACTCGACATTGGTAATAATCCATTTTTTCTTATTTTTTATTTTTAGGTTAATTTTTTTATTAATATAAATATTTTATTTATATTTCCATTTTCAAATACCTCAATGATAAAAATTGGGAATTATTCTAATCTCAACTCACTCTCTCTTTTACGTCTATTTACCTTTGAGCTTCTATGTGACCTTTTCTCTATCAACTTTTCACCTTCTCTCATACTTTCCTGAAAATTCACTCCATTTAAATGGTTTGATTTAAACATCCTGCTAAGTCAACTCCTAAGGAGTCGAAACCTTTAAAGAAATTTGGAGGAGATTTGAGCAGACTGGTTATCGATCCACAGAACCCAAAACTTTCAAATCATACATTAGTTTCTAAGAAATAAGTAAATTTTGAATAGTTTTTTTGTAGTAAATCATTGTTGCTTAAAGTAATCCATAACCAGAGATGTATATATTGGTTCTTGAGTATTGTGAGGCCATTTTATTCTAGGTTAGTACACCAATTTTATCAATATGTCAAGTTTATTTTAAAGGGAAATAAATATCATATTAAAAACATGATATATGGACATGAGGTAGTACTCTCTTCAAAATAATGGGATGAGTTCCTTAAAGTACCTCATGAAGGAGTTTTGAATGACTATCAAGGTTTTATTCTCAGTGATGGTGATTATTTTGTGTGTGAGAATTCCTTAATGGATATTACAAGAGATAGAACTCTAAGGATACCTACTACAAATAAATTAGTTGGTGAGTACAAATTACTCTTTATGTTTCTACAGCACATGTTATGCCCAAGAAAAGGATATTTTAGAACCGTGAGATATCAAGATGTATATCTCCTATTTATTATGAAAAGATGATACATAACCAATTTGTGTGGGAATCTAAATATGCATATGATAGAAATGTGCAATACATCATCCAGGTATAACTTTCTTATCTATCCCAAGTTCATTTTGGACATGCTTGAGGCCATGGGATTAGTTGATGAAGATTAGGAATCTTAAGTGAAGTGTGGTGGATTTTTTTTATTTCAATTCATTTATAAAATAATGAAGGTAAATTGGAAACCTTGGATAAGGAATTGGGTTGATGATTTTGATAAAATATATGATTATTTTAATCTAAAGGATCACCCTACTAGAAAAAAGAACACTATTGATCCTAGATTGGATCCAAATGAGGTACTTGAGTACTCAGATGTAGAGCAAGAAGAAGTGGATATAGTGGTTTCTCCAGGTGATGAGGACAAGTATTCCTTTATGGTGATAAGTGATCCAGACATACCAAATGTCCTACTAGTATCTTTTGGTCCAATAAGTCCTCCAAGATCACTATCTGTTACAAAAAATCTTCTAAGTTAAGGTGATGATGATGAGGAAATATAATAATTAAGATAATAAAAATTTAAGAGTTATTCATCTAAATATTGAATGGAAATTGTAGAGATATTTGAAAATGGAAGTGATAGTGATGAAAATGGAAATGATAAAAGTAATGGTGATAAAGATGAAAATGGAAATGGTCAAGATGATGGAGATAATAAATATTAGTTATATAATGATGTAAATGTAAGTGATGATGGATATGATCATGATTGTTCTGATGATAATGAGATGACTCAGACACTTATTCCTTCTCCATTCATATCTATTTCTACAAGATCTAGTAGAGCATATGTTTTGTTATATATGTTGGTGAAGCTGATTTTGATAGAGATTAGATGATGGAATCCATTCGGGGAGAGGAAACATGTAGTGTTTTTTAGCCACATATTTGATTCTTCAGATGTTGACCATGCTTATATGTATTCTTCTAGGGTAGATGTCGCAGTTTTTGATGAATGGTAAGGATTATTGGAGTATGTAAGACTATTTTTGGACAACTCCCACTCCGATGATGAGAGAACTACTACCCCAGCTCAAATGGAGATTGTTCCTAAGGGATCCATGGTTGAGAAGATTGATGTTATAGGAGAGATTTAGAGATTTTCTTTATATGTTCCTTCTAGGAATGAGATAGTATAATTTGTTGTGCCTCGTGCTATGGGAGATATTTCACCCATTCCTGATGCAGCTATCGATGCTTCTATTCCTATAGACAAAGTTTACAGAGCTGATTTAGAGTCTTTTAGAGAGAGTATTATTTCTTATTTTGGTGGGATTTTGAGGATTCTAGGACCTCTAATCACACAGCTTAGTGAGCATGATGCAAAGAACTTTTTTGATCTTGTAGTATGTCACATTCAGCTGAAGTGGATTCATCACATTCAAGATATTGAGATAGAGAATTGGAAGTTATCCAATGAATTGGATACCTTAAGGTATATAATGGAGGATATTAGGACTTAATTTTATGCCACTTTATCATTATTTTGGATTGTTTATAGTTTATACTTTTAGTGGTTTATACTTTTAGTGTTTCACCTCCCATGGATTCTTTAGATATAGAGTTGGTTCAATCTATTGTTTGGGAGGAACTCCATGTTGTTTTGTAAGGTTTCCCTACTATTCCTTAGGATAATCTAATGCAAATCAGAAAACATAATGATTATATTTATAATATGGTAAGGTAATGATTAAATGAATCCTAATGTGGTCAGGAAATAATTACCAAATCTAATAAATATTATATTTAAAGGATTTACACCATGCATGAGTTGAACTCTCACTTTAAGTTTCTTGATGAGAACCTTCAGATGCCTCTAGTTACCATATATTTTAAGGAGTAGGTCATTCAGTTGAAGAAGATGACAAATTTTCTTCAGTTGTTTATGGTGGAAAACAAATACTTCTTTAGTGACATGGAGCATAGAGGTTGCATTATCATGGATTTCATCAATCTGATGAAACCTTTCTTGTATGTGTTTGATACTACAGTACTAGATCATGAGTAAATTCTAGTGAATTTTCATCTATCTACTCCATCCACTACTCTAGATTTTTCAAACCATTTGTTGTAAGGAATCAAAATTCTCCTTTACCTACTCAGTTCCAGCCTCTCATCTTATCTCCAAGGGAAGATTTTTAGAATATTCGACTAGTGATCATTATAGAGATACCATCTTCTGCCTAAATCCCTATAACCACTACATCCATTGCCTCAGCTTCTACATCTATGCTCCTTGCCTCTGACAAGGGTAAATCACATATTGTTCCTTGTACCTAAGATGATAAGTGATTGCGATTAGTTTTTTTTTATAGGGACTTCATTGTATTTATTGTTTATGGATGTACTCCAATCACTTTTTTCTGTAATGAAATGTAACTTATTACTCCTCTTTTAAATATTTTCCTTTAATATTTCTTATATTTACATTTTGATAATCCCAAAAGGGGGGAATGTATATTGAATTTATTTAAGAAAACTAATATGATCCTTTTCTTTTACATTCATGTTATTATTTTATATCATATCTCTAATACCATATTTATTTATTTATCTTCTGTTTTAAAATTTAAAATTTATGTTCAAACCCTTAAATTAGATTTTTAAAGTGTAAAGAAGATCATATTTATGCCAAAGTTTATTCTACACATGGTTTCTAAAATTACATTATTTGCGATCATCAAAAAGAGGATATTGTTGTTACCCTTGTTTTAATGATAAAAAATCATGATTTTTATGTTTTTAATGGATTTAATATTTTATGATAGAATATTATAGTATAAGTATGTTTAAAGAAATATTGGATAAGTGTTGAATAAACCTACTGCCAAACTTTACCTATTGTCAGAAAATATTCACTACTGGAATTGACACACCACTAAGAATGACTCATCGATGAGAATGAGTCACCGTCAGACTTTTCCTACCATCAGAAAAGTGTCACTGCTAGAAAATAATCACTATCTAAAAATATTACCACCATAATTGACTCACTCTTTAGAATGAGTCACCTTTATACTTTACCTACCACCAGACATGACCTACTGCTGAATATGAGTCACCGTCAGATGATTCGCCACTAGGGATGACCTACTATTGGATGACTTACCACCAGAGATGAGTAACTTTCAGGGATAACCTATCTTCAAATGAGTGAACACTCAACATGATTCACTACTGAACATGAGTCACCACTGAACATGATTCACCACCATATGACCTATCGCCAGACAACCTACCCTCAGCCCGACTCACCGCTATACATGAGTCTCCATTAGCTTGTGCCACCATCGTTATCCTATAATATTTGAATTTAATTATATCAATGGATATATTAAACTAATTAATTTGAATATTTATTTTATGATTATATTCTTAACTATTTTAGCAAAACTTTAATGTCTATATCAGAGCTCAGTACATGGATGCAGTAGATCATGATTATTGTTATTCAAACAGAATATCTATCATGCAGTTCTTTATATTCAAATAATTATCCCTTATGCACATACACTAAGTAAAAAATATATGATCAAGTGTTCTACCTTCTTAACAATCCGATGAGATCTTACATGATACATACTTACCTGCATTTTGATAGTGGAAGAGTGGAGTACATAGAATATCTAGATCCTTCTATATTGTTATAAAAAAAAGATATTTGTGATGCTCTATTTTACTATTACTTTCAGATAAATATCTTGAGCTCATATCCAAACCACATCCAAGGAGGCTCAAGTATCTATAGCACATCAGGCCATAGAAATGATATCTCTTATTTATTTTATAACTTTTTCTTTTTGTTTGTTGCATTTAATTTCAAACAGTGTGTTGTTTATTTTATTTATCAATACACACTATATCTTGTACTAGAACTAGATAATACAAGATATTATCTTCACCTTATTTTTAATATGTTTACCCACATATTTGAGGATGAGTTCCTTGTGTGGGATGTATTATTTTTCTTCTCACATTTATTGTGGAAGAGGTCCTTGCATGGCTTATACATCTTTTAATCTATTGTCTGTATACCCGATTCAAGTTGATGATCAGATTATATTTATATAATATTTTTTGCAATGGTTTATTTACAAGTGGAGGGGATTAGGTATCAACTTGAGACTAAACCCCTTGTTTTATTCCGTTGTGTGTTTTTGTCTTATTTTATTCTATAAAAAATCTTAAAACTGTATTTGTTTTAAACTATAAATAAAACCTACTTCAATGGTTAATCTTAATCAGTGTTCATAGAAGTATTTGATTAAGTAAATTTATTTCAAAAGTTAAAGTAATCTTTATATTATTTTAACTAATCCCTAATAAAGATTTTAATAATATTTTAAAATATCCAAACTATATTAAACTACTCGTTTTATTAACTAGGCATATTTTGGGGTATTTTATTTAAACAAGTTTTTAATAGAAATTTGTATTGGTAACTCAATTCACGCTTGGAAGAGGGTGATTTCCAAGTGTAGGGGATTAGGTATTATATTTAGACTAAACCCCTTGTTTTATTCCATTTTGTGTTTTTTTGTTTCATTATTTACAATAATTTAAACTATATTTGTTTTAAACTGTAAACAAAACCTACTTTGATAGTTAATCTTAATCAATTTTCATATAAGTTTTTGATTCAGTAAATTGATTTCAAAAGTTAAAGTAATATTCATATTGCTTTAGCTGAGCGCTAATTAAGATTTGAGGCATATTTTAAAATATAAAAACTATATTAAAATACTATTTTTATCAAATGAGAATATTTATTCTAAATTGGGGGATTTCATGTAAACTATTTTTTAACAAAAAAATTATTGGGGACTGAATTCACCCCTTTGAGCTTCTCACTCAAACTAACAATAAGTAAATAAAATATGCTATGATATATATGAATATGGATATATAATATATGTATAATAATCCTATATTTATTAAGCAGGAGGTTCGAACATGTATGAAGAAATTCAAGAGTTGAGGTAAAGGATCTTTATACTCTTTTATTTTGGGGAGGCATATGACATATTCACCACTCATTTATTTTGTGTGGTGTATATGATACCCATTTGACAAGTTATATCATGAATATAATTATTTTAATGATACTTAAATTTTTATTTGGTGTTATTCTATAATTTTTTTATAATTAAAAAGATTACCAAATCGGTAATTAGATTTTCGTCTCAATTTTATTTCTATGGGACACATTCCATATTCACCACTTGTTTCTTTTTAGTAGAGTATTTTCTGTATATGAATGTATTTTATGATTAGTATTATGAAAATTATGTGGATTTACATATCCATATATGGTTATTTATTTCATGGGGATTATGATTCAAACATTTTCAAAGTGGTAAAGGTTTTAATTTATAATCTCATTATTTATAGAGATTGTTTATGATTATGCTTATGATGATGAAATATTATGATCTATATATCAATAATCTCATGAATTTTATTATCCTATAGTTATTTTTGGAGAATACATTTTTCCCTTTTATTTTCTTCTCTTTAATTCTTTAAGATACAGGAATAATGGTTTTAATAAAAATTGATTGTATCTCTCTCTTCATGCAAAAATTATTTTTTTTCTATATATATATTTTCTAGAAAAAATTAAAGAAATATTTTAAAATTATCTAATGATTTTTTAAAGACATTTTTTACTAATGCTTTACATTTAAAAAATTATTTAAAATGAATATTCTTTTTATTTTCCAAATAATTCACTTTTGAATTTTTATAGAAAATGTGAAAGGAATATTTCTTTTAATGTATACATCATGAATGGTATTTTATATATCATAACAAATCAATTATTTAAACCTTACTTTAGAATTTTACAAGTTTATTTTCAAATAATTTTTTTTCTTTAATATTTGGGAATTTTTTATATTTTAAATAAGTTTTCTCAATGTGTAATGTTTATTTTTTACAAGAAATGTTCCATGTGATCTTTCAAAATCATTTTCATCTAATATTATATCCTTTGATATTACTTAATCCTTAATGGTGATATAATCCAATGATACCATCCTTATTCTTTCTCTGGGTGGTTTATGTTTAGGATAAAAAGATGTTTATGAAACCCACTCCTTTTCTATAGGTTATGCTATGATAAAATGATGAAATGTTTATAAAATATATTTATTTTACATGGGTTATTCTATGATGGAATGTTTATGAAACTCATTTATATTCATGGGTTATAATATGATAAATGATCTATAATATTTTCACACATATATGAATTATTCTCATTACATGATGGGTGGTACCTATATCTCCCTCTAAAGAATTGCATAAAGATTAAAATCTCATGAGATAAACATGACTGGAATGGGGATTAAAACAATTTGAGTAAGGTAATTTGTCCACTATAATATTTTAGATTTTACCTTGAATACTATGATGGTTTTCGAAGTGAACCCATTCAAATATGATAATTTTTCCAATGATCCTTGACTATTAAGTAAATGATTTTCTATTTTTATCTTTATTCCACAAATCTATGTGTTATTCTAATGTTATTATCTCATGGATTTTGTTCCTAGATTACATTATCATTCATGTCTTATGAATAGAAAAAATTTAATCCATGACTCAATTTTGTGATATATGATATGTTGATTATATTTTTCTAATGTTATTATCATGTTCTCATACCCTTATTTTCATATTAGGTTGATATCACTCTTGCTTAACCTTACCTAGAATATGAACTCACCCTTTATGATGCTTTATTTAATAATGTTATAAAGAAATTTATTGTATATTATATCTCTAAGAAGGGTTCTATTTATAAAGAACCTAGTGGGAGAGGATATAGTTCACTTATGAACCAGTTTTATGTATCCAAGTTTACAAAGGAACTATACCTAAACAATTCTAGCATGGATTTTTTATGTTATGTAATAAATATTCATCTATTCATATGGGGTATCTATGTATGAAATGTGTGTGTTGCTATAGTTGGTATCAAAGTAAGTTTTAGTTAACCTTTTGAAAATAGGTTGAGTAAACTTTAGTGAGAACCATAAATATGAGACTAAGTATTGAAAAATATCCCATAATTGTGGTGAAGGATAAAGTAAGTGGTTTCTAAGCAATTGCATCCTTGTATGGATACTAAAAGTGGATGTGGATCTATAAAATTTTTACCTAGGGGTAATAACTCTGAAAAGTGTGCATTGACCATTGACTTGATCATCATGTGGTGCATGAAAATAGTCCATGCTATACACCTAGTTTGACATTCCTGGGGGATATTTTTTGGAAATTAAAGAACTATTTACAAACCATCATGAAGGATTTGAATACATGATGAATATGAATGACCTGGGTTAAAACTAAGGTATCATATATTTAAAATAACGTGTTATGATTTACACATCCAATGAAGGATTTTTCATGATTAATCACTTTGACTAACAATGTTTGATGGTTATGCTAACTATTTTGGTTTTATAAAGGGATTGAATATAGAACAATGAAGTTAGGGTGGTGACAAGTATAATCAAATATTAAAGTATCTTATTTTATCTTAGTTATATAATCCCATTATATCATGAACATTCTCTTGGAATGTCAATTCCTATCCCTAACTATTATACGTTGAATTAGTAGTAAAAACCCCTAATAGTACAACGATCACATATTAATTCTATTATTCTTCTCAAGTTGAAGTTTATGAGAGTTTGATTCCTTTAGACCTTGTTATTATTACTATGTTTTAATTTGATGTTATCTTAGGCATGTATTGGATTTATCTATATAAATCCCTTATCAATTTTCAAGGAAGTGAAGTCATGTCTATTATTCCAAAACAACCTATGATCATCTATTAGTGTGAAGATAAATATGAACTTCTGATGTTAATCACAAACATTGTATGGGTCTTGATTCTTATTAAAAGGGTAATTTTATCTCAGATGGTTAGGGAGAAACTCAACATCGATTATATTCCTATTATGTGGGAGTTTTTTAATGTCTTTCTGAAAGAGTTACATAGTCTCCTACCGAATTGTAAAGTTGATTTTTCAATAGAACTCATAAATGGTTCCACACATATTTTAAATACTCCCTATAGATTGGACCCAATTGGATTGAAATAATTGATGAAGAAACTCCAAGATAATCTTGACAAGGTATTTATTCATCCAAGTGTGTCACCATAGGGTGCACTTATTCTTTTTTGTTAAGAAGAAATGTGGATCGATGTGACTCTATATTTATTATTGGGAGTTGAACAAGATCAAAAACAAGAAAAAGTATCCCCTACCCCATATTGATGACTTTTTTGATCAACTAAATGGATTTCAACACTTTTCCAAGATTTACCTTCATTCTGGATATCATCAATTAAGGGTTAAGAATAAAGATATACCCAAGGAAACATTCTGCACAAGTTATGGGAACTATGAATATATAGTGATTCTATTTGGTCTTACTAATCCCCCTACTATCTTAATATATTTAATGAATATAGTCTTTATATATTACCTTAATTAGTTTTTTTTAGTATTTACAGATGATATTATTATCTATTAAAAATAAAGGAAGAGATTGTATATAATTTGAGGATTGTGATGAAGACCCTGAGGAAGAAGAATTTGTATGAAAAATTTACCAAGTGTGAATTTTGTATACAAGAGGATTCATTTTTAGGTCATATAATCTCAAATGAGGGTATATCTATTGATCCATTAAAGACTAAAGTTAATGAACATTGGCCCAGACTGACCACTATGACTGATATCCAAAGTTTTCTTGGTTTGGCTAGATATTATCGATGTTTTGTTGATAATTTATCAGGGAAATATAATCCATTCACCAAGTTAACTCATAAGGGTTCCAGGTTCCTCTAGATTTATGAATGTGAGGAAAATTTCAAGGAACTAAAGAAAAAATTATTCAGTGCACCTCTACTTACACTACCCTATAGTGGAGAAGGATTTGTAATCTATAGTGATGAATAAAAGAAGGGATTGGGATGAATCCTCATGTAGAGTGATATGGTAATAGATTATGCCTCAAAACAATTGAATTTTTATGAGAAAAATTATCCAATACATGATTTGGAGTTAGTTGTGGCAATTTTTTCATTAAATATATAGAATAATTATCTTTATAGAGAAAGGTGTGATATATATACTGGTCATAAGAGTTTAAATTATATACTCATAAATAAATAGTTGAAAATTTTCTAGAGAATATGGTTAGAGATGATTAAAGATTATGACTGCTCAATAAATTACCACCCTGAAAAAGTGAACAAGGTGGCTGATGCTTTGAGTTGAAAGGATCATGCTAGATTATCTATGATAGGGATCACAAAATATTCAATATTTATAGTTCTTCAAATGATGGATCTGGAAATATTGATGGATGGGGAGAAATATTATCTTTCTAAACTAAGTGTTCAACCATTTATCCAAGTGAATATTAAAGAGGTTCAAAGGATGATATAAATATGCAGAAGAATGATATAAATGTTCTTGAGTCTAACCATGTTTATGATAGAGTGATAAGTTTTAGGAATCATGTATGTGATTCATCCATACTTAATTTTAAGGAGTTTTTAATAGAATTTAATAATTATTTATTCTTTATTCATCCTAGAAATATAAATATGTACAGATATTTGAAAGAGTATTTATGGTGGGATGGCATGAAGAGAGATATTGCAGATTTTGTATCCCAGTTCATAGAATTTAATAAATTTAACGATGAGAGAAAAAATTATAATGGTATGTTATAACCATTACCCATACCATAATGTAAATGGGAAAACATTTCCATGTTTTTTGTCACCGAACTTCCCAAAACATCTAAATGAAACAATGTTATATGGGTTATAGATTATTTTCTCACTAATTTGATACACTTCATCACTATTAGATAAGATTTTTATCTTGATCATATTTCCTAAAAATACATTAAATAAGTGGTAAGGTTTCATGGAGTACTACATTCTATTGTATCTAATCAGGATCTGAGGCTTACCTCAATGTTTTGAAGAAGTATTTTTTAGGCCTTGGATACAGAGCAAAGTTTCATCACTATATATCATCCTCAAATTTATGTTTAATCCAAGATAAAAATTCAAAACCTAGTGGATATTTTGAGATCTTTTTCTATGGATTTCAAACGTGGTTGGGATCAACACCTTTCTATATTTGAGTTTTCTAACAACAATAGATTTCACTAGAGCATTCATATAGCTCCTTATGAAGCCCTCTATGGAAGAAAGTGTAGGACACCAATATAATGGGGTGATGTTAGGGAATGAAAGCTATTGGGTCTTGAGATAGCTAAGGAAATGGTAGATAAATTCATAGCCATTCAATAGAACATCAAGGCAGATCAGAGTCGATAGAAAATTTATGCTGATAATCACTTCTGTGATTTGGAGTTTGAAGTTGGTGAGAAGGTTTTCCCATGAATTTACCCATGAAATAAGGTTATGAGATTTAAGAATAAATGAATTTCGATAACAAGGTATATTGGACCCTTTGAGATTCTTGATTGAGTAGAGAAGGTAGCTTATCACTTGGGCTTCCACTGAACCTCTATCAGGTCTATGACGTGTTCTTTGTATCTCTCTTGAGGAAGTAAATAATTGATCCTCCACATGTACTAAAATTATACTTCATACTATTGGATAAGGATATATCTTAGGAGGAGGAACTGGTGGATGTTCTTTATCACATAGCGAAATTTATATGAAGTAAGACCAGTCACCAGGTCAAGGTTTTATAGAGAAACCACCAACTTAAAGAAGCTACATTGGAACCTAAGGATATGATGAGGCAGAATTGCTCTCAGTTTTTTGTATCGGAGTGATGGAATTTTAATGATGAAATTAATTTTAATGGGTGGTATAATGTAACACTCCAATATTTTATGAAATATTCTTTAAAAATAAATTTAATTTATTCGATAGTTTATGTTACACACAACATCAGGTTCTAACGAACTGCGATATACTATTAAAATTTTTATTATTTAAACATGACCATTATAATTTAGACATTATATTTGGTAGTATTAATATGGTTAAAAAAATTTAAAAATTAATTATGAATATTTTAGACAAAGAAAACAAATTTATAAAAAAGTACTGCATTTTTTGTAAAGTCTTTATATACTTCTAAAATACATTTTTTTCAAAAAATGATTTTTATTTATTTTTGGGAAAAAATAATAAAATTAATTTTTTCTACTTTATAAAATTAATTTTAAAAAAGTAAATTTATTTTTGTAATCAACATATTAAAATTATCTTAGGGATAATTTTTTATTTAATAGTGAAAAAACTGATTTTTATTAAAACCTTCTTTTTTGTTTAAAGAATTTAAAATTTAAAATTTTTAAGATGGTTTTAAAAGTAAAATTATTTCAATCATATAATAATTATTTTAATTTATTTCAATGTAATCAATTTTATATCTAATTTTTATATTAAAACTTTTTATACTTATGTAAACTTTTTCTTTAGAATACTGTTTTTTCATCGCTTATACGGGTTTAATTTTAAATTAAATTCCACAGAATCTATGAATTGAATTTTAAAAAATTGATTAAATATTTATAATAATTATAATTAATATTATATAATAATTTAGACATAATATTTTCATAATTAATGGTAACAACAGTAAAAATTAATTATCACGGTTACGGTTAAAACAATTTTACCGTAGGGTAAAACTAAAACAATACAAGTTAAAATGACCTAAAACTTGTAAAAAGAAAATTCTATAGGAATATATAGACCTTATATAATATAATTTTTTATAATTAGTCATTTGGGATCCATTTGGAATTTTCAAAAGGGGGGTATACCTTTTTCTTTTCAAAAATTCCAATTGTGTCATAACCCCCGCTTATAAAAGGAACCCACCTCTCCTCTCCTATTCAATCTTCCAAATCATTTTGGTTCAGAAAATAACTAACCAAAATATACATTCCCTAACCACATTTTATAGTTCTTATTTTTATTATCAAACCCTTCTAATAAAGATTTTTGTGTAAACCTAAGGCGGTTATCCAAAGAAGATGTATCGCTCATAAATAATCATTTTTATTTTATTTCTTCTTTCTTATCTTTAAAACATATATGAAATATACTAATGTAATAACATAAATATATCCCATATACTAATATGTTATTATTTTAATGTAATAACTTATATCCAACTTCTATTCTATCAAACTGGAAATGAAATCTTCGATCATGTGTCTGGTGGACTACAACATCGCGAACTAATGTAATTCATTTTCCATCACTAATTATTATAGCTAGAGATGAAGATGTATTTAATGTTTTTATATTATATTTATGAAATATTTTTACTAATTTATTTTTAATATTTAATCTACCTTTTTTCTTTCCAATCCATTGGAAAATGATAACATCGCTCGTACATACGTGTGGACTACCATCACCACGAAGCAATGTGATACATTTTTCATTTTATTTTGATATGAATGGTAATAAGGATATATTAAATGATATATATGATTAATATTATATAATAAATATTATATACTAGTGAACTAATATTTAAATTTCTTTTTTTCCATCCATCTTGAAAATGGAAACAATGTTCATGCGTACATACAGCTTACCATCTCAATGAATGGTGTAATTAATTTTCTATATCTAACTTTAATGAGTTACTATAAATGCAATTTTAATGAATATATATGATGTTTATATAATTTTTAACATTATGTATATTATGTAACTATGATCAAATTAAAAGGACCAAAAATAACAAACTAAAATATTCATGAAAAATAAAGCAATTATTACCTGAAACGTGAGTTTAACAAGGAAATATTAATAAATTGATAATAAAAGGTAATACTTAAATAATATATGGTATGATATATATGATTATGGTTATTTAATATATTTATAATAAACCAATATTTATTATGCAGGAGTTTTAAACATGTATGAATAAATTCAATACTTGAGGTAAGGGATTTCTAGTCTCTCTTTTATTTCTAGGTGACATATGCCATATTCACCACTTGTTTCTTTTGTGTGGTGGATATAATTACCCTTTGAAATTTTATATAATGAATATAATTATTAAAATATATTTAAATTTTCATTTTATTTTATTACTTAATGGTGATTATGATTTGAAATATTACCAAAGTGGTACGGGGATTTTCGTCTTACTTTTATTTCTATGAGACACATGTCATATTCACCGCTTATTTCTTTTTTTTGGTATATATCATAACCATGAGTTTATTTTAGGATATTTATTATAAAATTTATATGTATTTTCATATCGATATTATACTAATTATTTTCTAGGGCATAAGATTCAAAAATTACCAATGTGGTAAATGTTTTATGTTACAATCTCATTATTTATCTAAATTGTTTATTATTATGCTTCCAATGATAAGATATTATGATATATCTCTCAAAAACTCATTTATTTTCTTATAAAAAAATTTTTTACATAATACATGTTTCAATTTCATTTTTCTCTCTTTAAGTACTCAAGAGACTAAAATAATGTTTTTAAGAAAAATCAACTTTATATCTCTCTTTGATAGAAAATTATTTGTTTTAATGTCCATGTTTTCTAGAATTATTTTAAATAAATATTTTATAATTATAAAAAAAATTCATTTTTTACCCATGTTTTAATTTTTATAAATTTTTTTAAAATTAATCGTCTTTTCATTTTCTAAAAAAGGCTCTTTTGACTTTTTACTAAACATGTGTAATAAATCTTTATTTTAACATGTACAATATGAAAGGTATATTCTACTAGTATAACCTCTCAATGATTTAAATATTACATTAAAATTTTACAAGTTTATTTTCAAATAAAATTTTTTCTTTAATATTTGTGAAATTTATATATTTTAAATAACTGTTTTCAAAATGGAAAGTTTATTTTCCTTAGGAAATGTTTCATGTGATCTTTCAAAATAATTTTCCATCTAATATGGATTCCTTTTATATTGCATAATCCTTATTGGTGATATCATCCAATGATACCATCCTTATTATTTCTTGGTATCTTTTATATTTAGGATGAAAAAAATGTTTACAAAACTTGTTCTTTTTATACGACTTATACTATGATAAAATAATTAAATGTCTATAAAACTTGTTTCTTTTCTATGGGTTATGTTATGAGGAAATGTTTATGAAACCCATTTATTTTAATGTGTTTTGATATGATGAATTATTTATGATCTTTTGGTACACATATGAATGGTTTTTATTACGTGGAAGGTGGGACCTATATCTCTCTACAGTGCATTGGGTAAATATTGATATCTCATGAGATAAACAAGATAGGAATGGGGATTGAACCCAGTTAAGTAAGGCACTTTGTTGGATATGATAGTCTTGGTAGTGAAACTTTACTCCTATAATGATTTTTGGAGTTAACCCATTCCACTATGATAGTTTTGTAAATGATACTTGATAACTAAGAAAATGATTTTCTATGCTTATGTATATTCCAAAAATATATGTATTATGCTAATGTTAGGCTCACATGGATCATATTATTTTATTACATTATGATTAATGTCTTATTAACTACCAAAGTTTATTCCATGACCCAATTTTTTGATCTATTATATGCAGGGTATGGTTTTCCAATGTTATTATCATGTTCTCATACCCTTATTTTAATTTTATGTTAATATCTTTCTTATTTATCCTTAATGAGCATCTGAGATCACCCTTTATAATATTTAATTTCCCCAAGTTATAAATAAATTTATTATGTATTATAATTCTAATAAGGGTTATAGTTATGAAGGTCTTATTTAAAGATGATATGGTTCACTTACGAACGAGTTATTTATGTATCCATGTTTCCAAAGGCACTAGACCTAAATAATCTTGGAATGGATTCATTATGTTATGTAATAAATATGAATCTATCCAGATGTTATATCTATGTATTAGAAGTTTTCATCACTATATTGGCCAAACCAAATGTATTTTGAAGTGTGAAGAAAAGAGAATAGGAGGTTCCCTTTTATAAGTGAAGGGAGGAGAACTTTTGGAATTTCTTAAAAGATTAAAATATAAAAAGGCTAATCAATAGAAAAATACATAAAAATTAATGGATATTAGAATAAAAGTTAATATGTGGTATAAATCCCATAAAAATAAAATTTTGATTGGTTTAAGTGGTGTTTTAAACCTTACCTTTTTGTTTAACCCCATAGTTAACCTATTTTAACTTTAACTGTGGAAACAACTATTTCGATCTGAAAGGGTTGATAATGTTACTATAAATGGGAAATATTAATCATAAATATACCATGGTTGATATTTTCAACCATATTCATTTACTTGTATGAATATAATATTTTTATGAATTTTAAATCATTTAGTAAATTATTATTTATTATAAAATATCATTAACATTAATTTTGGAACTATTCATTTAATTTGAATTTAAAGGAACCAAGACAAAGATGGAATTAAAACCTAATTTCACACATCCTTAATAGGTCATATGTATCTATAAAATTCTTAAAACACTATACCTCACTCAAATTACATTAATTTTAATATTTTTAAACTTATTTATTTTATTTTTCAATCAATTGAAGAAATATTGTGTCGGTGTTGCATAAATATTTAAGGTAATTATATAATTACTAAAAATTAAAAATAAATTGTAAACATCAAAATATTTTTATTATTCTTAGTAAAACCATTAATATTCATTCACAACTTGATTTTATCCTTATGTAAACACATATAATATTTTTAGAAGTAAGAAAGTGACATTTTTTTATTTTTCTTTACATAAAATATTATATAGGTCACTTTCATGGAAAAATATCCCAAAAATAATTAAATACCAAGATTAAGGTTATAGGTTTTGAAATCCATTCATCTAATAATATTGAAGATGAAAATTTGTGGTCTTTTCACTTTGTTTTAACCTAAGTTATAGCGATTTACCCTTTTACCGTGGTGACAAATTTTTACTACTTTTACTATTCATTAGAACCAAAAATTAAATTGAAAATATTAAATAATATTAATATTTCTAATTTTAAATATTGAATCCATTTTACCAAATTAAATCTTTATAAGTGTTGTAAATTCATTTTATAAGTATCCCACAAAGCATGATTAAAACAATTTTCAAGAAAAAAATTCCATTTTAAGTCTAAAAGTTTTTTATACCAATATCATGTATAATATTGATTCATATATAATTAATTATATTATTAAAAATAATTAATACTATATTAATTTATTATGGAATTCAAAATATCATGTATCTTTTTCAATGAAAAGAAATTACTATTTTTTAGAAATAGGTATTTTTTACTATTCACTAAAAATCATTATTTTTATTAAAATCTCAAAATTTCACCCTGTGTTAATTTTGACATGATTATTATAAAAATTAATTTCATTTTGTAAAATATAAATTTTAAAATTAAAATAAATTAATTATAATTTCGACGTACAAAATGAAATATATTATTTTTGAATAAAAAGTATTTATGAAGCATAAAATGACTTCACTAAACAAATTGAGTACTTGTTTAATAATAATTTATAAAAAAAATAGTATTACCTATATATATTTAATTTTGAGTTTATTACTATTCATACAATCAAATTTAATAGCTAGGTTATAACAGTTATGTTTAAATAATAATATTTAAATAATATATTTTAGTTATTTAAAGCTCAGTGTTGTGAGTAATAAATTTATCAATGAAATCAGATTTATTTAAAGAGAAATATATTATAAAATCTTGGGGTGTTTCATGAGTTTTTTCCAAAGTTTCATCAGATATTCTCTTTTCTCTAACTTTTTTATATTAATCCAAGTTTTTTATATCACCGGTCAAACTTTTGTAATAAAGTACTTTGATTTATCAAATTAAGGTTCGTCTAAGAGGTAAATTTTCATTTTCTTAATGTTTAAAATGTTTCTTGGAATCATCTTTTATAAAAAAAAGTATGAATTTTCTATGTTTGTCAGATTGAATTTTTTTGATAAAAATAAAATATTTCCAACAAACATTACAAGCATTAAAGAGTTAAAAATTCATATATTTCTGAAATCTGTTACGTCATCATATTTAGAGATTCAATATCAGCTATAAAATTTTAAGAAGGGGAATTATAACTCTCCCCATTCCAAATATATATATCATTAGTGGGTCACCACTTCTTCTTCACCACTTGAATTAGATAAGAACTATTGAAAGTTATTTTCATCCATCAGCTAGATTCAATGGTTTATCAAATTTCTTTAAAATTAATTCAATTTATTTTCATGGAATCTTTTAATGATTTAACCACCAAATAAGTTTTTAAATAGATATTGAATAAAATAATCTGGTATTAAAGTTATGACTCTCTTATGAAGTTGACCATACTATTTCAAAGTTTATAATCTCTCTATGTTTTAAAAGAAGATTTTTATTTACATTATCCATCCATAGTAAGAAAATTTTATATAACTTATGAGTTTAATGAGATAGATGGTTTGAAGAACATATCCTTAAAAATATTCAACAAACCTTATAATCTCAATATCAAGAATATTTCTGAGCTGGTAGAAATATCGTTGGAAGGATAATCTCTTTTTTTACCCACAAGATTCCTGATAAGGTCGGATCTTTTGAAAAATATTGTGAAGAGACATATCTATTTACTTATTATGAGAAGGTTATGAATTTATCACACCTTGAACTAGAAACAAGTATTTTATCTCTATAGACTCAAAACTTTATTATTCTAAGAAATGAGATAAGGACACCTTGAAGGCTTAATACATATATGTTTTAGACTTTCATTATAACATGAGTAAGTTCAATATAGTAAAGTTCTTGTTGTGATATATCAAATTTATTAAGACTAGTTCAATGAAGCTTTAGATTATTATATATCCAATGTTTATCAATAAATTTTTGGTTAAATGTATGAATAGACAAAACATTAAGAATGAGTTGGTACCAGTTAGAGGTAAAACCTCTTACTTTGGTTATGAGACTATACCAAAGATGAATATTGTTTTTTCTTTGAAAAATATTTTATAAAATTATACAAAATATTTGATAGTTAATAGATTATAATATTTTAGGAATAAATTTCTTGCAAAAATAAAGATTGATGAATCCTCTGTAAAATATCATAATTTTCGAAGGAAGAAAGAAAAAAACCATGTCCAATAAAGCCTTCCCCAAATTCATAAAGAAAAATAATGAAAGGAATGAAGGTGATCCATCCTTTGGTTTGGATAAGTCTTAGTCAAAATCTTTGACAAAGGAATTATATATCAAAATGATGGAATAGGAGAGAAAAAATAAATAAGAAGTGATAGAAAAGAAATCCAAAGTTCCTAGGGATTTCCTTAGTGAAATCGAGTTAAATCATAAAGGATTTGAAAGAAGTCAATAAGTGGTTCCTCTAACTATTAATTTAAATAAGGAATGGGGGATGACTCTTTTGTTCATTTCTCCTCTATCAGTTTTACCTTCTTCTAACCACCAAATAGATGTTGTGTGTGATAGTATTCCAACTGATACTCTAGAAGAATATTTAAAAGCTCATTCTTAATCTATTCCTCTATCTATTAGGGAGGACCAGGGAAAGAAAATTATTATGTATGATTAACCCTATGTTTTTCAAGATGATGAGAAAGTTTTTTTAAAATAACTTGATAAGATAAAGGAAGTTTATGTGACATCCTATTATCCCACAGGACCATATCGAGCACCTAATAAGAGAAAAATATAGAATAAAGATGAAGTTTTTCAAGAGTTAAATAAATAATTTGATATTTAGGAAACCTCAGGTCATACTTTAACATATTTATCATATGAAACACAACAGTAAGTTTCTTTGATTTCCAAAGAAAAATATTCTTTAGACGATGAGGAGCAAGAGTAAAAATCAAAGCCATCTAATCATGTTGATACTGATGATGAATTTGATGTGAAAGAAATTTATCAGTAAAATTTTATTGAGAAATATGATCTTCCTAAATGAGATAGATATCTTATTCTATCGAAAGTTTCAAGTGTCTCAACAAATTCTACTCCCAATACTAAATCCAAGTGGTTGGATATGAAGATGAATTATTTAAATAAGATTATTAAAAGGCTTGAAGTAACTATAGAAATATTTCTTGATATTCAAGATTGATACAAATATATTTGGGGAAAATTTAACATGTTAGAAATATCGATTCATTTGAAAAAAAATACTAAAACTATTATATAGAATTAAAATGAGTTTAAATATTTCAAAGTAAAATTCATTCTCGAGTTTAGAATGAGGAATAGTATAATAAGTTGGATAAACTATACTGAGGTAGTTATAAGTTATTTGATGAATAGGTTGATGAGATTAAGAGGGAAACAAATTTAGTTTAAAATTCTATTCATAGCATTAATATTGAAGTTTGAGACTATAATAAAGTTATCAATGATCATAAATCTCTTACCGTGTATCAATATGAGAAACTTTCCAAGAAGAGTTAGAAGATAAAAGTGTTGGAGGATAAAGTAGTGAAGTCTGAGTCAATTATAGAAAAATCGAAGAAGCCCCAATATTATTTAAGTAATATCAAAGAAATTATTAAGAAAATGTAAAAGGAGGAATAATTTTTTCTTTAAAACTCTTGAATTTATTGTAATAACTTAAACACTTTGGTTGGATGTTATTAAATTTTATTACTTTCTGATGGTTTTTGGATGGATGTTATACTTTCTCATATGCATAACATTTTTTTATCTAGAATGTTTTTCTAACATTTCACTTTATACCTAGTATATCTTTCCTATAAGTCATTCTTGAAAACCAAAAAGGGGGAGAAATTTAGTTAGTAAGAGCACATTAAAAGTTATGAAGATATAAAAGGGATTTTTTAATAAATCTTTAAAGTTATATAAGTTGGGGGGTAAGTATTTAAAAAAATTTCTTTAAATTTTTTATCAAGTGTTGTGTATTGTACATTTCAAAAAGAGGGAGACTACTGAGTCAAAATACCTCCTTCAACCTTTAATTTTGAAAAAAAATCCACACTTTATATGTATACATGTTTATAACTTTTATATATCCCAAGTTCCAAAAAAATTGTAGGAATATTTTTAGTTTTACTGGATGGAATATATAAAATATATTAAATAGATATTTATCATTAATATTATATGGACATGTACAATGTACATCAAACAAATGTATACAAAGTTCACTAGATGGAAGGTTTATAAATTCTAGTAGAAAAAGTACAATTAAGTATATCATTTGGAGTTCTACAAACTATACCTAACAAACATCATCAAAAAAAATATACAAGTCTTTGAGCTGAAAAAAGACTAAGCGTATTGAAAAAAGATGAATAATGTAACCAGAAAAATATTTTCATTTCTACCAAATGGAATATTTGAGAATTGTAATGGTGCTTTACAAAATGATCATTGGATAGAATGTTTCTATGATAAACCTATCAAATGAAGAATTAGATTATCTGATTTCATTGAAACTACTCCTGAGAAATTTGGAATGTAACTATTAGAGTGTGTCTATAAATAGATTGTAACCTTGAAGAGAAGAAGTTACTTATGACTAATGATATAGAGTTTCTTATAAAGTGTTTGTTACACCTTGTTACTGAGAGTGGTTATTTTGTATCTTTAGAGATTTTTCTTAAGGCATATCTTGTGAGGTGATCTTTATAAATACCTTAAGATATTTTGTTGAAATAATAGTTTTTTAGATTTGGTGGATTGAGGGATCTCAAGGATAGAGAGATAGGGTTTTTCCAATCAGCCTGATCGAGGGTTCCCAGGGATAGGGAAACATAGTTTCTTTAATCATTGTGATCGAGGGAATCTGAGGCTAGGAAGACTGACCTTACGATGGGTTAAGTCATGGTTACCTAAATTTTGTTTCATAAACTTCCTGAACACCAGAGGTTAAAGTTTAGTAATTTCAGAGGAATTTTTTTGTAGATTAGTTATTATTTTTTAATATACTTATATCACTTTTATATCCTTGTTATTATAATTTTTATATATTTATGTTGTGAATATTTAGAATAATTTTATATGGTATCTTATAAATTTTTTCTAATTATGTTTTCAAATTGTATCAGTACAAAACATTTTCTTAAAGAAGTTGAAAAAAATTGTAAGTTTGGATTTTATAAACAATAATTCATACACACAGATAAAATTATACTTATCAATATAACGCACTTTTCCCCTTTAACTAATCAAACAATTCATCCACACAGAGAAAATGATACTTATCATTAACTATTATCTGATTTAGCTTTTGATAATCTATGCAAAGATGAAGGGAACCATCATCATTCATGGTAAAGACTACAGGAGTTTTCCATAGAGAAACACTAGAATGAACAAATCTCTTATTTAATATGTCATATCACTATATCTTAATCACTTTCAACTTAATAGGTGTTATATAATAAGAGGGTATATAAATTGGTTGCATACCAGGAACCATATCAACAGAGAACTCCACCTCCCTTTTTGGAGAAAGTCAGGAAAAGTCATCTAGGAAAACTTTAGGAAAATCCTAAACAACCAAGGTAATTTTAACACAAAAAGATACATCATCTCTCTGAACAACTATCCAATCCATACCAATTATAGAATAAAAAAGATCCAAATTAAGAACCATAAAATCCTAGACTAACTCAACATCGGCTATCAGAATATAATATGAAGGACAACAAAACCCATTCTCCATCCTCTTTCTAAGAGGCATCTCCAGTTCCATAACATAAGCAGAAATTGAGATCTAAATCAAAACCCAACACAAGAGACACACAAACCAAAATAATATGGTGACTTAAGGAATATTACATTGAGGTATGGTCATTAAATCCTTATAAAATACACCTTAAGTCCTAAAAATACAATCAATTTTCTACCAAATGACCTAAGATAAGGACTCTTGAAGAAAAACTACCTCGAATACCAAAGTTTCTTGACCCATCTTAGACGAACCATATAAACAAGATTTGAACAAGACTATAAAAGACCTGAAGGTAATTCTAGGCCCCCACGGGATGGTAACTAGCACCTAGGAATCTAACAAAAACTATAGGGAACTATTTTCCCAACCATAAATAAAAAACATGACACATGAGTGGAGAACTATTACATAAAAAAACCAACAATAGTAACAACACAACTAAGGTAACAAGACAAAATCAAGGTACATTTCTAAGAAAAAAACAAAAAGGAAACCCAAACCACTGACATCTACTTCATGTTATATTTAGGAAACATCCCATTACCTCACCTCTATCTACCTATACCCGGCTAACATGAAATATCACTGCCTCACTGTAGCACCTTGATCTTTGCTGTATCAGACAAAGAAATATCTACACACCCTGACGGTAGTGTTCAAGGTGTAAGAAAAACAATCCCAATAGGATCTCACCCAAGTTTTCCATATCAAGTTTTTATTTAATTATCCCAGTATGCTCAATATTTTAAAAACATGTCATGATAAAATGGTTTTTCCATTTATATCAAAATCATGGTAAAACATTTCCCCTTCTCATAGCTTTATAACTTATTCCATATAACATGGGTCAAAGAACATTTTAAATAAAACATTTATCAAATCATGCATTATTTATCCATATCAAACCCAGATCTAAACAAGAAAAGATTAATGAAGATCACCCTTGTGATAATATAGTTCTATGATATCTAGGTCACTTGTACCTTAATAATCAAGTCAATAATTAGTGTTCACAAATAAGTCCCTAGAACAATAGGCTCTAGGGAATAGAATAAAACCCCTAAGTAATCCCCTTTGATGGTGTTATTGAATCAATACCCTATAATAACAAGTCCTGAGTAATAGAAGAACGCCCCATGAGTGAACCCCCTAATGAAAATAAGGAAAATTACCAATACTATAACCCCCTTCTAGGTACCCAAGGCTCCCATGTGTTTTATATATGAAAACACTTTAAAGGGATAATTCTATTTCATAGAAAATTTTCTAAACAAACCTTTTTCCATCAAAAGCATGATTTGAAAATAAATTTCATGAACCATTTCATAGTTCTTTGAAGTCATCTTTCTTTTACCCAAACAATGTAAAAATATCTTTTATCAAAAAAACAATCATTTACACAAACCAAAAAGAATCAAGGATCATTCCAATCATATTTTAGAAAATAAGTTATAAAACTAGATCATTTTTTGGCTCACCAAACATAATATAGATATAGAACCACCTACCTCGCACTTGGGTTCACATGAAAACAATAAAAACAACATGGTCCACACACAAAAAGAAAAAGTAACACATGAGAAAGTTATAGGAGGCCCTAGGAATCGATTATAAAATATTATAATAGAGTTTAAATAAGAAAAATATTTGAGGACAAGATAAGAGATCACATACCCTATAGAATAAAAATTCCACACCCAAAAAAACTAGATCCAAACTCTGGGAACCAAGCACACAACATAGTCAACAAGAATGAATCAAGGGAACTAGATGACCCAAGGTAGAATAAATTCCAAATCTCTTACCAAAATATCTCGATTCAAAACCCCAGATCCATAATGAAAAATTAGGGATTAATAAAGTAGAAAATAAATTCAAAATTACAATAAAATACACATTATAAAGATCTTTTGTGATTATATAAACAAGAATAATGGTTTATATAAAAACAAGTGTCCAAATATAACATTTGAATTTCTAAACTAGGTGACACCACTGTTTAGTGGGGGTTAACTATGCTTGTGATGAAATCATGGGAACCTCACCAATAGACCAACACACCCACCTCAACACTCCCTAGAACCAAGAACCTTGTAGTTTTGGTATATCCATGACCTATACCACATTTTTTGTGAGTCTTGTTAGACATGGCACACAAGGAGACCACCCACGACCCACACCATGGAACACACCCTACTCTAGGCATGTGACTCTTCTTATGGTGCATAGGAGGAACATAGGTACACTATAACCTCCACCATAGTCATAGTGCTACTTGTGTTTCAAAAAAACCCAAAACCTCTTTTTTAATCCACTAATCTATTCTCAAAGCTTACCAAACCAAAAAAGAAACAATCCAAATCTAAAAAAATAACACACCTCCTGTTATGATGTTATAATAATGGTTTAGTCAATGATTCTACCATGATTTATTCTCTATATACTCTTATTACCATGAGCTTATACCTTTGATAAAAATCCCTCATGATATTATATTTCTAAAGTATATGCTTTGTCTACTGATGTGATTTTATATCCTTGTCTAAAACCATTAATTCGGTATTATCAAAATGAAAAGTGAATTCAATTTTACTATTAGGTTCAACATCAAGTTCCTAGATGAAGTTTTATATCAATACTAATTCTTTATATGCATTAAATGGCACAATATACTCATACATTGCTTTATAATTAGTGACCACTAGCTGTTAAGAACTCTCTCGGCTCATATCTCCTATAATAAGGAAAAACAAATTTATTTTCTATGATTTTATATCATTTTAGTATATTTGAAAATTATAAAATTTATATCCCCTCACAACTAGTTCCGTTTATCCTCTATAAATCATGAACATATCCTTCATACACTATAGATACTTTAGGATATTTTTTTATAGCCAACCAATGTGGATCTCTTAGGTCTTTTTAATATATACCTATCATGATCATAAAATAGGAAACATCAAGCCTAGTATATAAAATGTCATACATGATAGATCCCATATAGTATCTCTTACTCAATCCCATGTATTTCATGTTCTCACAGAAGATGACTCCCACATTATGATGGTATTTTACTATGTATGTGCAATTATCCCCCTATATAAGTATAAGGGATTATACTCATTCTCTCTATACTCTTGCGTCTGAATCCACATTTTCTTAGAGATATGTATACCATGTGACATTATAAATAATCAACTCTTTTATTGTTCCATATTGAATCACTTTAATACATTATCAATGTATATATCTCTTGACTTAATCCAAGTTGTTTATTATTTCTATCTTAGTGGATCATGATCCCTTGAATATAGACTAATTCATCTAAGTCTTTTATGGAGAATAATTTGTTTAACCATTTCTTAACTAGCTCTAAGACTAGTCGGTATCTCATTTTATATCAATAATATATCATCAATATATAACACTATAAAAACTACTAAACTTTCACTAAACCTATTGTAGACACACAGCTCACATTCATTCTTTATGAAAGCATATTCTCTTACAGATTCATCAAAATGAATGTTCCCTAATCTTGATGAATACTTTAATACATAAATGCATATCTATGACTTGAATACCTTATTAGAATCCTTTAGTGTCATTAACCATTCTGGTTTTTTCATATAGACATATTCTATAAGGTTTTTATTAACTAAAGTAGTCTTAACATCCATTTTTTAAATCTCATAATTATAGTAAGCTCCTATGGAAAGTAGAATTCTGATGTATTTCAACAAGTCGACTAGAAATTTTTTTTTCAATATTCTATTAATTGAAATTTCTTAAACCATTTAGAAACCACCCACACCTTATAGGTACTAACTTTACCATCCATTTCTAGTTTCTTCTTGAAGACCAATTTATACACAATAGGATTTACATCAACGGGGTTATCTACCAAAAACAAGACTAGGTTCTAGTATATGGAATCTATTTCATAATTCATGGATTCTTACCATTTTATAACTTATAAGTTTTTTACTTTTTTTTAGGAAAGTGGTTCATTATTTTCAACTAATAATGTATCACAATTATTAATTAATAAAAAATCATATATTTATGGTTCTATAACTTCTTTGGTGATTATATATAGTAATTGTGTCTTTGTAATAAATTCTTCCACTAGGTCTTGTGAATTTTTTTCATATGCCAACTCTTGTGTATCTTGAGCCTTAAATTCATCAAATTAATTATTTCTCCAACTAAATAATTTTTACATGTGATCTATTTATAGGAACATGGAATGTATTTACACTCTTACCCTTTTGTATGATGCATCTTAAAGATAACATCCCCTTATTTCTTTTAGATATCCTATAAATATACACTTAGTGCCTCGACATGAATGTTTTTTTTTATAAAAGTATCCTTAACAAATTATTTTCATCCATGAACACCTAAATTTGATAAAAAATATTTATTCACACACCATAACACATATAGTACTCCACTTATCTCTTTAGTTTTCACTTGGTTTGGTGTGTATGTTTATGTATGTAACACATATCCCCGTGAGGATAATGGAAGACTTTTATGACTCATCATTGATCTCACCATGTCTAATAACATATGTTTCATCATTTTACTAACACCATTACACTATGTTTTATAAGTAGGAATAAATTGAGATAGTATCCCAAACTCTTTAAGATAGCTGATCAACTATTGGTTAAGATACACACTGCCTCGGTCTAAGTAAAGTTTCTTTATCTTCTTACCAATCCAATTTTCTACATCATTTTTGTATTCCTTAAATTTATCAAAGGAATCAAAATTATACCTAATTAAGTAGATATATCTATATATACTAATTTCATCATTAAAAGTTATAAGGTAATATTAACCGCCTCTATATTCTATTAGAAAAGGTTCATAAACATCTGTAAAAACTAATTCTAGAATCTCTATGGATCTTTTACCTTTTCCACTGAAAAGAAGATTTAGTAATTTTTCCTTTAAAAAAACATGGAACATATCCAAGGATTTATTTCCAAAAGAATATAAATATATTTCTTGATATAATTTTTTCAAAAAAAACTTATCATTTTCATGACTGAGTTGGTGATTCCATAATTGGGTGAGATATGAGTCATGTAAACCTAATTCTTTGTCTATTTCCATGATTTTTTTTATATTATAGTATGTAAAGTCTATTATATAGATATTTTATCCCATAAAATATTCTATCTTTATAAAAGTATCATTATTTTTTAACAACTTTAAAATATAATCATCCAATTCGAAACTTGATAGAGATATTATATTCCTAGTCACACCGATCATATGATAAAAATTCTTTAAAACTAAAACCAATCGAGTTGGTAATGTGAGATAGTAATCTATAATAGCCAGCATAGATAGTCTTGATCCATTATAGACTCAAATATCCACCTCACATCTACTAATATTATATAATTTACTTAGCTTATATATTTAGATATAAATATTAGAACCAAAATCTACATCTGATGACCAATTTATAGAAATGGAAAGATTAAAATAGATAATTAGAATACCTAAATTTTCCCCTCACTTATTCACTAAGGAATAATTCTTATTATAGTTACCTTTCTTTATATAAGAAAAATTCACTGCATCCCCCTCCTTAGCCTATCATTTGATCTTTATCCTTTTGGAATAGTGGTGGGAAGGTGCCTTAGAATTGGAGTTATTCTTAGACCTTTTCTCCTTGACTTTACTTTTTTCACTAGTACAAAAGGTTTTCTATGATTTATGTCTTTATTCACTTGGTGAATCAGATTCAAGATATCCATAATTAAATTCTTTATATTTTTCATGTATAAATTCACAATAAAACTAGAGAAACTCATAGGGAGTGAGGTGAGTTCAAGGTCTGTGTAGAATTACTTGGGAAGATTGAATCCCAAAATTTATAAATGCTCAATATATTCAAATATCTTAACTACATTAGGTCCAGCTAGAACTCTTTATACATATATATAAGACAATTAGGTGTATACATACATGTCTTCATAAATAATTAATATTTCACTAGTCATGGATGATAACATAAGGAATTGAACTTCCAATTCATCATCCACATGTTTCCAAAAGAGATTTTATGCCTCCTAACTTGAATTCAAAGAGGTATCAATAAGTATTAAAGACTCTAGTATATAAAACTTCTACTCTTTGAATAATATAATGTGAAAGAACATATGTCACTCTTAGAAGTTATCGTCAGTCAGGATTTTATCTTTATCTAATATAAATCAAAGGGAAAATTTTATGGTTAAATGGATTTGAATTTTATACAATAAATAGAAGAAAATTTTATCACTTTATGTTTATTACCAGTTATGATGTTATAATTTACTTTTTTTATTTCTCACTATTTTATCAATTCCCTATATCTATCACCATTAGATTCGTAATGTATTATCACTTGGATATTCTAGTGGAATATATCCCTATTTTTATTATAATAATACAGACAAGGTTTTGGGCCAATTATTTGAAGGAATTTAGGTAGGATTTTATTTTTAACTATATTATCATTTCGTTCCTTGATCTATCAAGTGAACTACCCAATCCTCAAATCCTATACTCAAAATTTATCGTTGCTTGCTTCCAAGTTACACTGAGTCTTTCAAGGTCAACTACTCTTGATGCTAACTTGGTCAAGTTAACTCAATACTTTCATTATAACTCCCTGATAAATGAAATTATCCTAATAAGGTTCAAACAAATACTTTGATCTATGGTTTCATTCTAACTCAATTGATGGAAGGAAATATCTAACTTAATATTTTCTTTGAGGGATTTTGTTTAACTTATGAATAAATATTATTTATTTTATTCTTCACATGCTTGTTAATATTATGTGGATTTTACATAATTAATTTTATATATCTGATAAAATAATGTATGCATGATAATTTTATTTAATTTCATCTTAGCGTGATTTTAATTTAGTTATTTTATGTGATTATGTTTAATCAATAAAATAAACCATGCATCTTATAAATAAATAAATAACCATGCACTAAAAAATAAAATAAATATGAGATATGATCATGAGTTTTTATTCACTATTTGGTTAATCAAGTGGAAATAAACCAAACTTTTACCTGGGGGGAATAAATCCTTGATTTGATGCATTTATCGAGTTATATCATTCCTCCATTAGACTATATGTATCCTTGGTTGGCTTCACCTTATATTGGGTTCTGAACTGTCACCTCCCACTAGGAGGTCTATCCTTTAAAAATGTTTACTACTCACATGTGATGGATTCCTAAGGTTTAAGGAAACATAAAATAAACCTTTGACATACCATCCAATATATAATAAAGGAGGAAGGGATGATACACAGATCGTCATATTTAATTTAATAATTAATTATCACATATAAATCATGTAATAAATAATTAAATTAAACAAAACCCAACAAATAAAAAGGTTGGTCAATATCATGATTAGTCACAATATGTCATAACTACATATTTAAATTTTATAGTAATAATTTCAATTCATTATTATTAAAATAAATTTACCTGAATTAATTAATTAATATACTAATTAATTATTTATCTTAATAATCTTTCCAAATAGTTTTTGAGTTACGATAAGATATCTATTATTTATTATTTTAAATACTATTTATTTTAATTTGATCAGGTACATGAAGTGTATGGATGGATGCACATGGAATTTACCCTACCAGTCAGTTAAAATTCATTATTGGATTTTAATATATACACTATGTGTAATCTCTAGGCAACATAACATGTACCTTTTGTATCTGATTAAATCCATTTCTTGAATTTAATAGTTACATGATGTAATATGTCACTCAAAATGTTATGTTACTTACATTGTGTATATTTCTTATCATATACTACATACTTACATGAGATGTATAACCACACCACATGTTTTGATATACACAATGTGTTATTCCATTGGTTAAACTGCATAGTCTATGTGGCATGTATGATCACACAACATGCTATAAATATGCATAGTGTGTATGAAGACCGTTGAATGTCTTGTAGTTAAAGAATTGGGCGGATAATAATAATTAGGAATTTATTTCCACACAATACACTAAAAACTACTTGATATACCTGGTATAGAATAACACCTATTATACAATGTGTACAACTAGTTACATGCTATGTAGTTAGGTATTGTTTTAATTATCCATGTGTTGACTCACATGGCATGCATACCCTGACATGTACCTAGCATGATTTGGAATGTTCTACATGTCATGTACAGCTAGATATAATCCATGTAATTCACATCTATACATGTCACATGGTTGGTATTCAATATGTGGCATGCAATGATGTTTAGTTAACTACATAGCATGTCGTAATTTATGCAAGGTCTGAAACAAGTGAGGTAACACGATTTATACATCAACAATAAGATGTATACTCCATGTTAATCCATGAATTGAACTAGTGGTCAACAAAAGTATTGTAATGACATCATGTACTAATCCATATGACATTCCATGATTGACGCAACCCACACCTTTTATAGTTGACTATGGCTACATGGTGTGTAATTTAGCATTACACATATTGTATCTATTTCATATATCCAAAAATCATGGCACCTTTATATGGTATCTTCAATAATTTTTCATGTGTTCTTAGCCTACTCTTGTTTATATGAATTCAAAAAAAATATTACTTTGACTTTTGGATTAATAATGAAAAAATACAAATGAAAACAAGAAAACAAACACACAAAAATTGATAAAAAAATAATAATTTTAAATTATAATGTGACCACTCTAATATCACTTGAAGGTTCTAGGGTGTAGTGTAAGTATTAGGATGGTGCCCAATTTTATTTTTCATCAGTTTCAATGGATAAATCCAAAGAACTTGATGAATAAAAACCCAGAACCTCCAAGAGAGGATATTTTAAAATTATTTTATAGTTAATTTAAAAAAATATATTACCAAAATTTAAATAAATATTCTTGATCAATTCCAATGTCATTATTTTCATTTTATAATTATAATAGAGAGTACAAATGAAGATTTTTTTTATATATATGCATGTGCTCTATGAATCTCTAAACAATGTTCTTAGTATTCCAAGTGTTAGCATGTAGGAAACTAGTGATTCATGTTGTTCTCTATTGATCACAAGAAGAGGATTCTATTATTCTCTATTATTATCAATATGTAGGGTGGAAAAATTTCTATTTTTGGATTGATAGAATTTTCATATTATCATAATTTTCCAAAACTCTTATCTCTAAAAATGATATAATCTGAAATATGTACTTAGAGTTAATCTTTGATAATTGTGTATTTTCACTTTATCAAATATTATTTATAATTTATTATCCATGTCTAATAATAATAAATTAATAACCTGATGTAATTTTTTAATAAGTATTATCTTTATTTTCGACTTTGAATGAGAATCATTGGGATTTTTTTAGGCTGATCTTGAAGTGTTAAGGATAATTTTAAAATGTTTTTAAGTTATTTTAAATTCCATGAATGGATTGAAATATTTTTTAATCTCATTTTAAAAATTCATTATTTCTTGATAGGAATATATATTTTCTTTAAGTCGCAAATCTATCTTTTATACATTAGATTTCTCAAATCATGGTACTAAAAAAGTGTAAGAGGAAATGAGCTTCCCTGTATATGTATGATATTTTTTGGTTCATATGTACGATGATCTCTAAGTTGAGATTGAATATTTTTAAAATTAATTTGATATATAATATATTCTTTATAATTGAAGAACTAGTAAAGGAAATTTTTTTACCTATATATGTAAGATCCTTTCAAGGTCATGTGTAAGATGTTGTTTTGGAATTGGAGAAAATTTTGGAAAAGGAATGTAATATAAATAATATATTGGTAGATACATAAGATATATTGAGTGATGTGTAATATTATTTCAATATTAAGAGGAAATTTGGAAAAGTAAACCATATTACATTCATACATAATTTGTTTGGCTTTATACGTAAAATATTTCTGTTGAGATTGGAAAAGTAAAAAGTGTTACAAAATATGTAACATGTTCATTATAATTTATAATATGGTTATACTCACAAGATGATATTTAAAAATTTATAATTATTAAATAAGTTCTAATAGTTTTAAATAATGTGAAGATCATCAAAGGAGATAGTAATATTAGAATATGATATCCTCATATTGTAATACATGATATTATTACTAAATCTATTAATGCTATTATAGACGTAAAATTTCAAATATCACAAGCCTGTGATTGTGAAATAATTAAAGTTTGGTTTTAATGAATATTAAATGATAATATAATGAGGAAATATCACTGGAAATTTTAAAATAAAATATTTAAAATTCTTCAATCAAGTTGGTGGATTTTTCAGGAGTTGTTAATCAAAACATTGGGATACAAAAAAAGATAGAATATTTCCATTTTCAATATGGAAATTTTATTCACATAATTATATGAATATAAAAGAAGAAAATTAATAAATTAAATATGATATATAAATGATAGGATAATATTGTGTGAATTTATCAGAACTGTTGTATTGAAGATAGATAAATAACAGGATATCGATAAGTGTTTCAGCCACTTTGATCATATATGTCAAGGTAAAAATATGTGTTTTTGATCATCTAAATTATTTTTTTTGGATTAAATGTTCCATAATTTACTTTAATTATCTCATGCACACATTTATTATTTTGAAATCTTGAGAAGAAATGACAACTTTCTTGTTTCTCTATTGATATTCTTCTAGTAGTTGAAGACTAATCCTGAGGAAGAGTGTATCATTATTAGATAAAAAAGACATCCTGAAATGAACTAAATACATTATTCATTCAAAGAATTGGAAGAAATTTTTGAATAATAATTTTTCTAGTATAAAAAATTCCCCCATTTGTTATCGCTTTATAAATATCCAAGTATGTATTCTTCCCTTATCTTTTATTACCATGGATAATCTCACAAGATTCAAGGAATAGAAATACCCCTCTCTTGTAATCACTTGAAATTATATTGATAATCTATGTCCCAAAAAATTGACCCAAAACTCCACATTAGGATAAAACCTTATAATAATTCTTGTTTAATTTTCATTTCCATATCTCTATTTCATATGGTTGAAGGAGAGTTTAAATAAGAGTGGATCTAGGCCTTAAAAAGTCACTGACGTTAATTTAAAAAGATGAAATTGTAAAAATTATACCACTAATCCAACCCCACCCCCATCCCCACCCCCCCCCCCCCTCACCCCCTCAAAATGGTACATCGGGTACCCTTAGAACTTTAATTGGTGTTATATATAACCAAGTTCCCTCTAAGGTTCTATTTCATTAGAGGCTCTAATATAGAATGTAAATGTTTTCAATAACTGGGGTGCTCCAATATTTTATGGAAATAACTTTCATAGCCAGAAGAATAGGATGATCCCTTAAATTATATTAAAATTATTAAAATTAAGTGATGTTGTTACAATTGGATTTACATATCTAGGGATAGATAATACCATAAAATTTGAATATAAGATAAATATGTAAGTGGATGGAAAATAAAAAGATGTAATTTTTCATCCTTGTCTGATAAAGTGTACACTGAATTTATGGGACTCAATGATTCCAAGGATATGTGTGATAATATAGATAATATGTGTGAAGGAAATTTCAAAATTAAATAATCCAAATAGTATATGTGAATAGTTAAGTTTGAATATATAAAAATAATATATAATGAAATAATTGATGACTACTTCACCAAAGTAAATGAGATATCCAGTCACATCAGGGGTTTTGGAGATACTTTGGAAGATTTAACCATTTTCAATAAGATAATAAGAAATTTTACTAATATTATTGATCCAAATATATCTTCTCTACAAGAAAACTAATTTTTTCTCTTCATTGTTTTCATAACACACTCCTTAATTTTGAGATATGAAAGTCACATGTTTCAAGAAGGAATCCAAATAAGAAATAGAATTCAAATTCATTAATATAATCAAGATCAAATAGTATGAAGTTTATTCCTTCATTTAATTATGATATGATAAGAAAATTTGTGAATAAAATAAAATTTTAATATACCATATCTCTAAAAACTTGAAAATCTAAAGGTTTATTATAAAGGAAAACTCTCACTTATGTGATTTGTGTGTATTGAAATTGGAAACTTTTAAACTGATTTTCCAAGAAATAAAAGTGTGGGTATACAGATGAAAAGGGTGGTGAAAGGCACCATAGAAATAAATGGGGAAGGATTTCTAAAGAATTTAATAAATATGGTGAGACTAAAGAAATTTGTAGAGAAATAAAATAAGAAGAAAGTTGATCAAGGAAGGGGAGGACCACTACACTTTAAATAGTCAATATGATGAATACATTGAAGAAACTTTTAGTAAATTCATGGATAAAATTAAAAATCATGAAGATAATTTAAGCAATGAGGAAGAAGTAGAAGAAACCTATATAGAACACATGATAAAAACTAACCATAAATTGTTTATTAAAAGAAACACTAAACAAAAGAGGTAAATAAAATCCCTAAATAAATAGGTTGTGAGAATAAAAGAATATAAAGATGAATTCTATGACAAAGAAATTGAATATTTTGAGGAAATTAAACTTTTTAAATTGAGAGATACTAATAAATAGATAATATTGAAAGAGTCTAAAAGCAAATATGCTACTAAGTAAAAAAATTGAACATGAATTAGCAAAGGTGTCTCAAGGATAAGAAGACCTAGGAAAAATGAGACATGGTTATGATAATGTTTTAGAAATAAATATTGATTCATCATAAAATTCTGAGAAATGTTGTAAAAAACTTATGTAAAAACTACACATATATCGCATAATAATGTTTAATATATTTCATATAACATTGAAATTTATAAAATCCAATCTAGGAAAGATTTAGTTTAGAAAAAATATGAAAATATCACTTTTACATCAAAGAAATTTGAAGTCATCTTGAAAAAAAATATTTTCTTAAAAAAAGTAAATTGATTGTAGAAATGTACCAATACATAAATAATTATATCATATACATACTCAATAATTTAAATTAATTACTTTCCTTAAATGTAAAACTCAAACTTCAATTATAGAAAACTTTTCTTTCTAGAGGAACAATAGGACAATATAAATAGCTTTATTCAAGAATATGATTTAAAAATTAATTAATTAATTTTATAAATTGAATTTTATAAAATGAATTTCATTTTTAATTCATCACATAAAAATTATATTGGGGTGAATTTTTGATATTTTTTTAAAAAAATATTTTATTTTTTGGTAAATGGTGAAAAATACTGATTTTACAAAATACTGTAACTTTTATAACATTATAATGATATAATAGAAAATTTAAATATTACAAAAAAATTATAAGAAAAATATATCTTCATGAAGTAAAAAAATGCATATAAAAATATAATATTGATCTTAGAAATATATACATAATATTTTGGAAATCTCAGTAATGTTTTTTTCAAATAAAAACTATTTTTAGTTCTTATCTTTTGATAAAGTATTTAAAAGGTTCATTTATATTTTGGTTTTTATTTAAATAAATCATATTTTAATTTTATTTAATATAATCTAATTAATAAAATTATAATTATTTTGCTATATAATCATTTTTATACTTAAAACAAACATTTTTCTAAAAATGGTTTTCATTTCCCTTTGTGCACATATGTTAAATTTAGTTTCCAAAAAATTAAAAACTGAATATTATAACATGTATTTTATATTTTGATTCAAAATAATTAATATTATATAATAATTTAAACTTAATTCTTTGTCTTAGTGAATAGTAAAAATAGTAAAAAATTGTTACCACGGTTAGGGTTAAAACGGGTTTACTGGGGTTTAACAAAGAGATAAGGGTAATAGTGACACTAAAAAATGTATAAATATTATTTTTTTTAATATATTTAGACCTTATATTATCTTACATTTGAATTAATTTTTATTTGGTTCTACTTTCATAAGAAAATGACTTTATATTATTTAAATCTATTAAGTAATTCCATGTGTGTCCCTCCCCTCACTCATAAAAGGGAACATATTCTCCTCCCTTATTCACAAAATTAGAGCCCTATATCTTGACCAAGACTTAAAAAAACCTTTCTATATTTAGTCCTTTCATTCTTGAACTTATTTTATTACCTTCAGACCATATTAATAAGGATTAATTTGTAATACAAAGGAGTTCTCTCAAAGAAGAGGTAATCAAATTTATCGACTCCTTAAAATTTTATTTCTTTTTATACTTCATATAAATATGTTTTATCAATACTAAAATATTTAATAAATTATAATAAATATATTTAGATATTATTATTATTATGTAAAAACCATTTTACACCTCCTTTCCATCTTATGGAAAATAAAAACATTGTTTGTGTGTACTTACGGCTTACCATATCCACATAGCAGTGTAATTCATATTTTGTAACCACTTTACATAGATGGTTATAAAAATGTAATTAATGAATATATATTATATTTATGACACAATTAATATCCTATATATATAATATATTGTTTACCTTTTTATCCTTCCACGTGTTAAAAAATGATAATATCACTCATGTGTACGTGTGGACTACCACATCTATAAAGAGATGTGATTCATTTTTTATATCTAAATTTCCAGGATGATCTTACATATGTATATAATGAATATATATATATATATATATATATATATATGATATTTATATCATGATTAAAATTATTTTTGAACCATGATCAAGATTCAAAGACTTAAACTACCTAACTGAAACTTACATAAAAAATGAAATGGTTAACACTCAGAAACACCAATTTTAATAAAAAATTATGAATAAATGAGAATTGAAATTTTATAAGTGGATCATATATGATATTAAATTTATGTATATGTAATGATACAACCTATTTCGACCTCACACATTAACTCATACGGGCCTCCACAAGGCTTGAGCAAGTTCACGGTCTCCATGGGCTGGCGACAAGCACCTAGGTATCAAAAAAGGAAAGAATGTGAATGATTTAGCCTTGAACATCGCCCAGACATGTCTCATGTACTAAAAAATATATAATAATATAAACCCAAAAAATAAGTAAAAAGAGTAATTCTTAAATAAACATGTGACATAACATGTCAATATCTCAAAGTGCTAAAATCCAAGATAAAACACAATTCAATAGTCTATATTTTTGTGAAAATCGGCCACCACCATCCCAAACCACCCAAAGTCGACGTCGGCCAGGAGGGTCCACTGAGATACATGACACCCTCCCCTTTTCCTTAGTAATTAAAAACCAAGTCTATATATTCCCAAAGTAATGTGTAAGGTGTGAGGAAACACCCATTAGGATACCACCATGAATCTATACAAATTCATTGACCATGAAACCATTAGTTCTAGTTTAAAAACAAAACTAGTCTCATAAATTAGTTCATATAAAAACAAATTTTCATAAAATATCCCATTGATTTTCCTTTTTAAAATAGTTCATATCCTAAGACATATAATATATAAGTAAAAAATATTTGATTATATAAAGGGAAAAAACAAAGATATCCATGTATAATAAAACAAATGGGTAAGTAAAGCACAAGAATCCATGTAATGTATACTAATAATGCACAAATAGGCCACAAGACAGAGACTATGATACCAGGACGTCCAAGGAACTCTATCTAGCATAGTGAATCCTAGGTCCCTAAAAATACACATATCCCAAGGTCTTCCCTAAGTGTCAAATTTTAATATTACATGAAAGAGAATCCAAGCCCAACATTTTTAAATTATCTTTGTGGAGTTTCATCGAACACCTAATGTTCATAAAGACATTTTTAAATAAAACCCTTTTTAAAAAATTTACCAAGATTGAATAAAAATTATGGATTTCAATTTATCCCTTAACAACATCAAAATAGTCATTTTACATTCCAAAATTGAAGGATTCCATAAGAACATTCAAGTTTTACATGATAAATAATCTATTGGATAGAGAAACCTACCTCACCAATAGAGGAAACATAGACACCTTCAAACTCGATGATAGGAAATGGATATATATGGTCCTCATAATCATATATCTATAAATAACATCATAAATTCCCACATATAATCCTATATATCTAGAAATAATATCCCAATTGGATTCTAATTGATCAAGGGTAAAAGTGATCGAGGATGGATCTAGAGAAAAGAAGATAAATAAAGAGTAAAATATAACATAATTCAAAGAGATCCCTCTAAATATATTAAGGGTCACCAAGGAATCAATTGTAAATTCCTATAGATCATCATGGAGGGGATGGATTATACTAATGAGTGATTATGAGGAGATTAGAGTTAAAAATGACCAAGGTCATTAGGGTGATTTTCCATTTTAAGAAGTTTAGTGTGGGTTGTATGTTTAGTCCACACAATTAGATAAACTATGTTATAACCATTTTATATCCAATTTCCCTTGAAAAAAAAGTCACACAGTTTCCTAGGAATAATTGTATGGCTTAAAAATCATGCATAAGCCATGTGATATCCTCTAGACCCAAACTAAAACATTTGCATGTTTTTCTTGGAAACTCTCATGGTTAGAAAAACAATGAAATTTTCTACTAGAACCAATATATCTATATCATATGCTTACCACATGGTTACCACTAACTTCGCACCTAAACCATACTTTAGGACTATTTCCCCCAAAACTCCATATTTTTAAACCCGGACTCCTAAAATAACCGGACTCCTAAAATCCTCTAGGTCCTCAAAAGAGATAAACCAATATCAAATTAAACATACATGTGATCTAGATGGAATCAAATTTCTCCCAAGCATGATAATTTCTCTCTTCAAGATTCACTAAAGATTCTGGACTCATGAACAAATAAGGCCACTGTTTCCTCATAAATGTTTCCCTCTCCCGCATATCATGGAAATCTTGTATGCTCTACCAGAAAAAATATACCAAAAGGATTATTTTATCATAAAGCATCATATATTGGTGATCTATAATCTAAGATATATGTTCAACCATGGAATTTTTAGGATATATCTTAACATCCTCCCATTCAATCACATGGGAAGGGTCTGGTTGATACTTCTTCAGTTGGGAAACATGGAACATGTCATGAATTGATGTCTATAAATATGGAAATTTCAACTAATATTTCACATTTCTAAGTCACTCTATGATCTTTAAAATACCAATATATCATGGAGAAAACATAACCTTCTTTCCCAAGAGATGATACCCAAGCTGAGGAGAAACTATAAGAAAAATATAGTCAACAACCTCAAACTCTAATAGTCAATATTGGTGAACAACATAAGATTTTTTGAGCCTATGAGCTATTGATAATCACTTTTAGATCAATTTCACCTTCTCCTTTATCTCCTGATCAAGACTTGTCCCATGAGTGACCTCTCACTAAGCATCACTCGACACACAAGGAGATATATATGGATTCCCATATAACACTTCAAAGGGTTTTATTATAATCAAATATTGATATCTATTGTTATAGGAAAATTCTATCAAGTGTACTTATTTCTCCCATGAATAAACCAATTCAAGTATTAAAACTCGAAGAATATATTCTAAAATATGGATGGATAACTCGGTCAAACCATCCATCTAAGGATGATATTCCATGCTTAACTTCAGTTAGGTACCCATCACCTATTTCATTCCCTTCTATAACAAAGGATGTAAATCATGAGTCTCTATCATAAAAAACCATATAAGGCACTCCATAAAGCATCATGATCTCTTGTGAATACAAGTTCTTGAGATCTTATACCTCTTAGACTCCTTAATTAGAAGTAAATGATCTTATTTAGTGATTCGATCAATGATCATCCTAATAGAATCATTTCCACCACATGTATGAAGTAGTCTAACCATAAATTTTATTGATATATCATCCCATTTTTAAATTGGAATGGTAAGGGGATATAAAAAATGGTAGGTCTTTGGTGTTATTCCTTAACCTTCTTTCAAGTAAATCATCATGGAATGAAGTATATAATGGATCACCTCATACCTAACCAACAATATCTACATCACAAGTTTTGATACATTTTGTTTTCTTTTGGATGCATGGAACAACTTGATCGATGTCTGCTGAACATAAATTGATGCCTCGGAGCTATCAAAACAACCAATCTACCTTGAAAAAGAAAAGGTCCATCGAGAAATCGAGACCAATCACCCGAGGTCTCACTACCATATAGGATTTTACTCCTGAATGTCCTGAAATCCTATATTATTTTATTCACTTTTGATAATTCCCATTTTTAAGGGTTGAAGGGGAACCATTACATGTCCCATAGGCATCGTGAAAACACATGACCTGAAGGTCTTAGAATAATTCATCCCAAAATATGACTACAGGGAATTCCCCCTCCTTAGTATCTACATCATGATGTCAACTCTCCACCTTTACATAGTTGTTCAACTAGCAGTCCTATGAATAGATTCACAGACCTGGTACCGATAGTAATTTTCATACCCTCTCATTCTTCCAAACCCATTTATCTCTACTCTAGTGAATTCACCTTGCTCTGAATCCTTATCTAGAGACTGATCCTTGTAGAGTCTATCTTAGTACACTGCACATCATGTGGCCCGAAGGCTTTAAGGTGGTATGAAGGCCTTGAGGTGACCCAAAGGATTGAATATGGTATGAACTCCTTACTGACCCAAATATTTTGGTGGGCCAAAGGCCTAAAGTATTTGAGTACCAAATTGGTGGCCCAAAGGCTGAGACGGATGAATAGTTTCAACTACTGCAGTACTTGATGAAGGTTCCGGGCGTAGCGGAAGCACGTTGGTGGATGTACCCACTTGGCTTTTTGTCATTATAAATGATCAATCTGGGATCAATACGATGATAAACTCCAGTCTCCATGGATCGATTCACAGAAATAGACAAATAATAAGAAAGGTCCTGGTACCACAAAAGTTGATCATCACAGGTTGATTATAATTAATTTAATTAATTGACAAGAAGTAACTTTTGGGTTCTCTTTCTTCGTTGATATTCTTGATCACGTTCTGATGTGATTATTCGTTGTGTCACAGAAGCCAAGTGTAGAATTCCTCTAGTGGTGATCCACATGTGCACCTCATATCTCTGGACGTCGCCAAAAGAGTCTCTGGGTGCTAGCATGGAGAAACCTTTGCTTGCGTTGTCCACCTTAGATCTTTTTGATCCGATGGAAGAGGATCTCTCTTGATCTTGAGAGCATTCTTGGAGGAAGAGGTTTTTTCATCCTTGAAATAATTCTCCAGAATTTTTGTGCACAATGATTCTCTTATTAGAAAAGAGATGGGGTTGTGAGGATATTTATAATCGGGTTTGAGGTTGTAGAGTTATGAAAATAAATAAATGCATTATGCGTTTTATTTATTTCATTTACTCTTATTTAAAACCCCCATGTTGAATAATTAATTCCTTTATATGTACCTACAATGATTATAATAAATATCATTTAATAAAACAATATTATATCCTCAAAATCCCGACTGGAAAACTACACGGCATGTAATCATTAATACACAGCATGTACTTGTTTTCCATAAAACTACACGGCATGTAATCATTAATACACGGAGTGTACTTGTTTTTCATTTCCTTTCAAAAATGAAAACTACACGGTTTTTAATCATTAATACATGTCATTTACTTATTTTCCATGAAAAACTACATGGCCTGTAATCATTAATACACAGCGGGTATATCTTGTTTTTCATTTCCTTCTTCCTCCATCATTAAAATGATTTAGGCTTCCTTGGATAATTATTAAACCACGTACGGGAATAATATTTAATCTACATGAGATACTTGGATACACTTATTGTCTAACACCCCAAGCTTCCACGGTACGTTTTTCTTTGAATAATACAATAGCGTGTGTTGTACGCAACTTCGAGTTCTAACACATCACTACCAATCAAACTAGCCGTTATGAATAGTAATACCCACTTTTTGAAATTTTATGAATTTTATCTTTAAAAATGGACTTCATTTTTTGGATTCAAAATATCAAAATTATCTTAGGGTTAATTTTTGGTACTTTTCTGATAACTTTCATATTTTGATGAATAATGAAAAATACAAAATTTTAATTAAAAACAACTTTTTTAATAAAAATAATTAATAGTGATAAATTATGAATTTTAATGGTTTGGAAGTGTAATTAGATTAAATTTTTATCATTTAATACAATTTAGGTCATTATAAGTAAATTAACATTTAAATTTGACATAAACAAGTGTCAATCTTTTGGTAGTTATTATTTCATAAAAACATGCTTTTTGTTTTGACAACAGGAATTAATTTTAAATTCATTTCTGCCACTTCTGTGTTTGGAATTTAGAAAAATTGATTCCACATTTGCAATTATGAGGTCCAAATTGTGTAAATAAGTAACTTTTACTTTTAGACATTTTGAATAATTACTTCGGTAAATATTTAATTTACCATGGTTAAAGGGTAAATCCAGTAAATAAGGGTTTAAAATAATATTATAATAATATTAAATTACCCTAAAACGTGTCCTACTTATATTGGATGATACATTTCCGACCATGGGAATCTTTGGGTCGATTTTGGGACCCCATGGAGCCAATTGTAAGTGATAATGACACTTTATATTAATTAAGTTAAAGTAAATACAAAAATAACATAAGCATATATCTTTTAGTAAAACAACTTTTACATATGGTTATACATGTTATCTCTTTGACCATAAATATTAATTAGAAAGATAAAAATATTTCCTACATAATGGTATTTTATTTATAATTTTTAGAAATTGAATAATTAAATTTATTTATGACACAATGATGATGGAGTATTTTCCTTATTAATGAAAGAATCAATTAAATGATATTATAAATACTAAAATAAATATAATTTAAAAGTTTTCATGCCATAAAAAAATTTTATAGGTGATTATGACATGTTAGGGTTGATTAAATGTATTTATTTAGAATTAATAATGTTATTGGGACTTTAACAAAAATCAATTATTAAATAATATCAAAATTGACATAAATGAGTTTTTAAAACAAATACAATATTATTGGTTGATATAATATTCCTAAAAGTCTAAGGTTCGGCCAGAGGGCCTAAATAATATTATATGTGACATTAATGAACCTATTGGGGTTCTCTTGGAAGTATATAGTAAGTTTATTAACTATATAATATAAAAATACAAAGAGACATGGTAAGTGTCAAACTATTTAACTAAGAGTTAAATCTAAAAGTTAAGGATAATATAGTGACCCAAACCTGTCTAAAACCTATTGTTTGAGTGGTTTTCGACAAATCACCACCTTATTTTTTAAAAAATCCACTTTGATTCCATTATAAACAGAAAATTATTTTATTATAAAATAATATTTCTAGCTTTTCCTAAGGTTCCCCTCACCCCTCTAATAAAAGGGAACTCCCCCTTCTATCTAATTCACACCTTCAAAGCCTTTTGGATCAGCCAACCTCTGCCCGAATACCCTCTCAACTATCCTCCCTTCATCCTAGAGATCTTACTTTAGTCATAAATCCAACTTAAGGATCCCTTTTGATCAAATCAAAAGGAATAACCCGAAGAAGAGGTAATAATTTCACCACCCTCTTTCAAGTTCTTTTCTTCTTCCACTTCTTATTTCTTTGTTATTTCCATTATAAAATAATAACTCCAGTATATTTTATATAATTTGATGTTATTATAAATATGGTACATCCATATTCATTATTCTATCAATCCTTTTAATGAAATGTCACCATACGTGCGTACATACGGATTACCATCTCCACGTCGTGGTGTAATTGTTATTCAATACATTATTATTTGGATGGGTATAATAATGATGTGTAATTCATGTAAATAATAAATATAACATGATAATGATTCTGTATATATGATATACCATCCAATTATATATTATTTTAATATCAAAATAATGATATTGTCGCTCGTACGTACGTACGGATTACCGTCTCCACATAACGATGAGATTCATTCCTCATCGTATCTATTCAAGACTAAATTTCATTTGATGATTAAAAATAATATTTAAATACTTGATATCATTCTGGATATGAATAATATACATCCCATCCATAACAAATATTTCTCACATAACAAATAATATAAAGGAAAACGAATCCGTTAACACCTGAAAAGACGATAATACAAAGATATTATTAACAAAGCAATGTTAAAAGATCATATATGATATCATATTAATGTATATGATTCTTGTATAATTTAATAACAATTATTTCACTATTATACAAGAGTTTAACCTACCCTCGACCAAGGAAAAGTGCAATCTAAGGGTTTATTTCACAATCTCTTCATTATCTGAGATTGTTTATACATAATTATCTACTCGGACCTCTTTATCATCCACATCCATGTTTCTTAAAAATGTATTTCAAAAAATTATTACTATTTTATAGTCTATGTTTTAGAGTCATTTATACCCTTTTTTGACTTTTATATGATGTTTATAAATGAATATTTCTGTCCTTTTCCAAACAAGGTCCTTTTTAACCTTTTCGACAAAATTAAGGTAAGAATGTATTTTTTTTTAACTTAAACAGTGGGTGCGGATATTTTCTGCCATTATAAAATCATCAAATCTTACCTTAAAATCTTATGATAATATTTTCAAAGTAAATGTTTTCTTTTATAATTATGTGACTTTTAAATGATTTCAAAAAAGAGATATTTCTCTCAAATAGTTTTGATTTCATCTATGTCAACATCCTTTGATGGATTTTAAGCTTATTTGAAGTTGATTTATTATGATACAAAACTTCCATATTGTATTGAAGGTTTTGTGATATGTTTGACTGTGGATGTGTTATTTTTATTCCATTCATGGTTTATGGAGAAAGCATTGACATTTCGTATGCTAGTTTTAATATGAATGTTTATGTTATGTTTAAACCTATTCATATGAGAAATGTATTGGACTTAGTAAGTGATGGTTGGAGCCCACTATATCTCCTCAATTTATCGGTAGGTCTCATGAGAAAAACTAGGGTCTTGAAACAAGGCCTTGACAAAATCATATTTGTAGTCTTGGAACAATGCCTTGACTATGTGGTTATGATAGTCTAGCACTATGTATTCCATCATTATGAAAGTGGTTATTGATATTGAATGTGATTATTCGACTAGTATAATATCCATGTGATTAAGTAAATGGTATTATTTCATTTTATTTTTTCCATATTATGCGTAAGTTCAAGTTTAAAATGTATTTTGTTTTAGTTATACATTGCCTTAAATGTTTATTCTTATTTATGAAAGTTTCCGCTATATTTTTATCCTTACTGAGCATCTGAGATCACCCCTTTCTATGTTTTATTTTTTCCAATATGTGAAGAAGTATTTTATGACTGAAATGAAGGGATAGTCTGAGGGGATATGAGTGTGGACTATGGAGACTATGTTGTTGTAGTTTTTCACTTTATGATGTAATATAAGACTTATGAATGTATCTAGTGTTTCCAAGGATACTAAACTAATTGGTCTTTCGAGACTTGATCTTTTGTGATCATGCCAATATTATGTAATAATGCACAGACTCTAGGTAACTGGGGTTGGGGAATTACATTTGGTATCAGAGGATTTTTAGTACAAACCTTGGAATCTAGATTTAGATAAACTCTGATTAGAGCACATAGACCTAATATGGACTTTGAGGATTAGTATAGAATAACTTCCTAGAATTTTGGTGTTGTAGAGATTTTGTGAGTTTTACAATAAATACATCTATGTCTAGATATGGTCAGGTAGAGGCATATTTGGCACAGATGTACCTAGGGGTAAAACTCGAAAACACCACTTTGAGCTAGACTCGAACAGGAACTGGTGCACGACAACGGGTCTTGTTGCACTCTTGGTTACGGCACTCCCAGGGGATATGCTTAGGATATTTCTAATTTTATTTACAAACCATTATGAAAGGTTTATGAGTATATACTTCCTCAAAGAAAACATTTTTATGATTATGGATTATATCCATAAACTGTTCAATTTATGTTAAGTGTTTTACAAGTTTGGATTTATGTATTGCGATCCATAAACTAATCTATTGTATGCCATTGTTTAGAAATGGTGCCTAGTGGAATTAATGGAAACCATATCAATGCCCGAACTCCATGTAGGAATTTCCCTCCTGGTCAAGATAATTATAGTGGAGTTGGTGATACAATTGGTGCTGATCATCTTATCACCATACTGGGATAAATCACTCAGGTTATGAATAATAACCTTACCCGTATGGAGAACCCTGATCTGCAGCATGGAGGATCAATATTAGATCACTTCATGAGGTAAAAACCACCAACATTCGATGGGAGTACAAATACATTGGTATCTGAGCAATGGATAAATTCTTTAGAGAAAATATTCCACACCTTGGGGAGTAGCGAAAGGGAAAAAGTTGTTATGGCAGTTTACCGCCTCACTAGAGATGCTGATCAATGGTGGTCATTGATTCAAAACACAAAGAAAGATGATGAAGTATAAAATATGGAATGGAGGGAGTTTAAAGATCTTTTCTTATAAAAATAATTTCCTCGTGACCATCGATCAAATATGGAGAGACAATTTCTGAGTCTGAGGAAAAAGGAGGATGATAATGTCGTAAATTATGAGGCTAACTTTACAAGGTTAGAGAGGAATGCTGAAGATTATATATGTAACCCAAGAAGTAATATTGATCGTTTCTTTTATGGGTTAAAAATGTTTCTTCATTGAGCATTAGTCTCACAATCCTTCTCATCGTACGAAGATATTGTCTCATGTGCTATCAAGACAGAAAATGAACTCTCTAAGTCCTATGACTTTAAATAAAAGCAAGAGAAGAAGAGATCTGTTGAACACTTTGGAAACAAAAATAAGGTAAAGAAGGGAAAAGTTGAATATCCATCCTATAGTAAATGTGGGAAGAAAAACCCTGGTACTTTCTTGAAGGGAATGGGATTCTGTTACAAGTGTGGTGAAAAAGTCCACCAAGCTCGTGATTGCAAGGGGAAGAAAGAATCTACTGATGTTCAATGCTACAATTGCAGGGAGATGGGGAATTATGTGAATGAATTTCCTAAGCATTAGGGGAACTTACCTCAGAAAAGGCCAAGGTATCAAGTCCATGATTATGTTATCACTACTGCTGAGGTTGAAGCTCCGAAAGGCATGGTGGTAGGTAATTTAATGGTTTCCTCAAGTTTATCCAATTATTTATTTGATTTTATATCATCGCATTGTTTCATATCTTCACAGTTTTCTAAGAAAATTTTATATTTCCAATTTTATTTAACAAGGGAGTTTTCAGTAAAAACTCCTAAAGGAAATATCTTTGCAACAAAGTTTTGTGAATAAATCCCCATTAGAGCATATAAATTTTCTTTATCTGCTAATATCATCATCATACCCATGATTGAATTTTATATAATCCTAGGTATGGATTGGATTTCAGACCACAATGTGAAGATTTATTGTAAGAAGAAAGATGTTACAATTTTTGATGATGATGATAAAGAACACCTTATCTTTAGAGCAGAATTATCACCACCTAATTCTTATCTAGATCCAACCCTAGTAGCTCAACTAAATTCAATTATTGGGGAGGGAGAGAATGAAATAATTGTGGGTGAGGAAAGGAATGTTCAAATAGAGGATGTACCTATTGTGAGAGAATATGTTGATGTGTTTCCAGAAGATTTACCTGGACATCCTCCATACTGAGAAATTGAGTTTTCCATTGACATAATTCCTAGTTCAAGGCCCATATCAAAGACCCATTATAGAATGGCCATTGTAGAATTAGTGGAACTAAAGAAACAACTAGAGTAATTTAGTAATAATGTATTTATTCTCCCTATTGTTTCTCCATGGGGATCCCCTATCCTTTATGTTAAAAAGAAAGATGGATCTATGAGGTTATGTATTGACTACAGGGAGATCAATGCTATAACAATAAATAACAAGTATCCCCTACCTCGCATTGATGATTTATTTGACCAACTGCATGGAGCTCAATAATTTTCAATGATTGACCTTCGATCAGGATACCATCAGTTGTGTGTGAAGAAGGAATACATTACGAAGATAGCATTTTGAACTAGGTATGGGCATTACGAGTTTACTGTAATGCCTTTTGGATTGACTAATGCACCCTCTATCTTCATGGATCTAATGAACAGAGTTTTCAAGAAATATCTCGATGATTTTTTAGTGGTATTTATTGATGATATCTTGGTATACTCCAAAAGCTATGAAGATCATGAAAATAACTTGCGCATTATCTTGAATACTCTGAGAATACATGAATTATATGGGAAGTTTATTAAGTGTGAATTATGGCTTCAGGAGATTTCTTTTCTTGGAAATATTTTCTCTAAGGATGGAATCTCTATTGATCCTTCTAAGAAAAGAGAAATCCAAGAATGTCCAGCACCAACGAGTATAACTAAGGTACGCAGTTTTATTGGTTTAGTAGGTTATTATCGACGTTTTGTCCAGAATGTTTCCTGATTGACTAACCCATTAACGAAGCTCACACGTAAAGGGGTTAAATTTGTTTGGAAAAGAGATTGTGAAGAATGTTTCAAAGAACTGAAGAGAAGATTAGTCAATGATCCTATATTGACTCTACCATCAGGGAATGATGGCTTTGTTACTTATAGTGATGGTTCAAATAAAGGACTTGGTTGTGTTATTATGCAGAATGATAGGGTTATTTCCTATGCATCACAACAGCTGAAAATTCATGAGCAAAAGTATCCTACTCATGATTTTGAGTTAGCATCTGTAATATTTGCTTTGAAGATTTTGAGACACTATCTCTATGGTGAAAAATGTTATATTTGTACTGATCACAAGAGTTTGAAGTATATTTTCTCACAGAAAGAACTCAACATGAGGCAAAGAAGATGGCTTGAACTACTCAAGGATTATGATTGCACGATACACTACCACCCGGGGAAGGCAAATAAGGTGGAAGATGCTTTGAGTAGAAAGGATCATGGAGTTTTTAATAAGATGAGAGTTGAAAAGGATCATATATATATAGATATAGTAAAGATGGATATGGGAATCACTATGGAAGGTGAAACATCAATACTTTTTCAAATGGTTTCCAAACCATCTTTACTAGAAAGGATAAAGAGTTCTCAGACCGGTGATGAAGAGTTTCAAAAGGCGATTAAAGCTGTGAATGATGGTAGATTGAGTGATTGTGTGTGAAGATGGAATTTTTAAATTTGGGAAGAGGCTTTGTGTTCCCAATATACCCAATTTAAAAATAGAATTGTTGGATGATGCTCATAGTTCCAATTTCTATATACACCCTGGGAGCACCAAAATGTATAGAGATTTGAAGGAACATTTTTGGTGGGACAACATGAAGAGGGAGATTGATGATTTTGTGTCAAGATGTATGGTTTTTCAACAAGTGAAAGCTGGAAGGCAATAGCCTGGAGGAGTCATGCAACCTCTTTCCATACCGGAGTGGAAATGGGACAATATTATGATGGACTTTGTCATGGGACTACCAAAAACTCCTAGAAGGAACGATGAAATATGGGTCATTGTTGATCATCTTACCAAATCAGCACATTTTCTTGCTATAAGGGAAGATTTACCACTTGAACATCTAGAAATACTATATATTAATGAAGTTGTGAGACATCATGGATTATCCCTATCGATTGTTTCTGATCGTGATCCACGTTTTACATCAAGATTCTGGAAAAGTTTTCAAAAATACATGGATACTGAGCTTCGTTTGAGCACTTCCTACCACCCTCAAACAGATGGACAATCAGAACGAACTATTCAAACCTTAGAATACATGTTGAGATCTTTATCACTTGACTTTTAGGGTATATGAGATCAATAATTACCTCTGGTGGAATTTTCCTATAACAATAGCTTCCATTAAAGTATTCAGATGGAACCATATGAAGCGTTATATGGAAAGAGATGTCGCACACCAACCTGTTGGGATGATATTGGTGAAATAAAACTCGTAGGCCCAGAACTTGTGGAGGAAACGATGGAAAAGGTAAAGGTAATCCAAAACCACATCAAAGTAGCTCAAAGTAGGCATAAGAGCTATGCCGATAACTGAAGGAAGGATTTGGAATTTCAGATAGGAGATCATGTTTTCTTGAAGGTATCTCCATGGAAGGGTGTTATATGTTTCAGTAAAAAGGGTAAATTGAGTCCCAGGTACATCAGACCTTTCGAAATTCTAGAACAAATTGGGGTTGTAGCTTACCGGTTGGCAATTCCTCCAAGTCTCTCCAAAGTTCACGATGTATTCCACATATCACTGTTGAGAAAATACATGCCTGACCCAACACATGTACCCACCTATGAGGAATTAGAACTAGAACCCGATCTATCTTATTGCAATGATCCTGTCAAGATTCTTGATCCAAGAGAACAAGTGTTGAGAAACCGGACGACTCGTCTGGTAAAATTTCTATGGAGAAACCATAAGATGGAAGAGGCAACGTGGGAACCCAAAGAACTTATGATAAAGAACCACCTGAGTCATTTTATGCAGTAATATTCTAGAAATTTTGAGAACTAAATTATTTTAAGGAGGGTAGAATGTAACACCTCAAGCTTCCACGGTACGCTTCTCTTTGAATAATACAATAGTGTGTGTTGTACGCAACTTCGAGTTCTAACACACCACAACCAATCAAACTAGTTGTTATGAATAGTAATACACACTTTTTGAAATTTTATGAATTTTATCTTCCAAAATGGACTTCATTTTTGGATTCAAAATATTGAAATTATCTTAGGGTGAATTTTTGGTACTTTTCTGATAACTTTCATATTTTGATGAATAGTGAAAATTACTAAATTTTAATTAAAAACAACTTTTTTAATAAAAATAATTAATAGTGATAAATTATGAATTTGGATGGTTTGGAAGTGTAATTAGATTATATTTTTATCATTTAATACAATTTAGATCATCATAAGTAATTTTACATTTAAATTTGACATAAACAATTGTTAATATTTTGGTAGTTATTATTTCATAAAAATACGCTTTTTATTTTGACAACGGGAATTAATTTTAAATTAATTTCTGCCACTTCTGTATTTTGAATTTATAAAAATGAATTCCATATTTGGAATCAGTAGGTCCAAATTGTGTAAATAGGTAAATTTTATTTTTATGCATTTTGAATAATTAATTCGGTAAACATTTTATTTACCATGGTTAAAGGGTAAATCCGATAAATAAGGGTAAAAAATAATATTATAATAATATTAAATTACCCTAACATGTGTCCTAACCCTATTGGATGATACATGTCCGACCTTGGGTATCTTTGGGATGATTTTGGGACCCCATGGAGCCACTTGTAAGTGATAATGACACTTTATATTAATTAAGTTAAAGTAAATACAAAAATGATATAAGCATATATCTTTTAGTAAAAAAAATTTACATAGGGTTATACATGTTATCTCTTCGACCATAAATATTAATTAGAAATATAAAAATATTTCCTACATAAAGGTATTTTATTTATAATTTTTAGACATTGAATAATTAAATTTATTTATGACACAATGATGATGCATTATTTTCCATATTAATGAAAGAATCAATTAAATGATATTATAAATACTAAAATTAATATAATTTAAAAGTTTTGATGCCATAAAAAAAATTTATAGGTGACTATGAAATGATATTGTTGATTAAATGTATTTATTTTGAATTAATAATGATATTAGGACTTTAACAAAAATCAATTATTAAATAATCTCAAAATTGACATAAATGAGTTTTTAAAACAAATACAATATTATTGGTTGATATAATATTTATAAAAGTATAAGTTTCAGCCAAAGAGCCTAAATAATATTATATGTGACATTAATTAACCTATTGGTGTTCTCTTGGAAGTATATAGTAAGTTTATTAACTATATAATATAAAAATACAAAGAGACATGGTAAATGTCAAACTATTTAACTAAGAGTTAAATCTAAAAGTTAAGGTCAATATAGTGAACCAAACATTTATAAAACCTATTGGTTGAGTGGTTTTAGACCCATCCCCACCTTATCCTTTAAATAATACACGTTTGATCCATTATAAACCGAAAATGATTTTATTATAAAATAATATTTCTAGTTTTTCTTAAGGTTCCCCTCATCCCTCTTATAAAAGGAAACTCCCCCTTCTCTATAATTCACACCTTCAAAGCCTTTTGGATCGGCCAACCTCTGCCCAAATACCCTCTCAATTGTCCTACCTTCATCATAGAGGCCTTCCTTTAGTTATAAATCCAACTTAAGGATCCCTTTTGATCAAACAAAAGGAAGAACCCGAAGAAGATGTAATAATTTCACCACCCTCTTTCAAGTTCTTTTCTTCTTCCACTTCTTCTTTATTTGTTATTTATATTATAAAATAATAACTCTAGTATATTATATATACTGTGATGTTATTATAAATATTTTACAGCCATATTCAATATTCTATCTGTCCTTTGAATGACATGTCACCATATGTGCGTATGTACGGATTACCGTCTCCACGTCGTGGTGTAATTGTTATTCAATACATTATTATTTGGATGGGAATAATAATGATGTGTAATTCATGTAAATAATAAATATAACATGATTATGATTCTATGTATATTATATATCATCCAATTATATATTATTTTAATATCAAAATAATGATATTGACGCTCGTGCGTACGTACGGATTACCGTCTCTACATAGCGATGAGATTCATTCCCCATCGTATCCATTCACGACTAATTTTAATTTGATGATTAAAAATAATGATTAAATACTTGATATAATTCTGTATATGAATAATATACATCCCATCCATAACAAATATGACTCACATAACAAAGAATATAAAGGAAAATTAATCTGTTAACACCCGAAACGACGATAATACGAAGATATTATTAAAAAAGAAATGTTAAAAGATCATATATGATTTCATATTAATGTATATGATTCTTTTATAATTAAATAAAAATTATTTTACCATTATACTAGAGGTTAACCTACCCACGACCAAGGAAAAGTGCAAGGTAAGTGTTTATTTCACAATCTCTTCACTATCTGAGATTGTTTATACGTAATTATCTACTGGGACCTCTTTATCATCCAAATCCATGTTTCTTAAAAATGTATTTCAAAACATTATTACTATTTTATAGACTATGGGTTAAAGTCATTTATAACCTTTTTTACTTTTATATGATGTTTATAAAGGAATCTTTCCGTCGTTATCCAAACAGGGTCCTTTTTAACCTTTTCGACAAAATTAAGGTAAGAATGTCTTTTTTTTAACTTATATGGTGCGTGCAGCTATTTTCTGCCGTTATAAAATAATCGAAGATTCCCTTAAAAGATTATAAGAATATTTTCAAATTAAATGTTTTATTTTATAATTATGTGACTTTTAAATAATTTTAAAAAAGATATATTTCTGTCAAATAGTTTTGATTTCATCTATGTCAATATCCTTTGATGGATTTTAAGATTATTTGAAGTTGATTTATTATGATACAAAACTTCCATATTGTATTGAAGGTTTTGTGATATTTTTGACTGTGGATGTGTTATTTTTATACCATTAATGGTTTATGGAGAAAGTATTGACATTTTTTGTGCTATTTTTAATACGAATGTTTATGTTATGTTTAAACCTGTTCATATGAGGAATTAATTTCACTTAGTAAGTGACGGGTGGAGCCCGCTATAGCTCCTAGATGCATCGGTAGGTCTCATGAGACAAACTAGTGTCTTGGAACAAGGCCTTGACAAAATCATATTTGTAGTCTTGGAACAAGGCCTTGACTATGTGGTTATGATAGTCTGGAATTATGCATTCCATCATTATGAAAGTGGTTATTGATATTGCATATGATTATTCGACTAGTAGAATATCCATGTGAATAAGTAAATGGAATTATTTCATTTTATTTTTTTAATATTATGTTGAAGTTAAAGTTTAAAAATTCTTTTGTTTTAGTTATACATTGCCTTAAATATTTATACTTATTTATGAAAGTTTCTGCTATATTGTTATCCTTACTGAGCATCTGAGCTCACCCCTTTATATGTTTTATTTTTTCCAGTATGTGAAGAAGTATTTTATGACTAACCTACAGGGATAGTCTTAGGGGATATGAGTGTGGACTATGGAGACTATGTTTTTATAGTTTTTCACTTTATGATGTAATGTAAGACTTATGAATATATCTAGTGTTTCCAAGGCTATTAAACTAATCGGTATTTCGAGACTTGATCTTTTGTGATCATGCCAATATTATGTAATAATGCACCGACTTTGGGTAACTGGGGTCGGGTCGTTACATAGTGTGTGACCCTCTAGTCCTCTTTCTCATTGGCATTAGGAGGGATTTCCTAAAGTCCAAGATTACTGTCTAGAAATGGGTCAAGGCACCCAAGAGAAAGAAGTTGATGTCGCATTGATTTGTCACCTCATATGAACGCTTACTGTGTAATTTAATCCCTTTGTCTCAATATCTCATCAAGTAGGTTTCATGGAAGTTTCATAAACCTATATGCTTGATCTATCATTCTTTGACTTCTAGAAATAAACTCATCATGACACCATGGCCATGGAATTTGTTCGATAGTTCTTTTTCAATCAAAGGGCTCGAGATATCTACTTCCATAAATATGGAAGGGACAAATCCTTCCTTGACTTATCCATTAACAACATGTCATTCATGATGCACCCAACGTACCCTACTTCCCACCACCTCTCTTCGTGACGGTTTTCATCATAAAATCTAAGTGTGCGAGTCATGACATGAGTTAATGATAATCTTACAGTCTAAGGACCATTACACACGCTCATAGATAGCAATGTCCGATGACACCAAGACATGTGGAATTGCTACTGGTGGGTCTGTTCTCATAATCTCTCATCTTGGAGATTACTAAGTGCGAACTCCATGCGAGTTAGTCTCATATTCTTGAGAGTACTCACACATTATGGTCTGTATACTATGTGTACTATCATAGTATGTCATCCAACCATATAAATTTGTTTAAGAATATTGTTATATCATTTCAAAGTTATCATCATAGTGGGGATATTCCATGACCTTATTAATATAACAAATATTCCAGGACATTATTATATTATAGTCATGCAGAACCTTGAACAATATATAATAAGAGTACATTCATGTAATCAAAGTACAAAACAGTTGGTTCTCAGGACACCAACCCTTACACTTTCTATAGTGACTACAACAATATCTGCTACAGTAACCCCGAAATGTGCCTCTACCTAGATTTGACCCTAGGTCTCATAGATGCACTTGAACAGTCCCCACCAATGGGTCTAAGGCTCATGTTCCATATAAGATTTTACTAAAATACTTATAATTGATGTTTGTAGCTTTCCCAACCCAAATTTGATCATCAATCATGAATTAGATTTCACACAAGATAAGAATAGATTTTTATCATCCTCTTACACTTACTATATCATCTCAACAAAAAGACTCATTGAATAAAACTCCTATACTGATTCCTTCAAGTCATGAGTTAGTAGCTTCCTACTCAATGCGTCAGTGACTACATTCCCTTTCCCAAGTGTATATAAATTTCTAAATAAAAAATTTTAAAGGAATTTAACCTAGTGTCTCTTTCATAAGTTTAATTATATATGGGTTAAAATATACTTCTGAATCATATGATCTAAATATATAGTAAACCTATCACCAAAGAGATAGTTTTTCCAAGTCTTTAGAGTATATATCATAACTTCCCACTCAAGTTCATGAGTGGGATAGTTCTTCTACTGAGGAATCACAGTAAACATCAAAGCACAAACCCATCTCAGGAAAAATTATAACCGAACAAAATTCAATCTCACTTTTAGTTCCTCACATGATCTTTGACACTTATTCCATTTGAACATAATACCCATGTGGGTCAAATATGTCATAGAAGATGAAATCATGGATAAGTCCTGAACAAAACTTCTACAACATCCTTCCAAACCCAAGAATATATAGATATTAAATTAATTTATATGTATATTGCAATACATAATTTTTTATATATAATTAGGATCTGATGAGATACCCCACTTAGATATCATATTCCCCAAAAACATCACTTCTTAGATCAAAAACTCAAATTCAAAAAAACTCTCATACAGATGATGTACTTTCAATATTATAAGGATATTATCTAGATGATCCCTATATTCCTCCTCTAACTTGGAGTTCACCAAATATTTTACATAAATAAAACTAAAAATGATCCTAATAACTAATGAAATATTCAGTTCATCAATGTCATAAATACCATAGGTGCATTAGTAAGACCAAATTACATGACTAAGAAACTTAAATGTCTATATTAGATCCTAAATGTTGTCTTAGGTATATCTTCTTATTGGAATCTCAACTGATGGTACCCAAATCAAAGGTCGATATTAGAAAACCATCAAGATTCTCTAAGTTAATCAAATAGATAATCAACCTTAGAAAATGGGTATTTATTCTTAATAGTCACATGATTAATCTTTTTATAATCAACACAAAGTTCGAGGCTTTCATCTACCTTCTTTATGAAAAGATCTATTAAATAACGAGGTGGAATTTTAGGATAAATAAATACATTAGCCTAAATATTCTCTATATAATCTTTAATCTCCTTCAACTCAGTGGGTTACATACAATAAGATTGTATAGAAATGGTTTTTGTTCCAGGAAGATTGTCAATAGTGAAATCGACCTCCCACTAGAGTAGTAACCCATAAAAATCATCAGAAAAGACCTTAGGGTACTGAATAACCAATTTAGGAAATAGAATGCTCAAACACTAGTTAATGGTATTTAGAAACATATCTAAAAAATGGCATGAGATCATTCCAACATAAGGAACAATAGGCCCTGCTCTCCCTAATCTTTGATCCCACTCACTCAGAAATACATTAGGGGCTCCATCAGAAGAGAGAAACTGAACTCAAAAATGATAAAAAATATATGGCCCTTAAAATTGATCGTACAATCCATGCCAATAATAAGTTCAAATATATCAATATTAAGAATCATGAAAACTTAAATGACTTCAAAGTCCAGAATCATCACCCGACACTATAGGAATTTTAAACCATGACCCTTCCTCTTTCCAAAATTATCATACAGATCCATCATTAATGGAATAAGATCCAAATGAAAACCCAATTTTTCAATAAACTTAGATGATATGAAGGAATGATATGCACTAGTATCAAACAATTTTAGAACTATATAATTTTAAATAAACATTGTACCTATCATTGGTAGTTGGACCTGATTTATATTCTTCTAGTGCACAATCCACTGTGTGAAAATGAACATCCTCTTCTCCTCCTTGCACTTTATTTTCATCCTGAGTATCCCATTTATAATAAGAGTGAGACCCACCTCCTTTCACTAAATTATAATGGAACTGAGTCTTTTGTAACCATAGATATAGCCCTAATATCTTGAGGTGACTTTCCATAAAAGCGTTAGAGATAACCAGAATATCCATAGATGTGGAATATTTTTGGAGTAATCCTACGGTTAGGCTTGGTGTGTCCATATCTCTAATACTGGATTCAAACAACATAGTTCCTTCCTTACTTTCTCTTCACACCACTACCACTACCCTGACATGGCTCACCTCACTTCCCCTTCTATTCTAAAGAAACATCCTAGATTCCCCTTGTGGTCACTAAAACTCCACTAAGTATGGTCTTATCAACTATGTCTACCTATACTATAGCTTATTTTCTAATCACCTAAAAAAGGATATTAAGCACAAGATAATGAGAATCGACCAAATATTGGCCCTCAAATCCATCTCAAACCTCAGATATTTAAGGTAGTCATTAGAAACAATCTTGGGTGATATGTACACTAACTCAGAGAAATGAGTAATATACTATATAAATGAGAATTACCTTTTCTACAAGGTCATAAATTCAGGATTCTTCACCACTCAAAAAGTATTAGAATAAATCTGTTTATTGAGGATCTTCTTGAAAGTGTTCCAAGTAAGATCCTCGGGAAACTTAGCTTGAACAAAGGAGTCACACCATTTCCTCCCAGGTCCTTCAAGTTTATACTTGAAAATCCCCACCTATGAGTCCTATAGAGTATTAAAGAAGTTGAAAATTATTTAAATACATTCAAGATAATACTCAGGTTCTTGGGTTCCTTTGTCACCACGAAATATAGGTGGATTCTTCTTGCTAAACTCTAAATCATAGTCCACCACCCATTCCTAGTTTCTAACACCCACCTGACCTAGATTCTATATTTTATAGATAACTGTTTCCACCAAAAAAAGGTTTATTGGAGGATTATCCTAAAAAAATCTCATAGCTTTCTCTCTTAGATTCAGAATGGATCTTCTAGGAGGCATTATCTATTAAACACAAAAGCTAAAACCTAGTCAGAAAAGGAATAGAACTCTGAATCAAAAGATAAAACCCAATAATATATATTAAATTCCTTAAACAACAAACATATAAGTAGATAATATATTCATCTAATGAGGGATGGATATATTATAAACCAAAAAAATACAAGATAAGGTTTATCTAAATAAACCCAAAAATCGAGTTCATTTAAATAACCCAAAAATGAATCTCAAGATTGATGAAGGATCCTTGACCACTCATGGTAACTCAAGATTAGATATGTAAGTGAATTGTTTAGGAAACCTTCCCTACTTATTACCCAAGACAGCCCACCACAAGGCCCTAAGAACATTCTTAATCACCATGGGTTGGATATAAGCACCTAGGTATTGAAAAATCAAATAATTGGAAATATTTAACCTTAAACATCACCAAGACATGTATCATGTACTGGAGGAAATATATAAGAACATAAAACCAAAAAATAGAACAAAGTGGAAGTATGAAATAAACATGAAACATAAAATTTCAAGAGCACAAAGGTCCAAAATATAAAACAAACCATGATCCAAGAGTTTATCTCTATATTACAATCAGTCATCACCATCCCAAACCACCTAAAGATGACATTGTCCAGGAGGATCCTCCAAGATACATGACTCAATTAACTTTACCCGAGTCTTGAAAAACCAAGAATTCATATGACCAAAGGTATATATAGGGTGTGAGGAAAGGCCCCAGTAGGATACCACCATAAATATATACAAAATATTTCACTATAAAACCATTATTTCTAGTTTCAAAACAAAACTAGTCTCATAAATAAATTCAAGTGAAAACACATTTACATAAAACATCCCTTTGATTTTCCTTTTTAAACCAATCCATATCCCAAGCCTTAAGAACATGGAATTAAAACATGATTAATTAAACGGAGGTAAATAACCAATAAAACCATGCATAACAAAACAAATGGTAAAGTAATGCACAAGCACCCATTTAATGTCTACTAACAATTTTCAAATGGGATGCAAGATAGAGACTATAATACCATGATATCTAAGGAACTCTATCCATCATAGTGAATCCTAGGTATCTATAAAGACATGTATCCCAAGGTCATACCCAATTTCCAATGCCTACCATTACATTCAAGAGAATAATAACCCAACATTTTCATATTATATATGTGGAATTTCATAAAACACTTAAATTTCATAAAAAAAATAATTAAAACACTTTTTAAGACATTTAACACTTCCTCCAAAGATCAAGTAAAAATCATGGATCCCAATTTATCCCTTAATAAGGTTTGAACATAATTTTCTTGTCATTTTTTGAATGAGATACTTTTTACCAAAGGTTTGAATGGAATATTTGTTTTAATGTATATCAAAAGAATAGTTTTTACCACTATCATGACTACTATTTTTTTCAAATATTCCTTTACAAGTTTCCATGATTATTTTCAAATAAATATATTTTCTTAGTATATTAGAAATTTTTATTTAGAATTTTATCAAAATAAAAGGTTTTTTTCTTATAAAGGCTCAAATATTTTTTAAGGTATTTTCTTCTATGTCAAAATCCTTTAAAGATTATTATTCTTTACTAGGGATATGTTTTAATGTTATTATTCACCCTTATTCTTTAGATTTCTTATGATAATTTTGAATGGGAAAACTATTTACATTCTGTAAGTTAGTTCTTTTAATACATATATTTATTGGTTATTTAAGAATGTTGATTAAGTTGTATTGTTTATTCATATAATTAATTCATTAGACTTATTAAGTGGTAGGTGAGGCTTGAAATTACATATCCCCTTAATAAATTAGTAGGTCTCATGAGACAAAACAGGTTGGGTGTTTTGAATATTCCTTTCTCATTTATGTGTGATTTCTTGGCTCAATGCCTTTATGGTAAGTTTAAGATGTCCAATATTATGCATTACATCATTATGAAATCAGTTATTGATGTCCATGTGATTATTTAAATATTTATGATATCAAGGGATAATTTTTAAACTCAAGTGATTATTTATATGTAATTATATTAACATCATTTATTCTTGTTATATTTTTCATGCCTTATTTATTATATGATAGATTTTACTGTATTCATTCCCTTATTGAACATCTAATCTCACCCTTTCCTTTTTTTCCTTTCCTCAGGATTCTAGGAAGTGTACTATGATTGATATTCAAGGATATAATAGAGTTAATAATAATGTTATCAAATAAAATACTATGATTTATTTAATTTTTTCAAATTTAATATGATATTCAAACATGTATCTAGTTTCTCAAGGCTAATAAACTATTTTATCCATCAGGATGTGATCACTTGTATCTAGTGAAAATGTAATAAAGTAACCACCAGGTATAGGCTACTAGATTTGGGATTGTAATATTAAAGGTATTTTTTTGTCTTTTGGAGTCTTTGGGAATAAATAATATATTTTTAAGTATGACATGTCTTTTCCATTAAGTCAAAGAAGGTAATAATTGAGGGAAATATATCCAAAGAATATAAATTCATCTTAGTTTCCCATCCAAAATATATTTGAGTGTTTGAATTAATTATAAGAAAGGTGTGACCATAAAGGTCACTATGCTGAGGAATATATAACCATTTTTCTAGGACAAACTCAATAATCTATTGAAGGGAATAATACTTTTAAAGGTATAAAAACATAAAATTCACATATTTAAGTGTCTCTTAAAGATAGAAAGATGAGTAGACCATGGATTATTGATAGTGGATGCTCATCACATATGATTGGTGACACAAATATCTTAAAAATATTGAAGAACATGATGATGGTGTTATTACCTTTGGCAGTGATAAATCACCAAATATAAAAGGAATTTGAATAGCTCAAGTTGAATCCAAAAAGATAAAATCAAAATATATCCTATTTATTTAGGGTATTAAACATAACTTACTAAGTGTGAGTAAGTTTTGTGATAAAGGCAATGCAGTTTTTTTCAAAAGATACACCTTCCTTATCAAGTGGATAAAATATGGAAAATTTATCACTAAAGGTTAAATAACTAGTGGTAACATTTTTCAAATTGGATTCTTAGTTAGTTCTTGTTATTTGAGCATGAAAGATGAAAACAAGTTATAGTATAGAAGATCAGTCCACCTTTTTCAAATAAGTTTAGAAAATATTTCCTAGGGATATGTGGTGAGATACCTAAATTGTCTCAATAATGAAAGAGAATACATATTTGAAACCTTTAAAATGGGAAAAATGACATAAGGATGTCACAAAAGGGAATAAATCTAGTTCATCAGGCCACTTAAGTTGATACATTTTGATTTTTGTGGGCTAATCAAGGCTAAATCCAGTCAGGGAGATATTTACATCATCACATTCACTGATTATTATACAAGAATTATTAATGTAATAATCATAAATAATAATTTATAAGTAGTGAAAATGTTTACAATTTCTAGAAGAAGAGTTGATAAATAACTGGGGATGTGTATTACAAATATTAGATCTAATAATGGTAGGGAATTCACAAGAAAAATAATTAAATCATTCCATGGTAATAATAGAAATAAACAACAATATAGTACTCCTAATACGTCCTAGAAAAATGGAATAGTATAAGGGAATAAAATAATATTGGTTTAGATGGGGATTATTATTCTAGAAGAGTAAAACATCTAAAAGTTTTACTAGATCTAGGTTTTATTCATATCTATACATATTCAAAATAGGTGTTTACTAAGACCAAATTTTAATATTAACTCTTATTATTAATGGTATAAAAAAAATCCATCTATATACTACTTCAAAGTTCTTGGTAATCTTTGATTGATTAAGATAAAGAACAAAAATCTAGGAAGTTTTGATGGAATGTTAAGGAAAGTAGTTTTCTTGGATACTTATACAATGGAAAAAAATACCAGTGTTAGAACAAGAATATTTATAAAATATTATACTATTATGAGGTGAAAATAATTGAGAATAAATCCAGAATTAATGTTCCAAAAGTAGTATATTTTGAAGAATATGATGAATATTGTGAGTATATTACTGGGAAAAAAGTGAAGGAATGGATGAAAATGAAACTCATGTTATTGAATTTGACATTGATCCGACCAGTGATGAAAAGAGGTTCTGGAATTTGACATGTTGAAATATAAAAATATGAAAAATCATTTAGAAGTGGAAAATTTAATCAAAAACTAGAGTGAACTATTTAAAAAAATAATGGTATTAAGACTTGAAAACCAAACAAATCTTATCTCTCAAATTGATCCTCATTCAATTGTAGAGGATTTTAAACACAGATAATGGATTGATGCAATGAATGATGAACTATAACATATTGAGAATATTATTTCTTAGGATCTTATCCCTAGAAAAAAAGGGTTAAATGTGATTGGAACCAAATGGGTATTCATAACTAAATTAAATGATAAAGTGAAAGCTTCAAGGAATAAGGATAGTCATGTATGCAAAGTATGTTCATAGGTTGAGGGATTTTATTTTGAAGAAATATTTTGTATTATGTAAATTATTTAATCCATTATAATTTTTATAGTTGTTACACCTCATATGAATTATAGAATTTACTAAATGAATATGAAATCATCCTTTTTGAATGGAGATATGAATGAGGAAGTCAAAAATGAGTAGAATAAGGGTTTTTTCTTGAAAATGATGGGACTAAGGTGTGTATACTAAAAAAATCTCATTGTTGGACAAAACAAGGCCCCAATACCTAGTATTCATAACTAGATGGATATTTGAGAGAGATTAAATTCATTAATAAAGTGTCCATGGTAACCTTTATGTGAAGGAAATAGAGTTAGGTTCTCTTGTTGTAATTTTTTATATTGATGATATTATTTTCATAGGTGATAAAGAGAGAACCTATGAATAATTTTAAAAAAAATGAAGAATCATTTTGAGATATTAATTTTGGGATAAATAAAGTAATTTCTAGGATTGAAAGTTCTATAGAAAGAAGACTTTATTTTTATTTCATAAGAAAATTATACAAATAAGTTGTTGAAAAAGTTAAATATGGAATAATATAAACTAGAATCCACACCCATTAAGGTTGGGATAAAACTATAAAAGTATGATGAAGGAGAAAGTGTGAATCAAAAATAATTTAGAGTACTGGTTGGAAACTTTCATTATCTCACTACATCAAGACTTGATAACGTCTATATAATGAACCTGTGTGCAAGATGTAAAATTGATCCTAAAAAATCACATATTATGGTTACTAAGAGATTTATAAAATACATCAAAGAAACATTGAAATTTATTATAATTTATAATAAATAAGAGTATATGAATCAATATAGATATACTAATGTTGACTGGGTAGGTGACTGTGATAACTAAAGATTAACTTTAGGTAAAAAATTTATTTTAGGAGGAATCTATTTGAGCTAGAAATAAAATAAAGATAATTTAATTACATTGAGAACCAAATATGTAGAATATGTGGCTATTATAAGAGCCTATACTTATATGATCTATATAAAACAAAAAAGTTCAATAATTGAGGGTAAATATTGGGAAATCACTCATAATTTCATGTGAAAATCAAAGTGAAATTGATCTCTCTAAAAATCTGATGAAATTCTCTAGGTATAAGAACATTTAAATCAGATTTCATTTTCTTAAAGAGAAGGATTTAAATGGGGATATAAATCTGGAATTTATTCTTTCCATAGACCATATTTCTGATATCTTCACCAAATTTATACCTAATAATGGATTTGATACTTTAATTATGTACATGAAGTTTCGTCTCCTCCCTATAACTTGAGGGACTTTTTGCGAAACCCCCACTATGCTTGGATTTTTTTCAACTTTTTACCATTTCTTTTTTGAATCTAGAGATAGTGTTATTTCAAGAATGGGGATAAAAGGTTAAATGATTATTTGGATTGATTATGGGAGAATACAAACCACTTAGACCAATATTTATTTCCATAAAGATATAGAATTATCTGAAAAACATTACCATGTCAAATAGTGTCATGTCGGGACATTTATCCTTGAAAAAAAAATTCATTTTATATTTCTTAGAGTGATTTTTTGAGGTGGAAAACAAATTCAAAGAGAGAGGTTGAATAACCCAATGGAATTATTTAAGAAGTATTATATTTATTTATAACTTTGAATAATAATCATTGGAAGTTATTGAGATTATCTTTGAAGTTTTAAAAATGTTTTTATAATATTTTGAAGTGATTTTAATTTCCTTGAAGTGATTGAAATATTTTTTGATGTAATTTAAGGATTTTTTGTTTTGAAGTTGAATTTTAGCTAAGTCCTACATCTATCTTGTATATAAAATATAATTCTTAGAGCATGGTGGTTTAAAAATGGAAAAGTAAATGAGTTTATCTATATAAATATGATATTCTCTAGTTTATATGTAATATTTTTTTATGATTTGAGACTAATGATTTTGAAAAATTATTTAATATGTAATAAATTCTTGAGAAGTGAAAAATTGGAAAAATAATAGGTTTTCCCTATATGATTAAGATGTTTCTAGGATTATATATAAGATATATTTTTGGAATTGGGGAGAAATTTGGCTAAGGTGTGGTATATGCATAAGATATATTTTGATATGTAAGATGTTCTAAGCGATTCATAAGATTTTTTCTATAGGAAGATTAAATATAGAAAAGAAAACAATCTTACATTCATACATAAGATGTATGTTTTCATGTGTAAGATGTTGGTGTTGATACTTAAAATATTTGGAAAAGTAAAAAAGTCTTATTAAATATGTAATGGGTTTTTTCTGATATATAATAATATTTTACTAACAATTTGATACATAAGAATATATACTTCTTACATAAGTTAAAATAGTTTTAAATAATGTTAGGATGAGGGAAGGATATGGGAATCATATAATTTCATATTTTCATCTTGAAATTCATGATATTCTTGAAAAATATTATGATGATTTTCTATACTTTAAATTTAAAATATCATGAACTTTTGATTTCATCGTGATTCAAAAATGTTTGAATGAATATTAAATGATAATATCACGGTATGTTAGCTAAAATATCAGGATAAAAAATCAAGGATTTTTTTCATTTTTAATATGGAAATGTAATTCACATTATTCTATGAATATAAAAGAATAAAATTAATAAAGGAAATGTGATTGAAAATTGAGTGGTTGATATTGTGTGAAGTTTTTAGAACAACTATATCGAATAAAGATAAAGAATAGGAGACTGATAAGTGTTTTATCTACTTTGATCATCTTTTTTTAAGAAATTATATGTATTTATAATCATCAAATGGATTTTTAAAATAGAACTAAAACTATCATGTTCTTTTATACACTCATGCACATGTTGAGTATTATAAAATCTTGAGAAGAAACGTCCATTTTCATACTGGTTTATTGATATTATCTAAGAAGTCAAATAAAAATCCAGATAAAGTAAATAATGTTTTAAAATGTATAAAAAACCAAAAATGAACTAAATTTATTATTCATATCTAGGAGTAAAAAAACATATTAAAGACTAGTAGTGCTTGTATAAATAATTCCTTCATTGTTGTTTTCACACTACAAAGATTCAATGATTTATTATTCCCTAATCTTGTACTAGAATATAAAATATCAAAAATTCAATGAAGAACACTACACTTCTCTTATAATCAATTAAAAACTATAGTGATAATCTAGGTCCAAAAACTTGACCCAAACCTGGCAAGAAGTAGGTACCCACATTAGTATCAAGCCTTTTAAAAACTCATGTCTGCTTTAAATTTCAATATCCCTATTGTATATAGGTGAGGGGAGTTTAAAGAAGAGTGGGTCATGACCTTAAGGTAACAAAGGTTAATTTCTAAAGAAGATATTATAAAAACCATACCACTGATTTGGCCTCCCCTTATCAGTGGAACATTGGCTGAACTAGGCAGTTCAAGTGGAAAATCATATTATTATTTCACAAGACATGCACATATTTAATATAATTTTTTAAAATAAATCAATGTTTATTTAATTGATACTAAATAACATATTTCATTTCTATTGGGCCCTTAACACGATTAGTCAATCCTCTTTGGAATTAACTGAACCTTGAATAATAATAAAATTATTTAAATAAATAAATTGTAATAATTAATTAATTAAATAATTATTATATTCACTAAACTCATGAATAAATATTTATTTTATTATCGATGTAACTAAATAAATATTTATATTAGTATATTCACTAAACTGGTGAATAAATAAATATTGATTTATTGTCTTATGGATAATAATCAAGAAATAAAATTCAATTCACATATTCTAAACTTTAATATCTAGTAATTGAATCCATGTGATCAATAAAACTTGAAAATTTATTATTCACAAGCTAAGAATAATATTTATTCTTAATATTAAATTCAATGAAATTTAATGAGATTTTGGACACACTAAGTTTCTGACCCTCTAAGCCTCTTTCTTAGTGGAATTAGGTGAACTTACCTAAAGTACAAGATTAAAGATTAGAAACTAATCAAGATATCCATAGAGAATGAATTTAATGTCTCAATGAAAAAAACATTATTATGAATGCTACTATGTAATATAATATATTTGTCTTAATATCTCATAAATAATGATAAATACATGTGTCGTCACCCTATATGGTTGATTTATCTTTCTTTGACACTCTTAAATGAGCTCATAAATAAAATACCATAGCCAAGAATTTAATTAAAAAGTTTCATTTCAATCAAATTTCTAGAGATATCTTTTTCCATTAACTCATAAGGAACAAATTCTTTATTGACTTATTCAATTAATTTTAGATCACTTAGGATGCACCCAATGTATTCTACTTTTCCACAGTTATATTTCATCATGGTTTTTATTTTTACATAAAATTACATGATTCATCATATACATTAATAATAATCTCAAGTCTAAGTAAAAATACACACATTCATAGATAATAATTTTCAATGACAGATATAGCATGTGGAATTTCTATTGACGGTTTTGTCTTCATAACCTATAATCTTAGAGATTACGAAGTGTTTTCCTAGATGATAAGATATTCAAGAGGTCAATAGAAGGGGGATGAATTAAAAAAATTTAAATTTTAAAAAAATAAAATCAAATTAAAATGCTAAAAATTAAAAATTAAAAAAATATATTTGTATAGTAGTGTGGATTATAAAGAACTTACATATACTCCTAAAACCCCTATACTCCTTTACAGGTATGGAACACACTAAAAGCCAAAATTTTCAAGGGGAGTTTCAAACCAATTATCACCCGCCTATTCTAGTGAAGGCACAGCCAAACAACAACAACCCAAATTTTCTAGGGGAGTCACAAACCAATTATAAACTCATACCTTTTATAGAGTTATAACCAGATATATTTTTCTTTTTTATGGAAAATCATAAACTAGTATAATACACACATAGCTAAAAGATAAATAAATTCAAAAATAAAAAACTAGATTTAAACCAGATGAATCTTCGAACAATATAGTAGCTCAATCACTGAGGTAATGAAATTTAGTAAATTGAAGTTATTACAATGAATTATAGCACTATATTGATCACTAATGTTTTTTAATCCTTGTATATCACATATTTATATATATCCACTCCTAGTTTTTAATAATCTCTATTTATAAAGATATCTTCAATAAACATAAATGTTAAATTATTTATAGTCATTGAAATATTTTCTTTCTCAAAAATACCAAATGAGAATCCCCAATCAAATACATTCCTTTAAAAATAAAGAACTACTTTAGAGTTGGGAAATTATTCATTTAAAATCATTATAATGTTAGGGAATCTATTATAAAGAACAAGATTTAAAATAATCTTTGTGATTTAATATAATCAAATTATTAATTTAAATATTCTTGAAAATAGATCTCACTTCACTGAACGAAGAATACCTAATTCTTTGAAGAATATATTTTTATTTTAAATCCTTAAAATAAATAATTCTTCACACAAAAACTAAAAATGCCTAATTTTTCATACATAAAGGTCATATTTTTTTAGAAAACACAATATGTAAAAGTCAAAATAGCATGTGTAAAATTCATCTTGAAACACCTCCTAAAATATATAAGAGTGGTCCTCTTTTTTAAAATTCAATATGTAATATTCAAAACTAAATACATAAAGTCCATCTCTAACTATACTTGAATCATCATGTATCCATGCATAAGAGTAAGATTTGAATACTCCATAATATATAAAAGTAATTTCTTAAAATATAAGAGTCAATGATTTTTAAAAGTATCCATATGTAAAATTAAAATACATGAAATTTAAGAGTAAAATACTCAATTTGTAAAGGTTTTACACTTAGAAAAATTTACAAACAACCAAAATATAAAAGTAAAATCAAAAATACATAAAATTCATGGAATTATAAAATTCCAAACAACTAATATGTAAAATTAATAACATAAAATGTAAGGCACTTCCCAATGATATATCTAATTACTTAGAGAAAATTCATCAACATAATATAAGAATAATATAATAATAAATCATAATAACAAAAAATAATAATAAATAATAAATAATGAATAACATCATTATTTTCTTCTAAAATCGGTGAAGATTTCAAATAGTGACTCCAGACAACATTATTCCCTATAACATGAAATATGAGAATAAATAAAGAATAATAAATAATAACAAACATTAAACATGAGTAATGGGTTAATAGTTATTAAAAACATGAACTGGGTGGAAAAGATCCACTCAACATTATTGTAACACCCCAGGAAAATAAAGAATATGATATTTTTATATTTATCCATCTTTGTGAATAAAATATTAATATTACTTTAAAGGGGACGCTATGCTCGATGGCGTACCCAATACGCAACAATGAGTTTCTTGGGAATCTTACGTTGCACTCTAATAATAAAATAATATTATTTTAAATGGTAGTTAACGCCTAGCCGTTGTAATGGCGGGAATGAACAGAACTAACTACAAAATGATTATATATGTTTGTCAAATATTTTTACTCTTTACAATAAATGTTAGAGGATTAAAAATGTGAATGAATCCAATTTTAAGTGTAAACATTCTAATATTCATTAAAAGGTCGATTAACCGCCTTTTGATGGCAAACCTCTTTTAAATCCACTTTTTTGACAATTTTATGTGTTATATTTGACAAAATAAAATTCTTCTTTAGAATCGGGACATCAAAATTTACTTTGTGTAAATTTTTGGTATTTTTTCGAGAAAGTTCATTTTTTAATGAATAGTGAAAAATGTTGTATTTTAATTCAAAACCACTTTTTAATATAATTTATTTATATGATTAGATTATATTTTTAATTGGTTTTAAAGTTCAATTAGAATATATTGTTATCATTTAATCCAATTGTGGTCATTGGAATTAATTTCACTTTGAAATCAGACTTAAACTAGTGTCAATCTTTTGACACTTATTGTTTCATAAAAACACGCTATTTGATCTAACAGCGGGAATTAATTATTAAATTAATTAATGCAACTTATATGTTTTGAATTTTTTAAAATAGACTTCATTTTTGAATTCTGAATATCCAATATAGCTTAGGGTGAAGTTTTGGTATTTTTCTGAAGAACTTCAATTTTTGATGAATAGTGAAACCACTAAGTGGTAGTTAAAGAAACTGATTTTTCGTTTAAATGAAACTTTTCCACCTCTGTGTTTTGAATTTCAAAAATCCGACATACATGGTTGTCATTAGAAAGTAAAATGTGGTTCAATGGGATTAAAATAATTTTTTGGTGAATAGTAACTTTTATGTTCTTAATCACGATTAGAGGTAATTTGTGTAATTTAAGGTAAAAATAATGTTTTAATAATGTGAAATGACCTAGACACATGTCCTACCATGATTGAATGTGTCATGGACGACCAAGAAAATCCATGGGTCAACTTGGGGACCCCATGGAGCCACTTTGGTTGGAAAATGACATAAATAACTTTTTATTTAAAGTTAAAATAAAAATGTCACAAGCATGAGATGTTTCACTAAAACAATTTTTAAATTGGGTTATACAAGTCATATTTTTGACTATAAATATTCATTAGAAATATAAAAAGCTTTCCTACATCATGATATTTGTTTTATAATTTTTATACATTAAATAAATTAAATTATTTATGACATCATGATGATGCAGTGATTACCTCATTATTTAATGATTTAAATAAAATGAAAAGATAATGTAAAAACTAAAACCTACACTTGTAAAAAACCTATTGGATGGGTATATTTAGAACCCTTATCACCTTATCCTATAATTATATCAATTTGGGACCTTTTAAATCCGAAACTCATTTTCAAATAAAGTAACATTTATTTACTTTCCAAGAGTGCCCCTCCTCTCCTCTTATAAAAGGCCCCCACCTCTACCTCCTTACCCACACTTCCAAAGCCTTTGTCTCGACCAACCCCTGATCATTTTGCCTCTCAACATCCCTCTCTTACTCCTAGAAGCCTCACTTTGGGCAGAAGTCTTCCCAAGGAAGCCTTTGATCTCAAATCAAAAAGAGTTACCCGATTTTAAGGTAATGTCTTGACTTGTGTTCTTTTGTTTCATTTTGCTTTTCCAACCCCCTAAACTCTTTTTATTCATTTCTTTTGTAACAAATCCAGTATCTTCAATATACTAGGATGTTGTTATAAGAAGAATTCGATCTAAACTTACACACACCTACATAAAATGGTTAAAGAACATACTGTTTCTGTGAATGGCGAATTTCTGCCTCACGAAACGATGATTGTTTAACACTCATATAACACCTTAAAAGGTGGCCATTAAGATGTCACTATATTTATATATGATATATAATATTTTTATGTTTTACTTAAGCTTCTTTATTTTTCTTTTGTGGCATACCTTTATGGTTTCCATTGTGGGTAAACACGATAATTTCATTTTAGGAAGTGCGTACTACCGCCCCCTCAAAGTGATTTGATTCGTTAATGCCATATGTGGGATGTATAAAGGATGTATTTAAAGTTATTATATATGATGTATGTTACATATAAATGATGAATATAATTCTGGAATTAAAATATACATACCTATCATTTATTTTTAATTCCATTAATATGACATAGAAATGAAAGTAGCGTTCATGCGTACGTACGGCTTACCGTCTCCATGAACGGTGCATTTCATTTCTTACCTCTAAATGATTATGTAATATTATAAATACATGTATTTTCTGGATATATATTATATATGTGATATCTAAATCATGAATATCATTCTGGATATAATGAACCTTTGATCACACGAACAACATGTAATTGTAAGAAGTCCACTTTCGACTTAAGAACCAAATATCGACAAAACAAACATTATTAACTTAAATGATTACATAATGTTTATAACATGGAAATAAGTGATATAAAAGGAATAATGAACTTGAAAAATGTTCTTAATCAAGTATAAATTAACTCAAGTTTATTATTCAGGATGTTAAAGAACGATCGAGTCAAGTCGGACCCGAGGTAAGGGATCCTACTCCTCTCTTTCTTTTTAAGTACACTCTTTTATGTCATTCCTTTTAAGCTCATATTTCTTGTGATTGGGATGTTCTTTTATATTACTCTTACTTTAATTTTTATTTTCATATGATGAGAGACCCTATTCTCTCTCATCAATCCATTTTTGAAGTTTTGAGTGGCGCCGTTAGGCTGCCGAATTTTCGTAAGAGATCTAACCACTCTCTTTATTTTTAAGTACTCTCCTTTATGTCACTTATTTTAAGCTCCTAATTGTTATAATGGGGGATGTTCTTTTATATCCCTCTTTCTGTACATTTTATTGTAATATTATGAGAGACACTATTTTATCTCATCAATCCATTTTTGTAAGTTTTAAGTGGCGTCGTTAGGCTGCCGAGTTTTCGTAAGGGATTTTTCATCTCACTTTTATTCCCATGAGATTTATGCTACATTTGCCACAATTTCCTTTGAGTGGTGTATGTACTGCCCATTATTTTACTCATTGTGTAATATACTTTCATTTATGAGTATTTACATCAATGTTGTATTGTCCTCCTTTCACGGGGTGTATGTTTCGAAAGATACCCATGTCGGTAAGGGAACCTTTCACCCTCCTCTTTTTAAAAGACTTCTTTTGTTATGTATTTTAATTCACATAAAATTATGTTTGTATATGTTCTTCTATATCCTTAGTGATTTAAATTTTATGCCCAAGTTATGAGATACCCTTTTTATCTCTCATCAACTCATTTTCTGAATTTTGTAGTGACGTCGTTAGGCTGTCAAATTTTTGCAAGGGAACTTCTTAACCCAATTTTGATTCTTTGGGATAAACTTGTACTCCTTGAATATGTCGTTCTATGAATATGTGTGAATAAACTCTTATTGTTTTACACTTAATATCCACTTATATTTGGTGCATTAGTTTTTCACACATAATTATGTAATTGATTTATCCTTAATCCAAGGATATCATCTTTGTATGGGACTTCGTCTCAATCTCCTTTCATTGAGGCATATTTTGTTTTATACACAACCTTCTTTTATACGGTGTATAAACCCCTTAGACTTTTACATTTATCCGAAAGGAATCTTTTTTATACAAATCGTTTTACTAAATGAAAAAAGGGAATGTTTTTGTTATACGTATGTGGCGACAACGACTTCTCCGCCGCCGTGACCATTATTTTAGTTTCGGCTTCCTCTACATGCCATACATTTTTTTTAAAAGAAAAATAAATACCATGTTTTACTTTTCTTTTATTTTGGTATTGAAAATGGTTTTCATAATGTTTTTATATCAATGTGTTGTATTGATATCTTGTGATTGAAAAATGGAAATGTTATGTTTCCTTTATGAATGTTTTATGTGATACGATTATGCTATGGTTCTTGGGCATTATTATGAAGACGGTTGGTTCCGTGATAAACTAAGGGAGTGTGAGCCCGATATATCTCTCCAATGAATTGGGTAACGTGAAGGGGTTAAACGTTAAGGTTTCTCCGAAAAGATTTAGGGAATATACTGTGATGGGTATTCCAAACGTAACCAAGAGGGTTACTCCTTATGTAAGAATGTTATGAATGCCTCAAGTTACGTTTATGTCTTATGATTTCTATGATTTATTCATGATTTTATGAGGTATGTTAAAGTGATAATGTTTTATGGGTAAATTATGATTTCATTCTTATGTATACATGTACTCATATTTCCTTTCCATATTTTTATATCCCTTACTGAGATTTTTATGCTCATCCCAAGTTTTTGAAATGTTTTTCACAGGTCAAGGGAAGGGTACATGATATGATGATAGTGTCAAGGAAGTGTCAAGAAAGAATCCATGTTTTATTTTAAATATGTTTCCGTTTATGGGAAAAATGAATACTATCTTTTATGTAACCACTTTGTTTAAATGTGGAATGTAATGCAAGTTTTATGATCTAATTCTCTAAAACTCTAAAACTGAAAATATCCTCAATGTGTAATCTTGTAATAACTCAAGATTAAGTAAGGTTTAAGGATGGAGCCTTATAATTATCCCTCATTTTGATAATTACAAAACCCAAAAAAACTCCCTTTTTTCTGTAAGAATCAAAAAGATAAGAATAATATTGAGTAGTACATGTAAAAATATAATGAACTGTAAATAATAACATTAGAAACAACATGGGACAATAAATAGAAAAATAAATAATCTCTTTATAAATTTAAATAATAATAGGTGGAGATGATAATCCACAATTTAAAGACTATAATTCTTAAGTAGGAAAAAATTACAGAACAGATACTTCCTTTCTTAACATGATCTCTGATAAAATGATATCTCACTTGTTAATAAATCTTCTCATGCTTATAACATTCCAAACTCAAATTTAATATTTTTCAAAAAAAATAGTATCTAAAGGTTTATTAAAAACATAAACCAATTTTTCACTAGTAAGGACAAATTCTAAACTGATACTTCCTTTCTTAATATGATCTCTGATAAAATGATATCTCACTTTAATATTCTTAGTTTATGAATGCTTTATAAGATTATTTTAAATAGATATGAATGATGAATTATTACACATAGTATTCATCTACTTATAACGAATATCAAAATCATATAAGGTTTGTATATTCCATAAAATTTAAGCACAAAAACTTTTTTTTAAAACATATTCAATTTTTTCTATTGATAAGTCTACTAAAATATTATTCTTTGAACTCTATGAAACCAAATATTTACTAAAAAATGGCACATACCACTAGTTCTTTTTTTATCTATATTAAATCATCCAAAATTTGAATCAGAATAACTATTTGATTAAAAATATATTTTCCCAAGTAAAATTTACTAATATTAATTGAACTTTTCACATACTTAATAATTCTCTTTACCATTATCAAAATAATTTCCTTCTGGTCATCATAAAATTTGGCATGCATGTAAAAATTGAACATTAAATCAGGTCTACTATTAGTTAGATACAATATACTTGCAATAATTCCTCTATAAATATTATGTTCAATTGATTTACCAGAATGATATACATTAAATATACAAGTATTACTCATTGGAGTATTCATACTGGTATATGAATCAAGTCTAAACCAATTTTCTTTAGAATGCTTACTTTTATTTAGAAAAATTCCATCATAACATTAAAAAATATGAAATCTTAAAAATAACTTGAGTTCTACCATAAGACTCATATCAAATTCATTACTCTTCAAGTATAAATTTTTTTGAGTTGTTGATAGAAGTGTCATCATTGTGGAACCTTAGATGGGGTTAGATTCATCTGCATTAGGCCTCTTATCATATGGCACTTCTTCACTGGTAGAATTCAGTACTTTTAATGGTTTAACCCCTCCCCTAACTCATCAAATGGTAGTTCAGTCACTCGATGTGGTTAGTGTGTCACTTATTATTCCCTTTCCACCTAGTGGCTCATCTCTTCAGGATGAATCTTCCCCCTCTTTTAGACCCTTAAAGGTGGTGGTATCGGGGGAGCATCCCATGAATCGATATTCCTTACCTATTATTCCTCTAATACACTTAGAGGTGAAGTCTCGTGAAATGGGGGATGGTTTCCCAACTATATCAATATATGAAGAAGAGATTTAAGAATCTTCTCAATACCATTGATGGTCACTCAGCAAAAGTTTTGGGAAATTTTGGCCCTCCATTAATATTTTTTCCCACTTTATCAAGTCTTGGAAGATTTATGAACCTTAAATTATATTCATTATAAACTAGAAATAATTTTTCATCCATCTTTTCTCAGATCTCAATTTTGTTAAGGATTTGATACAAGAGTATTTAACTTGTTACCATTGAATATTTTTTTCTCCTTTGTTCGTCTTTTAAAGTCCATCGGGTGTAAGGATTCTTCATTGGTAGCTCTATAGATTCTTCTTCTAGGTCACCCCCTTCCCTTCTAAAATCATACCATTATTAATATCATAAGATATTATTTTTTTTATATATATTCTCATGAAGAAACCATTCATATGTAATACACAATGGTTGCTTGCATTTATGTGAAAGTTGATCAGGATTTACCACAAACTCAAATGATCCTTCTTCGTGTGGGTAAAAACATTTCTCTCTAACATAGTATTTATTTCTCATTTTATACTGTTTTTTTTTAAATTCTATATTAAAGGGAATTCAATCATTGTGTATATGAGATAAGGTTCAATCCCTCAATTATCGGGTGTTGACCTATCTTTATCCTTGTGTGTTCTTACAAAGTATCCCTCTCCCTCACAAACTCTTATATTTTCACCCCTTGGAAATGATGTGGTATATAATTTGGAACTGGGGGTGTTGTTTTAAATATGGTTGGTATTACTCTAAAGAAATACCATTTTGAAACTTCCTTAGACCAAATTTGGATTCTACTCAAATGTTGGAGGTACCAATGGGGGTTTTAGAGAAACCTATTAAGGATCCCCATTCTAATCTAGCTCCTATTGTGAATGGTTTGGTTGGACCTCATGATTCTCTCATGGATGTGGAGCCTCTGGGTCTCCTAGTTATTTCACATGAACCTTATCTCTTAGATGGTGAAAATCTTATTAGGTAGAGTCACTATTTATTTGAGATTACTATGGAGGGTGATCCAGCTAGCGTAAATATCCTGATCCATATATATATTGAAATACATTTATCTTCCATATTTAAAAATAAATGGAATGATGGAACCTTTCTTTTGTGCTCTCAAAAGTTTCATCAAATAGAGGAGTAAATGGATAAACATAAAAGGAATGAAAAAGAGAGCTCCATGGTCAAGTGTATTAGGTAAGATGATCGTAATAAATAATACTCTCATGCATGCATTAAAGAAAATAAGTTTTTTGAGAAGATCAATATATAGCTTGATTATAGGTTTCACACCAATGATTCTAGTATTACAAGTCCTCTCATTTTTTCCTTCTTCTCTGGTTTTATCAAAGGTCCTGGTCAGATGGTGTGAGGGGGACTTTGGGGGGAATGTGGATAACTCTTTTTTTATAACATCCCCAAGAATGTTAGTAAAAAAATTAACTCCATTTTTAATTCCATTAAATGGGAGGATAAAATAAAGGAATATATCATAAGGATAAATCTGGATAGTTTTCTAGTCCTACATGGTTTCCCCTAATTTTTTTACTCCACAACCTAGGACATAATCAAGAGAGAAGTCATTAAAGTAGTTCAAAATTATTTTAAAGGGGAATCACTCCCTATAGTCACCACTACCAAAATTCTTATCCTTATTCCAAAGGTGAATCAAACCAATGGATTTAGTTAGTTTTAAATCATAATCATATGTAATATTTATTACAAATTACTTGCAACTATTCTGAACAGAAGGCTTACTCAGTATCCTACTCTTAGTATTTCTAATGAACAGCATAGTTTTTCTAAAGGATGATGTATCCAGGGAGTAATTGGACTAGCTAAAAATATAATATTATAATTTTATAAATGGGTGGTGGGATATAATATTATGCTCAAATCTGACATTTTGAAGGCCTGTGATAGAATGGAATGGGGATTCATTCTCAAAGTCCTTAGAAATTGTGGTTTCTCTAAATGGGTTTTGGAATTTTTCATTAGTGTTTCTCTTCATTCTGGTTTATTATATCCCTTATGGGTAATAAATATGGGTTCTTTAAATCATTTAGATGTATTTTTTAAGGTTATCTCTTATCTCTAAGTCTTCTTATTCCTTCTTGGGACCCCCATTGCATAAACCTTAATAACAGTATCTTGGATTGTTTGATTCTCTATTTTAGATGTCAATATATTTTCTCTATAATCTCACATTTATTTTTTGTTGATGATATACTTTTACTAATTAATGGTAGCTATAATTTTATTCAAAATTTCAATTTTATCTTAAATTATTATAGCAGTAAAAGTGTCCAATGTATTAACATTGTCAAAAGCAGTATTTATATATCTAATAAGAATACAGCCAGACAATCTAAACTTATTAATAAGAGACTTGGTATCCCTAAAAATTTTTTACCTATGGAATATTTAGGTGCGCTTTATCTAATGAAAGATTTTATATTCATCACTTTGATGGTATTTTCAACCAGATCACGAGAAGGATCCTAAATTAGAAGAGCCTCTTTTTATCCTTCAGTGGCAGAATCACTCTAGTGAATAGCATGCTTTCCTATATACCCATTCACGCTCTCTCAATTTATAAATATCCTAAGAGTTTCATTAAGAACATTGAAATAATATTCAATATTTTCATATAGGACTCTTATCAGGAAGGTCCTCACCACGAGGTCGGATGGGATAGAATTTACAAACCAATTGACGAAGGGGGTATTGGGATCAAGGGTATAGTAGAAAAAATGATGTTTATACATGAAAAAATATTCTAGAAATCCATTTGGGGAAACTCTATCTAGTACAAATTTATAATGAGTAAGTTTTTAAATACTTCAAGTTATTGGATTATTTTCTCTTTTGGAACTCATTTATATAGCATTATTTAATATTCAACGAACTCTATTCTTGAAAACTCCCTATGGATTATTGGTGGGGATGACATAACCTTCAATAAGGACAATTGGGTGGGTTCTCCTTTCTTTTACTCAAGGTTTCAAGTCCCATACATAAGATTTAGGAATTCATTTTCCACCAATCCTTCATTTAAGTGATTCTTAGTGATGAGAATAATAACTTATATCATAGAATCCACCTTTAGGATAATCCAGGTCATTATGTCTTCACTCTATACCCCTTTATTGTGTTTATTAGTTCGAGTTTCCATAAGGTGCTACATGTGGATAACCATCTCGATAGGCTAGGGCATGGTCTTTGGGGTAAATAATTTCCAACCAAAATCCACTTCCTTTTATAGAGGATTCAAAATAAAGTTTTATAAATAGATTTTGACATCTAAATAATTTTTATTCCTATTTCCTTCAAATGTTTTCATTGTGTGAATTCTAAAAATGAATCGGTGCTTTATCTCTTTGCTACAAGAAACTAGGAAAGTTTCATCTAGGGTTACCTAGGGGTCCCTCAAGGCTAAATAATTGGTTTCATTTGATTGAAAACTTCATAAATTCATTTTTTGAAGGATAAGTGGTGTCGGGTACTATCACCTAGGGAAATTTGATTCTCCTTGTTGGGGGATACTTGGTTTTATTCACTATTAAAAAATAGTCCTTTAACAACACTAGAATTGGCCTTTATCAGTGCTAAAAATCACTGACTACCATAGTTTGATTAAAATCCATATACTTTTACCAATTCTAGAAAAGCATAGATAAATAGGTCCTTTATTAGAACTAAAAAAGCTATAATAAATGACCCATTTATCAGAACTTTTAAAATTACTAATAAAATACCTCATTTATCATCATTTTTATTTAGTGCTGATAAAGGGGATTATTGTATTGTGTTGTAATTGCACACTAAAACACCAGAAATAGGTCATACTATAGTGTGATTTAATATAACACTATAGCACCAAAAACATCACCATAAATTATAAAAACTATGTACAAATAGAGAGTTTAAATGAAATAAAATTTATAAAAAAAATAAGAAAAACACAATTATAGAGAAGAAGAACACACTTTTATAAAATAATGAACCACCCCTACTCAAGAAAAATAATTCACCTGTATAAGAAAACAATTCTTATGTTAGTTATGATATTATGAAATAAATTAAATAAAAAGTGTTAATTTTAAACTAAACTTTGAGTCATACTAGGAACATTGTGAATCATATTGAGTTGCCATTTATTCTTGCACGTCACATCATTTCTTATTTATCTTCAAGCATTATATCTATGAAAATTAACTAAATAAGTATAAGATAAAATGATAATGAAATTAATTAAGTAATAGAAGATATAATTATGATAAAACGATCTAGGATCATTTTCTTAGTTTTGGTGATGTGATGTGTGTTTTAAACAAAAATGACACTTATATATTGAAAACATGCACTTGAAATCATACTGTTTACATCGTGTATCAAATTGAGGTGATGATGATTCCTAAACATCCCAAATGACTTATGGATTTTTTTTTTTAAATTATCAAATCAATCTTAATGCTTTTTCTTGTTTTTGAGTATGTCACTTGTGTTTTTTACTAAAATGTCATTTTAAACTAGAAACATGAACTTTGAGTTATATTGGTCACATTGTGTGTTATTTTGATATGATAATAGTTCCTACACATCAAAAATGACTTATGAATAATTTTACTAAATTATAAATACAATTTGATCATGTTTTCTTGGTTTTTAGTGAGTGGCACATTTTGAACTAAAATGAAAACTTTAAACTGATAATGGACACTTTAAGTCATACTAGGAAAATCATGCATCATATTGAGATGTGGATGATTCTTAAATGTCACAAATGACTTATATATCATTTTCCTAAAGTATCAAAACAATCTGAATGTGTTTTCTTGGTTTTGAGTATGTTAGTTGTCTTTTTTACTAAAATTAATGTCAATTTTAAATAAAAAGACATACTTGGAGTTATATTGGTCACACCATGAGTTGGGTTGAGGTTAATTTGATTCATAAATTTAACAAATGACTTATGGATCATTGTAATAAGTTATCCAAACAATCTGAATGTGTTTTCCTGGTTTTGAGTACGTCACTTGTGTTTTTTACTAAAATGTCATTTTAAATTGGAAACACACACTTTGAGTCATATTAGTTACATCATGTGTTATTTTGACATGATAATGATTCCTAAATATAAAAATAACTTATTAATAATTTTGATAAATTATAAATATAATCTGAGTACTTTTTCTTGGTTTTCAATGAGTGATACTTTTTGAAATAAAATGTAAAATTTAAACTGATAATAAACAATTTGATTTATTTTGAGCACATTATGTATTGAATTGAGGTGTGTATGATTCATAAATGTCAAAAATGACTTATGGATGTTTTTAATAAAGTATAAAAATAATACAAATGTGTTTTATTGGTTTTTAGTATGTTAGTTGTCTTTTTTACTAAAAATAATGTCAATTTTAAATAAAAACACGCACTTTGAGTCATACTGTTTACATTGTGTGTTGGATTGAGGTGTGGATGATTATTACACATCCTAAATTACTTATGTATTGTTTTTATAAAGTATTAAGATAATATGGGCATGTTTTCTTGGTTTTTAGTGAGTGATAATTTTGAACTAAAATGTCAATTTTAAACTCATAATGGACTCTTTGAGTCATGTCTAGAACATCGTGTATTAGATAGAGGTGAGCCTAATTCATACACATCAAAAATGACTTATGGATCATCATTCCAAATTATCAAAACAATTCAAATGCGTTTGCTCATTTTTTGAGTATGTCAGTTGTCTTTTTTACTATAATTAATGTCAATTTTAAATAAAAAGACACACTTTGAGTCATATCGGTCACACCATGCGTCGGATTGAGCTGTGGATGATTCCTAAACATTTAAAATGACTTTTGGGTAATTATCATAAAGTATCAAAAGAATCCGAATGAATTTTTTCAGTTTTTAGTACTTTACTTATGTTTATTACTAAAATTTTGTTTTAAACTATAAACACACACATTGAGTAATACCGGTCACATCGTGTGTCGGTTTAATGTGAAACTGATTCCTATACATCAAAAATGACTTATGAATAATTATCCTAAATTATCAAGATAATTTGAACATTTTTTCTTGATTTTAAGTGAGTGAAGCTATTGAACTAAAATGTTAATTTTAAACTGATAACAGACACTTTGAGTCATACTAGGAACATCGTGCATCTGATTGATGTGTGGCTAATTCCTACACATCAAAAATGACATATGTATTATTTTCCTAAAGTATCAAAACAATCTTACTATTTTTTATCATTTTTTGAGTATGTAATGTATGTTTTAAACTAAAATGTAAATTATAAACTAAAAACATATAGTTTGAGTCATATTGGTCACATCGTGCATTAGATTGAGGTGTGGATGATTGAGTATGTGATTTTTATTTTTCTTTCAACCATCAACACCAAGCTAGAAAATAAATAAATATTCCATTTGGATGGAATAAAAACCCCATGCTTCTTGAAACTCCTCATCCAAAATCAATATGTTCTCTCTTTTCTGAATTACTACAGATGATTGAAGGAAAAATGTGAATTCCCAAAAGATCTATGAAAAAAATTATTAGATAAAAATGATAAGGAAATTAACTTAAAAATGTTAGATAAAATGGTGAAAATTTAACTAAATAATTAGAAGGAATTAACCTTTTCGTGATGGTTTTATACATTCTTGACCCATTTTCTTATTATTGTTATCTTTGTTGTAGCCTCAAAGTCCAATATCTCATGAGCATGAGCAGTTTTGAAAAAACCACCCCAATTCGAGAAAAACAATACACCTATATAATAAAACAATTTTTATGTTATTAATACTATAAATAAATAAATTAAACATAAATAGGAAACAACACATTAATAAAATGTCAATTTTAAACTAAAGCCACGCAATTTGAGTCATATCGGGTACATCGTGTATTGCTTTGAGGTTTGGTTGATTCCACTATGTATTTTTATCCTATAATGTATTCAACACTCCAGTTCATCTAATAATATTGTAGTTTTATAACCCATAATGTTGAATTCATTGGACAATAAAAATAAAATTACATCATCACGAGTGAATCGTCCTTATTGAGTGTATGATATTGGTAAAGTAGTGAATCATCCTTTTTTATGGAGTCATTTATTCCTATAAGATATTAACCATTATTGTAAACCAATTATCATTCAATGATTGAACTAAAATAAATATTTACATATGAGTTTTTTTAACATAATAAAACCTATATTTCCCTTTCACCATCATAGAGAATACAAACTCCAAGATAAACCATTTACCTTCTTTGGTGGAAAAAACTTTTGTGTGGACCATTATGTATTTTTAAAAGAAACTAAACTCCATAATAAATTTTTTACCACTTTTTGATAGTATTAAACATCATTATATCCCTTTATAACATCCAAATGACACTAAGATATAGCACATCCATTAAGTCTTCTTGAATTGTGCTATAGATTAGTATATCCTTTTTAATTTTCTGAGTGACAATAAACTCTAACATAAAATCATCATATTTGTTCATAAAAATGGGAATATCTCTATTCTAATGTATTTTTTATTGATAATGATGATGGGTTTTTTATTAATGAGCTTGTGAATATGGATCATTTTATATAATTAATGTTCATATGTGTAATGAATGTTATTTGAATAGATTTCACAAGAATTTGTGATAATATATCATTCATCTAATCGATGATCTAATATAAAAAATAATTTCTCCACCCACCAAATAAAAACCATTATATTGTTATTTTCTGAAAAAAAAATTATTTAGTTGATGAAGTTTATTATTTATTTATTTTTTATAGGATTTAGATCAAGTTATTATCTTCTTTTTCAAAGGGTTATTCATTTGGATTTTTAGTGCTTCGTGATTTCATTTGAAGTGGTTTTTTCATTTTTTGGGATTTCTTCATAAGGTGGCTTTTTTCATTTCATTACATGTTTCCCATAAACACTCCTCGGTGACCATGATATCTCAATGTTGGTTATCCTCCAATAGTTCTATCATACACCTACAGGATTCGTCAGTTGATTACGCACATATTTATTCAAACATTTGAGCTGGATTACATGATTTTTTATGATTGGATTAGTGTTTTATGACTCTTAATTGAATATTGGATCCACTACTAAGACCTTTTCTTTGTGGTGTAGAGAAGTAATGGGAAATCAACTACATCTATTTTTTTAGTTTGCTATTATTTAGGGGTTTATTTTACACTTCAGTAATATTTGATAGTAATTGGAATGGGATAATAGAAATTTTAACCTATGATAATCAGTTTGAAAACATAAGTGGTGTTTTTTTTTGTTTCTAAAAAAATACCCCACTTAAATTCTTGAACAAAATCATCAAAAAAGTTGTGAAAAACAATTTTTCAATAAACAACCTAAAAAACTTTTACAATGGATTTTATCTTAAGGGAAAATTATTGTGCATACTTTTCAACAATTTCTCTCAAACACATCCTTGGTATGATCCCCATTCTACTCCATTTCCCAATAATTTTATTATTTATAAGTCAGTGCTTTATCTCCTCCTCCGCCTCGGTCTCAGCCTCTGACTCCTCCTCCACCTCGATCTCTGACTCTAACTTTTCCTCTTCTTCTACATCCACCTATGACTCCACCTCCGCCTCTTCCTCTGCCTCTCACTCTGCCTCATCCTCCTCCATTGTCTAATAATTTTATTGTTTGTAGACCAAAAAATCAAAAAAAAAATATTTCCTCTATTATAATTATCCTTGATAAACATATCAAAAATAATATATAATCATTCTAACACTAATACTTCACACCCCAAATATATTTCTAAGTTCATAGACTATACTAGATCACAAACATAGTTGGTAATCACCTAAATTTATTACTAGAAAATATGTTGACACCATGTACGCTACCAACTCATCTCTAAACAAATTTACATATGTTTTTATTATAAAGGTTGTCAGAAATCTTTATAGTACTAAGAAAATATAGATAAAGAATGATTAAAAAAATTAATTAAATTTTAATTACCTTTAGAAATTAACTATTCTGGGATTCTGGTATTTTAATGGTTTATGATCTCTCTTATAAATTTTCAAACATAATCTCCACAATATTTTTAATTATCTTTCTTCTAAAACTATGGAAACATTGACCAAAATAAGTAAATTATTTTTAAATATGTTTTTAAAGTTAAATATTTCTATATATACCTTAATATATTTCTATTTGTAGTAATATACAAGCTTTTTATGTTCAAACACTGACTTTATTTCATGATTTATCCTATATTTAGTGACTTCCCTATCATAACAGAATTATTGTTAAAACATAGACTAAAACATATAATTCAAAGTTTATCTATAAAATATTGATTCTAGTGCATTAAAAATTCACAATACACATCATGTGTGGTCAGTTAATTAGATATCCATGCATTATATTCAAAAAAATAAATATTTGATGTATCAATATTAACTGTGATAAGAATCCAATACTGCCTAAAAAAATAAATAATTAATGAAAAAAATAAAAAAATATTTTATGTGATTAGTAGAGTTTTACCTTTGTATTGTAGGCATAAAAAATTATATCTTATATAATTTTTTTCCTCAAACACATCAAGTAAATAATCTCTTTTCTTTCCAATTTCTTTCTATCCAAAGTAATTTTTTCTATAGAAATAATACAGGGATTAATGAATCCAAATTATGCTTCACATGGTTTTACTTTTATATAGTAGTAATATAAATTTATGTACAAATTATGAATAGTTATTAACTTTAATAAACATCTTATCTCACTATTTGGAAAGACGTATTATGAAAATATACCTTATGTATGTCTTCACAATTGAGGATACCAGCCATTCATGCATGAGAATCTCATTTATACTCTCGATAACAACTCTTATGTCATGGAAGTTCCATATATTTCTTCTTTATATAGAATATAAGATATATTTTCATTTTTAAATGTGTTTTATACATGAATTTTTAATGATAATATGTGTTTTATCAACTATTATAGGTTTTTCATATGAAAAAATTTGTTAAAGACGTACCTCATATATCTTTATAAGATTATAGGTTTGTGCTATGAAAGTTACAATAGAAACATTGATGATTTTAATATTCGAATCATCAAGTGGAACAGGCAACTCAATAGTCATTTCATGAACTACCTTAATCCCCACTCTCATCTAATATATTTGTAGTTATTTCTAGTGTATCTTGTCTCTTGTGATATTATACACTATACCACTCACAACAAGGTGGTGTGTGGGTGTTCAAAGATAAAAATCACACACAATTGTACCCTGTGGAATTTTAGTAATATAAAGTTATCAGAAGTTATTTGATTATCAATTAAGAGAAAATGTAATGATAAAATTTATTACCTTGGGTAAGGTATGCGGTTGAGGGGAATGACTAGCCGCAAATCTAGAGGGGTCATTTGGTTCTTCATGTGCGTATCTTTGTTCCACTACTAGTTTTCTTTGATCATTTCTGAAATATTGGTCTGCCAAACCAGACCATACAATAATATATTAAAAATCATATACTTATGCCTGTAATACTTTCACCATCTTATATGTATCTTTATGTGGTTTTATCTTCTCGAAATATGTTCGAGGAGACACTCTAAAACCTAATCCTCTAACACATCCATATTGTTTTGGCTGATTCAAAGCTACTGAAAGTTATTTTTCTTTTAGTACAGTTTTTGTCAATTCTTGTGTCTAAATCATATAAACAAATGTCAACATAAATAGATATTTTTATATAATACTATTATAAATCATAATGAATTACTATTACGTCATACTTACACATGTTTCCCATACTGGATTTGTGTTTTCATCAATTAGTTTACCCTACTTATTTAAACAATCATCCTTCTATAGCACGTGATGTGGGATGAAGTGGCTTCAGATTTTGATTCATCAATCTGCATATAAACAAAGAAACATATGTTGTTTCATTTAACATAAAAAATTTATTGTTGGTTTAAAATACATACCAATTTATTATCTAGTGAATTATACCTTATCCTTTCTTTTCGATAGGGGTACATTGGTTTTGATACATGTTCTTTATTTTCAGCACTCTTTTTTTGTTTCATAAATTAAAAATTTTGAATCATATTAGATAAAATAAATAATTTCAAATAATATATTATCGACTGCAATGCACCAGAAATGATTTCTCATCGTGACGACTGATAAAATCATTCCATGTTTCCTGCTTTATAATGTATGCATAACTAACTTTTGAAGGACCTCAGAACACCCTAAGAGGGTAGGGTTGAATCAGGGTGTCAAATTTTTCTTTTTAACTGATGGATCATGTTCCCACATTAGTAGGAATTTGTTAAACCTTTCTGATGAGAAAGTATAGAAAATAAACAATCACATGAAAAGTGAAGACACGAAAGTTTTATTTGGTCCACCACTAAGATCTACGTCTAATGAGCATATTTCGATAGGTTGTCGATCACACCAAAGTCTATTAAACTTCATTAGTTGTGGAGTACAAGAGTTTAGTACAGCCACTCTATGTCAGGAACACTTCCTTTACAAGGTTTTAAGGATACCACATTTCATCCCTTAGATAAAATCTGTCGACTCCCCATATCTCACTACCTTTGGAGAAGTCTTAATCAGTTTATCAACTTGAAGGTATCTTCAATGAGTTGGCATTAAATCATGCATCCTCAAATATAGATAGATTCTCTGTTGAAATCTAATTTTTCCCTATAGATGTAATCTACTTTTCATCATACTTTTCATTACAGAACTTTTCATCCATGAACTGAGATTCTTTCTCTGCATAGTAGAGTGATCCGTATACCACCTCTGTGTACCGCCTTTGAAAACCACGACCGCGTACCACCTTCACAAACTGTGTTCATGTACTACCTTTTCTCTTACTCTCACATACTGCTTCTTCACCATGGACTATCTTTCGTATACCACCTTCCTTTGTGTACTTCCTTACTCCACGTACCACCTCACTTTCTTTGTGTACTGCAAGAGCACCACGGACCAAGTTCTTCCTCCACATACAGACTCTTCTTTGTGTACCACCTTCTTTAGTGGAATGATTCTTCTGTGAACTAGTCTTCTTCATCCACATACTATCTTCAGTGAATTATTTTGGACTTCACATAATTCTTTTAAAAAATTTAATTAAAGTCATTACAGGGTTCTCTCCCCAGGAACTACTTATAGATTTCACAGAATTCCTATCAGATTTTTAATCTCACATTCATGCTCTAATGAAGGGATTATTTCTCCTTATATAATAAAATAGATCTGAAAAATCTGCTAAATTGAGATTTACCAAATCTTCAATATTGCACCACCTTCACCGCATAATTTACATATGCCGCAAACCATTTTTCCTACATGGTCTGCATACCACCTTTTCTTCCTTCACAGCAGCCAAAATCTCCACCTCGTTTTTGTAAACGACACCCTTTGCAGCTTCTCAAATCACCGCCTTGTTTCCGCCAATGATGAGCCATCTTGCAAACCTCCAACCTTCAGAATACCACATTCACTATGTGAGCCATTCCTCATATGCAGTATGCATACCATTTTCCATTCTGAAAACTATTCCAACAATGAGTTTTTTAGTTTTCCATTCCACGTACCATAATTCTTAATCTGCAAATTTTTCCCATAAAGCCCATTATGCGTACTGACTATGTATAAAACCTTCCTTTTCCAAAAAACAAACTCCCGATTTTGAGGTCCAAAAAATTGGCAAACACTGGAAAATTGAACCACCTTCAATACTAGTTTCATCCTCAATCATAAGACCACATTCCTTGCAAACTCCTTGATCAACCCAATGTAGATTGACAACAACCACAAACCATACTCCATATCCAGCAAAGAACAGCCTTCATTCCAATGATCTCCCCCTTTGGGTTTGTTGGAAATCTATAGATAAATTCAATGAAGCACCTACAATAATTAAAACCTGATAGGTGAGAAACAAATCATCCAACAATCTAAGTCTATGTGAGAAAATCTCGGTGTAGAAAACAAGAGGAGCGTGAATTGGGTTCTTGTGTCTTGTAGCTCATAATTCTCCCCCCATTGTAACATTTTTAACTACCTCTATTATCTATCATCATTTCACATTTCATCTTACTTGTTTGAACCATAAAACATTTAATTTTTCTATTCTCCCCAATTGTTAATAAACCCAAAGAATCAAATTTTGACTTGTATAACTCAAAGAACACTCCACCTAGATCGTATCTTCACCATAAAACTACAATACTTTCAAAAAAAAGATTAAAACATTTAATACAACTATAGAGAGGGGAACCTTGTTAACCTCCTCATGCACTGGGAGGTGGTTGAACACCGAGGTTCAACCGATGTTTCTCGAACACATGTGATAATAGTGACTTGGTCATTATGTCAGCCACTTTATCATTAATTCCAACATGATCCATTTTAATCATGATTTCTTCAACTTTTTTCTCGATGAAGTGATATCTAATTTCAATGTGTTTCATACAAGAATGTTGAATAGGATTATTTTTAAGATCAATTTCACTCTTATTATCATAGAGAATCACCATTGGTTGTTTCAACTCATCAAAAATATCAATTATATGTTACTTCATCCATGGTAGCTGAGAGCAATACTTTGTAGCAGAGATATAATCAGTTTCAGCAGTACTAAGAGAAGTATTTTCTTATTTCTTACTCAACTAACCCACACATTTATTTCCAATAAATAATTATCCACCACTTGTGGAATTTCTATCAATAACATCTCCAGCCCATTCAGCATCAGAAAATATTGTTAGTTCAATATCTCTTCCTACAGAAAATTATAAGCCATAATTATGAGTTCCTTGAATGTACCTCATGATTATTTTCACTTCTTCCATATATTATTCTTTTAGATTACTTCAAAACTGATCTGCTAAGCATGTTGCAAAGACAATATATGGGTGTTTCATGGTCAAGTAAAATAAGCTTCCAATGATTCTCCTGTACATTCTGGGATCTATAAAAGTCGCATCCTTATGATTTCTATGTTTAGTTCCAACTACAATCGAAGTTGACATTGGTTTGGATTCTGGAATATTTAATTTCTTCACCAAATCTCTTGCATACATTTTCTGAGAAATGAAATTGTATTCTTTCCTCTGAATCACTTGAAACCCCAAGAAGTATGTGAGTTCACCAATCGTAGACATTTCAAATTCTAATTTCATGTGATTGGAAAATTCATCCCCTAATCCTTGTATGCTTCCTCCAAATATAATATCATCTACCTACACCAGAACCATGAACTAGTCTTTTTAAGAATTATTTGGATAAATATTGTGATCCAATCCTCTTATTTTAAATTTAATCTTCTTCAAATAAGAATCCAGCTAAGAGTACCATGCTCGTGGTGCCTGTTTCAGACCATATAGGGCCTTATTTAATCTAAAAACCTTCATTTCATCATTATCAAAAAGAAATCCCACTATTTGTTCAATATATACTTCTTTTCAAAAAAATCATTTAAGAAAGTTGTCATGACATCCATTTATACACTTTTTATCCTCTTAGAATTGTCATGGTAAGAAACAGTCTGATTGACACTAGTCTATCCATTGGGGAAGATGTTTCTTCAACATCAACACTTTCAATCTATGAATAGCCTTTTCACACCAGTCGTTCCTTATTTCTGATCACATTTCCATTCTCGCCAAATTTATTTTTTAAATACACTTCATACTAATCACATTGTGGGTTTTAGGTCTCTTAACTAGATCGCATGTTTGGTTCTTATCAATCTAATCCAATTCTTCATTCATGGCCTTAACTCATTATTCATCCTTTTCAGCTTCTTAGAATAAGGATGGTACCACAATTGAAATAAATATATATTGTGCACTATTCCTCATTTTCCTTATCTGTTTAGAAGTTTTCTAATCCCCAATGATGTTGGATCGATCAATTTCTTCACTTTAATTTCTCCTATGAGGTTTAGAAGAATTTTCTTCATCCATGGTTTCTTCTTCTAATTCTTCTTCTAAGCCAACATCATGATGTGAATCTTGGATGTTTTTTATGCCTTCATCTATTAATGTATTTGGATCTATTCCACATCCACATTCTTCCTTGCCTTATATTACACCAGCAGATTAAATCCTTGTTCCATTTGTGATTTTATCTTCAATGATATTCACATTAATTTTTTCCACAATTTTTCCGAGACGTTTATTAAAACATCTATAGAATTTACTATTCATTAAATATCCTAAGAATATTCCTTCATCTATATAATCCCCATACTTTCCTTGATTTCCTTCTTTGTTTTGGAAAAATAATTTACTTCCGAAAATAGGAAAATACTTCAAAGAGGGATTCCTTCAATGACATAACTCATAGAGTTTCTTGGTTTCCCCCATATAAATCTGTGTTCAATTTTGAATATAAACTACAGGTTGAATAGCCTTTTTCTAGTAATGGTGAGAGATACAACTCTTGTTTAGCATAGTTTAGGACATATTGTTCACCTGTTGATTACGGCGCTCAACAACTCCATTTTGCTGTGAAGTTCTCACAGCAGCTACCTCATGTTGTATCCCATGTTCCTCTAGGTAGTTTTCAAACTCATTGGAAGTATATTCTTTATTGTTGTCAGACCATAGAGCTTTGATTGTTCATCCAGTATCATTTTTGGATATTCAGTAATAAGTTTTCATGCAATCAATCACTTTTTATTTCGTATGTATAACCATAACACATGTCATTATACTATAATCATCAATGAAAAGAACAAAGCACATTTCTCCTTGAGTTCCAGGAACATTTATCAGACCACATACGTCTGTATGAATGAGATCAAGAAGATTTGATGCCCATTTATTCTTTGGATGATATGAACTATAGACTAACTTCTCTCGAATGAAATAATCACAAGTATTTTCCTATTCACACTTTAGATTGGGGACATCTATGACTATATTTAGCTTTGATATCTTTTCCATGTCTTTTCGATTGATGTGACCCAACCTCCGATTCCACAAGTTGTTTTCTTCTTCAATGGTCATGTAACAAATGTTTTCTTTACTATCAACTTATTGTAGGTTGTCATCTATTATGCAACCTTTCATGAGATAATCCTCTATTCTTCCTTTTATGGTGCACCCATTTTGATTGAATTTCACTATGAGTCCTGAGTCACAGAGTTGACTTACACTCATGAGGTTGTGATGTAACCCATCTACATAAAGAACTTCACTCTTCTTTAGCTTGCCATTGGCCAGTTCAGTACTTCCACTGCCTTTGATCTTCAAAGAACCATCATTACCAAATCTCACCATTCTATCAACCATTTTCTTAACATTCGTTAATATGTCTGTATTTACCGTCATAATGTATGGGAATCCAAAATCAAGAATCCAAGTGTTGTTGTTCTTGGTAGCTTTTAGAGATACTTCAGAAAGGCTGTATTTTTCAATTTTATTCTTTTCCTTCCATGAAATATTAGTTTGATTGAAGGATAAATATGGTCTTTCAAAAATCTTTTCCATGCGCATAGGTTCTTCATACTCATACACTTCTTCTAGAGGAGAAAAGGTTTTTGAAATAACATCACCATCTGGTTGATGAGTATTGACTTGTATCTGAGTTCTGTATGAATTGTTACTACCATTCCTTTTCCTGTAATCAACAACTTAATGGCCAAAGTTAGAACACTCAAAACAATATCCATAAAAATTGTTTCTTTTGTAAGAATTAGGAAATGAATTCATTCTTATTTTTTGACATCCTATATCTTCCCCATTCAACTATCTTTGTGCCTCTTCACAGTATGAAATGGTATGGCTTAGATATCCACATAATTTACATTTCATAAGTGGGAATTTCTTTTCACTTATATTTCTTCTCATTTCAATTTCAATAGGAGGTTAGTTTTACTGTCTATCATCTTGGGATGCCTAAAAATAGTTTTAGTTCTCATTTTAGTTTGAATTGAGGGTTTCTTATTCAGCACTTTAGGTGATTTTTCAACCCATCCAACTTTCAGCTTGACTTTATTTTGACTCATTTTATTTACATCATTCAATGTTTCAGAATCAAAACTAATTCCACTTTTACCCAGGAACATGGGTATTTGTTTATTAAAAATCTTTTCAACTCCATCAAAACCATGCTTATATCTCTTCAACAACTCAACATAAGTGAATTTTAAAAATTTTATTTTATTCTTAGTTTCTTCTGAGATTGATTCACTTTCGAGTTAACTCCTAAAAGTAATAACTTCTTCCTCTATAACTTCAATAGTATTGGACTTCTCTTCGAGTCTGGAGGTAAGTTCATTGATCAACTTTCTCTGTTCTTCAATTCTGAGTTTTAGTTCCACTAAATTTTTTTAATTTCAAGCATTGATGATTTTACTTTCAAAAATTCTTTCAGTTGTTTAATTTTAGCTTCAAGATGTTCAATATATTCTAATGATTCTTCCAAAATTACTTTCCACTTATTGCATCTCTTACATTGATTCTCATGTTTATCAAAATCATCCTTAAGTTGCAACTTGGGATCATTATTATTGGTCAAGTGATTATTTCCAGCTTTATCTTTTGATGGTTCTGTTTTTTCAATTTTAGCCATAATGAAAGCATGGTTTCCAAACATAAATTTTTCTTCTTCCTCCTCAAATAATTCATTGTCCTTATCTTCTTATTCAAAGACAAAACTCTTTCATAGAATATCTTTCCATATTTGAAGTATTTTTTTTTTGAAAACCCTTTTCTGAGGCTTTTGAATGTCTCTAGTTTCACTTTCTTCATCATCAAACTTTCTTGGGCACCGAAAGGAAATATTCCCAACTCTTCCACAATGAAAAAAATCCAGAGGTAACTTGCCTTCAAATTTCCCTTTTTCCTTCTTGAATTTCTTGGTGATGAGAGAAAGAATTTCTCTTTCCTCATTAGGTACATCAATACTATCTTCTAAAATTTCATGTTTTTCCATGGATTTTAATTTCATTTCCTTACTTAATTGATTCGTTGCATCTTATGGTTTGACTCTTATCTCATATGAAATCAGGATACTCAGAAGATCATATAGAGAAAGTTTTGAAAAATTCCTTTCCTCAAGGGCCAACACCTTTGCATTGTAAAGTGGGTTAAGTCTTTTCAATATTTTCTTTACAATATCAATGTCTTTGATTTCTTCACCAAGTCCTCATATTGCTCCAACAATTTCAGTAATTCAATTGAAAAAGGTATCTGAATTTTCTTCAGGATACATCTTCAGATCATCAAAAGTATTGTGAAAAACTTGTAGTTTTGCCTCCATCACTTTGCTTTCACCTTCATTAATATTATCCAATTTTTCCCACATAAAATTATCTTATGTACATCTAATCACCTTTAGGTATATCTAATCAGAAAGAGCTGTAGTGAGGGAATTATATGCTTTGGAATTTGAATCAAGCATTTTTCTTTCTATATTAGTCATAGACATCCTATCTAGATCAGTGACCTATATTCCTTGTGTATTGGAAAACAGAACTTCCATTCCAAGAGATATTAGATGATATCTCATCCTATTCTTCCATATCTAAAATTTTCTTCCATTAAAGAGGGGTACTCCCCAAACATTTACTATATTCTTCATTGTAGGGAAGATTTAAAATTAGAAACCTTTATGCTCTGATACCACTTGAAGGACCTTGGAACACCCTGATAGGGGAGGGGTGAATTAGGGTGTCAAATTTTTCTTTTAAACTGATTGACCATGTTTCCATGTTGTTAGAAACTTGTGAAACCTATCTGATGAGAAAGTGAAGAAAAAAAAATCACATGAAAAGAGAAGAAAAAACAATTTTACTTGGTTCACCACTAAGGGCTACATCCAAAGATCATATTCCAATAGGTTTTCAGTCATACCAAAGTTCACAAACTTCACTAGTTATGAAGTACAAGAGTTTAGCACAATCACTCCTATGTCAGACACACTGCCTTTACAAGGTTTTAGGGATAACATACTACATCCCTTAGATCACTTCCGTCAACTCCCCCTAGATAACTACCTTTGGAGAAATATTACTCAGTAAATCAACTTGAAGTTCTCTTCAATGAGTTGGAATTAAATAATGCATCCTCAACTGTAGATAGATTCTTTGTTCAAGTCTTATTTTTCCCTGCAGATGTAATCTACTTTTCAGTGTACTGTTCGTTCCTGAACTTTCCCTTCACGAATTGGGGTTCTTCCTCCACATACTAGAGTTCTCTGCATACCACCTTCATAGACCTCCTCTATAAACTGAAACCATGTACCACCTTCTTAAACTATGTTCATGTACTGCCTTCACTCCTATACTCGTGTACTTCTTCTTCACCACGGATCATCTTTCATGTACCACCTTCCTTTGCATACTTCCTTACTCCGCATACCACCTCACTTTCTCCACATACTATAAGAGCACCACAGACTGAGTTCTTCCTCTACGTATGGACTCTTCTCCACATACTACCTCTTTCAATGAACTGATTATTTTGCAAACTAGTCTTCTTCCTCTACGTACCATCTTCTGTGAATTTTTCTGGACTTCATCGAATTATTTTCATATTTTTAATTAAATTCATTATGGGGTTCACTTCCTGTGAACTACTTCTATATTTTTTCAAATTCTTCCTGAATTTTTAATCTCAAAGTCTCACTCTAATTAAGGGATTAGTGCTCCTTATATAGGAAAATAGATCCTCAAAATCCACTAAATTGATATTTACCAAATCTTTGATACTGTATCGCCTTCACCGCATATCGTGTATCTCCCACAAACCATTTTTCCTACGTGGTCCACATACCACCTTTTCTTCCTTCGTGGTGGCCAAAATCTCTGCCTTGTTTTTTCAAATGATGCACTTCACGACTTCTCAAATCACTACCTCATTTCCACCAAATATGATCTATCCTGTGAACCTCCATCCTTCCACATACCGCATTCACTCCATGAATTGTTACTCCTATGTGGTCTACATACCATTTTCCATTCCATGAACCATTATCCCTATATGGTTCATATAAGGACCCAGCCTTAAACATTAAATAATATTGAATTAAATAAATAATTCACATTGAGGATCCTTTCAGGTTTAGAGTTTTAGAGAATTAAGACATAACTATTACATCTCAAAATATTACAAAGTAGACACTTCTATACAGTTTCCATTTTTTCATAAAATAATAACTCTTGAAAGTCATGTCTAGTTCCATGTTTTAGATAGCATGACTTTTCCTTGATCTCATCCTTGACCCTATTTATCTTTAAGTCCCGTGAAAAATTTTCAAAACTTGGGATGAGCATAAAAAGGCTCAATAAGGGTTATAAAACAAAGAAAGAAAACATTTGTTCATAAATACATAAAAAATATGAACTATTTTACGTATCTCATGAAATCATAAGATTTATGAATAACACATAGAAATCATAAATCATAAAGGTAACTTGTGGTATCCACAACATACTTACATTATAGCTATCATAGCTATATAGGGAGTTACTTTGGAATACCCATCACAATATATTCCCTAAATATCTTAGGAGAAACATCCACGTTTACCTATGTCACATTACCCAATGCATTGGAGAGCTATCTCAGGCTCACCCACCCTAGGTTTATCACGGAACCACCCGTATACGTAACAATGTCCAAGAACCATAACATGTTCGTAACATATAAAACAAACATAAAAGAAAGATAACATTTCCACATTTCAATCACAATATATCATTTAAATATATTGACATAACAAATACATTATAAAAACCATTTTCAATACCAAAATACATAAAAGAGTATATGGTATTTATTTTCCTTTTAAAAATATTACGGCTTGTTAAGGAAGCCAAAGATCAAATAATACTTGTGGCAGTGAAAAGGTCATTGTCGCCGCTTACGTTAAAAAGAAACATTATTTTTTTATCGTTTAGTAAAACGCCTCGTAGAAAAAGATTCCCTTTGAATTAAATGAAAATTCAAAGGTTTTTATACAGCGTATAAAAGAAAATCATGTATTAAAACAAAATATGCCTCAATGAAAGGATATTGAGATGAAGTCTCTTACCTCATGTCCGACTTTACTCGATCGCTCTTTAATCTCATGAATAATAAACTAAAGTTAATTTATACTTTCTCAAGAACCTTTTTCAAGTTTATTATTCCTTTTATATCACTTATTACCATGTTATAAACATTATGTAATCATTTAAGTTAATAACGATCATTTTTTCGACATTTGGTACTTGAGTCAAAAATGAACACCTTATATTTACAAGTTGTCCATGTGGTCAATGGTCAATTATATCCAAAATGATATTCATTATTTAGATATCATATATATAATATATATAATATATATCTAGTATACATATATTTATAACAGTACATATCATTTGGAGGTAAGAAATGAAATGCACAGTTCATGGAGACGGTAAGTCGTACGTATGCATGAACGCTACTTCTATTTATATTTATTATTTTAATGGAATTAAAATATAATGATACATATTTATATTATAATTTTATTATAATATAATATAATATAATTAAATCCATCCTTTATACATCCCATATATGGAATTAACGAGTCATATCACTTCAAGGGGGCGGTAGTCCGCACTTCCTCAAATGAAATTATCGTGTTTACACATAATGGAAACCATAAAAGTATGATATAAAAGAAAAATACAGAATCATAAATAAAAAATAAACATAATATATATAATATATAAATACAGTTCCATATTAATGGCCACCATGATAGGCTATAGGAGATAATCGAACAATCATCGTCTCGTGAGGCGTTAGTTTGGCATCGACAGAAACAGTATGTTCTTCACCCATTAGATGGAGGTGTGTGTAAGTGTAGTTTGAATCCTTCTCATAACAACATCCTAGTATATTGAGGATACTGGTGTTGTTATGAAATAAAGGAATAAAAATATTTTAGGGGTTGGAGAAGTAAAATAAAACAAAATAAAACAAAAGAATTTAAGAGAAATCGTTACCTTTAATTTAGGTAACTCACTTTGGTTTGAACCAAAATGGTTTTTTTAAGTGACTTCTTCATAAGGTAAGGCTTCTAGGAGGAGTATAGGGATTTAGGTAGATTAATTGGGCAGATTTTGGATGAGCCAAAATTCTTGATAGGTGTGAGGAATTGGTTATAAGTGAGGGCATTTTATAAGGGGGAGGAGGGGCTCTTTAAGAAAGTGTAAAAATATTATTTTATTATATAATGATATTCGGTTTCTAAAGGTCCAAAAATCATTAGAGTCAAATATAATATGAATCATGGTCGAAATAAAATTATCCAATAAGAATTGGACAGGTTTTGGATGTTATTTTAATATTTATAATCTTCTTAATTTAAATGATTTATTAATGAGGTAAACACTGCCTCATTATTGTGTCATAAATAATTTAATTTATTCGATGTCTAAAAATTATAAAACAAATACCATGATGTAGGAAATAGTTTTAGAATTACAATTAATATTTATAGTTGAAAATATAACCCATATAACACCATGTAAAAATTAATTTACAGAGATATGTTTATTTATGTCATTTTTGTCTTTACATTAAATTAATTAATCAAAAATGTCATTATCATTCATAAGTGGCTCCATGGGGTCCCAAAATCGACCCAAAGATTCTAATGGTCAGCCATTACTCATAAAATAAGGTTAGGACAAGTTTTAAGGTAATTTGGAATTATTATAATATTCATTTTACCTTGAATTACCCTATTTACCTTTAACCGCGGTAAATAAAAGTCAAAAGTTACTATTCACCAAAAATTATTTTCATCTTATTGAACCAAATTTTACTTAATAATAACAACCATGTATGTCGGATTTTCTAAATTCAATTCACATAAGTGGTAAAATTTTATTTAAATGAAAAAGTCAGTTTTTTTGAACTACTACCAAGTGGTTTCACTATTCATCAAAAATTGAAGTTTTTCAGAAAAATACCAAAAATTTAGCCAAAGATTTATTTGATATTCCAAATTCAAAAATGATGTCTATTTTTTAAAATTAAAAACAAAGAATTGGAATTAATTAATTTAAAATTAATTCCCGTTGTTAAAACAAATAGCATGTTTTTAAGAAACAATGACTATCAAAAGATTGACACTTATTTATGTCCAAATTCAGAGTGAAATTAATTCTAATGACCAACATTGGATTAAATGGTAAAAACATATTCTAATTACACTTTAAAATCAATTAAAAAGATAATATAACCATATAAATAAATTAGATTAAAACACAGTTTTGAATTAAAATACAATATTTTTCACTATTCATTAAAAAATGAACTTTATCGGAAAAATTCCAAAAATTTACACAAATTAAATTTTGATGTCCCCATTCCAAAGAAATATTTTATTTGGTCAAATAGAATGTATTAAAGTGACCAAAAATATATTTAAATAGGGTTCTCCATTAAAAGGTGGTAAATCGACCTTTTAGTGTAAATTGTGCTTAAAATTAGATTCATTCGCATTTTAAGTCTCCAACTTTTATTGTATAAATGTAAATACATTTAACAAACATGTATAATCATATTGTAGTTAGTTTTTTTCATTCCCGCCAATACAACGGCTAGTAGTTAACTTCCATTTAAAATAATAATATTATATTATTAGTGTGCAACGTAAGATTTCAAAGAAACTCGTTTTTGCGTATCAGGTACGTTATCAAACATAGAAACCCTTTTAAAGTAAAATTAATATTTAATACAAAAATATTAATAAATATAAAATATGTCTTATTCTTTATTTACCTGGGATGTTACAGTTCATGGTTCTCCATTCTGCATACCATAATTCTTGATTTGTGAAGTGTTCCCGGAAAACCCATTTCACGTACTAACTTTTTGGAAAACCTTCCTTTTCCAAAAAAAATCTCCCTATTTTGTGGTCCAAAAATTTGGAAAACACTGGGAAACTGTGCCACCTTCATTACTGATTTCAACCTCAATCATAAGACCACATTCCTTGAAAATTCCTTGATCAACCCAATGTGTATTTACAAAAAACACAAACCATACTCTATATCCAGCAAAGAACAGCCTTGGTTCCAACAACTGGTGGGTGGGGATTTACTTTCCCCTCAACTTCCCTAAGATGTAACTTGGTAAGGAGAGTCGGGAAGCCTCTATGGGCTTTTTCAGTGGCCATTAAGACAAATTTCTTATGGAAATATTCTAAAATCAATAAACACTACAAGGAATAATGAAAACTAAATCAACATTTCATAATATAAAAATTTTCAGTAAAATAGAGAATGTATGTCATAACATTATCATTATATACTTCCAAAGGGTTTAATTGATTACTATCTGGACATGAATCCAAGAATAAATATCAATCAACACATTAATCCTTGTTGTGACCCCAACATAACTAATGATTATTGAATTATTGGGTTTAATAGGTTGGCCACATTGATTCCAACCAACCTCAGATTTTATACCCTTACTTATTTCTTTAGTAATTTTATTCAACACTATGTTGGTGGATCATTCTTGTTTTTTTTCATCAATATGTTTTTTATCCCCTAATAATTATACAGTTTTAGAATCAATAGTATATTCTTCCATAGGATTGGTAACATCATCATGTGGAGAATACATTTTATGCATGAGTAGTCAAACATTTAATTTTTCTTGAATAACAACAATGTAAACATGGAAAAATGATTTGATAAGGATCATATTCATGCTCTATTTCAAACTTGATAAACTCTTTAACTCTATTTTCATACTCTTTTATCAAATGATTAGTGTGCATCCATTTTGAAGGAAATGGGTGATTAAAGTTAAGAAAATAATTACTCCACTATGGTAGGTGTTATCTTATGAATTCATCCAAAGGTGAAAGTTATATACAATTGTCATACTCATTAGATTCATCTCCCAAATAGTTATTATTGAATTTAGTTTCTTGAGACTCATCCTCCGTCACTTTTGTACATTCACCTATGTTTCTTGAACTACTATGTGTAGTTGTAATCTCATACCAGGTACCAATGATAATTTTGGATGAATAATGCTCAAATTAGTTCAAGTAACATATAAAATATAGGGGATGAGTCTCAAGTAAGAAAATGAAATAATAATAGTTCAGAAGATGAAGATGATGAATATGAAAGTTGCATCCTTAAAACTTTTTAAATTACCACATCTTAATTTAAAATTTCAAATCTCATATAGAAATTTTAAAAGTTCCTTGAAACTACCATGAGAACATCAACTCATACCCACTGAGCTGCACCGACACTAATTTATGTTACTAGTTTTTTTTTCTCATCTTTATCAAAAATATAAGCACTTTATGTCCACTGAGGTTCATGTGTAGGTTTTGAGTATAAAAATAAACATGTAAATAATAATAAGGCCACTAAAATATAAAAAAAAATCCATATATTTGAGTATATGTTCAAAGTAGTAACACAGAAAATACACATATAAGTCAAGTCATTGTGTACTAACTAGGAAACCATGATAATCAAATGTACCTACTTCATTTCATACCAGTGAGTTATGCTAATCATATCATAAGTTTATATTATAGATATTCCCTAATATTAAAATAATTTATATAATAATAGGTTGACATTTTAATCATAGGATGTGAAAAATTTATTTATCTCCCTCTGAAAATAACCACATCACAGGTACCATGAGATTCAACCTCATACCCCTAGCATCCAAGACTATCCCTTAGGGATAACCATCACATGTACTTATTGCATCCAAATCATTAAATCGATATAACATAGCCATTTTTTTAGAAAGTGCATTTGAAATATGGGGAAGTCTTAACATAATAAGTTCCCTTAGGAAAAAACCGCACAATGGATTCCACAATACATTAGTTTAACCTAACTTCTGAAAAATCATAAAGAAGAAAAAAAACAACACAAATATCAAATCACCCTCACCCTAGCCCTCGATGAATCACTAAAATGTCTATAGTAACTCACATTCTAACATACCATACCTATCCCTCACATAATACCCATCATATTCTAATATATGATACTCAAATATCATCTATCATAGGCATTAATCATATTTATCAATGATTTCTCGTTTGATAATATCACAGTCTGTAGGCCATAGTTCATCACTCACACACCTCAAATCTCATGACAAAGTAATCTATATGATCAACTAATTCATACTACCCTTTATAGGTTATCACACTATGTTTCAAGGGAATATACTCGATTTTATACCACATATATAATCACTACTAAGGTGAACATATAATCCCTCTTAGCACACCACTACCCAAAGAAAAACATTCATAGGGAAATTAATACATTGTTCTACCCTTATGGGATACTTCCATTAGCCATTATTATCCTCACTAGGCCTCTTATAATATAACCTATATACTACTATACATTAACTTCCATGGTGATATCCTATGTCCTAGGTCCGTGTCTCACTTTCTTCGTGAATCATGGATCATAAGGAAACCATTTGCAACCATTAATCACAAAATACGATATCAAAGGTCCCTCTCACATAATCATACAATAATATCCTAGGTTAACCCCCTTCATTTTATATTTTAATATCCATTGTGATTTTTCCAATTAACCAACTCAAGGATCATAAGGTGAAGAAAACACTAAGTGGGACTATAATCATCCCACAGAGTATGGAATGAAAATTTTATTCCAAATAATTATTACCTCTTATACACCATGATCATAAACCCATATCAAAATTCATTATGGTATCCTTTTCTTGATTAACTATTTCTACATATCATGTTTCACACTAAAACACATATAAAAAATTACCTGATAATTTTGGTACCACCTAAATATTTTATGAAGTTAACCATATGAGAATCACTTTTCTCATTCCATGAAAACCTGTTACGTAGATCCTCAATCACATAAACCCATATATCATCAATAAAATAGTAAAATACATAATTATAAAATAATTATAATTATTTTCCATAATTAATTTACCTAGGAAGAACTTGAGAAAACCCACCAGGGAGTAACACAACATTGGAACCACAACCAACATCATGGTAATGAACCATGGCATGCCCTCAATAATATTATGAGAAAAATTACCATCATTAACAACATAAATTATTTTCAATTTAAAGAAAAATGTAAAATATCCCAAGAAGAACTCACTAGGACATTTACTAATCCCCCCAACGGAATGATCAAATGCATATGGAGACACCTTCTTAGTATTGTCTCTACTTTGAATAGTAGTTATCTCACGAGGGGAGGGGTTTTCCTGTATCTTCCTTATCATTAGATGAAGTAATAAATCCATTATAAATCCTTATAATGATGGGGATTTCACGCAGTTTATAAATATCATAGGAGTTGATTACTAACTCTCTATGTGCTAAAATGAAGGTGTTTATACCTAAACACCAGCATCTAAACATATTTGTGAGAATATTAGATGGTCGATAACTCACAAACTAGAAGATCTATACTTCCTCATGAAGGTAAAATACCCACAACCATTCAGTGAAATCAACACAACTTTAACATGCCCAAAAATCTCGGGCTCACTCATCAAAAAGACCACCACATAAGTCTAAGCGCCTTATGAGGAACTCAAACAAGAAATCAACAAGTGAGGTGAAGGAGAAAATAACATACCTTAGATTCAAGATTTGATTTTTTTGAGAGAAAGTAGATATATTGTGTACGAAAGCTTGGATTCATTCGAAACTTGGATTCATTCGATACTTGATTCGTTTAAGCCTTGGATTCGAGCCTTGGATGTGTTCCATACATGATCTGAGCCTTGATTTGTGCCTGGATTTGAGGAGTGACAATAGTAGGTGTCTTCCTCAGAAAGCTTTAGATATCATGACTGAAACAGTCATGGTTAGGGTTATTTAAATAGATCGAGAGACTTTTATCAGCGCTTCCAAAAAAGCGATGATAAAGATACCTTTTATCAGTACTAAATTAATAAACATTGATAAAATCTATCTTTAAAAGTTCTTTTTAACACTGATAAAGATTGATTTTATTAGTGATTTTTTAACACTGATAAAATTCATCTTTATTAGTTATAAAACTTTAGCGCTAATAAAGTATTTATAATTATAATTATAAATTAAAAATAGTAAATATATTTATATAATTATATATTTATTTATTATACTTTTATAATTATTTAAATATATAATTACTTATTTATAAATATATTAATACCATTTAAAAAATTATATTTTTATATTTATAATTATAAATATATAATTTTATAAATATAGTAAATATGAATTTATAAATTCATTTATAATTATTTATTCATAATTATAAATAAATTTATATCATTATATATATTTATATAATTATATATATATTTATATTTATATAATTATATATATATATATAATTAATTGATAAATATATATAAATATAAATATAAATATAATAAATATATTTATTATAATTTTATAAATATTTAAATATATAATTATTTATTTATAATTATATAAATACTTTTTAAAAAACTAATATTAATATATTTATATAATTATATTTATTTATTTATTTATTTAATAAATATATATAATTATAAATATATATATATAGTAAATATATTCATTATTTAAATAAATTTATTATATTTTTATAATTATTTAAAAATATATAATTATTTATTAATAATTATATAAATACTTTTTAAAAAAATTATAATTTCTTATTTATAATTATAAATTTATAAATTTATAAATATAGTAAATATACATTTATAGATATATTTATTTATAAATATTTCTTTACAAATATATTTTTAACATTATTAATGAATATATAATCTTAAATGTATGCATATTAAAAATAAGTGAAATTGAATAATTAAAAATAAGTACACTTTTAAAATATTGAAAAAATGAATAATTTTTATTAATTAAATATAAATTATTACAAAAATAAGGAAATATATTGAAATAAAGATGAATACATATTGAAAATATTAAAACATAGTAAATAAATATATATAAATAAATAATATAAAATGATTAAATTCGTAAAAAATATTAGAAATTAATTAATACCTAACTATAATAATATTAAAAAAAATAAGATTTACCTATTAAAAAAATAATATATTAAATGTATCGTGTTTTAATGAAATTCTAAAATAAGTAATAAAATTTGAATAAATTACATAAATATTAGGTGTATGTGTTTTTATATATAAGATTTCATTAATTACGTAAACATTTGTGTGTGTGCATCATATATAAAAATACATTACGTATATGTATGTGAAATTAATGTAACACATGTTTGATATATGTTTAATTGAAAAATCAAATGACATTTAATTATGTTCATTGCTCGATGCAATTAGTCGGTATTTTTAATTAACATTAATTTTTATTTATAAACCCTTATTCACTAAATATATGACTTATTTATATGTAACCATAAATATTTTTTGTTATATTAAATCATATTTTAGGAAATATTATACATTTATATATATATATATGTATGTATATATTTCTAAATTAAATGTATTAATGAATAATTATGTATAAAAATCAATAAAAATGAATAAGACGTTAATATTTTTTTAATTATTACATTTTATTCATTTTATATATTTATATTTAATATATATTATCTATTACTATTTGTAATATATATATATATATATATATTATTCATTTTTATAAATAATTGTTTCATTATTAAATTTTTTTATAATTTTGAAATTTATTCTTTTTTAATTATTACAATTTATTTATTTTTAATTTTTTTAATTATTACAATTTATTAATTTTATATAAATATATACTATTTGTTAATATTTATAATCTATATACATGTATATTAAATTTATTTATTTTTATAATTAATTATTTAATAAATAAAATGTTTAATATTTTTCTTAATTTACTTAATTTAAGTTTTTATTTGTTTGAGTATTTCATTTTATTCATTTTACATATCTATATATTTAATATATACTATTTATTAATATTTATAATTTATATATATATATATATATATATTAAATTTATTCATTTTTATCCATAATTATTTAATTAATAAAATTGCTAATATTTTTTAAAATTTAATCATTTTTAATTTTTATTTGTTTAATTTTTCATTTTATTTGGGTTCTTTATCAGTGCTAAAAGAGCACAGATAAAGTGTACCCTTTATAAGCGCTATAAATAAAGCACTGATAAAAGGTACCTTTTATCAGCGCTATAGAAAAGTGCTATTAAAGGGCACCTTTATCAGGGGCCTCTGAGCGGCAGCGCTCTCCCTTTTGTGTGGGGCTAGGGTTTTGACTTCAGCAATTTCCCCTTCCCTCTTCTGGCTTCTGGGCTGGCTCGACGATAGCTTCCTCCGTCTCGGCGTCGGCCCTCGTCTTGGTGTGCATCCTCCGACTCGGCATGGCAAGGTCTGTTTAGGTTTCTTCCGGCTTCGTTGGCTTGGTGGTCCTCTTCGTCATGACTCATCGGGGGAAGGTTTCGATCGGAGTTCGCCTCATATTTGTCATGGTCGCCTCTGGTTCTTCAGCCCAGGTGGGGGTTTGCCTCTTCGGGAAACCTCGGTCGACTTACGCTGCAGATCTGGTGAGCGGAGGAGTTTCCACTGCTTCCTGGTCTATCGTCTGAGGGAGAAGGGATGGATCTGCTCTGGTGTGGCTTGTCGTCAGCCCCGGTGTGGTTCAGAGGGGGAGGGTTTTTTGGTGTGTGCTTTCGGTGGTTATTGGTTTGTTGCAGGTGTGTTTGTGATGGTTTCAGTGTGTGCCTCTGGTGGTCCCCGTGCTCTCAGTTCTGCTTATTTGTGGTGGTTCTGGTGGCATGTGGCGTTGGTCTTTATCGTGTGAAAGCTGTTCTCCATGTTCTACGCAACATGGTCTTGATTTGTGCTGGTAATGTCTTTGGACCTCTTGATTTGTAGTTTCCGCTTGACTCGGTCACAAATTTCTCTGGTGATTTCGGCTCTTGCTAAATGTTTGACAGGTTGAATGCTTGAGTTTACTGATTTGGTGTGTTGAATGGGTTGTTTGGTTGGTCTTAATCCTTTGATGCATGATGTTTTGAATGTTTTAAGTCTTGAAGTCCTGTATGGTTTACCACTTTTCCCTCAAAAAGTGTTTGATGGTTTCTCACTTTTTCCTCAAAAGTGTTTGGATAATAAAAAATTTTAATTTTCAGTAAAGGAAACCTTTATCAGTACTTTTTACAAGAATTGATAAAGGTCAACACTATTCAAGGTCTATTTTTTAGTAGTTATGGGAGGTTTATAAAATGACTTATTATCTAGGATCCAAAACTTTTGATTCATATCTAAAAAGTAGATTTTTGTGCCTCACGACATCTCTTGGCCTATTGTGTAGGAAGGTTGTTATTCCTCAACTCCTGTAGGGTCAGTATTCATGTCCTATTACTCTGGTTTCAAGTGTAAAATTTGGGGGTCAAGGTGCTTGGGTGTGCAATAAGGCGGTTGTTGATGGTTTCAAATTAAATATTGAAGGCTCATGTGTGTAAGGTACCATGTGTGGTGGGGAATCGTTTAGGATTCTCAAAGATCTGTCCTTATGGATTTGTTATCCCTATATGGGTAAGAATATTCATTACAGTTTAAATTTTGTGTAATGCTCATCCAGATTTTTCTTTATAGAATAAAAAGTATCAACCTCTCTATTATCAAATCAGACCCTTCCATGGTGATCAATGTTTTGTTAGCCACCTCTATCAACCCCTGGAGTATTTTTTTTATTCTATCAAAACCTGTATAAAAATTCTTCATCTGAATGTGAATATTTTGTATACCTGGTAGGAAGGTAATATGGTGACTGGTGTTCTTGCTTCCAAAGGCGATGAGGTAGAGATACAAGTTATTTTTTTGAATTTTGGTTCTCTTCATTTCAATTGTATGTACATTATATAGAGATATTCTCTTGGTCTTTATCATTTTCCCCCATGAATTTGTTTCTTATTTACTTTAATTTGAATAAAATATTTGATTTTTAGTCGAAATAAATTTTGACATACTTTTATACCAAGATCGAGGTTCCAATATCAATCCATAAAGAGATTTAGAAATATTAAACACATGATCTGGCATGTTATCATATTCAAAACCAAGTGGTTATATTATATAGAAATCCTCAGATATAATCCTATTAACAAATGAAAATTTCACATCCATTTGATAAATCTTGAAGCCTTGATGTGATACATATGCTAATAAAATTTGAATAAATTCAAATATTGAATCTGGTGAAAAAATATATATATTCAATACCATCCTCTTGACTATATCCTTGAGTAAACATTCTCAAATTATTCTTTATAATCTATCCAAATTCATCAAGTTTATTCTTAAAAATACATTTAGATCTAATGAATTGCTGACTTCGGATGGTACAACCAATTCCCAAAATTCATTCATTAAAAATTGGTTATGATCCTCTTGCATAGACATAACTCAATTAGGATCTTTAAAATATTCAATTACATCATTAAATAAAAACTAAGAAATAAAGGTAGAATGTGCATAGAAATTCCTTATTGATTTTCTAGTTTATACTCTTGAATACACATCACTAATCACAATTTTAATTGGGTGACCTATATTTTTTTTCTAAACCCATTATCGATCAGGTTGATTCTCCCCCTTAACTAGTACATGTTACACTTGAGTTTGATCTTCTCTAAATTGAAATCTCTAAAGTATTCTTTAATATGATCTTCTTCAAAAAACTTTTCCTTATAATATTTTTCATTAAAATTTGCATGAAATTATTATTCAACAATAATAGTCCATCTATTATAAAAATTATAATATTTACTCACACTAGAATATCTTAAAAATATTCATTCATCATATTTTGTATCAAATTTATCAAAACTATCCATCATTCTAAGGATAAAAACTTTACATCCAAAAACTCTAAAATAACAAAACTTTGGTTTATTTTCATTCCATAACTCAGAGGGATTTTTCTTTATAATAGATTAGATAAGAATCCTATTTAAAATATAACAAGCTATATAAATAGATTCTATCCAGAAATATTTAAGTAAACCATACTCACACACAAAAATATATTTTTTTATTTTCAAATCGCTTTATGGTTTAGTATTAACCTCAAAACGGTCACATGTATGGCAGTGAACTTAGGGAAAACACCTAGGATAGACAAATATCTTTCCTAAACTCTCAATTTTGGCTTCCTTTTTGTTTGATCATCACCCCCAAGGATTCTAAATTGATTATGACTAATCATCACCCCCAAGGTAAACCATACTCACTTAGCATGGTTCTTTCCATTTTTTGAAGAATCCTATTTTTCCTCTCCACTAATCCATTTTATTGAGGTTTCGTCAGGATGAAAATTTTTTAGAATAACCATTATTTTACAAAAAAATTACAATTATAAGTTATGTAATTCTCCTCATTTATCACTTATAATATAATTAATCAAGTAACCATTCTCATTTTCAATTAAATTTAAATAGTCATAAAATTTTGAAAAAGTTTCACTTTATGAGCTGGAAAATATACCCAATTATATATATTATATTCATCCACAATAAAAAAATTCATGCTTATTTTTACCATTATGAATAGGTACAAACAAATATAAATGAACTAGCTTGAGTGGTCTAACAGTGTTCCCGTAATTGATTTATATGAAAGACTCCTTGTGTCAATTACATTTCATGCAAGGATCACATACATAATACATTTCCACTTTAAGATCTGGATACTATAGTACTATTTTATATTTATAAATCTTATAAATAATCTCTAAATTTACATGACTAAGCCTCTTATGTCATAGGATACTATCTGTATATACAACATTTAAACATGTTACATATTGAACCATTAGTTTAGCAAGGTCAATAGAATAAATATTCTTCTTGTAGTTATCATAAAATAATATAGAATCATCTTTAACAACTTGAAATTAATTATTATAAAATTTAACATACATTCCATCATCATATAATTGAGAAATATTAATCAAGTTATGTTTTAAACCATCAAAATATAAAACTTTACTAATAATAGTAGAATTTGATATACCAAAATTACTAAAAGATTTTACTTTTCCTTTAAAATTTTCTCCAAAAGTGAATGATATTCCATTACATTTATCATAAGAAATTAAATTTTATGTTTTTCCATTCATTTTCTTAGAGAATATACTTTTCATATACTATACATTCTTCTTGATACTTCTAATTCATCTTTCCTAAAAATAAATTAATAGATAGTTTTTTCACTTATGCGACTTTAGGTCCAATGGGATTAGTTAAAATATTTTTTGGGACATAAAAATATTTTAAAATGGTATTAAGAAAAATTATATAATGTAAATATTTATAAAAAATGATTTAGTTTTTTTCAAATATTGTGTAAATATAAGAGAGAACTCACCGGTTTAATGTCTATGCATTCTATATCTAAAACACGCAATAGTAGATATACCACCTTTTTTATTTTCATAAAGAAAATACTATGCATCCAAGGTAGTTGTTGATCATAACCAACACCATACTTTTTTTCATCTTTTTCATAGACATCATTTTGTCATAACTTTCCATACCTTGAACAAAATGGATAAATTTTCCTTCAAACTTTCAATATATTTATTAGTATTTTAGTTATTATTTTGGGTGATCTCAAAATCATCACAAACTTTTTCATTAATGTTAGAACTAGTATTCTTAATTTTATCATTCTCTTAAGTAATGGTCTTATTTTCCTCAGAAATATTTTTATTACTTCCTTTGATTTACTTATACAACTCAAAAAAAATTAATTATATCTCTTTATAATTTTTTAATATTTACCTTCAACTCATAAATACTAGGTTTATCAAAATAATATTTAGTATTATAATCATATTCAAATTTGAAACTAAAATCACAAACCTTATTCAATGATTTCATGAATCACAAGTTAGGAGATTCATTCTTTATTCTATATTTTTCACTAGAGTTGGAATCTTAAATAAAAATCCAACCGATAACTAAATATATTTTGTCTTTATTATTAATATTTTTATCATTGCTTTCATTGTTTAGTATTATAAATCAAGGCATGATATTTCATTTCTTTCTACATTTATAATATATGAGATCTAAATTATTATAATTAGAATTATAATTTCCATTCCTAATGCCTTTGAGATCATAGATTTGATAGTATTTTATAAATCATTTATAGAATCCTTTATTTATTTTGATTTATTTATAAAATCCTTTAACAAATTGAGATACTTAAAAAAATTTACTTCGTTGTATCTCATAATCAGTAGAGTGATAATTAAACCTTTATTTTTATTATATCTTCTTCAACTCTAATTCATATTTCAGAAGTGATCAGATAAGTTCATCAAGTGTATACTCCTTGAAATTTTTTATTTCATCAATGGAAACCTTTTTTTCTTTCCACTTATTAGGAAAATATATATTAATACATTCAACCATGATTTTTTTACCCAAGTTTTCACCAAGAGAACTCGCTCCATTCACTATACTTGTGAATCTATTGAACATTTAATTTACATACTCATCTTATCCCATATTGAAGTCCTATTACTCAGCTTGAAACATGCATATCTTAGTTATTTTGAACTTTTTGATACCATATCAAGTTACTTGAAAATTTCTATAAATGTTATGAGTAGTTTTATAAACATACATGTGACTAATTTTTTTCACTAATTATAAAATACAAAATATTTATAGCTTTATAATTTAAAATATAATTTTTCACATCATTATTAGTGAGAGAATATGGGTTAGTCTTAGGTAGTTTATAAAAGTTTACCATTATTTTTAAATGCTAAATTATATAATTATTGAGGTAGCTTATATATTAACTTTAAAACATCTATAATCATTTTCATCAAAGAAGTGTGGTCTTGGAGGAATTATCCATCATTTTTATTTTGACCTACCATCAAGAGATATTTTTGTTAGTCTCTTAATTCTAGGAGGTTGTTAGCAGCAGAATATAAATCAAAGTAACAATAACTTATAATACTTAAAATGTATGGCTATAATACCAATTATTGGTCTCGGTAATGAGATGGTATAGAGGTTAAGAGGGGCAAGGAATTTCTAAATTTAAAACTTAGAAAACAAAACCAGATTAAAATTATGAAAAGTAAATATGAACACATGATAATTGTATAGTAGTTTAGATCAAAAAGATAATATTCCTAAACTTCACACCCCTCTACACATAAATAGGTATGTTACCCACTAAAAACCTAACTTTTAAATGGTATTTGAAACTAAATTATAACTTGATTTTTCTAGTCGAGGAAAAACCAAACAGCAACAACCTACCTTTTCTAAAGGAATCACAACCCAATTACAAACTCATACCTTTTATGGATGTATAAGTAAATAGATATTGATTTTGTATGTAAAATAATAAACCAATTCAATACACATATACTAAAAAGATAAATAAATATAAAACCCCAAAACCATATTTGAAACAGATGATGTTTTGAACAGTGTAGCAGCACAATCACTTAAGAAATTATGAAGTTTATCACATTGAAGTTCTTCCAAAGAACTTCATTATTGTAGTAATCACTAATATATTTTGAGTCTTATTTTCCACACATGTGTATATATTCACTTTTATTTTTGTAAAATATTTATTTATAAATATATCTTTAATGGACATCAACTTTAAATTATTTATAAGCATTTAAATATTTTCATTCTTAGAATTACAAATTGAGAATACCCAGCCAAATTCATCACTTTGAAAATAAATAAAATCAAAGTTATAAAATTATTCATTTAAAATCATCATAATGTTAGGGCTTATATTTCCAAAACAATGGATTCAAAATAGTCTTCATTATTTAATACACTCAAAGTCTTTATTTAAATCTTTTCATAAATATCTCTTGCTTCACTGTAAAAAGAATACATAATTATGTAAAGAACATATTTTCATTTGAAATAATTTAAATAAATAATTCATAATATGGTAACTAAAAATGCATATGTCCTCATATGTAAAGGTCAAATCCTTTGAGAAAAAACTAAACACAAATGTCAAAACAACATATATAAGAGTCATCTTGCAACACCTCTGACAACATGTAAGAGTAATATCCATTGTGAAAATTTAGTATAAAATATTTGGGACTAAATAAATAATGGTCTTCTTCAAATATACTTTAATATTTAAGTCTCTATTTAAAAGAGTAAATTTTTAATACACCATAATATATAAAATTAATTTCCTAAAACACAAGAGTCGATACTTTGTGAAACAATCCATCTGTAAAATTAAAATAATTAAAATGTAAGAGTAAAATAATCAATTCAAATTTTTTTGACACTTATCCAAATTTACAAAAACTCAAAATGTAAAAGTAAACTCAATGATGCATATAGGTCATAGACATATAAAATTCCAAACAATTAATACATAAAATTGATAACTTAGAATATAATTGTATTTCCTATGAGATATCCAATGACTTCGATAAAATTATTTAATATAATATAGGTATAAAAGAATAATAAATAATGATAAGAATAGAAAATAACAAAGAATAAATAGTGAATTGCATCATTATTTTATTCTATAAGCATTGTAGGCTTCAAACAATGACTAAAAAATCTTTTATTCTCTCTAGCATGAAATAAGAGAATAAATAAAGAATAATAATAAACATGAGTAATAGTGAGAGTGATTGATAATTATAAAAACATAAGTTGAGTATCAAGGAGCCACTAAAGACCAAGTATGAACTTCATGAGAAGAAATATCAATGTCTTTTTGAGCCTCTGACACCTGATAGTCAAACATCGTTTGTATCCCATTAGAAATATGTTATCTAGATCATAGGATATATGTTTAATAATATTATTATAGCATTTATAGATTTTCATTATATCAAGGAACTGCTATAACCTTTTGATGTGACAAATAATCTAAGGATACTATCATATTAATGTCACATATAAGAACAATCATCATGTGATAAAGTATATATTAATATTATGGTAATAAAAAGTACAACATCAGTTGGTTTTAGGACACAAAGTCCTATAATTTTTTCTATCATATTATAATGACTCTAGGACATTAACACATTCATTCCATATAATATTAGATAATTTTACCCCAACTCGTTATAATAGATATTTTTATCTTCTAAGGTGTCCATGTCAATATTACCGATATATATATCAAATAAGAACAATAACCTACTCTCGTTTCATGAAATTTTCATCACACTAACATAAAACGGCTATGATTTTACCTCAATTTCATCCATTTTAACCCATTATAAAATTAAATACTATTGACTCATGTCATCCAATATTTTCATCACATCGAAAATATTTCTTAATCAAGTCATTTTCACTCTATTACGGAAGCTACTATTAAAGAGGTATTGTATCTAATAAGTATACTCCTACCTCCTTCAACCATTTTATAAAGTGGTTAACAGTTTTTAAGAGACCCATACTACCATATCTGAATTAGAAGGTATTAAATATATTTAGTTGATTATGATTGGTATGATCTAGACCCTATAATATCTCATAACAAATCCATAGTGTTTGTATCATGGCTAATATAATTGCATATCCTAACCACATTCAATCAACCATCACTACATTACAAAGGTCTAAACAATGAAATAAAATAAATAAGAGGTTGTCAAATTAACTCTTTATTGGTACACTACAAGAATCCAAGTCCCAACCTCCTATATCAGAGTCAGGTGTGACACCATTGTTCAAAATTTTATATTTCATTCATGTTAATTTAATCATTTCTTCCCTATAAATACAAATCTTATAAGGAGAATAATTTTTAAATATCTCATTATAACATCAAAAAATAAAATTATACTATGAAATCATTATCTTATTCCCTTCAAATAAATAGTTATCCATACAAATGAGTCATATAAAATATTCATTACTCACTTCCTTGCATAAATCACACTAGTCCTTATGGTATATTCTTAGTGACTACACAATACCACATTATCAAGTAGTCAAAGAATGAATGAGAGGAATCATAACCCACCTTATACAGTGTACCCTTATCTAGAAATCTGAGAATATATTTACAATTTAACTTCTTATTTATAATTGTTCACCTATTTGTTTTTGATAAAGTAATATTATCATGAAAAAATTCTCATAAATTTATGTAATTTTGAGAAAAAAAACTCTGCTTAAATATGATTTAACTAAATTCCACCATAAACAGTTATATCAATCCAATCCCCTAGATAATTCCAAATACTAAATCATGCAATATCTAATCAGAGTGAGATATCTCAGTCTTCATAGGGAGATAAATATTTGAAATGGTTATAGGTGTGGGACAATTGTACTCTTATCCTAAAATATTTATCATGTCATGTCAAACCATAGATTGCACTCTAGTTAGAATAAACTTAGTGGTTTCAATTTCACTTCACATAAAATTCCTTGAATTTTAAAATATCACATAATAAAAAAAATTAATCAATTTCATAAAAAATAAAAGAGAAAAATTGGAAAAAAAATATAGATTAATTTCTCTATCTAACTGCGAGGAATATATACCACTATACAATAAAACTATTATCTAGGTCTCTACTCATTTACTCGGGAAATATCCATCTCTAAAATCACATGATATTTATGTAACAACACCTCATTATCTACCTTGGTCTCAACTCATTGTGTTACAACCACTGAAATATAATGTAATATCTCAATATATACTAACATTTCCCATTATCTCCAAGAAAACAACCATGTATCCACAAAAATAAACATTTTCTCAAAAAAATATGATCTTGATTCATATAATGTGATTTAGATATTGCTATATATTTAATCAATTTTCATCATACGGAATATTCATAAGTTTAATAAAATTAAGAATATACATGGAATCATGACCTAAATATCCATGATGCATGCTTTCTTCTTTTATATCCAAGTTTTATTATACTAAGGTTTTTTAGTTATGGGTTATCAGTGAGTCTGTTTTTGATTATGCTAGTCACCCACATCATTTTCAAAGTCCTCTGTTGTGACTAAATTAATTAAAGTTCCTTAGTAAAAATTATTCCAAATTATCCCAACCATATCAGACCTCATATGTGATTAAATCCAAACACTGTGATAATGCTCTGATGCCAATTTTTTATATATTAGTATACTATTAAGTTAAATCATCATACTCACTACAAATACTCCAAGGGATAGAGACTATCATTGAGGTATCCACGCAAAATGGAAAGAGGTGTTACCTCTAAATATAATAAGTCACTTGATAACATGAAACATAATCTACTATGTTATAAATGAATAACTAATAATGAAAATTAAATTGTGAATTTATAATAATAATCTACTTTATACAGTCTAAATTAATCAATTTAATCTCTATATACATAATACATCCTAAAAAATGTAATAAAAAATAATCATGGATACAGATAGAACCAATGTGGTCATCCTAATGAAGAATTCATGCCATAATATACCATGCCTATCACCAATATCTAACACCCAAGATCATCCACTAACTACACCTGCTAATATATATTAACATAATATTAGAAAACACACAAGTTCACATGTTGGGGTGAGTAATAATACTCAATATAATTATCCCAAGAAATGAGTTAACCTCATAAATCATTGTTGTCTACATGAAACATTAATTTATTTAGTTTGTAAAAAAATATCTCAACACACCTTGCAACACCCTGAATAGTCTCAATCCACAATAACCAAACTGGTTCACCACATGACCTCAAGAACACCTCCCCATACACTATACATTGTCGAGTAGCAATAAGGGTCTAAGGGTTGATTTTAGAGATGTTTTAACCTATAAATATAAATAATAATAATAATAGTGGAAAAAAATAAAACTAATAATAAATAAAAATTGATAACATGCATATAATAAGAATATTAAAAATCTACAATGTCATGCTAGTAATATAAAACTAAATAGGGTCACCTATAGTCTGACCACAAATAGACATACTAAAAGTGACCAATAGAATCATCATCCCATCACTGAGGATCAACCCAATCCTACTCTGAGATCACAATATCCAGCTTAAGAACTATCTACACTTATATATACACTAGAATCTTGATAATGGGACTTTAACCTTATATTTTCTTTAAACCATAATGTCTTCACATATCTCAGAGGGCCCGTGTAGGGTGTGAGTATGAACTTGGGAGGTCACCACCAACAGTGTCCCTGGTTAATATATATATACCAGTGCATAGAAATTATAATAAACATAAACTAAAGAACACCACTTAGCTAGATCCACCTGTTCTCAACTAGACATGAGTAATCCTTTACATGCCTCGACCAGTGATGGAGTGGAATGATGTATCCACGATCTATTATAATAGAAGTTTCTTTGGCCTTCCAGCCATTATTATGTCACATGGAATCACATACCAACCCATAAATAGAATAATAATCTCTAGTTGACCATTATTCCCCAATGACATGTCCACAAACCATTTTAAATGTTTTATGGTCATTAAATTCTTTTACCAACTATCATCTCAATAGTTTGATAAAACCTAAGGAATGGTGATGCCTGACCTTTACCAATTTTATCCCTTCATATCCAACACAACCCATGTATATGGTAATCATCCTTATCCTAACCAGTGATCTCAATCACCTCCAATATTTTGTGTTTTTCAATGATGTATCCCTATTACATAACATTGGTCAACCCCATCCCCCATAATCAGATCAATATATGGAGTATACCACCCATAATGAGTGGGAAAAACCACCTAATGGGACCTGTAATGTGTGTACAAGACCCCAACAGCCTCAAACCCAATGGAGATAAATAATCATCATCCTCACTAAAAAAACATGGTGAACCTCTGTCGCCACTTTCAGCAATGGTTAACATCATCTTCATCGCACTGGAAAACCTTCATCACCACATATGACAATGGTTAACACCATTTACATCATTGAATAAAACTATATAATCCCATTTCTAATGATCAACATCGCCCATAGTCACATGGATTACAACCATCACATTCCCAATGAACCACATCAGTCACTACATCCCACAAAATATCATCAACAACATGTGGCATCACATCCATCAATCCCTAAAACCAAAAAACTAATAAATATATGAAATACCAGGATAAATACCATATTTTAAAAATGATTTTACCCCAAGTTATCTCTTATGAATAAAAAAAACCAAAAGTGGTTACACTCCCAGACATTCACACAACCTTGACCATACCCAATTATCACATACCACGTAAAAACAAGTATAACATAGGAAGAATATTGGAACCACCTATCTAGAGTTAGAAAGAATACACTCATCGATAAACTCTAGCTGATATTTCCCAGAAAATAATAAATAAGATAAACTATAAAAATTACAGATTTAGGTCACCACTGATAGAAAATAAGGAAATTAAAAGAGAAACCATAAATATATACTCAAGGATAGCTAGCCTTACCCACGACTACTCTCTATAATGAATGGAATGAATAACGGACAATAATCAATGAATATATCTCAAGAGGAAGGGGAGGGGTTAGGGAATACTCACTGTACCGGTGGATGAAATGGCCTATCCCTCTTTTTATATTTAATTTAAACTAATTCATTAATTAATTTTGAAAAACTAGATATAAAACATGTCACGCTAATTTTTCTGGAAAACTATAGATTTACCTTTACCTACCAAATAAATCTTATATATGGACCTTAAATATTAACCCTTACATTTCAACCATTATGTTTCATCAAGTTAACCACTAAATATTCCATACATTACCATTTTCTAATCCATAAAACCCCTTATGCATCATGGGGTAAGCATCAAACTTTATGCATCACAGGGTATCAACTGTTATCCACCACAGGGAAACCCATAAACCCTTACACATCATATACTTTACCAAATTTCCACATCATCTAAACCAGCCCTTACATATTATCCAGATACAACCCCTATGTATCAGCTACTTTACCATTTTCTAACCCTACTATGGAAACCCTTATTTATTATGAGGTTTATCCCTATTCATCATAGAATTAACCCTTACATATCAAAGGAAAAATATAGTACTTTTTCAAATTTCACCACCCACTAAGAACCATTATGCATCTAGGGTTCCCTTATATATGACTTTTATATATCAAGTATGTTTGGGTATCAGTATGGATTCAAACACCGCTATTTATTTCTAATGAGCTATGTATCCTTACACATAAAGTCTTTACCATTAGTTAAGAGTGACCTTACACATGAGGACCCTTACATGTCAATACTTGGACAATTTTTACAACCCAAGCTGACCCTTACACATAAATATCAGTATACCCTTACATACAAGTGCTTTTCTATTTTCCTAGAAATCTCCAACTCCAAAACATCTCCAAATTTCATCTAAATTCCTCTAGTATTAAAAATAGTATTTAGACCTATTCATAACCCCGCTTTCATTATTTATTCACAAATAAAATATCCCTAAGATTGAGACAACTCCCAAGACTCGATCTCGGGCCTATACTGACACCCTTGACACCTAAACAGGGTCCAGATTCATACAATCAGACCAAGATCTAACCTAAATTACCAATATTGAATGCATAGTCCATTAAAATATTCCCACCATATGATAGATCATCCTTGAGCTATCTCAATCTACACACATTGACCAACCCTTACCAAAACCTGAGCATCCTACTCAATGCATTCTTGCAACACTGAGGTGATGTCGAACTCAATTGTTTGATCCCAAGTATTTGGGCTAACCTACTAATATATACTGATTACATTCATAGGAACTCCCCACCATAGTAATTACCTACATTTTTACTTAATAATAAAATTAACTAATACAATGATGATATCGTACTCATCCATCACCCTAAATTTCACATGCACTGAATACCCTCACATAGCCACCAATCATCAAATATTGTCGTCGTGTATCATATTGATGCACACTTTCATCCCACATCATGTTGATTCCTCATATTTTACTTGATTCCAATGCACCCCACCGTTATCATGCATCATATTCTTTTTACATACCTCAATCAATATCTTCTTAATCCATCTGTCACATATACATATCATGCATGTAACGACCCGGACCCGGCCTGCCACCCGAACAGTGTCGAACGGGTCGGGTGTTACTACCTTAGGCGCACCTCCCATGAACGCCAAAGGCTTACGACTAGTGTTGAGGGTCTAAATAGGTATAGTGGGGAGGATATACCCTCTCGAAAGAATTAAAGGTATCGGTCCAAGTGTTAAACTAAAATATGCAGTGGAAGTAAATGACTCAGTATACTCAAACTAGACCCGTAGAGCATAAGCACATTCAATAACAATAAATAGAAGAAGAAATATAGAAGCAACAACAGTGAAAAGTAATAGAACATCATGCCAGCAATGAACTGCAATAACTGCTAAAACAACCAAGCATGCACCCAATCAAGTCATACAATCAATATACATATGACTGCGCCAATGGCTAACCAGTAGTAGCTACAATACAAAATAAGCATGATGATACAAAAGGGAAAACTAAACAAGGTAACTCCGTCAAGACACGACCTCAAGGTCCATACCATCTCCATGAAACAGCACTACGGTCCAGCTCCTGAGGCTGACCCTCTACCTGCACGCAATTTCATAAAGTCTACACGCATCCCGAAGGGCCCATGTAGGGTGTGATACAATTCTCAGTAGGATACCACCCAGAAGTGCGTACCTAATATAAGTGTTTAGGAAGACATGCTAATATAAGAAAACAGTAAATAGCGCAATGCCCAAAAGTAAACAAAGACTTCACTCATGCTCAGCGGCTACCAGGAAGTGTCACCTGCTACGGCCAACGTCGGAATCTCTGGTCTGTAGCCTGGCACCTCATGCCACCTGACACCATGTGTCTCAAGTAACGACGTCCCTAAGGCACGCCCAACCATCGTAACCCAGCTCGAAAGCTCAACCTTCCCATGGCACAACATCAGGAGGAACAGCGATACCTATCCTCAAAAGATAATCGTAGGGACAGTGATGTCTACCCTCAAATCACGGCGAGCCTCTGCCCCCACCCTGACCGCCTCAAATCTGTCTCCTGAAGGCTCCTCACCTTCCATGTGGCTTCCTATGGAAAGCACTCCCAAACCAAATATACCTAACCGCATCTACCGGGGGCCTCTACCCAGCGAGTGGTCATACCACCTCATCTCAGAGTCTATCTGTGTGCACACTACTCAAAAGTACCTGGTGAGAGGTAATCACCTCATTATGTCCCAAGACACAACACCTCTGACACCTCATTCCCCTGCGAACCTGTCACTCAAGTCTGATGCCCTCTCCATCTAAGTAACTCGGGCCAAGCCCAACCTGACAGTCTAACTACCTCAACCGACGTCCATGACGCCTAATCCCGTGGTAGAAACCAACCCAAGTAACCCGAACCGAAGCCCCAACCTATGATCCCCATCACTAAAAAATATATCTGGGTCATGCCCAACACAATAAGAAGTTCAACACAAGCAAACCACACATTTCAAAAACATACTTTAAAGCATAACTTTTAACAGACAATTACTAAACAGTCAAATTTCACTAACTTGTGCTAACCCAAACCAGCACCTAAGGTCTTAAATGCCTTAAACAATTACTAGAATGCTATAACAAATCAAACTCAACAGTTTAATCCAACAGTAACAAAATCAGTCTAAAATCAGCAGTTTAAAATACTGGTCCAAAACATCCGCATTTCAGCACCCCGGCCGAATACCCCCAAACGAGCCATGACCTCTCACCCAGCCTTGATCCAGCACAACAAGGGTCAGGGAATACCAAGAGGCATCCCCCAATGCAGATAAACTATTAAGATAAATAAACAAGGGTTTCACTTAATACCCAACGTTTCTCCTGAAGGTCGCAACCCCCAATTGTCTACGAAAACACGAAAGAAGGTATGCACCACCTACCTCGTACTCATACGACGACACTCCTTTGATTTTAGCCTCTGAATCGGACTAAATCGTGGTAGATCTGTGTTTCTTTCAAATCTGTAAATTCCTTTTGGATGGAATCTGTAGAGGAACATGTAAGGGATCAAAGACGAAAAAGGGTGCGTGGGGTTAGCCTTTCCGATGCGGTCCCACTGCCACTGACAGATCGAAGAACGGAGGTCGTATGAAGAATCTAAGAGGGTTTGAGTTTTTTTTAGGTTCTCAGATGAACCATCTGTCCAACAGGAAAGAAGAAGAGATTTCTGGGAATGAGATGTGACGGTGTCTCGATCGCTCAAATAAAAATAAAAGTACACGGCGTGTATTTCCAAAGTACACGCCGTGTAGATTTGTTTCCATACTCTGAATTAAGCGGAGTCTAGCACACGGGTCCGTGTACATGGTCAACACATGGACAGGGTATCGGCCGCTACACGGGACAAGATACACGGCGTGTCAAGGAAGACTACATTCCATGTAGATGAAAATTTACACCTGGACACCACACGACATGTACTTGGCCTCACATGGGTAAGGGATTACACAGCGTGTCTATAAATACACATCGTGTAGTAGGAAACTTCTACACGGTCTTCACACGGCATGTACTCAGTGATTACATGGCTATTCACTTGGGTAACTCATACACGGTGTATACTTAAAGTACACGGCGTGTAGTCTGGAAATTTTCAGAAACTGCCCAGATTTTCCAGACTTCTCAAAAACCAGTCAAAAAGTTTAAACAAGGTCGGAATTTGACCAGTTTCTAAAAACTCGGGTTCTTAAAAACTCCCCACCTTAACATAGCTCTTCCCCAATCTACCAAACGAAACCCGGAGATGACACCAAACACGCCTATCCTGGTTAAACAACCCCGACTACCCCGGTCTCAAGGTTCTGGCTAAATTCCTAAAAGGGATCCCCACCTTAGGAATTTCCTACTCGGTCTCAACCCGAACAAAGATCAAGCAAAACAAATAAACAAGCAAGGACCAGCAACCTGTTTCCCGGACCCATGGTCCTCCCATGACGCATCGTCACCCCTGTACCTCCTTGGCACTCATGTGTTGCTTCCGACACCCAACGTAACCCTCACCGCATTGGTGTCCGCCTCCATGAGGTCCTACATCTAATAGATGCTCAAATCAAACCTGGTGCCATGCACCTCAAGTAACCCGCATCTACGATGCCCCGATACCCACGACACCTCAAGGAACCTGCATCCTTGATGCTCTTGATGCCACGCATCTCAAATATATAATAAAATATATAACATATCTAATATGATGTCAATCCCACTAACTAGTCTCTAGTCGGTCCACAAGTAACCTGTGCAACTCGTGCACTCAACCAGACATGCCTCAAGAGGCCATGCCAAAAGAAAGCAAGGAAACTCGTAGCCACACCTGCGGTGTACCTGCCACCATCGTCGACTCTCCAGCCTACTCAATCCATGGCATCTCCACAGCGTACACCTGGCCTGAATCCCAACTGCCTGATGCCTGACCTCCCTGCGGTGCTGCTCCAGTCTCTGGCCACGGACCCCTCAGCTAGGTCCTACTATCTCTATCACGTCCCCCGCGTGCAGCTAAACCTTGACTACCCTCTCCTGGTACCGAACCTGAACCAACTCCTGACACCACAGTATGTCCTGGCCCCTGCCTGCCGGCTGTTTGAGAAGGCTGCCTGCAAAACCTCTCTAGATGTCTGACTTGTCCACACACCCAGCACTCCTTTGGGGGCCCATCGCACTGAGCCTAAACATTTCCCATCTGTCCACACTAAAATAAAACCACCGTTGAACTACCACAGGGTGGTCTAGTTGAGTCCTTGGCCTGCCCGTCCTACTGGAACTCATCTCTCCCTCACTTCCTACTGTTCGGACCATCACCTGAAGCTGTCACCCAGCCAAAACGATATTTCTCTCTCTCATTGACCTCGGCTATGAGCACCTGATTCACCGCCTCCGAGAAGGAACCCAGCCTAAAGATGTTCACCTGGACCCGAATAGCGTGTCGTAAACCATCCTCGAAGTGCCTCACCCTAGCTGCGTTGTCCCTTACCATACCAGGTGCAAAGCAAGATAGCTCAGTAAAAGTAGTCGCGTAGTCCATGACGGAAATGTCTCCCTATTGAAGACTCAACAACTCCCGAGCTCTCTCCGCCCTCAGCGTCTCCGGGTAAAACTGCTTGAATAACCTATCCTCGAAATCCTTCCAAGAGAGTCCCCCGTGCCTACGAGCCTGTACCTGTACGTCCCACCAACGCTTCGTCGGTACTCTCAGCATGTATGTTGCCAAATTGACCCTCCACCCTGGAGGCATCTCCAGCTACTCGAAGATCATCTGCATACTCTCTATCCAGTTATCTACCGCCTGCAGACCACCCTCACCCTGAAAAAGTGACGGGTGTTGCGACTGGAACTCCCGCGTCAGATATGCCATAGAAGGCTCTGTACCCTGCATGCCTCTATCAATCCCCTGTAAGACGCATACCAGGCTAGCTCGGAGCTGCTCGTCAATCCATGATCGGAACCCTGCCAAACCCGGTTGCTGCCCTGCCTACACTGGATCCTAAATCTGATCAGATCCCTGAGCCTGTACCTACGGCTCATGCTCTGCCTGCACCGGATTCTAGACCTGATCCTGCGGTACCGTATCCTCTTCTTCCTAACGCTCCATCGTGTCGTAAAGGAGTAACCCGCTGAATACCATAAATAGTCAGACATCCCACATATATATATAACAATATATTCTGCGCAGATAAGGAAAGCATTAAAATGAAGTGTATAACAACTACCCTTACTCCCCCTCACCGCAACCCATGCCCCACGGCTTCCCGGCCTCATGGCCTCCTTACCCGCCCTCAATAGAGCCAAGTATCAATAGTACCTCGGGCCATTCCCTTCCTGACAACCAACATTGCCTCAAACCCGACGACCGAGTCGCCTAATCCTGACAGTTACACTACCTCAACCATAGTACCTGCCTGCTCTCTTAATAGTCAGGGCCAAATATCCTGCAACATGCAATTCTAAAAAAACATAAAGCATGGAAATACACATTTTCACAACTATAAATTATATCAGTAATTTCACCTATTCACATTTCAGAGCATACATAGCATGGAAATTGATTATATTCACATGGTATTATCACTTCACAAAATCATACGTGCAGTTATGAAATTGAAATACCCTAAAATGTGCCTATCAAAATCCAAGCAAGCAACCCTTGCCATATCGGCCAAGGTTTACATATCAAAATCAAGAACATTGCACAACAAGTGAGCCACCGAGGTGGAAATCATATCAACTGTAATCTGAGCAAAAAGAAAACAGAAATTCCCGCCCCCAGTAACTCAATTTGTCCCTCGTACATGGGGTTGCAGGCACCCAAGCACAAGTTCAAAAATCAAGTTCCAACAATAACCTATCTCCAGTCTACCATATCCCAAATAGTAAAACCAGTAGAAATAAAAATATAAGTCTCAAACTCATTAGTAGCTAGAAAACACTACTACTAAATCCATGTCAAGAACTCCTTTGATACCACTTTGTAACAACCCGGACCCGGACAGCCACCCGAACAGTGCCGAATAGGTCAGGTGTTACTACCTTAGGCGCACCTCCCATGAATTCCAAAGGCTTCTGACTAGCGGTGAGGGTCTGAATAGGTATAGTGGGGAGGTTATACCCTCTCAGAGGAATTAAAGGTACCAGTCCAAGTGTTAAACTAAAATATGCAGCGGAAGTAAATGACTCAGCATACTCGAACCAGACCCGTAGAGTGGAAGCACATCCAATAACAATAAATAGCAGAAGCAATATAGAAGCAACAACACTGGAAAGTAACAGAACATCATGCCAGAAATCAACTACCATAACTGCTAAAACAACCAAGCATGCACCCAAGCAAGTCATACAATCAATATACATACGATGGTGCCAATGGAAAACCAGCAGCAGCTACAATACAAAATTAGCATGCTGATACAAAAGGTAAAACTAAACAAGGTAACTCCAATAAGGCACGGCCTCAAGGTCCATACCATCTCCATGCAACAGCACTACGGTCCATCTCCTGAGGTTGACCCTCTACCTGCACGCAATTTCATAAAGTATACACGTGTCCCGAAGGGCCCGTGTAGGGTGTGAGACAAGTCTCAGTAGGATACCACCCAGAGGTGCGTACCTAATATAAGTGTTTAAGAAGAAATGCTAATATAAGAAAATAGTAAACAGTGCAATGCCCAAAAGTAAACAAAGACTTCACTGGTGCTCAGCGGCTACCAGGAAGTGTCACCTGCTTCGGCCAACGCCAGAATCTCTAGTCTGTAGCCCGGCACCCCATGCCACCTGAAACCATGTGTCTCAAGTACCGACGTACCGAAGGCACACCCAACCATTGTAACCCATCTTGAAAACTCAACCTTCCCATGGCACAACATCCGGAGGAACAGCGATACTTGTCCTCAAAAGATAATCGGAGGGACAGCGATGTCTGCCCTCAAATCACGGCGAGCCTCTTCCCCCAACCTGACTGCCTCAAGGCTATCTTCTGAAGGATCCACACCTTCCATGTGGCTTCCTATGGCAAGCACACCCAAACCAAGTATACCTAACCACATCTACCAGGGGCCTCTACCCAGCGAGTGGTTGTACCACCTCATCTCGGAGTCTATCTGTGTGCACACTACTCAAAAGTACCCGGTGAGCGGTAATCACCTCATTATGTCCCAAGCCACAAAACCTCCGACACCTCATGCCCCTACGAACTTGTCACTCAATTATGATGGCCTCTCCATCTAAGTAACTCGGGACAAGCCCAACCTAACAGTCTAACTACCTCAACCGACATCCATGATGCCCAATCCCATGGTAGCAACCTCCCCAAGTAACCTGAGCTGAAGCCCTAACCTGTGATCCCTATCACTCAACAATATATCTGGGCCACTCCCAACACAACAAGAAGTTCAACACAAGTAAACCACACATTGCAAAAACATACTTGAAAGCATAAATTTTAACAGACAATTACTAAACAGTCAAATTTCACTAACTTGTGCTAACCCAAACCAGCACCTAAGGTCTTAAATGCCTTAAACAATTACTAGCATGCTATAACAAATCAAAACTAGTAGTTTAATCCAACAGCAACAAAAGAAGTATAAAATCAGCAGATTAAAATACCGGTCCAAAACATCCGCATTTCGGCACCCCGGCCGAATTTCCCCAAAAGATCCATGACCTCTCACTCGGCCTTGCTCCAGCACAACAAGGGTCAGGTAATACCCAGAGGCATCCCACAATGCAGATAAACTATTAAGATAAATAAAAAAGGGTTTCTATCAATACCCAGCATTCCTCCTAAAGGTTGCAACCCCCAATTTTCTACGAAAACATAAAATAAGGTATGAACCACCTAACTCGTACTCGTACGACGACACTCCTTTGATTTCAGCCTCTGAATCGGACTGAATCGTGGTAGATCTGCATTTCTGTCAAATCCAGCAATTCCGTTTGGATGGAATCTATATAGGAACAGGTAAGGGATCAGAGATGAAGAAGTGTTCATGGGGTTAGCCTTTTTTATGTGGTCCGGCTGCGACCAACGGATCGAAGAACGGAGGTCGTATGAAGAATCTAAGAGGGTTTGAGTTTTTCAGAGGTTCTCGGATGAACCATCCGTCCAACGGGAAAGAAGAAGAGATTTCTTAGAATGAGACGCGATGGAATCTCGATCGCTCAAATAAAAATAAAATTACACGACATGTATTTCCAAAGTACACACCATGTAGATGTGTTTTCGTACTCTGACTTAAGCGAAGTCCAGCACACGGGTTGGACCGTGTACATAGTCAACACACAGCCAGGGTCTCGGCCACTACACGGGACAACATACACGGCGTGTCAAGGAAGACTACATGCCGTGTAGATGGAAATTTACACCTAGAAACCACACGAAATGTACTTGGCCTCACATGGGTAAGGGATTACATGGCGTGTCTATAAATACACACCGTGTAGTAGGAAACTTCTACACGATCTTCACACGGCATGTACTCGGCGAGTACACGGCCGGTCACTCGGGTAACTCATACACAGCGTGTACTTAAAGTACACAGCGTGTAGTCTGGAAATTTCCAAAAACTGCCTAGATTTTCCAGACTTCTCAAAAACCAGTCAAAAAGTTTAAACAGGGTCGGAATTTGACCAGTTTCTAAAAACTCGGGTTCTTACAATGCACCCATACCCATCATGCGAAATGAAAACCAACACTCTCACAATTTACCTATGACTATCAATTCCTCCCTAGACTACTCCAAATATGTTGGATTGATCACATGCTATTGACTTGATTCCTGAATATTCAATGCTTATCCTCATTTTGAAGACATACTCACTACTAGCCATTATCCCCATTACTAGGAATCACACCCACCACCTCAATCTTTATGTGAAGATAAATCTTTGATATTGGTTCCTAGTCCTACCTAATATTCTTGAGTATAACCCAATCCATGACCCTTAGTTGACTATAAGGTCATCAAAAAAACCAAAAAAATCTTATCTAGTTGCGTGTCTAATATTCCTTTGGTGGTTGATCACACTGGGTCCAAATATACCATATATAACCATGATAGAAACACTTCTCCAATGACTCACTTCATGGTAGAATCATTGAACTTATACTCTAACTACCCTGTTGGGTCTCCTCATTTCCTCAATTTCAACCACCCAAAGCTTCACTACCTGTCTCACCATACACCATTATCTAGCTCAATATGCTCATATCTACCAGGTTCTACTCTACTATCATCCTCTTGTTCACTACCTCTAAAAATTAGTTTAATATAAATATATTTACCTATACCCTAATAATATTTCATAAACCATCCTCAAATTGATGTTCCTTAGTGATCTCATCTCCCACCAGTGTTGATGAAAAATGAAGAAAATATATGAACCTCATGGAAAATTCTATGATAGAAGTCTCTCCCCACACCAAGTTTATAAAATCATAGGATTGGTCTACCCTCAATGTCTTGAGAAAGAAGTAATCGAAGAACTTCACCTCAAATTCCCTCCACATAATTTCCTCATGTATTTATTCTTGTACTTGTACATACCAACATCATTTTTCTGGTCTCTTAAATATATACATAACCATTTTCATCCACTACCTTAGTGGTATCTATATATGATCAAAGATCACCTATAATAACTCAGTCTAGTACTCCACTACTTAGGGTCTAGACTCTCCCTAGAACAAGAGGATTTTGTGACTAAAAACATCATGTTAGGTATTCAATATATGGATTGTCTCCTTATTCTCCTTGATCAATTATCTAAGTAACTTGATATAAACTCAACTTGATATTCTCATCCAACCACTGCCCCAGTTCCTATAACAATTTTGGCTAACCTACCTACCTCAAAACATCTATTTGTGGATCATTATCACCTCATCCCCCAGGGGACTCATCCAGTGTGTGCCTCAGTGGAACCATATCTTTACCCTCCTAATGCTCCAATGGTGGTCATCTAGGTGGAATATCACTAAGAACCAAATACCATACTCAATACGAAAACAATAGTCCATATATTGTAAATAGGTAAAACTATAATAGGTAGTGTGACACTCTAACCCTTACACTATCCTACCGTACCCAATTCCCATACCATCTTTCCTAATGTCCCCACCTACCCATGTCAAGGTCAGGTACCACTCATAAAATAAAAATGCATGATCCGCATACATAATCACACCAAGAATCACATCACTAATCTTGTTGAGTAGAATTACACCAAGAATCTATATGGGAAAACACCATATAGGTAATTTCTAACACTTAAATAGCCATCCCATTTTCTATTACAGAACCAAAACCAAATTTAAACCATAAGAAGGTATAATGAATTACATTTAATCCATATATTCCTATTATGATTCATTAACACACACCCTCTTGCCACCCTAATCCAAGAGTAAAATCCCAAAAATCATGAATCAAAAACAAAGTGCATCAGATAAGGTAAGGTAACCCAATTTTTAAAGAAAAAAATTAAAAACAACAGTACCATCTCTAGTAAATTGGACTTACCTCATATGTGGGTAAGTTACTCCTAAGAATAATATCCATACCAAGATCTAATAACATCTTATATACATTCCACATTTCCTAAATATTAAACAAACCAAAAGAAACAAGGCAATGATACCACTTTGTAATGCTCCATCTGAACTCACTCCACATTAACTGGTTTGGTTCACCATGTGTCCTTAGGAATACCACCCCATATGCTAGAGGATACTGACTAGTATCAAGGTTATAAGGGGTGATAATGGGGAGACTACACCCTCTGAATAAAAATAATAATAACAACATGACAACAATAGAAACAACTACAAATAATAGGCAACAATAATCCAAGACATGCTTACTACGATTAGATCCAAAATCTATAATGTTATTCCAGTCATATAAACATAAACAAGATCGTTCATACTTCATCCACATACAAACATACTCAAAATTGACCAAATGAACCACCAACCTAGCATTGAGGATCCACTTGGTCCTTCTCTAAGATCACAATATCCATCTCGAGCACCATTTTCACTGCTATCTCTATTAGACTCCTGATGATGATCCTTTAACCTTACCTATTCCTTAAACCATAAAGTCTACACACATACCTGAGGATCCATGAAAGGTGTGAGTATGAACTTAGTAGGAAACCACCAATTTTTCTCTAAATAATATCTATATACATACTGGTGAATGAAAATAATAATAGATAGAAACAAAATCACACCACTCAACCAAATTTACTCATGCTCGACCATCCATGAGTGAGATTTTACCTTCCTCAACCAATGTTGGATTGGAATGATGTATCCATAGTCTGTAATACTAAAATTTCCCTCAGCCTTCTAACCATTATCATGTTACATAGAATCACATGCCAACCCTTAACTATAAAAACTATCCTAAGTCAACCATAATTCCCTAATGGCATGCCCACAAATCATTTCATAAGTCCCATGGTCATGTGATACCTTTACTAACCACCAACTAAATATTTTAATGAAACCCAAGGCATGGTGACACCTTTAATTTACCAATTTAGGACCATAATACCCAACACATTCTATATATACACCAAGCACCTCACTCTAAATTAGTGATCTTAATCACCTCCATGATTTTAGGATCAACAACAATGTATCTATCCTCTATAATTATGATCAACACTATCACCCCTAAGTATCTCAACCTACAAATAGTGGTCAAATACATCTCATGGGCCTTGTATTATACCACATGGTGAACATAAATCACCAACCTCATGACCACAACTCGATAAACATCTATCACCACCTACAAAAATGGTTAGTACCATTTGTATCACACTATAAAACCTCTATCACCACCCATGATAATGTCAACAACATTTGTATCGTGCCAATGAAATACGTCACTCTATTCCTAGTGATAAACATCACCCACAATCACACAATTTACACCCATCACATTCCCAAGGAATCCCATCATCCAACACATGGCATCAAACTCATCAATCTTTGATGCCACATAACCAAGAAATACATGTTATAACAATCCAAATCTACCATTTTCTATATGATTCTACCCCTACATATCTCTTACGAATAATGGAAACTGAAATTATTTCTATTTATAGTTGTTCATGTAAACCTATCCCAACTGTATTATCACACAACACATAAACATGTGTATAACATTAGAAGAATATAGGCACCACCTAACTAGAGTTAGTAGAATTTTTTTCATTGAGAAAACCTCGATGATCTGTCCCCAAACAAGAGAAATCATACAATCTTGAAAAGCCACATATTTAGGGAACTATTGAAAAAACAAGGAAACGATGAGAGAAAACAAAAATAAATACACAAGGATGTCTAACCTTTCCCTTGGATACTCACTATAATGAATGTTAGGAAGAATGGAAAATAATCAATAAAGAATATTAAGAGGGAAGTAACAATGATAAAGAGGGTGGGATTAGGGAATACTCATTGTACTATTAGATTAAATGGAATAACCCACCATTTTATATTTAATTTAAAACAATTAATTATTTATTTTTGAAAAAAAATACATAAAACACATCACAATAATTTTTTGAAAATCTTTGGATTTACCATTACTTTCCAGGTAACCCTTATATATGACCCTCCCATTTCAAACTTTATGTATCACCAAGTTAACACTTATGTATTCCATAATTTACCATTTTCTAGTCCAGATCAACCCTTATGTAACACCCCAGAATGTTAAAGTGTTAAAATTATAAATGTTACCAACCATCTCAACAAGAAACACATTTCTTTTTAGGAGCCTACCTAATTAGAACTTCATAGTTATAGATTTTTGGATTAGAGTGGTGATACATATGGGTGGATTTCTAGGAAGTTTCACAAGGTGTGTGAGTGATAAAAAACACACTAAAATAAGATTTGTTGGCATTTTGGGACATTCATTAGTTCGGTGACCCATTTGGGCATGTGGGTGGGCCCCAGCGAGTGGACAACACATTTTTATGGGGAAAATGGGGTGCCTGTTGGGCCTAGATATTACATTGGTATTAAAGGAGGTACCTAGATGGAAGTGTAGTGGTACCACCTAGGTTGAGATTTAGGTTCCACAACGAGGAAATTGTTCTCTAAATGGGGGTGAATGTAACAACCCATAATGTAAAAGTGTTAAAAGGATAAATATTAGTACCTATGTCAACAAAGTGTATCTTTCTTTTTGGGATCCCACCTAGTTAGAACTCCACGGTTAAATAAGTTTTTCATAGAGTAGTGATCGGGATGGGTGACCTCTTGGAAGTTTTATAGGGTGTGTGAGAGGGAGTACAAAACACACTAAAATAACATGTGTTGTCCTATGGGGACATTCATTAGTATGATGACCCATTCAGGTGCATGGGTAGACCTTAGGGAGGGGATAACATGTGTTTGTAGGGAAACTAGGGTGATTGTAGAGCCCATTTGTTACACTGGTATTGTAACAATATCAATCTTTAAAAGTTTTTAAAATTCAATTTTTTTATATTTTATAAGTTTTTTGTGTAAAAAATTAATAATTTAAACTTTATTATTTACCTTTATGTATGGAATAGGGCCTATGTCAAGGTAAGTGAACCCTACCCTTGTGTAGGGTGGTTTTTGGGTATTATGTAAGGGTAACTCATTATCTATATGAGTTGTGTAAGGATGTATAAGACACTGCATGAGAGTAAGGGAAATTCCATGCACTGCATAAGGGTAATCCCCTGTTACTCATGTTTTGTAAGGGTAATCAATACACTGCGTAAGAGTAACATGTGAATTACAAAGTCTACGTAAGCGTAACCTTGGAGTTGTGTAAGGGCACATATGTAATATATAAGGGTAAATAGGAGCTATATAAGGGTATCCCTAAGTTTCTAAAGGTTACTTAAGGGTATCATGTGAGTTGTGTAAGGGTGACCTTTAATTTATAAATGTTCCATAAGGGTAATCTAGTCACTTCATATTGGTAGGTTGATCTGAATAAGGGTAAACCTTACTTATAAAAGATTTTTTAAGGGTAAATCATTACACTTGCATGAAAACTAGGAGCTACATAATGGTGAAACCATGTTACTGTTATACAACACCCTCTTTAGTAAAAGTACTTTAAAAGCCCTGCTTTTCTTTTCCTTCTTACATGTTCAAACCTGTAACACATTTTGACTATCTTAAATGCCTAAAATTATGGGAATATATTCTTTGAATCATTAAAGTTTTCTAACTCGTATTGTGAGAGAATTTAATAAATGACCAAAATAAAAATTAAATTATAAATTTAATTTTTGGTTTTAAATTTTGAAAACCAATACATGGTTGTCTTCTTATAAATGTTTGAACACTTTCTACCTTTAGTGTTTTGTTATTCTCTTGAGTCTAGGTAGTCTAGGGTTTAACTTTTTCAATATTTGTGAGGCCATTATTGATCAAACCAGGTTCTTCATCCAATTTTTAGGAATGGAAGATCCCTTGCCCTCTATCACCTATTTGGGTGTAGTATTTTAAAATAATAATTCCAAGTGTTAATTTATATTCTTTTTCATTATTCTCATGAGTGTCTATAAATCTAGTTCTACCTATGGCTTCTAGAAAAGTTGGATAAATATTTTTAAATGATGATAATTTAGATTTTTCTAAGAATGACAAATAATTATTATCATAATTTTATAAAGGATTATTCAAGAGAGAGAAAATTATTATCAGATGTAAATTATGATTTACTCTAAGTAAGAAATTATTATATCATAATATGGATGAAATTTATAATTTTTAAATTATTCTAGAGAGAGAAATTATTATCGCATGTGCTTTTTTTATTTATTTTTGAAAAAAAATATTAGAACCGGTTCTAGGAATCCTTGGTCAGTGGTTTGACATTCTAAACATGTGGACATGGTTTGAGTGAGTAGTTCATAACAAATCTTGACTTTAACATCAACAACCTTGAGTTGGAAAGTTTCTTAACTTTGGGGGATCTCGTTACACATGTTTTCTCTATATAAATATTGTGTTAGCATACCTTGTAATTCATACTTGATTGTGATCGCAAGTGTGTGTGTGTGTGTGGATCATGAGACTTGTTATGATATTTTATTCCATGAGTATCGCTAGAGTATCATGTTTCCATGTTTGATTATGATCACATTTTTTATGTGTTTCAACAATATTTTCATGATTATATGTTATGATTTCCTTTTATGATCTACCTTATCATGTGTTGTTTATCCCTTATAGGGGGTTTTACACAGCTTGCGGTGATCATGATGATAAATTTGAGCATAAGGTAGGAGAATGGCAGTCTAGGGGCATGACTTGAGGTAGTGTGTTAGGGGAATGATGGCCTGATGGTATAACTCGAGGCATAGACGGGGTACAATGGTCTAGTAGCCTAACCCATGATGGAGCTAAGATATGATGGTCTGGGGGACTGATCTCAATTGATGTATTGAGACTTCTAGGGGATGTTTTATGATCCTAGTGACCTATTCTTTCAAAATTTTAACATCCCATGATTATTCTACTTTTATGGGTTCAAATAAAGTACAATTAGGGGTCTATTACAGCTTGGTTATCACATGATCACTGGGTACCTGTGGTGTGATTGTTATGATTTTTACACATTTATTATTTTCATGGAATACACTTGTTATATTTGAGAACACTTATTAAGGATGATTTGGTGGTGGTCTACTAGGTTTTATTACTCACACTATAAATCCCTAAAACATTTTCTCCTTAATGAAGATCCGTGTGTCCTTTTTATCCTAGTTTTGTCTTAAGATATGTTTTAATATGGAATTTTGGGATTTATAATGATTTTGGAGGTTTATTCTAGGTAAAAGAGGAGGAACCACACCATAGCCTCAGTGACCATGTTGTAGGATGTAAGTTGCAACTCAAGACTGCACTATATAAGGGGATACTATATTGCGGTAATGGGACTCCCCTGGTTTTGTGGTGTATCCCTCTCCACAGTGGTGTCAACTAATAAAGGATACATTATTATGCCTTGTACCATTCCATAATGCCTCTTTACACGTACGAAATGTAAAAATGGAGGTCTTTGGGTGTTAAGGAATTTACTATCTTAAATTGGGGAATGCTCCAAATTTTTGAATGGGGGTTGTTTCAGATTTAATGAGATTAAAATCCTTTAATGGGATATTATGAATTTAATTTTTGGTTTCCTTTCTAATTTGAATTGATTATTTATTTTAAAATTATGATAGTAATTTTTTAGTCTTAAATTAAGGTATTCCATGTGGTATTGAGCCCTCCAAATTCCTAGATCTTCCTCTTCATTTGACATCATTCCAGGAGCTCCATAGGGCTGTACAGATGACTCCACATTGTAGTACATCCCCTTACACTATAGTAGTATAAAAACTAGTGTGATTAAATAGTTAAGTGAACCCATTTCACCATAGATACCACCCACACCACACTCTACATGTCACATTAACTATTCTATTTTTCGGTGGTGTTATCCATGGTGTATCAATGCCTTAGCTGGAAGTCCCTACATTTAGTGAGTATTTTTAAAGCAATCCTACACCATGGTGAAATTCCCTATGCCATAGTGAGTGGTTTTAGCTCACCTCCACACCAAAGCCCCTCCCTTGCATTGTGGAGACACCAAAATTTTCGTAACCCTTTCTTCATCCTTTTTAAACTGATCTTGTAGATCTCTATTGACAATGATCAACACCGGGATCCCTTGGCATGTGATACATTTTGTGGTTGGTGTATAGATGTGTTTCGAGTGATGGCTCCTTCGATGAACCTTGATGTTGATATTAACAACCATGAGGTAGGAAGTTCCTTATCTTTTGGGATCATTTTTACACTTATTACCATGTTATGACACTTTATTTTTTCATTATTGATTATAATATCATGTGGGTGTGTTTATATCATGAGAGCCTTATGTGTTACTTAATGTCGTGTGTATGTTGTTATCTTGTTGTTCATGTTTGATGATGATAAATTGTATTTTATGTTGATACAACTACAACAAATCAGGTATTTAAGTGCACTAGTAAAAGGGTTTTATCAGCGCTTCAAAATTTTTGATAATAAAAGAGATGTTAAAGGGTTGGATATAATAGTGCTCATAAAAATAGCTGATAAAGGCCCCCTTTAACAGTGATAAAAAAATCACTAATAAAGGGGGACTTTATCATCCCTTTTTTAGCACTCATAAAGGGTGATATTTTTTATTTTAACTACCTTTTATTAGTGCTCCCCACCCTCTCTTTATTAGTTCTTGTTACCCACTCGCTCAGGTGCCCCCCCCCATTAGCACTTTAAATAATTTCACCCTCCCTCGCATTCCCCTACCACCTGTGAGTTTTGAACCTGAGACCTCCACCTCATATGCTCGTGCCTTTTCCACTCCCCTATATTGTCTTTTTTCATTTTATGATATATCTATATGTTTATATATATCATTACATTATTTTATGCATGTATTTATTTATATGTTTATATATATATATATTTATTTATTTATTTATTTATTTAAATATGTAAATAAAATATGTTTTTTTGTGTGTGTATGTGTGTGTTTATAAATAGATACATACATATATTTATTTATTTTTATATATGTGAATCTATAAATATAATTATACATATTTATATTTATTTAAAATATTATATATTAATATTTATATGCATATATTAGAATATATATATATATAAATATATATTGGTTTTTCAATACACACACAAATATATATATATAAACATTATATATACATTAATTGAAAAGATATATAAAATTCATACATTTTTATCTTAAATAAAATAGATATTAGTTTTTATTTTGATAAGGCTTATATATTGAGAAATATATTTTATATTTAAATATGTTTAAATATTTAATTGTAAAATTATATTTTTATGTGTGAATACATAAAAAATATGGATATTTTTTATATATATTTGATTATAAATAAGAGTAAAATATAAAAAATGATAAAACTTAAAAACCATAATATCAATAAGAATTTAAGACCTATGAATAAATTCAGTCTCCACTGAAAAAAGAAAATAATACCCCCTTAAACAAGGCTGAAAATCCATTTAATATTAGAAAATTGGGGTACCCCGACTAAAAACTCATTTTTTGAGTCCTTATGTGCTTTTTTAGCCTCAAAAAATGTGACTGGGGTTTTCCCAGTCACTAGGGCATATATATCATCGTAATATTATATTTGATATGTGGTAGAGCTCCAACAAACACCTATATCAAAATTTATGGTCGTTTGAAGTTTGAGTTGTGTTTTCAACTTATTTTAAATATTTTACTGATTTTTTGATTTGTTTATCTTCAATTTGTTATTAAATGAATATTAATCAATAATAACTATCAAATTAATAATTAATAATACTTTTTAAACTATTTTATAATCCATTTTCACTAAATATCTTATATATTAAGTGTAAATGTATATTTATCCTTATCTAAAACATATTTAAATATATATATATATATATATATTATTTATCTATATAAATATATGTATATATTAATATACTATTTTTAATGAAATATAATTTTTTTATGAAATATACTCTTTATCAGTGCTTTTTTACCAGCACTAATAAAGCCCCCCACCTCTATCATCGCTTTTTTAATAGCGCTGATAAGGGGGACTTTATCAGCACTTTTTTACTAGTACTGATAAAGGTCCCCCTTTAAGAGCGCTTTTTTTAGCACTGTTAAAGACCCCCTTTAACAGCGCTCTTAAAGACACCCTTTAATAGTTCTTTTTCTATCACTAATAAAGGGGGTCTTTAACATCACTTGTATCTATTGATGTTAAATTCCTAGCACTAGATAAACCTAGTTTTGTATTAGTGTACATTTATACATAAAGATATTCCATGCTTGTCTCTATGTTCTACCTCGTTATGTGTGATTTTAGAGGTATTGTTCTTGGTTCCCAAAGTAGATGGACCATCATGACATGTTTATTACTTAGAGGGGGAGTGCAAATGATTGTGATGATGGACCGATGTGCAGGGTAGGGATATAAATATTCCCCGTGTATGTTGTGTGTTAAACTTAAGGCCTAGAGGATTCCAAGGAGTATGTCACTTGAGCCCTAGTCGATGTTAAGCAATATTATACTCAATGCCTAGTAGATTTTGGGGAAATTACTTACTTTATTCCTAGTGGATTTCAAGTGCTACATACACATGATGTCGAGAACCATGACTACTAAAGGATACCAAATGGTATGTCACTCAAGGCCTAGTGTATTTCAAGTTACATAATCACTCAATTCCTAGTTTATGTCAAATACATGTCTCACTTGATTCTCAAAGGATTCCAGGTGTAATGATTACTAGCCTTGTGGCCATTTGTGGTTACTTATGAAATCTTGACTTTCCTTATAGTGTGGATCCAAAGTATGTATAGTTGAGGATCTTGGTGGCTTGATTAGAACACAATCACTAGATTTTGGAAATTTATTGTTTTTATATTTAGTGTTCTTTATGGAATACACTATTTTACATGAGTACAATAGGTTAAGGATGAATCAGTGGTGTCCTAATAAATCTTGTACTCACACCCTACTCAGGAATTTCAATGTGATCATAGATTTAATTACTAGAGATCTGGATTAGGGAAAGGGCCTTGTGGTGGATAGATGAGTGGAGGAGCATGGATTCGGTAGTGGACCAAGGTGGACCCCACTATTTATTTATTTATTTATCATCATTTATATTATGGTTTAGCTTACCACTTTGGGAGCCCATTTTATTATATAACATGTATTCCATACTTTTAAATTTATGCATGTACTCTAATTATTATTATATTTTTTATGATTAATTATTGATCCTATGACATGATACAGAGAGTACACTCACGCCATTGACAAACTTAGACCATCACTTCTGGTCAACATCCTATTTCATATGGAGAGGCGTGTCTAAGTTCATGTGACCTTTTGGCTTAGATCCAGTGATTTAGGATAGGATGTTACAAAATGGTATCAAGGGATCATGACTCACTAACCTGTATCTTATCATTCCTTGATTTTGGTATAGGGTTAGAATGAGATAGGTTGGTTGGGACTCAGGAAAAGGAACTATGATAGTGCCTAACTAATACTGTATACTAGACCTATGAGTTTACATAAAGTGTAGAAATTTGAGTTTATTATTACCATTGATTAAATACACCTTGGGTGATTCACATGATGTTGACATGTGATTTATGAGATTTTGGGTGAATTCATGCATCATGGATAATAATGTAGATTCAAATGATATATATATACTTAGTTTGTGATACATAGTAGTTTTTTAATTAAATTTCTTGATTTTTGTTATATGTTTAGGATATTTTATCTTTGTTTGATATATTTGTGTTGACATGCTATTGTGATATATCTTTATTGGCATTAATTAGTTGAACTAAGAATGTAGTTGTGTTAGTATAAATAAGATGATTGTGAGTAATTTATAGGGATGAATACCAAGGTTAGTGCTAGGAAAGGTATACCTTGGGTTAAGGGTAGACTTTTAGGAGAACCTTGTGTGATCCCATAGACTAATTAGGTTTTATCCTAACAACTTTATTTTAAAAGTGTTTCCTTTATGTTATAGAAGATCTCTCCTCAGTGTTGTCTTATGAGACAAATTGGGAAGAAGGTTGAAATACACCCAAAAGTGTGTATGCTTCTTCTTTACCACTGGTCATATAGGATAATGTAGTTGAGCATTCCCTCATGCCTTCTCTATGGTTTAGGCAGCAGGGTTGCTTTAACTAGAAGTCTTTTTCCTAGTTCCTTTCATGGGAATAGGAGTTCAAATTATGGTCGAGTGTTCCATGATTTTCAAATCCAATATTCTTTATCCTTCTAGGGAACCTAAGGCCTTTAGGATTTTGAATAATGGGTTGAAATATTTGTGGGATTATTTAACCTAGTAGAGATGCTAAATAATCATCAAGTTAAGCTGAGATAGAGCTCATGCCATGTGTGCATCCCATTTTGATACCCTTGTATCATATAGAAAAACCAAGATGAAGGAGATCAAGTTTTAACTAGATGACTTATGGATAATAGTTATGGTTCATTCTTTGAATTTATAGCAAAACTATATCTTTTACAAGAGATTTATTCTTTACATAAAACATAAGATCATTTACTACATATTCACACAGAGGGACTTGAACCTAAGGAAGAGGTGTTGGGTTGAGTATGTACAGACATTCGAATTTGATATGGTGTATACATTTGGTAAAGGTAACATAATTTTAGATAATCTTATCTATAATACACATGATGAGAAGGATCTTGGTGGAGGCCTTCATAGGCATAGTGTCACTTGATAATCTTATTAGCTAACTAGAGGATGGATGCTTCAGAGGATTAGGGATCTATGAATTATGCCCCATTAGTGATCATATCATCACTTTTGGATTGGTTGAAGACTACACATGATTCAAACCTAGAGTGTGATATAATGTAGGAACAACTAGTTGTAGTTGAATTGATAAACAAATGGTCTATGGACAATGATGATGTCATCTTAGTACATGGGGGTATTAAACCCTACTTCCATCATAGAGGAGATGATGAGATATTTTCATACTTCTATATAGGTGGTATATCCTAGTACAACCAAGATGTATCATGACTTCATACATTGGTTTTGGTGGCCAAGTATTAAGAGGGACATTGCTAGTTTTGTTTCTCGATGCCTTACCCATCAGCGAGTGAAGGCTAAGAATTAGCAACTCGGTGGGTTGCTTCAGCCACTTCTTATACCCATGTGGAAGTGGGATGAAATAATTATATTCTTTTTTATAGGCTTACCCAAGTCATCAAGGAGTCGTGATTTTATTTGGGTGATTTTAAATTGACAGAATAAATTTTTCAACTTTTTATCAATTAGAGAAACACACTCAATGGAGGAGTTGGATAAAATTTATATCCATGAGATCATACACTTTCAAAAAGATAACTTGATAATTGTATCATATAAAGACACATGTTTTATTTCAAAGTTTTGTAAGGGATTACAAATATCCCTAGGGACTCAGCTGAGATTGAGCATTGCATACAATCCTAAGATAGATAGAGATTCTGAGCAGACTATACACATATTAAAGGATATGATTTGATCATGAGTCCAAGACTATTTTGGGTCATGGGATGATAATCTATCCTTAGTTGAGTTTTTATACAACAGGAGTTGTCAATATTTGATTCAGATATCACTTTATGAGGCTCTATATGGGATATCATTTCATTCACTACTCTATTGGCATGAGGTGGGTGAGGAAATGATTATAGGCCCTAATATATTCTAAAAGGCCTATGAGTGTATCTGATTCAAAAGAGGTTGATCACCACTCAGGGAATAGATAGATCTTATGTCAACCATAGGAGGATACCTTTTAAGTTCATTGTTGGTGATTAGGTTTTCTTGAGTGTGACTTCTTGGTTGGGGTACTAATGTCTAAGGAAGTAGGGTATGATAGAACAACATTTTGTGGGACCCTTTGTGATCATCGAGCGAGTTAGGATAGTGGCATACCATAGGTATCTCCCTTCTCATTACTGAGTTATTCATGATTTGTTCTATGTTTCATAGCTTCATATGTAAATAACTGACCCTTCACATGTTATCAATTGTGAGGATATTGATATGGAGCTTGATGCAACGTATAAGGAGTGTTTGGAGTGCATTATAGACCTGAGTGAGAAATTATTTCTAGGAAAGATGGTACTACTTTTCCATATTTGGTGGAAGCATGGGTAGATCCAGAATAATACTTGGAAATGAGAGGTTGATGTTCAAGCTTAGTGGCCTGATTTGTTCAATTAGGACCCCTAGAGACACTTGATGTGGATGAAAAGTATTTATAGGGGGTAATTGTAAATCCCTAAAAGTTTTGTTCCTTAATGAAGAGACTCATTTACTTTTTATCTTTGTTTTTTTATTAAGCCATGTTTTGATATTGGATTTTGGGATTTATAATTCCTATAGAGGTTTATTATGGGAAAAAGAGGTGGGACCATGCCACATCCCATGCCTTGTTCTATAGAGACACCCAAATTTATAGAACCCTTTCCTTCTACTTCTTGAACTGAGATTACCGATATCCTTTGATAATGATCGATATCAGGAGCTCTTGGCATGTGATATTTTTTCCAGTTGACATATGGATGTGGTTTGAGTGGAGACACCTTAGATGAACCTTGATGTTGATGTTAACAATTATAAAAACCTTATATTTTAAAAGAACACTATGTTTGATGTTGTATACTATTTCTAACACTTTATCACCAGGGTTGCGTGTCATATCTCTTTTAGTGGTGATGCGTTACTTTTTCCCCCACATTCTTACTTTACAAAGGTGGTGGATTAAATATTTTAATCTATGATGTCAATTCCACTATAAAAATAGGATGATGGGACATTATTTCCTCCTTCCATGGATTCATCCTTGAATTTCATCTCCTAGTTTGGGTCTCCCACATAGATTCGATTCATGTTTATGAAACTCATTCCCAATGCCATCTTGAGGTAAATTCCAGTTAATTATATTGCTTCTGTCTCAATAGGAAAACAACCTTCGATCAGATTATTTGGTAACTTTGGGCATGTCTAGACATTTCTAGGTGTTGGGAAAGTTAAATATTTGAAAATTATTCTACTTTTGAAGTCAAGATCATCTTGTGTGTAGAACCTAAGTCATATTATGTCGAACATGAGGTAGTTGACACTAGGGGAATAAGTATTCTAAGGATTTTAACATCAGTCAAACCATATTTATTTTATGGGGTAGAGATTCTGGATCAGGTCATAGGTTTAATGGCTTTTAGGGACAGAATGGTCACATATTTAATTTCTTGTGAGGATAGGTTGGTTATAGGTTTAATTTCTTATGGGTACAAGTGTTTTAATGGTTTGACATATTATGGGTATAGGTGTTTCATAGTTTTAAAATATTTTGGGGATAGGTGGGTCATAGGTTTAACATCTTGTGGGGACAGGTGAGTCATAGGCTTAATATATTATGGGGATATTTGAGTGGTTAAGTGTGTCCTGGAGGGGGAATATGGTCACACTTGAGGGTTTGGTCAAATGTTTCCCCATGGTGGGAGATGATCACACTTTAGGGTTTGGTCAAGTGTGTCCCCAAGGTGGAAGATGGTTACACTTGTGGGTATGGTCAAGTGTGTCCCCAGTGGGGGATGATCACACAGAAGGGTTTGGTCAAGTGTGTCCCTAGGGAGATGATGATAACACTTGAGGTCTTGGTGGTGATGATAAAAAGTGTGCCCCTATGGGGGAGATGGTCACACTTAGGGATTCAATGGTGATGTTGGATTTTCAGGATTCAAACTTAGGGAGGTGTCCTATGTACACTATTTAATAGACAGGGATCAAAACCCATTTTTTATTAATTGGTTTAAGGTTATTTGGTAGGACCACTCCATGTAGTTTAATGTCATGTGGTATGGATGCTTGTGTCACTAAAGGATCATTAACAAGGGATGTTGTGGGGATTATGCATGAGATCATCCCGGGTGCTGCTAAGAGAAGTGATGGTATGAATGAGTCTTGTGTGTGGGAGTTTCCTAGGTGCTACTAGGGGAAGTTATTATGTGAATTAGTATTTAATGTAGGAGATTCCTGAGTATTTTTATGGAGTATAAATTATTTGAATGGTTATTATGTGTAGGAATTTCCCGAGTTGCTTCTAAGAGAAACAATGATGTGATTGGGGATTATGCATGGAAGCTACCTGTGTAATGGGGTATCATCTCATTTATATCACATGAAGCATATTATGATCATCATATTATTCATCATTTGCTTATTACATAGGTAATCCCATGTTCATTAAATAGGGTAAGGCCATAGTTTGACATCATGTGTAAGGATGTTGCATGTGGGGCTTACACATTGAGTTGCATGTTCTTTATTTTTCATGTCATATCATGAAGGAATATCAACCTTCTGATCAGTTAGAAGAATATGATTGGGTCTTACACATAAGGAGGATTCCCATTGTGGTAATTTAGGATCAATAGGGAAACATGTTTCATTTTAACTCTAAGGATTCCCATCCACCTTCCTCATGTCGGTTCATGAGGTTATCTCAACTTGTTGGTGGGTCAAGGGATGTGATTGGGGATTACACCATAGAAGGAGTCCCATTGGGGTTGTTTGGGAATAACAAGGACATATCAGGGACTTTTTCACTAGGGTTTCCCATTCATCTTCCTTACATTATACCATGAGGGAATCTCGGCCTACCGATGGGTTAAGGTATATGATTGGGGATTACACCTGATATGGAGGCTCATGGGTATACTCAGGTGTAGTAGGGATATATATAGAACTTTCATGGTTGGGATTCCCATTATTTTTCCACATTTTATACCATGGGTGAATCTCGGTCTACTAATGGGTCAAGGGATGCGATTGGGGCTTACATATGATATAGATTCCCATGGGGTTACTCATTTATATGAGGGATATATCGGAGAATTACATGATAGGGTTTTCCATTATTCTTTCTCACATTAAATAGTGAGGTAATCTCAACCTTATAATGGGTCAAGGGATATCATTTGGGTTTACACTTGAGATAGAGTCTCATGGGGATACTCATGTGAAGCAGGGATATATCAGGAACATGTGTGCTAGGGTTTCCCATTCTACTTTCTCAAGTTAGATCATGAGGGCATCTCATACCGTTGATGGGTCAAGTGATATGATTGGGTCTTACACTTAATATGGAGGCCCATGGTGGTTATTTGGTGGCCGTCTCATCATAATTAAATTAGACATATTATTCTTTACACATAAGGTATCTCATGATTTTCACAGGAGGCATACCATTCTCATCACAAAGGGTATACTGTAGTTTAAATTCTTGTATTGAGGACTATGGATGTTGTATCATGATCATGGAATGAAGAATCTTATTCTTTATTTGTAAGGCATCTCATTATTTCCACATGATTCGTCTTATGATTTTCACATAGGGTAATCTACAGTTTAACATCATGTAGTGAGGACTACTAGGAAAAAGATGCCTAATAGTGGATGGTGTGGGACCTATACAAGGGCATCCCTCTCTCGTTCAATATAGTATAGGATTCAGGTGATTAGGCTTCAAGAGTTTCTTGAGAAGTATTTTTTACTCAAGGTATATGAGGAAACCAAGAGGAGAATCTCGACTCATGGAATGAGAAAGGGATGAAGAGGTGTATGTTGAATCATGATATTTTAGAGAGCCAAGAGGAGTATGTGAACTCATTGTATTTTATGGGGTGGATGTTGGGGTTTCATAGGGCACAACCCAAAATGTCCTTGACCTATCCCAAAAAGCTTGTGGTGTGACTCTCCATTTTCATAGGGGTTAGTGACGGTAATGCAGGGATCAGTCTGAAGGCCTGGGACTACTACCTATTAGTGATCCCAAATGGGATTGTGGATGTGGAGGCACATCCCTGATAGTATGGACCAACAAACATGTGTCTAAACACTATTTTTCAAAACTATGCACTGGGTCACGCAAATGGGCACAGTGTTGCACAACTTTTAGTGTTGCATGAAAAGGAGTTTGTGCGAGGCATGGAATATGAGAACAATTTTTGGATAACACATTGTAATGAAACTTTGTAGTTTCACACAAATAGAATTTTTTGAAAGGTTTTACTTTGTGTGAAAGTATGTTACCAATGGTTGTCTCATAAGGGTAATCCATACACTACGTAAAGGTAACACGGGAATTACAAAGGCTACGTAAGCGTAATCTTGGAGTTGTGTGAGGGTACATATGCAATATATAAGGGTAAACAAAATCTATATAAGGGTATCCTTAAGTTTCTAAAGTTACTTAAGGGTAGCCTATGAGTTGTGTAAGGGTGACCTTTAATTTATAAAGGTTCCATAAGGGTAATCTAGCCACTTCATATTGGTAGGTTGAGATGAATAAGGGTAACCCTTACTTATTAAAGATTTTGTAAGGGTAAATTATTACCCTTATGTGACAACTAGGACCTACATAATGGTAAAACCATGTTACTGTTATACAAAACCCTCTCTAGAAAAATTAATTTCAAAACCCTACTTTTCTTTTCCTTCTTACATGTTCAAACCTATAACACATTTTGACTATCTTAAATTCTTAAAATTATGGGACTATTTTCTTTGAATCATTAAAGTTTTATGACTTGTATTATGAGAGAATTTAATAAATGATCGAAATAAAATTAAATTATAAATTTAATTTCTGGTTTTTAATGTTGCAATCCAATACATGGTTGTCTTTTTATAAATGTTTGAACACTTTCTACCTTCAGTGTTTGGTTATTATCTTGAGTCTAGGAAGTATAGGGTTTCACTTTTTCAATATTAGTGAGGCCATTATCCATCAAACCATGTTCTTCATCCAATTTTTAGGCATGGAAGAGACCTCACCCTCTATCTCCTATTTGGGTGCAGTATTTTAAAAGAATAATTCCAAGTGGGAATTTATATTCTTTTTCATTATTTTCATGAGTGGATATAAATCAAGATCTTCATATGGATTCTAGAAAAGTTCGATAAATGTTCTTAAATGATGATAATTTATATTTATCTAATGATGATAAAGAATTATTATCACAAGTTTATCAAGTATTATTCAAGAGAGATAAAATTATTATCACATGTAAATTATGATTTACCTAAGTAAGAAATGATTAGATCATAATATGGATGAAATTGATAATTTTGAAATTATTATAGAGAGAGAAACTATTATTTCATGTGGTGTTTTTATTTATTTTTGAAATAAAATATTAGAACCGGTTCTAGGAATCATTGGTGAGTGGTTTGATCTTCTGAACATGTGGACATGGTTTGAGTGACTAGTCCATAACAAACCTTGACTTTAACATCAACAACCATGAGTTGGGAAGTTCTTTACATTTTGGGGATCTCATTACACATGTTTTCTTGATATAAATATTTTGTTATCATACTTTTTATTTCATACTTGATTGTGATCGTATGTGGGTGTGTGTGTGGATCATGAGACTTGTTATGAGATTTGATTCCATGAGTATCGCTAGAGTAGCATGTTTCCATGTTTGATTATGATCACATTTTTTTATGTGTTGAAACTATATTCTCATGATGATATGTTATGATTTCCTTTTATGATATACCTTATTATGTGTGTTACCATGCCTTGGAGGTTTTCATTGGTACTTGAGATAGGTGTACTATCATGTGTTGTTTATCCCTTATAGGGGGGTGTGCATAGCTTGTGATGATCATGATGATGAATTTGAGCACAAGGTAGGGGAATGACAGTCCGGGGGAATGACTTGAGGTAGTGTGTTAGGGGCATGATGGCCTAGTTTCCTAACTCGAGGAATAGACGAGGTACAATGGTCTAGTGTCCTAACCCATGATAGAGTTGAGATATGATGGTTTGGGGGCCTCATCTGAATTGATGTATTGAGACTTCTGGGGGATGTTTTATGATCCTAGTGACCTGTTCTTTCAAAATTTTAACATCCTATGATTATCCTACTTTCATGGGTTCAAATAAAGTACAATTAGGGGTTATTGCAGCTTGGTTAGCACATGATCACTGGGTACGTGTGGTGTGATTGTTATGATTTTTACACATTTATTATTTTCATGGAATACAATTTTTATATTTGAGAACACTTGTTAAGGATGCTTTGGTGGTGGACTACTAGGTTTTATTACTCACCCTATAAATCCCTAAAACTTTTTCTCTTTAACGAAGAGTGTTGTATCCTTTTTATCCTAGTTTTATCTTAAGACATGTTTTGATATGGGATTTTGGGATTTAGAATGCTTGTGGAGGTTTATTATAGGTAAAAGAGGAGGAACAACACCATAGCCTCAGTGACCATGCCATAGGATGTAAGCTCTGACTCAAGGCTGCACTGTAGAAGGGGATACTATATTGCGGTAATGGGACTCCCCTAGTTTTGTGTTGTATCCTTCTCCATGGTGGTTTTAACTAATAAAGGATACATTATTGTGCCTTGTACCATTCCATAATGCCTCTTTCTGCATATGAAATGTAAAAATGGAGGTCTTTGGGTGTTAAGGCATTTACTACCTTAAATTGGGGAATGCTCCCAATTTTTGAATGGGGGTTGTTTAAAATTTAATGAGATTAAAAGCCTTTAATGGGATATTATGAATTGAATTTTTGGTTTCCTTTATGATTTTAATTGATTATTTATTTTAGAATTATTATAGGAATTTTTAGTCTTAAATTAAGGTATTCCATTTGGTATTGAGCCCTCCAAATTTCTGGATCTTCTTCTTCATTTGACATCATTCTAGGAGCTCCATAGGATTTTCCAGATGACTCCACATTGTAGTGAATCCCCTTACACTATAGTATTATGAAAACTAGTGTGATTCAATAGTGAAGTGAACCCCATTGCACCATAAATACCACCCCCCACCACACTCCACATTTCACAGTAACTATTCTATTTTTCATTGGTGTTGTCCATGGTGTATCAATTCCATAGCTGGAAGATCCTATATTGTGGTGATTTTTGTCAAAGAAATCCTACACCATGGTGAAATTCCTTATTCCATAGTGAGTGGTTTCAGCACACCTCCACACCAAAGCCCCTCCCTTTCACTGTGGAGACCCTCAAATTTTCATAACCCTTTCTTCATCATTCTTAAAACTGATCTTGTAGATCTCTATTGACAATGATCAATGCCAAGATCCATTGGCATGAAATCCTTTTTTTGGTTGGTGTACAGATGTGGTTCGAGTGACGGATCCTTTGATGAACCTTGACGTTGACATTAACAACCATGAGGTAGGAAGTTTCTTACCTTTTAGGATCATTTTTACACTTATTACCATGTTATGACACTTTATTTTTTCATTGTTGATTATAATCTCATGTGGGTGTGTTTAGATCATGAGATACTTATGTGTTACTTGATGTCGTGTGTATGTTTGTAGCTTTTTGTTCATGTTTGATGATGACCACATGTATTATATGTTGATACCACTACTGCAAATCAGGTATATAAGAGCACTAGTAAAAGGGTTTTATTAGTGCTTCAAAATTGTTGATAATGAAAGAGATGTTAAAGGGTTGGATGTAATAGTGCTCATAAAAAGTGATGATAAAGGCCCCCTTTAACAGTGATAAAAAATCACTAATAAAGGGGGCCTTTATTATCCCTTTTTTTAGCATTGATAAAGGATGATATTTTTTTATTCAAACTACCTTTTATCAGTGCTCCACAACCCCTCTTTATCAGTTCTTGTCACCCACTCACTCAGGTGCTCCCCCCTTATTAGCACTTTAAATAATTTCACCCTCCCTCACATGCCCCTACCTTCTCTAAGTTTTGAACCTGATACCTCTAGCTCATATGCCTATTCCTTTTCCACTCCCCTATATTTTTTTTCATTTTATGATATATATATATATGTTTATATACATCGTTACATTATTTTATGCATATATTTATATATATGTTTATATTTATATATATATATATATATATATATATATATTTATATATATATATTAAATACGTAAATAAAATATGTTTTTTTTGTGTGTGTATGTGTGTGTTTATAAATACATACATTTATTTATTTATTTATTTATTTATATGTGCATCTATAAATATAATTATACATATTTATATTTATTTAAAAATATTATATATTCATATTTATATGCATATGTTGGAATATATTGATAAATATATATTTTTTTTTCAATACACACAAATATATATATATATAAACATTATATATACATTAATTGAATAGGTATATAAAATTCATACATTTTTATTTTAAATAAAATGGATATTAGTTTTTATTTTGATAAGGTTTATATATTGAGAAATATATTTTATATTTAAATATGTTTAAATATTTAATTTTAAAATTATATTTTTATGTGTGAATACATAAAAAATATGGATATTTTTTTATATATTTGATTATAAATAATAGTAAAATATAAAAAATGAAAAAATTTAAAAACCATAATATCAATAAGAATTTAAGAGCTAGGAACAAATTCAGTCTCCATTGAAAAGAACAATAATACCCCCTTAAACAAGGCTAAAATCCATTGAATGTTAGAAAATTGGGGTACCCCAACTAAAAACTCATTTTTTGAGTCCTTATGGGCCTTTTTTAGCCTTGAAAAATGTGACTGAGGTTTTCCTAGTCACTAGGGTATATATCTCATCGTAATATTATATTTGATATGTGGTAGACCTAAAACAAACACCCGTATCAAAATTTATGGTCATTTGAAGTTCAAGTTATGTTTTCAACTTATTTTAAATATTTTATTGATTTTTTGATTTTTTTTATCTTCAAATTGTTATTAAATGAATATTAATCGATAATAATTATCAAATTAATAATTAATAATAATTTTTTAATTATTTTATAATTCATTTTCACTAAATATATTATATATTAAGTGTAAATGTATATTTAGTCTTATCTAAAACATATTTAAAAATATATATATTATGTTTTTATCAATATAAATATATGTATATATTAATATATTATTTTTAATGAAATATTTTTTTTAAATATAACCTTTATCAACACTTTTTTACCAGCACTAATACATACCCCCCCCCCACTATCATCGCTTTTTTAATATCACTGATAAGGGGGGCCTTTATCAGTGCTTTTTTACTAGCGCTGATAAAGGGACCCCTTTAAGAGAACTTTTTTTAGTGATATTATAGACCCCCATTAACAGCGCTCTTAAAGACCCCCTTTATTAGTTATTTTTATAGAACTAATAAAGGGGGTCTTTAACATCACTTGTATCTAGTGATGTTAACTCCCTAGCACTAGATAAACCTAGTTTTTTATTAGTGTACATTTATACATAATTATATTTTATGCTTGTCTGTATGCTCTACATTGTTATGTGTGATTTTAGAGGTATTTTTCTTGTTTCCCAAAGTAGATGGATCATCACGACATGTTTATTACTTAGAGGGGGAGTGAAAATGATTGTGAGGATGGACTGATGCGTAGGGTAAGGATATAAAGACTACTTGTGTATGTTGTGTGTTAAACTTAAGGCCTAGAGGATTCCAAGGAGTATTTCACTTGAGTCCTAGTCAGTGTTAAGTAGTATTATACTCAATGCCTAGTGGATTTTTGGGGAATTACTTACTTGATTCCTAGTGGATTTCAAGTGCTACATACACACGATGTTGAGAACCATGAATACTAGAGGATACCAAATGGTATGTCACTCAAGGCCTAGTGGATTTCAAGTTACACAGTCACTCAATACCTAGTGGATGTCAAAGACATGTCTCACTTGATTCTAAAAGTATTCCAGGTGGAATGATTACTAGCCTTGTGGTCATTTGTGGTTACTTATGAAATCTTGACTTTCCTTCCAGTGTAGAGCCAAAGTAGGTATAGTTGAGGCTCGTAGTGGATTGGTTAGCACACAGTCACTCGAGTTTGGATAGTTATTGTTTGTATATTTAGTGTGATTTAAGGAATACACTTCTTTACTTGAGTACACTAGGTTAAGGATGCATCGTTGGTGTCCTACTAAGTCTTGTACTCACACCCTACTCAGGCATTTCAGTGTTCTCATAGATTTAATTACTAGAGATTTGGAGAAGGGAAAGGGCCTTGTGGTGGATAGATGAGTGGAGGAGCATGGAGTTGGTAGTGGATCATGGTGGACCCCACTATTTATTTATTTATTTATCATCATTTATATTATGGTTTAGCTTACCACTTTGGGATCCCATTTTATTATATAACATGTATTCTATCCTTTTAAATTTATGCATGTACTCTAATTATTATTATATTGTTTATGACTAATTATTGATCCTATGACATGATACAGAGAGTATAATATCCCTAATGACAAACCCAGACCATCACTTCTTGTCAATAGCCTCTTTCATATGTAGAGGCATGTCTGAGGTCATGTGACCTTTTGGCTTAGATCTGGTGATTCAGGATAGGATGTTACAAAGTGGTATCAGGGGATCATGGCTCACTAACTTGTATCTTCTCATTCCTTGATTTTGGGATAGGGTAGGCAGGAGATAGGATGTTTGGGACTCAGGAAAAGGAAATATGATAGTGCCTAAATAATACTGTATATTGGACCTCTAAGTTTACATAAAGTGGGGAAATATATTTTATTGTTACCATTGATTAAATTCACCTTGGATGATTCACATGATGTTGATATGTGATTTATGAGATTTTGGGTGATTTCATGCATCATGGATAGGCATTTAGTATCAAATGATATATATATATATTCTTGTTTTGTGCTACATAGTAGTTTTTTAATTAAATTCCTTTATTTGTGTTATCTTTTCAGGATATTTTCTTTTTTGACATATTTTTGTTGACAAGTTGTTGTGATATATCCTTATTGGAATTAATTAGTTTAACTAAGCATGAAGTTTTGTTAGTATATATATGATGATTGTGAGTAATGTATAGGGATGAAAGCCAAGGTTAGTGCTAGTAGGGGTATACCTTGGGTTAAGGGTAGACTCTTAGAAGAAACTTTTGTGATCCCATAGACTAATTAGGGTTTATCCTAACGAATTTATTTCTATTTTAAAAGTGTTTCCTTCATGTTATAGAATATTTCTCCTCGATGTAGTCTTATGAGACTAATTGGGAAGTAGGTTTAAATACTCCCACAAGTTTGGATACTTCTTCTTTACCACTCTACATATAGGATAATGTAGCTGAGCATGCCCCCATGCCTGCTCTGTGGTTTAGGAAGCATGGTTGCTACAACTAGAAGTCTTTTGCCTAGTTCCTGTCATGGGCATAGGAGTTCAAATTATGGTTGAGTGTTCCATGATTTTCAAATCTAGTATTCTTTATCCTTCCAGGGAACCTAAGGCCTTCAGGATGTTTAAGAATGGGTTGAAATATTTTTGGGATTATTTAACCTAGTAAAACGCTAAAGAATTGTCAAGTTAAGCTGAGATAGAGCTCATGTCGGGTGTGCAACCCATTTCAATACCCCTGTATCATATAGAAAAACCAAGATGAATGAGATAAAGGTTTAATTATATGAATTAGATCTAATATTTATGGTCCATGCTTTGAATTTATAGAAAAACTATATCTTTTACAATTGATTTATTCTTTACATAAAACATAAGATCATTTACTACATATTCACACATAGGTACTTGAACCTAAGGAAGAGGTGTCAGGTTGAGTATATACAGACATTAAAATTTGATATGGTGTATACATCTGGTAAAGGTAACATAATTTTAGATACTCTTATCTATAATACACATGATGATAAGGATCTTGGTGGAGGCCTTCATAGGCATAGTGTCACTTAATAAGATTATTGGATAACTGGAGGATGGGTGTTTCAGAGGATTAGGGATCAATTAATTATGCCCCATTAGTGATCATATCCTCACTTTTGGATTGGGTGAAGACTATATAAGATTAAAACCTGGAGTGTGATATAATGTAGGAACAACTAGTTGTGGGTGAATTGACAAACAAATGGTCTATGGATGGTGATGATGTGATCTTGGTACATGAGGGGGTATTAGACCCTACTTCGATCATAGAGGAGTTGATGAGATATTACCATAATTATATATGGGTAGTATATCCTAGTACAACCAAGATGTATCATGACTTCATACATTGGTTTTGGTGGCCAAGGATGAAGAGGGACATTGCTAGTTTTGTTTCTCGATGCCTTACCCATCAGCGAGTAAAGTCTAAGAATCAGAAACTTGGTGGGTTGCTTCAGCCACTTCTTATACCCATGTAGAAGTGGGATGAAATAATTATATACTTTTTATAGGGTTACATAATACTTCAAGGTTTCATGATTCTATTTGGGTGATTTTAAATTGACTGAATAAATTTTTACACTTTTTTTGATTAGAAAGACACACTCAATAGATGAGTTGGAGAAAATTTATATCCATGAGATCATACACTTTCCCAAAGATAAATTGATCATTGTATCAGATAGAGACACATGTTTTATTTCATAGTTTTGTAATGGATTACAAATGGACCTAGGGACTCAACTGATATTGAGTGTAGCGTACAATCCTAAGATAGATAGAGAGTCTGAGCGGACTATATGCATATTAAAGGATATTCTTTGATCTTGAGTCTGAGACTTTTGTAGATCATGGGATGATAATCTATCATTGGTTGAGTTTTTATACAAAAATAGTTGTCAATATTTGATTCATATAGCACTTTATGAGGCTCTATATGGGATATCATGTCGTTCACTGATCTATTGGAATGAGGTGGGTGAGGAAATGATTGTAGGACCTAATATGGTCTAAAAGACCTATGAGTGTATCTGATTCGGAAGAGGTTGATCACAACTTAGGGAATAGATAGATCTTATGTCAACCATTGGAGGATACCTTTTAAGTTCACTATGTGTGATCAGGTTTTCTTGAGAGTGAATCCTTGGTTGGGGTACTGATGTCTAAGGAAGTAGGGTATGATAGAACCACATTTTGTGGGACCCTTTGAGATCATCAATAGATTTTGGATAGTGGAATGCCATATGGATCTCCCTTATCATTATTGAGTTATTCATGATGTGTTATATGTTTCATAGCTTCATATGTAAATAAAAAACCCTTAACATGTTATAAATTGTGAGGATATTGAGATGGAGATTGCTGAATCTTATAAGGAGTGTTTGGCGTGCATTATAAACCTGAGTGAGAAAGTATTTCTAGAAAATATGGTACTAATTTTCTATATTTGGTAGAATAATGGGTATATCTAGGATGAAACTTGGAAATGAGAGGTTGATGTTTGAGCTTAGTGGCCTGATTTTTTCAAGAAGGACCCTTAGAGACACTTCATGTGGATAAAAAGTATTTAGAGGGGGATAATTTTAAATCCCTAAAAGTTTTCTTCCTTAATGAAGATCCTAATTTCCTTTTTATCTTTGTTTTTTATTGAACCATGTTTTGATATTGGATTTCAGGATTTAGAATTCCTATAGAGGTTTATTATGGGAAAAAGATGTGGGACCATGCCACATTCCTTACCTTGTGTATAGAGACCCCCAAATTTATAGAACCCTTTCCTTCCCCTTCTTGAAATGAGCTTACAGATATCCTTTGATAATGATTGATATCATGAGAGCTTGGCATGTTATCTTTTTTCCAGTTGACGTATGGATGTGGTTTGAGTGGAGGCACCTTAGATGAACCTTGACATTGATGTTAACAATTGTAAAAATATTAGATTTTAAAAGAACACTAAGTTTGATGTTGTATACTATTTTTGACACTTTATCACCAGGGTTGTGTGTTTTATCTCTTTTGGTGGTGATGTGATACTTTTTTCCCCACATGCTTACTTTCCAAAGGTGTAACCTTACATAATTTAATCAGTGATGTCAACTCCTCTATCAAAACAAGATGATGGGACATTAGTTCCTCCTTCCATGGATTCCTCTTTGAAGTCCATCTCTTAGTTCAGGTCTCCCACATAGATTTGATTCATGTTCATGAAACTCATTCCCAATTCCATCTTGAGGTGAATTCCAGTTAATTATATTGCTTATGTCTCAATAGGGAAACAAACTTCGATTAGAGTATATAGTATCTTTGGGCATGTCTGGGCATTTCTAGGTGTTGGGAAAGTTAAACATATAAAAATTCTTCTACTTTTGAAGTCAATATCATATTGGGTGTAGAACCTAAGTCATATTATGTCGACCATGAGGTATTTGACACTAGGGGAATAAGTATTCTAAGGATTTTAACCTCAGGCATCCCATGTTTATTGTATGGGGTAGAGATTCTAGATCAGTTCATAGGTTTAATGCCTTTTGGGAACATATTGGTCGCATATTTAATGTCTTGTGATTATATGTAGGTTATAGGTTTAATTTATTTTGGGGAAAATTGGTTTACTGGTTTAACATATTATGGGGATAGGTGATTCATAGGTTTAAAATATTTTGGGGATAGGTGGGTCATAGGTTTAACGTCTTTTGGGGATAGGTGAGTCATAGGCTTAATGTCTTATGGGGATATTTGGGTGGTTAAGTGTGTCCTAGAGGGGGAATATGGTCACTCTTGAGGGTTTGGTCAAATGTTTCCCCATGGTGGGAGATGATCACACTTGAGGGTTTGGTCAAGTGTGTCCCCAAGGTGGATGATGATTACACTTGTGGGTTTCATCAAGTGTGTCCCTAGGGGGGTGATCACACATAAGGGTTTGGTCAAGTGTGTCCCTAGGGGGATGATGATAACACTTGAGGGCTTGGTGGTGATGATAAAAAGTGTGCCCCCATGGTGGGAGATGATCACACTTAGGGATTCGATGGTGATTTTGGATTTTTGGGATTGAAACTTAGGGAGGTGTCCTACATACCCTATTTAATATATTGGGATCAAAACCCATGTATTTTGATGCATCGGTTTAAAGTCATTTGGTAGGACCACTCCATTTAGTTTAATGTCATGTGGTATGGTTTCTTGTGTCACTAAAGTATCATCAACAAGGGATGGTGTGGGGCTTATGCATGAGAGATGTCCGAGTGATGATAATAGAAGTGGTGGTATGAATGAATCTTATGTGAGGGAGTTTCCTAGGTGCTACTAGGAGAAGTGATGATGTGAATTGGGATTTAATGTAGGAGATGCCCGAGTGTTGATAAGGAGTAGAAATGATTTTAATGGGTATTATGTGTGGAAATTTTCCAAGGTGCTTTTAGGAGAAACAATTATGTGATTGGAGATTATGCCTGGAAGATACTTTGGTGATGGGGTATCATCTCATGTATATCACATGAGGCATCTTATGATCATCATATGATGCATCATTCCCTTATTATATAGGTAATCCCATGTTCATTGAATAGGGTAATTCCATAGTTTGACATCATGTGTAAGGATGTTGCATGCAGGGCTTACACATTGAGTTTCATGTTCTTTATTCCTCGTGTCGGGTCATGAGGGAATCTCAACCTAAGGAGGATGCCCGTGGTGGTTATTTGGGATAAACAGGGATATATGTTGCATTTTCACTCTAGGGATTCCTATCCACCTTCTTCATATCAGTTTATGAGGGTATCTCAACTTTCTGGTGGGTCAAGGGATATGATTAGGGATTACACCTTATAATGAGTCCCATTGGGGTTATTTGGGAATAACAGGGACATATCGGGGACTTGTGCACTAGGGATTCCCATTAATCTTACTTTAATTAGACTATGAGGGAATCTCGACCTACTAATGGTCAAGGTATATGATTGGGGATTACACCTAATATGGAGGATCATGGGTATACTCATGTGTAGTAGGGATATATCTAGGACTTTCATGCTTGGGATTCCCATTCTTTTTCCACATGTTATACCATGGGGGAATCTCGGTCTATTAATGGGTCAAGGGATACAATTAGGGCTTACACATGAGATGGAGCCCCATGGGGTTACTCGGGTATACGAGGGATATATCGGAAAATTACATGATAGGGCTGGTCATTCTTCTTCATCACATTAAATAGTGAGAGAATCTTATTATTCTGATGGGTCAAGGGATATTATTGGGTTTTACACTTGATATAGACTCCAATGGGGATAATCATGTGAAGTAGGGATATATCAGGGACATGTGTGCTAGGGTTTCCCATTCTTCTTCCTCAAGTTAGATTATAAGGGAATATCATCTCGTTAATGGGTCGAGTGATATTATTGTGGATTACACTTAATATAGAGGCCCATTGTGGCTATTTGGTAGTCATCTCATCATCATTACATTAGACATATTATTCTTTACACATAAGGAATCTCGTGATTTTCACCGGAGGCATACCATTCTCATCACAAAGGGTATACTGCAGTTAAAATTCTTGTAGTGAGGACTATGGATGTTGTATCATGATCATGGAATGAGGAATATTATGCTTTAATTGTAAGGCATCTCATTATTTCCACATGAGTCGTCTTATGATTTCAACATAGGGTATTCTACAGTTTAACATCATTTAGTGAGGACTACTTAGCGAAATATGCCTAAAAATGGTTGGTGTGTGACTTATAAAAGGGCATCCCTCTTTGGTTCAAACTATCATAGGAGTCAGGTGATTAGGCTTCAAGTGTTTCTTGAAAAGTATTTTTTACTCAAGGTATCTTAGGAAACCAAGAGAATAATCTCAACTCATGGCATGATAAAGGGATGAAGAGGAGTATGTTGAATCATGATATTTTAGAGAGACAAGAGAATTATGTCGACTCATGGTATTTTTTGGGGTGGATGTTGGGGTTTCATAGGGCGTAACCCAAAATTTCCTTGACCCATCCCGAAAATCTCGTGGTGTGATTCTCCATTTTCATGGGGGTCAGTGACGGTGATGCATGGATCGGGCCGGAGGCTTAGGACTAATACCTATAAGTGATCCAAAATGGTAGTGTGGATGTGAGGAAACAACCCCTACAGTATTGACCAACAAACATGTGTCTAAACACTATTTTTTAAAACTATTCATTGGTTCGTTCAACTGGGTACAATGTTGCGTAACTTTTAGTGTTGCGTGAAAAGGAGTTTGTGCAAGGCATGGACTATGAGAACAATTTTTTGATAAAACTTTGTCATGAAACTTTGTAGTTTCACACAAATATAATTTTTTGAAAGGTTTTACTTTGTGTGAAATTATGTTCCCAATGGATAAATTTGAACAGAAACTTCTAAGCAGAAGCTTGTGCATTGAGGGACTTCACTGAGGTAATTTCATAGAAGTTCGGGAATTGGGGATTTCATGAAGCACAAAACCCTATGTTTCATGAGTGAGATCTTTGGAACTTGAATCCTATAGTTCCTCTCTAAAATGAGGTTTTGATTTCATATTTATGGGAATTTTGGTTGAGTTTTTCAACTTAGTCTGTGATGCACAACTTTATGGAGTTGTGCAAAAATGCCTTTGTTTTTGGAGGCCAGCTCATGTATGCATGGATATTCTATGTTTTATGTCACTTTTCTTATGAAACTAAGTTTTTAAATAGTGAATTAATTGGGTTCACTTTTATAAATTTGTATGTAATTCCCTACTTTTCTCTTGAATCGCCCCAACTAGCCATTTTTAGTCTAACTTGGAACGACCATAAATTTTCATCTGCAAGTTTGTTTGGGATCTATGACAAGTCAAATAAAATCTTGATAAACAATATAAACTCCTGGATCAATTTATTAAGATTTTTTCTATTATTATACTCGTTATTTATTGCCAGCAAATCCCCCTATCCTCAGAATGGGGTCCAATGAGGATGAGGTGGGTGAGGTGGAACAGATTCTGAGGAAAGAACTGGGAAAATACCTTACTATAAGGCTCGCTACATCTCTATCATGTTGATGAGATAATTAGACAAAATCTATAATCCCATGGGAGTCATGCTCTATGTGACAAAAAAATATAATAGAGTATAGTTCACCCACACAAGAGTGCTGGACAGGGGTAGATGTGTTAGGATCGGAATGGGGCATCACTCACCTTTGGGAGTGTCCTAAATAGGGATTGAGATGCTTCATAGTTTTAGTTCATGCAATGATGATGGAATGTGAATAGTTTAACATCTTTTGGAAAGGATTTTGAACACATAGTTTAAAATATTACTATAGGTATGATGCATCACACAGTTTAATGCCATGGGATTAGGACATTCATAGCATATTTTAGCATCTTATAACTAGGACATGTCAACTATCATGAATAGATCCCTTCTAATCAAGGTATTGAGATGCATGAATAAGAAATACATGGGTGGAACCTCATATAGGATCTTGTAAGGTGAAGGGGTATAATATTTTTCTCTAAATATTTCCTGAAAAAATGGGTTCAATGAACACATCCTAGTTTTTATCGAGGCCCAAGGTGGGTCCCAATGGTTTTGTGCCTTTTTATTTAAGCCCTTTATTTTTCCAAGGTCATGAAGGTGATCTAGAGAGTGGGAGTATGACTCTTTCTCAGGTTTCCCCTATGGGTTTTCAATGTGACAGACATATGTTCTTCTTACCTTGATCTATTTAAGGTCATACCAGTCAGACTAAGATACTGTAAATAGTTTAATGCCATAATGACTGGACTGGGATTTGAAAATAGTTAAAGTTCATAATTCTTGTTCCATGGGTTTAAATGGTTTAAAGTCATAATTATTGGACCATGGTTTATAAATATTTTAAGTTCATAATGCTTGGACCATGGGTTATAAATAGTTTAAGTTCATAATGCTTGGACCATGGGTTGAAAATAGTTTAAGGACATGATGATTGAATCATGGGGGAGTATCTAGTGAGTGTGTTGTTAGTTCGGAAGAAGCAAGGAAGATGGCAAGAGGGGGGGTGAATTGCCTTTTAAAAAATTGATTAACAAATTAAAAATCAAAGTAAGGAATGCAGCGGAAATAAAGAGGCAAGACACACAAAATTGATAACGGAGTTCGGCCAAAACCCGGCCTACGTCTCCGCTCCCAACTCAACCGTTGAGAGATTCCTACCGCTTGCTTTTCAATGGTTTTAGCAAGAAACCCACTAGGCTTTGAGGTAGCACTAGGACCTATTACAGCTTGCTTTTTGTGGTTTAGCAAGAACCCACTTGCTTTTGATGGAATAGCAAGAACCCACTAGCCTTTTTAACGGGTGAAGGCTAGCTCACCGAAACACAAGCCTTTTAAAAGGAAAGGCTTGAAGAAACCTCTTCACACCTTAATGGTGGTGTGAGAACCCAAAGAAAGGGAGATGAGAAAAGAGTTTTGGGTTTGTAGGCACAAACCCAATTTTAAAGCTCAAAATGAATAAAACACTAAAAACCGTAATTGGAGAAGTCTTGGGCGCCTTTGATTGATTGGAGATGTTGAAGGCCGCTTCCAAGCTTCTTTGGAGGAGCTCCTTGGGTGTGGAAGTTGTTGGAGCTAGGTGGGTTCCTTTGAGGAAGTCCGCCGGAGGTACGCCAAATGATCCAAAATATGTCCGTTGGCTTCGTATATGTTCCGGTAGGTGTCCGGGGCTTCCTTGGCCTTTATTTATAGGCATGGAACCCTTGGGGAGGCTTCGGAGCCGTTGGAGAGGCTTAAAGAGCCGTTGGGAGCCAAGTGGGCCAGCCTGGTCAAACTGCAACGGCTAGTTTGACTGGCTCCACCGGCTGGCCGGTACAGTCCCACCGGCTGGCCGGTGTGTGCAAAAAGGCATAGGATTCTTGTCCAGGGTCCACCGGCTGACCGGTACATCTCCACCGGCTGGCCGGTGCCTTGATAGAGAAAGAAGCAAGGAAGATGGCAAGAGGGGGGGTGAATTGCCTTTTAAAAAATTGATTAACAAATTAAAAATCAAAGTAAGGAATGCAGCGGAAATAAAGAGGCAAGACACACAAAATTGATAACGGAGTTCGGCCAAAACCCGGCCTACGTCTCCGCTCCCAACTCAACCGTTGAGAGATTCCTACCGCTTGCTTTTCAATGGTTTTAGCAAGAAACCCACTAGGCTTTGAGGTAGCACTAGGACCTATTACAGCTTGCTTTTTGTGGTTTAGCAAGAACCCACTTGCTTTTGATGGAATAGCAAGAACCCACTAGCCTTTTTAACGGGTGAAGGCTAGCTCACCGAAACACAAGCCTTTTAAAAGGAAAGGCTTGAAGAAACCTCTTCACACCTTAATGGTGGTGTGAGAACCCAAAGAAAGGGAGATGAGAAAAGAGTTTTGGGTTTGTAGGCACAAACCCAATTTTAAAGCTCAAAATGAATAAAACACTAAAAACCGTAATTGGAGAAGTCTTGGGCGCCTTTGATTGATTGGAGATGTTGAAGGCCGCTTCCAAGCTTCTTTGGAGGAGCTCCTTGGGTGTGGAAGTTGTTGGAGCTAGGTGGGTTCCTTTGAGGAAGTCCGCCGGAGGTACGCCAAATGATCCAAAATATGTCCGTTGGCTTCGTATATGTTCCGGTAGGTGTCCGGGGCTTCCTTGGCCTTTATTTATAGGCATGGAACCCTTGGGGAGGCTTCGGAGCCGTTGGAGAGGCTTAAAGAGCCGTTGGGAGCCAAGTGGGCCAGCCTGGTCAAACTGCAACGGCTAGTTTGACTGGCTCCACCGGCTGGCCGGTACAGTCCCACCGGCTGGCCGGTGTGTGCAAAAAGGCATAGGATTCTTGTCCAGGGTCCACCGGCTGACCGGTACATCTCCACCGGCTGGCCGGTGCCTTGATAGAGAAGAAGAGTCTTGATCCAGGCTCCACCGGTCGACCGGTGAGGAGCCACCGGCTGGCCGGTGGAAAGACAGTAGGTCTCACTATTTGTGCTGGGTGCCACAGGTCGACCGGTGGCAGAGCCACCGGTCGACCGGTGGGGAGGCAGTAGCTACCCCTTGAGTCTGGGTGCCACCGGCTGGCCGGTGGTGAAGCCACCGGTCGGCCGGTGGACTGAATTTCAGTCCATTTCTGCCTCTTCCTTGGTCAACTTCTTGGCAATCAAATGCCTATCAACACAAACACTTAAAACACAATGTTAGATAAAAATGAAAGTGATTGTGATCATGAAAATCAAACAACGAGAGGTTCGAGATGTACAACAATCTCCCCCTATTTTGATGATCACAATCACTTAAACAATTAAAGTAAAAACATGAATTGAAAGGAATGCTTAAATAAAATGAAATGTAAAGCAAAGCATGATCAAAAAAGTTTCTCCCCCAATCAATCAAGAAATTCTCCCCCTTTGTGATTATCAAAATAGAGTGGGGCATAAAACATGATTGAGGGAAATTTTAAAAAACAAGATATGGGATTTGAAAATCAATTGAAATTTTGGAAATTGAAAGATTTGAATCAAAAATTGAATAACAGTTTGAATTGAAAGTTTTGAATCAAAAACCAATTGAATTTTGAAATTTGAAACCAAGAGTTGAAATTGAAAGTTTGAATAAAATTTGAAAATGAAAAGCTTAATTAATCATAACTCCCCCTAAATAAAAACAATAAATCACCGGGGAAAGGAAACTATTTTTGGCCCGGAGAGACTCGCAAGAAGGGATTTTTCAATCCAAACTTGTCTCATAGCGGGTCTTCTCCTATAGAATTCATCGGAAAAGAAAAAAGACTTGGGTTGGCCGTACCGGGCATTTTTGCAATCACACTCATAAATGAGGTGCCCGGGTTTTTTGCAATAATTACAAAATTTAAATTCGGAGCCCCCCCTTACAAAAATAGTTGGAGCATGGGAGGAGGAAGCTTGGTTGGTGTAGCCAAGTCCATGTGTGGTTCTAGAAACACGTTGAGAACCAAGGAGATTGGACAAATTTTGTTCACCTTGGGTGAACTTGGCTAGGGTCTCTCTTAGATCTTTTATGGTTGATTCCATAGAATCAACATTTGGAAAATTTTGGATTTTGAGGGAGAGTTCCTCCTTCTCTTTGAGAAGTTGGTCTTTTTCGGAGGAGAGTTTTTTGAAAGACTTTTTTAAAGCAACAAATTTTGACGATAAAGTATGAAAACCTTTTTCTAGTTGATCTCTAGCGTATTGGAGATCTTCATAGGATAAATGATTTAAAGAATTTGAATTTGAAGAACATGAGGAAGAGGAATCGGAAGAAGTTACCTCATGGAATGCCATTAGGCATTTGTTACCGTTGTCGCTTGAGGAGGAGGAGGAGGAGGATGAGGAGGTGTCACTCCATGTCGCCTTGAGGACCTTTTTCTTTCCTTTTTCCTTTTGCGTGGCCCGTTTTTTGTTGAGTGGGCAATCGGGCTTGTAATGGCCCTTTTCGCCGCACCCGTAGCATTTTACCTTGGGCTCGGGTCTTGCGGTGGGTTCTTGCTTTCGATGCTTGCGGGATTTCTTCTTCTTGTGCTTCTTCATAAACTTGTGCATTTGGCGGGCGAGATTCTCCATTTCCGAGTCGCCGCTTGATGATGAGGACGATGAGGAAGGAGATGAGGAAGAAGATGAGGAGGAGCTTACTTCCTTTTGTACCTTGAGGGCAATGTTCTTTGGTGTCTTGATTGGTGTGCCCTCCTTTTGTGCTTGCCTCCTCATGGTGATCTCGTACGTCATTAGAGATCCAATGAGCTCCTCTACCGGCATATTTTTGACGTCCTTAGCTTCTTGGATCGCCGTCACTTTAGGTGCCCATGAGCTCGGAAGGACCCATAAGATCTTCTTGACCATCGTCTCAGCTGAAACATCATCACCAAGGGACTTTCTCCCATTGCACACGTCAGTAAATCTAGTAAACATCTCAGAAATAGATTCATTTGGATGCATAGAAAATGACTCAAAATCTTGACGATACATGTCCAATCGAGTGTCCTTGACTTTGTTGGTCCCCTCATGGGTAACCTCCAAAAGTTTCCAGATTTCATGTGCGGAGGTGCATGTGGAAACTCGATTGAACTCGTTTCGGTCAAGGCCGCAATGGAGAGCATTCATGGCTTTGCCATCAAGCTCGAAATTTCTAATGTCGTCTTGGGTCCATTTGGATTCGTCGGGGGAAGAGAGAGTGTAACCTTGCATGACTATTTTATAAATGGGATATCCTATGCTTCTAAGGAAAGTAGTCATGCGGGTTTTCCAATAATTATAGTCGGACCCATCAAAAAATGGAGCCCGACCCAAAGAGTAGCCCTCGGGGGCGAAAGAGGTTGATGCCATCTTAATGGATCTTAAAATTTGTAACCGGTTAGGGTATTACACAAATTTTCCTCTGATACCAATTGTTAGTTCGGAAGAAGCAAGGAAGATGGCAAGAGGGGGGGTGAATTGCCTTTTAAAAAATTGATTAACAAATTAAAAATCAAAGTAAGGAATGCAGCGGAAATAAAGAGGCAAGACACACAAAATTGATAACGGAGTTCGGCCAAAACCCGGCCTACGTCTCCGCTCCCAACTCAACCGTTGAGAGATTCCTACCGCTTGCTTTTCAATGGTTTTAGCAAGAAACCCACTAGGCTTTGAGGTAGCACTAGGACCTATTACAGCTTGCTTTTTGTGGTTTAGCAAGAACCCACTTGCTTTTGATGGAATAGCAAGAACCCACTAGCCTTTTTAACGGGTGAAGGCTAGCTCACCGAAACACAAGCCTTTTAAAAGGAAAGGCTTGAAGAAACCTCTTCACACCTTAATGGTGGTGTGAGAACCCAAAGAAAGGGAGATGAGAAAAGAGTTTTGGGTTTGTAGGCACAAACCCAATTTTAAAGCTCAAAATGAATAAAACACTAAAAACCGTAATTGGAGAAGTCTTGGGCGCCTTTGATTGATTGGAGATGTTGAAGGCCGCTTCCAAGCTTCTTTGGAGGAGCTCCTTGGGTGTGGAAGTTGTTGGAGCTAGGTGGGTTCCTTTGAGGAAGTCCGCCGGAGGTACGCCAAATGATCCAAAATATGTCCGTTGGCTTCGTATATGTTCCGGTAGGTGTCCGGGGCTTCCTTGGCCTTTATTTATAGGCATGGAACCCTTGGGGAGGCTTCGGAGCCGTTGGAGAGGCTTAAAGAGCCGTTGGGAGCCAAGTGGGCCAGCCTGGTCAAACTGCAACGGCTAGTTTGACTGGCTCCACCGGCTGGCCGGTACAGTCCCACCGGCTGGCCGGTGTGTGCAAAAAGGCATAGGATTCTTGTCCAGGGTCCACCGGCTGACCGGTACATCTCCACCGGCTGGCCGGTGCCTTGATAGAGAAGAAGAGTCTTGATCCAGGCTCCACCGGTCGACCGGTGAGGAGCCACCGGCTGGCCGGTGGAAAGACAGTAGGTCTCACTATTTGTGCTGGGTGCCACAGGTCGACCGGTGGCAGAGCCACCGGTCGACCGGTGGGGAGGCAGTAGCTACCCCTTGAGTCTGGGTGCCACCGGCTGGCCGGTGGTGAAGCCACCGGTCGGCCGGTGGACTGAATTTCAGTCCATTTCTGCCTCTTCCTTGGTCAACTTCTTGGCAATCAAATGCCTATCAACACAAACACTTAAAACACAATGTTAGATAAAAATGAAAGTGATTGTGATCATGAAAATCAAACAACGAGAGGTTCGAGATGTACAACATGTGTGTGGAATTTAAGATATGTCACTTGATGTGAAGAATGATCTAAAGATTCCCTGCCACATAGAACATCTTTGAGACAAGTTACATACGGTTTAGGTTCATGATGCTTAGACCTGGAATTCTAGTTTAAGGTCATAGATTTCAGACCATGGTGGCACCCATGTCTCCTAGACTTACTTAGGAAGATTATTTAATGAATCCTAATCCCATGTGAGTTATGCTCGATGCAATAAACAAGTATCAGTATGGATTTCTCATTGTTTGTAGAGGGTCTTCACAATAAGGGGTAAAAGTGACCGACCTGGGGAAGTCCTGTGATGGTAGATGGTGACTTCCAAGACTAGGATAATAAAAGGGGAATGACTAATGGGTTGGGAACAACTATTAACCATGTTGGAAACACAGGTTCTACACCCACTCTAGTCAAGTATAGGTCGAATAGATGTGGGATTGACCATTGACCATGTTCAAAACATGGGATCCACTATCCATTACTGAGGATCTTTCAAGGCATAAGACCAGGGTGGTAGGTGAGCTAGTGTGGCCAGGAACCATTTTCATTTGAGAAACTATTGATATCGAGAGGATAATGATTATACAAATCAAAGAAATCATGCATTGTGGAAATAGAGGTGGGGAATATCTTGGAGGGAATGTTTAGTGCCATGGGGGATGCCATTCCATGTGCTTGAATGCATTGGATGAAAATGTGGGTAGGTAATAATCATGATTTTCTAAGAGGTTAAAAACCTAGGAATGAGTTTGTGGTAGGGATAAACTCAGTATAATATATTTGGGCATCACTAAGTATACCATGGGAATGGGAATCAAGACACACATAGTTCTAGAATGTGTCATTATAGGAGAATAATTCTGGAAAGGTGGAATTCTCTCTGGAAAGGACATTTAATCATCTCATATTTTTCATATGAGGCATTCCAAATTTATGTGGGTTAAGGTTGTAGTTTAAAGTTATGTGTTGAGGGTGTGGGTTTGGTTCATCTCATATTTTTCATATGAGGCATCTTATGTTCATTTCATAGGGTAAGGCTATAGTTTAACATCGTGTACTGAGGATGTTGGTTTGGTTTATCTTGTATTTGTCATATGAATCATCCTATGTTCATTTCATAGTGTGAGCCTATATTTTAAAATCATGTTCTAAGGAAATTGGTCTGGTTCGTCCTATATTTTTCACATGAGGCATCCTGATTTTATACAGGGTAAGGTTATAGTTTAATGTCATGTGCCGAGGAAGTCATTTTTTGTTTATCTCGTATTTTTTATCAAAGGGGTCTTGATTTTATATGGGGTGATTCTATATTTTAACATCATGTGTTGATGATGTTGTTTTTTATTCATCTCATATTTTTCATATGAGGCATCTCGATTTTATATGGGGTAAGGCTATATTTTAACATCATGTGCAGAGGATGTTATTTTTTTCTCATCTCATATTTCTCATATGAGGCATATTGGTTTTATATGAGGTAAGGCTAGAGTTTAACATCATGTGCTGAGGATGTTGTTTTTTGTTCATGTCATATTTTTCATATAAGGTATCTAATTTTATATGGGGTAAATATATAGTTTAACATCAGGTGATGAGGACCTTAGGCTTTGAATTTTAAAGTCGTACATAGAAAATCATGGCTACTACCAGTTTAAGGTCATGGAGATTAGACTAAAGAGTATTGAAAATAGTTTAAGTTCATACTTATTGAACCAAATACACTAAAAATAGTTTAAGGTCATGATTCTTGGAACAAAGGGGTTGTAAATATTTTATGTTCATAATAACTAGACCAAAGAGGGTGAAAACAGTTTAAGGTCATAATTCCTAGATCAAAGGGGTTGTTGTTATTTTAAGGTCGTAGATATCAGACCTTGGTTGCTACATTTTAAGGTCGTGTAGTTTTGACCAAAGGGGTTATTGTTAGTTTAGGGTCATAGAGCTCGAACCCTGGTTGCTACAGTTTAAGGTCACATAGCTTTAACTAAATGAGCTAATATTAGTTTTAAGTTCATAGAGTTTGGACCTTGGTTGCTAAAGTTTAAGGTTGTGTAGCTTCAACCATGTAGTGTGTGTGTCTTAAAGGGGTTTGTGTGGTAAGAATGAATGATAACTCGATGTGAAAGGAGGTCCAAGGAGACCCTTTTCCACCAGAACTTTCAAGACACATTGTACACAAGTTAACGTTATGATGATGAAGGAGGAAAGACCCCATAATGAATTTATAGTGGGGGATGGACCCAAGATAAGAGATTTGGGTATCGCTACATATCCCATGAGAATAAAAATCAAGCCACTCGTAGTTTTGGAACATGATGTGGTAAGAGACCAATTCTGGTAAGGTGATGTCCTCTTTGGAGAGGATGTGTTGAAAAAGAGAAGGGGTAATTGGATTTCTGAAACACATAGGGTGAAGAAAAATGTGTGAATAAGGGGTCACAACGGTTTTGGTGCACATAGTTTAAGGTCATAATGCTTACAAATAAAGGTGTTTTGGTATTTTTAGGATGCTTGGGTGGTGCAATAGAGTTAAAACTAACATGAATGAGGATCTAGGGAGGCCCTTTACTATACAAAGAAATCCTAAAACTAGTTTCATTTAGTTTAAGTTCAGGGGAATTAAACTAGGGGAGGCCCCAAAATAAGTAAGTGTTGAGGCTAACCCAGGATGTTGGATCCAAGAATCCCTATGTATCCCATTAGGTGTTAGAATCAATCCATACGTAGTTCTAGAACATGGTGTGGTAGGAAACTAAAACCGGTAAGGTGGCATAATCTCTGGAGAAAACACTGAATCATCTCATATTTTTATTATGAGGCATCCTAAATTCCTTTAATAGGGTAAAAATATAGTTTAACATCATGTTCTAAGGATGTGTGTAAGGCTTACGCATCTATATTCCCATTATGTTATTCCTCATGTCAAATCATAAGGGAATATTGATTCTCTAGAGATCCAAGGAATGTGATTGGGTCTTTCACCTATAAAGAAAGATCATAATATCATTTTTAGGGTGATATATCCATGATTAATGGGGATATTATAATCATTATCCCACCCTAGATAGGGGGTTTTATAATGGATTTGCAGTTGGGGATGAAGAAAGGAGGTCTAAACTTCACTACGTATCCCATGAAATTGGAAATCAATTCATAGGTAGTTCTGGAATGTGGCATAGTGGAAGACCAAAACTAGAAGTAAGGGGATATCCTTTTTATGAGGATGGGGCATCTATTCTACAGTTTAAGCATTGTACAGAAGGGAACTAGATATACAGTTTAAAGTCATGAAACTAGAACCAATGGGAAATTGTAAAATAGTTTAAATTAATGATGCTTGGACTTGGAAAATGTTTATTTTTAGAATTTTTTCATGGAATGAAATAAGTAAAAACCTACATTAAAAGTGGGTGATGAACCCCAATATTCCACATAAATATCCTAAAAAAACTACACACCATTTGAGGTCATAATTCTCGGACCATAGGTGGGTTCAAAGGTCCAAACAATCAAATGTTGGTGAATATAATACCCCCCAAGGGAAGGTTTTATGATGAATTAGAGGATGGGACCAAAGATAGGGGGTATAGTAATCACTTTGTATCCAATTGGTAATCAAGACATAGGTAGTTCTGAAAACACGACATTCCAGAAGACCAATGTTGGAAGGGTGGAGTCTTCTCTGGTGGGTACATTAAATCATATCATATTTGTGATATGAGTAATCCTATATTCATTGAATAGGGTAGGAATATAGTTTAACATCATGTGTTGATGACGGTGGGATTTTTAGTTTAACATCGTGCAACTTAGACTATGGATGCTACTAGTTTAAGGTCACGAATCTTGGACCAAAGAGTGTTGTAAATAGTTTAAGTACATGATTTTTAAACTAGAGAGTGCATGTGTCTTAGATATAATTTTGTGGCAAGGAATAGTGATATTTAGGCATGAAAGAAGGTCCAATGAGACCCTTTTCCACAAAAACTTTGAATATGAACTACACACAAGTTGACATCATGATTTTGAGGTAGGAAAGACCCTAAAATGAGTTGGTGATAGAGGCTAGAACCAGGATATGAGATCTGAGCATCACTTTGTATCCCATGAGAATGGAAATCAAGCCACACATAGCTCTAAAACACAGTGTGGTATGAGACCAACACTAGATGGGTGACATTCTCTTTAGAGAGGATTTGGTGAAAAATATATAGGGGTATTGGTTTTCTAAAACACCATGGATGAAGTAAACCATGAAAATGATGGGGGGCACAAAGGGATGGATTCACATAGTTTAGGGTCATAATTCTTGGACCAATAGTAGGTAATTCAAGGATGTTTAGGTAGTGTTTGAGAATTAAAACCCAATGTGAACGTGGGGAAAAAGATCCCTTACACCACACAAATCAATCCTAAAACCAGTTATACATAGATTAAGGTCATGAGGATTAGACTAAGGGGAGTCCCTGAAATAATTTGGTGTTGAGGATAGGCTTGGGATGTTGGATCCATGAAACCCTACATATCACATCAAGCATGAGAATCAATCCACAAGTAGTTATGTAATGCGGTATGGAAGGAGACCAGTTCTAAAAAGGTGGATCCCTCTCTAGAAATTACATTGACTCATCTCATCTTTGTCATATGAGGCATTCTATGTTCATTTGATATGGTAAGGATATAGTTTAACATCATGTTCTGAGGATGTTGGTTTTTTTCATCTCATATTTTTCATATGATTCATACTATGTTCATTGCATAGGGTAAGGCTATATTTTACGTCATGTATTGAGGATGTTGTTTTTTTTCTTTTGTTCATCTCACACTTGGTATGTGAGGCATCTTTTTTTTATATCATGAGGTAAGACTATATTTTAATGTGGTTAATTGAGGATGTTAGTATTTTAAGTTTAAATTAATATAGCTCAAACTATGGATTCTATTATTTTATGGTCATATATCTTAGACTGAAAGAGGTTACAAATAATTTAAGGTCATAATGATTGGACCGAAGAGGCTCCAAATATTTTAAGGTTTTAATACTTGAACTGTGGGGGTTTCCATTAGTTTGGGTTCATAGAGCTCATACCCGAATTTTGTTTTAGAGTAGTTCGTATGTTGCATGAGATAGAATGAACCTAATGTGAATGGAGGTTCATAGGGGGATTTCATTATACAAAACTTACTTAGAGAGATGTTAACATGATTTAAGGTCATGATTCTTGGACTGAGATTTTGTGCAGCTCGGCCATGTGGGTAAAAATCCTACCAAGACTCTTAATCTCACATGATTCATGCTCATTGTGGTAAATAAGAAGTGGTGAGAGGGTTTCCCTATCACATTGAAGTACGTGATAGGAGAAAGACAAATTATGGATTATAATGGTCCCAATGACATTGACCTGCTTACTAAAATCATATAGACACACAGAGGGGTAACATCATGGGTATTGTAACTCCACTAATAAAAAAGGAGGTGTAAAGGAGGTAAATCATGTCTTACAAGATCTATACCATGAAAGGGGTGACTAATGGAAAAGTAACACTATTAAAAAGGTTTTAAATGCAGGTTCCACAACCACACTAGTTAGGGATGGAAAATAAAAATATGAGATCAACCATTAAACATGTTCAAAACATGGAAAACATCATCTTTCACCAGGGATCCTTTGATTCATGTTCCTAGGATGGGAGGTGAGTCATTTTAGGTAGTAACCATCACTGTTAGGGGTTCCGTTTGGATTTAAAGGATGATAAGGATCCAAAATGAGGAAGACTCAAAGTTTGGATATGAATTAGGGGAATAATCATGTAGAACTCAACACTATATGTTCTACACCATATCACATTTAATCACATTAATGGGGAATATTAGAAACTGGGATTTAAACATGTTCTCAAGGATAGGGGTACTAAGGTAGACCAAGGAATAGGTTATACCCATGGTACAGGACTCGAGTGCCTATATATCCCATAAAACTGGAAATCAAGTCATATGTAGTTATGGAATGTGTCAAGGTAGTATATCGATACTAAATGTAGAGCACTCTCTCATGTGGGGGCTCATGGAATCATGCAGTTTATGTTATGAAAGAGGGATGTAGGGACATTTCATTCTTAATGCATGAGGTATCCCATGTTTTCCACACAGGGTAAGGATATAGTTTAACATCGTGTTCTAAGCACATTAGGATTTTTAGTTTAAAGTCATAAAACTCAGAATAAGGGGATTATTCTAGTTTAAGGTCATAATGCTTGGACCAATTACATACAATTTAAGTTTGTGTTGCTTGGATTAATAATATGATTCTAGTTTAAGGTCATAGAACTTGGACCAAGGGGATGCTTCTAGTTTAAGGTCATGGATCTTGGACCAAGGGGATGCTTCTAGTTTAAGTTCATAGATCTTGGACCAAGTATGAGCCATTTAAGGTCATGTTAATAGGACCAATGATGCTAGGTAGTTTAAAATCCTACAGTAAGGATGAAGTATGTTCCTTTTAAGGTCATGCAAATAGGGCCAATGATGTTACACAGTTTAACGTCATGCATAAAGGATGAAGTATGTGCCTTTTATGGTTGTGTAGAGAGGACCAATGATGAAACATAGTTTAACATCATGAAACATGGATAAAGGGTGCATAATTTAATTTAATACAGTGAGGAAAGTAGGTTGATGTTGTTTAAGGTCACATATATTTGACCATGGTGTCGTAAATTTTGAAATCATGTGTCTAGGAAAAAAGATGCACCTTTTTAAGGTTGTTCATATAGGAACAATGATTATATATAGTTTAATTCCATGTAGTAAGGATGAAAGATGTTGCACAGTTTAATATATTGTGTCTAGGAAATTATCATATAGTTTTATGTCATGCGACTAGGATGCTTGGGGAATTATTCCACACATAGTTCCCCCAATTAAGAGATTTCATACTGAGCTAACCCAGGCTTTATCTGCATTCCTTTGTTGGATCCTCTAGAATGATATCCCTTGATTGGTCTGGACATTTGAAGATCGAGGGGTGAGGATCCTACCGTAGGATTCCCTTAAAATTTCCCCAGCGTATGCGTAGATATTCTCTAAGTGTGGGATGGGATATGTTATAGAGAACTTTACCTAGGCTAGTTTTGGTGTTGTGGGGAGTACCTTTGTGCTTATTGTTTATAATGGGGGGACCTCCATTGATGGCTATGGATGGCACAAGTGGTAGGGAGAGTTGGACCAACATTCCTGACAGATGGTTGGGGTATCAATCTCAGTCATATGAACACACATCCCCATATGGTGGTTGGGACAACATGAAGTTTCCCAAGGGTTGAAGGGGACACATGAGATATTGGAGTGAGATTGACTAGACCAGGGATGATAGCCTTCCCCAATATGGAAAACGCCATAAGGAAAATGGATACCAAAATGGATGGTCATGGATTGGGGATGTCTACTTTCCCCTAGTGTGAGGTTGGTTCCCCCAGTACATTTCCCCTTATGATATTAATAATGTTATACTATAATTGGTTCCTCCTTATTGCACAATATCCACTCAAAAAATGGGGTGATGGTCCCAAAGAACCATGGAAGCCTATCTTGTTAGTTACATAGGGTGATGGTACCTAAGATCCATGGAATCCTAACCCTCTAGATAGTCATAGTGATGGTGCCCAGGAGAAAAGGAATCCTAACCCTCTGAATGGTCAGGGTGAAAGTACCTAGGAGACATAGAATCCTAACCCTCCAAATGGTTGGGGAAATGATGCCCGGGAGGCATGGAAGCCTATCTCTATAGATGAATGGGATGAGGGAACCCAGTAGCTATGGATGTCTATATCTTTGAAATGATGGGGTGAGGGTTCCAAATAGTCATGGATGCCTATATCTATGAGATGATGGTTTGGGGGAACCTAGTAGATTTGGATATGCATCTTGCTGAAATGATGGGGAAAGGGTGCCCTAGAGCTATGGATGCTTGTCTCACTGAGATGGAAGAGTGAGGGAACCTAGGAGCTATGGATGCCTAAATTACCAAGATGATGGGATGAGGGTTCCTAATAGATTTTTATGCCTATCTCACCAAAATGGTAGGTTGAGGGCTCCTAGGAGCTATGGATTCTTGTCTCACCAAGATGGTAAGGTGAGGGTGCCCAAGAGTTGTGGATGTCAATCACACCAAGATGACAATATGAGGGTGCCCAGTATCTTTGGATGCATGTCTTTACAAAATGATAGGGAGAGGTCACCCAAGATATGTGGATGCCGCACCCTATAGATGATCAGGATGACAGTTCCCAAGAATCATGGAATTCTAACCCTATAGATAATCGGCGCGATGGTGCCCAAGAGGTATGGAATCCTATCTCTCTAGATGAATGAGGTGAGGAAGACCAATAGTTGTGGATTCTTATCTCACTAAAATTATGGGGTGAGGGCGTGTAAGGACACAGCCTTAAACATAACTTATTCTAATGTTTTTTAACTATAATCCACATTGGAGGATCTTTTCAGTTTATAGTTTTAGATAATTAGGAAAAAATATTACAAAGTAAACACATAAATTACAAGTGGACACTTATACTCAGTATCTATTTTTTTTATAATATAAAACTATTTAAAATAAAACATTATTTCTATTTATGAAAATCTTTATAGTTATCCCCTTGATCTCATCCATTTCTATATTCCCCCCTAAACCTTATAAAAACATTTTAAAAACCGGGGATGAAAACATAATATCAATAAGGGATAAATAAAGAAAGGAAACTGTTAGTTCAGTAAAAACATGAAAACTAATAAAACATTTACCTTTATCTTCAAAGTCCTTTGAGAATATGAAATAAAACATTTCCACATGAAAAAAACATAATTTTTTATCAAAAAAAATCATGAAAGCCCATAGAAAGCATTTAAAACTCATTTAGGTGACTTAGAACATCATATACATAAAAAAATTTCAAACCCTTTTAATTGAAATAACCATAAGATCAACTTCTAATTGAGCTATTATGGGCTTACCTGACACTATTTGGACCACCCCATGTTAAGCTATAATGGGATCTCCTGATGCTATCTGGTACACCCCAGGTATAAGATACATAAGGCTCACCCATTTCCTATAATGCTCAACTACCATATCATTAATAAAAAAAATTCATCATAAAACCCGTTTAAACTCTTTTAATCCCATATGAAAGAAATTTTGGATAAAAATACCCCTTTTTTTCAAGAACCCATTTTCAATACAAAAACACCCTTTTAATTGAAAACCCATTTTCAATACCAAAATACCTAAACATATAAATATGGTTTTTCATTTAATGAAACGTGAAATATTTCAAAGGAATGCAATAATAAAATAATGTTCTTGGCATTATAAAATTCATTGTCATCGTATACGTTAAGTATAGAACATTATTTTTGTCATTTGTCAAACGTTTCATATAAAAACACATAAAAATATTAATTTTTGAAAAACTTTGAGTAAAATTAAAAATAGACATAAAATTTATTTTATATTACTTTTATATCTATATAAATAAATATATAAAATAATATCAAGAATATTGACATGGAGAAAAATATTTTATAACTAAATCTTTAAACATTCAAGGTGTCCCATACCAATTTGAACATTTAAATCATAATCTCCATGAAATAATAAATTTAAAAAAACATTAAAAACATTACTATAGATAAAATATTGATATGAAATGTCATAGTAGCTATATATACACTTTATAAAATAATAAAGGTGCATATCATCAAGAAATACCTCAATGAAAGGAGATTGAGACGAAATCACTTACCTTGAGTCTTACATGTCGTGTACGTTCTTTATATTCCTAAATAATAAACTTAGGTTAATTATTTAATTTATTTAGAAACTTTTTATAGTTTATTATTTCTTTTATATCACTTAATATCATGTTATAACAATTAATTAATTATATAAGTTCATGTTTGACATTTTGACGATATTCGGTACATGAGTCCAAAATGACTTTGGTTTGATGTCTATATTAAAAATGGTCATAAGTCCATCATCTCTAGAATAATATTCATTAAATAATAATAATTTATTTATATTAATTATAATTTTAAATCAAACCATTTATGTGTGGTTATGAAAAATGAACAATGTTATAATCATGGAGACAGCAAGTCGTACATATACATGAGTAACGTTTCCATTTTTCAATAATCATTATGGAAAGAAGTTAATTATTATATTATATTTCCATAATTATAATATTATAATAAATATCATATTAATAATTTAAATTTACTTATATATATCATCCATGTGATTTAGTGATGAAAAATGAATCGCATCGCTTCGTAGAGGTGGTAGTTCGCACGTATACATGAAAGACATTACCATTTTTATGTGAATAGAAAGGTAAAAAATAAATGATATATTATTATTTCATAATGATAAATATTTCCTTAATATCAAATATAAACATTAATTTCATCATTATAAAAATTCTTGAGAGATGGTAATGGAAAACGAATTATATCGGTTCGTGGAGGTCATAATTCACATGTACGCTCAAACGATTAATATTTTCCCATTTTATGGAAGTGGAGATGGATTTAGGTGATTATATTAACATAATTAAATATAATTATATTGAGGATACTATATTTATTATTTCATTATGTTTGAATAATATTTTAAGGAATTGAAATAAGAAATAAAATAGAAACACTTAATTAAAAAAGATACCTCTTCTTTAGGAGATCTACTTTGATTATCATCTTAACACCTCTAAGATGAGTGTTATTCCTAAAATAATTCCTATATAATGTGGTTATGGATTCTAGTATGGTATTTTAGTATATATTTTTCGAAAAAATAGGTTTTTAAGTGTTAATAAAAGAGAAGAATGGGTTCCCTTTTATAGGAGAGGAGAGGGGTACTTTTGGAATTCTTCAAAATATTAAATTAATATAAATTAATTTTTCATTCCAAATGGGTTAAAAAATTATTTAAAATATATTAGTATTTTTGGTCAAATAAATTTCATACAATTAAAATTATATAAGTTTTGACTATTTTTTAATCCTTATCATTTTTTTACCCCTTTTAACTCTTATCATGATATCATGTAATTTACATTTTAAGGGTTAATATAATTACTATAAAATACCAAAAAACCAATAAATGAGTCATTTATGACATTTTAATACTTATATTATTCATTTTACATAAATTTATATTTTTATGAATTTTATATCATTTAATAATATATTATTTATTTTAAAACATCATTTATGTCAATTTTGAAACTACTCATTATTTGTCTTTTTAAAAAAAATTATATCTTCAAAAAAACTATATTAAATAATCCCTAAAATGTCAAATTTATCCATTAAATTCGTTTATGGAATTAATTATATCAAATTATATTTATTTTATTATTTTTAATATCATTTATTTGATATTTTTTTAATTAAATAATTATTGCATCATCATTGTGCAAGCATTTAATTTAATTATTTATTACCTAAAAATTAAAAATAAATTACCATGATTTATATAAAAATTTTATATTTATAAATTTTATTTATATCCAAATATATTCCTTATATGATTTCATATTAAAAATGTTTCCCTTGTTAAAAAAAGTTTGAGAAAATTGACTTTTCTTTGAATAAAATACTATAAATGTCATTCTCTCACCCAAGTGGCTTAAAAAGGTTATATTTCGACCCAAGAATGATTTTAGGTCTAAAAACACTCATCAAATGAAATTATAACAATTTTTAGGGTAATTTTATAATATTTATAATATTATTTTTACCTTAATTACCTGATTTACCCTTAACCGTGGTACTAAAAATAATTACTAAAGTTACCATTCACGATATCCAAAACTTAAGTTGATATTATCATATCATAAATATAATACTGATTAAAATTTTGTATGTCTGTTTTTCAAAATTCAAAACACATAAGTGGGTAAAACTAATTTAAATTTAATCTCGTTGACTTATCGAGAAAACGAGTTTTTAAAGTAAAAATGTTCAAAAGTTTGCAAAGTTTTTATATCCAATTTCAATGTGAAATTAATTCCAATGACATAAATTGGATTAAATGATAAAACTTTTATCTAATTATACTTTAAAACCATTCAAATATATAATTTAACACTATAAATAAATTTTATGAAAAAGTAGTTTTCAATTAAAATGCAGTATTTTTTCACTATTCATCAAAAAATGAATCTTATTAGAAAAACACCAAAAATTCAACCAATATAAATTTTGATACTCTAATTTCAAATAAAAATCTTATTTTTTTCAAATATAACTTCTAAAAGTGTCAAAAAATATATTTAAAATAGGTGTGTCATCAAAAGGTGGAAAAACTGTCATTTTGGAAAAATACTTGTTTTATTTGTAAAATTGGATTTGTTCATATATCATGTCTAAAAAACACATAAAATGAATGTTAAAAATTATATTATATATATATATATATATATTTCATTAATATAATCCAACAAATGTGATTTGTTTATTTATTGGTATAAAATATACTTTTGCACATTTAAATAGTTTTTATGAAAAACATTTTCTTTTATTATACAAAGGGTTTTGCATTAATTTATAATTATTTGGTCAAAAAATTAATTATATATACATGTTTAAACAATATTTTCATAATTAAATTAATATTATTCATTCATGTCATTCTAATAACTATGTTATAATGGTAAAATTTAAATAAAAATATTTAATTGTTTATTTAAACATGATGTGGCATATCATGTGTGTTATCGAACATCATGTTTCATTTTAAAAACTTATTATGTTACATTCTCCCCCATTTAATAAATTGTGTCCTTACAATTTGAAATTGGGATCAAAAACTAGAGGTTTGACTTTTCAAAATACATTTATTAAAATCCCACATCAGGAAAAAAATGAAACTTCCAATTTAAAATAAATAAAGGGAAGTATGAAGGTCACATGAGATAACACATACTAGGGTTCCATGTAGTAAAACCATGACATGGAAGAAAAAACTAACCATCATGTTCTGGTGGGGATTGATAGAGAACATGGTCATGAGAAAGTTAACAATCACAAAACCATGAATCAATGATGGGTTAAAATGTTGTTGATTTCTTAGAAAGAAAATTAAACAGATAAAATTTTTATTTCAAAATCATTTTCATAGATTTGAGGAATTATTTTACTAATTAGATTAAGAATATAAGGAAATATACGTACTTTACAAGTAGAGTTTCATCCTTTAATCAATTTCCACCACAAACACATCTTTTTATCTAAACAATGAGCATTCAAGAAGAATTTTTCATGATTGAAACACTATAATCAACTTATAGATAATCACATAATACAAAAAATATTAACTATATATTTCCCCTATATAGGAATATTAACCAAAACCAAAATGGTTAGTTCAAGATAAGATAATTCCCCAATAATAATAAACCTTTAAATGATGAAAAACTACATTAATCTCTAAAATTCAACAGTGATACCCAAAGTTCAACATAAACCATTTGATAAATAAATGTCCTTAAAATTCCTCAAAATAATACCAACTAAGATTTAAACCCAAAAATTCAGAAGGATTGATCACATAGTCTTTCAAGATAAATTTTAACATTTTTCTTTAAATAAAATCAATCACTCTTAATGTATCATACCAAAAATGTAATTTCCTAAATAATATAATCTCTAATATATGATAATTATTTCCATAAATAACCCAAATAACCATAAGTCCTTAATAAAATCATAGCTTCTTCAAAAGTATAATTCAACATTTACTTCTCAAATAAAATCCCATAGTATTCTATTTTCCTTGATCTTATAGGGTTCCCAAAATAGTGAATGTCTTCCGAAATAACATTTATCACTTAATCCCAAAATCACTTTTCTAATATAATAAAAATATTTTTTCCAAAATAAACTTATTCTTATTCCATAAAATCATTTTACTAAAAATAAAAAAGTTATACTAAACTTAGGGCTTCATGTAGGCCAGTGGTAGGTGATACTCCCTTTTCACCTTTCGATTGTGGGTTTAATTTCCACAGCCTTGTCAAATGTAATGAGTTGTCACACATCCTATGATTTGTCTCTTTTATAAAACTATATAATTATTATAAAAATCCCAAAATATGATAAAATCCTCAAAAAGCATAATATGTTTTAACCTAAATGGTTGTCTTATACCTTTCATTTTTTCATCCCAAAATGTAATAACCCCTAATTACCTCAAAAATTAATGTCTCCAAAAATACCGCTATTCATATTAAAATTTCATAATTTAAAGCCTTAAAATGGGTTTCTAAGACATTGAATTTTTGATCAACCTTAAAATTATAAACTCATGATGATATCCCTAAATCTTAAGAAAATATCATAATCTCCAAAGTTGTATAAACCATCCTTTGATACCAACTGTAAGGACCCAGCCTTAAACATAACTTATTCTAGTGTTTTTGAACTAGAATTAAAATTGGAGAATATTTTCAATTTATATTTTTATAGAATTAGGAAAAACTCTTACAAAGTAAACACATACATTACAAGTGGATACTTATACTCAGTATCCATTTTTTCCATAATATAAAACTCTTTGAAATAAAACATTATTTATATTTATGAAAAATATTCATAGTTATCCCATTGATCTGATCCTTTTCCTCATTCCCCATTAAACCCAATTAATTTTTTTAAAAACATTAGATGATCACATAAGCTCGGTAAGGGATAAAGAAAGAAAGGAAATAGTTAGTTCAGTAAAAACATGAAAACTCATAAAAATTTTACCTTTATCTTCAAAGTCCTTTGATAATATGAAATAAAAAATTTCCAATGAAAAAAAAACATAATTTTTTCTCAAATAAAATCATTAAAATCCATATCAAGTATTTAAAACTCATTTAGGTGACTTAGAGCATCATATGCATAAAACCCTTTAAAAACCTTTTGATTGAAATAATCATAAGGCTGACTTCCAATTAATCTATTATAGGCTTACTCAGATCTATCTGGTCCACCCCATGTTAAGCTACAATGGGCTTTCTCGGCATTTTCTGGGCTGCCTTATCTTAAGCTATAACGGGCTTTCCCAGTTCCATCTGGGTCACCCCATGTTAAGCTATGACGGGATTACCCAATGCAATCTGGTCCACCCCATGTATAAGATATATCAGTCTCACCCATTTTAATAATTATCAAGTACCATATCATTAATAAAACATTTTCATCATAAAACCCTTTGAAAAAATCTTTTAATACTATATGAAAACACTTTCGAATAAAAATACCATTTTCTTTCAATAACACGTTTTCAATACCAAAACACCATTTTCATTGAAAACCCATTTTCAATACCAAAATACCTAAAAATATAAATATGTTTTTTCATTTAAGGAAATATGAAATCTTTCAAAGTAATATTATAATAAAATAATGCTCATGGTGAAAGAAAAGTTTTTGTCACTATATACATTAAGAATAGAACATTATTTTTTCCATTTGTCAGATGTTCCATATAAAAACATGTAAAAAGATTCATTTTTGAAAACCATGGAATGAAATTAAAAATATAAATAAAATTTATTTTATATTACTTTTATATCCATATAAATAAATATGTAAAATAATATCAAGAATATTAACATGAAGAAAAATATTTGATAATTAAATCTTTAAACATCCAAGGTGTCCCATACCACTTTGAACATTAAAATCATAATCACCGTGAAAGAATAAATTTACCAAAACATTAAATAACATTATTATAGATAAAATATGAATATTAAATTTCATATTAGCTATATATACACCTTATAAAATAATAAAGGTGCATAGCATCAAGAAATATCTCAATGAAAGAAGATTGAGACGAAATCCCTTACCTTGAGTCTGACATGTCATGTACGTTCTTTATCTTCATGAATAATAAAATTAGGTTAATTATTTAATTTATTGAAAACATTTTTATATTTTATTATTATTTTTATTTCACTTAATATCATTTTATAACAATTACTTAATTATATAAGTTCACATTTGACGTTTTGATGATATTCGGTACATGATTCCAAAATGACTTTGGTCTGATGTCTATAGTCAAAATTTTCATAATTAAATCATCTCAAGAATAATATTCTTGAAATAATAATCTCTTTTATACATAAATTATACTTTTAAATCAAACCATTTATGTATTTTTATGAAAAATGAACAATGTTATTATCATGGAGATGGTAGGTCGTACGTACGCATGAGTAACGTTTCCATTTTTCAATGATCATTATGAAAATAATGTAATTATTATTTTATCTTTAAAAATGATAATAATATCATAGATATAATATTGATAATTTAAATATACTTATATATATAATACATGTGATTTGGTGATGAAAAATGAATCACAACTCTTTATAGAGGTGATAGTTCACACATACGCGTGAACGGCATTATCATTTTTATGTGCATGAAAAGGTAAGAAAATAAATAATAAATTATTATTTAATAATGATAATTATTTCATGAATATAATATAAAAATTAATTCCATAATTATAACCAGTATTTAGGGATTGTAATGGAAAACAAATTATATCAGTTCGTAGAGGTTATAGTTCACACGTATGCAAAAACAATTAATTCTTTTCCCATTTGATGGAAGTGGAGATATATTTAGGTGATGATATTAGAGTAATAAAATATTAGTATATTTAGGATACTGGATTTATTTTATCATGTTTGAAAAATATTTTAAGGAATTTGAAGAAGAAATAAAATAGAAACACTTAATTAAAAATGATACCTCTTCTTCGGGTGATCTCCTTTGATTATCATATCAACACCTATAAGGTGATTATTCTGACTAAAATAAGGCCTATAGAATTAGAGGAGGTATTTTTTAAGGTATTTGGGTATATATTTTCTTAATTAAATAGTTTTTAAATTGTTAAGAAAAGAGAATAATGGGTGCCCTTTTATAGGAGAGGAGAAGGGCACTCTTGGAATTATTCAAAATATTAAATTAATATAAATTATTTTTCTATTCAAAATAGGTAAAAAGTAATTTATTTCAAATATATGAAGCTTTTTTGTTGAATAAATTTCATCCAATTAAAATTATATAAGTTTTGACTATTTTTTTGTCCTTATCTTTTTATTTTAACCCCTTTCAACTCTTACCATGATATCATGTAATTTACACTCTGAGGGTTAATATAATTACTATAAAATGAAAAACAACCAATAAATGAGTCATTAATGAAATTTTAATTCTTATACCAATAATTTTTCAGAAATTTAGTTTTTTAATAATTTTATATCATTTATTAAAATATTATTTATTTTAAAATATCATTTATGTCAATTTTGAAACAATTCATTATTTGAGTTTTTAAAAAATAATAAAAACTTGATATCTTTAAAAAAATCTATTAAATTATCCTTAAAATGTCCAAGTTATCAATAAAATTATTTTATGATATTTATTATATCATTTTTTATTTTTATTTTTATTTTTAATATCATTTATTTGATATTTTCTTTAATTAAACAATTACTACATCATCATTGTGTAGGAATTTATTTTAATTATTTATTTCCTAAAAATTAAAAATAAATTATCATGATTTAGATAAATATTTTATATTTCTAAATAATATTTATAGTCAAATATATCCCTTATATAACCCCATATTGATAATTTTTCACTTGTTAAAAACAAAAGTGTGAGAAAATTGACTTTTCTTTGAATAAAATAATATAAATGTCAGATTCTCACTCATGTAGATTCAATAGGTTATATTTCAGAAAAATTATGATATTATTTAGAAACACACATTAAATTAAATTTGGACAAGTTTTGGGATAATTTTATAATATTTATAATATTATTTTTACCCTTAATTACCTGAGTTACCCTAAACTGTGGTAATAAAAATAATTATTAAAGTTACTATTCATAATATCAAAAAATTAAGTTGATCCTATAATATAATAAATATAATAATATTAAAACCTTGTATGTATATTTTTAAAAATTCAAAACATATAAGTGGCTAAAATTAATTTAAATTTAATGTTGTTGACGGATCAAGAAAACAGGTTTTTAAAAGTAAAAATGTTCAAAAGTTCGCAAAGTTTTTATATCCAATTTCAATGTTAAATTGATTCCAATGAACTAAATTGGATTAAATGATAAAAAAATTATCTAATTATAATTTAAAACATTCAAATATATAATTTAACATTATAAATAAAATTGATGAAAAAGTAGTTTTCAATTAAAATGCATTATTTTTCACTATTCATCAAAAAATGAATCTTATCAGAAAAAATACCAAAAATTAAACCAAAGTAAACTTTTATACTCATATTTCAAATAATAATTTCATTTTTTCAATTATAACTTATAAAAGTTTTAAAAACTAGATTTAAAATAGGTGCGCCATCAAAAGGAGACAAAAGTGCCTTTTTTGAAAAATACTTATTTTATGTGTAAAATTGGATTTATTCATATATCATGTATATAAAACACATAAAATGAATGTTAAAAATTATATTTAATATTATATATATATATATATCATTAATATAATCAAACGATATTTATTTATTTATTTATTGGTATAAAAACATGCTTTTTCACATTTAAATAGTTTTTCAGAAAAACAATTTCTTCTATTTTATAATGGTTTTTACATTTATTTATAATTAATTGTTCATATAATTAATTATATATACATGTGAAAATAATGTTTTCATAATTCAATCATTATTGTTCATTCTAATCATTCTAACGACTATGTTATAACGGTAACATTTAAATAATAAAATTTAATTGTTCATTCAAACTTGATGTGGTGTATCATGTACATTATAGAACATCATGTTTTATTTTAAAAAATGAAGATTTTATAGGGAACCAAATATCTATGGATTCCTATATTTCTTAAATGATGGGGAGAGGGAACCCAGGAGCTGTGGATGCCTATTTTGCTGAGATAAGGGGGTGATGGCACCCAATAGATTTGGATTTCTATCTAGCCAAAATTACATAGAGAGGGTTCCTATAAGATTTTGATGATTATTTGAGTGACATATCATATAGAAGAGTAATGAGAGATAATATATGATTGACCTTCCCACAGTATTAGTGTTGAGGATCCTGGACCAGAGAAGCTAGAGCATGGGTATGATCAACCTTCCCCTAGTGTTGGGCTAAGAGGTCCTACACTAGCGGTACTTCATGGTGGTGGGAACCTACCTTGGAAACTCCTAGGTGGTGGTAGTAGGGCTACCATATCCTTAATATCCCCTGCCTCTTGGTAATAGGGGGAGTGTTTCTAGGCATGTTCGAGAGAAAGTCTCCAATGTCAGTAGATAGTACTGTGAGGAGGTCCTCTATGGTGAAATTATTCATCATGGGATAGCCCATGATGGTTACTTTCCCACTAGTTGTGAGGGTAAGAGGTTCAATGGTGGTTGTAGGGGCCACTAGTACTATTTTATTTTCCTTCTATTGGGAAGTATTTTCATCATACCCCTACATCATCACAGGGTGTTCAGGACTGATATCGGTGAATCATGGGATAGATCATCACGTTCTTCAGCCTATGGAGTTGTTCGGAATTGTTGGCATGGTTGGGAGGGATCCCTTTTGGTGGATCCTGGGTAGTGACTATGATTATCACAGGTTGAACATCCCCTACCTCCTCAGTGTAGTGGAGTGATCCATTGGAACATTCAAAGGAAAGGCTCCCAAAATGGATTTATATCATAACCTAGGGGTTTTCCCCTATGTGGATCATGAGGGCGGCAGCGTCTTCATTTTTTCATAGCCTCTAGGTATTCACACACCCAATGTTACTCATCCTCTCACACATAAATGGGATGGGATTCACATTTTTTATGCCACGGTTTCTACATACCAGACATTTTTTATCTTCTCACAGTTGAAGGATGAGTTTCACGTTGGGTTCACTATTTTTGTTTCTGATGTTTTCTCACTAGGGATACACATAATATCTCTATATGGTGGTGAAGCGCTACTTTTTTCCCACATTCCTACTTTATAAAGTAAGGAATCTTCCACCACTTTAATCAATTATGTTGGCTTCTTGATCTAAATGAGATGATGGGATGTTGGTTCTATCATCCATGGATTCCTCCTTGGATTTCATCACCTAGTTCGAGTCACCCTCATAGATTTGAGTCATGTTCTTGAAACTCATTCCCAACACCATATTAAGGTGGATTCCAGTTAATTGTGCTTCTTTTATCTCAATAGGGCGACAACCTTAGTTCAGAGTAGATAGTAACATTAGGCATGTCTAAGCATTTATAGACGTTGGAAAAGTTTTACATCTGAAAATTATTCTCCTTTTGAATTCAGAGGCATGTTAGGCACATAACCTAAGGCATCCCATGTCATCCACAAGGTATTTTATGATAGGGGAATAAGTCTTCTTAGGATTTTTACCTTAGTCACCCCATGTTTATTATATGGGGGTGGAGATTATGGATCAAGTCACAAGTTTAATGTCTTATGGGGATAGATTGATCATAGATTTAATGTCTTCTAAGGATAGGTAGGTCACGGGTTTAATGTCTTGTGGGGATATTTGGTTCATAGGTTTAACATCTTGTGGGGATAGGTGGGTCGCAGGTTTAGCGTCTTGTGAGGATAGGTGGTTCATGGGTTTAACATCTTGTGGGGATAGGTGGGTCACAGGTTTAATGTCTTGTGGGGATAGTTTGGTGGTTAATTATGTCCCCAGGGGGGAAGATGATCACACTTGAGGGTTTGGTCAAGTGTGTGCCCAAGGGGGGAGATGATCACATGTGAGGATTTTTCAAGTGTGTCCCTAAGGGGGAAGATGATCACACTTGAGGGTTTGGTCAAGTATGTCCCTTAGGGGGGAAATGATCACACTTGAGGGTTTGTTCAAGTGTGTCCCTAAGAGAAAAATGATTACACTTGAGGTTTTGGTCAAGTGTGTCCCCATGGGGGAATATGATCTCACTTTATGGTTTGTTCAAGTATGTCCCAAGAGGGGAATATGATCACACTTGAGGGTTTTTTGGTTATGAGAGGATGTGAACCCCCTTGGGGGGAGATGATCACACTTAGGGATTCAATGGTGATATTAAGGTTTCGGTAATGAACCTCAAGGAGGTGTCCTACATACCCTGTTTAAGATATAGGGATCAAAACCTATATATTTTGATTCCCCAATTTAAGGTTATGTGTTATGACCAGTATATATAATTTAACTTCATGCATTAAGGATGCTCGTGTCACAAAAGGAGCATTAAAGAGGAATACTGTGGGGTTTATGCATGAAATATACTCAAGTGATGCTATGAGAAGTGATTGTATGAATGTTTATTATGTATGGTAAATACCAAGGTGCTGCTAGGGGTAGTGATTATATAAATAGTGATTATGTGTGGTAGCTTCCTGGGTGCTGCTATGGAGAAGAAATGATGTGAATGGGTCTTACACGTGGGAGCTACCCATGGTTCTTCAAGGAGAAATAATGGTGTGATTGGGGATTATATGTGGAAGCTTCCCATTTCATGGGGTATCATCTCATGCATATCCCATTAGGAATATTATGCTCATCACATGAGGAATCCTTCACTTATTACATAGGGCATCTCATGTTCATTTCATAGGGTAAGACCATAGTTTATTATCATGGGTAAGGACTTTGTGTGTTGTTCTTACACAATGAGTTTCCCATTCTTTATTCCTCATTTTGATTCATGAGGTCATCGTGACTTGCTGATGGGTTTAAGGAATATGATTAGAGATTACACTTGAGGAGGAGGCCCATGGTGTCTTTTTGGGAACAATAGGGATATGTGTGGGGTTTTCCCTGTAGGGTTTCCCATTCATATTCCTTGAGTTGGTTCATGAGGGAATCTCAGCTTTTTGATGGACCAAGGGATATGATTGGGGATTACACCTGAGGTGGAGGCCTACAAGGGATGTTCGTGAATAACAAGGATATATCAAGGACTTACATGCTAGGTATTCTCATTCATCTTCCTTATGTTAGACCGTGACAGAATCTCGACCCACTAATGGGTCGAGGGATATGATTGGGGCTTACACCTAAGATGGGGGCCCATGGGGCTACTCGAGTGTAGTAGGGGTATAGTGGGGACTTACACACTAGGGCTACCCATTCTTCTTCTTTGTGTTAGACCATGAGGTAATTTTGTCTTGTTGATGGGTCAAGGGATATGATTAGGGATTACACCTGATATAGAGTCTTATGGGGATACTCAGGTGTAGTGGGGATATATTAGAGACTTGCATGCTAGTGCTTCCCATTATTCATCCTTGTATTAGACCGTGAGGACATATCAACTTGCTGATGGGTCAAGGGATATAATTAGGGATTACACCTAATATGGAGGCCCATAGGGATACTGAGGTGCAGTGAGGATATATCAAGGACTTATGCACTAGGGCTACCCATTATTCTTCCTCATGCTAGACTGTGAGGGAATCTTGGCCTACTAATGGTTCAAGGGATGTGATTGGGTCTTACACTTGAGATGAAGGCCCATTGTGGCTGTTTTTTCGTTATATCATGTTCATTACATGAGTAATTTTATGCTTTACACATAAGGTATCTTGTTATTTTCACAGGAGGCATCTTATTATCATCATATAGGGTATACTATAGTTCAAAGTCGTGTAGTGAGGAATATGGATATTGTCTCATGATCCTGGTATGAGGAATCTTATTCTAGATATGTAAGGAATCTCATTATTTCCACACAAGGCATCCTATGCTTTCCACATAGGGTATGCTATAATTTAATGTCATGTAGTAAGGACTACTAGGAGTAAGATTCCTAGAAATGGATGGTGTTGGACTAACATAAGGTAAACCCTCTCTGGTTTAACTTGGCATAAGATTTAGGTGATGGGGCTTCAGAAGTTTCTTGAGGAGTATTTCAGCTCAAGGTATCTGAGGAAACTAAGAGGAGAATCTCAACTCATGTCATAAGAAAGGGATAAAGATGAGTATGTTAAATCATGATATTTCATGGATCCATGAGGATTATGTCAACTCATGGTATTGTATGGGTTAGATGTTGGGGTTTCATATGGAACAACCCAAAATGTCATTAACCCAGCCCAAAAAGATCATTGTGTGACTCTTTATTTTTCATGGGGGTCTGTGACAGTAATTAGGGGAATGAGCTGAGGCCCAATATTGCATCCTAGAAGTGGTCCTGATCAAGGATGTGTGGGTTCATTCCCCGCATTATGGAACAACAAACATGTGTTGTAACACTATTTTGCACAACTATGCACTAAGTTGGAAACTATGTGTTGTGTCACACAACATTTAGTGTTGCACGAAAAAGAGTGTGTGAGGCATAGACAAGAAGCGTAATTTTTGGATAGAACTATTTTGTGTAAATTTAAAGTTTTAATCAGATAGAATTTTATGAAAGTTTTATATTTGTGTGAAATTGTATTCCGAATGGATAAAGTTGTGCAAAAATATCTAAACAGAAGCCCGTTATTTGAGGGGATTTTCCGAGGTAATTTTGAACAAGTTTGGGACTTGGGGATTATGGAAAGTGGAAAACCCTAATTTTAATGAGTGATAGCTCTAAAATTTTAATCTTATAGTTCCTCTCTAAAATGAGGTCTTAATTTCATATTTATAAGCATTTTGGATGTGTCGCATAACTTAGCATGTGTCTTGAAACTTTATGGAATTTCTTGAAAATGAATTTGTTTTTGGGGGTCATCTCACATATGTACAGAGCTTTTTTCATTTGAAATATCTCTTTTCATGACACTAAGTTTCTTAACTATGAAGTATTTTCATGCACTTTTGTAAATTTGCGTACAATTTCATACTTTTCTCCAGAATCGCCCCGGCTAGCCATTTTCAAAAGTCTAACTTTGAACGACCATAACTTATGATCTGAAAGTATGTTTGGGATACATGACCAATAAAATAGAATCTTGAAAAAAAAACTATGCTCTTTTATCAAGTTATTTAGTATTTTTTCCATTATTGGGTGTATTTTTTCATAGCCAACATATATATCATGCAACACTGAGCTTAAATAAACCATGAAATATTATATAACCGTTATAACCTGGCCATTAAATTGGTGGGTATGAATAGTATAAAATTATTTATAAAATATATATAAATTACATCTCAATATAAATTTATTGATAAATTCTTAATAAATAAGTACTCAACTTTTAATAAAGATATTTTATTCTATAAAGAATATATTTCCTTCAAAAATGATTTTTATTCCTTTTTGTGAGAAAATATTATAATTAATTTATGAAAATTTTTTAAATTTTATTTTATAAAATGAGAATAATTTTTTAAATAAAAATATCAAAATTAAATTAGGGTGATAATCTGGGATTTTTCTGAAATGTTTGATTTTTTATTGAATAGTGAAAATCGTCAATTTTTCAAATATTTTCATTTATTTTAATTAAATAAAGTAATTTAAAAGTTTTATTCATATTTTTTTATTTAGTATTGAATATAAATATAAACCATTTTATTTATAATAATCTAATTAATTTCATTTGAATCATTAATTTTTATGATTTTGGTATAATTTTATTTTTATACTTAAAAATGTGGTCTTCTGCAAACTATTTTTAAGTATATAAAGTTTATCCATTTAAATTAATTAAAATAACACCTAATGAGGAAATATTAAACTAAAATTCATATATTATACATATTTTTATATTAATTTAAATTCACATAATGATGATTAATGGTCATAGAGTTAATATATGATCATATATTTCTTAAAAAATATTTTTCTTGAAAAAATGTTTTTTGCCATGTTTTGCATGTTTAATTTTAAATTTAATTAAGCCACTTATATGATTTTAATTTGATAAAATGGATTCCATATTTTTTATTATAATAATTAATATTAGTTAATAATCTAAACTTAATTTTTTTGTCATAATGAATAGTAAAAATAGTAAAGAACTAATTATTGTGGTGAAAAACTAAAATGGTAAAAGTAACCTTATAGGTAAATGAAAAAACATGTTTAAAAAATATTTTGAATTTTTTAGGTGTTTCTAGACCATATCAATAATCCAATCCATTATTTATAAATTTTTTGAGGCACTGGTCTTGAGAGTGACTTCTCATTATTAAATAGTTTTGGGTATTTATAAAAGTGTCACTCCCTCTCACTTATAAAAGGAAACCTACCATCCTATTTTATTTACACTTAAAAAGCCTTTTGGTACAAACAAAACCTATTAAAATACCTTCCTTAATTCACTCCCCACATCCTAGAGACATTTTTTTTATCAGATATCCAATCAAGTGAGGCTTTTGGTATAATTCTTAAGAGGTAGTCTGAAGAAGAAGCATCGTTCTTAACCGAGTATCTTTGTATTATTTATTCTTCCACATTATTAAAATATTACTTAATAATGTTGATATAATAACATAAATATTTCCCACATACTAATATTTTATTATGTTAATGTCATGACCTACATCCATCTCTTATTCCATTAAATGGGAAATCTAACCATTGTTCGTGTGTACGGTGGACTACCGCCTCATGAACCGATGTAATTCATTTTTCATAATCATCTATCACAAATGTTCATGATTATGGATTTAATATTTATATATTATATCCATGAAATATTAATTATTATTTAAAATTAATATATCATATACCTTCTTACCTTACAATCCATTGAAAAATGATAACATCATTTGTGTGTACGGCGGACTATCGCCTCGCGAAGCGATGTGATTCATTTTTTATTACCGCATCACATGGATGGTATATGTAAGTGAATTTAAAGAAATATTATTATATTTATTATATATTTATCATTATTTAAATATAAAATAACACTTTCATTCTTTCCATTATGATTATTGAAAAATGGAAACGTTACTCATGCATACGTATGACCTACCATCTCTATGATTGTAACGCAATTAATTTTTCATAACCATATTTCATGGTTGGTTTTAAAAATATAAATGATGTAAAAAAATTATGATTATTTAATTATTATTAGTATTTATATGATAGAACAATTATTTCTTTTACCATATACAATCTATTGAAGTCATTTTAGACACATGAACTGAATTCCATAAAAACGTCTCACATAAACTTAATTGATTAAGTAAATATGTATAACATCATAATAAATAAAATAAAAGGAGTAATAAAATTTAAAAAGTTTCTCAATAAATTAAATAATTAATATAATTCTATTATTCATGAATATAAATTATGTACGAGATGAGTTGAAATCAAGGTAATGGATTTTATAACTCAATTTATTTCATTGGGTTAAATTACTTCTTTATTTTATTTGATATTCTAAGATTATGTGTGTAGTGACCACTGATTATTTTTTGTTTTATTTCTACTTGTTTTATTTTTATTTTCATTTGACACATATAATAACTTCATCAATTAATTCTCACTTCAATAACATGATCTTTTTAAGGGGTTTTTTCTCAATTTCTTTTCATTAAGGAATGTTTTATTATTATGCACCAATTTCTTTTATATGATTTATACACTACCCCTTTTATATAATATATATTTAATCCTTAATAATTAATTATATTTTAAGTTATAATTTATTTTACTTCATACAAATAAATTTGACTTGAAAGTTACAAAGTGGTAACAAATTTCATAACTTAGTTTATTTTCATTAGGTTATATTGGTTCTTCGGTGTCCTTGATATTCTAAGATTATGTGTGTAATGTATTTTTATTATTTTATATTGAATTTCCAATTTTTTATGTGTATTTAAATTTTATACCCATGATCAATTCATTGATTAATCCTTACTTCAACGGTATGATATTTTTAAGGGATTTTTGTCTCACTTTTATTTCTATGAGTCATTTTCCATATTCACCACTTATTTATTTTTTATGGTGTATATATTTCCTCTTTGATATGTTATATCATGAATATCTTTATTTTCATGGTATTAAAAGTTTTATTTGAAGTTATTCCTATCATGGAGGTTGTTATTTAAAAGTTACCAAAGTGATAAGAGTTTATTTTATAATCTCATCATTATTCAGAATTGTTTATGTTTATATTTACATTATAGTAAATTATTTAATAATTTTAGAATAAACCCATTTAATTTTATTATCCCATAGTTATTTATGATTATTTCAAGTAATAGTACCATTTTCTTCTCTCTAGTACTTAAAATGGTTGAAAAATGTTTTTGAGAAAATCCATCTTAATTCCTCTTTACGGACGAAAATGATTTTTCCTCTATGCCCATGTTTTCTAAAAATGTTTTCAAAAATGTTTTTACTATTATCCTATGTTTTTTCAAAGTCATTTTTATCTATGTTTTACATTTTAAAATATATATTAAAAGTAATCTTTTTATTCTTTTTCAAACAATGTACTTTTAAAATTTTTACTGAAAATATGAAAGGACTCTTTGTTTTAACATACTCAGCATAAACAAAATTTACCACTATCATAACCACTTATTAATATGAATATTCCTTTAAAATTTTCCATGATTATTTTAAAATAATTTTTTTTCTAATATTCTGTAAATTTTTATTTTTTAAAAGTGATTTTCAAAGTGAAAATGGTGTTTTCCTCAATAAATATTCTATTTAATATTTTAAATAAAATTTTATCAATGATGAAAATCTTTAATGTTATGGATTGATTATAAATTATTTATATATGTCTTTAAAATATATACCTAAATTATTATCCATTACTTTTATAGGTTTGTACATTCCTTATGTTCATCTCTCAAATGCCTTCATTATGGAATTTACTTTGATTATGATATGAGACAAGATCATGCAACCCATTTTCTTTCCATGGGTAATTATTATGTTTATGCCTTATGATTGATTTCTATTTTTTGGCACACATAATCATGAACAGGTTATGATGGGTGCACCCAAATATCATTTCAATTCATTGGGTAAATCTTTATTCTTTGATACGTCATGTATTGGATTGGGGATTAAACCTAATCCATTATGGGACTTTTTCCACCAAGTGATATTTTCTAGGTAGTTAGACTTGACTCATGTTTATTTAATGTTATATTTTACTATCATAATTCCTATATTGTCATGATCTTATGATACAATGTTCTCTATGCTATGGTCCCATGTGATTACTCATGTGACTTATCTTTTTTAATATCATGTTATACCTTTGACTCAAATGTTGTGTTTCTTTATTATGTTTATTCCCTTACTAGGATTTTTATCTCACCTATTTTTTCTATGTATTCCCCAGGTTTTTTCATGTAGTTTTAGAATCTCTAAAGGATTTAGGAGATCATTATGTAGAATAAAATAAAGAATTTTTATTTTATTCTCACTTTGATTTATTATGAACCTAGTCTTTTAAAGACACCAGGCCTCACGATCTTTGGGTTGTAACTAATTGATGTTTATGTTAAAATTTATACAATAATATGTGTAAAAGGATTGAGTCTCTATAGTTAGTATCATAGAAATTTATAGTTATTTTTTGGGATTAGTATTAGAAAAATTTATTAAAAAACCCTTGGTATAAGTCTAAGTATAGGATAACATCATAAATTTTTGATAAGGAAGAGATTATGTGGTTTTTATAAGTAATTACATCCCTTTTTGGGTACTAAAAGTGGATGTGGATATATCTCTATTGTACCTAGGGGTAATAACTTCTAAAAGTTTTTATTGGGATTTTACTCAATCATCACCTGGTGCATGAAAACGGGCCTCATTGCACACTTGGTTTGACTCTCCCAATGTATATACTTGGATTAACTCACATTTTATCTATGTACCATCATGATGAATTAGAGAATATGGATCAAGGAAACCTATGATATTTCATAGAGATATTGGATAAACCTAGATTTTTTTGGGTTGATAATTTTAAGTTCAATCATAAGTTAAAATGCATAGATTCCCATTTTCAGATTTTAGGTGATGAGAGTTTAATATGATTAAGGATATTTTTGGGTGACATTTATGGGAATAAAACCCTTTTATTTTAGTATATGTCTTAGTGAAAATGTTATTTTAAGTATATGAAATCCTTAAGTATAACATGTGATTTAAAATGAAAAATTATTTGGGATGAACACAATTAAATTTTTGTATATTAAGGTTATTTGGGCTGTTTGGTTATTTATTTATAGAATAATATAATTTGAACCTTTGGTAGAAATTTTGAAGAAAAATTTATTATTTATTTATATGATGGTTTATACATTTTTTTATTATCTTACCTTGTGGTAACCATATCATATTTGGTTAATATTTAAAGATTTGAGGGATATGTTACTATTCTTTTATGGATCTTATGATCCACTAAAAGTTAATTTTAGTACTTCAAGCATAAAAAAATCATATTGGATATTTATTCATTGGAGTAAGAGATTATGTGGAAATTGATCAAAGAACATACAAAGGATGAAATTGTGCTTATTAAATAGAAATATATTAGGTAATTATATCTTTTTATGTTCTTAGTCTAGATGGTAAATGAACTCCTCATCTCTAGGAAAATGATCTTAAAACAAAAATCTTATCCTATTAAAACCATTTCTGATTAATTGATGGTATTTTCACCCATTATAGATTTTTGGTTTTGTGGTAATTATATTTCTCATGATTATTCACTTTCTTCTTAGCAATGATCTTTTTCATTCTCCATAATTATTTTGGAATTATACTTTTCTTCCATGTCTATACCTTCACTTCCCACTAATGTTTTACTACTTGGAAACCTAGTTTTGTGTTATTCTAGAATGCCTTTTTACTTACCTTTATATATTATCAATATGAAGTTTTATTAACTCTTTTTACGATGTGGGTTTTTAAAAAAAGTATTTTGAAATTTCAAACCCTTTATTATTGAGATCAATATTAAATTATGAGGATGTAATTTATTTATGGGGTATAATGTAACACCCTGAGATTTTAAAAGAAAATTATGTTTTATTTCATATAAAACATGCAACACCAAGCTTAAATGAACAATGGAATATTATAAGACTTTTATAAACTAGTTTTCAAACTGTTAGGTATGAATAGTATTAATGTAAAGACCTCAACCCTAGTAGTCCAGTGTTGATGGTTACTTTATTACATTGTTATAAGATATAAGGAATCGCATCCTGAAAGATTGTATAGTTTATTAGTCTTGGTAAAATAGAGACATAATTTAATATCACATTTCAATTGAAAAAATAAAATACGACATGGTATTTTCTTTGAGTGTATCATTATTTCCTCTAACATTACCCAATATATCAATCATAACACACATCTTGACACCCTGGGGAAGGAAATATAAGAAATGGGTAAGCTAAAATACTTGGTAAGGGTATGAATATAGTAGAATATATCATTAATAAATAAGAATAATCAATATGGAAAGGTAAATAACTAAAAAACATGTCATTCAATCAATTACTTGAGCATAATATGGCAGAAATAAATGATGATCAAATAATGTTATATAAATAATCACATGTGCTTGAAACTTAACCATGGATATTATAACTAAATTAATAATCACATGGAACATAAATAACTAATATAATAATTATGAAATATATAATTTTATTCATCATAAACATACCTTCAAGAAATTTCACAAGACAGTTTAAAACTATGGGTAAAAACTCATTTAATTTGGCCAACTGATTTGTCTCATGAGGCATATTGATGCATTGAGGGGCTATATAACTTCGGGATTCAACCATCACTCAATAAGTCTAATTAATTTCTCATATTAAATGGTTGAAAAATAATAAACATAAATATTTTTATTGAAAAACTAACATATGAAATGTTAATACTTACCCCAATCAATAAACATAATCATAAACCATCTAGAGGAATATGGTTAATGGTAATCAAATTCTACATCTCCAACCAAACTGATCATAAACCATCTAGATAAATAATAATTATGGTATTAATTAAATATATCCCAAGTTTATTATAATTAAAATAAATTTTTTATGTCATTGATGGATAGAAATACCATAAAAATGTCATTAAAAACGTTTTTGAGGAAAATATCATTTTCATTTTGAAAATCATATTTTAAAAATAAAACTTAAAAACATTTTGAAAATAATTTTAGTTGAATATAACCTTGGAAAATTTTAGAATAATATTTAAAAAATTTAGTGGTCATTAAGGCGGAAAAATCCATTCATGTCATGCATGTTAAAATAAAGATTAGTTTCATATTTTCAGTAAAATCCAAACAGAAATTGTTTGGAAAATGACATGAAGATTACTTTAAAAATTTGTAAAAAGTACAAAATTGGGTAAAATTTTCTTTAATAAATCATTTTTATAATGTTAAAAACATTTTTGAAAACATTTTTAGAAAACATGGTTTTGGAAGAAAAATGATTTTCGACCAAAGAGAAAAATAAAATCAGATTTTATTAAAAATATTTTCTCAAAAAAATTAAGTAAAAAAAAAAGAAGAATGTGATACTGTTACTTGAAAAAATAATTAATAGAAATAGTAGAATAAAATTAAAGTGTTTTATTATAAAATGATCAAATAATTTCCTTCAATGGAAATTCATGTATAAATAATCCTAATTAAAATGTTATTGAAACATAAATCTCTTACAACTTTAGTAACTTTTGAATTGTAATCCTCATGAAAGGAATAAAATCACATTAAACATTAAATTACATGAATAGAAATATTTTCATGATATAAAATATAAAAAGGGGTATTTTATACACTACTCTAAATGAATAAGTGGTCAATATGACATATGTCTCACTAAAGTAAAAGTGAGATGAGAAACCCTTACCTTAGGTCTGATTTCCTTCATACATGCCCGAACATCCTATATAATAAATATAGGTTTATTATAATATATTATATAACCATAATCATATATTTCATATGATATTTTATTTATTTATAGTCTTTTATGGCCTGTTTATTAACAATTCTTTGTTAAAATCACTATTTTAGGTGATAATTGCTTCATTTTTTATGTATGTTTTGGTTCGGTAATTTTGATCCTTTTACTTTGATCATGGTTCCATAATATACAATTTTTTAACCATGATGTAAATTTCATATATATTCATTATATATGTAATTATATTAATCTATAAAAGTTCGACATATAAAATGGATTACACCATTCATGGAGATAGTAAGTCATATGGACACATGAAAGTTGTTTCCATTTTTCTCAACTGATGGAATAAAGGAAAATAAATTTTAATTAAATGTTATATAATAATTATTATTTTAAATGTATAATTTATATTAATCAAAATTTTTATTATTACCATCCATGTAAAGATAAAATGAAAAACATTTCACATCACTACGTAGAGGCGGTAGTCCGCACATACGCATGAGCGACGTTATTGTTTTACAAAGGATTAAAAGGTAAGAAGTAATATGTAATATTATATCTAAAGAAATATTTTTAGGTCATAAATATCACATATATTCATTAACTCTATTCTTACTACCTTCTATGTAAAGAGTAAGGGGAAAACGAATCACATCACTTTGTGAGGTGATAGTCCGTCGTACACACGAGCGACATTATTGTATCCCCCCACATAATGATAATTAAGTATTTATATGTGATATAATAATTATATAATTATTATAATGTAAAAAATATCATATAAATATATTAAATCCATCATTTTATCCAACCTTTAAAAGTGTTGATGGAAAATGAATTACATCAATTCGTGAGGTGGTAATTCGTCGTATACATGATCGATGGTTTCTTTTTCCATTTGATTGAAGGGGAGATAGATATAGGTTATTAAATTAACATAATAACATTTTAGTAGATGTGATATACTATTTTTATTATATTATCATGATTTAATATGGTTTTAAGGAGGTGTGATAATACATAAAACAAATACGCACGTTTAATAATTTTACCTCTTCTTTAGAGAGCCTCTTTAGGTTTATAATTAAATACTTCTTAGGAGGGATTACTAATAAAAATAATTAATATTTGATATGGTAAGAAAATTAATGAATATATTTATTTAGGTATTGGCTGAACTAAATGGTATTGTAAGTGTGAAGTGTAGAGGAGAGGGGTGGCCTTTTATAAGTGGGGGAGAGGACACGCATAGAATTTTTTAAAATATAAAGTGATACCATTTTTCATGAAAAAAGCATAAAAATGGTACATTATATAACCTTATAGGTTATAATGTAGAAATATTTCTATAAATTGGTTTTGGAAAATTTTATAGGATATTTTAACCAGTATCTTCTTAGTTTAACCCCTAGTAAACCTATTTTCACCTTAACCACGGTAATTATTTTTTTACTTTTTTCACTATTCATTATGGTCAAAAATTAATTTAAACTTATTAGATAATATAAATTATTATTATTATGAATATGGAATCCATTTTCTAAAATTCAATTCAAAAAAGTGGTAGAATCCAATTTTAAATTAAACTTGAAAACGCATCGAAAAAATGGTTTTCCCAAAAAAACATTCAAAAATTTAAAAAGTTTTTATATAATAATTTAATATGATATTAATTATAATGAATTAAATTAGTTAAAATTTAATATAATTTATATAATTTTACTTTAAAACCAATTTAAAATATAATTTAACTTTTTAAATGATTTAAACGAAAAGGTAATTTTCAATAAAAATCAGTATTTTCTCTATTCATCAAAAAAATTAATCTTTTTAGAAAATTATCAAAAATTCACCAAAGGATAATTTTTAAATGTTTATTTAAAAATTTAAGTTTATTTTTTCAAATAAATATTCTAAAATTTTACAAAATATTTTTAAATTATGTGCGCAAAGCACAACTAAACCACTTTTTAGAATAATGCAGTTTTTCAGAAAACATTTATTTATTTTTCAATTGATTTTTATTTTTATTTATAATAAATTGATAACCAATTTGTGTATTTTAAATATTTTTAAACCATATAATTTTAATAATTTAGTTATTAATATTCATAGCCTTCAATTTAATGGTTGTGTTATAAAGGTCATATTTAAATAATAATATTTAATAGAGTATCATGTTTTGTTTAAACCCAGTGTTGTGTGCATAACAAGCTATCGAAGAGATTGAATTTATTTAAAAAATAAATATATCATAAATTATAATTGTGTTACATTATCTTCTAAGCATGGTGTTGTGTGTCATATACGCTATCAAATATGATGTTTCTCTTTTAAAATCTTTTGGTGTTACATTCTCCCCACCTTCAATAAATTGTATCCTCGAAATTTAAACTTTATCATAGTAATAAAGGGTTTTAAATTTGAAAATAACTTTGTTTAAAAAGCCACATTGTAAAAGATTTAATAGCACTTTCTATTGATAAGATAGAAAGGTGATTATAAAGTTCATCTAGAATAACACATAACTAGGTTTCTAAATAGGAGAAAATTGGTGGGAAGTGAAGATATAAACATGGAAAAAAAATTAAATAATTATAGAGAGTGATATAGATCATTGATCAAAATAATTTGAATGATAAATGGAAAGTTAAGGGTATAAAAACTATAAATTTTTTATGATTTAAAATTTCATTTGATTCATTAAATATATAGGTAATATGATAACATTTTTTTAAGATCTTTTTCCTGAAGTTGAAAAATTATTTTACTGTCTAAGAATATAAGGAAATATAATTAATTGATATATTTCTATTTCATTAGCATAATTTCATCCATTGGTTTTTCTTCGATAAATTTCATATTCATCTCTTACTCTAAGAAATTAATATCTAAAAAAGGAATTTCATATGCCTGAAACACTAAAACTAAATTTTAATGGATAGTAATAGCCATAAAAGAGTGACAATTCCTTCCTCTGCTATTTTTAAAAACCAAAATGGTGAAAAAAAGTTATCCAATATAATACATTAATCTATAATGCCTCAATAGTAACTCCCAAAATTCAACTTAATCTATTTCATAAATGGTTAAACTTAATACTCGTCCAAAATATGTTTGACCAAATTCAAAGTCCAAAAATTTAGAATGAAGGTTACTAAATTTCCAAAATCAATATTATATTCCCCAAAAAATATAAATTTTCTATTAGTTTTTCATTCCAAATATATGAATACCTTGATCATAATAAAATATTACTGAAATCATGCATGCTTCCAAAATAAAGTCTCAAGTTATCGAATATATTCTATAAGTCTAAAATTGCAGTAAACTTTAGCAAAGATATCATAAACCATCAAATCACTAACTAGTTTCAATATCACCAAAAAAATGTCCCATAAACATATCTTTATCATTATTATCTCAACATAGATGATGTATTAAGGGTTATATTCCCTTAATCATTTGTTTAAAAAAAATTAACTTGTCACTTAATCACTTTTCCTAGTATTTGGTACCAATCAACATATTCTCTCAAATACTTAAAGAAAAATTATTGTGGTAAAATAATTATACATTTAATAATTCTTATAACTATAATATCACTAATAAAATAATCATATAACATAATTATTTAATCCAAAAAAATGCATTAATCTTTCTACTTCATTCTTAAACCATTAACTAAGATCCATCATCTTATTCCTTAATACCTCCTTCCTTTTATATGTCATTTGTAGTCTCTTCATCATCATTAGTATAACCATTAATCATAAAACCTTGGTAATTATATTCACAAGATTTAACCCTAGTACATTTATTTGCGTAATTCCCATATTTTCCACATTTAAAATATCCAACCATCAATAATACCTTAGGGAGACCATTATTATCATCTACTATGTTAACTGAACTTTTCATTTTCCCTTGACAATTAATTAATATATAGCCATATTATTCACACACAAAACACCTTCCCATTCCTTTGAAACATTCCCTTTAGTTATTCTTCCCACATTCTTGACATATAAAAAACTAAGTCTTATTTTCTCCATGGTATCCACTACCCAAGCTCTCAGAAAACATTATCCTTCTCTTTTTTGGCATGTCTGAGAGTTGGTTAAGGTGTAAGTTGTTAAAAATATATCATTATAACTAATTGGTAATAATCAAAATATCCTTAATTCTAGTCATAATCCCATTTGGTTTCTCAATAAAACATTTTATATCATATTCAACGTTAACATAGTTCCTTCTGGTTCCATCTACTAACTAAAACCAATAAGCATAGTGTGAGAAACACTAATCATAGTGTTAAATAAAATAGTCATAAAGAATCATTTTTAGTATGTCTAAATCATAACATCTTTTCAATATATGACATTTTAGGTTTAAACTAGTTCATTCATGGTCATAATCTATTCAAATACTTCATGATGGATTGTAAAGAAAATGTGAATTAACTAAAGCATATCCCTTGGGAGTGTCAAACCAGGTACATAGTAATTCTCATTTCATGTACCAAATAATGATCTATTCAATCTTGATGCACCTTTTTGGGGGTTATTTTCCCTAGATACATCTATTATAAAACCACATCCACTTGTAATATCCATACAGGGATGTATTTATATAAAAAACACATAATCTCTTCCTAAAAAATATAGGATGTTATTATATACTTATCCTCAAATTATATCATATGGTTATCTTTCCTAATCTATGTTTTCCTAAATATAGTTTCCAAGGTTTATACTAAACTTCCTCAGATAACAACTATAAAGACCATGACCCTAGTATCCCAGAGTCGGTGGTTACTTTATTACATTGGCATAAGATACAAGGAATCGCATCCCAAAATACTACATAGTTTAGTAGTATTGGTCAACTAGATACATACTTGAATATCACATTACAATTGAAAATATAAAATACAACATAGTATTTTCTTCAAGTACGTCAATATTTCCTCTAGTATAACCCTGCATATCAATCATAATACACATCTTGGCATCCTAGGGAAAGAAACATAAGAAATGGTTGAGCTCAAATGCTCAATAAGGGTATATGTACAAAAGAAAATATCATGAATAAATAAGCATAAAAAATATGGAATTGTAGATAACTAAAACATGTGTATTTCAATTAATTACTTGAGCATAATATGGTAAGAATCAATGATGATCAAGTAATTCCATATAAATAATCACATGAGCTTGAAACTTAACCATGAATATTATAACTAATTAAATAATCATAAGGAAAATCAATAACTAATATCATAATGATGGAATTTATAATTTTGGATATCATAAACATATTTTCAATACCTTTCACAAGATATTTTAAAACTATAGGACAAAACCCACTTAATTTGGCTGACTGATTTATCTCATGAGGCATACCAATGCATTTAGGAGCTATTTAATTTTAGGCCCCACCCATCACTTAATAATTCCAATTCATTCCTTATATGAAAGGGGTGAAACATAATCAATATAAATGTTATTATTAAAAAAACTAACATATGAAATTTTAATACTTACCCCAATAAATAAACATAATCATAAACCATTCAAAGTAATATGGTGAATGATAAAAAAATTGTACATACCTAGTTAAACTGGTCATAAACCATCCAAATAAATAATAAGGATGGTATCAATACAACATATACCCATTTGATCATAAGTATAATAAAGGCTTTATATTTCTGATGAATATAAATACCATAAAAATTCCATTTAAAACATTTTTGAGGAAAATGTCCTTTTCATTTTGAAAATCACCTTCTAAAACTAAAAGTTAAAAAATAATTTGAAAATAATTTTCTTTAAAAATAACATTATAAAATTTTAAAATAAAAATTAAAACATTTAGTGTTCATGAATATAGAAAATTCCATTCATGTTTTGTACGTTAAAACAAATATTCCTTTCATATTTTCATTAAAATCCAAATGGGAATTGTTTGGAAAAAACATGAAGATTACTTTAAAAAAATTAAAAATTAAAACATGGGTAAAAATGTATTTAATAAATCATTTATATAATGTTAAAAACATTTTTGAAAAAAAATTATAAAACATAGTTTTGGAAGAAAAAGGATTTTTGACCGAAGAGAGAAATGAAGTCGGAATTATTAAAAACATTTTCTCAATAATTTTAAGTGCCAAAGAGGGGAATATGGTACTATTACTTGAAAACTTCATGAATAATAATATTAGAATAAAATTAAAGGGTTTTATTTTATAATTATCAAATAATTTCCTTCAATGGAAAATCAAGTATAAATAATCTCGATTAAAAAGAGATTGAAACATAAATCTCTTACCACTTTGGTAACTTTTGAATTGTAATCCCCATGAAAGGAATAACATAAAATGAAATATTGAATAAAATTAAGATAAATAGATTCATTATATAACATATAAAAATGGGTAGTATATGCACCACACTAAAGGAATAAGTGGTGAATATGACATATGTCTCACAGAAGTAAAAGTGAGACAAGAAACTCTTACATTAGGTCTGATTTCCTTCATACGTGTTTTAATTTCATTTATAATTAATATAGGTTAATTATAAATATATTTCATAAACTTAATCATATATTACATACCATATATTATTTACATGTAGTATTTTATGACCTGTTTATTAACAATTCATTGTTAAAATCACTATTTTTTGTCATAATTGCTTCGTTTTTCATAAATGTTTTGGTTCGGTAATTTTGGTCCTTTTACATTGATCATGGTTAAATAATCTCCATAATATTAACCATTATTTAAATATCATATATATTCATTATATATGTAATTATAGTAGTCTATAAAATTTAGAGATAGAAAATGGATTACACCGTTCATGGAGACGATAAGTCGTAAGTACGCATAAACACTGTTTTCATTTTTATCGACGGATAGAATGAAAGGAAAATAAATGTTAATCAACTATTCCATAATAATTATTATTATATATATAGAATTTATATTAATCAAATCTATTTTTATTACCATTTATATAAAAATAAAATGAAAAACATTTTGTATTGTTGTGTAGAGGCGGTAGTCCACACATACGCACAAGAGATGTTATTATTTTATAATGGATTATAGGGTAAGAAGTTAGATATGATATTATATTTACATAAGTATTTTTAGGTCATAAATATAACATATATTCATTAACTACATCATTAATACCTTCCATTTAAAGTTTAAGATAAAAACGAATCGCCTCGCTTCGCGAGGTGTTAGTCCGCCGTACACACGAGTGACGTTATCGTATCCCCCCACAAAATGGTAAGTAAAAAAGTTATTTATGATATCATAATTAAAAAAGTATAATAATTTCTAAAATATTATATAAATATTTTAAATACATTATTATATCCATCCTTGAAGTGTGGTGTTGGAAAATGAATTACATCAGTTCGTGAGGCGGTAGTCCGCCGTAAACATGATCGACGATTTCATTTTCCATTTAATGGAAGTGGAGATGAATAAAGGTTATTACTTTAACATAATAACATATATATATATATAGAAGATATTTTTTTATTATATTATCATTATTTAATATGATTTTATGGATTTAGAATAATAAATAAAACAAATACGCATGTTTAAGAATTTTACCTCTTCTTCAGAGAGCCTCTTTAGGTTTATACCTAAATCCATATTAAGATGGGTTACTAATAAAAATAATTCCTCTGATATGTTTTTATAGAATTTAGTAATATATTTGGGTAATTATTGGATGAAAAAAATGGTTTTTTAAGTGTGGATAGGAGAGGATATGGGCTGGCCTTTTATATGTGGGGGAGAGGACACACGTGGAATTTTTGAAAATATAAAGTGATACCCATGTTTTTCTCATACCAAAAGCATCAAAAATTGGTTATTATTTAACTTTATAGGTTATAATATCTAAATATGTCCATAAAATGGGTTTTTGACAAGTTTTTATGACATTTTAATCGTTATCTTCTTAGTTAACCCCCAGTAAACCTGTTTTCACCTTAACTATGGTAATTAATTTTTCACTATTTTCACTATTCATTATGGTCAAAATTTAAGTTTAAATTATTATATAATATAAATTATGATTATTAAAAATATAAAATAAATTTTTCCAAATTAAATTCATATAATTTGTATAATCTAATTTAAAATTAAACCCGCAAATGCGTTGAAAAACGGTTTTTCCAAAGAAAACTTTCAAAGGTTTAAAAAGTTTTTATATCAGAATTCAATATAAAATTAATTTTAATAGAATAAATTATTTTAATTGTAATATAATTGATCTAATTTTTCTTAAAAACTACTTTAAAATATAATTTAACTTTTTAAATAATTTAAACGAAAAAAGTAGTTTTCAATAAAAAACAATATTTTCACTATTCATCAAAAAAATAATCATTTTATAAAATTATTAAAAATTAACCCAAGGATAATTATTTCATGTAGATTTAAAAATTAAAGTTTATTTTTTTCAAATAAATTTTCTAATAGTAGAAATAGTTAATTGTAAATTATGTGTGCAAAGCACTACTAAATCGCCTTTTAGAAAAATATAGTTTTCAAGAAACATTTATTTATCTTTCGAATGATTTTTATTTTCATCTCAAATAAATTTATAACCAATGTGTTTCTTTTATATATGTGTAAAACATATAATTTTCATAATTTAGTTAGTATTATTCATACATGTTAATTTATTGGCTATGTTATAAAGGTTATATTTAAATAATAATATTTTAATAGAGTATCACGTTTTTTTTAAACTCGGTGTTGTGTGAATCTCAAGATATCAAAGATATTGGATTTATTTAAAAAATAAAAATATCATAAATTCTTGGTGTATTATTTTCTCTTCTAATCTTGGTGTTGTGTGTCATATATACTATCGAAGATGGTGTTCCTCTTTTAAAATCCACAGGTGTTATAATTAACTACTTTATGAAATATATATAAATTTCCTAATCAATATAAATTTATTTATAAATTATTAATAAATAATCACTTGACTTTTAATAAAGATGTTTTATTCTATAAAAAATGTGTTTCCTTCAAAAATATTTTTTGTTGATTTTTTGAGAAAATATTATAATTAATTTATGGAAATTTTAGAAATATTATTTTATAAAATTAAAATTATTTTTGAAATCATCGTATTAAAATTAACTTAGGGTTAAAATTTGGGATTTTTCTGAATTGTTCAATTTTTCAGTGAATAGTGAAAATTGCCAATTTTTCAAATATTGTCATTTCTTTTCATTAAATCATGTAATTTAAAAGTTCCATTTATATTTTGGATTTAGTATTAAAGTGAAATATAAACCATTTTATTTATAATAATCGAATTAATTTCATTTTAATCATCAATTTTTAGGATTTTGGTATAATTTTATTTTTATACTTAAAAACGCGGTCTTTTGTAAATTATTTTTAAGTGCATAAAGTTTATCCATTTTAATTAATTAAAGTAACACCTAGTAAATAAATATTTAAATTAAATTCATATATTATACATATATTTTTATTAATTTAAATTCATATAATTATTATTTCTATTCATAGAGTAAATATACAATCATCTATTGCTTGAAAAATATATTTCTTAAAAAACCGTTTTTGGCACTTTTTACAGTTTTAATTTTAAATTGAATTATTACACTTATATGATTTGAATTTTATAAAATGGAATAAGTATTTTTAATCAGAATAATTAAAATTATGTAATAATCTCAACTTAATTTTTTTTTATAATGAATAGTAAGAACGATAAAAAACTAGTTAACGTGGTGAAAAACTAAAATAGTAAAAGTAAGTAACCTTAGATCTAAATGGAAAGCGTGTTTACAAAATGTTTTATTTTGAATTTTGGGGGTTTTGATCGACCATATTACCCCTTTGTTCCATTATTTATGAATTTTGGAGACACTATGCTTGAGAGTGACTTTCCATTATTGAATAGTTTTGGGTATTTAAAAAAATGCCACTTTCTCTCACTTATAAAAGGGAACCTCCTCTCCTCTTCTTTACACACTTAAGTTTTTTATCCAATACCTACCCATATAATTTACTTAATTCCCACCCCACTCCCTCATGGCCTTGGTTTTATTAAAAATTTAATCTATGGAGGCTTTAGGTATAATCCTAAAGAAGTGGTCTGAAAAATATGTATCATTCTTAATTGAGGATTTCTATTTTATTTCTTCTTTCACATCCTTAAAATATTAATAAATCATGATCATATAATAAAATCATTATATCCCATATAATTATATTTTATTATGTTAATTTAATAACCTACATCCATTTCATATTCCATCAAATGGGAAATAAAACCATTGTTCATGTGTACGGCAGACTACCACCTCACAAACCGATGTAATTAATTTTTCATCATCACCACTCAAGGTTGTTCATGATAATGAATTTAATATTTATATATTTTATTAATTAAATATTAATAATTCTATAAAATTAATATATCATATACCTTCTTGACTTACCATCCATTGAAAACTGATGACATCGTTCGTGTGTACGGAGAACTACCGCCTCGCAAAATGATGTGATTCGTTTTTTATTACTATGTCCCTTGGATGGTATATTTAAGTGTTTTTAATGAAATAATGTGATATTTATGATATAATTATCATTCTATAAATATAAAATAACACTTAACTTCTTTCTATCATGATCGTTGAAAAATGGAAACATTACCCGTGCGTACGTACAACCTACCGTTTCCATGATTATAACATAGTTCATTTTCATATTTATATTTCATGATTAGTTTTAAAACTATAATTTATGTATTAAAATAATATTTATTTCATGATTATTATTTTATAGGTAATGTAAAAATTATTTATTTTACCATAGTCAACCTATCAAAGTAATTTTAGACACATGAACTGAATACCATCAAAATGTCCAACATGAACTTAATTGATTAAGTAAATATATATAACATGGTAATAAATAAAATAAAAGGAATAATAAACTTGAAAATTTTTCTTAAGAAATTAAATAATTAACATAATTTCATTATTTATGAAGATAAATTATGTACGTGATGAGTCAAACTCAAGGTAAGGGGTTTTATAACTCAATTTCTTTCATTGGGTTAAATTACTTCTTCATTATCATTGATATGATAAGATTATGTGTGTAATGGACATTGATTATTTTATGTTTTGTTTCAACTTTTTTTATGTGTATTTACATTTTACACACATAATAACTTCATCTATTAATTCTCACTTCAATGACACAATCTTTGTAAGGGATTATATCTCAATTTCCTTTCATTAAGGCATATTTTATTATTATGAAACAATTTCTTTTATATGGTGTATGCACTACCCCTTTTACATATTATATAATTAATCCTTTATAATTCATGGTATTTTAAGTTATAATTAATTTTACTTCATCCATGGGAATTTGACTTGAAAGTTACCAAGTGGCAAGGAATTTCATAACTCAATTTCTTTTCATTGGGTTATATTACTTCTTCATTGTCCTTGATATTATAATATTATGTGTGTAATGTATTTTGATTATTTTATGTTTTATTTCTAATTTTTTATGTGGATTTAAATTTTACACTCATAATCAATTCATTTACTAATCCTCGCTTTAACGGTATGATCTTTCTAATAGATTTTTGTCTCACTTTTATTTCCTTAATACATATGTCATATTCACCACTTCTTTATTTTATATGGATTATATACTGACCCTTTGATATTTTATATCATTAATCACATTATATTAATGGTATTTAAAGTTTAATTTAAATTTATTTCTTTCATGGAGGTTATGATTCAAAAGATACCAAATCGGTAAGAGTTTATTTTACAATCTCATCATTATTCAGGATTATTTATGTTTGAATTTACATCGAAGGAAATTATTTTATCATTATATAATAAAACCATTTAATTTTATTCTCCTGTATTTATTTATTAATTTTTCAAGTAATGGTAGCATTTTCCTCTCTTTGGTACTTAAAATTATTGAGAAAATTCTTTTAAGAAAAGCCAACTTTATTTCTCTTTTTGGTCGAAAATACTTTTTATTCCATGTCCATGTTTTCTAAACATGTATTAAAAAATATGTTTAATATTATCCTGTTATTTTTAAAAGTCATTTTTACCCATGTTTTAATTTTTAAAAAATGGTTTAAAAATAATCATCCTATTATTTTCCAAACAAGGAACTTTTTATCTTTTTACCAAAAATATGAAAGGACTATTTATTTTAATATACTCAGTATGAATGAAATTTACCAATATCATAAGAATTAATTAGTTTGAATATTACTTTAAAATTTTCCATGATTCTATTCAAACAAAAAAACCTAATATTATGATCTTTTGGTTTAAAAATTATTTTTAAATTGAAAAGGGTGTTTTCCTCAAGAAATATTCCATGTAATATTTTAAAGAAATTTTCATCAATGAAGATGGCCTTTGATATTATGGATTACTTATAAATTATTCATCTATGTCTCTCACATATATTCCTAACTTATTCTACCTTAATTTTATGGGGTATTACATGTCTTATGTCCATCTCTCAAATGCCTTCATTATAAAATTTACTTTAATTATGATATGAGAAAATATTATGAAACCCATTTTCTTTCCATGGGTAATTATTATGTTTATACATTATGATTGATTTTCATTTGGAGCACACATAATCATGAACATGTTATGATGGGTGATCCTAGATAATGCTCCAATGCTTTGGGTAAAGCTTTAGTCTCATGAGATGTCATGTATGGGATCAGGGAGTAAACCTAATCTATTATGGGAATTTGTCTACCATATGATATTGTCTAGGTAGTTAGTATTGACTCATGTTTATTTCATGTTATATGTTACTGCCACAATTCCTATGTTTCAATGATCTTATGATACCATGTTCTTTATGTTATGCTCCCATGTGATTAATCATGTTCCTTCTATTGTATGATATCATGTTATGCCTTTGACTCACGTGTTATGTTTCCTTATCATGTTTATTCTCTTACTGGGCTTTTTAGATCACCTATTTTTTCTATGTATTCCTCATGTTATCCCATGTAGTTTTAGGATATCAAAGGGATTTATTATCTCATTATGGAGAATAAAATTAAGAAGTTTTATTTTAGTCTCACTTTGATGTATTATGAACCTAGTCTTCCAAATACACTAGGCCTAATAATCTTTGGGTTGTAATTAATGGATTTTTATGTTAAAAACATGTAAAAATATGTGTAAAAGTCTTGGATTGTTATAACAACTATGATATAGGAAGTTCCTTACCTTTTGGGATCTTTTTACACTTTTTACCATGTTTTGACACTTGAGTTTTTTGTGCTTGATTATGATTTCATGTGGGTGTGTTCATAGCTCATGAGAGTCTTATGTGTTACTTGATGCCATGTGTATGTTAGTAGCTTATTGTTCATGTTTAACGATGATCACATGTATTTTATGTTTCCACCTTTACACATGATTTTATGATATGATTTTTTATATACTCTACCCCATTATGTGTGCTTTTGGAGGTATTGTTCTTGGTACCCAAAGTAGATGGACCATCATGACATGTTTATTCCTTAGATGTGGGGTTAATATGATTGCGAAGATGCTGAATATAGACTGATGCATAGGGTAGGGATATGATGATGCCTCATGGATGTCATGTGTTACACTTGAGGCCTAGAGGATGCCAAGAAGAATATTTATTGATGCTTAGAGGATGTCGAGTAGTGATGTACTCGAAGCCTAGTGTATACTAAGGAAATAAATTATTTGATTCCTAATGGATGTTAATTGTTATGTACAATGATGTCGAGTAGTATGGATTCCAATGGATACCAAGGGGTATGTTACACAAAGCCTAGTAGATGTCGAGTAGCACGATCACTCGATGCCTAGTGGATGTTGTGGACATGACTTGCCTAGTGCTTAGAGGGTGCTGGGTGGAATGATTACTAGCCTCGTGGCAGGTTATGGTTAATTTTGATATCTTGAATTTCCTTCCAACACAAATCCAAAGTAGTTACAGTCGAGGCTCTTGGTGTTTTGGTTAGCACATGGTTGCTCGGTTTTGGATAGTTATTGCTTGCGTATTTAGTGTTCATTATGGGATACACTTGTTTACTTGAGAACACTAGCTTAAGGACACATTGGTGGTGTCTTACTGATTCTTGTACTCAAACCCTACTCAATAATTTAGGTGCACTTATAGATTTCATGACTAAAGATCTGGTGAAGGGTAGGGGCCCTATGGTAGATTGCTAAGTGGAGAAGCATGGATCTGATAGTGGACCAGGGCAGACCCCACTATTTATTTATTTATTTATATGAATTTATATTATGGTTTGGCTTACCACTTTGTGAGCTCATTTTATTGTATGACATGTATGTCATCATTTTTAGTTTTTGCATGCAATCTGATTATTATTATATTATTTATGATTTATTATTGATCCTATGACATGATATAAATGGAATAGTCTCCCCATTAACAAAATCAGGCCATAATTACTAGTCGGAATCCTCTTACATATAAGGAGGTGTGTGTGAAGTCATGTGACCTTCCGACTTGGACTCGGTGGTCTGTTTCAGGATGTTACACACACCCAGCATGGGAATCTCGATGTGTGTGAAGACTTCATGTTTAGGGATCTGGGTAAGGGAAAGGGAGCCATGGCTGATGGCTGAGTAGAGGATCGTGGAGCTGGTGGTGGACCAATACAAACTCTAGAGTAATCTGTAGTTTATTTATTTATTTATCTACTATATATACTCTAGATCGGTTTGCTACCTTAGGATCTAATTTATCTTCCTTTTTCTTTTGCATGACATGTATGAAAGCTTTTAGTTTCTATATATTACTCTGATTATTGATTATATTGTTTATTTATTTATTACTTGTTCTATGACACAATTCAAAGTGTATAGTATCCCCAAAGATGGACTTAGACCCTCACTGCTAGTTAGAAACCTCTTGTGTATGGGGAGGAACGCATGAGGTCATGTGACACTCTGGTTTAGACCTGATGGTTCCAGTCAAGGTGTTAGAAAATGGAATTATATGAGTTTTCTTCTTTTCTTTTTAGACTAACCAGGGTCATGGTATAAAGGAGATAGTTTTGTGGGACTCGAGTAAGTGATTTTCCATGTATCTGGCCAGCTCATGTGTAATAGAACTCTAAGTTACCATTTAAGGGATTTTTGTTACAGTTTTATGAGATTTCAGGTGTGTTATTGTGTCATGATTAGGCACGTAGGTTCACATTCCATATATATACTTGTTTTCGTCTTGTATATTATTTATTAAATTTACAGTCTTGGTGTCTTCTATCTATTCAGGATAGTTTCTTTGTTGTGTGATATATCTATTTTTTCATGTTGTTGTGATATATTTTTATTGGCATTAACTAATTGAATTAAGCATGCTTTTATGTTACGTGTGTGTGTGTGTGTGATTATGACTAATTTGTAAGGATGGTGGACTTGTTTAGTATTAGGAGGGATATACCTTGGATTATGGGTAGACTCCTAGGAGAACCTTATGTGATCCTCTAAACTGATTAGGGTTTATCCCAACAAATTTGGTTTTCCTAAATGATTACCTTCATATTACAAAAGATATCACCTCATAAAAGACTAGTGGGATTATCATCTGACATGGTTCGGGGTACTCCTACTAGGGAGGACACCCCTATTCCACTTCCTATTGTGCATAAGGGTGCTATAGATTATGCTCCCACTCCTACTTTGGTGGCATAGACAGTGGTTCCACCTCAATTGGGAGTCCTCCCAGTCATTCCTATCCAAATTCGAGGGGAAACAAGGTCTATAGTCAACTACGCCAGAGACTTCCAACTATAGTATCCTCTAGCCTTTCAGGGTACTATCATATGATGAGATGTTTAAGTCTGGGTGGATATCATTGAGGGTATATTCAGCCTCATGAATACACTGAAATACAAGAAGGTGAAGCTAGTGGCATTTATGCTTTAGGGACTCATCAGGTAGTCATGGGGTGTAGTGAACCTTATTAGATGTTATGAAGGTCTGAATTGGAAAAAATTCAAGGAAATTTTCTTTGAGAAATTCCTTTCAGGTACACTAGAGTTAGAAAGTTCTTAGAAAGTCAAATATCTTTAGTAGAGCTTGATGAAGTTGTCTGGTTATACAACATGATTCACATAGGTTCTCCTCAAAGCCCTATTGGTCAAGAAGGGTCTAGAGGAGGATATAGTTGTGGGTCTTCTTCCAACTTTTAGTAGACTTTCCAATGATGCTTATAAAAGTAAAAAATAAAAGGTTGGGGAGTTTTACCAAAGTAGTAACACACATCCAGGGTAGATAAGTGGTTTATAAACATGTTCTGCAATGGATATAGTTCCGCATTGTTTTAATTGTGGACTAAGAGGTAATTACCGTGAGTTATTCCCAAAGCCTTAGATCAAGTACCACCAATGTAGAAAGATGGTACATATCCTAAAATTTTATTTTAGGTCCAACTGTGGGTGATCAAGGTGGAAATATTATTCAGGTAACCAGATATCTGACTAGGGTCCTTAGTAGTAGACTTAGATGATGACTCAGGTTGCTCTTGCATCTCAAGGATAGGGTCGCAGAGCTGAGTAAAGTTGTGTGTACGCAGTGGATCAAACTTCAATAGATGATGGTGAGGGAACATATATTATATGAGGTACATGTTTATCACCTCTACTTAATCTGCCATCTTGTTTGATACTGGTGTTTCTCTTTCCTTCTTATATGCAAAAGTTATTGTCGGAATTGACTTACTAGATAAGTTATCATTTGTGCTAATTCCTCTTAATAGAAAATTTTACTTTGAGATAGAGATCGTTTTGGGTATGTGGCCCATTTTTATGCCCCCTTACCATATTATACCAGCTGAGTTGAAGGAGATCAAGGTGCAGCTCAAGAACTTAGAGCATAAGGGCTTTATCAGGCCAAGTATTTCACCTTAGGATACACCTGTGTTGTTTTCTAAGAAGAAAGATAGTATTCTTTGACTTTGTGTTAAATTCCATAAGATAAACTAGGTGATAGTGAATAATAAATATCCTCTACCTAGTATTGATGATATTTTTGATTAGTTATAGGAATCCTAGTAGTTCTCTAAGATTTATCTTCGATCAGGCTATCACCAACTATGATTAAGAGAGGTGGACACCCCAAAAATGGTGTTTCATAGTAGGTATCGATTGTATGAGTATCTAGTGATGTTTTTTGGTTTGACTAATGCACCAAAAGTGTTCATGGTCCTCATTAACATGATCTTTCATCTATACCTAGACTTGTTTGTTGTGGTGTTCGTTGACGACGTCCTCACCTACTCACCGAAACTAAAGCATCATGTCAGAAATCTTGAAAAAGTCATGTGTATGTTTTGAGCACATTGGCTTTATGCCAAGCTATCAAAGTGTATCTTATGGATTCGTGAGGTGAAATTATTAGGGAATGTGTTTTTGAGGTAGTTATATTCATTGTAGCAAACCAACCTGTGTCTCCATCTAGACCAGGGTCTAAACTGGCATGCCACATACCCAATGAGCATCCCTAATCCCCTTAACCTGGTGACAAACATCAAGGGTATTTGACATAATTGTTGGGGATTATTTCACCCTCATAAAGCTAAAAATATCATAATATCCAAACAAGTGAAAACTTAAATGAGTAGGCACATACCCAAAAGGCATCTCAAATAAATAAACAACCAATACCAAGTTGTATGCTATAAGGGAAACTAAAAGAAAAACAAATGAAACAAAACCCAAAAAGGCCAAACCAACTCGGTCCAACTAGTTGTACAAAACGAAGGTCCAACCAACATCTCCATGTGACACTTGAGTCTCCACCATGATCCTAACACCAACTGATTCCCAAAGAAGTTGCCACCATATCCAACCTGAAGCCAAGACCAGAAGGAACCTTCACAAGACATGAACATGGCATGCCCACCAATGTGAGTATGTAGGGTGTGAGATGAAGCCAGTAGGATACCACCATGATTCTATTTCACTTATTTTATTCAATAAACCAATTATTATAGTTTAAAAACAAGGCGTGTAAAAATAGGTTTTTATTTTCACTTTAAAATCATAGGAGAAAAACAAATTTAAAACGCGCACTTCCTCAAAGATTCCCTTTGTAAAACCATTTCATGAAATTGGTGTTATTTTGAAACAAATCCAATTCCAAGGGAAACCGATACTTTATCTCAAACACTTCACTTTTGAAAATAACCCCACACAAGGTTTTAAATATTTCAAAATCCTCTTTTTAAACCAAGTATCCCATTTTAAAACCATTTATCCATTTTTTTTCAAATATTACATATACCCAACTCAAATAACATAAGGAAACAAGGGAAACAATGGTATCAATGTGAAAAAAAAGGTTTATAAATAATTCCATTAAATATATGGAATAAAACTAGTCAAAAATATGACTAATCCATAAAGGATCACACATGAAACAAGTCCATCCAAGAAACAAACTATACATATAAAAACATATAAATTAAAGAGGTATAGCATAGATACATATCATGATTCAACACCATAATGACTAATGGGACCATACAAGACACTTAAATGTGTACCTAGCTGTCGATAGGGTAATGGTCACATGTCCATCCACCAAATCTCTCTAAGCAGACTCCTTAATCATGAACCCCAAATCCAAGTGATGCGTATAACTAAGGGGGGTCTAGCTAGTGTAAAACCTCAACTATCCAAGAAATGTACCACTACTTCCCACTTAGAAACCTCAGTCTCTTCATGGAATAATAATTGGGGTGGTCCATGAATAATAACATCATCACATGAAAATAACAAGCCCCTAGGCCTAGCATCACAATCACATCCTTCCCACCTCCCACACTACCCTTAAATTGATCCCCAATACACAATCACAACATGAATCACATAACCAATCATACATCACATGGATAAGCACATCATCAACAAAATAAAAAGGGCCCAACAATGGTGCAATCAATAATCAACACATCACAAGGTACCAATAGGGCATTCACTTTTATACATATAACATATACATTTGGGAATCCCTTTTTCAAAAAAAAATTTAATTCCAATACAATTCCAAAATAACATAATCATTAACAATTTCAACCACACAATTCAAGAGAAACTCTATTTCACTTTAAACACCATACCACCCTTTAAAACATCAAATCCCTCTTTAAAACACAAATAGAAGCCACCTTGGAAACCTAATTTTGAATAAAACACCAAAAAAAGTTCACTTATTTTGGAAAAGTAACCTTGTAATTTTATCAAACATGGGGAATGTTTAAAATATCATTTTACATTAAGATTTAATTTCTAGCATGAAATTCTACCCATTTCCTGCATGAAAAACAATCAAAATAAATGAAAGATTTATAAAAACAACCCTATAAAGTCCACGCCATGATTATATAGTTAAAACATGGATTTAAAAAAATACAAACAACAATGTAACTCTTGAATAAAAGAAAATGAAATATAAACACCTACCTTAAGTGGTGGAACCATGTCACCTTCGATGAAATCCACCCTAAAGGGAATCATATTATGGATCACAACCATAAAAAACTAAAATACCCAAGTACTAGTAAACCTATTCAAGAAATTCATCCAAACAATACCACTAGGTTTAGAGGGATTGGATAAAAAGATTGAAACCAATAAAAATAGAAGATAGGAGTTCATACCTCTTGATCTAGATGAATATCCAATAAAAAATCACTTGTAAAAGCTTGGAAGAAGAGTATGAGGGATTGGAGAGGATCCACGACTGATTGAGTCAAAAATGATGTATTTGGGTGGAATCCCTGATTAAAAAAATGGAAAAGAAAAAAATACCCCCATTCTGGGTAGGTTGCATGATTATCCCATACGGTTTTCCAAACCGTGTGCCAACTATGATGATCACCTCTGTTAAGAGGTGGATGGTCTACACACTTGGGCCGCAATATTATGTAATCATTCACCCTAACCATGATCTTCCCATATACCCACTATATGAGGCACATAGTTTCCCCTAGGGAGCCCATATGGTTTACAAATCATTCACCTTAACCATTCACCCCTATAAAATCTTCCAAAACTCCAAATTTCAACCTAGAACACCCATGAACTCAAGAGAAAAATCAACCACAATATTACCAAAAATAAAGTGACACCCTGGGGTGTCACAAACTCTTCACCATGACACTTTATTCCCCTATAAAGTACCTAGAAAATTTTAAAAATTGGGAATACTAAGACAAAATCTACCCTAGCAAGGACTCGATTACCACCAACTTCCCAAGCCTCAAAACCAAGGATACAAGGCACAAAACCAATGATTAAAAATTCACCAAACAAAAAATACACTAGGAGTCCTAATAGGTAGATTATCCACAAAATTTAAGAAATTTATGGAGACCTAGAATAGGTCTCTTCACTATTTAGAATTAATCTAAAATGATGGATCAATGGACAACCTCTTCCTTCATAACATAAGGGGGACACCAAGAAACCACATTTCTGAAATCTCCAAAGGGAACTTTGAAGCTCTAATGACCAAGGATAACTAAACCAAGGCCAAGATAATAACACAAGCATTGAAAATATTGAAGTATTACAAGTTGGGTCGTCAAATCACAAGCATCTGAAAAACCATTAAGAATAAGAACAAAAGTTATGCCTCTCTAAGAAATGACGGGGTTCTGACCTAAGGGTCGCAATTTTCATATGAGGGTGTTCAAATTAAACTACCTAGAATAAAATTACATAGTAATTATGATGAATACATACAATATGTGAAGGATCCTAGACAACCTTGAGAGGGGGGGAATCAGGGTGTCAACTTTTTCTATTCTTTACTGGATCTTGTTCCCACGTTGGTAGAAACTTTTTTAAACCTGTATGGTGGATATGTGAAGTAATTAAAACATGCATAAGGACAACACAACACTTTTTACTTGGTTTACAAATAAGGGCTACGTTCAAGGAGAATACGCCGACAGGTTTCCATTCATACCAAATTCTACTAATCTTCACTAGCTGTGGATTACAAAGGTTCAGGCAGAGTCACTCTGTCTAAGGAACACTGTCTTTAGAAAGGTTCAGGGATAGCCCACTAATTCCCTCAGATCACTTCTGTTGACTCCCCCTGGATCACTACCTTGGGAGAGGTCTCACTCAGTTTATCAACTTGAAGGTCGCTTCAACAGATTAACATGAAAAGTCTTTGTCTCTATTCATCATGAGACACTTCTTGCATCGAAGTACCAATTTGATGCTCTTTTATATTCAATTTTATCCTTTAGTGGAATTACTAAATTCACTATAACTTCTTCCCTTTTTATTCACTAGAATCACAAACTCCCATTATGATTTTTTCATTTCCACAAACTATCCCTGATTCTGCAGACGGTATCTCATATGTGTACCATGCCTGCTCTGTGTACCGCACCTGGTCTGTGTACTATGCATGTTCCGCATACTACCCTTGATCAGCATACCATGTCTGATCCACATACCTCCCCTACTTAGTGTACTATGTATGCTCTGTGTACTCCCTCTGCTCCTCTTACCGCATCTACTCTATGTATTGTGCCTGCTCCGAGCACCACGCCTGCTCCGCGCACCGCGACTGCTCTGCGCACTACCTCTGCATACCGCCTTTGTGTATGGCCTATGTGTACCACCTCTACGTACCTCCTTTAGATACCACCTTCACATACCGCCTTTGCATACCGCCTCCACGTACCGCCTTTTCATACCACGTTGTTGTATTGTTTCTTTCTTTTATGGACTTCTTCTTCAAATTATGTGAATTATTTCATCTCCTGCATATCATTTTTTCTTACACAAAATCTCTTCTACAAACTAATACTTCCAATTTTGTGAACTATTTTGTCTTTCACGTACCACTTCATCCGACACAGAATCTCTTGCATACCACTTTTGAACTTAGCTGAGATCTTCCACAGTGATAATATTTTCTTATCGAATTCACTCTTATTTAATGATGGGATTATCACTCCTTATATAGGCAAATAACTCTGCAAATTTCCCCAATCTTTTTTACCCAAATTTTCAATGTGGGACAATATTCACCACATATTGAACTCCATCCGCATACTTCAATCCTCCACCACGTACCGCTCCTATTTCACAAACCACAAAAATCCTGCAAACCTTCAATCATGTACCATAAGCCTATTTGTCTGCGTACTACAACCCTCCTACAAACTGTGAACCTTCACCATGTACCATGTGTCTGCTGGTCTACGTACTTCATCTCTTCTGCCAATGACAATCCATTCCGCGTACTGCAACTCCTTCCACAGTGAACCATTTTTTGTACCGTGACTCGTTCTATGAACCGTTCTGCATACCTTTCCCACTTACCGCACGCCTTTACCACATATTGTCGCTACAAACTATTTTTGGTTCTGCGCACTGATCCGCATACTATTTTCGCTTCTAGGTACATGGTCGCGAACCATTCTTGGAACATGGTATGTGGTCCATGTTCTGAGGTATGTGGTTTTTTTCCTTTTATGATTTCCTTCTTTTTTCTACATCTCGTTCACTTCTATGCATAAATCCTTCCATTTCCAAAAAAAAAACTCTATTTTGAGGTCCAAAAATTTGGGAAACACTGGAAATCAGCACCACCTCAAATATCTGCTTCGGTAAGAACACCCATGATAATTCACTGTCATATTTCTTCTTCAATAGTCAGCAGCTTTCATCATGAACTCCTTCCACCATGATATATACTCTTTGAACGATCAATTCCAGCATTGTCATATTCTCCAGGGAAAGTACTGCAACTTACCAACTTCCTTGTCTTCTAGCAACATCAGTCTTTCTAGTCAACACTAAATATGATTGGAATCATCTTCTCATCTTTGTATGATCATTCTTAAAACTTCAAATCTCTACATGATCCCTCATGAAATAATGAATGTATCTCAATAACTTTGGAGTTCTTCTTCATCTCCTTCTTCATTTTGATCTTCATTGACAACTGTTGACAACAAATACAACCTTATACACAATGTCGTCCCAACAATCTCCCCCTTTTTATTTTATTGTCAATACCTTAATGTTCGCCTAAAATAAATATGTCAATATCAAAATGAGAATCTTCTCTCTCCCCTTACTTTAATTTCACTTTTCTCCCCATTATTGACAATAAATACAAAGTTCATGGGAAAAGGGTATCAATCCATACTTAAGAAATGAACCATCAATTATTTCACTCTAAGTCTACTTGAGCAATGCTCGGTGTAGAAAACAAGAGGATTTTATTTAGACAACAAGGTTATCCATTATTCACTAATCATGATACCACATGAGATGGGAACTCATGTACTTTGTCTTCAAGGGTTTCCCACTTTTATTCTAGTATGAAGAAACTGAATGTGATAGGGAATAATCAACCTAAAACTCCTACACTCACTTCAATAAATAGATCAAAAACATTCAAGTGCAATTGGCAGGATAGGTGTCCTTGGGTCACTTTTATTATTCTTATGTCACTGATTAATTCAGTTACTCCCCCTTTGTAAAATGATCTTCATTCTGAGTAACAAAGGATGAGAGATTTAGAAATGACATACCTTTTTCAATGACATGTTCTTCAAGAAATTTCTAGATTAATTTCATTTAAAACCAATTTAAATTGATATTGATTGAAATAATAATTCTGGAAGCTTCTTAATTTGTCTTCACCTCAAGGGAAACACTCATCATCATATTCATCAAGGTTTATCCTTCATCATTTTAATCTTTGAATATCAATTGAAGAATCTTTCAAGGATGGTAACTTCTTCATCTTAGCTATCAAGAGTTGACAGCATTCGCTACTTCTTAGGTACTCCCCCTTAGAGCATGCTTCACCTTCAATTCCCTGTATTATCAGCACAAATACAATACAAAAATTATTAAGGGAATAAGGTGGTTACTCTTTTCTTATTTAATGTGAGTAGGAAGGCTAAGATGGTTTTCTCAACCAAGATTCTCCATCTACTCCAGTCTTCATGCTTTCACATTTGAACATATATTATGATATGTGTTGATGTGGAATGGATATCTTCGTATTCTCTTCTACTTTGTGTGGATAATTTTTCTTCTTAATAGCCATCATGAATGATACATTCTTACTCCTATTATAGACTATTTCTTACTCTGGTATTAAGGTTATACAACCTTTTGTAGTGTGACCATATTTCTTGCATCTCTCACACAGAACTTCTTTAACACATGTTTTTCTCTTGGTTTGCAATATCTCATGAATTTTACCTTCATCATGTGGAAGTTTTTCTTTTTTTTACCACTAGCCTTGGCATTTTCCTTTTCAAGTTTCATCATTATTTCCAAATCTTCTGGACAGATGACTAATATGTCATTTGGAACTATTACAGCAAGTTTGGATCTTTGACACAGGTTCAACTGAGTGTCATCCCTCTTAGTTTCTCTTTTGGATGAATTGTTCTTAAATTTCATGGATCTAAAATCCAAGGTCTTCTCAGCTTCCCTACTTGAGATCTTCTTAGGGAAGTGTGTTTTCACAATATTCTTCTGATTTCTTCCCAAGGTAGTTGCTTTATACTTAGCTGACATCAGAGGACTTCTTTTCTTATCAATAGTGAATGCATGATGAGATGGGAATGTACCTATATTGTGACTACTGTCGTTTCATACATCACATATGTTATCAAGAATTCTGAATCTATTTGCAGTAAACAAATGCTTTTGGACCTTCGGATTTTGCTTCTTCTTCTCTGGATTTATCCCACTTGAGGTAGGCTTCCTTTTTGATTTTACATTATGAGGATTATACCAACAGTTTAATGCACAGTGCCCAAATATGTTGCAGCACCAACATTGACCCAAAAATCTTGATTTCTTTTTATTCTATTGTTGGGCCTTCTTCTTGACGTGTTGTGCTCTTTTTGGAGAAAACCCTTCTACATTATTCTTCTTATTCACCTCAGATATGGTGATAGGTAACTCCTCACCTGTCCTCATTGATACTTGTTTTGAATCTCTCTTCCAGTCTTCACTACTTGTGGGAACATATTTAGAAACATGAGTACAAGATGGTTTGGATGGTACCTTATTCCTCTCTTATGCTTGTGGTATATCATCAAAAGACGTCATGATATTCTTATCACATGTTTGAGGCCTTTCATATTTAGGTTCTTCCAGTGATCATTGTGTAATAACAAACACTGTTTCTTGAGATAGATCATCAACAAATCTCATGATCTTCTTGTCACATGTTGAAGGTCTTTCAGCTTTAGAATCCTCTAGTGGATACTGAGTACTAGTAGAAATTATTTCCTTCTTTTGTAAAGACTCAATATGTGACTTCTCAATATTGTTCAACTGAGTTTCTAGTTCTAGAAATTTCATATTGAGGATGAATTTCTGATCTTCAATCATAATCATATTCTCTTCATAGGTATTCTTTATTCTTTCAACTTCAACTTCATACAACTTGACTTTGATTTGTAACAAATAGTCAAGTTCCTTGAATTTCTTGGAAGTTTCTTCCAAATATAAACTCTTGACTTCAGTGCCCTTCTTTAGGTCATCTTCAAGTGCGTGGAACTTTTCTTCTAGAGTATTTTTAACTCTCTCTTCCTCTTTAACTTCTTTGAGCCATTTTTATGTATTTATTTCATGTTTCCTCTTTGTTTCTTCAAAGACTTAAATCTGTCTGGAGATCTTATAACATTCTGACACTTTCATTACTAATCCTTTATCTATATTATTAGCTTCTCTTCCCAATTGGGTGATCTCAGTCTAAATACATTGAAATATTCTACAAATAGCAGAAACTCTTTCTTCAAGAATATCATGCAAATAAGTTCTTAATTTCTATTGATCACTTGAAAATGAGATAGAAGTGTTTTACTTTCCTCGGGTAGAAACCTGATTCACCTGCTATTTACTTTCCAAGAATGATATTTATTCATTATTAGAAGGGTATGGAGAACCAAACACTGCATCTTCTTTAGATATGAGAGACTTCTTCAAATGTCTCTTCTCTTTATTTTTCTTGTTTTTCATGGTCTTGTTGGATGTAGACTTCTGCTCAAAGATGGCTGAATCTTCATCAATATTGTACTTCATTGTTTAATTTAGAAAAGAAACTCAAATCGTCTTCTGAATAGAATTACTAAAGAGTATCCAACATACGTAAACCTTTGTCTCTGATACCAATTGAAGGACCCTATACCACCTTGAGAGGGGGTGAATTAGGGTGTTAACTTTTTCTCTTCTTTACTGGATCTTGTTCCCACATTGGTAGGAACTTGTTTAAACTTATATGGTGGATATGTGCAATAATTAAAACATGTAGAAGGACAAAACAAAACTTTTTACTTGGTTCACCACTAAGGTCTATGTCTAAGAAGCATATGTCGATAGGTTATTGGTCATACCAAATTACACTAATCTTTACTAGCTATGGATTACAAAGGTTTGGGCATAGTCACTATGTTCCAAGCACACTTCCTTTAAAAAGTTTTAGGGATATCCCACTACTTCCCTTGGATCACTTCAGTTGACTCCCCCTAGCTCACTACCTTGGGAGAGGTCTCACTCATTTTATCAACTTAAAGGTTGCTTCAACAGTTTGGCATGAAAATTCTTTATCTCTATTCAGTATGAGACACTTCTTGCATCGAAGTCCCGAATTGATGTTATTTTATATTCAATTTTATTCTTTAGTGAAATTACTGAATGCACTAGAACTTCTTCCCTTTTTTCTCTAGAATAACAAACTCCCTTTATGATGTTTTTGTTTCCGAAAACTGTCCATGATTCTGCGGATGGTATCTGATCTACGTACCACGCCTGCTCTGCGTATCGCACCTGGTCTGCGTACCGCACCTATTCCGCGTACCGCCCTTGCTCAGCATATCGCACCTTCTCTTCGTACTTCCCCTTCTCGGCGCACTGCCCTTGCTCGGCGTATCGCACTTTCTCTGCGTACCATCTCTGCTCTACTTACTGCCTCTTCTCTGCGTATTGCGCCTTCTCCACAGACCGTGTTGGCTTCGCACACCATGCCTACTCTGTGCACTGTGCCTAATCCATGCACCATGCCTACTCCATGCACTGCCTTTGCATACCGCCTTTGCGTATGACCTCTGCGTACCACCTCTGTGTACCGCCTTTGCATACCACCTTCGTGTACCGGCTTCGTGTACCGCCTCCACGTACTGCCTCTGCGCACTGCCTTCGTGTACCGCCTCTACGTACCACATTGGCTTACTGTTTCTTTCTTCTACAAACTTCTTCTTCAAATTCTGAAAATTATTTCATCTCATGCATATCATTTTTTTCTTACACAAAATCTCTTTCATGAACTACTCCTTCCAATTTCGCAAACTGTTTTGTCTTTCGCGTACCACTTCGTCCTACACAGAATCTCTCCTTCGTACCACTTTCAGACTTAGCTGAGATCTTCCACAGCGATGGTCTTTTCTTATCAAATTAGCTCTTCTCTAATGATGTGATTAGCACTCCTTATATAGGAAAATAACTCCACAAATTTTGTCAATATTTTTTACCCAAATCTTCAATGTGGGACAATATGCACTGTATATTGAACTTTATTCTAATATTGTAAGCCTTCACTACATACCGCTTCTGTTTTGCAAACCTCAGCAATTCTGCGAACCTTCAATCGCATATCGTAAGCCTATCTATTTGTGTACTGCGTCCCTCCTGCGAACTACGAACCTTCACCATATACCGTGTGTTTGTCGGTCTGCGTACTTCATCTCTTCCACCAATGATGAGCCATTCCGCGTACCACAACTCCTTCCACAGAAAACCATTTTCAGTACCACGACCTGTTCCGTGAACCATTCTGCGTACCTTTCCCACTTACCGTACGCCTTTACCGCGTATCGTTGCTGCAAACCGTTTTCGGTTCTACGCACCGCTCCGCATATTGTTTCCACTATCAGGTATGTGGTTGTGAACCATTCCCAGAACATGGTACGTGGTCCATGTTTTGAGGTACGCAGTTTTCTTCCTTTACTAATTTCCTTCATAGTTCCGCATCTTGTTCACTCTTATGTAAAAATCCTTCCATTGCCAAAAACAAAATCCAGATTTTGAGGTCCAACAATTTGGGAAACACTAGGAATCAGCACCACCTTAAATATCTACTTTGGCAAGAACACCCATGATAATTCACTGTCATCTTTCTTCTTCAACAGTCAGCAGCTTTCATCATGAACTCCTTCCACCATGATACATACTCTTTGAATGATCAGTTCCAACATCGTCAGATTCTCCATAGAAAGTACTGCAACTTACCAACTTCCCTTTCTTCTAGAAACATTATTCTTTCCATTCAACATTGAATATGACTGGAATCATCTTCTCAAATTTTTATGATCATTCTTAAATATTAAAATCACTACATGATCCCTCATGCAATAATTCATATCTCTTAATAACTTTGGAGTTCTTCTTCATCTCCTACTTCATTTTGGTCTTCATTGACAACTGTTGACAAAAAATAAAACCTTATACACATTGTGGTCCCAACAACATGGTGGCATCCATAGTTGTAAGACCCTAAGATTTTGTAAAATATTTTTTTTGAATTAATTTAATCTTTTTTATATTTTTCATTTCACGCAACACTGAATATATATTTTTTTATATGAAATCAATAAGTTTGGATTTCATTATACCCAACACCAAGTTAAGATTATATGACACACGACGCTTAGAATAACTTTTGATACATGCCACACTATGATTGGCTTTTATTACACACAATGTCGAGTTCCTTTGATAACTTGCATTACACATAAGGCCGAGTTTTACCAAAGTACAATATACAATTAATATCATTATTAAATTATTATTATAGTTACCACCTTTCCATTGAAATATATTTTATGAATAAAATTAACTAAATTTTAAAAATATGATTCACACATGTATATAAAATGGATCATTTTTTTATCAATTAATTAGAAATTAATGTAATAACTATTTGAAAATAAAGAAATTGCTTTTCTAAGAAAAATATTTTTTTATATACAAACACAATTTTATCAAAATAAATTAAACAAAACACTTTTGATTAATGTTTTAAATAAAATTTATATATATTATATATTAAATAAATATTTTTTATACTCATCCAATAGATTCTATAGGTATAAGATAAGAATAAATCTAATTTTATGAATAAAAATGTGTATTTTTCTAAAAGGTAATTTTACCACCTTTTAATGGAAGACCCATTTTAAATATAATTATTGAAAATTTTATAAATTTTATTTGAAAAAATAAAATTTATTTTTGAAATAGGTATATCAAAATTTACTTTGGTTGATTTTTTTCAAAGAAGTTTCATATTTTGATGAATAGTGTAAAAACGCTGAATTTTAATTGAAAACTATTTTTCATCTAATTTATTTATATAGTTAAATTATATTTTAAATTAGTTTTAAAGTATAATTAGTTAAATTATAAAACAATAAATCTAATATATGTCATTTTAATAAATTTCTCATTGAAATTGGATATAAAAACATTTCAAAATTTTGAACATTTTCGCTTTAAAAACTTGTTGTCTCGTCTCATCTGTGGGATTAATTTTAAATTAACTTCTAAAACTTATGTGATTATAATTTGAAAAAATGGATTTAATATTTGTAATCATAATAATTTATAATGTCTATTATGGTCAAATTAGTTTTTTATGAAAAATATTAGTGAAATCAATTAAAATTAATTACAGTGATTAAGGTAAAAACATGATTACTTAGTAGTTAAACTTTAATTTAAGGGGATAAATAAACTAGAAACATGTCCAAAATCTATTGGATGGAAATATTTAGATAAATTTTCATATTTTACCAATAATGTAAAATTATTTGAGGAACATTATATAAGGGAGACCTGTCAATAGTGTTTACCTTTTTATATTTATAAGAATGTCACTCCTCCTCAACTATAAAAGGGCACTCACACGCTCACTTACTCACACCTATAAAGATACTTTGGATCATCTAAAACCTACCCAAATAAGTTACCAACTTACCTCCTCTAAACCTATAATCCTTGATTTTGTAATAAATCAAACCAAGTTATTATTTTGGTTCAAACCAAAATGAATTACCCAAAGAAGAGATAACATCCTTCCATAAGCTCTTTTGTTTTATTTTCATTCTACACCCCCTAAATTATTCTTATTACAGGATTATATAATAACCTTAGTATAATCAATATAATTATATGTTTTATTATAATTTCTCAACCTAAACTTACACACACTTCCATCAAATGGGTAACAAACTTACCGTTTGTGTGTATGGTGAACTATCGCCTCGCGAGATGATGTCATTCATTTTTTATTTACCACCTCTCATGGTTTGTAATTATGATGGATATAATGTTTTTATATGATATATATGATATTTAAGATGTTTTTATTCTTCTTTAATTATTACATAAAATATACCTTCATGATTTCCATTTTGTGTAAATATGATAACTTCGTTTGTGGATGTGTAGACTATCATCTCTTCAAAGTGATGTGATTCATTCACACTTTACATGGAATGTATTAAGGATGGGTTTAGTAAAATTATATATTATAAATTAAATAATAATTATACTATAATTATAATATATATATATATCATTTACTTTCTTTCTTTCAATGCGATAATAAAATAGAAACAATGTTCATGCGTACGTACGGCCTACTGTCGCCATGAATGATGTATTACATTTCATATTTATATATTTTATATATTGTTATAAATATTTATATAATTAATATATATTATATTTAAATCATATTTTACATTCTTTAAATAATTAAATAATGATCTAAGTATGAGGATCAAGGATAAGAAGTCAAAACATATACGAAAAACAAAGCGGATATTACCTGAAACATAACATTAACATGAAATTGTTAATAAAATGGGTAATATAAAGTCATAATAAAATTATACATGGTATTATATATGATAATATAGTTATTTTTTAATGTATAATAAACTTATATGTATTATAAAGGAGGTTTGAATGTGTACAAAGAAAGATAGGACTTAAGGTAAGGGTTTTCGTGTCTCGCTTTTATTTATGTGAGACTTATGCCATGTTAACCACTCATTTATTTTGTGTGGTGTATATAATACCCATGAATGTATTATATTATTATTATACTTAAATATTTGGGTATTTATATATCAATTTTATGATCTTTCTTTCATGGGTATTATGGTTCAAAATTTACCAAATCGATAAAGTGATTTTGTCTCAATTTTCCTTCTTTGAGATACATGCCATGTTATGCACCTAAATTTTCCTATGATGTGTATATACTACCCTTTGACATGTTATATCATGAATATAATTATTTTCATGTTATTTTAAGCTTTACTTAATGTTATTATCTCATTGAGATTATGATTTAAAGTTACCAAAGTGGTAACGGTTTATTGTTACAATCTCATCATTTATCAGGATTGTTTATGATTATGCTAGCATTGATGAAATAATATAATCCATATATTAATAACTCTAATTAATTTTATAGTCCTCTGGTTATTAATTTTATATTCAATTAATGGTATCATTTTTTCCACTCTTGGTTACCTGAGATAATTAAGAAAAATATTTTATGAAAATTTGACTTTATTTCTCCTTTTGGTTAGAAATTTGTGTTCTTTCAAAACCATATTTTATAAATATGTTTTCCAAAAAAAATTACTATTATCATATTATTTTTAAATGCAATTTTTACCCATGTTTTACCATTTTACAAAACAGTTTTAAAAGGAATCTTCTTGTTGTTTTCTGATCAAGATATTTTTCTAAACCTTTTAAGGTGAAAAAGGAATGTTCGGAATGTACAGACTCCTACACCGTCATGACTATAATTTCCTTGAATATTCATTTGTAAGTTTACAAGGATATTCTTAAAGAAAATTTTTTCCTAATATTCTGAAATTTTTTTTATTTTAAAGTGGTTTTCAAAGAAAAGGTTTTCAAAAAAATATGTTTAAAAAGTGTTTTAAATGATTTTCAAAGAATCCTTTATATATTTTCAAAAGGTTATTTTCAAATAAAAGGATTTAAATGATTTAAAGCTTTATTTATAATTTTTCAAATTCATTTTATAGAAAATAGTTTTCAAACATTCTTTTTATGTTTTCAAATTATTTTCAAATAAAAAGGTTTTAAAAATGATTTCAAGCCTTATTTTTTATGTTTTCAACTTATTTTAAAATAAAAATGTTTTAAAAATGTTTTAAATATTTATTTATGAGTTTTCAAGGTGTTTTCAAAGAAAAATGTTTTCAAAATATTTTCAATCTTTTTTTATAAGTTTTCAAAGTTGTTTTCAAAGAAAAGTTTTTCAAAATGATTTATGTTTTAAAAAGTATTTTTCAAAGTGGAAAATATATTTTTCTCAAGAAATGTTTTAAATGAAATTATAAAGATTTCTTTATAAGAAAAATATTTTTGAAATGGTTTCATGAAAATGATTTTTAAAAGGGAGGTTATTTTCCCTAAGAAATGTTCCATATGATCTTTAAAAATACTTATCCATATAATATGACATACTTTGTTATAGTTTATGATTTATTGGGGATATAATCCAAGAATAACATTCATATTATTTATTTAATGGTTTATGTTTTGATGTAATGATCTTTATAACACTTGTTTCTCTTCCACGAGTTATATGCTTTTGAGACCCGCTTATTTTAATGGGTTGTTCTTTGATGAAATGATTATGAAACCTATCTATTTTCCATTGGTTATAATGTGCTGAAACATTAATAATACCCATTTCATTTTATGGGTCATGATATGATGAATTTTTTATTATCTTGCGGCACATGCATATATGATTTCATTATGTGACAGATGGTACCTATATCTCCCTCCAATGAATTGGGTAATGATAAATGTTTTATGAGCTCAAGGGTACATGGGAGGGAATCCCGATATAGAAACAAGAGGGGGTTTTAAGCCCAAAACAAGAGGGTAAATGGGAGGGCATACCAAACCTGAAATAAGAGGATACAGGGGAGGGCATCCCAAGCCTGAAACAAGAGGGTACACAGGAGGGCATCCCAAGCCCGAAACAAGAGGGTACATAGGTGGGAATCCCAAGCTTGAAACACCGAAATAAGAGTGTACACGGGAGGTAATCCCAAGCCCAAAATAAGAGGGTACATGAGAGGGAATCATAGGTCCAAAATAAGAGGGTTCACAGGAGGTCATCCCAATCCTAAAATAAGAGGGTACATAGGAGTGAATCTCAAGCCTGAAGTAGGTATATGGGTTATTAACCCAATCCTAACATGTTATGAAGGTCTTGGTAGGCATCCTTGACATAGGATTTTCTATGATTATGTGTATTCACAATTCCATGTATTATTCCTCTATTATGCTCTCGTCGATTATACTCTTGATTACCTTATGATTCATGTCTCATGAACTAAAAATATTTATTCCATGACTCTTTATTATGATATTTGAATGTAGTTTATGATATTCTAATGTTATGATCATGTTCTCATACCCTTATATTCATGCTATGCTTACATATCTCTCTAGTTTACCATTACTGAACATCTGAACTCACCCCTTTCTTATGTTTCCTTTCCCCAGGTTATGAAGAATTTTTTTAAGTAGGAGTGATAAAAGGGGGAGATCTTTAAGGGATATATTGAAGATATTTTACCAAGTTAGATGATTATGTTTCCAATTTTCCAAATACACTAAATCATTACGGTCCTTGGGCATATATTTTTGTAATATGCTAAATATTCTTTTGAAATTATGTAATATACATGTATGTTAATCTTGGTTCATAATAACAGTCCAAATAGAAATGAAGAAACATCCCCAAGTATCCAAGAAATAACCCTAGGTCCCTCCCATGTCTAAACTAACGAACATAAAATGGCATGTGGTTTACACCATACATGAGCAACAATTAAAAACAATGATGTACAAACATATCAAAAGATACGAAGGTGGTATCAAAATAATTTCCATACATTTCACAAAAAATAAATCTAGGTGTATAAAATATGAGACAATCCCCCAATCTAAAAGAAATATTACAAAAGAGGAATCTCCCAAAATAAGTCCTAGCTTCAAACTCTCCATTGGAAGCAACCAAATAGAACAACACTAAATGGATTCAAGCTAGGTTTGATCCTTATTCTTCTAATTCCCAACCATCTCACAAAATATTCGAATGTGACTAGGGAAACCACTTAGATGATAGGTATTCAGAGCTAATGGATAGTAAGTTTTAATGTTCCTTGACTTTCCACACTAGAAACACATAACTGGATTCCACTTCATTGATATAGGAACGATAGATTGAGAAGATAACTTCCCTACCTTATCACTTTTTTCTTCCCTTAATCACTAGCCAAATATTCTTTACTAGTTCCAATAAAAAATGAATCATCACCTACCATAGGTTGCCCTGTCAATATTGCTTTAACAATGATGGATTTTAAACTCACTTCCTCAAAGGTATCCAGGACTAACTGTAACACTGAAGAACGCGGATCTGGATATAGTCCTATAGAAAAGAACCACGCCTTATTCTCATCATTAGAAAACAAATCTGAAGATAAAGGTTTCAAGCCAGCAAAATGATCGACATATTCTTTCACTGACTAATCACCTTAGAGGATACCTAGAAACTCCATTACCCTCTCTACTCTCACTTATTCATGATAAAATTACTGGAAGAAGGAATCCTTGAAATATCCCTAAGAGTGAGCCTATAATGGTTGGGTATGAATAGTGAGGTTCCACCATCCCAAACCCAAACCTTCATACAAGGGAATGGTGTATCTCACCCTAGAGGTTTCAGGAGTTTGTAGTGAGTTGAAAATATCTTAAACTTTGGATAACCACTCAGTCACCTCATGGGTTCCTCAATCACCATAGAAAACTAGAGGTAACCAATTCAAAAACTCTCAAGTGTGGTCCATGAGCTAGGAATAACATGGCTCTACCACTCCATCATGGGTCCGGGTAGGGCTATAAACCGAAAGTACAACTCCTAGTTCACTAGGACAGCTACCTAAGGCGTTCCCTTATTGACTTTCCAATTCCTTTATGGGGAACTCATTCTAAAACATCATAAACAAATCAATCCATAAAATCACATTAAAATATATCAATATAAGAAGATCAATCATAAACAAACCAGACCAAATAAGATCACAAAGTACCTAAAAATTACACACAAGAGAATCAAACTTAAAACAAACCAAAACAATATTAGAACCCATTTCTAAAACTTTCACCTAGAATCCTTGAAAACATTAGATACCACACACCCAAAACATTTTGAAAGCAACACCACTTCAAAATCAGTTCTTTTCTCAAGCTACTTGCATTGAGGTTAATCACTTTTCAAGGATTTCATTTCTTTAAACCCATGAAATTACCCTTTTGAACAACTAAAACAACCCAAAACCTTTTCATTTAAGTCACTCGGGCAACAAAAACAAGGTTTTCAAAATAACTCAATTACCAAAGAATAAAATAATAGTTTTTACCATTTTCAAAAACCACAAAACATCACGTAAACATTCATAGATAATCCTAAATAAACAAAAGAAGGGAAAACCCAAAAAAAGAGGGAAAATAACAAAAAAAAATCAACATTATTCATTGTGAAAAGTTTGGTCACATGGTTTGTCAGGTCTTGATCCAACTGTGTGAGTGCCACTAGAATTTTCTTATACTAGTGTGCATGGGATGCACATGGTTTGATAAATTGTGTGCCTTAACTGTGCCCCCTAGATTCCTTCCAATTCCCTTCCCAAGTAAGGATGTTTTCCAAGACGTCTCCTGGGACTTTCCCCCTGCTTCGAGTACTAGCACTCCGTACTAAAATATCACAAAAGTGAACCACCTTAACCTCAAAAACATAATAAAAATCTTAACCATCCATGGAAAATCAAGACTTGATGCAAGAAAGAGTTTTCCAAGTACTTTCCTAGACCTACCACTCGATTCCCAACAATTTTGTATCCTTTCTACCAATGACCCACAAATATAAAAAAGGTGTGTCTCAAGAACCTATGACCCTTTCATGAACCTAGATGCTCTGATACCATTTTTTAGTGAACCAACCTGGGTCACCATCTATACTGGTACCCAAAACGGCCCGCCACATCCCCAAGGAGTGTCCTTGATCCCCTAGGTATGATGATAAGCACCAAAGGTATTTGACATAACTATTGGGGATGGGTTCACCCTCATGAAGCTAAACATATCACAACATCCAAATAAGGAATAACATAAATGAGAAAGCACATACCAAAAAGTCATCTAAAATAAATAAACATCCAATACAGGGCTGCATACTACAACAAAAATTGAAATAATAACAAGAAAAATAAAACCCCAAACATTAAAACCAACTCGAGCCAACTAGTTGTAAAAACCGAAGGTCTGACCAACATATCCATGAGACACTTGATTCACTGCCATGATCATAATTCCAAACACTTCCCTAAGAATGTGGCACTATATCTAACCTAAATCCAAGACTATAAGAAACATAAACAACACATGAAGACTACATACCCACCAATGTGAGTATGTAGGGTGTAAGCCGAAGCCAGTAGGATAACACCATGAGTCCATTTCACTTATTTTATTAAAGAAATCAATTATGCTAGTTTGAAAACAAGGCATGTAAAAATAGGATTTCAATTTCAATTTAAAATAATGGAATAAAAACAAGTTTAAAACATGCACTTCTTTAAATATCCCCTTTGTAAAACCATCTCACGAGATTAGTGTTATTTCAAAACAAATACAATTCCAATGGAAACCAAAACTTTATCTCAAAAACTGAACTTTTTAAAATAACCCCGCATAAGGTTTTAAATATTTCAAAATCATATTTTTAAACCAAGCATTCCATTTGAAAACCATTTCCCCATTTTTTCTTTGAAATATTATATATACCCAAATCAAAGCACCTAAGGAAACAAGGGAAACAATGATATTAACATGACCAAAAAGGGTCATAAAGAATTCCATTAAGCAGGTGGAATGAAACTAGTCAACAATATGACTAAGACATAAAGTATCACACATAAAACAAGTTCATACAAGAAATAAACTATATGAATGCCAACATATAAATGAAAGAGTCATAACATAGATACATGGAATAAGGCAACACCATGAGGACTAATGGGATATCACAAGACATGAAAACATAGACCTAGCTGCTGGTAGGGTAACAGTCACACATCCATCAACCAAATCTCTCTATGTAGTCTCCTTGGTGAAGAATCACAAAGCCAGGTGATACGTACAACTAAGGGGGGTCTATCCAGTATAAAATCCCAACTAACCAATTAATTTCCTACTATTTCCCACTTATCAACCTCAATCTCCTCATGGAATAATAATGAAGGTGGGCCATGAACAATAATGTCATCACATGAAAATAAAAATCCATAAGGGATAACACCACAATTACATCCTTCGCAGGATGAAATAAAATTTAGAACCCGAGATCAAACCACATATTTGATCCAATCTGAAAAATTAAACTGATCATAACTTGGTCATTCGGTATCGGATCGTTGTGCAGTTTGAACTGTTGGTATAAGGACCCAGCCTTAAACATTACATAATCATTAATTAAATGAATAATTCACATTGAGGATATTTTCAGGTTTAGAGTTTTATAGAATTAGGCATAACAATTACATTACATATCAAAAATTACAAAGTAGACACTTCTACTCAGTTTCCATTTTTTCATAAAATAAAAACTCTTGAATAAATGAGACATGTCTAGTTCCATGTTTTAGACAACATGAATTTTCCTTGATCCCATCCTTGACCCTACTCCATTTTATTTCCTGTGAAAAACATTTCAAAAACTTGGGATGAGCATAAAAATCTCAGTAAGGGATACACAAAGAAGGAAAACTGTTAGTTTTTCAAAACAAAAAGTAAACCATGAATACTTTATCATAAGTAATATTTTTTACCTTTAAGAAGTATTAAATACTCTTCACTTAATAAAATATCATTGCTTACCCTTTTGTAACCAAAAGATTGCCATAAAACTCATATAAAGAACACATAACATATAAAGGTAACTTGGGACATAAACATTCTTAAGTGGAATAACCATACAGTCGACTTACACAAATATCACTAAATGGAATAGCCATACGGATGACTTCCATACCCAATGCATTGGAGGTTATAACGTAACCACCCGTCCTGGTTTATCACGGCACCCCCCGTCATTTGGTTTATCACATAACCACCTGTCAAATGTCCAAGTACCATCATAACACATAAAATATTGCAAATATAATTATTTCACTAATAACATTTCATTTTCAATCATAAGAAATAATTTCAAGATATTGAAATAATCAATCCATTTTCAAAAACCATTTAAAAAGAGATTTTTGAATCAAATAATCTCATACCACTTTGAATATTTTAATGGAATTATAATTTTAAAACATTAATGTACATATAAATAAATCCTTAAACCCATTTTAAAAAACATGGACATTAATGAGAAATATTTAGAAGAATAAATCTTTAAAAAATTTAAAATGATATTTTAGTTAAAGAGTTTTTAAAAAAATGAGAGACGCTTGAATACAAATAATTGAGGAATAACATTTAATTAGAACTTTATAATATCATGAGAATAAAGGTATTCATGATATAATATGCCAAATGACAGTATATAAACCATATAAGAGTGAATTGGTTTATAAAAACAATGAAGTATCAATGGAATGTAAATTGAGACGAAGTCCCTTATAAAGAAGGTATCCTTTGATTAAGGATAAATCAATTACATAATTATGTGTGAAAAATAAGAATACACCCAATATAAGTGGATATTAAGTATAAAACAATCAGAGGTCATTCACACATATTCATAGGATGACATATTCAAGAAGTACAAGTTTAACCCAAAGAATTGAAATTGGATTAAGAAGTTCCCTTGCAAAAAATTGACAACGTAACGGCGTCACTTTAAAATTCATAAAATGGGTTGATGAGAAAAAAAGGGTATATCATCACTTGGACATAAAATTTACATCAATAATTATATAGAAGAACTTATCCCAAAATAATAATATGTAAATTAAAAGACATAACAAAAAGAAGTCTTTTTTAAAAAGAGGAGGGTGAAAGGTTCCCTTACCGATTTGGTAACTTATGAAACATACACCCCATGAAAGAAAGATCATACAATGAAGATGTAAATACCCATAATTTAAATTATATTACATAAATAATACAATCATGGGTAGTACATACACCACACAAAAGGATATAGTGGCAAATATAGCATGAATCTCATGGGAATAAGAAGTGAGATGAAACTCTTTACCACATTGTAATCAATTGAGTCGTATGACCAAAAGTTAATAACCACCAAATGCATCACAGAATACCATGAATATAATTATAATCATGATAATATATATCAAATGGAAGTACACAATACACCACATGCAATGAATAATTGGCGAACAATGGAAATCTCATGGAATTAAAAGTGAGATAAGAAATATTTTTACCTCGTGTCCGACTTAACTCGTATATTTTGTGTTCTTCCTGAATAATAAACTTAAGTTAATCTATACTTCATTAATAAAATTTTTAAATTTTATTATTCATTTTATATCACTTATTATCTTGCTATAACAATTATTTAATTATTTTAATTCATATTTGATATTTTATCGATGTTCGGAACTTGAGTCAAAAATGAACTTGTTATAATTACAATTTGTCCATGTGGTCAAAATTCCATTATATCCAAAATGATATGCATGGTTTATATATCATATATATCCAGTGTATATGTATTTATAATATTCCATATCATTTGGAGTTAAGAAATGAAACGCATTGTTCATGGAGACGGTAAGCTGTACGTACGTATGAACGCTGCTTTCATTTCTATTTTATATTTAAAGGAATGAAAACTTAATGATACATTGGTATATTATAATTCCAGTATAATATCATGTGATATTTATGTTACATAATTTAATTAACTCCATCCTTGATACATTTCATGTATGTCATGAACGAATCATATCACCTTGAGGGGGCGGTATTCCGCACTTCCTCAAATGAAATTATCACGTTTACCCATAATGGAAACCATAAAGGTGTGATATAAATGAATAATACAGAACCATAAAGAAAACATAAACATAATATATATCAAATATAAATACAGTTCCATCTTAATGGATACCATGTTAGGCAGTAGTAGATAATCGAACAATCATCATTTCGTGGGGTGTTAGTTTTCCATCCACAAAAACAGTATGTTCTTCACCCATTAAATGGATGTGTGTGTAAGTGTAGTTCGAATACTTCTCATAACAATATACTAGTATATTGAGGATACTGGTGTTGCTATAAAAAATGAATAAATAGATTTTAAAGGGTTAGATAAGTAAAATAAAACAAAAGAATTTAAGAGAAATATTTACCTTTAATTTGGGTAACTTCCTTTGGTTTGAACCAAAAGGACTTCTTGAAGTGCCTTCTGCCTAAGGTAAGGCTTTTAGGAGGAAGAGGGGGATCTTGAGAGCTTATTTGAGTAGGGGTTTTATGAGCCAAGGGGCTTCAGAGGTGTGAGGAATGGGTTAGAAGTGGTGTCCTTTTATAAGGGGGGGGAGGGGATCTTTAGGAAAGTGTGAAAATATTATTTTATTATATAATGATATTCAGTTTCTAAAGGTCCAAAACTAATTAAATTCTAATATAAGATGACTCATGGTCAAAATAAAATCACCCAATAAGAATTGGACAGGTTTTGGATATTGTTTTAATATTTATAATCTTATTTATTTTAATCATTTATTAATGAGGTAAATACTGCATCATTATTGTGTCACATATAATTTAATTTATATTATGTCTAAAAATTATAATAAAAATACCATGATGTATTAAATATTTTTAGCTTTCCAAAAAATATTTATTGTCGAAATGATGACTTATATAACCCCATGTAAAAAAATTATTTACTAAAAGATATTTGTTTATGTAATTTTTATCTTTACTTTAAGTTAATTAAAATAAAGTGTCATTGGTTCATGCCCAAATTTACCCAATAGAAGAAGGGTAGAACGGTCCTTTTAGTGTAGCTTGGGTTGTCGATTCCACAGAGACCTAAGAAGATACCTAAGATACACAACCTAAGGGATGGATTTTTGGCTATGAAGTGGCCAACTTGGATTTGTTTTTAAGTGTTTTGGGAGAAGACTAATAAGCTTTGTAGATTTCAATTATAATGAAATGGGTTGATCTTAGGGTTACGCTTGGGTGGATTGAATGCATTTTATTTCTTTAGGCAAATTTTTGGTTTTATTAATTCTTGATGAAACCATTCTTCAAAATAACACTACCTTCATCATTTTCTGGTTAGATACTAACTAAACTCAATTACTAGTCACCAACACACTTAGAGAACCAGATTCATGATCTCTCTAAGGTATATGGTCAATTTATTAATTGGAATTAGCTTTTTCAAACACAATGAAGATGAGGAGCGAAAATAATTGAAGAATGGAAGTCTTGAATTACTTAACCAATTAACAACAATTCGTGCATTAAATAACATTCAATGCAGACTTTGCATCTTCCTAAGATCAACCCATTAAAGGGTTATCCCTCCATTGATGATATACTATCAATGGTGGGTAGAATACGGCTTACAAGAATTGAATTGAAGAGATTAAAACCGCAGAAATAACGAGCACTCCTCTGTGTGTGTGAATGGAATTCACACCTATGTGTGAACTATATCACCAACACACAGAGTTATCATTGTGCTTTTGTGATTTTAGAGAGTTAAGTATAGAAATTGGAAGAAGATAAGAGAAGGAATTGGATTAAGAACTTAGAAATACAAAAAGAAACTTACATGGGGAAATGAAAGCATTACAACGAAAATTGAGCATAATAACATTACATGAAAGAAGGTATGAGTTCCTCCTCACCACCACTGCCTTAAATAGGAAAATTTGGATCCTTAGGCCGAGCTCCAACAGTCCAAGTCATCCCAATCAATGAGGGTAGGCATAGGTGGTGGAAAGTAGGTGGAGAGGAGACTTCTCCACCCTTGACCCGAGATGGCATCCAGCTTGCATCCACTTGAAAGATCCGCTTCAAAGTCTTTTAGTATGGCCTATTTGGAGTGGGCCATAGAAGACAAAAATTAATCCTCGGATGTCTTATAACAGCCTGTAAAATATCAGCCCAATTTACTTTGTGGTTCGGGAGATATGAAAGATTCATTGGGCTGACATTCTGGGTCGCAGATTCTGGCCCAGATTCTGATCTTCCATTTGGGCTGCCTTGATCACCATCATAGAGACCGAATTAGCACTTTTTCCTGAATAATGATTTGTTCCCCTGTATGTCTTATATCATCACAAGAAATTGTGGCTTCATTGGTCCAGTATTGTGGGACCCACATCCTCAACAGTGGGTTGGTGTCCTATCTGCCTTCACCAGAATTGTCTCCTTTAATCACCAAATATCTTCATCATCCTTTATGAATCTTTCCTTGCTCCCTGAATGAGAAACATGTAAATTTGAAGTGAAGATAAATTTCCAAAAATATAATATTAAAACATGAATAATTACATTCAATAAAATCAGATGAGTCATTGGTCCTAAATTGGTGTACATTAGGCATGAAGTGCACAATTGATGAGAGTGGATGTTTAAAATTAAAATGTACTAACTCAGGCTTATATGATCAAAAATGTGTTGGGTCGGAACAAACGGGAAGGATGGCAAGAGGGGGGGGTGAATTGCCTTTTAAAAAATGATTAAGAATTTAAAAACCAAAGTTAAGATGCGGCGGAAATAAAGAGGCAAGACACACAAAATTGATAATGGAGTTCGGCCAAAACCCGGCCTACGTCTCCGCTCCCAACTCAACCGTTGAGAGATTCCTACCGCTTGCTTTTCAATGGTTTTAGCAAGAAACCCACTAGGCTTTGAGGTAGCACTAGGACCTATTACAGCTTGCTTTTATTGGTTTAGCAAGAACCCACTTGCTTTAAATGGAATAGCAAGAACCCACTAGCCTTTTTAACGGGTGAAGGCTAGCTCACCGAAAACTCAAGCCTTTTAAAAGGAAAGGCTTGACTAACCTCTTCACACCTTAATGGTGGTGTGAGAACCCAAAAGAAAGGGGGATGAGAAAGAGTTTGGGGTTTGTAGGCACAAACCCAAATTTAAAGCACAAAATAATGAATACAAGAAAAACCGTATTGGAGGAAGACTTGGGCGCCTTTGATTGATTGGAGATGTTGAAGGCTGCTTCCAAGCTTCTTTGAAGGGGCTCCTTGGATGTGGAAGTTGTTGGAGCTATTGGGGTTCCCTTGGAGGAAGTCGCCGGAGTTTGGCCAATTGATGCAAAATATGTCCGTGGGCTTCCGTATAGTTCCGGTTAGTGTCTGGGGCTTCCTTGGCCTTTATTTATAGGCATGGAACCCTTGGGGAGGCTTCGGAGCTGTTGGAGAGGCTAAAAGAGCCGTTGGGAGCCAAGTGGGCCAGCCTGGTCAAACTGCAACGGCTAGTTTGACTGGCTCCACCGGCTGGCCGGTACAGTCCCACCGGCTGGCCGGTGTGTGTAAAAAGGCATAGGATTCTTGTCCAGGGGCCACCGGCTGACCGGTGCCAGAGCCACCGGCTGGCCGGTGGCAAGATAGTAGCTGGCACTGTTTGGAGAGGGTACCACCGGCTGGCCGGTGCTGAGGCCACCGGTTAGCCGGTGGGGAGGCAGTAGCTTCCCTTTGAGTGCAGGTGCCACCGGCTGGCCGCTGGTGTGCCACCGGTTGGCCGGTGGACTGAATTTCAGTCCACTTGAGATGCTTTCTTGGGCCATTCCTTTGGCAATCTCTTTCCTATCATCCACAACACTTAAAACACAATATTAGATAAATAAGAAGGTGATTGTGATCATGAAAATAAAACCTTGAGGGGTTCGAGAGGTACAACAATCTCCCCCTATTTTGATGATCACAATCACCAAAACAATCAAAGTAAAATACTGAAATTAAAGACATTCTTAAAGGATAATTTGAAAATAAATCAAAGCATGATAGAAAAGATTCTCCCCCAATCAATCAAGAAATTTCTCCCCCTTTGTGATTATCAAAATAGAACGGGGCATAAAACTTGATTGAGGGAAAAGTTGAAAAACAAGATGGAGATTTGAAAAATCAATTGAGATTTTTGAAATTGAAATGAAAAATTGAATAACAGTTTGAATTGAAAGTTTTGAATCAAAATTGAAATGAAAATTTTGAATGAAAATTTGAAACCAAGTGTTGAAATTGAAAGTTGGAATTGAAAATTTTGAAATTGAAAATCAAAAAGGGCTTAAACGATCCTAACTCCCCCTAAATAAAAACAACAAATCACCGGGGAGAGGGATTTTGAAAAGAGATGATTTTAGGCCCGGAGAGACTCGCTAGAAGGTATTTTTCAATCCAAACTTGTCTCATAGCGGGTCTTCTCCTATAAAATTTGTCCGAAAAGAAAATACTTTTGGGTTGACCATACCGGGCGTTTTTACAATTACATTCATAAATGAGGTGCCCGGGTTTTTTACAATAATTACAAAATTTATAACTAGAGCTCCCCCTTACAAAAACAGTGGGTGCATGGGAGGAGGAAGCTTGGTTGGAATAGCCAAGCCCATTGGTGGTTCTAGATACCCTTTGAGAACCTAAGAGTTTGGACAAATTTTGTTCACCTTGGGTGAACTTGGCTAAGGATTCCCTTAGGTCTTTGATGGTTGATTCCAAAGAATCAACATTTGGAAAATTTTGGATTTTTAGGGAGAGTTCCTCCTTCTCTTTGAGAAGTTGGTCTTTTTCGGAGGAAAGCTTTTTGAAATTATTTTTTAAAGAGACAAATTTTGAAGAAAGTTTATGAAAACCATTTTCTAATTGATCTCTAGCAAATTGGAGATCCTCATAAGACAAATGATTTAAAGAATTTTAATTTGAAGAACATGAGGAAGAGGAATCGGAAGAAGTTACCTCATGGAATGCCATTAGGCATTTTGTACCTTGGTTGCTCGAGGAGGATGAGGAGGAGGATGATGAGGTGTCACTCCATGTCGCCTTGAGGACCTTTTTCTTTCCTTTCTCCTTAGGCGTGGCCCGTTTTTTGTTGAGTGGGCAATCGGGCTTGTAATGGACCTTTTCGCCGCACCCGTAGCATTTCACCTTGGGCTCCGATCTTTTGTCGGGTTCTTGCTTTCGCGCCTTGCGAGATTTCTTCTTCTTCTTGTGCTTCTTCATAAATTTGTGCATTTGGCGGGCGAGATTCTCCATTTCCGAGTCGCCGCTTGAAGATGAAGGAGATGAGGAAGATGAGGATGAGGAGGAGCTTACTTCTTTTTGTACCTTGAGGGCGATGTTCTTTGGGGTCTTGATTGGTGTGCCCTCCTTTTGAGCTTGCCTCCTCATCGTGATCTCATAAGTCATGAGAGATCCGATGAGTTCTTCTACCGGCATATTTTTGACGTCCTTAGCTTCTTGGATCGTCGTCACCTTTGGTGCCCATGAGCTCGGAAGGACCCATAAGATCTTCTTGACCATCGTCTCGGCTGAAACATCATCACCAAGAGATTTCCTTCTATTGCACACGTCAGTAAAGCGAGTAAACATATCGGAAATAGACTCATTTGGATGCATTGAAAATGACTCAAAATCTTGCCTATACATATCCAATCTAGTGTCTTTGACTTTGTTAGTGCCCTCATGAGTTACTTCTAAAAGTTTCCAAATTTCATGTGAGGAGGTGCAAGTAGACACTCGATTGAATTCATTTCGGTCTAGGCCGCAATGGAGAGCGTTCATGGCTTTGCCATCAAGCTCAAAATTTCTAATGTCGGCTTGGGTCCATTTGGATTCATCGGGAGAGGAGAGGGTGTAACCTTGCATGACAATTTTATAAATGGGATATCCTATGCTTCTAAGAAAGGTAGTCATGCGGTTTTTCCAATAATTATAGTCGGTCCCATCAAAAAATGGAGCCCGACCCAATGAGAGGCCCTCGGGGGCGAAAGAGGTTGATGTCATCTTAATGGATCTTGAATTTGAAACCGGGTTAGGGTATTACTCAAATTATCCCTCTGATACCAATTGTTGGGTCGGAACAAACGGGAAGGATGGCAAGAGGGGGGGGTGAATTGCCTTTTAAAAAATGATTAAGAATTTAAAAACCAAAGTTAAGATGCAGCGGAAATAAAGAGGCAAGACACACAAAATTGATAACGGAGTTCGGCCAAAACCCGGCCTACGTCTCCGCTCCCAACTCAACCGTTGAGAGATTCCTACCGCTTGCTTTTCAATGGTTTTAGCAAGAAACCCACTAGGCTTTGAGGTAGCACTAGGACCTATTACAGCTTGCTTTTATTGGTTTAGCAAGAACCCACTTGCTTTCAATGGAATAACAAGAACCCACTAGCCTTTTTAACGGGTGAAGGCTAGCTCACCGAAAACTCAAGCCTTTTAAAAGGAAAGGCTTGACTAACCTCTTCACACCTTAATGGTGGTGTGAGAACCCAAAAGAAAGGGGGATGAGAAAGAGTTTGGGGTTTGTAGGCACAAACCCAAATTTAAAGCACAAAATAATGAATACAAGAAAAACCGTATTGGAGGAAGACTTGGGCGCCTTTGATTGATTGGAGATGTTGAAGGCTGCTTCCAAGCTTCTTTGAAGGGGCTCCTTGGATGTGGAAGTTGTTGGAGCTATTGGGGTTCCCTTGGAGGAAGTCGCCGGAGTTTGGCCAATTGATGCAAAATATGTCCGTGGGCTTCCGTATAGTTCCGGTTAGTGTCTGGGGCTTCCTTGGCCTTTATTTATAGGCATGGAACCCTTGGGGAGGCTTCGGAGCCGTTGGAGAGGCTAAAAGAGCCGTTGGGAGCCAAGTGGGCCAGCCTGGTCAAACTGCAACGGCTAGTTTGACTGGCTCCACCGGCTGGCCGGTACAGTCCCACCGGCTGGCCGGTGTGTGCAAAAAGGCATAGGATTCTTGTCCAGGGGCCACCGGCTGACCGGTGCCAGAGCCACCGGCTGGCCGGTGGCAAGACAGTAGCTGGCACTATTTGGAGAGGGTACCACCGGCTGGCCGGTGCTGAGGCCACCGGTTAGCCGGTGGGGAGGCAGTAGCTTCCCTTTGAGTGCAGGTGCCACCGGCTGGCCGCTGGTGTGCCACCGGTTGGCCGGTGGACTGAATTTCAGTCCACTTGAGATGCTTTCTTGGGCCATTCCTTTGGCAATCTCTTGCCTATCATCCACAACACTTAAAACACAATATTAGATAAATAAGAAGGTGATTGTGATCATGAAAATAAAACCTTGAGGGGTTCGGGAGGTACAACAAAATGAACTTTTAATCCCAATAAAATGTAATTATAAAATGTGTTTTGATTGTCTAATCACACCCCCCAACTTGAGATTTGCTAGTCCCGAACAAATAACTCAAAGATTATGAAAATCAAATTCCATTTTCCAAAAACATTTTAATAAACAATGCTCACCAAAATACCTCATACCAAAAAATTATGCATCCCATCAAAATCATTTAATACAATGTAGGTTCTAAAGCATAACCCAAGCCCAAGCCCATTCTTCTGATCAAATTCAATGCCACATTTCATCCAATTACAATTAATCATGATGATGTGTTGTGTGTCACAATAGACATGGGGGTTCATTTTTATTCAAGGGGGAAAAGATGGAAGCGCTAGGTGGAATCACATTTTAATATTAATATGAGTATTCATTTTTTTTCTTTTTTTTTTTGCAATGTTTCCATGGTTATTGAAATTGCATTCAAATGAGTCAACCCTTGTAGCGAGACTTTACCGATGACTCCCAGGCTCAAAGGCCTTAGGGAACCAAGTGAAGCCCACATACTCGGGCATCATCTCGAGTTAACTCATTCAAAAACAAATTCGAATTTCCACAAATAGAGATAAAATTACCAACTTTGGGCCAGACAACTATGGAGTCACGATCCCCAAGTGCCGAAAGCCACACAATAAGTCATTTCATTGCTCTATACGCAAATTTATTGTTGCTTTTTTTTTGTTTTTTTTTTGTTTTTTTTACACCTCTTTTATATATATATATATTTTAAAATACTCATATTAAATTTAAAATGATCACCAAAACTATGCTATTTATTATGGGACCCCAAGAATTCAAATTAATACCCCACAATCCAACGGACGTGCATTGTGAAATTTTTTTTATAAAAATTGGATGAAAATGTAACAGTGAAAAATCACATTAGACAGCCACACTTTCCAAAATTTTATGCTCATGAACTTAAACATGTATTAAAATCAGAATCAAGGAATACAAAATTATTTAATATTCAGTTTTCAAGGTTTGCAATGTGTAATAACATGTTCAAGGTTAAGGAAAATTTTCATTCAATTAACATGCACATTTTATTGCTCTATGTGATTGTTTTTTATTTTCACCTCCCCCCAACATAATATAACATTGTCCCCAGTGTTTAAAGAAAATATAATTTAGAAGGGGTAGAGGCAGAGAATAGGAGCATAGAACAATTTCACCTGATATTTTATGTTGAAGTTTGTGATGCTCTCATTTAATCCCTTGGTCTCCATGTCACTTGAAGAATCCTCACGGTAGTGTACGCTTGTACTCTTATGATTTCCCTGAAAATCCATCAAACTTGGCAGCCCCTCCGTAGTTCAGTGGTAGGCGTGTACCCCTGTCTCCCTTCGTTCCCGGGTTCGAGTCTCGCGGCTTCGCCGATCGTGACGGGGTTTGACCCACGTCCTACGGTGTGTCACTTTTTTTTTACATTTTTTTTGTTTTGTTGTTTTTTTTTTTGTTTTTTTTTTTAATAATAAAAATAAAAAAAAAAAAATAAAAACTTACAAACACCTATATTGTTGATACATTGTCTTATTTTTAATTTCTGGGTAAGATAATACTCAGGGATCACACCGCGTGACACGGATGAATACGACACTCCCCTTTCATACCCATCTATACTCATAAGAGAAGAACAGGTCAACAATATGAGGTAAAATTATATCAAATTGTTTTGCTAAAAAAAATTGATTAAAACAATAAAGTGATTGTAAATTTAAAAATCATGGGTTGCCTCCCATTCAACGCTTTTTTTAACATCGTTAGCTCGACTTAAACCCCTAATTGATTAATTGTTTTTTTCATCAAAGGTAGGTTCACTCAGGTCTTCATCAACTCCATGTTTTTGGAATGGTTCTATGAATGGTTTTACTCTATGACCATTAACTTTAAATATTTTACCATTGGTGGGATCTTGAATTTCAACAACCCCATGGGGGTACACCTTATGCACTATGTATGGACCGGACCATCTAGACCTCAACTTTCCCGGGTGCAAATGAAGTTTAGAACTATACAAAAACACAGGTTTCCCTGGTTCAATGTGTTTAGTTTTAAGAATCCTAGACTGGTAGGCTTGAACTCTAGCTTTATTGATCCTTGAATTTTCATAATCCTCCATCCTAAGTTCCTCAAGCTCGTTGAGATCCAATTTCCTCTTTATTCCGGCCAAAGAAATGTCAAAGTTCATTTTTTTGATTGCCCAAAAGGCCTTATGCTCAATCTCCACTGGCAAATGGCATGCTTTACCATAAACCAACCTATATGGGGACATTCCTAGGATGGTTTTAAATGCTGTTCGATATGCCCAAAGAGAATCTAAGAGTTTGCTCGACCAATCTTTCCTAGATGGATTAACAGTTTTCTCAAGAATTTGTTTGATTTCTCGATTGGCTAACTCAGCTTAACCATTGGTTTGTGGGTGGTAAGCGGTGGACACTTTGTGAGAAATTCCATACTTCTCCATGAGCGATGAGAATGGGCGATTGCAGAAATGAGTTCCACGATCACTAATGATAGCCCTAGGAATCCCAAATCTAGAGAAGATGTTTTCTTTAAGGAATCTAATCACAGTTTGATGGTCATTGGATTTTGTAGGAATGGCCTCAACCCATTTTGAGACATAATCGACAGCCAAGAGAATGTAAAGATATCCCCTAGAGTTTGGGAAGGGACCCATGAAATCAATTCCCCAACAGTCAAAGATTTCAACCACTAATATTGGAGTGAGAGGAATTTGATTCCTTTTTGTGATGGACCCTACTTGTTGACACCTAGGACAGCTTTGAAAAAATGTGTAGGAGTCCCTTGAGAGGGTGGGACAAAAGAGACCACATTGAAGAACCTTGGCAGAAGTTTTCTTAGAGGAAAAGTGACCTCCATAAGCCTCACTATGACAGAACATTAGGATGGACTCTTGTTCGGATTCTAGAACACACCTCCTAATGACTTGGTCAGGACAGAACTTATAGAGGTATGGATCATCAAACACATAATGCTTGACATCAGAAAGAAATTTTCTTCTAGCTTGGATCCCTAAGAATTTTGGAATGACCCCTGAAACTAAGAAGTTGGCTATGTCAGCATACCAAGGGCAATCAATCACAGAATAGAGGTTCTCATCGGGAAATGAATCAGACACAGAAAGGTGATGTGAGTTGTCTTTGAATTCCAACCTAGAGAGGTGATCAGCTACAACATTCTCGACACCTTTTTTATCCTTAATGGTTAAATCGAACTCTTGAAGAAGAAGGACCCACCTAATCAATCCAGCCTTGGCATCTTGTTTTTGGAAGAGATATTTTAGAGCTGAATGGTCGGTGAATACAATGATGGGTGATCCTAAGAGGTAGGACCTGAATTTCTCTAAGGCAAACACAACAGCAAGTAACTCCTTTTTAGTGGTTGTGTAATTGATTTGGGCATCATTTAAGGATTTTCTTGCATAAGAAATGACATATGGAGTTTTATCACACCGTTGTCCTAACACAGCTCCTACAGCAAAGTCACTGGCATCACACATGAGTTCGAAAGGAAGGTCCCATTTTGGAGATTTCATAATGGGAGGAGAGGTGAGAACGGATTTAAGGGTTGAAAATGAACCCTCACAGCTTTCTGTCCAAACAAAGGGAGCATCCTTTACTAGGAGAGCACAAAGAGGACAAGAGATTGAACTAAAGTCCTTAATGAATCTTCTATAGAAACCAGCATGTCCTAAGAAGGATCTCACTTCCTTAACAGTTCTGGGTGATGGAAGGTGACGAATGATGTCAACCTTTGCTTTATCAACTTCAATTCCCCTACCCGAGACTATATGGCCAAGGACTAACCCCTCTTTTACCATGAAATGGCATTTTTCCCAGTTTAGGACCAGATTCTTTTCTTCACATCTTGACAAAACTCTCTCCACATTCCTAAGACATCCCTCAAATGTATCCCCAAAGACAGAGAAGTCATCCATGAAGACCTCTAGAAAATCCCCTACTATATCTGAGAAGATTCCCATCATGCACCGCTGGAAGGTTCCAGGGGCATTGCATAACCCGAACGGCATGCGTTTGAAGGCAAAGGTGCCGAATGGACAGGTGAAGGTTGTCTTCCCTTGATCCTCCAAGGAGACCTCGATTTGATTGTACCCTGAGTACCCATCTAGGAAGCAATAGAATTGATGACCCGACACTCGCTCGAGGACTTGATCAATAAAGGGCAAGGGAAAATGGTCCTTCTTGGTACAAGATTTGAGCTTCCTATAGTCAATACAGACTCTCCAGCCACTACTCACCCTAGTTGTAAGAATTTCCCCATCCTTATTAGTGATTATAGTGATTCCAGCTTTCTTTGGGACAACTTGAATTGGGATTACCCACTCACTCTCAGCTATGGGGTAGATGATACCAGCTTTCAACAACTTAAGAAGTTCTTTCCTTACCACATCCATAATATTTGGATTGAGTCTCCTCTGAGGTTGACGACATGGTTTGGATTCAGATTCAAGAGTAATCCTATGAGTTCCAATAAGTGGGCTAATCCCAGGAATATCAGACAGGGTCCAACCAATGGCTTTCTTGTGTTTCCTAAGGACATCTAGAAGCATCCCCTCATGAGTGGATTCAATAGAAGAAGATATGACTATAGGATGTGTTTGATTTTCCCCTAGGAAGGAATACTTGAGGGAAGTAGGAAGTTCCTTCAATTCAAGATCAGGTTGGTTCAGAATTTCAGCAGAAGATTGGGGCATTGGATCAAGATCAAATTTGTTTCCTAGATTTTCAGATTGAATTGATTCCCCATGTGTAGAAGTTTCAGACACAAGATTGTATTGACCTGGGTTAGGGAAGGGAGTTTGAGTTGTCTCCATGAATGTGGTTTCCTGAAAGGTTTCACTGATTGTTGGTCCTAAGACATCATCATAGGAGCAATTTGAAAATGATTCAAGCCAAGGAGATAAACTTACTTTATGTGAACAAAGAAAATCAATCTCATCCTGACTTAAACATCCATCAAATATTTCTTGATGTTCTATGGATTCATTTTCAATGATTCCTAACATTTTTACTTCATGAATGTCCTCGCCATCTCCTATTTGTGAGCTTGCATTATAGATGTTAAAGTCTAGACTCATGTTCCCAAAGGTGATGGTCATGTTCCCATTTCGGACTCGGATAACAGAGTTGATTGTTGCAAGGAAAGGACGACCAAGAATGATTGGGGTTTTCTCCCTAGGACCTAAGCTTGGATGATTTTCAAGGATAATGAAGTCATTAGGGTAAATGAAATTCTCAACTTTCACTAAAACATCCTTTAAGATCCCCTTAGGAACCCGAACACTGCGATCAGCGAGTTGAAGAGTGACAGATGTGGGTTGGAGTTCTTCGAGCCCTAACTGACAATACATGGCATAAGAAATGAGGTTTACACTGGCACCTAGGTCACACAAGTCCTTGACAACTTTTTTCTCTCCTAGTTCAACATTGATGTAAGGGAAACCCGGGTCTTTCATCTTTGGAGGAATGGTCCCTTGAATGGTGGTACTCACATTAGCAGCCAAAAGGACTTGGTTTTTATGTAAAAATTTCCTTTTAAAAGTGCACAAGTCCTTAAGGTACTTTGAGTAGGCTGGTATGGTTTGTATTGCATCGAGGAGTGGAATGTTCATCTTGACTTGAGAGAATATTTCTCTCAAGGTTTCACTCAGTTCAGGCTTGGATTTCCCCCTCATGCGTTGAGGGAAGGGAGCAGGTTGTTTGAGTGTTTGTTGTGGTTGTGGTTCCTTCTCATTCTCATTGGTTTTTTCAAAATCTGTGGGTTTTTTTTCATAATTTTGAAGTGATGTTGAATCTTTTAATAGTTCTGAAATGGTTTGTTCAGGTTTTTTAATTTATTTCCCACTTCTTAAGACTGTCACTACTTTCAATTGTTCATGATTTGATTGAGTGCAACTTGACTCTCCCCTTGTTGTTTGTTGTGGAATGGCTTGGGTAGGCATGGGCACCTTCCCAGTTTTGATTGTTTGAAGTTATTGTTTAAGGGAAGAGACTTCCGAGTTCATCCTTTCCATTTGTTTTCAAAGTTTTTCTAGTAGGCTTTGTGGAACAGTTTGGGTTGGTGCTTGAGAAGATTGGTTTATCCCTTAGGGATATTTTGAAGGTGGAATGGTTTGTTGAAAATGGACTGGTGGCTGTTGGTATTGGATAGGTTGGGTTTGAAACTGATTATGGGTTTGGTAGTTCTGTTGAGGGTAAGGATTTTGCCCTTGTGGTTGGCTATGTTGTTGGTTATCCTTCCATCGGAAGCCTGGGTGGTCATTGTACCTTGGATTGAAGGTGTTTTAGTATTGGGGCTTTTGAAAGTTTAGGGCATTGACTTCTGCTGGGGGTCCTCCTAGAAGAACATCCTTGATGGATTGAATGGTTGGGCAGTTGTCTGTTTTATGGTCATGTTTTTCACAAATTGTGCAAAGAAGGTCTACATTTTGGATTTCATGGACTTTCCTAAGGTCTATCTCTTCAACCTTCCTAGAGAGTGCTGCAAGTTTAGCCCTAAGGCTTTCCTCTTCTCTAAGTGTATGAATTCCAGTGGTTCTTTGTGGCTTTTCATAATAAGGTGAAGTTCCCCAAGTTTGGTTTTGTTCAGCCAGACTTTCCAGATACTCGTAAGCATCATTTGGGGCCTTGTTTTTAAAAGTTCCATTACACATCATGTCAATGAATTGTTTATTACCCGGACCCAACCCTTCATAGAAAATTCTCACTTGTTCAGGTATGGAAAACCCATGGTGTGGAACCATGTTTAGGGTGTCTTTGAACCTCTCCCATGTTTCATAAAATGACTATCCCTCTTTTTCAAAAAAGTTTTGGATACTCTTTTTAAGTGCAATTGTTTTGTGATGAGGGAAGTATTTTTTGTAGAATTCTCTTTGCAGTTGGTCCCAAGAGTGGATTGATACAGGTCTCAAGTTGTTTAGACAATTTTTAGCTTGATCCTTTAATGAAAAAGGAAAGAGCCTCATCTTAGTGGATTCTAGTTGATGTGGGGGACACATGGTTTCAACAATGTCGTTGAACTCTTTGACATGAAGGTATGGAATTTCTGACTCCATCCCATGAAAGGTTGGAAGGTGGTTTAGGACATGGGGTTTGAATATGTAGTTGGTGTCTCCTATGGAATTGTGTCTAATGCATGAGGGGGCATTGGTCCAAGCTAGAGTGAGGTAGTCGTTCATGGTTTGATCAACTACATTTCCTAAGTTTGGAGCTTCTTGGTTTTGGTTTCCCATTTGATTCCCCCCAGGGTTTACAATTTGATTTTGTGGATGACCCTCCATTGGACTTATTTCAAGTTTTGACTTTGGGGTTTCAAGAATATTTGGATCTGATTTAAACAATCCCCTAGGTGCACTTGACTCCCCTATCCTATGACTTTCCACCCTAACTAGTCTGTTTGAGAAATCGCGGGTGTAGGCGGACATGCGCCAAAAAAAAACGAGAAAGGGACAAGATAAGAGATCTTGGGTGAGAGTAGAAGAATGGAGGTGGGGAAAGAAGGTTTTTTTTATCTAAGGTACTTACTTGGTCCCCGGCAACGGTGCCAAACTTTGGTTCACGCCCAAATTTACCCAAGAGAAGAAGGGTAGAACGGTCCTTGTAGTGTAGCTTGTGTTGTCGATTCCACAGAGACCTAAGAAGATACCTAAGATACACAACCTAAGGGATGGATTTTTGGCTATGAAGTGGCCAACTTGGATTTGTTTTTAAGTGTTTTGGGAGAAGACTAATAAGCTTAGTAGAGTTCAATTATAATGAAATGGGTTGATCTTAGGGTTACGCTTGGGTGGATTGAATGCATTTTATTTCTTTAGGCAAATTTTTGGTTTTATTAATTTTTGATGAAACCATTCTTCAAAATAACACTACCTTCATCATTTTCTGGTTAGATACTAACTAAACTCAATTAATAGTCACCAAAACACTTATAGAACCAGATTCATGATCTCTCCAAGGTATATGGTCAATTTAGTAATTGGAATTAGCTTTTTCAAACACAGTGAAGATGAGGAGCGAAAATAATTGAAGAATGGAAGTCTTGAATTATTTAACCAATTAACAACAATTCGTGCATTAAATAACATTCAATGCAGCCTTTTCATCTTCCTAAGATCAACCCATTAAAGGGTTATCCCTCCATTGATGATATACTATCAATGGTGGGTGGAAGACGGCTTACAATAATTGAATTGAAGAGATTAAAACCGCGGAAATAACGAGCACTCCTCCGTGTGTGTGAATAGAATTCACACCTATGTGTGAACTATATCACCAACACACAGAGTTATCACTGTGATTTTGTGATTTTAGAGAGTTAAGTATAGAAATTGGAAGAAGAGAAGAGAAGGAATTGGATTAAGAACTTAGAAATACAAAAAGAAACTTACATGGGGAAATGAAAGCATTACAACGAAAATTGAGCATAATAACATTACATGAAAGAAGGTATGAGTTCCTCCTCACCACCACTGCCTTAAATAGGAAAATTTGGATCCTTAGGCCGAGCTCCAACATTCCAAGTCATCCCAATCAATGAGGGTAGGCATAGGTGGTGGAAAGTAGGTGGAGAGGAGACTTCTCCACCCTTGACCCGAGATGGCATCCAGCTTGCATCCACTTGACAGATCCGCTTCAAAGTCCTTCTATATGGCCGATTTGGAGTGGTCCATATAAGACAAAAAATTAAGCCCCGGATGTCTTATAACAGCCTGTAAAATATCAGCCCAATTTACTTTGTGGTTCGGGAGATACGGAAGATTCATTGGGCTGACATTTTGGGCCGCAGATTCTGGCCCAGATTCTGATCTTCCATTTGGGATACCTTGATCACCATCATGGAGACCGAATTAGCACTTTGGCCTGAATAATGATTTGTTCCCCTATATGTCTTATATCATCACAAGAAATTTTGGCTTCATTGGTCCAGTATTGTGGGACCCACATCCTCAATAGTGGGTTGGTGTCCAATCTGCCTTCACCAGAATTGTCTCCTTTCATCACCAAATATCTTCATCATCCTTTATGAATATTTCCTTGCTCCCTGAATGAGAAACATTTAAATTTGAAGTGAAGATACATTTCCAAAAATATAATATTAAAACATGAATAATTACATTCAATAAAATTAGATGAGTCATTGGGCCTAAATTAGTGTACATTAGGCATGAAGTGCACAATTGATGAGAGTGGATGTTTAAAATTAAAATGTACTAACTCAGGCTTATATGATCAAAAATGAACTTTTAATCCCAATAAAATTTAATTATAAAATGTGTTTTGATTGTCTAATCAGTCATTATCATTTATAAGTGGCTCCATGGGGTCCCAAAATCGACTCAAGTATGACCATGGTCAGCCATTACTCATACAATAAGGTTAGGATAAGTGTTAAGGTAATTTGGTATTATTATGATATTATTTTTACCTTGAATTACCCTATTTACCTTTAACTGCATTAAATAAAAGTCAAAAGTTACTATTTACCAAAAATTATTTTCATATTATTGAACCCCATTTTACTTAATAATAACAACCATGTGTGTCGGATTTTCAAAATTCAATTCACAGAAGCGTTAAAATTTCATTTAAATGAAAAAGTCAGTTTTTTTAACTACTACTAAGTGGTTTCACTATTCATCAAAAATTGAAGCTTTTCAGAAAAATACCAAAAATTCAGCCTAATATATATTTTATATTATGAATTCAAAAATTATGTCTATTTTAAAAAATTCAAAACATAGAAGTTTCATTAATTAATTTAAAATTAATTCTTGTTGTCAAAACAAATAGCGTGTTTTTAAAAGACAATAACTATCAAAAGATCGACACTTGTTTATGTCCAATTTCAAAGTGAAATTAATTCCAATGACCAACATTGGATTAAATGGTAAAAATATAATTTAAGTAAACTTTAAAACCAAATAAAAAGATAATATAACCATATAAATAAATTAGATTAAAAGGCGTATTTGAATTAAAATACTGTATTTTTAACTATTCATTAAAAAAATGAATTTTATCAGAAAAATACCAAAAAATTACCCAAAGTAAATTTTGGTGACCTGATTCTAAAGAAGAATTTTATTTGGTCAAATAGAACATATAAAAGTGATCAAAACTATATTTAAATAGGGTTCTCCATTAAAAGGTGGTAAATCAACCTTTTAAAGAATATTAGAGTATTTATGCTTAAAATTAGATTCTTTCTTATTTTAAGGCTCTAGAATTTATTGGATGAATGTAAAAACATTTAACAAACATGTATAATCATATTGTAGTTATTTATGTTCATTTCTGTCATTACAACGGTTAGGCGTTAACTACTATTTAAAATAATAATATTATATTATTATTTTTCAGTATGACTCATCATTGTGTGCAACATAAGATTTCAAAGAAACTCATTGTTGCGTATCAGGTATGCCATCAAATCGTAGCATCCCCTTTAAAGTAAAATTAATACTTCATTCACGATTATTAGTAAATATGAAAATGTCATGTTCTTTATTTACCTGGGATGGTATAGTTGGGATCGTCTTTAAACCCTATATTTAATTTTATGCAAATTAATTTTCTTTGGCTTAAAAAATTTACAATCTCTCTGATACCATTGAAAGGTTTCGGGGCCCGCAGTGGAAACCGGTGGGCTGGGGATTCTAAAATTTTCATCGGCGAATCGACGGGACTTGTCGGCGCCGACGATCCGAGCCCTGGAGAGGTCTGAGGATCTCATGTAAATTATAAGGAGCACAAAATAAAAATGAAAATGTACCCATTTCAAATCCAAATCCACAATCAACTATAACTAGTCGATGGCGATGTGATCGTTGCTTGAAGGATCCATAGTAGGATCCCTCTAGATCATCCACACGCACTTCAAAAGCCCGCAGAAGCGTCGTTCGTCGAATTCCGGGTGCTAGCGTGGTGATCTGACGATGTCTTTGACATCCTGACGATCACCGCATCGAGATGCCTTCGATGCTTGAGAGAGATCTTGATCCAAACTCTTGGATCGAGAGCTTATCTCTCTAGAGAGCGGGAGGAGAGAGATGCTCTGGATTTCATTCCATGAAATGAATGAATAAATAGTAAAATAATTACCCATGAGAGAGAGCCTCCTCTTTATTTATAGTGGAGTTGGTAAATACCTGGTTGGGTTACCCAGCCCCCGTTTATTTCAACGTTCACTAAATAAATAATTCTGAAAAGCTAAACTACGCCAAAACTATTTATTATTTTATCACATACTTGTAATATATAAAATATATTACGTGATAAAATCTAAGCCATTTAACTCGACTCATTGACCCACTTAATATTAAACGAACCTTGAATATTAAAATAATATTCGTTCGATTAATATTATCTCGTATTTACTAAACTTGTAAATACATTAAATAAATTCAATCCCAAATATTCATAACTTTAATATTAATGAATTTATTTAATCCTGTTGGTGAATGAAAACTTGGACAATACTCAGACCCCATGGCGGGGCCCACTATGTCTATATACTTATTCAACTGAATAGGGAGGATTTTTGAATACATTATTGTGTGTGACCCTCTAGGCCCTTATCTCGATAGCAGTTAATAAAACCCACAGACCAAGAGTGAAGTCTAGCAACCCATCATGGCCCCTAAAGAGATAAGGATAGTCATAGCAACGACTATCATCCTACGAACACTGACTGTGTACTATAATCTCTTTGTCATTAAATATCTTATAAAGTAGGATGCACACTTGTGTCATCATCCTTTTCTTGCTTTATTATTTATTGATTTATCCGGATGGATTTACCTTTGTACTGCTTTGGCCAAAGACTTATGAAGGCAGCACCATCCTGATCAACCAGGTCTGAGATATACAACTTCCTAAACTTGGAAGTGACAAATACTTTCTTAACCATTCAACCAATGTCATACCACCAATGACACACTCAACACAATCTACCTCGCCACGATTTCAATACCATGGTTTTTTCCTTTCATCAAAGTACGTAATCAAATGGTACACACTGGTAATGATCTCAAGTTAGGTGACTAATACACGTCTATAGATGGGAATAACCAATGACACCCAAAACATGTGGTGTTCCTATTAGCAGGTTTGTCCTCATGATCTCACTACTGAAGATCACCAAGTACAAACTTCATGAGAATAATTCTCAATGCTTATGAGCCCCCAGCACCTGATAGTCAAACATCTATTGTGTCCGGTCAGTAAGATGTATCTAGACTATAGAACATATATTTAAGATTAATTTCATAGTATCTCAAGGTTCTCATTATCGTCTAGGATATGTTATAACCTCTCGACACGATAATTAATCTTTGGACATTACCATTATAATAGTGGATGCAGAAAAGTCTACACTATAATGGTAAGATTACATCATGTATAACTAACTGTACACATGATATGGTAATCAAAGATACGACATAGTTGGGTCTAGGGCACCCACTATTTCAACACTTCGCTTACCAGATAATAATATATTTATGTACAAATATGTATATATTCACATTTCCAAATATCATAATAATAAGATACCTCGCAAACTATGTCTTTCTAGAGGACACCAAGAACCCAAGACCATGACCTAATTCTTTCATCATATCCTTAAACTCAGAAAGAGATAGTGGACATAACACACTATCCACTTGAAGAATCATGTACGCCACCCTTAACGAATGTTGGAACTCATCTTTCCCACTTGTGGATGGTAGTCATTTAATGGAAATAACATATTTGAAAATTATAATATTATATCTCATCCCAAATTCCACATCAAATGAATTTATCATGATACAACATTATCTCATGTTGGAGTAACACATTTATAGCTAGTCTATCTCAAATCCAAAGTTGTGTATGAGAAAAGTACAAGTACTTAGTGCATCATCATCCACCTCAGTCTCAGAGCTCTGGGAGAGAAAGAGTGTAAACACCCAGGTGTGTCATCATCTACCTCAAACCCAGGTCAATGGGTAGATTAGGAATAAATACTCAGGTGTATCATCAACTACCTAAAACCCAGAACTATGGGTAAGAATGATAATAGATATGTATGTATGCCATCGTCAAACTCTAACCCGAATCAGGGTGAGTTGAAGAGTAGAATCTATAGTATACTTGCATCATTAATATCTGCCAACCATTAGGCTACATCATTCATACATAGTAAGGTGAGTAAATAATGCAATCACGCTACATGGTTGATTTTCAATCCACCAGTCACAAAGAATATCCTCATATAAACCAAAAGTCATTATAACGTTCTCCAGGATTCCCACATCCTCGATGTATCAACATCTAATGGAATCTCAGGTTCATTTACATGGCTATTTCAAATCACTAAATTCATATAGTAATAATATCAATATCTACATCATTGAATGTCATTCAAGCATCATCATGAGATTCACATATCATTATCATGACTTATCCACTTCATCGTCTTGATAAATCCATTACTTAAACTGATAAAGTTCATGTCATCATTCCTCATTGTCTCCACAAGAATTTTACATCGTCTATGTGAAGTCTCAATAGCTCATGCCATCACAATATAATACATATCATGCTTCAAAAAATCGCTCTACTCATAGGTATTTTATATCACCTTAGGAGTACAGATCATCATCATATCATAATATATTCTTTTTTATTTATGTTATCTTTACTAAATAAATACATGATACTAAGGTGAAGTCTATACCACTTTTTCCCGAGTTTTACTTTAATTTCACATGTTATTTTGTATATTTTCTTTAATGATTGTAATCATAATCTTAAGTGTTCTCATCATTCTTGGATATTTTGTGTCATCATAAGAAGTTTATGCCATTTAATAATAATTCACAATGTCTTGAAGTAATCATCTTAATTCGATGCCTCAAAATATTCATAAATGAAAACATTATTATTTTAATAATAATTCACTTAATTTTTATCAAAAATCAATCACATTATCAAAATTTAAAATATGTTATCGTTTTGACGAGACAAAGTCAATGCCACATTGAGTCTACATTGAAAACAAAAGTATTTCATCGTAGTTCAACATGAGAAAAAGTCAAGACATGCTCATGAGTCCTGTTTAATACAAATTAGCCAAATTGTTCCATCAAACTTCACCAAATTGATCCAAACAGGGTTTCATTAGGCAAGAGAGGTTGAACATAGTCCAATGAAGTTTTTAAAGTCAAAAAATACCCCTCCATGTGTTGTCATGTGCCCTGAACCTCTCGGCCAATTAGGAGGTACCACACGGCACCCCAACTCGCCTTTGGACCTTACATCATCATGCGTCGCTCGCCCTCCATGCCACCTCCTTCCTCCTCATTTGATCTTTGCAATTCAGGGATTGGATAGATCACATCCATATGGCTTAACCTCAATAATCCTCCCCACATGTGTCCCTTTTGACCGTTTGACCGCGTAGATCAGACAATCGTGCTCATGCAACGCCTGTGATGTGCATTGTGTTTTTTCAAATCAAGGAATGGTCCATGTGGCGCATTCTCTGGTGTTTGATGAAAGACTGGACGACCCATCTGTTCCCACTGCCTACCTTCACATCTTCGTCACACCGTTCATCGCACCGTTCATCGCATTATCGTCTGTCACCACCCGCGATGAAAATCTAGAGAGTGTGGCTTTGATGGCCACCAATTTTTCACTATAGCTTCATCTCATCACAAGGATCACAAAAATGTATGTTTTGTGCAGCGAGTAAAATGATAAAGCTGTTAAAAGTTAAAGTGAAGGTAGAAATCAAGAAAAGCTATCTCGTTAATATCTTTTGATATGTGCATCTGGTCATTATATTCTCGGTCCCATTATATTCACTTCTTCATAAGCTAAAATGATGTATACATTGTAAAGTTATTCTCACTTTTGTCAAAAATGTCCTCAAAATTTTTCTTTAAGAATAACTACCATTCATAGCTTAGATTATTGTCATTCCATTTTCATCATATTTATCATTGTTTTATCTTTGATATATATGAACTACCTGCAAACTTGGACCAGGAAGAATGAAAATAGAGGTGGATAAGAATACCATTGAATAACACATAAAATGGGTGTCATATTAAATAGCCATAACGATTCTTTGTCTTTGTCGAATTCATGTTCTTTGATGATTCCTGAATCATTTAGAAGTTTCCTCTACCTTGAATATTCACATGGTTTAGTGTTTCTATCCAAATTTTTCTAAAATGTGAATTTATATACATAATTTTAGGTTGAAACCAATTTTAAATAAAAATATTATTTATTTAAAATTTTGGTCAACAACACTGAAAGTTCTAATGACGTCGGGAAATTTTCAAAATCTCTCCCAAAAGAAAACTACCCCTTATGGACTCAATGGTGGAGTCCATTCTCCAACCCAACATTCCATTAAAGAGAAACTTACCATTTGCTCCTTTCTCTCAAAAACTAGTATATTTCTCTCAAGATTCCCCATGGTAGTGAATGAAGCCACTAAAAGACCTCGTTTAGTAATAATGAGTGTCTACAAATCCAATAAAACGAAACATGTTTCAAATTTCAAATACAATCTAAGTCACTCTCAAAAGAAACTCGAAATACAATAGATTTTTCATTATATTTTATATTATGAAATCCAATGAAAATTATTCAATAGGAGATTCCATTGTATTATAACTTTTTAGTTCAATTCAGTGTTTTAAGGAAATTTATTTTTCTGATCAGCTTTTCTAGTGAAATTTCACAATGTAAAGTTTCACTATGTTCTTCTAATAGGGGTTTTCACTAGTTATTCGTTAGATTTTTTCAATGGAAATTTGCACTGATTTCTTCCCTCATGAATTTTGGCGTTGAATTTTATAGTAAAATATTCATAAAAAAATATTTATTCCTTTAAAAATATAGTATTTTTCCCTTTTAAATGAACACCGTTTTTTATGCCCTTCAAAAAAAATATTTTTTATGTTGAATAGTAAAATTATTATAGATTTTAAAATACTTTTTCATTATTTTCGAATTAAAAATAAATGTTTATGTTTGCAATTAAATTGCAAGGGCGCTTAACGTATTGGACTGGGACAGAGTGAGCCAAGTCTGCATGGACTGAGACTAACAATGTTTGGTCTGTTGAAGTTCATATTTAATACAAGCTCAGAAAAATTAGTCTGATCTAATTCACATTTTTAAGTGAGTCAATCTGCAAGTCGACCCATATTTCTAATTACAATTTAACTTTTTAATAAAACAACACTTATTATTATAGAATATTAAACATGCAATATTTATCACATAAATATTAATTTATACATAAATTTATATACAATATACATGTGTGTGTTTGGCAAGCGAATTTTATATTAAATTTAAATAATATTAAAATATAAAAGAAAAAAATACCATTAGCTCGCGGGCCGATCCACATATGTTGACACCGTCCCGTTTAAGCTCACGGTTTTTCCCTGATTTATCACTTAAAATACGTGTCATTTTTGTTGTTTTGGTCTCCACACATGCCCATAGGCTTAGAGCATCTTAAACAACCCTAGTTAATAATGATTTTTTTTTCAATTTCAAAAGAATAATAATTTATTTGTTTTTTTTAAGTGGGGTTGAACCTTCTTTTTATTGTGAAATCAAACACCTCTTTATATTTGGATAGAGAGTGACACATTACATAGCCCATAGACCAAAGACCAAGTCATCCATGAACATGGCTTGAAGGCTCAGGGGCATGAAAGCCCTAATTTTTATCTGAAAGCTCATTTTTGGCTCAAAGCCCCCTCTGGTGAATAATACGGCTACAATACTCGAACTGTTACAGTACCCGCCACTGCTGCTACAGTACCTGCTACATTAATGATATTTATCACACAAATATTAATTTATACGTAAATTTATATACAATATACATGTGTGTGTTTGGCATGCGAATTTTATATTAAATTAAAATAATATTAAAATATAAAAGAAAAAAATACCATTAGCTCACGGGCCGATCCACACATGTTGACACCGGCCCGTTTAAGTTCACAATTTTTTCTCTGGTTTATCACTTAAAATACGTGTCATTTTTGTTGGTTTGGTCTCCACACATGCCCATAGGTTTAGAGCATCTTAAACAACCCTAGTTAATAATATTTTTTTTCACTTTCAAAATAATAATAATTTATTTGTTTTTTTTAAGTGGGGTCGAACCTTCTTTTTATTATAAAATCAAATACCTCTTTATATCTGGGTAGAGAGTGACGCATTACATAGCCCATAGGCCAAAGACTAAGGCGTCCATGAACATGCTCGAAAGCCCAGGGGCATTGATGATACAGTAACTCGGGAAATTGGTTCTGCCCGGTTTTGAACCCGGGTATTTTGGATGTAGAATTACGAGGTTTACCACTCAGACGACGCCCCAACTACATATAATAATTTATCTGTGTTTCTAAAAAACATTAACCTTTTAAAACATTTTAAAACAATTTTTTTCTGTATTTGATAAAATAACAAGTTGTGTATGCCTTTAAATGAGTAATAGTGTTTTATCCCTTGTAATATATATGTGTGTGTGTGTTTTCAAACCCACACAAACAATATTATTTTTTAAAATACATAAAAAATGTATTAATTTTTTCAAATGATTAAAAAATTATACCATGTCTGAAACTGAAATTATTATTTCTTCGAAAAATATAATTGTTTTTAAGACACAGTGGAACCATATCTTTTTAAAAAAGCTATAACATAAAATTAATATCACTTCAAAGAAATAAAAAACGGCCACCACGGTACCGGCGCAGGTTTTTTTATTCATCAGATGAAGATGACCCTTCATCCGATGAGTGATTCTGTATAGGGATGATAAAATGGTTCCCAGCGAACTGCCAGTCAAACCACGGTCAGTTAACCGTGGTTTGTGAACCAGGAGCCATCAGCCCCACTTCGGCCTCCTACTATAAAAACCGAAACGGGGAAGCCGGGGTCGCCATTCCACCGCCCATTTGAATCTGAGGCGTTCTGAAAAACGCTTGTCTGTTTCCCGCTCTTCCCAGAGGGCTTTCTCTTCTCTTCCTCGATCCGGGAATTCGTAGATCTCTGCTTTTTGCTAAAATGAGAGAGTGCATCTCGATCCACATTGGTCAGGCTGGTATCCAGGTCGGGAATGCGTGCTGGGAACTTTACTGCCTCGAGCATGGCCTTCAGGTATCTCCGACAACACTCGGGTTTTCGTCTCAAAGTTCGCATCTGGATAATGTTCTTTGTTTGTTTTTTAGTTTTTCAAATGAACTCTAAGGGCGTTCATTCACTTTTAGATGGATTTATTGTATGTTTTATAGTCTCCTGTTTCATCCTTGAATGCGTAAGACTTGTAAAAAGAAAATCGGTGAAGGATAAAAAGAAAAGATTAATTGGAGTACGATGTAAGTTACCTGGTCGCGTTGATCTGTGGTTTGGAGTGAGGAAAAAGGTATGGCCGCTAAAGAGTGAGATAATTAGGGTTTGGCACAGTTTGCTTGAAATGCACGCAGATCTTTGAAGTGTATCCACTTATATTATAAAATGAAACCAGCTGTCGATCGTCCTGCTACTATTGCAATATTATATTTATGAATTGTTTGACAGACGCATACGGATCCTTGTTTTTTTGTCCATGGAGCTGTGTTATTTCACGACATCGTGGGTCCATACTCTACTGATGTCACTTCAATCCACTTTAATATATTTTCTTGTTATTGTTAACATACATTTTGAACTGCTTTAGTGTCAGCTTCTTATTTTTATCAAGGAGTACATTCAAGATCTTCCGTTTACGAAAGCATATAAGTTTAAGCCTTAGATAGTGTTTTGTGTGATCAGATTTAGTGACAGGAAGTTTATATCTTGCAGTTGCATATTTATTTGTGTTGTGGGTTTAAGCCCTGATTTACTTCCGGAACTATGGATTGGAGAATGGACTGGAATAAAGTGGAATGAAATCATGGAAGCCGATGTTTGGGGCAATTGTCCTCACATAACGAGAATAAAAAAATAAATTCCCAAAATAGGAAATCTCAGAAGCTATTTCCTGAAGTACCCAAACTTGGGTACATTGGGAAATAGTTTCCCAAGATGACTGTTTTGGGAATTTCTTTTTTTCTTCTCGTTATATGAGGACAATTTCCGATGTTTGGTGTTGAAAGACAAAAAATGATTAACTCATTGAGAAGTTCATTTGACCATCATAATTGTGAGCAGGGGTGTTTTAGTGATTATAATTTTGGAGTGATGGCATTTTGATTGATTTGAATGCGATTCCAATTTTGGATTATCACTCCATAGCTACCATTAGGGTGTCTGAATTTTCTTTATTTTTTGATGAACTCTTTATGAAGGATCCGTGATTCTCAAATCTTGGACTAACCATGCAAAGTCAATTCTAGAAAACAAGTCGTGATTCTTATTCCCATGGCACTGATTTTAGAAACCAAATGGTACATTTGGATTTCTTGTGTATGCATTTGAGATCTGGTTTGTTTTGCAGCCTGATGGCCAAATGCCAAGTGACAAAACTGTCGGAGGTGGGGATGATGCTTTCAATACCTTCTTCAGTGAAACTGGTGCTGGGAAGCATGTTCCCCGTGCTGTCTTTGTAGATCTTGAGCCCACAGTTATTGATGAAGTGAGGACTGGGTCTTACCGACAGCTTTTCCATCCAGAACAGCTCATCAGTGGCAAGGAGGATGCTGCTAATAACTTTGCTCGTGGCCATTACACAAGTAATTGTCCTCCCCTTGCCGCACTTGCTTTTCCATCCCCACTAATATTTTTTAACTATAACGTTATATGTTTGCTGTTCTTTTTAGTTGGGAAGGAAATTGTTGATCTCTGCCTTGATCGGATCCGGAAGCTTGCGGATAACTGCACCGGCCTGCAAGGATTTCTGGTTTTTAATGCTGTTGGTGGAGGCACCGGGTCGGGCTTTGGCTCACTTCTCTTGGAACGACTGTCTGTGGATTATGGAAAAAAATCCAAGCTGGGCTTCACTGTTTACCCATCGCCTCAGGTCTCAACCTCTGTTGTTGAGCCCTATAACAGTGTGCTGTCTACCCACTCCCTCCTTGAGCACACTGATGTGGCTGTGCTCCTTGACAATGAGGCCATTTATGATATTTGCCGGCGCTCTTTAGACATCGAACGCCCCACTTACACCAACCTCAACCGTTTGGTTTCTCAGGTGTGCCTCTTGTTTGCTTTCTCGTGTGCTACTGTTACTTACAATTTAGATTGCAGTTGGTTTTGGAAAACTTTTGGTGTTTTCATTTTTAAAAAATGTATTATGAAATGTGTTTGAGAATGAGAATGGAAAATATTTTTGAGGAAATGGAAATGCAAATCACAGATTTTCTGTTCTTAAAAAAAAAACTTATGTTTTTAAGACAACAAAAACAATTGAATAAGTGATACACATGCTTTCTTATATCTCTCCTGGGGGTGACCATTTGTGTTGGGTTGTGTTTGTGTTGTGTCGTCTATTGACAGACACATACATTCAATATGAACACAACCTGCATATTAATTGTGTTGGAAAACTCAAACATGAACTCAGGCACATTTACTATGTGGGTAACTCAACGTGACCTGTTTAACATGGAGGCAGAATCACTATTGTTTTATCCTGTTATTTAATTCATTTTTGTGAGTTGAAAGTGGTAAACATTTTTCAAAACCAATTAGTATGCTAACTCTATCCATTTTCAGGTCATCTCTTCTCTAACAGCTTCCCTGAGGTTTGATGGTGCCCTGAATGTGGATGTGAATGAGTTCCAGACAAACCTGGTGCCTTACCCTAGGATCCATTTCATGCTCTCCTCCTATGCCCCCGTCATTTCCGCTGAGAAAGCCTATCACGAGCAACTTTCTGTTGCTGAGATCACAAACAGTGCCTTTGAGCCATCCTCCATGATGGCAAAGTGCGACCCTCGCCATGGTAAGTACATGGCTTGCTGCCTCATGTACCGGGGTGATGTTGTGCCGAAGGATGTGAATGCTGCTGTAGCCACCATCAAGACCAAGCGGACCATCCAGTTTGTGGACTGGTGCCCGACCGGATTTAAGTGTGGGATCAACTATCAGCCCCCAACTGTGGTCCCCTGCGGGGATCTGGCCATGGTGCAGAGGGCTGTGTGCATGATCTCAAACTCGACCAGTGTTGCTGAGGTTTTTTCACGGCTTGATCACAAGTTTGATCTGATGTATGCGAAGAGGGCGTTTGTACACTGGTATGTTGGGGAGGGGATGGAGGAAGGGGAGTTCTCAGAAGCACGGGAGGATCTTGCAGCGCTGGAGAAGGATTATGAGGAGGTGGGAGCTGAGTCTGGGGAAGGGGAGGATGAGTATGCGGAGGGGGAGTACTGAGAAGTGAGAAGGTACCTCTTGTTGTGTTGTGTTTGCCTTTGGTGGTGTTTAAGTAACCTAGGTGCTGTGCCTCATGCGGGTTTTTCCTGCTTGTGCAACTGTTACCAATGGAAACTATATTCCATCTTTGCTGCGTGTATCCTGTTTATGCTATTGCTACCATTACAATCCATGATTTTTCATGATGATATTTGATTAGGTATAAATTTGAGTTCTACTTCAAAGGGTCTAGTTATCATAACATATCTCATGTTACGATTGTTGGTAAATAATGGGATCCAACATTCCTCTTTGGTTTTGTTGGGAACCTCTTAATGGCATTCATTATCCATGACACACTTGAACCTAAAGGTTGAAATTATAAGATGAATTTGGTTGAGATTTGGTCAAAATATCAACCAACATTTCACAAGTGGATGTATATTCAATCTTTACCAGATTCTCCTCAACCTTGCTGTTGATGAAATGATATTTGGTGTCTATGTGTTGTTTTGGAATGTACTAAATTCTTACTTTCAAAATTTTCACTCAAATCAATAAGTTGTTGCTTCATATCACATGTTGATCCCACCTAATCAATAAAAGTTAAATAAATGGGCTTTTGGTTGTCATCTATAACTGTACCAACCTAGTTAATGTTAAACTAAATCATTTTTATGTTTTATTAATATTCTTTATTTAGATATTATAGAGTTGTATTCATTATAAAAATATTACCTATTTTTTCAGTCAAAAGGGAAAATCTTTGTTTCTAATTGGATTTTCATATATTATATGCTTTTATCATGATATCCAAATCATAGAAATTTAATTTGACAAAATAAAATTCATTTTTGAATTCAGTATGTCAAGATTATCTTAGAATGAATTTTTAAGAACGTTGTCAAATTCTATTTTGGGTTAGTTTTAAAATTTCAATAGTTTCTTTTAATGTTAAATAATCCAATTATGATTTTTGAGATGAACTTTATACTTGAATTTAGTATAAAAACATTTTATACTTAAAAAAAGTGTCACGACCCGTCTCAGTGGGGCCCGAGCCGCAACTCCCCAAACCCGCCTCCAATAGGCCAGGGGCTGGTGACTAGCACCGAGTAGGCATGCTACTAACACGGGAGGCATTGCCTAAAAACCTGTACACACGCACACACATTTCCAAGCCCACAAAGCTGAAAAGTAAAAACTACTAAAAAGGAAAAATGCATGCATACACTAAAAACCCAACCAACAGAGTACGACAGGAAGGTAAAGTACAGTAATGTAAAACCCTGAGCCAAAAGTACAAACCCACCAAAAGAGAGTTTGTAACAAAGTCCAACCTGTAAAGAAAGGTGCTGGGACTACAATCTGTAGTCGTAGGAACACACCTTGACCTGTCTGATCTCATTGAGTACTGTCCGGTCCTGGTCCGCCTAGAATCCTGTCAAAGGCTCGCTCGTCTGCACAAGACACGACACGTGCGGGCAAAGCCTGTGCAAGGGTGAGTATAACAATACTCAGTAGGACACCCCGAAACCACAAAAGAATATAACAAGGAAAAATACCACAAAAGAAAGATACAGTCTGCTCTAAACAACATATGTCTACAAAAACATATAACAAGAATATCCAGATATACTCATACACAACCGACCATTGCGAAACCACTATTAAGATCCAGCTCGAAGATTCCACTAAGCATGCAACCGGGAGAACACACTCCTAGGTCCGAAGAGAAAGATACAAAGTACTCGTTCTGGGAGAACACACTACTTTGAGAACATGATGCTCAGATGAGGATCACCACCAAGTCATGAGGTGATTCTGACAACTCAGCCTGAGCTAGTCCGCTAAGCAGAGGATCGACGCCTGGGTAAAGTTGGTCATGTCGATACCAAGAACTCTACCTAGGGTTCCAGGAATGAATAAAAGATCCAGCTCTAAGTCTCACAGAGGGGATTCCAACAACTATATTCAGGAAGTGCTACTGAAGGGATCATACTCCTGTATGTAGGAAATGATGCCGGGAACCTTCAGGAGAAAGACCAAAGGGATGAACCCTAAAGAAACTAGCCCAAGTCACAGAAGGCAACTGGCTCATGTCATGTAAGATTGGTTACACAACGTGTAGTATGGTTACACGCCGCGTTCCTTGACCCCGGGTACTGCTCATGTAAACGGCTCGTGTCATCCGTTCAAGCTGTGTAGAACTCAACTACACGGCGTGTAGAAGAATCACACGCCGTGTTCCTTGACTCCGAGTACTGTCCGTGTAAACGACCCGTGTCATTTGGATCATCATATAAAAAGTAACTACACGGTGTGTAGTAGTATTACACGCCGTGTCCGAGCACCTGGGGCTCGCTCCGTGTACGCTGGCCATGTGCCTGTACACGGTCTCCGTCCGTGCCGCCTGCCCGTGTACCAGTACACGGGGTATCCCGTGTATCTGGCCGGGTCTGGTCGGGGAGGGGTATACACGCCGTGTCCCTGGCCGTGTACCCAACCCATGTTCGTGTACTCCCGGAGTACACGCCAGGTGGTCCGCCAACGAACACACGCCGTGTAGCCCATACTACACGCCGTGTAGTCGAGATTTTTCCAAAAACGCCGTCTTCCTCCTCACGTCGCGGCTGATCCTCCAGATCCATGGTTTCTCATCCGTTCGTCCCGATACTCCAGGGGTTGGTTTGTTTCATCATACGAACACCGAAACGGGTGTTTTCGGTCCTTAAATCGGATCATAAACCTCGAACGATCCATCCAAAGAAAAACGCCCGAAAACTCACATCTCTCGATCCACTCCGAATTGTCCGCCGAAACCGCCGTCACACCTCCGTGACATCGCTCCAGGGTTGGATCTACAATCTCGGATCGTTGCGCCAACAAACGAATGCGCAACGATCGATTTCCTCCAAGAACGCGTAGAACGCAACGAAGAACGCAACGAAGAACGCATGAGAGAGAAATCAAATACAAAGAATCGAACAAGAGGGACAAACCTCGATCGTTGTTCGTGACGATCCGGGTTCATCGCCGTTAGATCAAAACCACAACAATCAACAGATTATAACTCTCGAGTATTTGATCTCCCGATAAAACCCCAAATCACACCCGCCCGCAAAACGATCGATCCGCGGGCTAATCGGTTCGCAGATTAGTCCGCGTTCGTCGTAGGAACCAAGAACGGAGAAAGGAGAATAAAAAAAACTAACATCCTACCTGGATCCACGGTGGTCGTTGGCGAAAATCCGGTCTCCGCGTCGTCGTCGCCGGCGAAAATCGTCAAGAATGTCGTCGCCGCGTTGGGAGGTTTTCTCCAGAGACTCCAGAGCCGCCAAGGGTTTTCGGGTTATGAGGTTTGTAACCCTGGACCCCCGTGCAAGCCTTTATTAAAAAGGATAAAGGATATCTGTTGCAACAAATTTAAAAAGATTTCGCTGCAGAATAAAATATTTTTATTAAATATTTTATTACTGTTACGTACAAAAACTAGATTTCACCACCGACCTGCGCCGGCCGATGTTAGGCCTCGCCTAAGGTAAAATCGCTGTTCTGAACACAACGGTGCCCTCAGATTTATGATATGAGCACCCGTTCGGGAGTTATTCCACTTTTTCAGGAAAACCGCACGCGCGCGTAATTTAATTATTAAATTAAATTCCAACATTTATTCCGGGCTCACCGGGCCTCAAAACTGTACGCCGTCTCGAAGACTGGTCTCGAAATGATTCCCATATAATATTAAATTAAAACATGGTAAAAAAATCCGAGACATTACATCACACCCACCTTAGGGCTTTTACGTCCTCGAAAAGCCAAAACAAAGGCTACTAAAAAAGATGTGGGTACTGCACACAAATCTGAGCTTCCCGCTCCCACGTGCTCTCCTGGAGATTCCCGTGCTGCCACCGGACACACACCAAGGGAATAGCTCGCCCACGAAGGACCTTCTCCTGCCGATCCTCGATCTCCACTGGGTACTCAGCAAAGGTCGTTCTATCATCGATGTGCAACTCGCCCCAGTCAATGACGTGCGATGGATCATGCACGTACCTCCGTAGCCGCGACACATGGAAGACGTTGTGTACCCGGTCCATTTGAGGAGGTAGAGCCAAGCGATACGCCACCTCGCCAACTCTACTCAGAATCTGGAAAGGGCTGATGAACCTCGGAGATAGCTTGTCGCCTCGGCCAAACCTCCGCAATCCCCATCGAGGTGAGACCCGAAGGAACACATGGTCTCCCTCCTCGAACTCTAAGGGTCTTCGCCTCCTGTCGTCATAAGACTTTTTCCGACTCTGTGCAGTCTTCATCCGCTCCTGGATGACCTACACCTTCTCTGTAGTAGCTCTCACCATCTATGGGCCCATGAGTGCTGACTCTCCTGGGTCAGTCCAACAAAGTGGTGACCTACAAGGTCGCCCGTACAAAGCCTCGAATGGTGCCATACCAATAGTGGAATGATAACTGTTGTTGTAAGAAAACTCCACCAGTGGTAGGTGATCCTCCCAGCTACGACCGAAGTCAAGTATGCAAGCTCGAAGCATATCCTCCAGAACCTGGATTGTCCGCTCTGTCTGACCATCAGTCTGGGGATGAAACGCTGTGCTCAAGCGTAACTGAGTCCCAAAATCTTCCTGTAATCCCTTCCACAACTGGGATGTGAAACGAGCATCACGATCTGAGATGATCATGGATGACACTCCATGAAGTCGAACTATCTCCTGCACGTAGAGGCATCCCAAACTCTCTTCTGAACTCTGCTCCCGTATGGCTAGGAAGTGGGCCGACTTGGTGAGTCGATCAACGATCACCCAGATGGCATCATGTCCCCTGGACGTACGTGGTAAACCCGTCACGAAGTCCATGGATATCCCGTCCCACTTCCACTCTGGCACCTCAAGGGGCTGAGTCAAACCTGCTGGCACCTGGTGCTCAGCATGTACTCTTCTTCATTCCTGGCCACCAGAACTGACGTCGGAGGTCCTGATACATCTTTTCCACGCCTGGATGCACCGCCAAAGGAGATGTATGGAACTCCCTCAGAACCTCCTCTCGCAACGTCACTAGTACTACTATACGCCCTCTGAAAAGAACAATGTGCTCCCCACCTTCTGAATACCCATCAGCAGCATTACCTGTGGATATCTGAGCACGTAGAGTCTCACAACTAGCATCCTTGTGTTGTGCTTCCCTGACTCGCTGTAAGAGTGGAGAGGTAACAACCATCGATTGAAGGTAAGCTCCCTCATCTCCATCCATGTAGGATAACTGTAAGGAGGCCAACTACCTCGTCGCCTCATCCAGCAACTGCGAACTGGATTTCCTGCTGAGAGCATCTGCCACAACGTTCCCCTTCCCAGGTGTGTAAACGATCTCTAAGTCGTAATCCTGGAGGAACTCAAGCCATCGTCTTTGTCTCAAATTCAGATCCTTCTGAGAAAAGATATATCTGAGACTCTTGTGATCAGAGTAGACGGTAAATCGCTCGCCCATCAGGTAGTGCCGCCACATCTTTAACGCGAAGACTACCGCTGCCAACTCAAGATCATGGGTCGCGTAGTTCTGCTCGTGGGGCCTCAACTGGCGTGATCCATAGGCAATCACCACTTGCCTCTGCATCAGAACACAACCAAGACCAGTTCCTGATGCGTCGCAGAACACTACGTACTCGACACCCTCCTATGGTAATCTCAAGATCGGGGCGCTCGTCAGACTCTGTCTCAACTGCTGGAAAGCCTGCTAGCATATCTCGGTCCACACAAAAGGCCGCCCCTTTTGGGTTAAAGCTGTCATGGGTGCTGAAATCCTGGAGAAATCAAGAATGAATCTCCGATAGTAGCCTGCCAATCCAAGGAAACTCTGCAGCTCCGTCACGCTTCGGGGTGGCTCCCATGCTAGAACTGCCTCCACCTTGGCTGGGTCCACTGATACACCATATGCTGAGATAACATGTCCCAGAAAGTGGACCTCCTGTATCCAGAACTGACACTTCGAGAGTTTCCCATACAACCGGTGCTCTCGGAGTGTGTCCAGAACCATCCTTAGGTGTCTCGCGTGCTCCTCCTCGGACGCAGAGTACACAAGGATATCATCGATGGAGACCACTACGAACCGATATAGATAGGGCTGAAAGATCCGGTTCATGAGTCCCATGAACACTTCCGGGGCGTTCTTCATGCCGAAGGGCATCACCAAGTACTCATAGTGACCGTAGCGACATCTGAAATCCGTCTTCGGTACATCCTCATCCCGTACTCGCAACTGATGATAGCCTGATCGTAGATCAACCTTCGAGAACCATCGTGCCCCTCTCAACTGGTCGAAGAGGTCATCGATTCTCGGTAGTGGATACCGATTCTTCATGGTCACCTGATTCAAGCACCAGTAATCCACACATAGCCTTAAGCTCCCGTCTGCCTTCTTGGCAAACAACACTGGGGCTGCCCAGGGTGAAACGCTGGGCCTTACAAATCCCTTCTTCTGCAAGTCTTCCAGCTGCACCCTCAGTTCATGAAGCTCTGCAGGAGCCGTCCGATATGATGATGCTGATATCGGTGTCGTCCCGGGTTGCAACTCAATGCAGAAATCTATCTCCCGACGAGGAGGTAGTCCAGGGACATCCTCCGGAAAGACGTCCTCGTACTCAGCCACTACTGCTGGAAACTAGAAACTTGTAACATCTGCTGCACCAAGGGCTAGGCTACCCAACTGATAGGATATTGGTTGCACCTTACTACACATGAGTCCATCTTGTGCTGCCTGGGTCTCTCTTTCACTGACAAAAGAGAACCTCGTTCCATCACTACAGACACACCGCACCCTTCGCCTAAAACAGTCGATCTGGGCATGAACTGTGGATAGCCAATCCATACCAAGAATGACATCGTAAGGCCTCGACGCTACCACCAAGTGGTTCCAACCGAAACTCTCACCTCCAAGGGTCAGGTCACACTGTCTGCAAAGGTGTGTGATCTCTGAATCTTCTCCAGTTGGTGTTTTTAAGTGTAAGGGTCGAGTCAACGGCTCAACTGGAATCTCAAGGTCTCAAACAAGATAAGCATCTAGAAAGGAATGACTAGCACCTGTGTTTATCAGTACGACAACCAAAGTAGAAAAGACACAGATTGTACCTCTAATCATTCAGGGAGTACCTGGGTCATATGCCTCTGCCGCCTGCAGCTGTCCCTGCCTCTGTCCACCAGCTCCCTGAGCCTGGGGTGGGCCTCCTGGGGGTGGTGGTGGTAAAGGGTCAAAACGCTGACCACCTCCAGCTACTCTCCCAGCTCCTCTACCACGTCTGCCACCCCGCGGATCTGTCTGCTCCACACGTTGCCTCTGCCTTGGTGGTCCATCCACTGCTCCTATGTTAGTAGTACGGCGGGTCGGACAATCTCAAGAGAGATGTCCCCTTCCATCACATGAGTATCATCGCCTCTCTAGAGGCTGGATGGATGCGCCCTGCGAACCCTGTACGGCAGATCCCCTGTCCTGGGATCTCCTCTGAAAACGTCTCCCACGCCTGGGTCCCTGGCGTTGGCTCCCTGCTGCCGAGGTCTCTGCTCCAGCTCGCCCACTACTGACAACTACCGGCTGTCCCTGCTCTGCCAAGAAGCTCTCGACCACCAAAGCCCGCTCGAGCACCCCAGCATAAGTAGGAATGCTCATAGGGATGATGCTAGCTCAGATATCTCTGCGCAAGCCCCGCTCAAAAGTTTGAGCTCTGAAGTACTGATCTCTGACCATATCCATTGAGTACTGCGAGAGGTCGGTAAACCTCGATGAATAGTCACCCACCGTCATGGTTCCCTGTTGGAGCCGAAGAAGCTACTGTATACGTACTGCTCTCAGGGTAACCGGTGAAAACTCATCTCTGAAGAGATGCTCAAACTCCGACCATGCAAGAGTCGCCTCGTCGCGAGTCTGAATAACCAAACTCCACCGTCGCCCTGCCGAGTCCTGTAAGAGGCTCGCTGCCAGGATCACCATCTGGTCTGCTGGTGTCCTGACCAAATGGAAGACTCTGACCACTGCCTCAAGCCAGTCCTCTACTGCCTGAGGGTTAGGCTCACCTTGAAACCTGAGGGGTCTCTGTATCTGAAACTTGTGGAGTGCACTCAGCCTACGCTCCTCCTCCACCGGTACAACAGGAACTAAACACTGCTCCACAGGTGGCGGGATAACTGGAACACCACCTGATGATAAAATTGGGGGATTCGGTCCCTATATCGAGGCTTTATCACTGAGGGTGTCATCCTCGTGATCGAGCTGCTGGATCCCAGCAGGTGCGCGTTGCAGAGGCATCCTGTAAAGAAACAAGATGTAACTCAGTCAGTGAGTATATCTGGAGAGCTGACTCAAGAAGGACATGGAAACCACAACCCATTCCTACATGATGCATGTACCATTATTTTCCCTTGCAACCGGTGTTTTCATGTTCCGAGTCGAAAAGCAGGTTATCAGAGTCCTGGTGTATGGATACGTCGGCCGCCCGCACCAACACTGGGGTCCCTAGCCTGAAATCCGAACTTGAAACACTTAACACTATTACCCTAAAACGACTCATAGACTCTCGGTCCTACGATAGAACCAACCACCTTTGATACCACTCTATCATGGCCCGTCCCAGTGGGGCCTGAGCCACAACTCCCCAAGCCCGCCTCCAATAGGCCAGGGGCTGGTGACTAGCACCGAGTAAGCATGCTACTAACAGGGGAGGCATTGCCTAAAAACATGTACACACATACACACATTTCCAAGCCCATAAAGCTGCAAAGTAAAAACTACTAAAAAGGAAAAATGCATGCATACACTAAAAACCCAACCAACAGAGTACAACAGGAAGGTAAAGTACAGTAATGTAAAACCATGGGCCAAAAGTACAAGCCCACCAAAAGAGAGTCCGTAACAAAGTCCAACCTGTAAAGAAAGGTGCTGGGACTACAATCTGTAGCCGTAGGAACACACCTCGGCCTGCCTGATCTCACTGAGTACCATCCAGTCCTGGTCCGCCTAGAATCCTGTCAAAGGCTCGCTCGTCTGCACAAGACACGACACGTGCGGGCAAAGCCCGTGCAGGGGTGAGTATAACAATACTCAGTAGGACACCTCGAAACCACAAAGGAATATAACAAGGAAAAATACCACAAAAGAAAGATACAGTCAGCTCTACACAACATATGTCTACAGAACATATAACAAGAATATCCAGATATACTCATACACAAACGACCATTGCGAAACCACCACTAAGATCCAGCTCGAAGATTCCACTAAGCATGCAACCGGGAGAACACACTCCTAGGTCCGAAGAGAGAGATACGAAGTACTCATTCTGGGAGAACAAACTCCACAAGTACTTTGAGAACATGATGCTCAGATGAGGATCACCACCAAGTCATGGGGTGATTCTGACAACTCAGCCTGAGCTAGTCCGCTAAGCAGAGGATCGGTGCCCGGGTAAAGTTGGTCACGTCGATACCAAGAACTCTACCTAGGGTTCCAGGAATGAATAGAGGATCCGGCTCTAAGTCCCACAGAGGGGATTCCAACAACTCTATTCAGGAAGTCCTGCTGAAGGGATCATACTCCTGTATGTAGGAAATGATACCGGGAACCTTCAGGAGAAAGATCAAGGGGACGAACCCTAAGGAAACTAGCCCAAGTCACAGAAGTCAACTGGCTCAAGCCATGTAAGATTGGTTACACGACATGTAGTATGGTTACACGCCGCGTTCTTTGACCCCGGGTACTGCTCATGTAAACGGCCCGTGTCATCCGTTCAAGCTGTGTAGAACTCAACTACACGACGTGTAGAAGAATCACACGCCGTGTTCCTTGACTCTAAGTACTGCCCGCGTAAACGGTCCATGTCATTTGCCTCATCATATAAAAAGTAACTACACGACATGTAGTAGTATTACACGCCGTGTCCGAGCACCTGGGGCTTACTCCGTGTACGCTGGCCATGTGCCCGTACACGGTCTCCGTCCGTGCCGCCTGCCCGTGTACCAGTACACGGGGTATCCCGTGTATCTGGCCGGGTCTGGTCGGGGAGGGGTATACACGTCGTGTCCCTGGCCGTGTACCCAACCCGTGTTCGTGTACTCCCGGAGTACACGCCAGGTGGTCTGCCGACGAACACACGCCGTGTAGCCCATACTACACGCCGTGTAGTCAGGATTTTTCCAAAAACACCGTCTTCCTCCTCGCGTCGCGGTGATCCTTCGGATCCATGGTTTCTCATCCGTTTGTCTGGATACTCCAGGGGTTGGTTTGTTTCATCATACGAACACCGAAACAGGTGTTTTCGGTCCTTAAATCGGATCATAAACCTCGAACGATCCATCCGAAGAAAAACGCCCAAAAACTCATATCTCTCGATCCGCTCCAAATTGTCCGCCGAAACCGTCGTTGCACCTCCGTGACATCGCTCCGGGGTTGGATCTACAATCTCGGATCGTTGCGCCAACAAATGAATGCGCAACGATCGATTTCCTCCAAGAACGCGTAGAATGCAACGAAGAACGCAAGAGAGAGAAATCAAATACAAAGAATCGAACAAGAGGGACGAACCTCGATCGTTATTCGTGACGATCTGGGTTTTTCGCCGTTAGATCAAAACCACAACAATCAATAGATTATAACTCTCGAGTATTTGATCTCCCGATAAAACCCCAAATCACACCCGCCCGCAAAACGATCGATCCGCTGGCTAATCGGTTCGCAGATTAGTCCGCGTTCATCGCAGGAACCAAGAACGGGGAAAGAAGAATAAAAAAAACTAACATCCTACCTAGATCCGCAGTGTTCGTTGGCGAAAATCCAGTCGCAGTCGTCATCGCCGGTGAAAATCGTCAAGAATGTCGTCGCCGCGTTGGGAGGTTTTCTCCAGAGCCTCCAGAGCCGCCAAGGGTTTCCAGGTTATGAGGTTTGTAACCCTGGACCCCTACGCAATCCTTTATTAAAAAGGATAAAAGATATCTGTTGCAACATATTTAAAAAGATTTCACTGCATAATAAAATATTTTATTACCGTTATGTACAAAAACTAGATTTCACCACCGACCTGCGCTGACCGATGTTAGGCCTCGTCTAAGGTAAAATTGTTGTTCTGAACGCAACGGTGCCATCAGATTTCTGATTCGAGCACCCGTTTGGGTGTTATTCCACTTTTTCAGGAAAACCGCACGCGCGCATAATTTAATTATTAAATTAAATTCCAACATTTGTTTCGGGGTCACCGGACCTCAGAACTGTATGCCGTCTCGAAGACTGGTCTCGAAATGATTCCCACATAATATTAAATTAAAACATGGTAAAAAAATCTGAGACATTACAAAAAGTATTTTTTTCTGAAAAATGATTTTTTATCCCATTTTTCTGATTTAATTTTAAATTAAATTCCACCACTAATATGATTTTAATTTTGAAAAATAGATTCCACATTTTGAATCAATGAGTCCAAATTTGGTAAATATGTCCCTTTTATTTTTTGTTAAAATGAATAATAATCTTAGTAATTTTTGTTACCACGGTAAAAGGGTAAGTTGTGTAATTAAAATTAAAAATAAAATGATAAGGACTAAAAAATGACCATAACAGTTGCTTAAATTTTATTGGATGATTATATCTCATCCATAATCATCCAAAGTTTGAATATATGACCTTTTGTTGCCATTTGGATGTGATTATGATTTTTATAATATTTTATTTAAAGAAAAGTAAAAAAATGTCACCCTCTTATTTTTAATAATTATAATATTTTTAATACGGGGATAACCCGATGATATGTTTGGTTATAAATATTATTTTGAAAGATAAATGATTTATCTTTATCATAACTTATTTTTATTTTTTAGTGAAGAAATAATTATCTTAAATGCTTACATAAAGCAAACACAATAATTATTCAATTAATGAAAACTTCAAATAAATGATATTAAAAAAATTAAAAGAAATATAATTTGAGATAATTAATGTGATCTATGATTTTTCTAGATGAATATAAGAAGTTAGAGATGTAATAAGATATTTGGTTCAAATTTCATTTATTGTCGTATTAAAGTCAAAGTAATGAATAGTTCTAAAAATTGACATTAATGATATTTTATAATAAATAATATTTTATTAAATGATATAAAATTCTCAAAAAACCTATATTCATCCAAGTGATTAGGATATGGTTGATAATATCAATCACGATCCATTTATGGTCTGTTTGTCAATTTATAGTAACTATCTTGATCTTCAATGAGTAAAAATCAGTGTTGTCACGACAAGTGTGAAAGAGGTCAATGAGGGGTTTAAATTAAAAGATAAGGGTAAGAATATAGTAAAAAATTGTCTATTTTTTATTGTATGAGAAGATTTCGACTCATCGTCATCCTATCTTCGAAATAAATCAGTTTGGATCTATTTGGAATTGAAAATTAGTTTATATTAATTTAATATTTTAAGAAATTTCATAAGTGTCCCTCCCCTCTTATAAAAGGGCATCTCTTCTTCTCTTTACTTCACACTTCAAAATCCATTTGGCTCAGAAATTCTCTACCCATATACCTTCCTAACACCCCTCCCCATGTTTTAGAGGCCTTAGTTATGAAAGAATACCAATATTAGTTGTTTTAAGGAATTAATCAAAGGAGGTTGTCCGAAGAAGAGGTATCGTTCTTAACCAAGCGTTTCTGTTTTATTTCTTCTTAAAACTCCTTCAAATATTTCTTAACCATACTTATATAATAACATTGGTATCTTCCATATAATGAGATGTTGTTATGTTAATGAGATAACCTATATCCATCTCTAATCTCCATCAAATGGGAAATGAATCCATCCTCCGTGTCTACGGAGGACTACAACCTCATGAATCGAAGTAATTCGTTTTCCATCATCATCTCTCATGCCTGATTATAACGATGAAATTAATGTATATATATGATATTCATGACATATTTATCATTCTTAAAAGATAATATATCATTTACTTTCTTACCTTTCCATTCATAGGAAAATGATAATGTCGTTCATACGTACGTGTGGACCACCACCTCTATGAAACAATGTGATTCTGTAAGGTCCCGACCTTTCATGAAGCTACGTCCTTGTTTAAATTTTGGTTAAGATTCTTTTTTTTGGATAATGAAGTGGTCCTCAAATGTATGAGGAGTTTTGGGAGTGTTCTGAGGGTGTGGGACACGAAAGGTGGAGAAAAGTGGCCAAACAGTGCATAGCACACGATTAGTGTAAATCGTGCGCCTGGCCTAAGAAACCGTGCGGATTGGTAAGCCCTCTGGACAGAGGCTAGCGCACGGTTACCATACGGTTTTCCAAACCGTGTGGGTACCCCCAGGAAACTGTGCGGTTTGGCCCCTTTTGGACAGAGGGAGCCGCACAGTTGATGCACATTTTGACTAACCGTACGCCTAAACCATAAGGCCCTTAAAAGTGTGAATTTTCAGTTTTTCCTTCTCAGGATTTAAGGGTTTTAACCCGATTTTCTCCCATATTCCTTCTCTAACAGCTTGGGTGATGAACCAAACCCTCTAAGACTTCCAAGTGGTGATTCTCCTTCAATTCTTAGGCTTTTGGAGTGTGTTTGGGTGCGAATCAAAGGTCTGGGTGAGTCTAACACTCCTCCTTCCTATATTTTCTGGATTAGGGCTTGTAGAATCTCTTCTCTTCTCCCAAAGCCCTAAAACACTCACTTTTCCAGCAGATTCTAGGTCGGGGCTTTAGAAAGTGTTTGAGTTTAAATCAAAGGTGGATATTATGCAAGCGTCCATCAACAGTCATGAGGTAGGTGGTCTTAAAGCTTTTTTCCCATAGTTTTGGTGTGTTATATGTGTGTGTAGTTGTTCTATTTCATTGCTATGTCACGTTTTGATGTCTCGGGCTATGGAAAGTGATTTGGACCTTAGATTGAGGTGAGAGACCCTTCACAGACCATGTTGGGTTCGCCGATGATGTGAGACTGAACCTAGGGCTACCCATGGGGTAAGTCGGACCCATAAAATTGGAGAACAAAGTTATTAAACCTTGAGATAGGGTATTATGAGAGAGAATGGGTAGTAAAAATGTAATTGATGTGTGGGTAGGGTTAATGGATTGATTGAAATAATTTATAAGTTTTCTTTTGTAAATGATTGAAAGTTTTTGAAATGATTTTGATGGTATGTTTGGATTTTTGACCCGATTTTAGATATACTGATGGAAAATGATGTTTGAAAGTGAGAAATGTTTTGAAAGGAGGTTTCGACCTCAATGTGATTCAAAAAGGGGTTTTCTAAGAGATTTTAAATGGTATTTGAAATGGGAATAAGGTTCCCTCTTTGAAAAAAATGGTTTAATGGTTGTTTTGGATGGTTGAAATGGAAATAAAAGCCTTTGGGCATGTTTTAGTTTTCAAAGGAGACCCATGTTTCAAAGGGTGGCTTCAAGATTATTTCAAATAAGTATTTTGAATTATATCTTATACCATGATGTGGTTCTAAAGGTATGATGGGACTATAGTCAATGAATTGATCTGCGGGCTAGTGAGATAGGACCCATGAAAATTATATTGGCATGTTAACATGGTTTTGATATGAACTAAATGATGAATGTGTATAGCTGATAACATTACATAAAGGGGTTTTAGGCATAATGATATATGTGTTTAGTAGTTATGGTTTATGTTGGTAAATGTGAAATGGGTTTTAAATGAGATTAATGTTAATTGTGTTTAATTGAAAACATGGCATAAGGGAGCATTTGGTATAATGTTAATGGGTTAATGAGAAATTATTTACAAATGGTAACAAGTTCATGAGTTATGGTATGGGAATGATTTATGTATTGATGAATTATGAATTATGAATGTTATGTTATTGTTTGACTATGGTTGTGAAATGGTATATGTGGTAAATGGTTCAAAGAAGCATGTGGACATGGCTTGGTAGTGTGGGGTATTGGACTTGAGTGTCTCGACCCGTCCCCCGGGTCCCGCGCCGTGACTCCCCCAAGCCTGCCTTCCGAATGCTAGGGGTTGACGACTAGTGCTGAAGGTGTCAACCTGCAAGTGGAAGATATTTTCCTGAGTACCTGTACACGTACACACACAACCGAAACCCAAAATTGGAAGAAGCACAAGAATGCCACTAAAGAATAACCACTGAGTACGAGTACATCAGAAGGTCAAATGGTCCAAAATACAAACCCAATAAAAGACAACTGAAAACTGAAGAGTATAAGTAAAAACTGTGAACAAGCCACCTGCTAAGAACCCCAACCGATGGTAAGTATAGCGACCCAGCCTTTTCTTTCATTACTATTACATCATTTCAAAGATAAACAACATGATAGTATTACACATAGAGGATCCAGAGGTTTAGTGTCTTGGGAAAACTAGGACCATACATAACAAATACAACATCAACCATAAACATTTAATTTCTTCTTCTATAGCTTCTTAGTAGCACTCGTCCTCTCCTTAGTACATGTAGCCACCTAAGGATATACATCAAAAGGGGTGAGATAAAATCCCAGTAAGAGGATAGATAAGAACAATACATCATGGGGTGAGCATAATCATAACATAGGCAAAATATCATGAACATGAGAGGAGCATAAGTAAAAGACTTGAAATGTGGCAATGCATAAAAATGAAACATCATGTCTTAGTGGTTAACTACCAAAAATACTTGTGAACAAAGCTAGCATCATGTTCAAACATCATTTCACATTTACTCATGAGATTCATCACTTTACCCAATGCATTGGAGCACTGTATAATTCCGGGCACACCCGTCACATTTAAGCATTCATATTGCGCTATATAATTCTGGGCGCACCCGTCACATCATAACATTATCATTATCATGATTGCCACATAGAACACATATCAAATATGTACATAAATAACCCATGGAAATTAATGGGTTTCATCTCTTAATAACACATTCATAAGATTTGGGTTCCCAAAAGAAAGAGGGAACAACATACTTGATACAAGAACTATCAACCTTGAATGAGAGGTAAAAAGTGAGATCTTGAAAGAAGAGTTCTTTTGGAAAACATTTTGATGGACATAAAAACCAGTGACAAACATGTATATCCCAGAAAAGTAAAGGAAATGATGAAAAAATGATCTTTGAGGAGTAACCATATCAAAAATAGAGTGAAAGAGGGAGAACCCGAAGGAAGAAAATTGGGTTCGAGATTTCCCCTTACCTTGTACTCGAATGCCTCCTTCTCTTTAATGTCATGTATAATGACATTATATTCATTAATTATAAATTCCATAAACTTTTATAAATTAATAGGGTTCATTATGGTTTCATTATTTCATATTATGTTCCTTTGGATGACTTATAGAGTTTAAAAACATTGTTTGGGGATGTTCGTTTTTATGGTTTTCTTGAGCGGTCCACTTGTATTCTTAAATTGATGTTTGGGTAGATCATGGGTAAACATCCAGAACTGATACTACATGTTATTAATGATATTACAGTAGCTTTAATAATTTTATAGTGAATTATATTAGATCCAAGTGGAGGAATCATTAGATAAAAATTTTAATGATGGTTATTTGGGTTAATTTGGGCGGTTTTTGGATTACAACGATCTTGTTTTAACATTTAACTTAGTAATAAGGCCATAGGTTATTTCCAGAACTTAAAATAGAACATAATAAATATAAAATATTCTGGTTCAACCATAAAATGATTTCATGACCAGATTGAAGGTAGAAATGGAAGAAGAGAACATGTCGTTTTTGAAGGTGATAAATTTAACACCTCATGAACAACGTTCTCTTTAATAAAAAAAGGAAGAGGGAAAGGGTGTGGGGTGATATAATATAACATTAGAATCATAATATTACATTATATATATAATACTGGATTTACAGAACAATTTGGATGAAGATAGGTAGGGAGAGATCAAGAAAGGAACTTGAACTAGAAAGGAAATTAAAGGAGAAGAGGGAGAGAAATTACCTCTAGAATTCTCCTCTTGAGATCCTCTTTAAGGAAGCTAGGCTTGGTCTTTTGATGAGACCATCAGATTTTGGACGTGGGAGATGATCTAGGGAAGGTGTTTGGGCAGAGTTTAAAGAAGTCTTGGAGCTTGAGAGGTGTGAGGAAAAGATGTAGTGAAGGGTGACTTTTATAGTGGAGGGGAGAGGGGTTTCCTTAATATAAAATTGATTAGTTTATTAATTTCACCTAAGACAAGGAATAGTGAGTCTTGGATGAACAAGAATAGTAAAAAAGGAACGTGAGTTCAGGATTTGGGTGCTTACATCACTTGTGATTTCAGGAATAGTGGGTTTTAATTAAAATGTATTTATATGGTAAATTAATGTATTCTACTATTCACAAAAAAATCAAGTATCTCAGAAAAATACCAAAAATTTACCCCAACCATTTTTCGACGTGTAGAATCCAAAAATGAAGTCCATTTTTCAAAAATAATTTTCTAAATATTATTAATTTAATATTTAAATAAAATCATAATTTACTTAAAAAAACAGTTTTTAAGATTAAAACTGATTTTATAGTTCTTTCAAAAATTATGTAGGGTCTTATAAAATTATCTAAAAACTATTAGACATTGATTCAATAATTTATGAATACATTACAGGAAAATAAATATTCTTTTAAATTAATTAATTATAATTAATTATTTATGACTTATAAAATACCAAAAACATTTACTAAGTTCAAATTGTCACTTTCTAAGATGTCTAAATTTTATTTTATTATTCATAGGTAATGTTACTCTTATTTACTATTCATAAGGGTCATATTACTATTCATAAGGGTAGGTTACTATTCATAAAGGTAGGTTACTATTCACCAAAAATTATTTTTGTTTCATTAGACTCCAAAAACTATCTTGAACACAACCGTGTATGTCATATTTTTAAAATTCCAAACATAGGGGTGAAAAAATTATGTTTAAAGGTCACTTATCACTTAGTAGTTCATTATTTTGTGTTTTTATAAATATAAGAAGGGAATTTTCCATTGACATACTTTGGGTCGTTACATTCTTCCCCCCTTAAGAATTTTTGCCCCCGAAATTTCACTTTACACAAACAGGTGAGGGTACTTATCCTTCATTGCCTCTTCCAGTTCCCATGTTGCTTCCTCAAACTTATGGTTCCTCCACAACACTTTGAAAAGGCGGGTTGTCTTGTTGCGTATAACCTTATCACTTCGGTCCAAAATTTTTATCGGCTGCTCCTCATAGGAGAGATCATCTTCCAATTGTACAACCTTTGAGTTTAGTACATGTGAGGGGTCTGGAATGTACTTCCTCAGTAGTGATACGTGAAACACATCATGAACTTGAGCCATATTCGGTGGAAGTGCCAGACGATAGGCCACAACTCCTATACGATCAAGGATCTCAAAGGGGCCAATGTACCTTGGGCTTAGCTTCCCTTTCTTCCCAAATATCATGACTCTCTTCCATGGAGATATTTGAAGGAAGACTTTATCTCCAACGTCGAACTCTAAGTCCCTTCGACGGTTGTCAGCATAGCTCTTTTTCCGACTTTGAGCAGCTTTGATGTGTTTCTGGATGACTTGAACCTTCTCTGTCATCTATTGAATAAGATCGGGACCAAGTAGCTCTCGTTCTCCAACTTCATCCCAACATGTTGGAGTTCTACATCGCTTCCCATAAAGATCTTCATACGGATCCATCTGAATACTCGAGTGGAAGCTGTTGTTGTATGAGAACTCAACTAATGGGAGATGCTGATCCCAACCACCTTTGAATTCAAGAGAGCAGGCTCTTAGCATATCTTCAAGTGTTTGAATAGTACTTTCAGACTGGCCATTAGTTTGGGGGTGATAGGCCGTGCTAAAATTTAATTCAGTACTCAAAGCATGTTGAAGGCTCCTCCAGAACTTAGATGTGAACCTTGGATCACGGTCAGAGACAATCGAGAGTGGAACACTGTGCAATCTCACTACTTCCTTCACATATATCCTTGCAAGTTGTTCAAGTGAGAGGTCTTCCTGAATAGCGATAAAATGGGAAGTCTTGGTGAGTCGATCAACCACAACCCATATCGCATTATTTCCCTTTGACGTCTTCGGGAGACCTGTGACAAAGTCCATAGTAACATTTCCCCATTTCCACATGGGTATAGGAAATGGATGCATCATACCTTTGGACTTTTTCTGCTCAGCTTTAACTTGCTGACATACCAAGCACCTTGATATATATTCCGCAATCTCCTTCTTCATGTTATCCCACCAGAAGCACTCTCGGAGATCACGATACATCTTGGTACTTCCAAGATGGATAGAGAAAGTTGAGCTGTGTGCATTATCCAATAGCTCCTTCTTTATCCCAGGTGATGAAGGCACACAAAGCCACATTCCAAACCGAATCATACCATCATCGTCGATGTGGAACTCTTCCAGCTTACCTTCCTTTACTGCATTCACCCTCTTTTGTATCTACACATCATTCCTTTGTGCTTCCTTAATCTTCTGTTGGATGGATGGTTGCACAATCATTTGGGCAAGGTAGGATGTATCCCCTACCCTTACGATTCCCAAATCCATCCTTTTCATATCCAAGAAGATAGGGTCTTTATCAATCCTCAACATGGATAGAGTATCAGGTTCTTTCCTTCTTATAGCATCAGCTACCTTGTTCGCCCTTCCAGGATGATAGTGAATAGAGCAATCATAATCCTTGATTAGCTCTAACCATCTCCTTTGACGCATGTTGAGCTCCTTTTGTGTGAATATATACTTTAGGATCTTGTGGTCGGTGTATATGTCACACTTCTCACCATAAAGGTAGTGCCACCAGATTTTCAAGGCAAAAATCACGGCTGCCAGCTCTAGATCATGCGTCGGGTAGTTCTGCTCATGGATCTTCAACTGTCGTGAGGCGTAGGCTATCACATTATCATTTCTTTGAAGCATCGCTGTATATCAAAAAACTTTCTCCACTTTTCGGTAGTGTGAGTACAGGTGTAGTGATCAGCCTTCTCTTTAGCTCCTTGAAGCTTCCCTCACATTCATCCGTCCATACATACTTTACCCCTTTCCTTGTTAACTTAGTTAGAGGGCTTGACAATCGTGAGAAGTTTCTCACAAAACGTCGATAGTACCCAGCTAATCCAAGAAAACTACGGATTTCTGTGACACCAGAGGGCCTGGGCCATTCCTCAATTGCCTTTATCTTTGAAGGATCCACAGAAATTCCCTCACTTGTGATCACATGTCCCAAGAATGTGACTTGATTCATCCAAAAGTCACACTTGCTGAACTTGGCGTACAACTTCTCCTTTCTCAATGTCACCAACACAAGTCTTAGATGTTCTTCATGTTTCTCCTTGCTCTTGGAGTAGATGAGAATATCATCGATAAACACTACCAAAAATTTGTTGAGGTAATGTCTAAAGACTCTATTCATCAAATCCATGAAGATTGCAGGGGAATTAGTGAGTCCAAAGGGCATCTCCAAAAACTCATAGTGCCCATACCTTGTATGGAAGGCAGTCTTCTGAATATCTTCCTTCTTCACCTTTACCTGATGATATCCAGAATGAAGATCCACCTTTGAGAAGTATTGAGCTCCTCTTAACTGATCGAACAAGTCATCAATCCTTGGGAGATGATACTTGTTCTTTATGGTGATCTTGTTGACTTCCCGATAATCGATACATAGCTACATGGTTTCATCCTTCTTTTTCACAAAGAGCACTGGCGCACCCCAAGGTGATGCACTAGGGCGTATGAACCCTTTGTCCAGATGCTCTTGCAGCTGCTTCTTTAACTCCTCCAATTCGATAGGATCCATCCTATAGGGGCACTTCGAGATAGGAGTATCTCTGGGTATGAGTTCAATTGAGAACTCTACCTCATGATCCGGGGAAATTCCGGGTAACTCTTCGGGAAATACATCGCCGTATTTTCTTACGATGGGCATTTCCTCAAGGTTGGAACTTTCCTTTGACTCAAACATTTGAGCGAGGTATGATTCTTCATAGGGAACCAACACCCAAACCATTGGAGGATTTATCAAAGGAGATTCATGATCTTCCTTGCATTTGTAGAGGAGCATGGGATGGTTCGGAATATGAAAATATATTTCCTTTTCCCGACAGTTGATATGTTCTCTATATAACGAGAGCCAATCCATTCCCATTATAGCGTCAAATTCCACCAAGGGAAGTATTATGAGATTTTCCGGAAGAATCTTCCCACATACGTCAACGGGAGAAGAGTCAAACACTTGGGTTGCAATGATTGCACCACTTGGTGTTTTCACAGATATCTCTACTTCAAGGTTTCGGGGCTTCGATTCTATAGTTCTAGCAAACTTGCAAGATATAAAGGAATACGTAGAACCAGAATCAAATAAGACTTTTTCCATTCTTGAGTGAATAGGAAGTGTACCTTGTATGAATTCATTATCATGTTCCACCTCCGCAGTAGTGATGGCATAAGCCTTCCCTTGTTCCTTTGGCTTTGGTGGTTGTTGGCACTGATTACCCTCGAGAGATCGAGGTTTAGTGCACTGGTTTGAATAGTGCCCTAGCTCCCTACAGTTGTAGCATTGAACCATGAGTGGTTCTCTCCTTTCATCGACTACATTATCCTTCCTTTTCATGTCTTTTCGACACTCGTGAGCTTGGTGTCCTTACTTCCCACACTTAAAGCATTTCGCCGTACCTTTGAGGCAGTTCCCATGGTGCAACTTCCCACATTTTTGGCATGTGGGTCGTTGTGTTTTCTTCCCATATTTATCACTAGATTCACCAGCTTGAAACTCCATCTTTCTTTTCTTATCACCATAGCCATGGGACCATTCTCCAAACTCCATCTCCACTTTGAGAGAACACCAAATAACTTCTTTATAACTCCCAAAGCCTCGAATTGCAAGAGCCTTTCGAAGATGTGGTTTTAATCCACTAAAGAATCTATCAATTTTGCTATCATTGTTGATAACAAAACCTGAATCATACCTTGAGAGCCTTGTGAAATTTGCTTCATAGGTTGTGACATATTCTCCTTCTTTTTGCTCGAGCTCTATGAATTCTCTCTCCATCTTCGTGCGAAGAGTTCTTGGGAAGTACTTATTAAGAAACATTATCTTAAAGTCTTCCCATTCCATCTCTTCAATTTCCTCCCTTGGCTTGGTGTTCTTAATCAAAGCCCACCATTGATCAGCTTCTCCATCTAGATGATAAACGGCTAGAGTCACCTTCTCCGTCTCGGAACAGTGAAGAATAGAAAATGTCTTCTCCATGGAGTTGACCCATTGTTCCGCAACTAGTGGATCAGAAGATCCACAAAATGTCGGTGGTCGTTGCTGCATAAAACATTAGATTGCTAGTTGATCCCTCTTTGGTGAAGGAGGACGTTCCCCATTATTATGGTTATTATTCATAACCTGAGATAATTGGGTAAGAATCGCCATGAAGTTTTGAACTCCACCTCCAAAATCATTGGGGATGTTGTTCGAGCAATCGTTGCATTGGCCCTCGCAAGAGTTTTTGGCCTGATTTCTCCTGGTTCCCACCATTTTCTAAAACAGAAAAGGTTAGAACAAAACATAAGTAAACAAATCATGAATAACATATTCATTTAAACAATTATACCAAAAACATAACATATGGTATCCCTAGGTAAATATCCTTGTGTTCATATTTGTACTTAGTCTCATGCTAGAGGTTTTCTTTAGGGTTCACTTGTAACACCCCCAAATGATAAAGGGTTAAATGACTAAATGATATGACTCATGTCAACAAGGTGCACCTTCCTTTTCAGGAGCCTGTCTGATTAGAACTCCACAGTTAAGCGTGCTTGGCCTGGAGTAGTGATCAGGATGGGTGACCTTATGGGAAGTTTCCTAGGGTGTGTGTGAGTGTGGAAAAAGCACACTGGAAAGGACATGTGTTGGCCTGTGGGGACTATCATTAGTCAGATGACTCGTTCGGGCATGTGGGTGGACCCTGGGGTGGGCCCCACGTGTCTGCGGGGCAACTGGTGGTACCTGGTGGGCCAGGATCCGACGACCATGTTAAGGCGGGGTGGCTGTGCTGTCACCGGGACTCGGTTGTCACAATTGGTATCAGAGGAGTTCGGTTCTACCACAGACTCTGATCTTTCTTCTATGTGAAGCAATAGTGTTAAGCATATTGGGTGTGGTTATCAGTCCAGGGAGCCCAGTGTTGATGCGGCGATCGACGTATCCGCACACCAGGACCCTGACTTCTGATTTCCGACTTAATGCACGAAAACATTGATTGCGTGTGTGTTTCCAGAAGTTTTTAAATGTCAGCTCAAACCAGGTCAGCTCACCAGGTATAATCGTTTGACCATGTCACGTTGTTTATTTTAGGATGCCTTTTCTCGGATGACCAGCTAGATCCCAGAGGGATGTGCGTACTGACAGCCTGTCGAGCGACGAGGCTTTGGTATAGGTCCCTCTTGCAGTTCAGGCACCAGCGGAGGCACCAGCGGTACTACCATACGTTGGGCCACCGATACCACCAGCCCCAGCAGTAGGTGATGCACGCTACTTGAGTGCGCTGCACGAGTTCCAGCGCTAGAGGCCACCCAGTTTTCGGGGAGAGACAGACCCGCAGGCAGCTGAGGATTGGCTGGAGGCTGTGGTGAGAGTCTTCAGGCTAGTGGGGACGCCAGCAGACTTCATGGTGATCTTTGCTGCCAGCCTTCTTCAGGCAGCAGTAGGCAGGTGGTGGAGCCACTTGTTCTAGTTTTGCGATGGGATGACCTTCACGTGGGAAGACTTCGAGACCTTCTTCAGGGTGGAGTTTGTGCCAGTAGCTCTACACCCCGAGCATGTACAGGAGCTTTTGCCTATTCCGTAGGGTTTTCGATCAGTAGCTGAGTCATCTGTGGGCAGTAGACAGATGATGCAGAGGTCCAAGAGGACCAAAGCCAGCCGTACGAGGAGCAGGAAGTGTTATGAATGCGGCAGGAAGGGTCACCTGGCACGTAACTGTCCGACTCCTCGCACAACCGATCTGCAGGCGTTGGAGGGGCCACCGAGGCAGAAGCAGCGACGAGTGCTTGAGCAACAGCCGAGCAGTGGACAAGGCAGTAGAGCTTCGGGAGCAGGTGGACAGGAGCGAAACTAGTGAATACGTCTTTTGTACTTCTAGTTCCTTGTTGCTATTGTGTAGTGTCTTTGTATTATGAGCTGCAATAATAAAAGATGCAAACCTTTGTGATGTTTTTATTTTTGTCCTCCTTTGTGTTGTTACTAAGAGGTTCTGGTTTAGACTATTGACTTGAACCTCACTTGTGAGACATCTACTGGAGGAGACCCAATTACCACACACTGATGCCGACAGTGTGACTCAACCCTTGGAGGTGAGAGTAACGGTTGGATCTCTTGGTAGTAGCGTCGAGGCCTTACGACGTCATCCTTGGTATGGATTAGTACCATCCATGTCGGGATTGACTGTATTAGGCAAAGGAAGTGGTTCATCCAGGGGATGATACCAGATTTCTCTTATCGGTAAAGAAGAAATCTTAGCAGCTCTTGTGGGACCGGAGATAGTCCAGGCCACGACAGAGAAGGTCCAGGTCATCCAGGAGCGGATGAGGACAGCTCAGAGCCGACATAAGTCTTTTACTGACAGGAGGTGGAGGCCACTAGAGTTCGAGAATGGCGACCACGTCTTCTTGCGGGTCTCACCTCGACGGGGTTTACGGAAATTTAGCAAGGTGGCTTATCGCCTGGCTCTACCACCTCAGTTGCACCAGGTGCACGACGTCTTCCACGTATCTCAGCTGAGGAGATACGTGCATGACCCGATGCAAATCTTTGACCATGAGGAGCTGGTCTTTGATGATGGGGCGACCTTTACGGAGGTCCCAGTGGTGATCAAGGATCGACAGGAGCGGGTCCTACGTGGATGATCGATTCCTCTGGTGCGCTTCAGATGGAAGCTCGGGAACCTCCAAGAAAGCACTTGGGAGCGAGAGGCTCAGATGCGTGCTCAGTACCGCCTTTGTATACCTAAGTTTGTGGTGAAGCTTTACAGGGACGTAAAGCCCTGTGGTGGGAGTAATTTAAAGACTCGTAAATTTCAAGGAAATTTTTTTCTTAATTTTCTTTGGAATTTTACAAGGACGCAGTTTCTGACGGTACCTAATTCCGAGGCCCGGTGTGCCCAGAATCATTTTCAGAAGTTTGGCTCGGGTACGTTTAGTGAACGAATGAGCAGGGTTTTTCTAACTTTTTAACCGGTGCTCAGAATCAAATTCCGAGGGCACTGATGGAATCGCAACGCCGATATTTTCTTAGAAACGCCTCTTCCGGAGTTGCGTTTTCTCGGTCGTGGTTTTTAATTTTTGGTTTTTAAGTTATGAAATAAAATAAAGTTGTACGACAATTTTATTTTTATTTCACTTAAAGCCGCTTAAAGACCACTTTAAGCTGCTTAAGCTGAGTTAAAGTGGATAAGGTACAATTCAAAATATCCTACCCTCTTGGTAGGATATTTGTGGGGTGGGGCCCGCACGAGCCCCGCCGTTTCTTTTCCCCTAAGTAACGCACCCGCGAAAACCCTTTTTAAATAAAGTCAACTGGGGCGTTTTCTTAAACAATTAAACGCTCCTATTAATTGGGAGGTTTATTCGTTGAAATTAATTCTATGAATTAATGGGTTGTTACTTAGTTTGTTTTACGCTTGTTGGCACGTAATAAAATAAGACCAACACTTTTTCTTTTTGAGTGTTATTCGTTGAGAGGATTTGACAGAACTTAAATCCTTCATCCTCCTACGCGAAGAACGCGAAGAACGCCGGCCTCCGACGAAGAACGCCGAACCCGCGGGGATCGACAATGCGACGCTGACGATTCTCCCTCCGCGACGATCCAGCCCCGTGACAACCTTTGATCGACAACGACAAGATCGTCGACGCGATGCCCTCCCGCGACGACGCGACGCCCTTCCGCGACGGTCGATTCCGCGAAGAAATCTTGTGCGACGACTTGAAGAGGTAGGGGTTTTGTTTGTGAAATGATTTTATTCCCTGGTTGTTCATCTAAAATAATGAGCTGGGATCAAAGTGCAATTTTAATTTATTAAAATTGTTTCTTGAAATGTTTCATGTGTTGATAATTAATTTTTCCCAATTGTTATCGCATAACGCGGAGGGTGCGGGCCAAACAAACACGGCCCGACAACCCTCCGTAGTTCTTCGTTGTTATGCGGATTTGGCAGACGACGACAAAACGTGCCGCATAGGCGATTTGATGTTTTCGCAGTGAAGAACGGGACCCGGGTGGAGCAGCGGCGCAGACGGGAATGGAATCGGACCACCGGAGCGACTCCGGTGGCCCGAGGAATCCACCGGCGGCCGGAGGCGGCGGCGCCAGCGGACCCGCGGCCGCGCGGGTCCGGCGCACATGGGACACGGCTTTTGCCGCATCCGCTGATTCAGGGCGGCCCCCGCAGGGGCCACGGCGGTGTCACGCGGGGGCAGCGCGCCCCCCGCGTCGCTCGGCCACTTGGTCGAGCCAAGTCGGGCCGGCCGGCCGGGCCGGGCCGCGCCCTGGCCGGGCCGGACTGGGACCAGCCGGGTCGGACCCGGGTCGGGCCGACCCAGGGGGGGTCGGGCCGGGTCGGTCCGGGCCCAGACCCCCCGTTTCCGGACCTTTTCGGTCTTTTGCTCATATATTGAGCTATGGACCTCCGATCGACGCGCCGTCAGTGGAAACACGATCCTTGGATCGAGACAGTCGTTTCGGTATATTGCACTCAAGGTTTCGGAATACTTTGGGTTCGGCCGGGTTGGTTCGTACACGAAACCAACCGGGCCCTAGGAGCAGAAACACTCATATCTTGAGATCCGGACGTCTGATTGACGTGCCGTTGACTTTGATGGATTCCTCTAAGTGAGAAAGATCTTTTGGCTTACTCTACCCAAGGTTTGGACGCAGGTGGGATACGGTTGGGTTGGTTCGCTCACGAAACCAACCAGGCCCCTGGAACGAAAAAGCCAATAACTCACAGTCCGAGCGTCCGATTGACACGCGGTCTGTCTCGTTGATTCCCTTTTGATGAGACGGAACTTTTGGCATACCTTGCTTGAGTTTTGGATGCAGTTGGATAGTGGCCAGGTTGGATTGCACCCGAAATCCAACCGGGCCCCTGGAACGGAAAAGATGATATCTTTCAGACATGACATCTGTTTGACGAACCGTCAGCGGCATTGATGATCACATTGAGAAACGATCCCTACGAGTATACCCTATGGGAGTTTGGGGTACAGTGGAGATTCGGCCGGGTTGGTTCGCACACGAAACCAACCGGGCCCCTGGGACGAAAAGGCTAATAACTCACAGGCCGGGCGTCCAATTGACGCGCCGTCTGTTGTGTTGAGACCCCTATGACGAGGCGGTCATTTGGGATACTTCTTCGTGGGACTTTGTGATACTTGGAGTATCGACCAATAGCTCGTGGAGCGGACCCTCCCAGAGATGAGTGTACGGAGTTCGGAGACCGTGTAGCCGGCTGAGACCTAACGACTGCTTGACCGATCGACTCGGTGTGTTTCGGATAGCCCAGTGGGGAGCGCTTGGTTGTAGCGGCAGACCCCCGGCGGAGGAGTGCTTGGTTGTAGCGGCAGACCTGCAGTACTCAACAGAAGGAGTACCTCTGGAGGCTATGAGGGGGAGCGCTTGGTTGTAGCAACAGACCCATGGTGGGAAGTGCTTGGTTGTAGCAGCAGGCCCACAGTACTCAACAGAAGGAGTACCTCTGGAGGCTATAAGGGGGAGTGCTTGGTTGTAGCAGCAGACCCATGGTGGGAAGCGCTTGGTTGTAGCAGCAGGCCCACAGTACTCGACAGGAGGAGTACCTCAACAATCTTAGGTTAGTGAGCAGAACCTTCAGAGTTGTGACAGGACCACTGTACACTCCAGAGACGGGGCTCTTCAGCAGTTACGGTTTCGATTTTAGAAATCCTGGTTTGAGATGAATCTTTGATCTTTGTGTTTACCTCATGAATGAGATGAGTCACTTGATAACTTAGGTATATGTATGGTCATATACCTGGGTAGTGGTTATCCGTTGATTTCATAATCTTTGTGTTTCCTCATGATTGAGATGGGTTACTTGATAACTTAGGTATATGTATGAGCATATACCTAAGTAGAGGTTATCTGTTGAGATCTTCTTTGTGGTTATCCTTGTTGGATTTAGTGAGACCTTGAGGTCTCGAGGTCCCTACTGAGTATCGTTATACTCACCCCTGCACGGGCTATGCCCGCACCTCGTTGTGTTGGTTGTAGATGACAGGCAGTGCTGACGGAGGCCGAGTGTTCGAGGACTGGACGGTACCCGGAGGTGAACTACACGACGAGTCAGTACCCGAAGGTGGACCACGTGACGAGTCAGTACCCGGAGGTGGACCACGCGACGAGTCAGTATCCGGAGGTGGACTTCACGGTGAGACGACACTCGGAGGAGGTTGACGGGCGAGAGCGTTGTGGAGGCTATCTGTACCTACCCTTCAGGTAGGATCCGTGGTGGACGATCCAGGAGATGCGCCATCTGTACCTACCCTTCAGGTAGGATCCGAGGAGGACGACCCCGGAGCCGCTTCCGTCCTTCCAGTTTTTGTCTTTTTCTGTTGTACTTGTTCAGTTGTAGTTGTACTTTCTTTTGGGTTTGTATTCTGGTCCATTTACCTTTCAGCACTTCTCTTTGTACTTAGTGTTTACTCTTTCCGCTTGCTTACTCTGTGGTGGTAGTTTACTTTACAAAGGAAATGCCTTCCCTGTTTATCGGGATTTACGCCTTGGTGCTAGTCGCCAGCCCCTGGCCTATGGAAGGCGGGCTGGGGTAGTCATGGCACAGGCCCCGAGGACGGGTCGTGACATCACTAATCCTAATTCCCAAATTAACTAAATATTTCCTCTGATACCAACTATAGTGACCCAGCCTTTTCTTTCATTACTATTACATCATTTCAAAGATAAACAACATGATAGTATTACACATAGAGGATCCAGAGGTTTAGTGTCTAGGGCAAACTAGGACCATACATAACAAATACAACATCAACCATAAACATTTAATTTCTTCTTCTATAGCTTCTTAGTAGCACTTGTCCTCTCCTTAGTACATGTAGCCACCTGAGGATATACATCAAAAGGGGTGAGCTAAAAGCCCAGTAAGAGGATAGATAAGAAAAATACATCATGGGGTGAGCATAATCATAACATAGGCAAAAGATCATGAACATGAGAGGAGTATAAGTAAAAGACTTGAAATGTGGCAATGCATAAAAATGAAACATCAAGTCTTAGTGGTTAACTACCACAAATACTTGTGAACAAAGCTAGCATCATGTTCACACATCATTTCACATTTACTCATGAGATTCATCACTTTACCCAATGCATTGGAGCGCTGTATAATTCCGGGCGCACCCGTCACATTTAAACATTCATATTGCGCTATATAATTCCGGGCGCACCCGTCACATCATAACATTATCATTATCATGATTGACACATAGAACAAATATCAAACATGTACATAAATAACCCATGGAAAGTAATGAGTTTCATCTCTTAATAACACATTCATAAGATTTGGGTTCCCAAAAGAAAGAGGGAACAACATACTTGATACAAGAACTATCAACCTTGAATGAGAGGTAAAAGGTGAGATCTTGAAAGAAGAGTTCTTTTGGAAAACATTTTGATGGACATAAAAACCAATGACAAACATGTATATCCCAGAAAAGTAAAGGAAATGATGAAAAAATGATCTTTGAGGAGTAACCATATCAAAAATAGAGTGAAAGAGGGAGAACCCGAAGGAAGAAAATTGGGTTCGAGATTTCCCCTTACCTTGTACTCGAATGCCTCCTTCTCTTTAATGTCCTGTATAATGACATTATATTAATTAATTAGAAATTCCAGAACCTTTTATACATTAATAGGGTTCATTCTGGTTTCATTATTTCATATTATGTTCCTTTGGATGACTTATAGAGTTTAAAAACATTGTTCCGGGATGTTCGTTTTTATGGTTTTCTTGAGCGGTCCACTTGTATTCTTAAATTGATGTTTGGGTAGATCATGGGTAAACATACAGAACTGATACTACATGTTATTAATGATATTACAGTAGCTTTAATAATTTTATATTGAATTATATTAGATCGAAGTGGAGGAATCATTAGATAAAAATTTAATGATGGTTATTTGGGTTAATTTGGGTGGTTTTTGGATCACAACGATCTTGTTTTAACATTTAACTTAGTAATAAGGCCATAGGTTATTTAAAGAACTTAAAATAGAACATAATACATATAAAATATTCTGGTTCAACCATAAAATGGTTTCATGACCAGATTGAAGGTAGAAATGGAAGAAGATAACATGTCGTTTTTGAAGGTGATAAATTTAACACCTCATGAACAACGTTCTCTTTAATAAAAAAAAGGAAGAGGGAAAGGGTGTGGGGTGATATAATATAACATTAGAATCATAATATTACAGTATATATATAATACTGGATTTACAGAACAATTTGGATGAAGATAGGTAGGGAGAGATCAAGAAAGGAACTTGAACTAGAAAGGAAATTAAAGGAGAAGAGGGAGAGAAATTACCTCTAGAATTCTCCTCTTGAGATCCTCTTTAAGGAAGCTAGGCTTGGTATTTTGATGAGACCAGAAGCTTTTGTACGTGGGGGATGAGCTAGGGAATGTGTTTGGGCAGAGTTTATAGAAGTCTTGGAGCTTGAGAGGTGTGAGGAAAAGAGGGAATGAAGGGTGGCTTTTATAGTGGAGGGGAGAGGGATTTCCTTAATATAAAATTGATTAGTTTATTAATTTCACCTAAGATAAGGAATAGTGAGTCTTGGATGACCAAGAATAGTAAAAAAGTCATGTGAGTTTGGGATTTGGGTGCTTACATCACTTGTGATGTCAGGAATAGTGGGTTTTAATTAAAATGTATTTATATGGTAAATTAATGTATTCTACTATTCACAAAATTTAAGTATCTTAGAAAAATCCCAAAAATTTACCCCAACCATTTTTCGACGTGTAGAATCCAAAAATTAAGTACATTTTTCAAAAATAATTTTCTAAATATTATTAATTTAATATTTAAATAAAATCATAATTTACTTTAAAAAATAGTTTTTAAGATTAAAACTGATTTTATAGTTCTTTCAAAAATTATGCAGGGTCTTATAAAATTATCTAAAAACTATTAGACATTGATTCGCTAATTTAAGAATACATTACAGGAAAATAAATATTCTTTTAAATTAATTAATTATAATTAATTATTTATGACTTATAAAATACCAAAAACGTTTACTAAGGTCAAATTGTCACTTTCTAAGATGTCTAAATTTTATTTTATTATTCATAGGTAATGTTAATCTTATTTACTATTCATAAGGGTCATATTACTATTCATAAGGGTAGGTTACTATTCATAAAGGTAGGTTACTATTCACCAAAAATTATTTTTGTTTCATTAGACTCCAAAAACTATCTTGAACACAACCGTGTATGTCAGTTTTTTAAAATTCCAAACATAGGGGTGAAAAAATTATGTTTAAAGGTCACTTATCACTTAGTAGTTCATTATTTTGTGTTTTTATAAATATAAGAAGGGAATTTTCCATTGACATACTTTGGGTCGTTACAGTAAGAGTAGGGTAGCTACTGGAAGCTGTGGGAGTACGCCCTGTCTGCCTGATCTCACTGGGCCCCGCCTGGTCCTAGGCCACCAAGTCCACCATGTCCACCGTCGAAACGCTCATCATCTGCACAAGACACAACACATTCAAGTGAAGACCATGCAGGGGTGAGTAACATAGTACTCAGTAGGGGACCCTAATCCACTAAGGAGAAATACCAAAAAACAACCACAAAGCAAAGCCATCAAGTAAGGCCACAAAGTAAGACCACAAAGTAAGACCACAAAGTATGGACAACTCAAACTAGGTACAATATAAAGCATATGAATAAGGTTCATCGGCTATAGTGATGAACGTTTCATACTGTTTAGGGACTCCTCCCTGATGAATCACTGCTCGCCTGCTGGGCCACTAAGGATCTAAACGGCTGCTGCTCGTCTGACGGGCCACTAAGGATCCACACGACTATTACTTGTATGCCAGGCCACTAAGGATCCACACAGATCCTGTTCATCTGCTGGGCCACTAAGGATCCACATGGTTCCTGCTCGTCTTCCAGGCCACTAAGGATCCACACAGCTCCTGCTCGTTTGTCGGACCACTAAGGATCCACACAGCTGCTGCTCGTCTGCCAGGCCACTAAGGATCCAAACGACTGCTTCTTGAGCTATCGGTCGTACCTCCACCTCCATGAAGTCCCATATAGAATAACCCAAAGGACTGTCTCATCATAAGGGTTACAATGCAACGGACGACGCATCGAACAGACGCCCGGTCGGTAAGATATTGACATTTTAGTAAAAAGGCCCCGGTTAGATTCGAGTCTGATCTAATTCAGTTGTATGCCAACCCCCACTAAAACTCCCGTAGAGTATCTCAGAAGGACCACCTCGTCGCAAGGTTCCTCGTACGACAGACGACACGTCAATCAGACACCTGGTCTGCGAGTTATTGACATTTCATTAAATAGGGGCCGGTTGCGTTTGGGCTTGGTCCGACCCAGTTGGATCTACCCGACCAACCCAGCCCTGGGGTCCCACATACCCTGGTTTAATTCAATTGACTTGACCTGACCCAGTTCAATTCTGGGTTGGTCCGGTCCAGCCTGACCAGTGGGCTAGGCCCAATGGGCCTCGTTGGATCCAACCCAGTTAGGCTGGGGGTTCAGCCTGCCGGGTCACCTGGTGACCCGGTCTCGTCCGACCCGACCCGAAGGGAGCGGGTCCGACCTACTGGGAGAGTGACCAGTTTTCTAGGTGCAGGTTCGGCCCGCTGGGTGCGGGTCCGGCCCGCGGGTTTGGTCTGCCGACGCAGGACCGACTTGCTGGGCCACGGGTCCAGCCCGCCAACACGGGACTGGCCCGAACCGCTGGGCGGTGGGTCTGGTCCACCGACATGGGGCCGGCCTGACCCTCTGGCTGGGGGTGAGACCCGCTAGCTAAAGACCAATCTCACGAGCGGCCGGTGGGGTGTGCCCGGGATGCGGCAGCCGCCGCTGCATCCCCTCTCGGTTTGAATGCGGCCCATAAGGGGTGGGCCGCTCCTCCCGCGCGGCGCCCTCCTGGCGCTGCGTCTAGCATCTGCTGCGGTCGACAGGCTGCGACCTCCCCACCGCCGCGGTCGAGCGACTACGGATTTCCTAGTCGCCTGGGCGGCCCAAACATGGGCCACCACTCCTTCGTGCCGCCGCGACCAACCGGCCGCCGTGGTGCGCTGATGGGCGTGCTGCCTCCCTCCGCCAGCGGCCGCTGCCGTGGGCCACTAGAGTTGCTCCAGTGGTCCGTTTCTCGATCCGTCTACGCCTACGAGATCATATGGCTGACACCTTCACTACAACGACCTCAAACTCACCTTTTAGCCCTTTTAAAAATTCATCCATGAAGAACACACATGCGGAGGGGCTCAGGCCTTGTTCGTGTCAGCCCGCGCCCTCTGCATTAGAAGTTTAAAAACATGTGGAGGTCCGATGATTATAGTTCAATCAACTACAAGTGATAATTTAATCTTGGATAGAGAAATCACCAAAGGAGTCACCCTCCCACAAGAATGAACAATCCGAAGATTAACCTGTTCATGGGTTAATCCACGTTCGTCGTTTAGAATAAGAACGGGGAAATCATGAATCAAAACAAACCCCTACCTCATTGACGTTCGCTGCCGCAACATTTCGTCCTTGAGGGTCCAAGAGGTCGATGACGTTCATCATTCTTTGAAGTATTTCGAAGTTGATGACGTCCCACCGACATTCATCATTCTTCGTTGGGGAGGAAATCCATCAGAGGTTCGTCAGAGAGTCCTCACTATTTAATTCTCCTTTCCACCAACACGTCCACTATTAAAAGAAAAACACGTCGCAATGTTTCTGTTACACTGTGACGTTGCGTCATTAAAGTGTCATTACGCTGCGTGTTAACGATTCATTAATGAGTTCCATTAATTCACCTCATCGCTGCACCAAAACATCATTGTGTCACCGCTCGTCGGTGAGAAAAGAAATAAAATATCTTTTTAAGTTATTTTATTATTTTTCTCGAAAAGTCCGAAAATTAATTTTTTCATTCATCCCTTGATGACCGAAGTTAAGTCCTTTTTAGGTGAATCCTAGCATTCTGAGTTCAACGGTGCCCTCAAATTTTCAATCCGAGCATCAGTTCAAATATTAGAAAAACCCACTCACATGTTTATTTAAATGAACCTAAAAAAAATCAAAAATTAACTTTCACCCTCAACCCACGTCAGTCGAGGTTAGGCTCTACCTAAGAGGAACACGACCCCATGAGCTCAACTATACTCTCGGATTTTCAATCTGAGTTACCATTTAGGAGTTATAAGGATTTGATAATAAAATAATTGTTAATTATTTTATTTACGGTCAAAAACTAACTTCCACTATTGGCCCGTGCCAGCCAATGTTAGGATCTGCCTAAGGAAAGCATACCCTCATGAGTTCAGTGGTGGTCTCAGATTTTTAATATGAGTCACCGTTCATGAGTTATAATAATTTGAAAAATAAAATAATTTTATTTAATAATTTTATTTACGGTTATTCCATTTTCGGGTTTTCTCACTAGAGGCTTGTGCCGAATAAACTTAAGTGATTCCTAGGGTAAAATTATAATTATGAACGCAATGGTGCCTTTGGATTTCTGATATGAGTACCCGTTTAATAGTTTTTCCACATTTTCAAGAAAACCGCTCATGCATGCTATTTAAAGCTTAACATTTTTCAATGGATCATTCCAAGCACTTCGGGCCTCAGAATTGCACACCATCTTAGTACCTGGTCTCAAAATAATTCCATATATAAAAAAAATATACGGAAATTCTGGGACATTACATTGAGGATCTATGACCACAGGTCGGGTTAGACTAAGGCTCTAAAACCCACCACTATAATGTACAGGTTATGGAAGGGGACTGAGGCTCTATGCCCCTAATGGTTGTATTTTATGAGACTACCTGGATTGAGGCTCCAAGGTAAGTGTGATGTATTTGTTTATGATATGTTTATCCCTAGTGTGATAGGGAACTCGCCTTATTTTTTTTATGCATGGTATTTGACTGGCTTGGGCTGTAGTGTGAATAATGTAAATGCCTAACCCATGGGCTGAATAATGAGAATGATCAATTAAATATTTTTAACTAATGAGCATGTGATAGGTTGTGATTAGTGAACACCCCTTTGTAGTTAAAAGTGTGTGTAACCCCTTGTGCCTTGGATTAGATCCCCATTGTGACTTTAGTTAGTCATGTTGATTAGTTGCCTCTAGAGAACTTAATGAATGAAATGGGAATTAGATAAATACTTAAATCTTTTCCTTGTTTCTTTGTTTATTTATTGTCCTTTTTGCCTGCATACACCTTGTACAAACTAGTTATTACTTTAGACACCATGGTAGTTGCCTATTATGTTATACTCACACCCTTCTTAGGCCACCATGGCACTTGGGTACCTGAGCAGATGATACTTGTTTTTAGGTACAGGTTCAGGATAGGGACCTGATGTTTGGTTGAGCATGGGATGGTGGGTTAGAGCATGGGAGGTCAGGATCAGGTTGGGACTCAGGTCCAGGTTCAGTGTCTTTTGATAGTTTTGGTCATGGTTTATATTGTATGACTGTCCGACATGTAGTGTATTTAGTATATTTTGTTATAGTACGTGTCCTTGGTTACTTATTGGTTTTGTTGTGAGTTGTCCATTTATTGTTCCTGTTGGTTATTTTATCTGTTGATGTTACTTCTGTTGTGGTTTCACTCTAATAAGCACATATAGTTTCCCCATGTTTCTCTTTAGACCTGTGTTGCTAGTCGGCCACCTCTGGTGTACGAGGAGGTGCACTTGAGGCCATGTGACGACCTGACTCGTAGCATTGAATATAGTGGTTTTCGGGCCAAGGATGTTACAAAGTGGTATCATAACAGGTCTTCTTTTGTATTACTATTTGGGTATGGTAGACCGGAGACTAGGATCTTGTTGGGGCTTGGTAATGAGCTCGTGCCTGGGTGCCTACAACCCCACGTATGAGGGAAAACCCAAGTTTCCAAGGGTGGGAAATGATGTTCTATTTTGTGCCTTTTATAATTGGTCGATATTTCCACCTTGGCTGGCGTACTTGGATGTGATTTTATTGATTTATAAGGTTTTATATCTTGTCCTGGCATGACAAGAGAGCGTGTGTGAGTTCATGCATCATGCTAGGCACATAGGATAGATAGGTCATCTGTATGTTTCCTGTGATTGACTTATGAATGACATCATGATAAACCAAGTGGATATAAAAAGTGAAATTAGATGAAACTATGGGTGTTGAAATGTGGTTTAAAAGGTGTTTTGAGAAATGTAAACCCTTGGGTTTAGAAAAAGGGGAATGTTTTGAAATTTGATTTTCAAAAAGGTTTTTGAAAGTGTAAATGCTTGGGTTTTGAAAATGAAAAGTTTTGAAAAGTGAAATCATGGGTTTAAATGGAAAGTTCTAATTAAGAAGAGAAATGGGAGAATAATTAAACTTTTAGGGATGCCAGTGGTGGTTATCCCTTGTGTTGGTTGTTAACCTTGTATATGGGTGGTTTGGGCAGTGAGAGTGCCATAGTTTTGAGACCTCAGGTTACGAGATGTGAGACCTTGCTGAGTTGGGTGTGCTGGTTAATGGGATATTTCTTATTACATATTTGGTTAGGTTGTGACCTTGAAGTTTTGAAATTAAGTATGTTAATGTGAATGGGGTGACTCTTGTGGATTGAGACCTTGTGAGTTGTGTTTTGGACCATAGAGTGGGTGTTTGACTCATGGTGCTAGTGTACGTGTGTGAGTATCTTGGGAATGAGACCTAGAGTAAATGGTTGTTTGGAGTGTTAGACATAGTGTGTTTAGAATGGGGGTAGGATGAATGCCGTGAGTAGCCAAATTTTTTAGGGTTGGTGTGTATGGATTAGAGAGATCCAGTGACATTTTCTTGGTGTGGCTCAAGCTTGGGAAGATGACATCATTTGACTTTTGAGAGTATCCTATGAGAGAGGTTGGTTGGGGTGTCGGTGCTTTTCGGTGCATGTTGCATAGGTAGAAATTTCAGACCTTGGTAGTGGCACACAATGAGTGTTGCCTAGTGCGGGATTAACTTAGAGGGATAAGTGGAAAAGTTAATAGTTTTGGGAGATGTGGCTTGAGTTATGGCTATGAGTTGAAAATCTTGAGAAATTGAGGGTAACCTCGAGGGAGGTTGGCCCATAGTTGTAGGTGTGTTGGAATGTGAAGCACAAGTGGGTGCTTCAGAGGTGAAATCAATGCACGATGGGTTCCATCGAGTTTGGTAAAAGTGCATGGTTATGCCTTGGACTCGCCTAAGGGAAGCACTTGATTGATTACATTGGTTGTCAGGGTGGTTGTGAAGGGAAGGATCATTCAGAGACCCAAAACTTTGGTTTTGATAGAGTTAGATGTGGAAAGAAACAATGGCTTGGGGAGGATAGGAAAAAGGGTGATCAAAGCATGGATGGTCACTTTTATTTTGGAAGACACTTAGGGTGAGGATGGTCACATGGTTGGGCTGTTAGTAGGAGTGGTTTGTTTGTTTGGTGAGATATTGAGAAAGCCTTAGGTCTGATGAGGCTAGCAAATTAGGTGGCTTGATCAGTTGTGTGAGTAGAAATTTGGGTCTATCTTGGGTGATGTATAACTCATGTGAGCTAGAGTCGGGTTTTGTGTATGGTTGCAGGAGAGTGCGAGACCTCGATGCTTCCAAAGAGTACTTGGTGATGGACACTTGTTAGAGATTAATGATGCTATTGGGATATGTGCCTAGGTGGGTAGGATGTGAGCACATGTGTTTCCATGGAATCAAAGTGGGGGGGGGGGGGCTTGTTAGTGTGAGAAACCATTTGGTTTTGGACTGGTGGAATGGATCATTTTGCATCTATTGTGATCAGTGGGACCATGAAAGAAGAACTCAAGTGGAGTAATGATAATGGAGCCACAAGGAATACAAGGTTATGACCGCTTGGAAGAGGGTTGTGAGGTGGTATTGAGTTTGGTTGGGATTTCCTTTTTTGTGTGTGGTGTTTTTAGTGTTGGTGAGACATTGGTAGGTAGGGAAGCTCATGTCCTTTGGTGGGTTGAGGTGTCCTCATGGTAAGAGGTGATGATAGTGGTGGATGATCTGTGGTGGTGTTCGTCGATGAACTCTTAGCTAGCGATGATCATGAACAATACCTTGAAATAATCTTAGGTGATCTAAGAGAGATATGGATTTATTCCTAGCTACCTAAATGTGTTTTTTATGGGAATGGTGCCTCTTTGAGGATACACTCAAGGAGCGGTATGTGTGTGGGAGACACATGGTGGACGAGTACTCTATCGAATGGTTACAAGAGAATCCCTTAGGATGGAATGGATGTTGACGAGTGCCATGGGTGTCGTTCTTGGAAACCAGGAATGTGTAGTGGGTGATGTTTGTTTTGTTATTACAGTGGGAGTTGGATGACTATGTCCAAGTCTTAGGGATTATCTTGTGATTGAGTGTGAACCACGAATGTTGAAATTACATGAGGAACACGGTGGCAACGACACTCCTAAGGTGGGGAGTGTTAGGTTAAGTAATGGATGTGTTGATAAATCTATGAAGTGGATGTGGTGGCATTGGGATACCGATGATAAACCTATGAGGTGCATGTTCAGGTTCCTTGAGGGAAAACTGGGTTGGCCCTGGACGTGATGGGTGATCGAGCCAAGCAATGGATTTGGGATCAGACTAGTTCTAAAGGTAATCAGGGTGGTCATATCATAGATGTGTTGAGGGGTGATGTAGAGCATGAAAATGGTTTGGGAAGTCAAAAATGTCATGAAAATGGGGTTTTACCAGACATCAGTAATGACTCCAGTAGGTGCATGCAGATGATAGTGGTATGCCTTAAGTGAAAAGGGCATCGTGGCTAGGAAAAGTGCTAGCGTACCAACGGTGGAAGTTGGGAATCAACAGAGTGAGTCAACCAAGGATGGACCTAATCATATGGAAAAAAGGAACAAATGTAGTGGGCTTTAAGCCACCTTGGGTTAATGTTGGAAGAATATGTAGGTTCTAAGCGCAGTATAAGCATGCAATGGGCGGTGCCCAACATTGTTTTTTTCATGATCAATGATCAATCCAAGATCTAAACGATGATAAATGTTGAGATATACAGAATTGAATCAAAGAAAACAAACAAGGTAAATCACACTAGAACTAGAGGGAGGATCATCACATATTATTTATAATTAATTTAATCAAATAAAGAATTACCTTTAAGGAATTCTTTCTTCGTTGATGAATCCGGTGGCAGATCTGTAGTCCACCATCATTGCATTGTGAAAACCAAGTGTAGATTTTCTCTAGTGGTGATCCACACGTGTTCCATGAATCTCTAGACATTGCTGAAGGAATCTATGGGTTCTAGCATGACATATCTTTATACTTGCGTTATCCACCTTTGATCACTTTGAGTACCTCTTCCAAGGCGTTCTCTTTGATCCGGTGGAGGATGATTTCTCTCCATTCTTGGGTGCATTCTTGGAGAAGGGTGCTCTATAGGATTTATAGGTTTCTCTAAATCCATTGTGCACAACCAAGACAAATGAATTGTCTTAATGAGAAAATAACATAACTAGGTTTATATATCTCTAGGGTTAAAATAAAATAGTTGCACAAGTGCCCTTATTTATTTATTTATTCCTAGTGAAACCCCACGTCAAATAATAATAATAATAATAATAATAATATTTCTAAACAACGCTTAACTTGAAAATTATATTTAAATATTATTTAATAAAATAATATTCAATATTTATTATTTCTCACATGACCTAAAAACTCGGTCCACCATTCCTCCATAATATTTATCAGACCTTGAATAATGAATATTTATTTATTAAATAAATATATCTACATTATTGTCCAATAAATAAATAAATATTATATTTACAAAATAGAAAATAAATATTTATATATAATCAAACATACATGAATAATTGTTAAACCATATATGGAAATAATATTTATTCAACCTATTAAATAATAAATAATAATATATATTATTTTTCTGAGATGCTGGATACACTTAGTGTGTGACCGTCTAGGCCTCTTTCTTGATAACATTAGGAAAAGTGGCCTAAAGTCTATGGTTTGTGTCTAGAAACACACCAAGGAACCCATAGAAAAAAATTTAATGCCACAATTACATAATACATCATACGAATGCTTACTATGTAATATAATACCTTTATCATGATATCTCAAATCAAGCAGGTTGTATGTCGGTGCCATCAACCTATGTGCTCGATGCCTCTTTCTTTGACTTTCTGGAAATAGAACTTACCTATCCATGGACATGTATTTATTTAGTCTATATCATTTCTATAAAAGGGCCTGAGATATTAACTTTCATTAAATAACATAAGGGATAAATCCTTTCTCACATTATTCATTAATACAATATTACCCGTGATGCACCCAACGTATCCTACCTCACCGCAAACATTTTTCATCATGATTTTTATCAATACATCAAAGTACATGACTCATAATATTCATTAATAATAATGTTAAAGTCTAAGGACCAATACACATATCCACAAATAGGAACATCCAATGACACATATAAATGTGGATTTTCTACTGGCAGATCCTGTTCTCATAATATCCTATTAGATATTACCAAGGGCGTACACCTGAGAAGGTGACTCAAAGTCCTATGAGTCTCCAACCCTGATAACCTATATCATTTGTGTCCCTAAAATGATATCATCCATCTATAGAACATATATATTCAAGAACAATGTTGTATCACTTCCAGGTTCTCATCATAGCAAGGAACTGCTATGACCTTTTAGTACGATAACTACTCTAAGAACATTATCACATACTATTTCACGTAGAAGAAAAATCATGATGTGATAAGTAGTTTGTTAATATTAAAAACAATGAATACATGTTTATCATAAAGTACATAGAAGTTGGTTCTAGGGAACCAACTCCAATAGACTCCCACTTGCACTAGAGCCAACTGCTAACAACCTTCAGTCCACTAGCTCTCACATGATATTCATGATTCTAATGAGATATTCCTTTTGTCAAGGGGTCTACCATGTTCTCTTCTATGGGTAATCTGCTTACTTCAACTTCATCCCTCTGATAGAAATCTCTCAGGAGGAGATACTTTTGGAGTATGTTCTTTGTCTGTTGGTGTGACCTTGAATGTTTTGCAAGAGGCATCACTACACTATTATCACAATACAATGTGATAGAGTCTTTACTTCTAGGTACCAAATAAATCTCTTGTACAAAGTTACAAATCCAAACGGATTCCTTGGCTACATCATAATCTATTATATACTCAGACTTTACTGTAGAATCAGTGAAAACTGGATACTTTGAACTCTTCCAGCTTACAACTCCTCTGTTGAGATCAAAAACATATCCTGATTGTGACTTCAGATCATTCTAATATATTTGAAAACTAGAATCAGTATAACCTCTGATGGCTAACTCCTCATATCCTCCATACATTAGGAACATATCCTTAGTTCTTCTTAGATACTTAAGGATATCCTTAACAATAGTCCAATGCCGCTCTCCTAGATTTTTTTGATATATTCTTACCATGATCAATTCATAGGAAATAACAATTCTAGTACATAACATGGCATACATGATTTATCCTATCGCTGAGGTGCATGAGATCTTACTCATTCTCTCTTTCTCTTATTATGCATGGGGATACATTTTCTTAGAAATATGTAAACTATGTGACATTGGAACCAATCCCCTCTTGTATTATTCTATAATAAATCACTTTAATATCTGGTTAATATATGTACTTTGACTTAGTCCAAGTACCCTCTTGGATCTATCACGAATAATCTTGATCCTTAGAATATAGGCTACTTCACCTAAGTCCTTCATGGAGAAGCACTTGTTTAACCAGTTCTTAATTGACTATAATCATGGTATGTCATTTCCTATAAGTAATATGTCATCAATATATACTACTAGGATAATGACCACATTCCCAATAAACCTCTTGTAAACACATGGCTCAAATTCATTCTTTAGAAAACCAAATTATTTTATGGATTCATCAAATCAAATGTTCCATGACCTAGATGTTTTCTTCAGTCCATAAATTGATCTCTACAACTTTTAAATTCGTTTGGCATCACCTAGAGTCACAAACCCTTCTAGTTGTTTCATACAGATATCTTTATGAAGGTTCCCATTAAGGAATGCAGTTTTGACATAAATATTCTAAATCTCATAGTCATGGTAACCTTTTATAGCAAGTAGAATTATAACGGATTTAAACATGGAAACTGGAGAAAAGGTTTCATCATAGTCAATTCCTTAACACTGTTAAACCATTTATCCACTAGCCTTTCTTTATAAGTATTTACTTTACCTTACATGTACATTTTCTTCTTGAATACCCATTTGCATCCAATAGGATTTACATTAACTGGCGCATTGACCAGAACCCAAACTTGGTTTTGATACATGGAATCCATTTCATAATTCATGGATTATTACCATCTTACATCTTCTAAGATCTCTACTGCCTCCTTGTAGGATAGAGGTTCATCATTTTCAACCAATAATGAATCACCATTTTCAGTGACTAAAAAACCACATCTCTTTAGTTCTCTTACATCTCTTACACCCCTACATAGTACTTGTGTTTCAAGAACTACTTCTTCCATGGGGACCTATGGAATCTGTTCATATACCAACTATTTTGTATCTTGAGCATCAACTTCATCAAAGTCAATCTTGCTCCCACTATCCTTTTTGAGGATGTACTCCCTCTCAAGAAATATGAATTTTCTGGTGACAATCATTTTCTTTTCCAAGGGGTTGTATAGGTAACATCCCTTTGTTTCCTTAGGATACCCTATAAAGATACACTTCATGACTCGGGGTGCTACTTTGTTTCCTGAGAAGGCTTTAACAAATTCCTCACAACCCCATACATGTGTATGAAAAAATGGGTTTCTTTTCACTTCATAACTCAAAGGGAATTATATTTTTCACTTTATTTGGTACTCGATTTAATGTGTATGCTATAATTTGTAATGCATATCCACAGAAGGATAATGGAAGATCTGAATGACTCACCATCGACCTTACCATATCAAATAATGTATAGTTACTAATTTTACTAAAATTATTCCACTATGGTGTATAAGGTGGAGTGAGTTGAGATAGAATCCCAAACTCCCATATAAATTCGATAAACTATTGGTTAAGATATTTACCACCTGGATCTGATCAAAGATTCTTTATCTTCTTACCAAGATGATTCTCTACTTAATTATTGAATTCCTTGAATTTCTCAAAGGACACATACTTATACCTCATCAAGTAGATATAAGCATATCTACTCAAGTCATTAGTAAAAGTTATAAACTAAGAATACCCACCTCTATCTTATATTATAAATGGTCCACACAAATTAGTGTGTACCAATCCTAGAAGTTCTGTGGCCCTTTCACCCTGTCCACTAAATGGTGGTTTGGTCATTTTTTCTTGTAAACAAGCTTGACATATATCAAGTGTCTTTATCTTAGTAGAGTCTAAATAACCATCTTTATAGATCTTTTTCAAATGATTCTCATTTATAAGACCAAGATAGTGATACCAAAGATGAGTGTTATATGAGTCGTGTGAACATGATTTATTATCGATTTCAAACACTTGGTTTTCATAATTTAATACATAAAGATTGTTATTTAAATTCATCATTCCATAACACATGTTTTCCTTATAAAATAAACAAATGTTATTTCCAAATTTGAAAATAAACCCATGTGTATCTAAAAATGACATAGAAATTATGTTCTTGGTAAGTGTAGGTACATAACAAAAATATCTTAAAACCAAAATCATTCCCATTGGTATTGAAAGGTGGTAGTCACCAATGGCCAGAGCAGCCTACCTGGCACCATTGATAGCTTGAAAATCCACCTCTCCTCTAGAAATATTTCGAAATATACTTGGTTCCTATATTTGGATATAGATGTAAGCACCGCAAAATTTATCTAATACCTAATGTGTAGAAATGGAAATATTGTAGTTGATAACGAACATACATCTAGCTTCTCCTTACTTTTGGGTACAGTTCCTCTTCCAATGGTCTGGCTTGACACATGAAAAAAATACTGATTCCTTTTTCTTTCCCTACCTCTAGATCTTATTATTCTTGAAAGGATGGTGCTTAGGAGCTTTAGACTGTTTATAAGCCTTGTGCCCCTTTGCCTTGTTCTTCCTTTTCTTATTCACCATACGGACCGTGGGTTTATCATGACCCATGTCCTTATCCACTTGGTGAATTAATGTAAGAAGTTCTAGAAGTATCTTCTCATTATTTCTCATATTATAATTGACAATAAAACTGGAGAAGGTCTTAGGTAGTGATGAAAGTATGGGATTTGTATGTAACTCATTTGGAAATTTAATCCCTAAGATGTCTAATAATTCAATGTAGCTGATAAGCTTGAATACATGATGCCCAATTAGTGCAAACTCTCCAAGATTAGTTTTGATCAAAGCATTCGAGATCACATACCTCTATTTTCTTGCTTTATCTTGATAAATATCCTGAAGGTGAGACATCATGCTATAGACATCCATATCCTCATGTTTTTTCAAAATCTCATTAGACATGGATGATAGCATGAAACACCGAACATCTGTAACATCATTCATATGTTTCTCATAGAGAGATAGATCATCGTCACTTGAATCATTTCTAGGAACAATTGGTAAAGGTTCTTCCATCACATACAAATTCCTTTCATGGTGAAGGATGACACGTAGGTGCCTTTTCTACTCTTGGAAATTTGTACTAGTTAGAAGGTTTTACTTATCAAGTATATATCACAATGATATGTTTGATGTCATTTTATTATTTTTATACAAAATAAGATAAGTATAATTTTAGTACCTCATCTGATAAAATTTAGACAAATAAATAAATATTATATTTATCAGTCTCCCACTATTTTATCAAAACTTAATAGGCCCCACCATTAGCTTAAAAATATCACATTGTTTGGATATTCAAGTGGCAAGGATCCATATTCCATTTCTTATTACCCCAACTTTGGTTGGTCAAGAAACTTGAATGGTTTTAGGTAGACATTCCAAATGCCAACTGTATTAACTCTCAGTTCCTTGATCTGCTGAGTGGACTCCCCAATCCTAAAATCCTTAATTGGATTTCCTCAACATTTTCCTCTCAATTACACCAAGTCATACTTTGGTAGTCAAGCTTTAATGTGAACCAAGTTAATTCAACCCAAAAAATCATGTTAGAATTCCCCAATAATTGAAAGCACCCAAACTTTGGCTGTTCAAGTACTTTGAACTATTGTTTGATTTTAACCATAGTAATGGAAGACTATACCAACTTAATATTTTATTAAGGGATTTTATCCTTTTATGTGTAAATTTCCAATTATTATCTTTATCTCATGCCTGTTAATATTAAGTGGGATTACTTAAGTGATTAACTATGTCTTAGATAATATTTACGCATAAGCTGGTTTATTTTAGTTCTATATTTCATGCTCGTTAATTCATTAATTATGTGATCATGAAAAGACACACATAATAAAATAACCATGAAACTGACAGAAATAAATTAATAAAGCGGTATGGTCATGAGCTCTTACTAGTGGTTAGTTTATCTAGCGGTTGATAAACTAACCGTTGACCTAGGGGAAAAACACCTTGAACCAATTAAGGTTCATGTTGTAGATTTCCACCTATCCACCTATGTATATCATTGGATTGGTTTCGCCTCAACTTCAAACTTGAACTGCCTCCAATATCTTGGGAGCTCCATCCATTATATATGCCTTTTACTCACACACATGTGAGAGAAAAAAGGGGTTTACATTGAAGAAACTATGGGCACACATGCCCTACATAATGAAAGGATAAAAGAAACACATGCCAAAGATTTAATTTAATAATAAATTAAATGAAACCAATCACATACAAAAGGTTTGGTTAAGCTCATGATCATCCACATGCATGCAATTAATTATACATTTAACAAAACTAGAATTCAATTCTTAATCATTATTATTTAAGATAAATCACGATTGAATAAATTAATTATCATATTTAATTAATAAATCATTTTATCTTAATTCTCATATTAATTTCCTTGTTATTCTCATCCATTATAAATTTAAACAAATTAAATAAATTCATTTAAAATTAACTGTGTACATAAATGTACCTTAGAGGTAATATGGTGAATACATATCCTAATCTACCCAACATGTATTATACTCATATACTTGTTAATTCTTTGTGACATATAGCATACATTACTTATCACATACTTTCATGACGTGTAATTCATGGATGATTACATGAATTACAAGATTTTTTGGCCATGTGTTATGCTTAAATGCATGTAGAGTAACAACTTGTAATATAAATCATACATGATCTACAGATATGAACATTACACAAATATTAATTAAACATTTAAATATTTATGTATATTAAAATCTATCACATGGCCTGTCCAATATTTACGACCACATGCAAGTACATGTCTTAAGGTTTATATAGTAAAATAAATAAATTTTAAATCTGCGTAACTTGGTATAAGTACATGGTGTGTAGATCTGATCTACATGAATTGCACACCTATCACCGTCTATTCAAGACACATGAATAGGGACTCGATGTGTAATCTGTGCCTTAGAAAATTTGGAGTACATGACGTGTCCAATGGGCCACACACTATGTGAACTCTAAGTTACACGATCACTAATCAGGTAGGCTGTGTATGGAATACACGACCCGTCTGTGACTCAAAGGGACTACACACTGTGTACATAGGTTACAAAATGTGTAGTTAGGATGACCATGCACCATTAAATTATAGTCAACACATGGTGCATTAAGTGTGTAATTATTGCAATAATCAACGCATAATCTTGAATTTATTTTTGAATCAATTTTGATGTATTGAATGTGACTACACGATGTGTAACTCCAGTTACACAGTGTATCATCTGGTGTTGTCTATCTAGAAACCGTGAAACCTCTAGATGAGTTCCTAGATTTTATTTTAATCATAAAATTCATCATCTCGATTAAATCTATGAGAAACGAAGGAGGAAGAAGCAGATTTCACGATTCCAATTAAAATAATGATAAGCGTAAATCACTAATGATCTATAAATAATTATAAATAATTATATGACCCCTCTAATACCACTTTTAGGTCTGGGTGTGGTGGAAGCGTGTGATGGGCAGTGCCCAACATTGCTTTTTTCATGATCGATGATCAATCTGATATCTAAACGATGATAAACATTGAGATCTATGGAATTGAATCAAATAAAATAGATAAGGGAAATCACACTAGAACCAGAGGAAGGATCATCCCATATTATTTATAATTCACTTAATTAAATAAAGAATTACCTTTAAGGAATTATTTCTTCATTGATGAATTTAGTGAAAGATCTGCAGTCCAGTATCATTGTATTGTGTAAAATAAGTGTATATTTCCTCTAGCGGTGATCCACATGTGTTCTAAAAATCTCTAGATGTCGCCAAAGGAATCATCGAGTACTGGCACAACATATCCTTGCGCTTGCATCATCCACATTTGATCGCTTCAAGTACCGCTTCCAAAGTGTTCTCCTTGATCTGGTGGAGGAGGATTACTCTTTGTTCTTAGGAGCGTTCTTGGACAAGGGAGATCTCTAGGCTTGAGAGGTTTCTCAAAATACATTGTGCACAACCAAGACAAATGAATTGTCTTAATGAGAAAATAAAATAACCGTATTTATATATTTTTAGGGTTAAAATAAAATAATTGTACAAGTAACCTTAATTATTTATTAAATCCTAGAGAAACCCCATGTCAAATAATAATAATAATATCATTATTTCTTGACATGTGCTTAAATTATGAATTATAATTAAATATTATTTAATCAAATAATATTCAATATTTATTATTTCCCACCAGACCTAAAAAATTGGTCCACCATTCCTCCATAATATTTATCGGACCTTGAATAATAAATATTTATTTATTAAATAAATACCACTACATTATTCGCCAATAAATAAATAAATATTATATTTACTAAATAGAAAATAAATATTTATATGCGATCAAATATACATGAATAAATATTAAACCATGTAAGAGAATAATATCTATTCAACCTATTAAATAATAAATAATAATATATATTATTTAATTGAGATTCTGAATACACATAGTGTGTGACCCTCTAGGCCTCTTTCTCAGTGGCATTAGGTGGAGCGTCCTAAATTCCAGGGTTAGCATTGCAACATGCCAATGCATCCATAGAGAAAGAAGTTAATGCTGTAACAAAATAATACCTCATACGAATGCTTATTGTGTAATATAATCCCTTTATCACGATATCTCAAATCAAGCAAGTTGCATGCTGGTGCCATCAACCTATATGCTCAATGTATCTTTATTTGACATTATGGAAATAAAACTTTTCTATAGAACACCATGTCCATGGATTTATTTGGACTATATCATTTCTATAAAAGGGCCTAATATATTAACTTCCATTAAAGAAAATAAGGGTTAAATACTTTCTCACATTATTCATCAATGCAATATTACTCGTGACACACTCAACACATCCAAACTCCAAACCATTTTTTTAATTTTCCAAAAATCCAGTTTAAGGACTACTGGTAACTGTACAAACAAAAACCGAGTTTCAAAAGTAGAAGATCAGTGATATCCAAACATTCCTGAATTCATTTCAAATATTCAAATTTCAAATTCTTGAGAAAAATCATGAACATCTCCACGCATCCACCTTGAGATGCACAACCGTTGATCCTTGTGCTTGAAAACACGTGACTCCATCATCATTTCTTCAGTAGGTCATCAGTGAGATCCACTGGAACTTCCTCACCAACCCAACATCACGTCGTCACTACCTCAATATTCATCCTTATCGGTTCAAAATACCACCATCAATAATAAAAAAAACACGATATCTATGATCAATTGAAACCAATGTCGCTGCTAATAAATCCACCACCACCGCTTCCAACTCTCCATTACCGACATTGTCGATCCAAATCACCACTGAGGAAGCCTCCAGAAGGACATGGCCAGAGAATCTACAGGCACCCCGCCCTAACACCCCAAACACCACCAACACCTAACCACAAACCCATGGCAATATAAAGACATCCTAAAACCCCCAACAAAGCATGAAGAGACCCTCATCTCCACACAAAACTAGTAAGCCACCCGAAGAACACCAATCCACACCACTAACAACCAATGAGCACCGCACCTGCCCCAAAAACACTACTGATGAGAAGAGCCAACGAAGCTAAAGATGAAAACCAACCCAGGTCCAACAAAGAGCCACCACATGAACCCACCGACCACACTTCCCAAATACCCAGAGAGACCGCCACTATAATCCACCACATAGAGAGATGTGGAGACCTAGAGCTAGAGTAGAGGGGCAGGTTGTGACAGAGTACAACGACGATGAACCCAAAAGAACCGAGACTAGAAAAAAAGGAATATGGGGCTAAAATCCAAGGGAATTAAAAACCTAAAGGGAGAAAATGATAAGGAAGAAGGATATGTGAGAGAAAGGGGAAGAAGAGGGGAAGGGAGAAGGGGGAGACGATGCCAAGAGCAGCAGATGCCTCCCCGTCTCGAATCACCGTCGGAAGAAAAACTTATCTCAGGAGAGACCAAAGAGCAAGGTCATTCAGAGGCCATTTTCTAATACATATCCAACCTTTCCGTGAACATCTGTCATCACAGTTTTCAACAATACATCAAAGTATATGACACATAATATTCATTAATAATAAACTTAAAGTATAAGGTCCAATACACATGTCTGTAGATAGGAACATCCAATGACACATATAAATATGGATTTCCTACTAGAAGACCCCATTATCGTGATATCCTACTAGATATTACCAAGGGATTACACCATGAGAAGGTGACTCAAAGTCCTATGAGTATCCAACCCTGATAACCTATATCATTTTTGTCCTAAAATTATATAATCCAACTATAGAACATATATATTCAAGAATAGTGTTGTAGCACTTCTGGGTTCTCATTATAGCAGGGAACTACTATGACCTTTTAGTGTGACAACTACTCTTAAGACATTATCACATACTATGTCATATAGAAGAAAAATCATGATGTGATAAGTAGTTTATTAATATTAAAAACAATGAATATATGTTTATCATAAAGTACATAGAATTTGGTTCTAGGGCACCAAATCCAACATGATAAGTGCATTTTAGAAATGGGAATGGGCTCTGAGGAAGAACCAAGTTACCCTTAAACAAGTATGTGTTGGAGTTGGTGCCCTAGAACTAACTTCTGTGTAATTTATGATAATAATGTATTCATTTTTTTGAATATTAATAAACTACTTATCACATCATGATTTTTCTTTTATGTGACATAGTATGTGATAATTTCCTAAGAGTAGCTGTCACACTAAAAGGTCATAGCAGTTCCCCGCTATGATGAGAACTAAGAAGTGATATGACACTATTATTAAATATATGTTTTATAGCCATATGATATCATTTTAGGGACAAAAATAATACAGAATATCAGGGGTGGAGACTCATAGGACTCTGAGACACCTTCTCATAGTGTATGCCCTTGGTAATATCTAGTATGATATTATGAGAACAGGACCCATCAGTAGGAAATAAAAATTTATATGTGTCATTGGATGTTTATATCTACAGATGTGTGTATTGGTCCTTAGACTTTAATATTATTATTAATGAATATTATTATTAACATACCTTGATGTATTGATGAAAACTGTGATGAAAAATGTTCGTGGTGAGGTAAGATACGTTGAGTGCATCACTAGTAATATTGTATTGATAAATAATGAGAGAAAATATTTATCCCTTATATTCTTTAACAGAAGTTAATATCTTAGGACCTTTGATGGAAATGATATAGCCTAAATAAATCTACGCCCATGGTGTTCTATAGGAACTTTTTATTTCTAGAAAGTCAAAAAAGAGACATCAAGCACATAGGTTGATGGCAGCAGCATTCAACCTGCTCATTTTGAGATATTGTAATAAAGGGAATATATTACATAGTAAGTATCCATATGAGGTGCCATGTCATTGTAGCATTAAATTCTTTCTCTATGGGTACCTTTGCACGTTGCTAGATGTTACCCTTGGACTTTAGGCTGCTTCACCTAATGCCATTGAGAAAGAGGCCTAGAGGGTCACATACTAAGTGTATATAGAATCTCAGTTAAATAATATATATTACAATTTATTATTTAATATGTTGAATAAATATTATTCAAGTATGTGGTTTAATAATTATTCATGTATGCTTGATCACATATAAATATTTATTTGCTAGTTAGTAAATATAATATTTATTTATTTATTAAATAATAATGCAATGATATTTATTCAATAAATAAATAGTCACGATTAAAGGTCTAATAAATATTATGGAGGAATAGAGGACCAAGTTTTTTGGTCTGGTGAGAAATAATAAATAATGAATATTATTTTATTAAATAACATTTAATTATAATTTTCAAGTTAAGCACATGTTGAGAAATAATGATATTATTATTATTATTTGACATGGGGTTTCTCTAGGATTAAATAAACAATTAAGGGCACTTTTGAAATTATTTTATTTTAACCCTGGTGATATATAAATATAGTTATGTTATTTTCTCATTAATCCAATTCATTTGTCTTGGTTGTGGACAATAGATTTGGAGAATCCTCTTATACCTAGAGAGCCCCCTTCTTTAATAATGCTCCCAAGAATAGAGAGCAATCCCCTCCATTGGATTAAGGATAATTATTTGGAAGTAGTTCTCAAAGCGACCAAAGGTGGATAATGCAAGCATAAGGATCTATCGTGATAGAACCTAAATATTCCTTCGACGATGTCTGGAGATTTGTGGAATACATGTGGATCATTGCTAGAGGAGATATACACTTGGTTTCTACAATGTAATGATGGTGGATTGTAGATCTATCACTGGATTCATCAATGAAGAAAGAATTCCAACAAAGGTAATTATTTATTTAATTAAATTAATTATAAATAATATTTTATGATCCTATTTCTCAGTTCCAGTGCAATTCTTCATTGTATATTTCTTTGACTCAATTATTTGGATCACAACGCTCATCATCATATAGATCTCAGATTGATCATCAATTATGGAAAAAATCAAAGTTGATAACCACCTATCGCACACTTCCACTGTGTCTGGAACCATCAAGTGGTATCAGAGAGGTCACATAATTATTTATAATTATTTAATATTATTGGTGATTTATGCATTTTAATTTAGTTTTTTAATTCAAGTTTAATCATTCTTTTAATCCGTATTGAGAGACCTATTTCTTCCTCTTTTGTTTCTCATCTATCTAATCAAGACGTTTAATTTTATGATTAAAATAAAATCAAGGAACTCATTTGGAGGTGAAAAGGTTTCTGTTCAAACAACACTAGACTACACGCTATGCAACCGAATTTACACACCATGTAGTCACATTCAATGCATTAGAATTGATTCAGAAATCAATTCATGATTATGCATTGATTATTTCATTAATTACACAATTAATGCACAGCATTTTGACCAAAATTTAATGGAGCATGGTTATCCAGACTACACACTGTGTAGCCCACATACACAACATGTAGTCCCATTGATTTATAGACAAGCCACATATTCCATACACGACCTACCTGAATGGTGACCATGTAACTCAGAGTTTACACAGTGTGTAGACCATTGGACATGCTCTATACTCTAAATTTTTTGAGGAACATATTACACACCAAGTTCCCAGGCATGTGTCTGAGATAGACAATGAGATGTGTACACACTATGTAGATTAGATCTACATGCCATATACTTAAACCAAGTTATGGATATTTAAAATTTATTTATTTTACTATGTTAACCTTGAGACATGTACTTTTGTGTGGTTATAAATATAGGACACACCATGTGATATGTTTTAATATACATAAATATTTAAATGTTTAATTATTATTTATGTAATGTTCAGATCTGCATATCATGTATGAGTTTTATTACAAGTTGTTAATCTATGTGAATTTAAGCATAACATGTGACCAAAAAAAATAATGTAATTCATGTTATCATCTATGAAGTACATGCTATGAAAGTACATGATAAGTCATGTATGCCATATGCCACAAGAGTAAAATAGTATATGAGTATAATACATATTGGGAAGAATCAGACTAGTATTCCCCATGTTTCCTCCAAGGTACATTTATGTGAAAAGTTAATTTTAAATGATTTTATTTAATTTATTTAAAATTATAATGGATTCTAATCTCAAGGAAATTCAGATGATAATTAAGATAAAATGATTGATTAATTAAAGATAACAATTAATCGTTTCGAGCGTGATTTATCTTAAATAATAAAGATTAAGAATCAAATGCTAGTTTTATTAAATATGTAATTCATTACATGATTGTGGATTATTATGATCTAGACCATACCTTTTTTATGTGATTGATTTCATTTAATTTATTATTAAATTAAATTTTTGGCCGATGTACCTTCTATCCTTTCATTATGTAGGAATTTCATTCCCATGGTTTATTTTATGTAAACTCCCTTTTCTCCTCACCTGTGTGTGAGTAAAAGACATATGTAATGGATGGAACTCCCAAGATAGTGGAGGCGGTTCAATTTTGGAGCCGATGTGAAAACAATCCAAGGAGATAAATAGGTGGACATGTGGAAAGTTTCAACATGAACCTTAATTGTATTAAGGTGTTCCCCCTAATTCAACAGTTAGTTTATCAACCGCTAGATAAATTAACCACTAGTAATATCTCATGATCATACCACTTTATTATTTTATTTTTGTTAGTTGCATGGTTATTTCATTATGGGTGTCTTTTCATGATCAGATAATTAATTAATTAATGAGCATACAAGATAGAAATAAAATAAACCGGCTTATGTTTAAATATTATCTAAGACATGGTTAATCACTTAAGTAATCCCACTTAAAATTAACAAGCATGTGATAAAGATAATAATTGGTAATTTATGCATAAAAGGATAAAATACCTCAATAAAATATTAAGTCAGTATAAACTTCCATTACTTTGGTTAGAATCGAACCATAGTTTAAAGTGCTTGACTAGACAAAGTTGGGGTGCTTTCAATTATCAGGGAATTCTAACATGAGGTTTTGGGTTGAGTTAACTTGGTTCACATCAAGGGTTAAGCGACAAAGAAGGACTTGGTGTAACTAAGAGGAAAATGATGAGGAAATATAAATTAATGATTTTAGGATTGGGGAGTCCACTCAGCAGATCAAGGAACTGTGAGTTAATGTAGTTGGAATTTGGAATGCCTACCTAAAACCATTCAAGTTGCTTGACTGACCAAAGTTGGGGTAATGAGAAGGGGAATATGGATCCTTTCCACTTTAATATCCAAGAAATAGGATATTCAAAATCTAATGGTGAGGGATATTTGGTTTCAATAAAATAGTGTGAGACTAATAAATATAATATTTATTTATTTGTCTAAATTTTATCAGATAAAGTACTAAAATTCTGCTTATCTTATTTTGTAGAAATAATAATAAAATGAAATTGAACATATCATTGTGATCTATACTTGAGAAGGAAAAACTTTCTCACTGACACAAATTTATAAGAGTGGAAAAGACACCTACGTGTCATCCTTCGCCATGAAAGGAAATTTTATGTTCTGGAAGAACCTTTACCAGTTGTTCCTAGTAATAAGGAAAGTGATGAAGAGCTATCTCTCTATGAGAAACATCTGAATGATGCTATAAATTTTCAGTGATTCATGATATCATCCATTTCCTATGATATTTTGAAGTAACATGAGGACATGGATGTGTATAATATGATGTCTCAACTTCAGGATATCTATCAAGAGAAGGTGATACAGGAGAGGTATGAGATCTCCAATGCTTTGTTCACAACTAAGCTTAGAGAGTCTATGCCAGCTGGGTCTCATGTATTCAAGATTATCAGCTACATTGAAGGTCTGGACATATTAGGGATTAAATTAATAGATGAGTTACTTATAGATCTCATACTTTCATCACTTCCAAATACCTTCTATAATTTTATTATTAATTACAAAATGATAAACAATAAGAAGAGTCTTTCAGAACTTCTTAATTTGATTCTCCAAGTGGATAAGTACATGGGGTGTGATAAACCCACAGTCCTTATGGTGAATAAGAAAAGGAAGAACAAGGTAAAATGGACCAAGACTTATAAACATTCTAAAGCTCCCAAGCACTGTCCTTACAAGAAGAATAAGATCCAGAGGTAGGGTAAAGAAAAGGATACAATATATTTTTCATGTGGCAAGCTAGGGCACTGGAAGAGGAAATGCACCCAAAAGCAAGGGGAAGATAAATGTGCATTCATTATCAAGTGAAATATTTCCATTTCTACACATTGGGTATTAGATAAATCTTGTGGTACTCACATATATATCCCAATGTAGGAACTAAGTAGATTTCGGAATATTTCTAGAGGAGAGGTGGATCTGTGAGCTACCAATGGTGTGAGGCTGGCTGCTATAGACATTGGTGACTAGAACCTTTAATTTCCAATGGGAATGATTTTGGTTTTAAGATATTGTTATTATGTACCTATAGTTACTAAGAATATATATTTTTATGTCATTTTTAGATACATATGAGTTTATTTTCAAATTCGTAAATAAAATTTGTTTCTTTTATAAGGAAAACATATGTTATGGTATGAAGAATTTAAATAATGGTATTTATGTATTAAATTATGAAAAACAAGTGTTGAAAATTGATAAAGTATAATGTTCACATGACTCATATAACACCCATCTTTAGCGTCACTCTCTTGGTTATTTAAATAAGAAACATTTGAAAAATCTCTATCAAGATAGTTATTTAGATTCTTTTGATCTAAAAACACTTAATAGATGTCATGCTTGTTTAAAATAAAATTAACCAAAACACCATTCAGTGGACAGGGTGAAAGGTCCACAGAATTTCTATGATTGGTACACACTGATGTGTGTGGACCTTTTCCAATAGAATCTAGAGGTGGATATTCTTACTCATAACTTTTACTAATGACTTGAGTAGATATGGATATATACAGTTGATAAGGTATAAGTCTGAGTCCTTTAATAAATTCAAGGAATTCAAGAATGAAGTATAGAATCTGATTGGTAAGAAGATAAAGAATCCTCGATCAGATTTAGGTGGTGAATATCTTAACCAAGAGTTCAATAACTTTCTACGGGAGTTTAGGATTCTATCTCAACTCAATCCACCTTATACACCACAATGGAATGGTTTTAGTGAAAGGAGGAACCGTACCTTGTTGGACATGGTAAGGTTAATGACGAGTCATGCAGATATTCTATTATCCTTTCAGGGATATACATTACAAACTGCGACATATACATAAAACCAAGTACCAACTAAAGTGGAAAATTGATTTCCCTTCGAGTTATGAAGTGGAAAGAAACCCATTTTGTCACATACATGTGTATGGGGTTACGGGGAATTTTTTAAGGCCTTATCAGGAAAAAAACTAGAATCCCAGGGCAGGAAGTGTATCTTTATAGGGTATCCCAAGAAAATAAAGGGAAACTACCTATACAACCCCTCATACAATAAAGTGTCTGTCACCAAACAAGCTATCTTTCTTGATAGGGAGAACATCATCAAAAAGGATAGTGGGAGAAATATTGACTTCAATGAAGTTGATGATCAAGATACACAAGAGTTGGTACATGAACAGATTCCATAGGTCCCTATGGAATAAGTAGTTCTAGAAACACAAGTATTTCATAAGAGTGTAAGATAGGTAAAAGAACTACAAAAATATGGTTTTCTAGTAATTGAAGATGGTGATTCATTATTGGTTTACAATGATGAACCACTCTCCTACAAGGAGGTAGTAGATATATCAAAAACTACAAGATGGAAAGAATCCATGAATTCTGAAATGGATTCCATGTATTAGAACCAAGTTTGGGTTCTAACTGATGTTCTGGTTGATGTAAATACTGTTGGATGAAAATGGGTATTCAAGAGGAAACTGGACATGGAAGGTAAAGTAAATACCTATAAAGAAAGGCTAGTGGGTAAAGGGTTTAAACAAAATTAAGGAATTGACTATGATGAAACCTTTTCACCAGTTTCCATGTTTAAATCCATTAGAATTCTACTTTCTATAGCATATTACCATGGCTATGAGATTTGGAAGATGGTTATCAAAACTGCATTCCTTAACAAGAACCTTTAGGAAGATATCTATATGACACAACCATAAGGGTTTGTGATTCCAGGTGATTCCAAAAGAATTTTCAAGTTTTAGAGATCCATTTGTGGATTGAAGTAAGCACACTAGTCATGGAACATTCAATTTGATAAATCCATCAAAGAATTTGGTTTTATAAAGAATGAATGTGAGCTGTGTATTTAAAATAGGTTTAGTGAAAATGCAGTCATTATCCTAGTAGTATATGTTGATGAAATATTACTTATTGGAAATGACATACCAATCTTATAGTCTGTTAAGGACTGGTTAAACAAGTGTTTCTCCATGAAGGACTTAGGTAAAACATCCTATATTCTAGGGATCAATAAAATTCATGATAGATATAAGATTCTCATTGGACCAATTCAAAGTACATATGTTGAACTAATACTAAAGATATTCAGTATGGAACAATACAAGATGGGATTGGTTCCAGTTTCACATGGTTTACATATTTCAAAGAAAATGTGTCCTTAGAAACAACATGAGAAAGAGAGAATGAGTAAGATCCCATACACTTTGTTGATAGGATCAATCATGTCTGCCATGTTATGTACTATAATTGATGTTGATTATGTATTGATAATGTTAGGAAGATATCAAGAAGATCCAGGAGAACAACATTAGACTAATGTTAAGGCCATCCTTAAGTATCTGAGAAGAACTAAGGATATGTTCCTGGTGTATGGAGGAGAGGAGGAGATGATAATCAGAGGTTATACTGATTCTAGTATTTAGAAATATCATAATGATCTGAAGTCATAATCAGGATATGTTTTCATTCTCAATAGAGGATCTGTGAGCTGGAAGAGTTTAAAGAAGCCAGTTTTCATTGATTTTATAGTGGATTTTGAGTATATAACAACTTTTGATGTATCCAAGTAAGTTGTTTAGATTCATAACTTTTTCTAGGAGCTTTATGTGTTACCTATAATTAAATAACCTATCACATTGTATTGTGATAATACTGTAGTGATGACTCTTTCAAAAGAACCAAGGTCACACCAACAGACAAAGCATATAATCCAGAAGTATCACATCTTGATGGATTTCTATCAGAGGGGTGAAGTTACAGTGAGTAGAGTACCCATGGAAGAGAATGTGGAATACCACATGAATAAAGGCCTATCTCAGTAGAAGCATGAGTATCATGTGAGAGCTAGCGGACTGAAGGTTGTTAGTAGTTGGCTTTAGTGAAAGTGAGAGTATATTGGAGTTAGTGCCCTATTACCAAATTATGTGTACTTTATGATAAGCATGTATTCATTTTTTTAATATTAATAAACTAACTATCACATCATTATTTTTCATATTCATGACATAGTATGTGATAATGTACTTAGAGTAGAAGTCACACTAAAAGGTCACATCAGTTCTCCGCTATGATATGAACCAAAAAGTGATATGAAACTATTCTTGAATATATGTTCTACATCAAGATGATATCATTTAAGGGACAAAAATTGTATAGGATATTAGGTGTGGAGATTCATAGGACTTTGAGGCACCTTCACATGGTGTATGCCCTTGGTAATATCTAGTAGGATATTATTAGAATAGGAACCACCAGTAGGAAATCCACATTTATATGTGTCATTGGATATTCCTATCTGCAGAAATGTGTATTGGTACTTAGACTTTAATATTATTATTAATTAATATTATGAGTCACGTACTTTGATTTATTGATGAAAATCATGATGACATATGTTCGTGGTGATCTAGGATACGTTGGGTACGTCATGAGTAATATTTAATTGATGAATAACACGAGAAAAGATTTATCCCTTATGTTATTTAATGAAAGTTAATATCTCAGAACCTTTGATGGAAATGATATAGCCTAAATAAATCCATGGACATGGTGTTCTATAGGAAAGTTATATTTTCGGAAAGTCAAAGAAAGAGACATCGAGCACATAGGTTGATGGCACTGACATGCAACCTGCTCGTTTTGAGATATTGTGATGAAGAGAATATATTACATAATAAGCATCTATATGAGGTGAAATTTCATTGTGGCATTAAATTCTTTCTCTATGGGTGCCTTGGCGTGCTTCTAGACACTAACTTTGGACTTTAGGCTGCTTCACCTGATGCCACTGAGAAAGAGGCCTAGAGGGTCACACACAAAGTGTATCCGGAATCTTAGTTAAATAATATATATTTTTATTTATTATTTATATCTTGAATAAATATTATTCTCATATGTGGTTTAATAATTATTCATGTATGTTTGATCACATAAAAATATTTATTTTCTATTTAGTTAATATAATATTTATTTATTTATTTGAGAATAATGAAGTGATATTTATTTAATAAATAAATAGTCATTATTCAAGGTCTGATAAATATTATAGAGGAATAGCGGACCAAGTTTTTAGGTCTGGTGAAAAATAATAAATATTTAATATTATTTGATTAAATAATATTTAATTATAATTTATAAGTTAAGTGCATGTTGATAAATAATGATATTATAATTATTATTTTACATGGGGTTTCTCTAGGATTAAATAAATAATTAAGGGCACTTGTTCAATTATTTTATTTTAACACTAGTGATATATAAACCCAATTATGTTATTTTTTCATTAAGCCAATTCATTTGTATTGGTTATGCAAAATAGATTTAGAGAATCCTCTCAAGCCCAGAGAGACCCCTTCTCTAAGAACGCTCCCAAGAATGGAGAGCAATCCCTTCCATCAGATCAAGGATAATGCATTGGAAGTAGATCTTGAAGCAATCAAAGGTGGACAATTCAAGCATAAGGATATTTCATGCTATAATTCATAGATTCCTTTAGTGATTTATAGATATTCAAAGAACATGTGTGGATCATTGCTAGAGGAAATCTATACTTGGTTTCTATAATGCAACGACGATGGAAAAAAGACTTTTCATTGAAATCATCAACAAAGTAAGAATCACAACAAAGTTAATTCTTTATTTAATTAAATTAATTATAAATAATATGTCATGATCCTATTTCTTGGTTCTGGAACAATTCTTCATTTTCTATTTATTTGACACAATTACATGGATCACAACATTCATCATTGTATATATCTCAAATTGATCATTGATTTTGGAAAAAATCAAAGTTGGGCACCGCCCATTGCACACTTCTGCTGTGATCAGAACCATAAGTATGGACAATGAAGGTATCCAATCCAGGTGGTTTTAATGAAAGGGATGGATGATGGTATTGGATGGTGCTCTTTTGGACGTCTGGGTGTGGTGAGTTGGAAACACATTGGGTAAGTTGTGAAAGAAGAGTTGAGTTTTTTGGTGTTTTTTCGATTATGGAAGTTATCAATATCATAAAAAGGGTAGTGAGAGGCTAAAAGATTACGGTGAGAAGCACCATAGCAGGAAAGAGGTCGGTTAATGACGTAACTAGTGGTTTAAGTTGGATGGACTAAGGTGAGATACATATTAGTGTATCAGTTTTGGTGTCGGGCACTGGCCAAATGCTGACCAGTTGAGTATCTCAAGATGAAGAGAATGTCTGGGTTGTGCATTTTAGATGTTCAAAATGCACTAAGACTTTTGGACCTTGAGTTGAGGACCCGGGTAGGTCATGATATGTGGTTAAAATTGGGATGTTTTTTACAATGATGTCAGACTAGTATCATCGTTAGATCTTCAAAAGGATATGGGGAAGGTCGTGATATGTGGTTAAAATTGGGATGTTTTTTACAGTGATGTTAGACTAGTATCATCATTAGATCTTTAAAAGGATACAGGGAAGATGGAACCAAGAAATTTGGGCCATGAATTGTGGAGAGAATCAGAATGAGAGTGTTTCAGTGGGTTCCTCTAGGGTGATGTAGTGTCTCATGGGTATCCTTATGTGTGGTGGTTCAGTGGTGTTACCTGGACCTTTCTCGTGTGTTTTTTTGGCGATGATGAATTTGGGTTAGATGCATCCTCGATGAGCATTGGGTTGTGATTATGGATCAAGGTGAGAGAAATATTTTTGGGTAGAACTAGTTCCTTGGTCTGAGAATTGTTACGACATGATTGAGTTCAAGGAGAAAATTGGGAGGTGAAGGTTGACTAGTGGGATCATGGTATAACCCTTTTGGTCTAGAATATCTAGGAATGTTTGGAGGTGTGGCTCGAGGATGATCTATCATAAGTTGGGGAGGTTGTAAGATCCTGAACTTTCATGAGGTACGTCCTTATTTAAATTTTGTCTAATCTTCATTTTATTTGGATAATGAAGTGTTCCTAGAATGTATGAAGAGTTTTGGGAGTGTTATGGGGGTTTGGGACATGAAAGGTGGAAAAAAGAGTCTAAAAAGTTCATAGTGCACGGTTGATGCATAGTTAGTGTAAACTGTGGGCTTGGACCACGAAACTGTGTGGCTTGGTGACCCCTTTGGATAGAGGTTTCCACATAGTTACCATATGATTTTATAAAATTTGTGGGTGTTCCTAGGAAACTGTGTGGCTGGGACCCTCTTGGACAGAGGGAGCCCCATGGTTAGTGCACAGTTTGGCTAACTGTGTGGCCAAACCGTACGAACCTTAACAATTGTGAATTTCCAGTCTTTCCTACTTGGTCTTTAATGTTTGTAACCTAATTTTCTCCCTTATTCCCCCTCTAATATCTTAGGTGACAAACTAAACCCTCTAATACTTCCAAGATTAGATTCTTCTTCAATTATTTGGTGTTTGAAGTGAATTTGGGTGCAGATCGAAGGTTCGGGTGAGTCTAACACTCCTCCTTGATCTATTTTCTTGATTAGGGCTTGTAGAATCTATTCTCTTCTTTAGAATCCCTAAAAACCTCACTTTTATGATAGATTCTAGGTTAGTTATTTTGAGGGTGTTTTATTTTTAATCAAAGGTGGAGATTAGGAAAGCATTCATCAATGGTCATTAAGTATGTGGTCTTAAATCTTTTTCCCATAGTCTTGATGTGTTATATGTGTATGTAGTTGTTATATTTCACTACTATGTCACGTTTTGATGTCACAGGTTATGGAAATTTATTTGGACCTTATATTGAGGTGCGAGAGTGTTCACAGACCCCATTGGATTCATTGATGATGTGAGACTGAACCTAGGGCTACCCATGGGGTAAACCAGACCCTTGAAATTGGAGAAAAAAATTAGTAAACCTTGAGATAGGGTTATTATGAGAGTGAATGGGTAGTAAAAATGTAATTGATGCATGGGTAGGGTTAATGGATTGATTAAAACAATTTATAAGTTGGATTTTATAAATGTTTGGAAGGTTTTGAAATTACTTCAATGTTATTTTTGGGGTTTTGACATGATTTTAGATATATTGATGGAAAATGTTGTTTGAAAGTGAGAAATATTTTGAAAGGAGGTGCTGACCTCAAAGTGATTCAAAAATGGGTTTTCTAAGAGAATTTAAATGGTGTTTGAAATGGGAACAAGGTTCCCTCTTTGAAAAAAAAGGTTTAATGGTTGTTTTGGATGGTTGAAATAGAAATCAAATCCTTTAGGAATGTTTTAGTTTTCAAAGAAGGAGACCCATGTTTTAAAGAGTGGATTCAAGATGATTTTAAATAAGTATTTTTAATTTTATCTTATACCATGATGTGTTTCTAAAGGTAAGATAAAAAAATAGTCAGTGAATTGATTTGTGGGACAGAGATACAATACCCATGACAATTATATTGGCACATTAACATGGTTTTGATATACACTAAATTATGGATGCGTATAGTTAATGAAATTACATAAAGGGGTTTTAGGTATAATGATATATGTGTTTAATATTTATGGTTTGTGTTGGTAAATGTGAAATGGTTCATAAATGAGATTAATGTTAATTGTGTTTAATTGAAAACATGGCATAAGAGATAATTTGATATAATATTAATGGGTTAATGAGAAATTATTTGGAAATGGTAATGAGTTCATGGGTTATGGCATGATAATGATTTATGTATTTATGAATTATGAATTGTGAATGTTATGTTATTGTTTGAATATGGTTTTGAAATGGTATATGTGGTAAATGGTTCAAAGAAGCATGTTCACATGGCCTAGTTGTGTGGGGGTATTGGACTTGAGGATCTACGCTCACGGGTTGGGTTAAACTAAGGCTCTAAACCCCACCCCTTAATATATGGGTTAGGGAAGGGGATTGAGGCTCTATGCCCCTAATAATTTCATTAGATGAGATTACCTGAACTAAGGCTCCAAGGTAAGTGTAATGTATTTATTTATGATATGTTTATCTCTAGTGTGATAGGGAACTTGAATTATTCCCTTATGCATGATATTTGATCGGATTAGGCCATAGTGTGAATAATGTAAATGCCTAACCCATGGGAAAAATTATGAGAATGGTCATGTAAATATTGTTAACTAATGATCATGTGATAAGTTGTGATTAGTGAACACCACTTTGTGGTTAAAAGTGTGTGTAACACCTTGTGCATTGTCTTATATTTCTAGTGTGACTTGAGTTAGTCATGTTTATTAGTTTCCTCTAGAGAACTTAGTGAATGAAATGGTCATTTGATAATTACTTAAATGTTTTCCTTGTTTCTTTTTATTTATTTATTGTCCTTATTGCCTGTATACACCTTGTACAAACTGGTTATTTATTTAGAAACCATTGGTGGTGGCCTACTATATTGTACTCAAAACCTACTCAGGCCTTTATGGAACTTGGGTACCTGAGTAGATGATACTTATTTTATGGTACATGTTTAGGATAGGGACCTGGTGTTTGGTTGATCATGGAATGATATGTCGGAGCATGGGAAGTCAGGACCGGGTTGGGACTCGGGTTTGGTTTCGAAGTATTTTGATAGTTTGGGTCATTTTTTATGTTGTATGACTACCTGACATGTATTGTATTTAGTAGATTTTGTTATAGCATGCATCCTTGGTTACTTATTGGTTTTTTTGTGAGCTTCCATTTATTGTTCCTGTTGGTTATTTTTTCTATTGATGCTACTTATATTGAGGCTTCACTCTGATAAGTGTGTATAGTCTTCCTATATTTCTTTTACACCTGTATTTCTAGTTGACAACCTCTATTATATGGGGAGGTGCACTTGAGGTCATGTGATGACCCGACTCAGGGCACTGGATTTAGTGGCTTCTCGGTCAGGGACGTTACAAATTAGTTTTTCTTCACCACATCACATGGATGATATCTATAAGCATGTTTAAAAAAATAATATGGTATTTATGATATAATGATCATTCTAAAAAGATAAAATAGTACTTATCTTCTTTCCTTAATGATCATTGAAAAATGAAAACATTACTCATGAATATGTATGACCTACCGTCTCTATAATTATATTGTAGTTCATTTTTCATAACCATAATCCATGATTAATTTTAAAAGTATAATTGATGTATAGAAGTGATAATTATGTCATTAATATTATTCTGTATATTATGGAATAATGACCACTTTGACCATAGTCAACCTACCAAATTCATTTTTTAATTATGAGCTGAATATCATCAAAATGTTCAACCTAAACTTGAATGATTAAGTAATTTTATATGACATGGTAATAAATGAAATAAAGGGAACAATAAACTTGAAAAAATTTCCCAATTAAGTAAATAATTAATATGAATTTATTATCTAGTAAGATAGAGAACATACACAACAAGTTGGACTTGAGGTAAGCGACACTTTAACTTAAAAGCTCATTTTAAATGTTATAATGTTTTATTTTCAAAATATTTATCTTGCATGTACATTTTTTAAAAATGATTTTATGAATGTATTTATATAGAAATAAAAGAACTATAAAAGGAATTTTATTCTACTTTCTTTCAAAGGTTTTCAAAAATTATTTTTTATAGAATGTTTAACTTTCTTCAAAAAAGACAAAAAAATGTTTTATTTTAATATATATGGTGATAACGACTTTTACTACCGCTATAAACATTATTTAAAGTTTATATTCCTTTACAATATTTCATTTTTTCTTCAAAGAAAATCTCCATTTCAAAATTTTTGGGTATTTTGGTATTGTAAATGGGGTTTTAAGAGAAAAGGGTATTTTGATATCTGAAAGTGTTTCAAAAATAAGTTTAAAAGTATTTTTCAGGGGTTTTATTCATGGTATGGTCCTTGGCAATTATTTTATGAAGGGTTGGGCCCCATTATAGCTCACAAGTGATCCTGATACAACTTATACAAAGGGTTGATCCCTATTATAGATCAAATATGATCCCAATATAGCTCATACTATGGGTGTGATCAGATAGTGCTCTAATGCATTGTGTAATGATTATATTTTCCAGAGAATTATATTGGAAGTTAGTTGTATAATTATTCCATTTTTAAGGGTTCTATTATGATGATGTCACAAGGTACCTATATGAATTTTCTATACTTTCTAATGAGTTTTCATGGAAATAATTTAATTTAAAAAGGTAAGATAACAATATTTTTAAAGAAAAAATGATACTCTTTTTTAGATAAAAGCTATGTTTTTAAGAAAAGGGGTTTTCATGGTTTTTATGTTTTCACCAGACTAATAGATTTATTTTTTTAAGTCACTTACTGAGATTATTGTTCTCATCCCACATTTTAAAATGTTTTTCATAGGTATTTAAGGATGAGTAGGGACAATGATGAGGTTAAGATCAAATTTGTGGAGATATATCATGAAAAGAAAACATGTTTCTTTTAATTTTTTTTTTGGATAAAAAAATGGCTGTTGAGTAGAAGTGTACACTTTTTAATATATGGGATTGTTATGTAATATTTATGTTCCAACTCTCAAAAATCTAAACCTAAAATATATTTAGAAATACAAGAAAGCGAATTCTAGTTTAAAGTCACTAGAATATGTAATGTTTAAGGTAATTTCCTTACAGTTGGTATTAGAGAAAGGTTTAGACAAATTTATGGGTTAGGATAATCATAATATAATAACCTTAAAAGATTTTACTTAATGGTTAAGTTGAAATGATATTTCATATGAAGATTACCATGTTTCTTTCTCTAAACTATGTTTGTTCAGAATGGTTTTCCATATGGGAAACATGGAGGTTGTGGTAGCAAGGCACCAAGAGGATGATATCCTTACAAATAAACAACTTGGAATGGTTAGAATTGTAACTGAGTAGTTTTTTTCACTTATAAATTGGTTGATGTAATCTATAAATGGTGGTGGAATCTATGCTAGAGAATAACTGAATATACCACAATGGAACATGACGATAGTAGAGTATTTTATGAGACAAAATCCTCCAACATTAAGTATATCTTCTGACCTAGTGGTAGTTGAAGGATGGATCAATTCCATTTAAAATATATTTGAAGTTATGAAGTGTTTGGAATATCAAAAGGTAACCCTTTCCATTTATCATTTTTAAGGTTAAATTAATTGATAGTAGTCTTTGGTTAAGAGTACTAAAGAGAGAAATGAGATTGATTACATGGAATGTGACACATTTAAGAATTTATTCCTTAATAAATATTCCCCTAAGGTTGTTAGACTCAACATAGAGAAACAATTTTTGGAATTGAGGCAAAAAGATGAAGATTCTGTATACATATGAAGTATAATTTACAAGATTGTCCAGATATGTTCTAGATTTTATCCAAGATCTTGATAGCAAGATTAATCATTTTTAATCAGGGATGAAACCAAGATATCAAAGGTAATTAGCTTCCCATGAATTCAAAAGTCATTATAAACTTGTTCAGTGTTCCAAGAAGGTAAAAATAAATTTCATCGATGATCATGTATTCCAGTACAACAAGAAGAAAAAACTAAAATTACTATTTTTATTGTCCATAAATAAAAGGTACATATTTAATAAATTTTGAGCACATGATTCCAAATATTTAATCCATTTAAAAAAAATTCAAAATACATAATTTTATAATACTAATTTAAAATTAACCTCATTGACGAAATGAGAAAATACGTTTTTAAAGTGAAAATATTCAAATGATAAAAATATTTTTATATCCAAATCCAATGAGAAATTGATTCTTTCTACCTAAATTGGATTAAATTATTTAAAATTGATATATATATAATTTAAAACCAATCAAAAATATTATTTAACTCTAAAAATTATTTAGACAAAAAATTTATTTTCAATTAAAATTCAGTAATGTTTCACTATTCATCAAAACATTAAACTTATCAAAAAAATAAAAAGAATTCAACTAAAGTAAATTTTGATATCCCTATTTCAAAAAATAATTTTATTTTATCAAATATAATTTATAAGTGTCAAAAACTTGATTTAAAACAAGCACGCCATCAAAAGGTGACAAAACTTCTTTTTATAAAACTATAGTTTGTAAGCATAAAACTGGATTTATTTTTATATCATGCCAATAAAACACATATGAAAAATGTTAAAAATTATATTTTATATACATATTTCATTAATATATTCTAATAATATTTTTTTGTTTATTTTATTTTTATAAAACACATTTGTGTGTATTTAAATAGTTTTTTCGGAAAATGATTTCCTTTTAATTTCAAAAAGGGTTTTACATGTGTAAACCATAACTTCATAATTCAGTTAATCCTATTTATACCCACCATTCTAATAGTTAGGTTATAATTTTCTTATTTAAATAATTTCAATAATAAAATGATCTTTCCTAGAAACTCAGTATTACATGTAACGTAAGTTAAGTAGATATTGTGTGTAACACAAGCTTAACTTGGTGTAGCATATAACACAAGACATCAATGAAATTTAATTTATTTAAAAAAATTTCATAAAAACTAATGGTGTTACATATAATCCATTTATCATGACATCTTCAATCAAGAAGATTTTATTCTCCTATCATTAACGTATGTGCTCGACGTATCTTTTTCTAAATTTATAGAAAAGAACTTTCCCATAGAACACCATGACCATGTATTTATCAAGGTAGTTCCATTACCATAAAAGGGAATGAGATATAAAACTTCATTAAATATATTAATCCTTTATTTCATAATTCATTAATTCCATATCACTCATGACACACCCAATGTATCTTACTTTTCCGTGATCATAATTCTTCACAGTTTTCATCAACACATAAAATTATGTGACTTATGATATTAATTAATGATAATTTTAAATTTTAAGGATCAATACACATGTATTTAGATAGGAACATCCAATAAAACACAAAATATGGATTTCCTATTTGTGGGTCTCATTCTTATAATCTCATAATGTGAAAATTACCAAGGGTGAATACCTTGAGAGAGTGGATCCAAGTACTATGAGTCTCCACCCATGATAGGCTATATAATTATGTCCAATAAAATGATATCATCCGATTATAGAACAATTATATTCTAGAATATTTTCATGGAACCTCCAGGTTATCATTATATAGGATAAATACTTTAAAATTTTAGTACGATATATATTCTTAGGAAATTATCACATACTATGTCATGTGATGAATAACCATGATGTGATAAGAAACGTGATTAATATTAAAATAAATTAATACATGTAATCATAAAGTACTTATAAGTTTGTTCTAGAGCCACAACTTGAAATCTTTTTGTACTCAAGCAAGAGAATTTATCTAAGGATAGGGGCCTCCTCTCCATTGAAATTCTTGTTGGTAAAGGATTTAATATACAAAAATATCCAAATGAAAAGGGAGACTCTAACCATAGAAACACCCTTGTAAAGATATTTTTAAAAGGTACTTATGGATCATGTTAATAAAAGGGATTTTAATTATAACTAGATCACTTATGTCCTGACTAGACAGGGAGACCCACCCGAGAAGAGGGATATTATTTATATTCCCTTAGAGAAAGTTCCAAAAAACCTTAGGGGTAGGGAAACACCTTTAATTTAGATTCCTCTAAGTAAGGTATCCAAAAGGAACAAATCCCATGAGGAGAGATTTAAATTAGATGCTAATTTTTTTAATCCTTTTGATTGATGAATCCAAGATCTGGGCTAAGAACACTGAGATTCTATATGAGGAAAATGAAGCAAGAGATAAACCTAGATCTATCAAAAGAGGTAGGGGTGGACCTATGTACTATATTGATTATTCAAACAAATCCCAAGATAGGGTCACTTCTTATTTATAATGAGGTTCTTATATTGGAATTTTCTAGGGATGAATAACTCTAATACCTATATGGAATTCATAATTTTTATTTAGAGGTATAACCCTAACTTCATTGGTCTTGTTGATCCCATGGTTCTACTTGAAATCTTCAATATCATTAATTTGAACTATCTTGGTTATGAACTTATTTCATTTAAACCTAGTATTTATATAGTGTAAAACCTACAATCTATCTAAAGGAAAGGCTAGAAATCCCAAGTCTACTCAATTTTACAACAACACATTATCATCTCTTTTGGGAAGGATTATTACTATTGCATGGTTTCTTTCACATATTCCTTTAACTATTATATCATAAGGAAATACCCATGGTGTGATATTAATTCATTTTATTAATTCATTTCTTATTATTGGATTTTTATTGTTGATTTACACACTAATATAAGTCTTTATGAGAAGCTAGGATCTAAATTTATCAAAGCTACCTTTATAGTCTTCCATCACTTCATTAGCCAAAATTTCCTTAATGAATTGTTCTTTAAGGATCATATTATACTTATTATAGATGTATTTTTAATTTCAGGTAGGATATTAATATTTATACATCTTTATTCTCTCTACTTGTAAATAACTTGGGCGTTTATTTCTCAATCTTAGTTTTTCTAAGAGTTCACTAAGATCACTCTCCTCTATTTGTTCATTTTCACTTCAATGAACGAATAACCTCACCCATCCATTTAAAATTAAATTATTATTAGATACTTTATGAGGAATAAATATTTAATTTCTTGTAGTAATTATCATTAAACTTTAAATAAAAATATTTTCAAAAATTAAGGTATAAACTTAATACTATTAAGACATTCTTAAGGGCATGGGATAAATTTAAATTCTATAATATTGGTGAGGATATTTATAAAGTTAAATATCATTCTAAACAGTGCACCCAAAGGATATTTTTCATGTTCTAGGGGATCTAGAAAAGTATACCCACTCTCATCCCTTATTTTTAGAATTGTGGAGGACTATCTTAGAAAATGCCTCCTCAAGGATATTGACTTGATTTTTCTCTCACACGTTAAGTGTTCAATAAATTTTGTGGTTCCCACTAATAATATCTATGTTGATGAAATCCTTATCTTATTTTAAGGTGATAAGAAATATCTTGTGGTCCTTAGTGATATTATTCATCATTATGAGATGGTTTTAGGGGAATCCATTAACTGAAATAAATATATTATCTTTTTTGTAAATGGAATGATGGACTCAATAAGAAACAAAATTACTAACTTTAATGGTGTCAAATAGGGGGAGATTCTTTTTAATTAATTATGTAATCCTATATTTTTTGGTAGATTAAAGGAAACTTATCTTGAAGTAATTTCTTCTAATATTTCTCTTTAACTTGCAAGCTGAAAAGGGAAATCCTTTTCTCAAGATGGTAGTTTATTCTTGGTGAATTCTATCATCACCTATATGTTTGTTCATGATTTTCACATTTGCAAATTGATAAGGAATTTATGTAAAAGGATATATAATATAATTAGAAATTTCATTTGTGAAGGTAGTATTTATGGAAGGAAATAATTCACTGGGTCCTAAAAATGTTTGTTAGGCCTACTAATCTTGGTGGCCTAGGGATAAAAAATTTGAATCCTTTCAAAGATGCAGTTTTTATTAATTATATTTTTCATATTATACAAATATCAAGTACCACATCTCACTTTTATATGGAAATATTTATCACCAAATTACCTAAAATTAACTCTCATTATATCTATTATTTCATTTGTCTAGATTTGAGGAATATTTTTTATTATCTAAAACCTCATATTAAATGGGATCCATTAAGGCACTACAGACCTAACTTCTAAACTATTAATTGGTTATCATATCTTGTAACACTCCAAATCTAGTAACCTATATTCAATAATTAATTTATTACATTGGTACATGATATAATAATTTACATCACAAAGGACCAAACAATTTAGATGTATCAGGAGAGTAGAGTTGTACATGACTCATATATTACATTGTAACATCAAAATAGAATAAAAACAACTTATTAAAACTTTATTAATAATTTTAGAGTATTCCCTAATTTATTCATAGTTCACTTCATGGTGCCATGGGGAAATAAAAACAAAAGAAAGGAATTATTAGACACTAAGTAAGGGTTTAGGTTCATCGAAATATATCACAACAGGAATAAAAATTATGGTAGAGTGAATAATAAATAAATATTATTTATAATCAATATATTCAGTATATAAATATCCATGGATATCATAGTAATTAAAATAATCACATGGATAACAATGACTGAATTCATGGTGATGGAATTCATAATGCTATATATCTTGATCTTTACCATCAAGGACTTATCTAAGACATTATTCTTTTCATAACAATCATAACTAATAAATCATGATTACATTTGGAAATAATACACCAAATACCCACACCTTTTGTCTCATGAGACCAACTGATGCATTAAGGGGCTATATAATCTCAGGCCCCAACCATCACTTATTTAAGTCCAATACATTCAAAATTTGAAAGATATGAATAATAAAATTTCCTTTATAAGTATCCATATTGGAATAACAAAATATGAAATGTCAATACTTTTCTCCATGTTAATAAAATATAGAACATAATCATAACATGTCTAGAGAAAGATGGTGGATGGTTAAACAATACATATCTTGATTCTTTATAAGGAACCTCATCCATAATCAATAATTACCATATAGAAATATAAGATATATGGATTTTCAAAATTTCATTTTTCAATGGAATAATTTGGATCCCTAGGTGAATATTCAACCATAGGTTTAACCAAGATTCAATGGAAAGTACCTGTATCAAAGAAATAAATACAAGGTAGCAAAAAAGGGTTCTTTAAAGGTTTCAGGTGATCAATAGAATATTTTTATAGTTTTAAATGATAGGATATTTTAGAAATGGTTTTAAAATCCTTAATTATAGTTTTTAATAGCATACATATTATCTAAAGCATATCACCCAGAGTGTCAAGCTAGGTGTGCAGTCTTAGGCCCATTTATCATGCATTGAGTGAAGATTGAGTTAATAATCAAACATCATTTTTTAGGGTGATTATCCTTGGGTGAAATTTTTACATATAAAAATATACTCTATAGTACCAATACATGAATTAAATATCTAGGAAACTAATTGCACTTTTACTTTAATAAAACTTTAGGATGTCACTATAGAAAAGTTTAAGTTTTATAATGGTTTTGGTAACTATTGGGTCAAAAGGATATGAGGGAGGGATAATGATATAGACTAATAAATAAATTTAAATTAATTATAAAATTTATAAAATTAAATACATTTAAATTTATACATCATACAAAGGAAAAAAGTGGTGAATATAAAACATATCTTAATAAATCAAAATTGAGATGCAAAAACCCTTATATTAATTCATGATTTCAACTAAAGCACTTGAATATATTGTATAAAAAAATAAATATATTAATAACTTACTTAAAAACCTTATTCATATCTATAATCACTTATACACTTATTTTTTAACCATATATTATAAATACACCACTTAGTTATAGTTTATTTCCATCATCGGGTCATAGGTTATTTTGATTAATTTTTTCATAATAGTATCATGGGTACAGGGTCGATTATTACTTATTGGTTCAAATTTTATAATTTATAGATCATACAAGATAATATAGTTTATTTTTCATAATTATTCTTAATGTTATAATTTCATTCTATGGGAGTTTTGGTTATAATGGATAAAGATAAAATGGATGTTGAGCATGTTTCAGTGATTTTTAATGAATGAATGTTGGTATCTTGATTAATGAGTTTAATATTAATATTACCATTATAGAACAAAAATAAAACAAATATTTACTTATTTATATCCAAAATTATCATAATTTAAGTTCTCATAGTTTTCCATGACATTATTGTATAACACTGTTCAAGTTGGTGGTTAGACCGACCAAAAAAATAAAAAAACCATAATTAATGAAAAACTATGACTATTAATGTAGTTTATTTTAGAATAATATAAATATTAAATAATAATAATGATATTATTTAGATAATTTTTGAATATATTTAAATAAATAAAAATTAAACTAGATAAAAAATAAGGCACATTACATTGTGGAGATGGTAGTCTGCACAATGAACAGTTAACAGTTTCATTTAAAAAATAATGAGAAGGAAATGAATTGGGTTGTAATTTAAATATTAATAATCATAATTATATTATATATGTCACATTTATTCTTCAATTTCACACTTATAAAAACTGAAGATAGGCATTGGTGAAAAAAGGAAGTCATCACTTCAGGGACGTAGTAGTCCGTACAATGCACACATGACAATTTTATTTTTCTTAATAGATAAGGGAAAAAATGGTTATTAGTTATCCCATTATAAGAATAAAATTCAATATAAAAAATATTTATTTCATTATATAGGAATTAAAAAATTATATTTTTGAAACTAATAAAGAAAAGAAAAGAAGTTAGGAAAAAATTACTTACGTTGAGGACTTGGGCTTTCCCTTTGATAACTCCTTGGAAATAGAGGTCTTACATTAATATATTGCAAATAGAGTCTAAATTAAAATAAATAGGATTATAGGTTAAGGAAAATTTTATATTTTTAATAGGAAACTTAATTTTTAGAGTGGTTTTTAAGGGGTGGTGAGAGGCCCCTTTTAAGAGTGGTGAGGATGTGATTTTTTTAAAATTTTTACTTAATATAAAGAGAGCACATGTTTCACAAGTCAAGAAGACCCCAAAATGGAAAATAATATAATGGGGGGATGTTATAAGGTTAATAATACATCAACCATTCATTTTAATACATTTTTTAAACTTTTTTAAGTCCTTTACTCTTAGAATTTTTAATTTTTCCATTTTTGGTTTTACTGTGGTAACTACTTTTTACCTAAGTAATTTACTTTTAATGCCTAAAAATAAAATGTAAATTATTACATAATTTTTACCTACTAATTCCAAATATAAAACCATTTCATAATATAAAATTTATATTTGTAATAAAATCAATTTTAACATTATATCATGTAACATGTAAAACCTCATTTTTAGAAAAAAAAGTATATTTTTAAGCTTAAAATTTATGTGTAGGACAAAATTACAAATGTATCATTTTTCATAATATAAATTGGTTTATTATAAAATTTATGTTACATTAAAATAAGGAAACAACTAAATTTTACTAAAATAATATTTAATTAAAATAAAAGACTAAAAAAGGTTTATTTTATAAAAAATACTACTTAAGTTTGTAAAATGTTAAACATGGGTTTTCTAAATTCATAATATTATTTTTAAATTTATAGTTTTAATAATTAAATATATATTTGATCATGTAAAATGTCACGAACCGGATCTGGTCGCCACCATTAACGGCACCAAACCCAGCCCGTGGCAAGGCCCGAAGGGCGTTCCCTATCCCCACGGGCTGGCACAAGTGCCCGGGTATCAAACAAATCTGGTTCGTGACAAAATGGTATCAGAGGAGGTTAATGTTTTTGGGTTATATTGTTATTTTGAGATGATTCGGGATAGACAGGAGCTAGGACTGTCAGGGCTCGGGGTATTGGTTGTGAGTAGGGTGCCTGGCCCGCACCTCTCATGGCAGACCTTGAGTCACCAGAGGATGTTGGAATTTACTGATTTACTTCACTTCCAGGTGAGATGTGTGGGCTGCAGACCACATCTGGACATCAGGCAGATGTGGAGTAGTTGTTTCTTTTATTACAAGAATGTGTTTAGTTTGTTTATATTTGATGTATTTGATTACAATTTTCAGAATTGTGGTATTGACTATTTGTTTTATGACTGTTGAATTTTGTAGCAACATGCCTCCCCGGAAAGCTCCCACGCACCCACAGGAGAAGGCTGGAGAGAGTTCTCCCACGCCGATTGATCAGAGGCTAGTCGAGGCCGTGGTCCGGGCTGTACAGGCTCTAGGATATGGACCAGCTCCAGCTCCAGCTCCTGTTAGAGAGGATTATACTGGTCCTAGAAAGGACAAGGCCCAGGAGTTCCTGAAAAATAAGCCTCCAACCTTCCGAGGCAGCTCAGAACCCTAGGAAGCAGAAGAATGGATCGAGAAGATCGAGCGTATGTTTGAGTTCCTGGAAACACCCGAGGAGCTCAGGGTGAAGTGTGCCTCCTTTCTGTTGGAGGGTCCCTGCCGTAAATGGTGGGAGTCAGTGCTTCAGTCTGGGAAGAATGAGCAGATGCGCTGGAGAGATTTCAAGGCTGTCTTCAATGAACAGTATTTCCCTGAGGTGTTGGCTTATGCCAGGTCTAGAGAGTTCATGGAACTTGTTCAGGGGAATCTATCTGTGATGGAGTATGCCAACTGTTTCACTGAATTGGTTCGGTATGCTACAGAAATTGTCTCTAATGAGCAAGCGAAGGCCCAAAGGTTTGAGAAAGGCTTGCGACCAGAGATATACTCCCAGATGTTCTTGTTTAAGCTGAGGACCTATGCTGAGGTCGTTGATCGGGCGTGCATGGTGGAGATTGATAGAAAAGACAGGGCTGGTTTCTATGGTTCTGTATTAGCAGTGGGAAGTGGAAGCTCCTCAGAGAAGAAAAGGAAGCGGGAGGATCATGTGAAGAAAGGAGGGGGCAGTTCAGGCCACTCTTCCAGGCAGTTTTCTTCTGCAGCTTCTGACGCGAGATCGGTCATGTGCCACCAATGTGGGAGGCCTGGGAATATCCGACCAGCATGTCCTCTTCCTCTGAAGCCTTGTTACCAGTGTGGAGGTATAGGGCATTTGCAGCGCTTCTGCGGTGTGGCACGTCCACTCCCAAGTGGGGCAGGGTCAGTGGCTTCAAGAGGAGTGCCAACACAGTCCGAGCCGTCAAGGACTGGGGGATCTTGATTTGGTGGTCATGGTGGTAGGGCTGGATCATCTTCTGGGCAGAGCCAGTTCAGGGCACAACCACAGACTAGCGGTCGTCCTTAGGCAGATACTGGACATCTCCATGCAGTGGATCAGTCACCAGTAGGATCAGAGGCGGGACCGTCGACAGTTCGAGTTACCGTTCTGATCGCATCTTCTATAGCTACTGCTCTTTTTGATACTGGTGCCTCTATTTCATTCATTTCTGGACGTTTTCTGGACATTCTGAATTTGCCAACTGAGTTGATGTCTTTTGCGATGGAGTTGGTGACACCATTGGGAAAGAAGAAGGAGCAGGGCCTGAGGTGCCCCTCGTGTGCACTTTCTGTGTCAGGGGTCGAGATGGAGTGGGACCTCTTAGTCTTAGATATGGACCTTTTTTATGTTATACTCGGGATGGATTGTCTAGTAAACTTCCAGGAACACATCGATTGCTACAGACGGCGGGTGAGTTTCACATCACCTGATGGGAGTCGTCAGGTTTTTCATGGAGAATGGGATCCACAATCAAGTCGCGCAGGGCCTCCACTCCCAGAGTTGGGAAGTGTTATATTCCAGTTATCTTCGATTGTGCTAGAGGATGGTCTTTCCCCTGAAGGTGCACTACCTCGTGTAGTGAATGAGTTTCCTGAGGTATTCCCTGATGATTTTTCTGGTTTTCCCCCGGAGCGGGATGTGGAGTTTTCGATTGATCTGGCGCCGGGAACACAGCCGATATCTCTTCCCTCCTATCGCATGCCCCCCACCGAGTTTAGGGAATTAAAGATACAACTGGACGACTTAGAATCCAAAGGATTCATTCGCCCGAGCGTCTCTCCTTGGGCCGCTCCTGTGTTGTTTGCAAAAAATGCTGATGGATCCCTCCGGTTGTGCATTGATTACCGGAAGCTGAATAAGGTAACAATTAAAAACAAATACCCTTTTCCCAGAATAGATGATTTGTTTGATCAGTTGAAGGGGGCAAAGTGGTTCTCAAAGATAGACCTGCGTTCAGGGTATCATCAACTCAGGGTGAAGGAGTCAGATATCCCTAAGACAGCCTTCCGAAGCAGGTACGACCACTTTGAGTATTTGGTCATGCCCTTCGGATTGACCAATGCTCCAGCGGTATTTATGGAACTTATGAATAGGGTGTTCCATCAGTATCTCGATTCCTTTGTTGTGGTGTTCGTGGATGACATTCTGGTATACTCTAGCTCTAAGGAGGAACACGAACATCACTTGAGGATCGTTTTGGGTACATTACGAGATCACCGCCTCTATGCAAAGTTGTCAAAGTTCACTTTCTGGATCAGAGAGGTGAGATTTCTGGGGCATGTGATCTCAGAGCATGGAGTTTCAGTGGACCCTGAGAAAATTAGTGCAGTCATGTCATGGGAGAAACCGAAGAATGTGTTTGAGATCAGGAGTTTTCTTGGCTTGGTCGGTTATTACAGGCGATTCGTTCGGGATTTCTCTCGGCTTGCTTCACCGATGACTTCCCTCACCCGGAAAGGGGTGAAGTTTGTATGGGGTCCAGAATGTCAGGCATCGTTCGAGGAGCTGAAGAGGCGGCTGACTACTGCCCCCGTGCTAATTTTTCCAGAGGCTGGAAAGGGATATGTGGTCTATTGTGATGCTTCAGGTATGGGTCTTGGGTGCGTGCTTATGCAAGATGATCATGTGGTCGCGTATGGCTCTCGCCAACTTCGACCACATGAAAAGAACTACCCAACCCATGACTTGGAGTTGGCAGCAGTGATGCATGCTTTGAAGACTTGGCGTCACTACCTCTTTGGGGAGAAGTTTGTGGTATACTCTGATCACAAAAGCTTGGCTTATATCTTCTCGCAGAAGGACCTCAACTTGAGGCAACGTCGCTGGATCGAGTACTTGCAGGGGTTTGACTTTGACATTGTCTGTACCCCAGGCAAGGGTAATGTAGTGGCCGACGCTTTGAGACGAAGAGTTCCAGTGCAGGCTTTGAGGAAGTCTAGTGATGAGTGGGCATTGATGGGTCTCTTTTCTCAGATGCATGTGGAGACCAGGGAATACAGTGGAGGGGCATTCTTGGCAAGTGTCCAGTTGACTCCTTCTCTATTGGAGTTTATTCAGCAGGAACAACCCAGTGATGATCTTTTTCAGCGGTCTAAGCAGTTCTTTCATGGTGGGGAGACATCCTCAGATTGGTCGTCGTCTCCCGAGGGCATCTTGTGCTTCAAGGGCCGTTCAGTAGTGCCATTATCTCTGCGGAAGGTGGTGATGCAAGATAGCCACCAGTCTCAGTGGGCTGTCCATCCGGGTGCCACTAAGATGTATTATGATGTTCATCGGCAGTTTTGGTGGCCTGGTATGAGACGGGACATAGCAGACTTTGTTTCGAGATGCTATACATGTCAGCAGGTGAAAGCAGAGCACCAAAGGCCATCCGGTTTGCTCCAACCACTACCCATTCCTACCTGGAAGTGGGAAGAGGTTTCCATGGACTTCATTGTTGGGTTACCTCGTACACCTCGGGGTAAGAATGCTATTTGGGTGGTGATTGATCGTCTGACCAAATCAGTCCACTTCATTCCGATTAAAGATACAACTAAAGTAGATGAGTTGGGCCATTTGTATCTTCAAGAAGTGGTGAGACTCCATGGTGTACCATCAGCTGTTGTCTCGGATAGAGACCCCCGCTTCACTTCTCGATTTTGGGAAGGCCTTCAGAAGTCCTTGGGGTCTCAAATTAAGATGAGCACGGCATACCACCCACAGACGGATGGTCAGACAGAGCGGGCGAATCAGATATTGGAGGACATGCTTCGTGCATGTGTCCTGGACTTTGGAGGTTCTTGGGATAGCCATTTGGGCTGAGGTAGGAGAGACTTCACTGTTGGGGCCGAGCCTTGTGCAGGAGACTTCTGAGAAGGTCAAGTTGATCAAGCAGCGCTTATTGATAGCTCAGAGTCGTCATAAATCTTATGCTGACCGGAGGCGTCGAGACCTAGAGTTTTCTGTGGGTGACATGGTATTCTTAAAAGTGGCCCCTCGTCTGGGCCATCGTCGATTGGGGAAGCAAGGTAAGTTGATTCCACGGTATGTCGGACCCTTTGAGATCACCGAGCGCATTGGTAAGGTGGCATACAGGTTGGCCTTACCTTCTCAGTTGACATCTATCCATGATGTCTTCCACGTCTCCCAGTTGAAGAAATACAATCCAGATCCATCCCATGTGTTGAGTTGGGAAGAACTAGAGATAGAGTTTGACTTGTCTATCGTTGAGAGGCTGGTGAAAATAGTGGACTCCCAGGAGAAGATACTTCGAGGAAAGTCTATTCCTTTAGTCCGGGTTTTATGGCAGCATGGGAATGATACACATGAGACATGAGAGCGAAAGTCATGGATCAAGGAAGAGTACCCATTCTTATTTTCCAACCGAGATTCATGTTGACTTTCCGGGGTGGCAAGTCCTTCATGGTGGGGAGAATTGTCACATAAAAGACATATTTTAAAGGTATTTTTCATTTAATTTACATCCTTTCCTTGTTTTGGGGGTTTCCCTAGGTTTTAGGGAGGAATAGATGAGTATTCATGAATTGGGCCAAACCGTGAGCCCAATTCCAGATTAAAAAAATAAATTTTGTATCTTTTATAACTTTTTCATTTTTCAACATTTTTCATCCATTCAAATTCCTAATTTACCTCCCCTAACCTATTAACACCACCAAGGTAATTTGGAGGTTTTAGAAATCCATAACCAGGGGTTATTTGGGTTTTTGTCTAAGGGGTTGGGCCTGCCCAAAAGCCCAATTCCTGTTTTAAAAATAAAATTTGATTTTGTTATAACTTATTCAATATTTGGGATTTCTCGGTGATTCCAAGTCTCACTCAAGACCAAGTAACCCAGCCGTGCGTCTGAACTCTCTCCCACCAATTTGGAGCTCTGTAGAACCGAGATTTTGTGCCGATCTTCATAGGGTTCCTCAAATCTCCCAGATTTGAAGAGGTAAAGTATTTATTTCATAAATCTCTCAATTATCAATCTTTTTCCTCCATTCCAGTTCCTAAATGAGATAATACATCTTGTTCTAACGTACCCTAAATTTGGTCTCTTTTAAATTTCATATACTAGAGTTTTGGAGTGATTACTTCAAGATACTTCAAGTAAATGAGCCCTTTTCTTTCCTCTTTCAAATTACTTTGGGTTTAACTCATTGTTCTTAGGGTTTCTTCGGTTATAATTGAGTTTACTAATGTAAAGAAACTAGTATTTAGAACCTAGGGTTTAACTTTGGGATTTATTGGCCAATTTGTGTGGTTTTAGGTTTGATCTAGTTCTCTCTTGGTGCGGCGGGGGTGCGATTTGATTTCGCACGGAGATTCAAGGGGTTTTGTTAATTTGGTAGGTGATTCCATTGTGTGTGCAATTTTTGTGAATTAGCTTGATGTTTTCATGGTACTCTAATGTTTATTTCACTTGAATGTTTCTGTAAAAATTGGTTTTAGTTGCATTTATAATGCAAATGAATTTTAAGTTCCAATTTTTGGTGAAATTGAGGGGTTTCCATTCAAATCTTTTATTGGTTCATTTTGGGATGCCCCATAACTGAATTTTTGGTTTCATTAAAGGTTTTTGAACTGAAATTTGGTTTTAATAACTTACAAGTGTTATAATAGTGTGAAATGTGGATATCTTAAAGAGCTTTGGGTGAAAAACAATGTGATGTTTTGAGAGGTTGTTTTATTGGAAATAAAATTATTTTATTGTGTGTTTTAAATGGTATAAAATGTGTGTAGCTACTGTACAATTTGGTTGTGACCAGTAGTGATATTTTATATGAAAATGTATGTGTGTTGTTTGCTGAAATTGTTTGAGCACAAAAGGGGAAGCCCGGGTACTTAGGTGGGGCGGATTTGTACTAGTACGGCTAGTGGATCGGATGGGTTTTGTCCCTGTTCCACTTAGCATCTGGATAAAGACAACTCTAACTAAACAATTTGGATGATTATTGGGGACCACTAGGTTATGGGTATGTTCCCTACTAGTGGCTCGTGCACGAGAACATATTTTTCTATGGTTACTCTACACCGAGGTACGAGGTACATAGGGCCCGAGACAACCTAGTGCTTAGGGGTGTTCCTGATTTTGATGCTCATAGAATTTGTGGTATTTACCCTTGTTGTGGGTTGTTTTTGGCAGTAAATTATAGTATCTCACATGTATATTTAATGTTCTAACATTCTGAAATTCTCGGATTGAAAACTGTTTTCATTTGAAAGTTGCATTTCTTTGAATTTTAACACTGTTTCACCTTGTGTATTAAAATTGCTTGTTTTGTTCACATTGTATTGCATACTCTTTGGAATCAACTGGTGGTATCCTATTGGGATTAGGCTCACACCCTACTTACACCCCTTGGGTGTAAGTAGACCTGCTCATGATTGACTCAGGTAAAGGGAAGGCTAAGGGTGATGGTGGTTCGGGATGTTAGTCCCCATCATTGGGGCGGAGTTGCGGGGACGGCTTGCGGGTGATGATCCCCTTGTCATGTGGAGTCCATGGGGATGTCATTATGTTGTCATTATTTGTTTTTAGACCACTTGTAGTGTCTTTAAACTTATGTATTCAGATCTGGTTTTGTTAAGAATTGTTTAGCATGAAAATTTCAGATTTTAATAATTGATTGTTTTTTTATGATTTATGCTGTCATACTCGGGTAAATCGTTCCCAAACCAGATTTGTTTGATACCCGGGCACTTGTGACAGCCCGTGGGGATAGGGAACGCCCTTCGGGACTTGCCACGGGCTGGGTTTGGTGCCGTTAATGGTGGCGACCAGATCCGGTTTGTGACATAAAATGTTTTATAATTATTTATGTTATACTTCTTGGTATATTCATAAATAATTTGGTTTTAATAAAAAATGTATTTCTCACCATTCACCCAAAAATCAATTATTTTAGTAAAATATCAAAAATTAACCCTAAGATAATTTTTTACATAGTGAATTAAGAAATTAATTCATTTTTATCATATATAAATTCTAGGATTTATAAATTTAACTTATAAACATTAATAGAGGCTCCTTCTGTTGTGATAGAGTGCATATTATGTGATGATTTTTAGGATATAGTGTTTACCTGCTCCAGTTTGGTCTTAGGTATTACATTCCAACACTAAATAATTTCATCCTTGAAATTTTATATATTTTATCTCATAAAAAATGTGAGTAATAATTCTTCATTTCTTCTTTCAATTCCCATATCTCCTCCTCTAACTTGTAATTTCTCCAAACCATTTTCACCATTTGAGTTATCTGATTCCATAACACTTACTCCCTAGTGTTAAGAATTTGGATAGGCTCTTTAATATAAGACAATTATGGTTATAATTCCATTCTCTAAGTGGTGAGTTCATGATTTGGGTCTGGTATTATAAGGCTCTAGCCTTAAATAATACATAATCTTGAATTAAGTTAATAATTCACATTGAGGATCTTTTTAGGTTTAGAGTTTTAGAGAATTAGGCCATAACTTTACATTAAATCTCAAATATTACAAAGTAGACACTTCTACTCAGTACCCATTTTTCCTAAAATAAAAACTCTTGAAAAAAAGATTCATGTATAGTTCCATGTTTTAGACAACATTAATTTTCCTTGATCCCATCCTTGACCCTATTCATCTTTAAGTCCTGTGAAAAATATTTCAAAAACTTGGGATGAGCATAAAAAGCTCAGTAAGGGTTATAAAACAAGGAAAGAAAACATTATCCCATCAATACACACAAGTCAATGAAATCATACTTTTCAATATTTAACATACCACACAAGATCATAAGATTTATGAATAACACATGGAAATCATAAATCATAAAGGTAACTTGTGGCATCCATAACATACTTACATTGTAACTTTCACAGCTACGTAGAGAGTTACATTTGGAGTACCCATCACAGTATATTACCTAAATATCTTAGGAGAAATATTAACGTTTACCTCCGTCACATTACCCAATGCATTGGAGAGATATATCAGGCTCACTCTCCCTAGGTTTATCACAGAACCACCCATATACATAAACAATGCCCAAGAACCATAACATAATCATAACACATAACACAAACATAAAGGAAAGATAACATTTCCAAATTTGAAATCACAATATATCATCTCAAGATACTGAAATAATCAATGATTTCTCAAAATAATTTTCAATACCAAAATATGTAAAAAGGGTATATGGTATTTATTTTTCCTTTTAAAAACACTATGGCTTGTTCAGGAAGCCAAAGATCAAATAATACTTGCAGTGGTGGAAAAGGTTGTTGTCACCGTATACATTAAAAAGAAACATTCCTTTTTCTCATTTAGTAAAATTCTTTATAGAAAAATATTCCATTGGAATGAAATGAAAATCCAAAGGGGTTTATACACCATATAAAAGAAAGTCGTGTATAAATCAAAATATGCCTCAATGAAAGGAGATTGAGACAAAGTCCTTTACCTCGTGTCTGACTTGACCCGTTCATTCTTTAATCTCATGAATAATAAACTAAATTTAATTTCTACTTGATTAAGAAAATTTTTCAGGTTTATTATTCCTTTTATATCACTTATTACCATGTTATTAACATTATATGATCATTTAAGTTAATAATGGTTGTTTTGTTGATATTTGGTACTTGAGTTAAAAATGAACTTCTTATAATTACAAGTTGACCATGTGGTAAAAATTCCATTATCTATAGAATGATATTCAAGATTTAGATACCATATATATCATATATATCCAGTATATATATGTATTTATAATAGTACATAATATTTAGAGATAAGAAATGAAATATACCGTTCATGGAGACGGTAAGCTGTACGTACGCATGAACGCTACTTTCATTTCTATTTCATATTTTAATGGAATGAAAACTTAATGATACATATGTATATTATAATTATAGTATAATATAATATATAATTTCATTAAATATATCCTTTATACTTCCCACGTATGGCATGAACGGGTCATATCACTTTCAGGGGGCGGTAGTCCGCACTTACTCAAATGAAATTATCGTATTTACCCATTATGGAAACCATAAAGGTATTCTATAAATGAAAAATACAGAAGCATAGAAAAAAATATAAATATAATATATATATAAAATATAAATACATTTCCATCTTAATGGCCACCATAAGAGGTGGTATAATAAGATTGATCAATCATCGTTTCATGAGGCAGTAGTTCGCCGTCCACAAAAACAGTATGTTATTTACCCATTAGATGGAGGTGTGTGGATGTGTAGTTCGAAACCTTCTCATAAAAGAAGAATATTATATTTAGTATACTAGTGTTTTTATATAAACAAATAATAAGAAGAACATAGAGAGTGGAGAAGTAAAATAAAAGAAGAGAACTTAAGGGAAGACGTTGCCTTTAAATTGGGTAACTCCCTCTGGTTTGATTAAAAGGATTTCTTGAAGTTCCTTCTACCTAAGTTAAGACTTCTAGGAGGAAGTGAGGGATATTGGGAGATTATTTGGGTAGATTTTGGATGATCCAAGGTGGCTTGAGAGGTGTCAGTAAGGGTGATAGGTGATGACTTTTTATAAGGGGGAGGAGGGGATCTTTAGGAAAGTTTGAAAATATTAATTTATTATAAAATGATTCTCAGTTTCAAAAGGGTCCAAAACTTATTAAATTAGAATATAAGATGAATATTGTTTGAAATAAAATCATCCAATAGTAATTTCATAGGTTTTGGATATTTTCTTAAATTTTATAATCTCATTTATTTAAATCATTCATTAATAACGTAATCACTATATCATCATTGTGTCATAAATAATTTTATTTATTTGATATCTAAAAATTATAAATAAAATACCATGATATAGGAAATATTTTTTATTTTAAATTAATATTTATATTCTAAGAGATAACTTATATAACCCCATGTAAAAATTTATTTACTAAAAGATATATGTTTATGCCATTTTTGTCTTTACTTTAAATTAATTAATATAGAGTCATTATCACTCCCAAGTGGCTCCATGGGGTCCCAAAATCGACCCAAGGATGGACATGGTCAGACATGTATCAACTAACAGTATTAGGACACATGTTAAGGTAATTTATTATTATTATAATAAGATTTTTTTACCCTTATTTACTATATTTACCCTTTAACCATGGTAAATAAAATATTTATCAAAGTAAATATTCATAATGTCTAAAAATAAAAGTTACCTATTTAAAAAATTTGGACCTCCTAATTCAAAATATGGAATCTATTTTTCAAAATTCAAAACAAAAAATTGGCAGAAATTAATTTAAAATTATTTCCCGTTGTCAAAATAAAAAGCGTGTTTTTAAGAAATATTAATTATCAAAAGATTGGCGCTTGTTTATGTCTAATTTCAATGTAAAATTACTTCTAATGACTAAAATTGTATTAAATATTAAAAATATAATCTAATTACACTTTATAACTAATTAAAAATACAATATAAATATATAAATAAAATAGATTAAAAGGCAATTTTGAAATAAAATACAGTATTTTTTACTATTCATTAAAAAATGAACATTATCAGAAAAATACCAAAATTTCATCCAAAGTAAATTTTTATGTCCCAATTCTAAATAAGAATATTATTTTGTCAAATAGAACATATAAAAGTGACAAAAACTAGATTTAAAAATAGTTCGTCATCAAAAGGCGGTAAATCGACATTTTAAAGAATATTAGACTATTTGTGCTTAAAATTTGATTCATTCACATTTTAAGTCTCTAAATTATATTGGATAAGTGTAAAAATATTTTAAAAACATGTATAATCATATTTTAGTTAGTTCTGTTTATTCACGCCATTACAATGGCTAGGCGTTAACTACCATTTAAAATAATAATATTATATTATTATTTTTCAGTATAACTCAACGTTGTGTGCAATGTAATATTTCAAAGAAACCCGTTGTTGAGTATCAGGTATTACATCAAACATAGAACTCCCTTTAAAGTAAAATTAATATTTAATTCACAAATATTAATAAAGTGAAAATGTCATTTTTTTTATTTACTTGGATGTTACAGGTATGTACTTCCTCAATAAAGAAACATGGAAAATGTTGTGCACTTTAGTGAGGTTGGGTGGTAAAGAAAGATGGTAGACCATAACTCTAATAATTTAATTTATCTCTTTATATTTTATTCTTAACCTCATAGAACCATCCTTATTATTAAAAAAGGAATAGGGTCTCCCTAAGGTGAAACATTGGGGCAGACAAATCCCTTATCACACAACTCCTATAGTTATTTATTTATCTACACTAATTCCACTGGGGAAATTATGTTGGGAGTCTAAAATATATATTTTTATTTTGGGATGATTTCAATAGAAAAATATACTTCACACTTAGGTGGATGACTAGAAAATTCTTTAATAAATACATTAATATATTCATGAAAAATAGGTACATCCTCCAATCTTAAGTCTCCCTTTCTAACCATAGGTTAAATATTATTTTATTCTCTAAGGATTTCATTAAGGTGGGATACTATGGGTGGATCCAAGTATAAATTAGATAATGAGTCTTCACCTCTAAATACAAATAACTCCACTCCCCCTTTACAAATCATAACCTCATTATCTTGGAAATAATTTTTATATTATACTTTGAAAGAGAATCCATAACAAGGATTATGTAAAACTAAACTATAGGTATGATAATCAATTTTTCAAATAGGGAGTCACTATAAATCATATTGGGGATTAACTAACATACCCTCATTACAATAATATTTCCAATTGGCATGTTAATTGGCAACTCATTTCTCAAGGTGTTGGGTAATGTTTTAATATTATTAGGAAAAAGAGAGATATAAAAGTGTGTGAAGATACTAAATCAAATAAATCATTATCTATCTTTGATTTTATGATAAATTTATAGTCTATCATATCTTTATGAACTTATAATTTTTCTATGGTAATCACATAAGCTTGACATTCCCCCCCAGGGCTCTTTTAAGGTGGATTTCCTTGATGTTTAGGGAATTATTTCAAGTAATTCCATATTTATTTAATATTTAAGCATTGGATATTAATGGATTCCTTATTTCCATTTCATTCATGAGATAGATTAACCTTATAACCACACTTGTAACAAATTCCTATTCCCTTTAATCAAGTACCATTGTGTTTTTTTTCTAAAATTATCACAAGTTGGATGCCCCATCTTTCCCTTATTATTTATTGTGAAATTTCATTTTACATGTTTATAAACCATCCTCTTATTATCTTGGATTCATTTAAAAATGTAATAATTAGAGAATTTTTTTATATCACAATGGTACTTGATACTATATCATCATTTAATGAAGATGTTTGAAAGACTAGTTCCTTTTGATGGCCCAACTTAATCCCACTAAAGAGATAATCGATCCTATTTTACGGTTTTAGTATGTAGTCTGCAACATGTCTTGAAAATATTTTAAAATTATCCTCATATTCAGAAACACTATCCTCTTCCATCTATATAAAATCAAAGAATTTCCTTTCCATATCATCTTATTTCTCATGAGGGAAGTATTTCTCAAAGAACATCACTTTGAAAGTATTCCGTTCCATGTTTTATATCTCCTCCTATTCCTTAGTATTTTGAATCAATAACCACAATTGATCAACATCTCCCCTTAGATGATAAACTACCCCAACAACTTTCTCCCTTTCATTATTTCCCAAGGTGAGAGATATCTTCTCGAGGGACTTGATCCATTGTTTAACTACTAATGGATCATTGGTCCCATTGAATTATAATGGTTGTTGTCTCATGAAGCAGTCCAACATTATTGCATCGGGTTTTTCATTAATAGGTTTCTTCATATGGGTAATGTTATTAGTCATAAACTACATCAAATTCCATAATATAGCCATAATCTTCTCAGTTCCAACACTATCCATGTTGATTTCCTCTAGAAGGAAATCCCTACATTGATTACTGGTGCTGATATGATTTCCCTTTCACTCATTAAGCACCATATTTGAACAATGGAATATATATAATTAGATCATAACACTATGAATATTGATCCATAAAAATCCTTAAATCAAATGTTATTAGGAATCCTAAGGGTTTATCATAATGCTTGTGACAACTACTTTTTTCTATAATATAGTTCCCAAGGATCCTACAAAAATTACTTTGATACTAACTATAACACCTTGGATCCAATAACCAAGATGTGGTGATTAATTTATTCCATAGGTATAAGATAAAAGGATTCTCATCACGGAGGACTGAACAATTTAACAATCTTAAGAGACTAGATACATACATGCTTTCAAAATTACATTGTAACATTAAAATATTTCATAAATAAAATTCTTGAAACTTATTTATTCGATTTAGAGCATCCTAAAATTTATTTTTAGTTCACTTATTGGTAACCTAAGGAAAAATAAACATAAGAATATTGATCTCAAATGATCATTAAGTGTACAAGTATTGGGGAAGCTATCATAACAATCATATACATTATGATAGAGTGAATAATTAATAAATATTCGATATAAACAATATCTTGACCATGAAAAATATCCATGGACAACATAATAATGAAAATAATGGCATAGATAACAAAAATTGAATTATTGGTGATGAAATGAATAAGTCTAGATGTCTTGATATTTTCCATCAAGGCCACCACCAATAAATTTTTATTATCATCAAGGTTGTGACCCAGACATTATGATTTCATTGGGTAGGTATACACTAAATACCCAAACCTTTTATATCATGAGACCAACTAATGAATTGAGGGGATATATAATCTAGGGTCCCATGAGTCACTTATTAAAGTACAATGTATTAAACATATGAAATATATGAATAATAAACTTTCCTTCATAAACATCCATATTTGAATAAAAATATATGAAACATAAATACTTTTCCCCATGCTAATAAAAAAGATAACATGGTCATAACCCATCCAGAGAAAGAAGCTGGATGGTTAAAAAATATATATCTTGATGTTACCTAAGAAACCTCATCTATAATCAATAGTTATATGTATATAAATAGAAGATATATAGATTATCAAAATTCCCCCTTTTAATGGAATTATGTGGTTCAATAGGTGAATATCCAACCATAAGAATATTCAAGATGCAATTGAAAGTGACATTATCAAATAAATAAGGATAAGGTGGTGAAGGTTACTTTAAAAGTGATGGGTTATCAATAATAGATATAAATAGTTTTAAACGGTATGATTCTATATAAATTTTAGGAAAATCATTAATTATGGTTTGTAAGAGCATGAATATTATCCAAAGCATATCCCCTGAGAGTGTTGAGTCAGGTGTGTATTCTTAGGCCAACTCATCATACACCAAGTGAAGATTTAATTGATATCAACTATCCCTTTTCAGGGTTATTACCTCTATGTGTATCCATTACATAGCCATATCCACTTTATAGTTTATATATAGGGATTTAATATCTAGGAAACTATGCACACTTTTACTTTACCAAAGCATTAGGATGACACTATAAAAAACTTTGATATTTATAATGGTTTTGATAACTATTGATTCAAAAGGATATAAGAGAGGAATAATGATATAAACTCATAAATGCATTAAAATTAATATGTAATATTATAAAATGAAATCCATGGAAATTTATACAAAAAACAATGGAAATTAGTGGTGAATACAAATCATATTACAATAAATCAAAACCCAGATGAAAAAACTCTTACCTTAATTCTAGACTTTCATTAAAGCACTTAGATCTCTTGTATAATAGAAATAACAATCTTAATAACTTAATTAATAACCTTATTCATATCTATAATGTTTTATTCAATTATTTTATAAATATATATTACAAATATATTTATTAGTAATAGTTTATTTCTATCATCAAGCCTTAGGGTATTTCAATTTTATGTTTTATACAAGTACCACAGGGAAAGGGGTCAATTCTTACTTATTAGTTCAAAGTTAATCATTACCATATCATACAATTTATTTTAATTTATTTTTTTTATAATTATTTATAATGTTATAATTTCATTATATGCAATTTTTTTTATAATACAAAAAATATGAAATTGACAATGAGCATGTTTTGGTGATTTTTAATGAACAAACATTGATATCTTAATTAATGAGTTTAATATTAATATTAACATTATATAATGAAAGTAAATTATTTATATACTTATTAATATCATATATTATTAGTATTTAAGTTATCATAGACATCCATGATATTATTATATAGCATTATTCAAGTAAGTGGTTATACTAACCCAAACATGAACATACCATAATTAATTGATGTTTATGATTATTAAAGATATTTATTTTTAAATAATATAATTATTAAATAAGAATAATGATATTATTTAAATAATTTTTAAAGATATTTAAATAAAAAATAATTAAACTAGATAAAAAATTAGACACATTACTTCATGTATTTGGTAGTTTACACAACACATTGTTAACATTTTCATTTTTCAAAGAACTAGAGAAAAAGAAGCTGAGTTAAAATTTTCATATTCATAATGGTAATTTTATTATATATTTAAATTTATTCTTCAAATTAAAAATTATAAATATTTAGGATAGTCTTTTTTGAAAATCAAAAGTCATCGCTTTGGGGAGATAGTGGTCCACACAACGCACGAATAGTGGTTCTGTTTCTATTAATAGAAAAGGGAAAAGGTGTATAATAGTTATACCATTAGAATAGTAAAATTAAATATAAAAACAATACTAATGTCATAATATAAGAATTATAAAATTATATTTGGGAAATTAATAAAGAAGAGAAAATAAGCTAGGGGAAAAAGTACGCACATTGAGGACTTTGGGCTTTCCCTTTGAAGGCTTCTTAGAAATGGTGATCTTAGGTTAATATATTATAACCAGAGGCTCATGGAAAATGAAAAATAATATATGGGAAGTAAAAAGGGTATATTTTCAAAAGGAATTCTAATTTTTATAGTGGTCTTGAAGGGTTGGTTGGAGTCCCCTTTATAAGTGGCGAGAATGATATTTATATAAATATTTCAACTTAATATAAAGAGAGCACATGTTTCACATGTCAAGAAGACTCCAAAGTTAAAAATATTGAATTTAGGGATGTTATAATCACAATAACACATGAAAAATTAATTTTTACACTTGTTTTAAACATGTTTTATGTCCTTTACTCTTAAAATTTTCACTTTTACCATTTTTAGTTTTACCGTGGAAAATAAATTTTACCTGAGTTATTTATATTTAATGCATAAAAATAAAATATAACAAGTTAAATAATTTATAACTAATGAATCCAAATAAAAAATCAATTTTATCAGATAAAATTTATATGTGTATGATCATCAATTTTAACATTATTGCATGTAACACATAAATCAGTTTTTATAAAAAGTGTATTTTTAAGTTTAAACTTTATCTATAGGATAAAATTATAAATGTTTTAGATTTTCATAATATAAATTGAATTTTTATAAAATTTATTTTTCTTTTAAATCAATAAAAAACCAAATTTTACCAAAATATTTCTTAATTAAAAAAAGACTAAATACAATTTATTTTATTGAATAATATTACTTAAGTTTATAAAATGTTAAACATAGGTTTTCTAAATTCATAATAGTATTTTGAGATGTATAGTTTTACCCCTTAAATATATATTTTATCATGGGAAATTTTTTATAAGTATTTAATTTATACTTAGTTTTTCATATATTTATAAACTCTATGGTTTTAGTAAAAACTGTATTTTCCACTATCCACCTAAAAATCAATTATTTTAGAAAAATATCAAAAATTCACCCTAAAATAATTTTTTCATGGTTAATTAAAAAATGAATTACCTTTTATCATATAAAATTTATAGTATTTATAAATTTAATTTATAAACATAAATAAAGGCTCATTCTATTATGATAGAGTACACATTGTGTGATAATTTTCAAGATATAGTGTTTACCTACTCCAGTTGGGTCTCATTTATTACTCCTATTGAGGTCTACCTTAACCATTTTCAAATATTATTCACTTATATATTGTTTCATACATAAAAAAACTTGGTCATATTGCAATTTCACTTCCTTATGGTGTTAAACAACATATCCAATCTTATCATTTTATTGATAGTGATGTCTTCTATTAGATGATGAATATAATGAGTATTATAAACTTAAAATTATACTAAATTTACTATTGGTAATCCATGGACCTACCTCCTAGATGTATAAATTTATTTAGGAATTATTTTATTCATCTATACAAGTATTTTATCTTATGAAAAATTAGTAATAATAGATTGCAAATGGATGATTCACTTGATTCAGTTGGATAGACAATTACCCATATCTATATGTTTTTTATGAAACTATGTGAAGTCTATGAGAATACAAACTTTTAATATAAGTCTACCAAGTCTATTTGGAACTTCATTTCTGGTCAGTTTTTATGTGATCTACATCTTGGGGCTTGACTAGACATGTTAATGTGGTCTATTTTGGAGCATCCTTTGAGAAAAATTCTTAATAACTTACTATTGGTTGTTGTGGCAGATGGTTTCCATTACATTTGAATGATGAGAAATTTAACACCATGATATTTTAGTTTAAAAAAATACTCCTTTTTTATTGTGTATACCATATGAAATATTGATCTTGAAATTATTAGTGATATACTATTAAAATATGACCATTATAACTCATCCGTTGGATTTATGGGTATAAACATGAGAAATTGTATTATGAAATATATGTAGAGAATTATTCCTTAATAAAAATATACTGATTAATTCATAGAAATAAGAAATTAATTTTAAATGTGATCATATAAGATAAAAAGAGATAGTTTTTAGAAAATTGATTTATATAAACAATGTATTTTTATCGAAATAAATTATGTTAATCATTATAGATGAAGGATTTCAATGACATGTATAGATTATATATTTAATAAAATAAATTAACATTAATTTAATAGTGTTTAATATAAATGGAATATGTAACACTATGAAATTTTAATATGTAATTTTCATTTAAATTAATACTATGTTTGATAGTGTGTACCGCATGGAATACTGACCATAAACGTATCACGATATACTATAGAAATATTATTATTTAAATATGACTATTATAACCTACCTGTTGGTTTAGAGGGTATGAATATGAGTAATTAAATCATGAAATATATGTTGAAAAGTTTTCCTTATTAAAATTTATAGAAAATTTATTAGGAAATTATTACTTAATTTTGAATAATAAGAATTAAATCCAATAATCATAAAAATCATTAAAAGTATAAAAAGGTCATTTTTCTATAAATTCAAGTTTTCCTTATATTTTTTATTTTCATTTAAAAGATTAATTTATAAATTTTATTAATTTTATTTGAAAAAATGGAAATAATTTTTATATCATCATATCAAATATATCTTATGGTAAAAATTTGGATTTTTTGAAAATATTTATTTTTGAGTGAATAGGGGAAAATACCGATTTTTATAAAAGCTATCAATTATTTTAAATTATTTACAAAAAAATTATATTTTGGATTAGTTTTAAAGTAGAATTAGCCTAATTTTATTAAACAAAATCTAATTAATTCAATAAAAATCAACATTATACTTGATTCTGGTATAAAATCATTTTTATGCTTAAAACAAGTATTTTTCTAAAAGATGTTTTTCATTGCATTTTGTGCACTTATATTAATTTTTTTACCACTTATAGAAATTAAATCTTAGAAAATAGATTCCATATTTGGAATTAGAATACTCAAATTATGTTATAATTTTAATTTCATTTTTGCTCATAATGAATAGTAACTATGGTATAAATTTATCACCATAGTAAAGGATAAAATAGGGTAAAAGCATTAAATCAAGGGTTAAAGCCTTAAAAAATCACAAAAATCATATTAAAATGTGTTTATGAGGTTATTATTGACCTACCTTGGTATTATCTTTACTAAGGGTCAAATTTGAAGTTACATGCTATGAATATGACTTCCCTTTTATATTAATATAATTATATTTCTAAAAAATATCACATTCTCAAACTTATTATATTTTCACAATAAGGATATATATAGAAACATCATATGGAAGAGTGTATATTAGATAATTTAATATAAATAAACTATATTTATGATATATTTTTTTAATTTGTGATCATGATATAATTACCTAGAACTCTTACAAATTATCATTGTGGTGCTTGTGCAAGAAAGTGAAAAATCAAAGTAAATAGTTTTAAAAATATTTAAAGTGATGTTTTGTTGAAAAGTTAGCATGTTTTATGATTTTTATTAATTAAAATGAAAGGTAATAAGTGTTTTAAATATTAAAATTGAAACTCCATTGTTATCTTGGTGTCTTTAAAGTCAAATTAGGTGAATAGTTCTAAACACGACTTTATAGATATTTAATGTTAAATAATATCTTATAAAATAAATTAAAAATAATAAAAAGACTATAATGATTCAAGTGAATATTAAATTGGTCAATAAATAAACCTAATTTCCATTAGTTAACCACTTATAGTTTTTAAATCACATTTTGACCCTTAAATACTAAGTATGTATGAAAACACCACCTTTTGACTTTAAAAAGGAACTTAATATGCCCCTTTAAAAGACACAAATGAGTTATATTTTCTCTAAAAACTCTACCAAAATACCTGCCTATGAATTCAATACCATGTATCTAATCCCCCAGAGTAATCAAATTTCACTTCTCTAATGTTCTTAAGCACAATCGAAGGGTGGTGTTTCAAAGATTGAGGTAAGGGTTTCTAGGCTGCTTTAAACATTCCTAATTATGACTCATGTTGTTGAAACCATATTAAACCTTAAATTGTTTTACCAATTTTTTTACATTTATATGTTATTGGAATCTATTTTACCAATCAATGATAAAGGACCACTTTTTACCTCTTAATAAAATCACCTCCATAAACCGTTATTATGTCAAAATGAGGGTTTTAAAAAGATGGTCTTTTCATTTCTATTATCAATTTAATTTTTCAATAATGAAATTAATAACCAAAAATTATAAATTAAATAAGTTTTTTTATTAATTATATATTTTAATTTCTAAAACTCACATATTTACTAAGTTACCCTTCTTTTTAAAACTATTGAAAAACATCACACACCTTAGTGGTTCTACGCAACCTAAGTGAATAATGATGATTTAATGAATTTAAGTCACTAATGGTTATTATTAAAAATTAATTTTATGATTGAATATAAATTTAATATTTAATAAATTTTATTATTTTTATTTTGAAATGGTAAATAGTCCATTATAACAATGAAATTAAAAGTAAAAAAACACATTTATTTATAACCATAAAAAATAAGCTTTTGAGGAAGGTTTTTAGGATGGTACTAATTTGATGAACTGTTGAACTTCCATACTTCTGGAATGATATAGAACTTATTCCTTGACTCTTTTAGAGTTTATTAAATCATTTAACTAATAAAATTTTCTATTATAAATATACCATACATGTTTGGAGATTATAAACCGAACGATCCCAAAACGACTGATGTTAACTACATCGAATTAGTAAATTAAAAAAACATGATAATAAAGGATAATAGAAAGGTAATAAGCATGAAATATTATATTAATAAATTATATAATAATTATAATTTTTTATTATGTAATGTGGTGGATGTATGAAGAAAGTCAGGGCTCGCAGTAAGGGGTTTCTTAACTAAATTTCTTTTCATTAGGTTATATTACTTCTTTATTGACTATGTTATGACAAGATTATGCATGAAATGACCTATGGTTATTTCATGTTTTATTTAAAATTGTTTTATGATGATTTAATTTTTTTAAACATAATCACTTCATTGATTAATTATCACTTAAATGTCATGATCTTTGTAAGGGTTTCTCATCTCAAATTTCCTTTATTAAGATAAGTTTTATATTATATATCATGTTTTATCTTATATATCATACTTACTACCCCATGAATATATTTTTAGATAATTTTTTATATAATTAATGGGGTTTATAAATCATATCATATTATAATTTTTATGGACTTTGATTCAAAAGTTACTAAAGTTATAAGGGTTTATGTTTCAGTCTCACATTTAACAAGGATTGCTTATGCTTGAATTGTCATTGTGGAAATCATATGATATTAATATCTTAAACCTTATATATATCCTTAAAATCTTTTTTATTTATTGGTTTTAAAATTATTCCTTCCATTTTAACCCTCTTTGGTACTCAAATTAACCAAACAATTGTTTATAATAAAATCTGACCTTATTTCTCCTTTTTGGCTAGGAAACTTTCTCTTCCATATACATATTATTTATTTTATTTTTAGATAGTGGTTTTATATAATAAAATTATTTTAAAATTTATATGTTACTAACTTTAATTTTTATTAATTTTTTAAAGGATACTTTTAAATATTTTCTGAATAAGTCATTTTTGACTTTCTTTACAATAGTGAGAAGAGAATATATTGTTAAAATTTTTCAACATAAATGACTTTTTCCATAATCATAAACCTTATTTATGATTTTTATTATTTTACAAGTTTTTATGATGTAAAAAATTAATATATATTCCAATTATTCTATTATTTTTTTTGAAGGAATTCTTAAAATTTTTTAAAAGGGATTTTAATCTAATTTTGTAATTTTAACCATCCACTTCATATTTTTAACTTAAGTATAGTTTTTTTATAGTTTAAATTATTATATATTATTTCACAAATAATGTTTTAATGATATTATTGATACCTCATAAAAAGATTTTTTGAAGTGATTTATAACTTCTTTTTTGTAAATTTTCTAAGAGAAATTCCTTTTAAAAGTTCCGCTTCCATTTTCCTTTCTGTTTTCCAAAGGACTTGTATTTACAACAACACCTTCATTTCTAATGAATTTATGTTCACATTAATGTATAATTTTTGTTATCATGGATATATTCTACATTATTTTTTGTATTGAAATAATCATATAATCATTAATCTATATAGTATAAACACCATATTTTATATAAATAAGAGTGGGGGTGTTTACCAAGAAAGATAGATTTTTAATTAATTAGGGGAATAATGAGAATAACTATACTTGTTGGTTTCTTATGGGTGAATATTTACTTATAAGACATGTTGAATATGTACTATGGAAATATTGAAATTTAATATATTGGTTTTCCAAGATGAATTTTTATTATTAAGGCATGTTGATTATATATTGGATGATTATTCATTTCCTTAATTTGATTAACACATTGGAATTAGTATGTGATGGGTGGTTATTAGCATTAGATAACCCATTGATGCATCGATATGTCTCATGAGAAAAAATAGATTTGGTATTTGGCATATGACTCACCTATTTATGTAATATGTCTTGGAATGAGGTCCTGATAGTAATATTATGATGTATGGAATTATGTATTCTATCATTTTGAAATTAGTAATTTTTATCCATGTGATTATTTATGTTGTAGTGTCATCCATGAATTTATTCCATTTTTTTAATATTTAGTTATGTGTAATATATGATGAATTTTTAACTATGTCTTGTTTTTTATTCCTTATGTATTTATGATATCTTTCACTATAATTTTACCCTTACTGAGAGTTTAAGCTAACCCATTCTTGGATTTCCATTCCATAGGTTATGAATTAGAATATTATGAATGATACTTATAGAAGATTATTATGTTTGGATAATTTCATGTGGGATGTTAAAGACTTATTTTGGAATAAGAAAATCTAGGTATAGTCAAAAAAATGTTCTTTGGATGAGAAAGATATAAGTTTTTTTATGTAATGATTTTCATAATTCTATAAATATATAAATCTAAAAAGGTATTGAGTATGTAATGGAAGGTAAAAATTGGGTCACATGAGAAGATATCAAAAATATTATATAAATATTATTTTTTAGCACCAGATCAATTTGTAAGGTTCTGAGATACTATAGTTGATATTAGAGGATGGTTTAGATAACTTCAGATGTTAGAAAGTTATCAATTGAGGATAATTTAATAGTTTTATATACCATTGTATTTAATAATTCTAAGGTTTATCATAAGTTTAAAGGCATATATACTATTTTGGGGTTTTATATGAGGGGATTTTATGATGATTACAAATATTTTGGGAGAAATTTATTGAGTTTTAATAAGAATACATGATCGAGGTATATATAAACCTTAGGTTTAACTTGTGATGTAGGTTATTTGGAAATAATATTATTATATTGGGGATAAAATTTGTAAGGTAAATCTAAACATTAGGGTTAATATGATGTCTAATTTTGAGGTAATTATGGATAAAGGTTTATTATATTTTTGGAACATATGTTTTATCATATAGGTAGCCATGGGATTAAAAAAGGGGTGGTTTGGTGATCAGGTGGTTAAAGTTACTTTTGAATAAGTTTACTACAGTTTTGGGAACTTTATAGAAATTAAATTAAATTGGAAATTATGGTATTTTAAGGAAAATTAGTTGATATTATTTTATGAATAATGCTTGAGTAAAAATTTAGAAGAATATAAGATGTTGTGGTGGTTATATTCTATGGTTATTTTGGTTATTTTTCTGAAAATATTAGTAAATTTTTTAGAATACATGTCTAGGGGATATAAAGTTTTTGGTATGTGACTTTACTAGTTATTAATATTGTGTGGAGATAAATTTTAATTTGTTTTTGGAAGAACATGTAATCAAATAATTCTTATTTTTGGGGTTTGAATTTGATAGGTCATATTTTGATAAGTTTTAGGGTCTAGTTAATTGTGAAATGATTTGAGTGTAAATTTGTTATTATTAGAGATTAATGTATTACTTATTAACATGAATGTTTATTCATAATGATAATTATATTAACTTGTGTTAGCTATTTTTGGTTTAATTAAATTTATAGAGAGAGGACGAATAAATTCTCATTGGTTTTATGGATCTTATGATCCATTAAAAGTTAATATTAGTTATTTAGGTATGAAAAATCCATAGTGATATTTATCTTTTATAATATGAGATAAGGAAGAGATGGAAAATTTCTCAAAACAAAACCAAATGAAAAAATTATACTTACATAATGCAAAAAATAGAGCAAGTTTTCTCATTCTCTATTTTGGCACTAAAATAATCCCTCTACTCAAAAAAGAGTAAGATAAATCTATCGAGGCATATATAGAAAATAGTTCTCAGCTATTAAGGTATGTTTTTGGAAACTTATTCACAAGTATGACTATTATAATTGTATGGACATGGTTTAGAAATATTTAAGAGATACCAAGTTTCTTATCAATAACTTATAAATTACTTATCTTGATAAAATCTATATCTATGATTATACTTACATTAAGACACATTCATTTTTGTGAGAAAAAAAATCCAATTATGAGGACTCAATTCTTAAAAGAGGGAGAGAATGTAACACCTAGATATTTAAATATGTAATTATCCTTTAAATTAATACTATGTTTGATAATGTGTACTATATGCAACACTAATCTTAAACAAACCACGATATACTATAAAAATATTATTATTGAAATATGACTGTTATAACATAATAATTGATTTTACGAGTCTGAATAGAATTAATTTCATAATGAAATACATATTGAAATTATTTCCTAATTAAAATTTGTTGATTAGTATTAGGAAATAAGTAATCAATTTTAAATAATAATAACTAAATCCAATAAGGATAAAACCCATTAAAAGAATAAAAAATTTATTTTTCTATAAATATAGGATTTAATTATATTTTATAATTTCATTTAAAATATAAATTAATCAATTTTATAAATTTTATTTTATAAAATTAACATCATTTTTGATATCATCATGTCTAATATATCACAGGTTGAGTTTTTTTGGATTTTTTTTGAAAAGTTTGATTTCTGGGTGAATAGTGGAAAACACTGATTTTTATAAAAATCATCATTTTTTTAAAATTATTTATGAGGAAAAATTATATTTTAGAATAGTTTTAAATTAAAATTATTACCCTTTTATTAAACATAATCAAATTAATTCAATAGGAATCAGCATTTTGGTATATTTTTTTATGCTCAAAATGAATATTTTTCTAACAATTGTTCACCATTGTGTTTCAAGAACTTATATTAAAATTAATATTTACCAATTTTTAAAATTTAATCTTATAAAATGGATTCCATATTCAGAATTAGAATATTAAAATTATGTTATAAGGTTGATTTTATTTTTAGTGACAATGAACAGTAGCCATGGTGTTGGGTAAAAGTGTTAAATCAAGGGTTAAAGACTTAAAATATCACAAAACCTCATATTTAAATGAGTGTATGAGGTTTATCTTGAAATAAATTGGTATTATATTCACTAATGGTAAAAATTGGAGCTATATTCTATGAATATGACTTCCCTTTTGTATTAATAAAATTATATTTCCAAAAAATGTGACTATCTAACTTATTATAATGTTTTGATAAGGATATAGATATAAATAATATATGGGAGATTATAGATGATAAAATTTATTAAGTATAAAATATATTTTTTATATTAATTTATTTTTAATTTTTGGTGATGATATAATGACCTAGAACTCTTACGCATCTCCAATGCAGCACTTGTGCAAGCAAATGAAAAATCAAAGTAAATAGTTTTAAAAATACTAAAAGTGACATTTTTTATAAGATAGAGTATTTTATAATTTTTATTGATCAAAATTAAAGGTAATAATTTTTTTAAATATTAAAATTCGAATTATATTTTAATATTTGTGCCTTTAAAGTCAAATTATGTGATTTTTTTTGAAAATGACTTTAAGGATATTTACTGTTAAATAATATCTTATAAAATGAATTAAAAAAACTATAACGAATTAATTGGATATTAAAATGGTTTATAAAAACACATATTATCTTTTTTTAACCACTTTTCATTTTTAAATTACATTTATAACACTTAAATACTAAGTATTTATGAAAATTCCATTGATATTTTCTTATAAAAAGGAACATAATCTAACCATTTCAAAGACACATATAAATTCGGTTTTGTATCATAAATATATAAAAATTCATCTCCAAACATCCAATAACACATACATAATCCCATAAAGTAGTAAAATTTCATTTATTTAAAGGATTTAAGATTAATCAAAAGGTGGTGATTCAAAGATCGAGGTTAGGGTTTGCAAGACTCTTTCACCTTTCTTAATTATTATTCATGATCTCGAAATCATGTTAAACATTCACATATTTTTCTATAATGATTTCATTTATATGGTATTGGAATATATTTTATCAATTAATTATGGGTTATCACTCATTACCTATCAATTAACTCTCCTCCATAAGCCGTTGTTATGTTAAAATGTGGGTTTCTCAAAGACGGTCTTTTCATTTCAATTGTCCACTTAATTTTTTGATAATGAAAGTAATAACTCAAAAAAATATCCTAAAATAGTCTTTTATTTATTATTTATTATATTTTATAAAACTAACATATTTAATAAGTTGCCCTTATTTTTAACACTTTCGAAAAACATCATTCACTGTGGTGGTTTTACACAACCTATGTGGACAATGATGCTTTCATGAATTTCAGTCTCACATGTGTATTATAATTTTTTTATTTTATTACTGAATATAAAATTAATATTTAATTTATTTTATTATTATAATTATTTAATGGTAAAGTATACATCATAATAATGAATGTAAAAGTAAACACTGTTATTTCTAAACATAAAAAATTTGCTTTTTGAGGAAGGTTTTTGAGATGGTACCAATTTGATGACCTATTAAACTTCCATACTTATGGAATGATATGGAACACATTACTTGAATATTATGGAGTTTATTAAACCATTTTACAAATAAAATTGATCATTATAAATATAGCATACATTTTTGGAGATTATAAACTAAACGATCCAAAAATGATCGATGTGAACTAATCCAAATTAGTAAATGAACAAAACCTAATAATAAGGGATAAAAGTAATTGAATAATCTTGAAATATGTTTTTAATAAATTATATAATTAATAAAACTTTTTTATTGAGGAATGTATTGGATGTATGAGGAAATTCATGACTCGTGGTCATAGGTTTCTTAACTTAATTTATTTTTATTGGGTAATATTACTTTTTTACTGACTATGTTTTGCCAAGATTATGTGTAAAATGAAATATTATAATTTTATTTTGTTTTTAATTTTTTTATGTGGATATTAATTTGTTACACATAATCACTTTATTTATTAATTTTCCCTTAAATGTTATGATCTTTGTAATGGTTTCTCATCTCCAATTCCCTTCCTTTAGACATGTCTCATATCGCACACCATGTTTCATTTTATATGGTGTAATTATTTACACATTAATATATTTTAAGATAATATTTTATTTAATTCATGGTATTTAAATAAAAATTTCATGTAATAACTTTTTATGGCATTTTATTCAAAATTTACCAAATTTATAAGGGTTTATGTTTTAATTTCACTTTTAATTAGGGTTGCTTATGATTGAATCTTATTTGGGATAATTATATGATATTTATAGATTAAATATAATATATTTTTTCTAATATAGTTATTTTTAGGGTTTACAAGTACTATTTCCATGTACCCCCTCTTTGGTATTGAAATACACTAAAGGATTAGTTATAAGAAATTCTAACTTTATTTCTCTTTCTTGGTCAAGAACCTTTTTCTTCTATATCCATATTATTTATTTTGTTTTTAGAAAGTGGTTTTATATTATTAGATGATTTAAAATGACAATTTTTTTTTAACTTTAAATTCTATTTAAAAGTTTGAAAGGATTATTTTTAATGTTTTTCATACAACTCATTTTAACATTATTTATGATATTGTGAAAATAATCTCCTTTTAATAACTTTCAGCATGGATAGATTTTCCCACTGCCATGAAACTTCTTCTTGTTTTTTATTATACTATAAGTTTTTAGGGTTTTCTAATATAATATCTATTCTCATTATTCTGTTATTTTTTAAAGAAAAATGTTATTATCTTCTTAAAAGTTTTGAATAGTGATTTCTCCTCACTTATGTTATTTTTTATCCTCCACTTCACATTTTATTACTTAAGTATATTTTATTTTTGAGATTCTATTGTTGTTAAATATTTTAAAAATAATGGTTTAATGGTCTTATTGACACCTCATAAAAATATTTTTAGAAGTGATTTATAATTTCATTTTTTGAAACATTTAAGATATTTTTTTATAAAAGTTTTTCTTCCATTTTCCTCTCTATTTAACAAAGGAATTATGGTATAATAGTTTTACTAAAACCTCACAAAAATATTTTCTGATGGGATTTATAATTTCATTTTTGTAAAATTTTTAAGAGATATTCATTTTAATTTTTTTTCTTCAATTTTATTATTTATTTTCCAAAGGACAAGTCTTTACTACAACACCTTCATCTTGGGTGAATTGATGGTCTTCTTTAAGTACATGTTATTTATTATAATTATTTTATTCTACATCAATTAATTGTATAATAATTACTATATATGTTTTGAACACCCCATTTTATATAAATTAGATTGGGGGTGTTTACCAAGAATGATAGCTCATTTATTAATTGGGGAAACATTTCAAATCCAAATACTTTTTAGTTTAATTTGGATGAATATTCAATGCTATGGTAGGTTGAATATGTATTGGGGAAATATTTATATTTTTTATGATAGTTTTCTAATACACTTTTTTTATTAAGGCATTTTTATAATGTATTGAATGATTATTTATTTCTTTCATATGATGAATGTATTAAACTTAGTAACTGACAGGTGGGGATCAGCATTATATAATCCATCGATGCATTAATAGGTTTTACGAGTCAAAATATCTTGGGTATTTAAAGTATTAAATACCTATTTATGTATTATTTCTTGTTAGGAGTCCATGACAGTAATATTATGATGTCCAAAATAATACATTCTATCATTATAAAATAATCTATTGTAATCCATGTGATTATATGAATTTTTATGTCATCAATGAATATATTACCCTTTTACGATGATTATTATATGAAATATATGATTATTTTTTATCTCTTACTTATTTTTTATGAATTATTTATTCATAATATATTCTACTATATTCTTTCCATAACTGAGTTTTTGAGCTCAACTTTTTTTATGTTTCCATTCCCTAGATTGTGAAGAAGAATATTATGAATGATACTTCTAGAAGATTATTATGAGTATATAATTATTTGGGAGATATCGAAGATATATTATGGAATAATAATATCTGGTTATAGTGTAAAAAATTTCCATTGTACGTGAAATATATGAGTTTTTTTAAGTAATTATTTTCTTGATTCTCTAAATCTCTAAATCTAAAAAGGTCTTGGGTATGTAAGTGACTCAATAATTTTATTGATATTATAATAATGAAAGGTAAAAATTAGTTTATTTGAGATCATATCAATACCCATATATAAATATTATGTTTTTAGAATCGGATATGGGTGTTTAGGTCTGGAATACTATAGAATAAGTATAGATTCGTTATATACTTTGAAAATACATTTTCTTAAAAAATGGGTTTTATTTCTTTTTGTGTGTGTGGATATTATTATTAATTTATGAACTTTTATAAATTTCATTTGATAAAATGGATGTCATTTGTTTAAATTATCATGTCAAAATAATCTTAAGATAAGTTTTTGATATTTTTTTTAAAATGTTGATTTTTTGATGAATAGTGAAATATATCAGTTTTGAAAGAAAATGACATTTATTTACATTTAATCAAAGAAATTTCAATATTACATTTTTTGTTGAATTTATTTTCATTTTATTAAAAATATTACAATTAATTCCATGGTAATAAATATTATACTTGATTTTGGTTTAAAATCATTTTATGCTTATAATGATTATTTTTTTAAAAACTATTTTTAATTTATTTTCACACACTTAAATTAATTTTTTTTCACTTCTAGAAATTTAATTATATAAAATTGGTTACATATTTTGAATTATCATTTTTAGATTATGTAATAAGGTCTTTTTCAATTTCAGTTATAATGAATAGTAGCATTGGTTAAAGTTTATCACCACGATAAAAGGTGAGATGGGTTAATCAAGGTTGAAATTATGGGATAAGGCCTAAATATCACAAAAAATTGAATTAGTATTATTTAATGTATTTATGTTTTCTATAATAATCATAACTACTAAAATATTGATATTTGATCCCACTTTCTTGTGATTATTCCCTTTATATTATTTTAAGTAAAGAGTAATTACAAAATGACACTCTCTTTCACTTATTATGTTGTCATGATATGGATATATATAAAATGATATATAGAAGAATAAAATTGATAAAATTTATTAATAATAATATATATTTATTATTTTAATTTATTTTTAATTTTTAGAGATGGTGTAATTACTTAGAACATTTATGAAACACTGATGCAACACTTATATAAGAAGTAGAAAAATAAAGTAAATTATTTAAGAAACATTAAAAGTAATAGTTTTTGGTTAAATTATGATTTATGATGAATTTTATTAATAATTATAAATGTAAGGTCTTGGTTAAAGTGTTTATATTATAACTATAATGTTATCTTTATGCCTTTAAAGTCAATTTTTGGGAATAGTCTCACAAATGACTTTAAATGGTATTTAATGTTTAAAAATTATTTTAAATTATTAAAAAATCATAAAAATACTATAAAATCTCAATTAAATTCTAAATTTCTTACTATACCATTAATGATCCATTTATTTTACACTTTGAATTTTTAAAATTACATTCATGACCCTTAGAGATTGAGAAATTTGTTACCATGGTTAAGGTTAAAAGTGTTAACAAGGGGGTTAAACTAAGATATAAGGTTTAAAATGCCACATAAAATTTCTAATTTTTTTTAATTTATTTAAAAATTAAACTACATATATTATAATAAATTTCAATTTGGAATTATTTTACATAATTTATTAATATATTATATATTTATATTTCATGTATTTACTATATTTCCACCCACCTTACTTATAAAAGGGCTTCTACTATCCTCTATTCCTAACACATATTGAACCATTTTTATTGAAAAATATATACACAAATCACTTAAAAACATCAATACCTATGTATTATAGGCTTTTTTGTCACCAAAATACCAACCTAGAAGGCTTAAAGTGTAAGACAAAAGAAGTTTTCCAAAGAAGAGGTAGAAATCTTAACTGAGCATTTTTATGTTTATTTCTTCTTCCACCTCCTTAAAATATTCAATAACCATGATAATATGATAAAATAAGTATATTAAATATGGTTAAATTATATTATGTTGATATCAAAACCATTTATCATCTCATTTTTCATCCTTTATGAAATGAAAACATCACTCATGCGTACATGTGGACTACCACCTCCACAAAGTGATGTGTTTCATTTTTCATCACATCCACACAAGGATGTTTATTATGATGATTCTAATGAATATATATTATATTTATGAAATAATTATTATTCTATAAATATAATATATCGCTTACTTTCTTACCATTCCATCCTTGGAAAAATGATAATATCATTCGTGTGTACATGTGGACTACCACCTCCATGGAGCGATGCAATTTGTTTTTCATTTATGTATCCCTTGGTTGGACATAAGAATATTTTTAATAAATAAATATGATAATTTTACTATATTTATAATTATTTAAATTTATATTATTTCTTATATTCTTTCTTTCCTACCATTTTAAAAATTTAAAGATCACATGTGCTTATGTACGGACTACCATCTCCAAGAAATAATGTAATTAATTTTTTCTTAATCACCTTACACAGATAGTTTTAAAAGTATATTAAATGTATAAAAATTATTATTATAATTTTTTTAATATTTTTAATATTATGTAACTATCAAACCTTTGACCTAGGTCAATACACCGAAGGTATTTTGAAGGCTAAGGACAGAATAACCTCAAAACATGAGGTACAAACTCAACTAATTAAGTAAATAAATGATACATGGTAATTATTAAATTAAAAATAATAATAATAAACTTGAAAAATGTTCTTAATCAACGAAATTATTAATATAATTTTACTATTTAGGTTTTATAAAATGTATGAAGTGATTCAGTACTCAAGGTAATGGATTTTCCTTTAAAACCTTACTTTAATGATTTCCTTTCAAAATATTTATCCCCCATGTCCATATTATTTAAATATTTCAAGAATTTCATAATTTATGATTAAAATATTGTTAAAGGTCATTTTAACTACTTTTTACCTTCTTTAATAATGATTAAAAGGAGTATTTTCAAATGTTTTACATACAACTAACTCACTTTTGACTTTTTACAAAAGTATGAAAGGAATGTTCTATTTTAATGCATATAAGAAGAAATAATTTCTTAGAATGATGAATATTATTTAATTTGAAGCTTCATTTAAAACTTTATATTTTTATTTTCAAAGAATTTCATTTTCCCAATATCTTTGAAATTTTTATTTAAAATTTCATCAAAAGAAAAGGATATTTTTCTCATATTTTCTATTAAAGGTTTGAATGTTATTTTAAAAGTATTTTTCATCTATATAAAAATAATTTAAGGATTATTAAGCTTAAATAGGTATATAAATTAATTAGATCATCCAATTTATTTATATGGATGACTTATGATCAAGTTGTTCTATTAATTGACTGGGTAAAATATTGACATTTTGTATGTTAGTTTTTCAATATGAAATTTCATATTGATTATACATTGTATTATTATTAATTTATTTCATTTGATTAATGTATTTGACTTATTAAGCTATGTTTGGGGACCATTATATCCCCTAAATGCATCAGTAGGTCTCATGAGACAATCTCTCTTGGGAATTTAACATATGTCTTAGAAATGTATGTTTGATTTCTTAGCACGAGGTCTTGATAGTAATATTATGATGTTCGACACTATGAATTTCTTTATTATTAAATTAGTTGTTGTTATCCATGTGATTATTTATATTTTACATGTATATATTTCAATTTTATATTATTTATGTGTTTTTATTGAAATATTTTTATTTCATAAGGAAATAAAATGAGTTTATGATTTAAAGGATTTTTTTTTGATTTTATATGGGTGAAATATGTTTTTTCATGGAAAATTTTTAATCTTTTTCAAAGAAACCATAATAAATTATAAAATTTCATTTGTGATTAATTTTTTTTTTATGAAAAACTTCAAAAAAAAAACAATTATTTCAAGAGAAAGTATGTGTTTGTTTTAATTTTAAAGTTTATTACATGAAAAATGTAAAAAAAATCATGGGATTTTATTTTTTCATTAAAATATTAGATATTATTTATTTTTATATCCCTTACAAAGATTTGTTTTGATTATCCCATGTTTTAATTTTTTTTAAAGAGATTAAGAATAATTAAGAACTATAGCAAGGACAATATTTCCATTATGGGAGTTCATCTAAAAATAAGAGAACATGCTTTAGATGAATCTAGAGTTTAAATTTTAGAATCCTATTTTTTTGGAAGAAATAGAAATCGAGTGGAAGTGTCCCCTTTGTATAGTAAGGGTTTGATATGTAAGATTTTTCCCTTAATTCTCTAAAACTATTGACAAAAAAGATCCCATAAATATAAGAAAGTGAAACCCTTGGTATAAATATTATAATTATAGATTATTTATATTATGGGGCATTATAATAAAGACTATATGGTTTGATAGAATATGAATGATCCTTCATGAGACATATTACTTAATTTTTAGGGATATTCATGTTGTATCCAAAATCCAAAATAAGTTCAATGAATACTTGAATACATGAGATTATTATTTCTTAAGTATTGGTTCTTCATTTTAGGTCTAAGAATCCACTACAGTTCAATTATATTAGCTAGAATCCTCCTATTCCTTCCATGTTATAGGTGAATATTGATAGCGCTACCCTTGGTTCACCTGGATTGGCTAGTTATAGAGAATTCTTCAGGACCTATCATAGTTTTATAAAGGGTATATTTTCTCATTTATTTAGTTATTATATTTTGTTGGAGGTAGATATCTAGGCTGTCATTCATGTGGTACGATATGCTTGGAATTTTAATTGGATTAGGATTAAGATAAAGAATTATTCCACCACTATCATGGATTTGGTGAAGCATATATCTCATAATGGATTGAGTGCCTATATCTGATGATTTGGATGTATATTTTGATAACTCACACATATCAGTAAGCTAGTATAGTTGTAGATTCTCTCTCAAAGTTGGTAGTTCATGATCATGGATCATTTTAGTTTTTTCACCTGTTTGATGATTTTATGCCTTTTAATCTTTATAATGTGAGGGGTATGTGTATAATCTCCCTACTTCACTTCCTTTATACCCAAACTCTCTTATAATTTTATTCTATTTCTTGGGGATGGATATTTATGGTTCATTGTATGGACTATTCCTAATTTAATTTTGTCTTTTTTAGTTTCATTTAATCTTTAAACTCATTATTTATACTTTTAAATAGTTATTATCTATATAAAATATCCATTGTAATACATGAATATCTCATAAACGCAACTATATTATTACCTAGTTTGGTTATACATAGTTTGTAAATTCTTCATAAAATGGAACCCATTTAAACAAGAACTTCATACATTTTTTCAAATGACTTAGGTTATATTTTCCATTAAATTTAATCAAATTTTATTCATGCTCAATATATGAAACAAGAGTGAGAAATTTTTTCCAAAGGATAACACTTTTTATTCTAAAAAATTCCAAGCATACCACATATCATTTTAAACTTATTATACCACAACAAGTTACTCCAATATTTCAAATCTCTTACCACTTATTAGTAATTCTATATATCTTTTTATTATTAATTTAAGAAATACCACTTGTTTCTATATTAAAAATTTCTATACCCCTACTAAATGTTCAATTTCCTTTAATCATATATCACCTTATTTTTGCACTTTTACATAAACTTGACATTTTTAATTTATCCCCTTTTGAAAATATTACTAAAGTGAATTCTCCTCAAACATGAAAACACCAAAAACCACTAATTACAATTTAAAAACATATGGGGAGAGTGTATACTTAAAAACCATCTTCAGTTGAAGGAGGTGGTTAAAATCTAAGATTCAACTGATTCTTTTCAAATGTTGGGGTAATTAATATTATTGTGAAATTTCATTTGTGAAAAATAATCCACCTTGAAAACATATTGTGTAACACCCCTTGTTATTGTTATTATTATTTAATTATTTAATTTTTAGTTTTTTGGTTTCTATTTTTTAGGCTTGGAATTTTAAAATTTTAAAGGTTTTTAAGGGTTTCACAATTATCTCATAGGATTAAATAAACTATGTGGTGCCCATGCAACAATTTTTTAATCTTAACAGTTCCATTTGGTATGGTTAGTGCATTAATTATCAAATCGCCTGACATACTTGGGGAAACCATGTGATTTTTTGGGGGTTCTAGTAGCCTTCTCATGGTTGGTGCACAATATGATAAACCATGTGACCAAACCAAGCATGTCACCCAGTTTTTTATTTTTGTGAAATCCATGATTTTTTATTATTAATTAAAAATCCATATTTCTTATCCCTCTCCACCTTTCATCACACGACACCCCCCATTGAGATCCCTCCATGGAATGCATCCCCTCCTTTGATTCTCTTATCCCTTTAGTGAATCAACATGAATTATTCATGATTTGGGATTAAAACTCCAAGGTAATAACTCCTCTTCCCTTACTTATCCCCTCTTCACAGTTTATTATCCCCCTTCACTATGTTTTGGTTAATCCAAACCCTAAGGGTGTTAGGTTGGCCAATTTTTTTATTTTTCATACTTCTAGGTTTTTTGATCCCTACTTCTAGTTTGGGTTATCCTATATTCGAAGCTTTAGGCCATCCACCATCGATTCAAGGAAGGATTTCCCTATTTCCAAAATTATAATTTTATAACTATTTTTGGATTGAGTTGAAAATTCCTATTTTAATTTTCAAATGATTATATTTCATGTGATTATTATATTTCTATGAAAGGTTTTTTGATATATCATTTTTTTCATAGAAAATGAATGGATTTCCCACTTTAAAGGATGGTTTTAATTTTTGTAAGAAACCATTAATACCGTATGTTTTCTAAATTTCCCAAATAGCCTTTATGTGTGGAATCCAAGATTTTTAAGTAGTGATCGATTTTAAATGTGAATTATCAATGGTTTTAGTTTATATTTAAATTGACCCTTAGAAATTATATGTGTTGATAAATTGTTTTAAAAATTATTTTAAAGAAAAAATGATATTTAAAAATGATTTGAACCTATTTGGGTCATGATATAAAATGAAAGGCTGCTATTTTTGACCATTGAAGGTTTTAATGAAAGTGGTTAGTTCTTTAAATTGATTTTCAACTGGACATAAGTATTTTATTTTAGGAAAATATTTGGAATTATTTTTAGGGTGACTCTTAATGAATCATTTTGGAAATAATGGTTTGAAGTAAAATTTTAAACCATTGAAATAGATCTGATGGAATAAAGTCACTCATGATAAAAGATCATTTGTAACTTTTAAAAGTTTTTTGGAATTACATGTGTCTGAGACCTTCTTGATCCCATTTGATTGATATTTTTATGGATTTATTCCTAAGGGGATACATTATATTTTATGTGACATGATAGATATGTGTTTGGGGATATTTTTTGTGAGGGTGTAAGAGTTATGGTGTGAGTTATTTTCAAAGATTTATATTATTCCTTCTGATCATATAATTTTACACCTCTATTTGATATATTTCATAGGAAGTACTAAGAGACTAGGCTAAGATCCATGTAAGTGCAAGCCCTTGGGTCGATGGTGTGTCTACTAGGGAGAGTGGTATACTAGGATGAGTGAGCTAGTGGAAAAAATCTAGGCCTTTAGACTGAGGGGTCTAACATGAGAGATTCTTTTTTGGTTTAGGGTAGTAGTGATCTCCTGGGAGGTTTTATTCTTGGATTGTTTGGCAAGACTATCATAGATGTGATGAGTTCCTTAGTGTCGACCTAGATTCAGTGCCTCCTAATCGGATCATATTTCATGAGTCCTAAGATATCACCCTTGATGATTAGATCCTTTTTAGGATAATCTAGGGAATCTTGATTGGTATTATTTGTTTTTATCCTCTAATATTTGTTTCATAAAACCACTATTTGATTGGTTCAATTGGCATGTTTATTGATTGATTAGTTACATGTGTGTTCATCTTTAACACTGTTTTTGGTATTTAGTTTATTTGAAAAATTGATTATAATTATTTCTAAATGGGTTATTTCCTCTTCAAAATTTGAAGCATGCTCTAACCCTTTTTCTTGTATTTTTTTCCTTTTTTAAATGGTTTTCAATAATTTTTGGAAAAGTGTTTTGGATTAAAATATTTAAATGTGTATTTTTTGAAGTGGTTTAAAAGTGGGTATTTGGATAAAATGTCTTGGGCTAAGTAATTGTATTTAATGTGCTTTTTTTCATTTAAGTAAAATAAAAAAGAAAATTTATAAAATGGATTTGGATCTGATATCAGTTTTCATTGAGATTATATTTGAAAAATATACTTTTTTTAAATATATTTTCAAAATAGCTTAAAAAAGATTTATAATTAAAATTTGGGAATGTAGTAAGGCAAGTGGTGGCCTAATAAAAAATGTTTTTACTCATGCAAATTATTATATTTATAATTTTTGGTTTAATTTGAGCTCTTGAATACTCATGGAGAGTTGATCGTGTTTGGATTAGTGAGTAACCTATGGTAATGAGGAGGTTAGTTATTTATTTAGTTTATTTATTTTTCTTTATTACATTGACTAAATAGGCCTTTCCTACTTTCAGTTATGGTTTTTGGTGGACACATTATATATGTGGAGATTGGGTGATCTAAATGGGCTGTTTCTATGGTAGGAATTGGAGGGTGAGATGAGTGATTACATTTACTTTAAATTATTTATATCTATTTAATTTTTTATCACCTTATATGTATTTGTTTTTTCATATACATCCAAATTATGGATGGGTCATGATAGATTTTAAGGTATAAGTTTCATTGTGTTTGAACTTTTATTTCAAGGGAAAATCATCCTCATTGATTATATCTAATGCCCTGAAACTTTTCTTTAACCCATAGAGATCAGGAATGCCCCTTGGATTATTGGAGAATTGGGTCGGGTGTCAGTTCAGGTGGAAGCCTAGGATAGTTTGTTATATATTTACCCCTTTATATTTTATTAAATGATACAAAATATCAATATTATTATTACATGAGTTTTCAACTAATTTTTTTGTGAGTTCGATTACACTTTGATTATCACATGTGATCACCATAGATATATTATATTCTTTTACAAGATCTTATAGTTGTTTTTTTCATCCAAATTCATTGAGTATTTTCTTTTATAGTAGAAGTATACTTTGAATATTATATTATATGATAATTTATCTTGTTTTTCTTTCTTAACCAACTATTTTTTATAATATTGAAATCTCTATCACTTAAGAATTTTTTAGACACTATATATCTATCCCAATATGAATCACTATATTTAATCAACTCTTTATTATTTCTTAATTTATATAAAAATCCATAATCAAGAGTTCCATTAACATACCTCATTATTCATCTCATATAAATAAGGAATTATTCCTTTATATTTATTTGAAAATGAGATTCTAAGAATGTTTTATAAACTGTGTTTGATCATTTTACTACCATGTTTAGTGAATTTCCCATCATATTTTGGAATTATGTGTGATCAAATATAATTATTTTTATGTTTTATTCCAATTATAATGTGAATTAAAATGAAATTTCTATCATGAATTCCAAATGTAATCAACATTCATTATCACACTTCACTTGAGAGATAAATACATACTCGCCCTATTGATTTACTTAAAACCTAAAAAATTAAGCGAGTTCTCTATTCATTGAAATTTCATAATCAAATATCACAAACCTTGAAAAATTATCACATAATTTATATTTTTCTTCCACCTAATATTATATCATCAAAATAGATGATTTAATTAATTACTCTTCTTTTATGACTTTTACATTTAAATTGTGGTTAATAAAACCTATTTTAAACTCTAACTTCTTTAAATAAGTTTCTAATCAATCATACTAAGTTCATGGGGATTTCTTCAATATATATAAATTCTTCTTTAGATTATACACCTTACTATCATTAACATAGTCTTAAAATCAATTTTGTTGTTCAATGTACACTTATTTATAAAAATGTGAATTTTTTTTCCACACCAATACCCTATATTTCAGCAATGCACTGTATAAAAGACACCAATTATTTCTTACAACATTTCTATTATCATCTATTTTTTTAAATCATACTTTATTCCAATGATATTATATTCATATAATATTTTTTCATGCTCCCATTTCATGTTTTTATCACTTTGATAAAGTTTACCATTCATGTACTAAACATATGATTGATGTTTTAAAGTCTACTCAAATTATCTATTCTCTACTTGAGATAAAAAATCTACCATATTGATGTTCTTAATTCTCTAATTTCTTAAGGTACTATTTTATCACCTAGGATATTGGATTCACTACCTTTATCTATTCTCCTTTACTTCTTAGTTTGATTTGGTGAGAGACTCACCCCAAATACCTCTTTATATTTTTATTCAATTTCAAAATCTTCTTCATGAGGTGTAACATTTTTTTTTTTAAAATATAGATTCATGATAACCTTCTTATTTATGAATTTACTCTATCTTTGATCCACTTAAACTATATACTATTTTTTATTCAATAAAATTCACAGAGTCGCTCTTATGGTTTTTATTAATCCTTATATTGAGTCACTGTTAGAAATTTCTCCTAATATAATCACTAAGAAATATATCTTTTTCTAATACATATCAATATTTCCCTTGAGTACCTTCTTTGTTCTCGATGAATAATTTTCTTATAAAAGGCATGAAAAGGGGAAAAGACATCTAAAATGAAAAATTAATCTTAAATATTTTAATTTAAAAATTATTTTTAATTTTTTATGAAATTCCTTGAGGAAATAAATAAATAATACGAGTATGATTAATAAAAAATCTCATTAAAAAGAAGAAAAATGGTGGAAATATTTGAAGTGGGAAAAAAAATTCACTAATAGAAATATAAAGAAAATTCATCAATAAAGAATAATTTTCTATCAAAAAATGATATGTAATAATATGATAAGAAAAGAAAAATAGAATAAAAAGAATCATATGGTAAAGTTGATATATCTTCTATGGAATAATCAAATCATTCCAAATAATTTTATAGTAAAAATGAAGGAAGTTGTGAAGAGGTAAGTAATGAATACGAAACTATAAAGGAGTTATACTTGAGAACATAACTTCTGGGTTTCTTGAAATAAAATATAAAAATTAAAAGAGAAAATGAATTATTAAATAAATAGAATGGATTATTAAAGAAATACCATTATAAATCAAGTGTCAAGGTGGATACTAAAAATGTAATATTTTGAGTAAAATTGGTGATTTAATTACCACCATTAAGGAAGAGACATTGTTTTTGAAATCATGATAGATAACTTATTGTAACCCAAGATACCTTGAGGGGGTGGGGGGTAGGATGGGTGAATCCAGTTGTTAACATATTAATTTTTTTATCTATGATATTTTCTTTTAGATATTATTACCTTGTTAAAAAGAACATAATTTAAATTTTTATTATATTCTCTTTATCAAATAAATACACATAAAACATCATGGCTTGTGTAGAAAATAAAAAATTAAAGGACACATTGATTTTACTTTACCCACACTAGGCTACATCCAAGGAGTATACGGTCATCATTGTTCTAGTGTACTAAAAAATACACTAGAACTCACTATTTTGGTGGATAAATATTTTATATAAAGTCACTACTCACAAAGGCTTACTTCCTATATAATTTTAAGTGATGTCACTTGTCACCAAGGATCACTTCATATAGAGTGGTTTAGGGAATATCTCACTGACTCTCAATTGAAAATTCATTCTTCTTCTTCACACACTACTCTAGAAGATATCAGCTTATATATTAGAAGGTCTTTTCTTGATTTATGACATGATAGTCACTGAAATTTCATAAGTTGTAATATGAAACATAAATCCTAATGTGATTCTCTAATTAATACTATGTACAACTCCCAATTTTATAGAAAAATAAAATCAAATCCTTGTTAGAATATTTTAAGTGACATCTTCAAATAAACTCCACACAACATAAGAACTCTAGATATAATAATTATAGAATAGGAATTATCCACTTATTAATATATATATATATATATTTTCATAGAAACACTAATATTCAAAAACCTATCTTCAATAGAATAGGATTTAGTAACAAATCAATCCTCTTTAATTTATATATTCAATGAATCCCATGTTACTAACTTCATTTTTCTTCCTGCTCCCTCCTTGGAATATTCAGTTCCATTTTCTCCCTATTATCTTTATTTTTTCCCTTACTCTATCAAAAACATTTCTTCTTTTTCTTATATTCCATACATCTCCCTCTATTTTTAGTTAGTAGATTTAAATTTCAAATTAAAACTAAATAAGTTAACTACCTTGAACTTCATAAATTTTAAACTCATCCCTTAGATCATATTAAATTAAATCTCCACCATTGAAATTCATTTAGGTAGTTGTATTAATTACATAACTATAAAAACTAATTAAGAAATCCAAATCATCCAATATGTTTAAATCCTCCAGATTCTATAAATATTGGCATGGTAACAAACATTATAGTTTGGTAGATCATTTTATTCTCTAATTATTCTCCAACTGTTAGTTTCATCACAGTGTGACATATATTTTCATGGAATGAACAATATCTTTGAAGAAAAATTTCCCAAGCCTTAATATTCATGTACTCTCCCTTTTCATCATGGTTTGAACATGATAGTGGGTTTCCTTTAATCATGACATGAACTTTGGATAATGGTGTGATCAAATTCTAGATATTCTCAAACTCCAAATGTGTTGAGGCATGTCTTACTTACATGGTATGTGAATCTACATATTGTAAGTACTATTGAAAATTTTATAAAGTATATTCATGGTGTGTACAATATTTCATGGTGTGAAAAACCCTCATATATGATCATGACCTCTTATAAATGAAATATTTAGGATATTTACTAGTCTTCATGGAGTTATTTATTATATTTACCCGAACATCTATAATATGTCTCCATCCACCTCAAGTCAGCTCTGAAATTATTATCATATATTAAACTCCCTCAAATGAATTTATATAGACTTATAATTGATAATAAATTCTTCTCAAACCTACTTAAATCTATTATCAAAACATGAAAACTTATGATTTACTATTATAACCACAAAGCCCCCCCCCCTTAATATGCTTCTTCTTCACTTTTGAAATAACTCACCTTCTATAAATTCTCTCTCAGAATTACTTTAAGATAAATTTAAGAACACACCTCATCCAAGATAAATTATAGAACACACTAATTTCAAGATAACTTATAGAAAAAAACAACTAACACAACTTCTAAAACATCATACTTCAATTATTAATTCTATATCATATAATTTTTAGTTCTTAATTGTTGGTTATTTACTTCTGATGGTTAATAAATCAAACCCAAGTGATTTTCAAAAAATAATTCTTAAAAATCTATCTCACAACTTCTTGTAAACACTTATTACATTTTTATGATTATCAATAAATCTAACATACAAATTCGTAGTTTCAAAAATGTACCCTTAAGATTTTGTTGACAATACTTCTATAAAATATATAAACCATCAGGGGAAGAATATAATATCAACCTCTTTTATTTTAATCTATGATCATTTAAACATGTGAATTTTATGGACTCCATTCAATACCCTTTATTAGTAAAATGAAAAGGGTTCATCTCCACAAAATCCAACATTAACTCTCCCCCTTTTTATCTATAAAAGGAATTGTGGTATCTTTACCAGATTTTATCCTTCATCAATATTTTTACACTAGATTTTTAGAAAATATGATCATCTTGGCATTACTCCAAGAACCTCTAGATTTAAAGATATTATACTCTCTCTATATATTCACTTTAAATAGTTATAACTCTACCCTCATGGTAATCTATATGATTAGGTCATAGGTCTTCACATGCACTAAAATTTAATTTTTAAACCCACACTGGCATTATAGTGAATTATCTAACCCAAGGAAAGAAAAGTGAGTGATCTAAGGGCTTTAATTGTCACTAAAGAAATAAATAATTGTTTTTGATGTTTAAGGAGGAATTTGCATAACTAAATTTGAAATATTAAAAATTTTAGAGGAAAAAATTATATAGTTGAAAAATTAGAGATATTAAAATTTAATGAAACCTGGAAAAAAGGTTTTCTCTTATTGTTGAATATTTGTCTATTTTTTAAAAATATTTACTATTGAAAGATAAACCAACACTAAAATTTTAGGAACATTTTCAAGTATTTCCTTTTGTAATTGAAATATAATTTCCTCTATTGATTCAAAGCAATAAAACTGTAAGAATAAATAAAAGAGACTAGGTTATCATATTATTCATATTATTATATGCCTTTATGTTTTTATTCAAAGTTATTCATTTTTAAATCCATTTAGTGATTGAATGTGATAAAATAGTCTCTAAAATGAAAGAAATAATTGGATTAATGTTTCCATACTTTAATAATTAAAATTTTTCTAGAAATAAGTTCAATTTAGAATTGATTTAAAATGATAAATTAAAATGAAACTAAAACTTTATTTGTTTATTCCTTGGTTTAGTTCAAATGTTTTAAAAATACAAATTAATGTGAAAAGAAAAAATAAATTCATAAAAATTGAGTTTATGAATGTAGAAAAATAATGAAAACATGGGTAAGAACCATAATTTCCCTTAGTAAAATCAATAAAGAATGATGCATAAAACATTTTTCAACAAGAGATCACGACACAATAAATTTTAATATATCCATAGAATACAACATAAATTAGGAGGTGAAGAAGACTCCCTTGGTGAAGTATTTATCAAGCCTACCTCCCAACTCCATCCTTGAAAATTAGGTTAGGTTATCTTCTCTCAATTAGTAGTCTGGAAGAGTCTTGTTAGAATTTAGGTCCAAAATCCCAAATTCCATAATGACCTATATACCTCTCCCTTATAGACTATCACATCTTTTAATCAACCTATTCATAGAATTAACTAGTGTCTGTGTTATATATTTAGTTCTTAACACTTAACTAGCCTATTTTCCTTCTAAATTTTCCTAATAAACTCGCATGTGGCTCGAACACTTGTATAACACAACACCTAACAACCCACCTAACTCAACCAATCTTAATCCACTCAGATAATGCATCCAAAATAAGTTTCAAAAATTATATGGAAGGACTAAAAACTCCAACCACCACTCCATAAGAATCCAAAATTAGTACCTGCAATAAACTACTAACCAGCGAACACACTTTACTAACTTCAATAACTATGGAATGAATAAAATCCACACCAGGATTTGAAAAACTAAAACAATGCATCTTTTTGCATTATCAGGTGGACCATAAGAAGCACCCTCATTTTGATATAAAGTGACCTTCACATGGAAATATTCCTCCTTTACACAAAGTAATAGTTAAAAAATCACCCCAATATCTTAAACTAGACTTATAACTTTGATGTCTTGGATTTACCCTCAATATTTATTAACCTATCTGCTTTGGAATTGTTCCACAATAACTAAGATTCATGAGAAAAAACATTGGGCTAGAAGCATCTCAAAATGGAACCATAAGATAGAACAAGAGAACTGAAATATATTTAATATGACTCAAAAAAGTCAATAATGTGAAAACCCCCTTCCGTGATATTGACTGTAACAAACTAGATTTAGCAGATCACCATCCCTTCACTCGAACAAGTCATTTGATTGAATCAAAAAACTAGTGTACACAATCTATTGAAATGACCATGATAAATAAATAATTATAACCTCACATCTCTTGATAATATCCATTCAAATAGTTACAAAAAACATTCTCACGTGAATAAAAAATAATTTCTTGTATAATAGATCTCAAAAACCACTTTTTTGGAAGATTCCCCCCCAAATCTACTCAGAATGCAATATATTCCTAGATCAATGATGAATAATTTTTTAATAGTGATCAAAGGGTTAGTATTCCTTCTAGGACCATGAACCATAATATGAATGTAAAAAAATATATTAAAATCCAAATACCATATAAAATCTAGATTTAAAAATTCTATGAAAAATGATTATCAAATTTAGAATATTTCAAAATATTTTTATTTATAATTAAATCATAATTTCAACCCATTGAGATGAATTAAACATTCAAATTTTTAAATGAAAAATAAATTTACAATGACATAAAGATAGAATTGAAACTAAATTTCCAAAATACATTCAAAAACAATTCTAACACCCAATTATCATATTATAGTTTTCAATAGTGCACTCCATGCTAATAAATAATAATAATTATTACTAAGGTGTTTTAAATTAAAGGTAAATAATTATTTTCCTTTTAAAAATAAATTTCACATTATATTTTAGATTTATAATAAAAAACAAAGCACGTTTAAAGGATATTTAATAATTTAAAATAATGAAATATTCATTGAAAAATAATTGGATTCTGCCCATAATTTCAATGATTATAAATTTCTAGTAAAACATTATAAAAAACATAGAATTATCCATTATGAGCTCATTTTCAATCAAAATGTTACATAATATAATGAAAATCCATGTTTAAACTCTATAAAATAATGACCACATAAAATTTCTCCACACATAAAAATCTTCTTATCCTCTATAATTCAATTAAATATATTTGATGAATATTAATTTATCTCAAGAATGAAATAATTCTCACTCCAACCAAGAGATAACTTTTTAAAATTCTTTTCCCCCATGAAATCTCTCAAGAAAATTTATGATTTCTCTATCAAAATAAAAAAAAATTGGAAAAATTTAGTTTCTTATTTTGAAAAAGTTAATCAAATTTTGAAAATTTTTCAAGGAATTTAACCAACATAATTTTTCATTCAATTGTTCTTGTAAACTTCTCTTTTTCTCTTTGGCAAAAAGACATGCATAATTTAGAAGATCAACATAATTATACACCACTGATGGATGAGTGAGTTTAATAATTAGTAAGAAAATATAACAAAATCATCCAACTATATTAAAATAAAAAAACTAATTCAATATGAGGAGTTCACTTTCATTCCATTTGAATAAAAAAATTATCAGTTTAAATCTAATCAATAAATTTGAATTCCACCGAAATTATAAAAATTACTCCCAAAACTTCATCAAAGTAAAGTTTTTTCAAGAGAGTAATGATATTTTTTTACCGAAATAAATTTATTGATAAATGAAAAATATCAACCCCATCAATTTAGAAAACATTTCCAATATTAAAAAAAATTCAACCAATGAATGTGTTAAATGAAGATTAAAAGTAATTAATTTTGAATAATTTTGAGGGTATTTTCATGTGTTCATGATTAAATAAAATTAATCCTAATAGAGTACCCCTAATTTATACATAAAACTCAATATTGTTCACAATTTTATACTTTAATATAGAGAATGAAATTAGGAAATGAATTTCACAAAGTTTTTTCAATAACCATCCAGTAATAACATACAAAAGTGTGATAAGAAATTTCAAAAATAGTATTATATAAATGAAAATATATTAATAATTTCACAATATCTAAACATTATAGTTATTTTTTAATAGTAATTTAACAAATATCAGATAGTGTAAATACAATTTACATTAAAAATCACATAATTTTTTTAAGTAAACTTATATAACAACATGTAAAGTACTATTTCCAGCATGGAAGCTATTTTTTAGTATTTAACATAAAATTAAGAAAAAAAAAGGAGACCAAGTTCAATAATTTAATTAGAATTAAATTAAAATATTTAATCAATAAGTTCAAGTGGTATTCTCTTTATAAGAATAAATTTTTACTATGATTTATGCTACGAAAAATTCATACATCTTCTTAAAAATGCAACCTTATTATTTTCACCAAATCACCCACACATCAAAATATATTTCAAAATTAAAATAAAAAAATTTAAATTCAATAAAAGTAAAAACAATATTAATCTATATAAAAATGTAAATAAAATACAAGCTTTAACGATAGTTAAGGTGCTTTTTAGAGAAAACTCGAATCTGTGGAGGTAATATTAATATTAACCATTGATTCTCCAAGACATGAGCATCAAAATTATGAAATAGTTTAACATATTTTTAAAATAGTTCATAGAATTATACAAAAAAATTAATTTATCATAAATAAATGACAAAGATCAAACCCATAAACATATGAGAAATAGATCCAAGTAGGTAAATAATTTCATGTCATCATTATGGATCATGAAAATTTCAAATAAACTAGAGACAACATAGAAAACACCTTTATAAAGAATTATCATAGAAATAAATAATCTATAACTATTTTAAACTAGTAAAAAAAATAAATAACATGTATATTTTCATGTCAAATAGGGAAAATAAGAAAAAAATATTGTATTTCCAGTCCTAGTCACACCAAGATAACAGAGATAAAAAATATTCTGTGTGTGTTTTTTATTTTATTTTTTCCCTTTATTTAAACATTTAGAAACTGTATGATAAAAATTCCCTAGAAATGGTAAAAAAATATGATTAGTTTTAAGGTTATTCCAACCATAAAAATAGAAATTATAAACCTATACTAGAATAACAGTGAAGAGTCAAACCCTAGAGAATATACGTGAGTGATCTATGGGATTTAAGTTACTCTAACTAAGGAAATCAATAAAAAGGTATTTATTATTGTGGAGGAAGTGTAAAAAATTAAATATGAAATATTAAAAATGTTAAATGACATAATTATAATGTTTTAAAATTAGATATGTTCAAATTTAATAAAATAGGGAAAATAAGTTTTATTCAGCCTATTGAAGATGTTCCTCATTCTTAAAAATGGTAACTATTAAAATTCAAACCAATACTAAAATAATAGAAAAATCCATTGAGTATTTACTCTTTTAATTGAAATAAAATATACCTTGTAGAGTGAGATAACTAGAACAATAATAATAAATAAAAGTTCTTATGTCATTATCCTTTTCATATTGTCATATTCCTTTATGAGTTTGTTCAAAATTAATTCAACTTTAAAGCCTTCTATTAATTTTAGATAATAAAACTGTCACTAAAATTAATGAAATAATTAAATTATTTTTTCCATCCATCGATAATTAAAATTTATCTAGAAATAAATTCAATTTAGAAATAATTTAAAATGATAAGATGTCATGAAAATAATCCTTTATCTGTCTATTCCTTAGTTTAATTCAAATAGATTAATAATCCATATTAATGTAAAAATAATAAATCAATTCATCATAATTGAATTTATGAATGAAGGAAAAAATAATATAGGTGAAATATCTATAATTTCCCTTAGTGAAATCAAGAAAGAAGCATGCCTAAAACAGTTTTCAATAAGATCTTATAACATAAAAAATTTAGATTGATCTTGTGAAACATCTATTCTAAATTTTATGTGTGGGTATTTGATAGTTTATTTAATCCATCAATTTAGAGTTTTTTTGGGATGAAAAGGATAAAATTTGTGGACATTTATAGGTACCTTTGTTAAGGAGTTTGGTTAAAAACCGTGTAGTCTAAGTGTGAAAACTCTTATAGTAGTGATCTATATGGTTACCACACATTTTGTTTTGCCATGCAGGTAAACCATACAAACCACTCTAGAGGGGTTTTTTTTATTTTCCCTTATTTTTAATTATGGTTTCCTCCCTTAGGAACCCCACTTCAAACCTTATAATTTGGATGCCATTACCAGCCCACTTTTGCTTCTCTAAGATCCTCAAAGGTGGATTTTGTGGATATTTCTTAGTGAATATTCACCTGGTTCCAAATGTTAGGGATTTATTCTTCTTCTTTGATTTTCTATATTTATAACATTATTATTTAACTCTAGTGGTCATTCTTATCCCATATTCTTGGTTAGGGTTGGTAGAAATTTAGTTTATTGGTTTGAAATGGTTATGATCCATAGAAGGAGTCCCTTCCTGGTGGATTTCTTCAAAGGTGAAAAGTTTTCACCATTTAAGGTTGGTGTTTCTATTTGATTTTATTTTATTTAAGTAATAAATTTATTCTTGAGTTTTATAAATTCATTTTTACCCTAGATAATTGTTGTGTGGTTTATCTAGGTGTGATTTGTTAAAGTTTTATAGAACTTGGTTTGGTATCCAAGTGGTAAATTATTATAAATTCATTTTTAAAATTATACTTTGATGTGAAATGGTATTTTATTCATTCTATATGTTTGATAAAATTCCAAGGTTGGTTCTCAATGATTAAACAATTTGTTTTTTTGTTTTGAAACAAAAATATAATTTTAGGGGGGGTCCTTTTGGTTCAAAAAGGGACTTCTATCTTTAAAACGGGTTTTCATGTTTTAATAAATTCCTTGTTAAATAAATGAAATTATTCTTACCTTTTTTTTGGTTTGGGTGTGCTTTGATGGTTGATTATGTTTTTAATTGGTTCAAAATTCAGTTTTAAAATTATTTTAAAAGGTATTTCTAAATGTATATAATATATATGATATAAGTGAACGCCCAATTGGAACTTTGTGAAGTGATGTTGATTTTTTCCTTTTTGAAGCTCTTGTGTTGTTGTTTATGTTTATCCTTATACATGCAATGTATTTTATGAGGTGATTTATGATTTTTATGTACTGGGGATCATTTTAAGGGTAGTGAAGGGGGTGAGAAGGATGTGATTGTGTTGTTATCCCTAGAGGATTATTATTATCATGTGATGAAATTTATTGTTCATATGCCACCTCTGTTATTATTACAAGGGAAGACTGAGGATACTAAGTGGGAATTAGTGGGGTGTTGTTAAGTTAGTTTGGTTTTAGAACTTTTTAGTCCCGCTTGTTATACATACCTCATGGATAGAGGGATTTTCAACAAGGATAATTTTTATAGTGACTCGGTTGATGGATATCTGACTGTTAACTTACTAGAAGTAGGTCTATCTATACATGTATTATACTATCCTATTATTCCTCATGGTGTATCCTCATGATATATATCATACATTATGTTTTTTATATGTATTTTCTTACGTGATACTGATTATCTGGATAAAATTTTCTTGATGCTTTGATTCTAATATGGTTTAGCCTTGTTTTTTTATAGTGTTATTCCATACCTTTATTTATAATATTGTTTTTTATTATTTACCCTTTTTTACTTTCATTTATTTGATGTTGGGTGTGTGAGATATTTTAAAGGGAAAAAGGGAAGTTGTTTTCAAAGTTATAGTCTTTGGTAAAAGTTCTTTTGAAACTTTTTACACCTTAGGAGAGTTTGATATCAAAAGTGTGAGGTTTTTAAAGAAATGTCTCATGGTTTACTTTAAAATTAGAATTTTTTTTGGAAAATCACCATATTTGTGAAATGGTTTTACAAATGAGATTGTTTGAGGAAGGTAATGTTTCATACTAGTTTTATTTTTATGTTTTGGGATAAAAATGAAAACCTAAATTACCATTACTTGTTTATAAACTATCATAATTGTTTTATATTACAAAATAAATGAAATGGACAAATGGTGTTATCATAATTGATTTCGATCAAACCCTATATACCTACATTGGTGGGTATGTAGTATTTATGTCTTGTGAAGGTATCTTCAAGTTGGCGCATGACCGCTTTCCATTGGGAAAAAAGTTTTGTTTGGGTGAAGGTGGTAACTAGAGAGTCACATGAAGTTGGTGATTGTTCCTTTGGTTTCAAAGAACCAGATGGATTGTGTTTTTTCCTCTTTGTCTTCCATTTTGATTCTTTAATATTATATTGAAGTTGTGCAACTTTGTTTTAAATGGTCATTTATATTAAATGTCTCTTGGAATGTATCTTGTATCTTTATTTTTATGACATTTTTGGATGTTTTCATTTGATATTTTAAGGGGGAAACTATCCCCGATGGTTATTTTTTATACCCTTCATGCTTGTCATCAGCCCAGAGGGATCAGGAACACTCCTTAGGTATGTGGTGGGATGGATCAGGAACCTGATTGATGGATTCCCTAGGTTGGTTCATTACAAAATGGTATCATAACCTATAAGTTTTTGTAAAGGGAGTAGGTTATTTAGAGTAACCTTTTATTATTTGGGGTTTAGTGGTAGAAAAGATCTAGGGCCATCCGGACTCGGGTGGAAGGTTTAGTGAAATTCTTGGGCTTCTCTTCCTTGAGTTAGATCTTGAGTTTTTGTGGGTATTCAGGAGTCTTATTTTGAATTTTTAAGGTTATGATGTCATTTTATAAGATATTTTGGTTTATATTTATATCACTATAAGTTATAAGAAGACCCCAAGAGGAATCTATGGAAATTCTTCATTTTACAGTGAGTAGAATAAATGAATAAACCTACTATATAAAACTTTCAGCAACACTTGTACACTTGGAACATGACCTAACAATCCATATTTCCAAGCCATGCATAATAAAGTTTTTAAAGTTTATTTCTTTATCCCCTTTGATGATTTTGGTTTCATCTTTTGTTGATGGTGTTTTTTATAGCTTATTGATTGGATTTTTTTGGATGTATTTTTTTAAATCAATTTTTAGAATCGATGTTTAAATTATTTAGTAGTTGATCTTGTTTGAAAATTAATGTTTTGGGTGAGTTGATGTGTTTTTTAGAAAGATTTTTAACCTGAATACATGTAATTTGAGTAAAGAAAGTTATTTGGGGGTGATTTTGGTTTCAAAATGCTTTGGATGTGTGGTATGAAATATTTTTAGAGATTTTGGGAGAGAATTTAAAAGGGGGATTGTGACCACAATTTGGATTCTTTGATATTTTGTTTCCGTTGTGTTAAAATATAATGTGTTTTAATTGAGTGTTTTGTTTTGTGATGTTTTAGAACGAGTCCCCCAAAAAAGAATCATAAATTCAAGAAGGGAAAGACTTAGGCTATTGTCATAGTGTTCCAAGAGTTTTATTTTAAGCCTCTAACCCTTCCTAAACTCATGATAGTGTGGCAGTTCCATTTTCCTCCCAGGTTGTAGATCATGCACAAGCATTTTTGAACCATTTTTATCCAGTATTATATGGTGATCAAGGATCCATTTAGGTGATCAAATGGATATCAAAGGTTTAAGATACTTTTTACCTTTTATAAACTCTAAAATCCCAAAGGGTGAGGTATACTGTTCCTTTGTTTGAAAGCATGGGTTTGGAGTGGTGGAAACTCACCATTCATGCCAAACCTTTTGAGGATATATCTTATAGATACTTCAAGGACAAGGGTGTAAAAAGGGAATATAAGGGTGGATTTTTAAGGATATTTAGGGGTTTATAAGGGTTGTGAATGTATTTTTAGGGTTTTAAATGGAGTTTTAAGGGTTATAAAAGGGTTTTAAAGGGGTTTAAATGGTTTTAAGGGTTAAGGGTGAAGGGACAAGGGGTAAGGGTGTAAGGTTTAGGGTAAAGAAATTTAAGGATTTTTAGGTTTTAAAAGGGATTTAAGGGATATTCACAGGTTTTTAGGGTGTAAAAGGGGCATATAAGGGTGTTAAAAGGGTTTTGAAGGGGTGTGGGAAGGGTTTTAAGGCATTTTAAGGGGTTTTTGGGTTATAAAAGTGGGTTAAGGGATATTAATAGGGTTTTAAGGTGGTATATAAGGGTGTTAAATAGATTTTTAAGGGTATTTAAGGTTTTATAAGGTGTTAAGGGTTTTAAAGGGTTAATGAAAGGGTTTAAAAAGAGTTTTATCATTTAAAGTGGATTTTAATGGTGTGGGAAGGATTTTAAGGAATTTTTAAGGGTTTTTTGGGGTTTAAATGGGGTTTAAGGGATTTTCATAGGGTTTTAGGGTATAAAAGGGGTATATAAGGGTTCTAAATGTGTTTTAAATGGAATGGTTGTAAATTTATTTTTAGGGTTTTAAATGGGGTTTTAAGGGTAATAAAAGGGTTTTTTATCCTAAAGAGGTGAGAGTTGAGAAGTCAATGATTTTTTTGGGTATTCTCTAAGGTGATCAAATAGTGAAAAACTACATTGAAAAATTTTCTATCTTGGTAATGTTTTCTCCAAAAGTTTCTAACAATGATTCGAAGAGGGAGTAGTTCTTTACATGAGTCTTACATATAGATCATCATTTTACAATGTTTTAGTTTGGTCTGACTAACTTTTCTGAAGAAATTTATAAGTTCATTATCATTGAGGAAATTTTTATATGGAAAACTACAATGGGAAATGTTTCATTTACCATAAGGATAGTAAATGTGGTATGTATAATGAAAAGGGGATACAAGAAGGTGATAAGGATGGGAAGCCATCTTCATAACCCATTTTTCAGTTTTAGTTAATTGGTTGGTGCATTTTTAGTGTCGGAAGTCCATGAAAATTTATTATTATTGTCTATCATATCTGAAGACCAGTCAACTATATGTCTATTCTAGTCAAATTCTAAGGTTTTGTGGGATGGTTTAACATCAAAATAAAAATGCTCAAACCAATATTGAATCTAGTCAATGGTTTTTGTTGTCACCTCCATGGGGGATTTGTAATCTAAGTATTGTTTTTGAAAAAATTATCTTTTTATAATTCATTTTTTGGGACTTATACCATTTTTTTATATATTTCCTTAATGTATAATGGATTAAATTTATTTTTTACCTTGTATTTATATGCCTTGAAATGTTCATTGATTATTTATTCTGAACATGTGTTGTATTTTATGGAAGGTTTAGACCCTTATTTTAGGTTTTTTTGATATATAACATCATAATAACTTGGGTATAGGATTTAGTAATGGTGATAAGATGTTGGTTTCTATGTATACTATGGGAGCTACTGAGATGATATTTATTTTTCTTCAGGAATTAATGAGGGAAGGTATTATATATGTTGGAACAAATTTGTCTTTATGAAGTCATGTGACCTTAATTTTGGAGCTATGTCATTCCAGGTTGAGGCATGATCATGTTGGAGTGTTCTTTATGTTCCTTATAGTGCTTTTCCTAGTGATCATATCTGGTGACCATTTGTGTGGTTTCTCAAGGAAGTTCTCTTTTGTGGCGATTTGTGTTGGTCATTGTGGTTAGTGAATCATGTCTCTTTGGTGTTGATATATCATTTTGGGTGAACATATCTATTTTTTCACCATTTTAGAGTAATTCTAAATGTTGGGGAGACCTATTCTATGTTTTTATTTATTTTTTTCCATACTTGTGGAGTGATCCTTTATGATTCCTTTGGTTGAGATGTGTTATTATTTGGATCTAGTGACCACCAAGGTTTGAGAGGTGGTGTTTGGGTTCTTTCCTATTATAGGGTTTAGGATTCAAGAGTCTCCTAGTAGGAGTGGTTAAATTTTTTATGATCTCAACTTCAAAGAATATTATAGGAGTGTCTATACAAATTCCCTCTTTTTTTATTTCACCACTTTTATTTAATGAGATGTATTCTTCTTAAGACACCTAGTGTGTTTTATGTTGGTAAATTTCAAATATCTCTCTAATTTTTATTCAATAGAATTTGGTTTTCATTCTCTATATCATTAGTTTTTAGGTTTGGGAAATTGGTTTCCAGATTACTCCTCATTAGTGGGAAGTTACTCTAGGAATTTACTCTTGAATTAAGTTTTTAAGGACTTTCTAGGCTCATAAATTGTCATGGAGGGGAGTTTTAGACACCCCCAGTGTCACTTATATGTATGAGTATTTGATGGATTCTTTATACCCTTAACTTATAGGTGTTTCAGGATTAAAATATAAAATTTTTGGGATTTTTTCCAGGTTTTATGGTTAGGGCTCATGGTTAAAAATAGTGTAGCCTAATTTCATAGGTTTTTACAGTGGTGATCTTCATGGTTACTATAAGGTTTTTTTTAACTTCGTGGGTAAACCATGTGACCCACTCAAGAGGTGGAATTTTTTATAATTTTTATTTCTTTTTAATTATGTTTTCTTCTATTAGGTCCCCCACTTTATATCCCACTACTTGGATGCCCTTCCTAGCCCTGTTTGGTCCTCAAAACTCTTATAAGGTGGATTTTGTGGTGCTTTCTTGGTGAATCTTCACCTAGTTCAAAAGGTCAGGGATTTATTCTTCTTCTTTGGTTTTATCTATTTTCCCCTTCTCCTCTTACCCTAGTGGTCATGATTGGATGATTTTCTTGGTTAGGGTTGGTAGAAATTAGGACTTTTGGTTTGAAATGGTTGTGATGAATAGTAGGAGTACCTTCCTAGTGGATTTCTTTATAGGTGAAAAGGTTCCACCACTTGAGGTAGGTGTTTCCATTTCATTTTCTTTTATTTAAGAGTTCTATTGATGCTTGATTTTTCTAAATTCATGTTTACCCTAGATAATTGTGGTGTGGGTTATCTAAGTGTGGTTTATTAAAGTTTTCATAAACTTGGTTTAGTTTTCAAGTGGAAAATCATTAGAACTTCATGTTTAAAATAATTTTTGATGTGAAATGGTATTTTATACATTATAAATGTTTTATAAAATATAAAGGTTGGTTTTCAATGATGAAAAAATTTGGTATGTATTTTTTTAAATGAAAATAGAATTTCAAAGGTGGTATTTCTTTTTGGTTCAAAAAGGGATTTCTATGTTTGAAAGGGGTTTTAATTTTTTAATAGATTTGATATTTAAGAAATGAAATAGTGTTTCCCTTGTTTTGGTTTGGGTGTGCCTTGATGGTTGATTTTATTTTCCCTCAGTTCTATATTCAGTTTCCATTTTTTTAAAAGTTATTTCCAAATGAATATGCTATATATGTTATAAGTGAAGCTTAGGCTGGGACTTTGTAAACTGGTGTTGATTTTTACCTTTTTGTGACCCTTAGTGTTTTTTATGATGACTATGCTTATCCATGAAATGGATGTTATGAGGTGATTCATGATGTGCATATGTGTTGGGGATCATTTTAGGGGTAGTGTGGGATGTGGGAATCAAATGATTATGGTTTTAACCCTAGGGGATAGTTATTATCATGTGATTATACTGATTGTTCACGGACAATATCCGTTATTCTTCCCTATGAATAATGAGGAAACTAAGTGGGAATTAGTGGGTAATTGTTATATTGGTTGAGTTTTAGAACTAGATGGCACCCTAATTGTGCATATCACCTGGATAGGGGGATTGTCACCAAGGAGACTTCTTAGAGTGATTCAGTTGATGGATGTGTGACTACTAACCTGCTAGTAATAGGCCCACCTATACATTTATGGTGTTTTTCCATTATTTCTCATAGTGTTTACTTATTCTATGAAACTTAAGTTATGTTTTTTTATATATATTGTCATTTATGCTTCTTATTACTTGGATACACTTGTCTTGATTCTTTTATTCTCATATGATTTATCCTTGTTTTTGGATAGTTCTATAACATCTGTTTATTTATTATGTTGTATTTTTTGATTATTTTACCTTGTTTACTTACTCTTATTTTATGTTGGGTGTGTGATAGATTTTAAACAAAAAATAGTGAATATTTTTTCAAAGTACTAGTCTTTGGTGAAAATGATTTTAAAAATATTTACACCTTGTTAGGGGTTGATTTAAAAACCATGGGGTGACTAAAGAAAGGTGTCATGGTTTCCTTCGAAATTAACATAGTTTTAGAAAAGTACCATCTTTGTGAAATGGTTTAAAAAATGGGACGCTTTGAGGAATGACATGTTTCTTACTAGTTTTATTCATATTTTTTGGGTTGAAAATGAAAACCTAATTTACCATGACTCATTTTTAAACTAGAAATATTGTTTTATTTTATAAAAGAAATGAAATAGACTCATGGTGGTATCCTAATGGATTTGGATCACACCCCACATACTCATGTTGGTGGGTATATTGTATTCATGTCTTTTATTGGTATCTTTATGTCGGTTCGTGATTGTTCCCTATTGGGAAGTAGGTGTTGTTTGGGTAATGGTGGTAATCAGAGAGTCACATATACTTGGTGGTAGATCCTCATTTTAAGGAATTGGATAATTTGAGTTTTTTTTGGCCACTTTGGTCTTCGATTTTGTTTCTTTTAACTTATGTTTTAGTTGCTCAGATTTTTTTTAAATCTTGTTTATAGGAGATTTATCTTGGGATATATATTATAACTTTATTTTTATTCCATGTTTGGATGTTTTAATTTGGATTTTGAGGGTGAAACCATCCCCAATGGTTATGTTTGATACCCATGACACTTATCATCCTCTTGGGGGGATTGTGGACTCTCATCTGGTATGTGGTAGGATGGATCAATAATCCAATGGATGAATATCTTAGGTTGGTTCATTACAAAATATTATCATAGCCTCTAGGTTCTTGTGAGGGGCCTAGGTTCTTGATACTCACCTTATTGTTATTTGGGGTTCAGTATTAGAAAGGATCTTGGACTGATGGGACTTGGGTGGAAGGTTTGGGAAATGCTTGTCCCACTCTTCCTTGGGTGAGATGTTGAGTTTTTATGGGTGGTCAGGAGTCTTCTTTTAGATTTTTGAGGTTATAGTGGCATTTTTATGAGATATTTTGGTATGGAGTGATATCACTTGGAGTTGTAGGAAGACCCTGATAGATTCCTCAGGAAATTACTTATTTTGGAGTGAATTTAGAAGAAATAAAGAAGACAAAATCTATCAAACCATGTACATCCCATGAAACCCACTCTTTACAACTTCCAATAGCACTTGCATGGTCGGTATATAACTAAAAAAATTATACATCTAAAATATGACAAATATTGAATGTTTTTAAATTTTTTTACTTTCACCTATTTGATGATTTTGGATCCTTCTTTAGTTTATTGTGTTAGTTATGACTATCTTATTAGAGTTTATTAGTGGTATTTTTTTTCAAATCAAGTTTTGGAATTAATGTTTGAATGATTTATTAGATGATTTTTTTTTTGAAAAATAATGTTTTTTGTGAGTTGAGGTGTAATTTGTGAAATGTTTTTAACCTCAATGCATGTGATTTGAGTGAATAAAGTGATTTTTGGGTGATTTTTGTTTCAAAATACTTTGGATATGTGGTATGAAATGTTTTCATACATTTTTGGGTGAGAATTTTAAAGGGGGTTTGTGACCTCAATTTGGTTGATTTGAGATTTTATTTCCATTATGTTAAAATTTAAAGTGGTTTGATTGAGTATTTTGTTTTGTGATGTTTTTGAATTATTCTCCCTAAAAAAACTAGAAATTTAATAAGGGAATTCATCAGGTAGTTTTCTTATTGATCTAGGAGTTTTTTTCAGTCTCTGACCCTACCTAGTCTCATGATGGAGTAAAAGTTTCATGTTCTTCCCAACTCATGGATCATTCATGAGAGTTTATGAACCATTTACCTATATTATTCTATGGTGATAGAGATATCATGAGGTGATCGAGTGGCTAACCAAGGTTGAAGAGATTTTCAAACTGTTATAAACTTTGGAATCCTGTAGGGTGATTTTTGCCTTTACTTTGTTCGAAGTTTTGGATTTGGAGTGGAGTAAACTCACTATTAATAACCAAAATTTTGAAGATGTATCTTTGTGATTATTCAAGGACACCTTAATTCTAATATTTTATCTTTTAGAGGTGATATTTGAGAAGGTGATAAAGTTTTTGGGTATCCTCTAGGGTGTTTAAACAAAAAAAACTACACTGAACATTTTTCTGGATTGGTACCCTTTTCTCCAAAAGTGGATAATGACTATTCTAAGAAGGCATGGTTCTTTAAAATAAGCCTATATTCAGATCTGAATTATCCATTTTTTCATTCTATCCCAGATACCTTTGTGGAAGTAGTTTATAATGTCATTATTTTTTAGGTAATTATGGAAGATCAACCTACATTGGGTGATTATTTGTTTCCCACTAGGGCTAGTAAAGATGGTTTGGCTAGTGAAATGGGGTAGTGGGAAGGTGATGAGGATGGGAATCCATCTTCAAAACCCATTTTTCCCATTTTAGTTAAGTATAAGTTGTTGGTGTGTTTATAGTGTGGGAAGTCTAGGTACATTTGGTATTCTTTTTTGTCATCTCTAAAGACCTATCATCTATGTGGTAGTTCTGGTCACATTCAGAGGTTTTGTAGGATGGTTGGGAATCAGAAGAAAAAGGACTATACCAAGATTGAATCTAGTTAGTGGTTTGCGTTATCACCTCCATGGGAGAGAAGATGAATGTTGTTTAAAAAAAAATACTCTTTTGTAATTCTAATTTTTTTGGGACTTCTCCCATCTTTTGTATACTCATTTCCTTAATGTACAATGGATGAAAGGGATTTTAACCCCGTCTTCATATCTCTTAAAATTTTCATGCCTCATTTATTCTTAATGTGTGTTTTCTTTTATTCATGGTGTAGACCCTCCTTTGAGGTTTTTTGGATGGATGACATGGAAATAACTTAGGTATGAGATTTAGTAATGGTGATAACATGTTGGTTGTCAGGTAGACTATGAGAGGTATCAAGATAATTTTTTTTTCTTCAAGAATTACTGAGGGTAGGTATTCCTCATGTTGGCACTAAGTCATATTTTTGAAGTGGTGTGACCCTATGTTTAGAACAATTTCATTCCATATTTAGGCATGTTCATGTTAGAGTGTTCTTCATGTTCCTTGGAATGCTTTTCCTTGTGATCAAATGTGGCGACCCTTATTAGTTATTCTCAAGGATGTGCTATTTTGAAGTGATTTTAGTTAGTTGTGGTTAGTGAATCATGTCTCTTTAGTGATGATCTATCATTTTATGTGTTACTCTATAATGTTTCATCATTTTAGAGTAATTATTAATGGTGGGGAGACCTATTCTAGGTCTCTATTTGTTCATACCATTCTCATGGAGTAATCCTTTAGGATTCCTTTGGTTGGAATGTGTTTTCATTTGGATCTAGTGACCTCAGAGGATCTATAGGTAGTGTTTCTGTTTTCTATTATGATATAGTTTATGATTTAGGTGGATCCTAGGAGAAATGGTAAAAAAATTTATGATCCTAACTTTAAAGAAGATTATAGGTGTGTCTATCCCAGCACCATCTTTTTTTTGTTTCTTTGCTTTCTTCCAGTGAGGCATATGCTTCTTAAGACTCCCAGTGCATTTTCTATTGGTAAATTTAAAACATCTCAGTAGTGTTAATTATGAGTAATGGATTTTTTTTCACAACTTGTGTTCTTATCTATGAGTTTTGGGAAGTTGGTTTCTAGAATATTCCTCATTAGAGGGAAGGTAGTCTTGAAATTTTTGCTTGAATTAAGTTTTCAGGGACTTTCTAGGGGAAGAAATTGGCATGTGGGGGAGTTTGTGACACCCCTAGTGTCACTTTTATGTGTGGTTATTTTATGGATGATTTATTCCATCAATTTAGTGGTATTTTGGGTTGAAAAGGTGAAAATTTGGGGACATTTTCTAGATTTCAAAGTTAAAGTACACAGTTAAAAAATGGTGCAGCCTGAGTGTATAGCCTCTTATATTGGTTATTTGCAAGGTTACCATATGGTTTGTTTAACCGTGTAGCTAAATCATGTGAACTACTCGAGAGGGGGTAATTTTTTTACTTTTCCTTATTTTTAATTGGTGTTTCTTACCTTAGGCCCCCACATCAAACCCCATTACTTGAAAGCCTTTCTTATACCTCTTTTCCTCCTCTAAGCTCCTCCATGGTGGATTTTGTAGTGCTTTCTTGGTGAATCTTCCCCTATTTCAAAATGTTAGTGATTTCTTCTTCTTCTTCTTATTTGGTTTTATCCCATTTTACCCTTATCATATAACCCTAGTGGTCATTAATGGATGATTTTATTGGTTAGGGTTAGTATAAATTGGGGATTTTAGTCTGAAATTGTTGTGATCCATAGTTGGAGTCCCTTCCTAGTGTATTTTGTTGGTGGTGACAAGGTTACAACACTTTAGGTAGGTGTTCTCATTTCATTTTCTTTTATTTAAGAGTTCCATTGATTATTGACTTTTCTAAATTCTTGTTTAACCTATATAATTTTAGTGTGGGTTATTTATTTGTGATTGGTTAAAGTTTTCATGAACTTGGTTTGGGTTTCAAGTGGAAAATTATTGGAACTTCTTATCTATAACGATTCTTTGATTTAAATGTTTGATAAAATTCCAAGGTTGGTTTTCAATGATAAAAAATTTATTTTGTTTGTTTTGAATCAAAAATAGAATTTAAAAGAGGGGTTTTATTTCTAGTTCAAAATGAGTCTTCTATATTTAAAAGGGGTTTTAATGTTTCAATGGATTGCTTGTTTAAGAAATGAAATGATGTTTCCCTTGTTTTGATATGGGTGTTCCTTTATGGTTGTTTGTTTTTACCTTGGTTCTAAATTTGGTTTCCAAATTGTTTTAAAATGGATCTATAAATGTATATACTATTTATGATATAAGTGAAGACCTAGTTGGCACTTTGTGAAGTGATGTTGATTGTTCCCTTGTTGATCCCCCTTTTTTATTGATGATGTTTATTCTTATCAATGAAATGGATTTTATGGGGTGATTCATGATGTGATTATGTGTTGGGGATCATTTTAAGGGTAGTGTGGGAGGTGGTAAGGATGTGATTATGGTGTTAGCCCTAGGGTCTTGTTAATTTCATGTGATGATGTTGATTTTTCATGGAATTTCTCCATTATTATTCCATGGGAAGACCAAGGATACTAAGTGGAAAGCAGTGGGGAATTGTTAGGATAGTTGTGGTTTAGCACTTCCTAGTACCCTTAGTTGTAAATGTCTCATGTCTAGGGGGATTATCACTGAGGAGACTATGTAGAGTGATTTGGATGATGAATGTGTGACCGTTGACCTGCTAGTAGTGCATCCAACTATACATGTCTTGTGTTATCCTATTAGTCATCTTGGTGTTACCACATGCTATGTATCATACTTTATGATTTTTATATATATTTTTTTGAAAGGAAAAGATATATTACTGATCAAGGAAACTAGGATTACAAATCCAATTAGAGAATGAGTTCACCCAATGATGATCACCCCAACATTTCCCAAAATGGGCCAAAATATGGGTTTTCGAGTTCCCATATCTTTTGATAAAAGAAAATTTAAATATATCAAATCCATTGATTAGGGACTAGATATTCCTCAATATGAGGCCATAAGGATGGGAATCTTCATCTTTTGTTGAAAGAGAATTCACCACTTCGAGGTAGTAAGATTCCACCAGAATCTTGGGCCATAATTTTGAACCGGCAAAAATAAGCCCTTGGAGTATGATTGAGGCCTCTACCACCACAGGTCGCCATGAGTTAGGCACTACCCTACACTGAGCTTCCAAAATATGGCCAAAACTATTATGAGTAATGATCCCAATACCGACCCTTAAATTAGCAGAGACAATGACATCGGTATTAATCTTGAAGAAAACCTCAGGGGGAGACCAAAAAGGAACCACTTGTCGAGTGTGGCCCAAAGAATGCACCACATCACTTTTCTTCCAATCATTCATCCACTCCAAAGCTCTATCCACCCATAGGTGATCAGGGGTCACCTTAATTTGGAAAATTCATTCATTCCATCGAGTCCAAACCAACCAAGAAATTGTGCATATCAGCCCTACCACTCTCGGTTTCAGAGAAGACACCCATTTAGAAAGTTTTTGGACCAACCCAATTGAAAGATCAAAGAAAATACCAAAATCTGGCCTCTAAACCTTCCACACCCCTTCCACCCCCTTACAGGAAAGAATTAGATGCAATGGGGATTCCACATCATGGAGGCACAAAGGAAAAGTGTTGTCCTTTGCCAAATGTCGTTGCACCAGGAATTCATGAGTTAGAAGAACCCCAGCACAGACCTGCCACTAAAAAAATTTCACCTTAGGGGGAGCGGTGAGGGACCAGAGGCGCTTCCACTGATTATCAGTAAAGACCTGGGCCAAACCTTGAACCCTCATTTTGTAACCCGAACAAATAGAATATCTCCCTTGAGGTTCACCAGTCCAGAAAATATGGTCAATACCCATTCCTGGTGTGAGATGGATACTCAGGATGAGCTGACGATCCACCTCGTTAAACTAGCAACAAAGATTCCCCCGATCCCACTCCTCAAGCGAGTCATCAAGCAGATCACGTACCCTTGCATCTTTGAATTCGAGAACAACCGGTGAGTAAACCTTATGATTGACCCCATCTGCTAGACATGGATCATTCCAAATTTTAATATTATTCCCATCATCAATTCTCCACACGTATCCCAAATCAATGAGAGATTTTTCTCCCCAAATACTCCTCCACTTAAAACTTGGTCGTGGCCCCAGCTGGGCATGCAAGAAATCAGAGTGAGGGAAGTACTTAGCTCGTATCACCTTTGAGAATAGGGTATTTGGGTGGGAAAGAATGTTCCATCCTTGCTTTGCCAAAAGAGCCTCATTAAACCATTTGAGATTTCAGAAGTCGTGGCTGCCACGAAATTTTGAAACACACAGCTTCTCCCAAGACATCTAATGGGAGTTATGTTTTCCCTCATGGGAGCCCCACTAAAAATAGGCCAACTGGGAGTGGATTTGATCAATGAGAGTTTATAGGAATTTAAACAGTGACATAGCATAAGAAGGGATTGCTTGGACCACTGACTTCACGAGTACTTCCTTTCCTGCCTTGGAAATCTTCCTACTAGACCAAAGACAAATCAGATTATCCACCCTATCCACAATCATGCCGAAAACTTGTTTCTTTGACCTACCCACCAGGGTCAGAAGGACAAGGTACTTTGGATGCTTATCAACCAGCGGAAACCCACACATTTGTTGTAACTCCTTTCTCTTATCTTGTGGGACGCCTTTACTGAAATATAACTCTGATTTCGAAGCATTAAGATGTTTCCTAGAGGCTTTTTTGTACAGATTGATGATATTCAGCACTGCACTGCATTCTTGCAGGGTAACACGTGCGAAAAAGGAGGCTATCATCTGCAAAGAAGAGATGAGAGATATGGGGGCCAAATCTACATACCATAGCACCATGGATAAATCCTTGATCCGCCGCCTTTAGGATGAGATGAGAAAAGTCATATGCCACCAAAATGAATAGGTAAGGTGACAGGGGGTCCCCTTGTCTCAAGCCTCTTGACAGTTTAAAGCTTGATAAAGGGACCCCATTAATATTGATTCTTTAGGAGACAGATGTGACACAATTCATGACATTAGAGATCCATTTTGTCTCAAAACCCAACCTGTATAGAACAAGTTCGAGAAAAGACCATTCAACTATGTCATAAGATTTCATCATATCAAGTTTCATTGCCATGGTGCCATGCTTGGATGTGGAGAGAGTTTTCATAGAGTGGAATAATTCAAAGGCAATGACAGTATTGTCAATAATGGATCTCTTTGGAAAGAAAGAACTTTGGTTATCTGAGAAAAGTAGTGGGAGAAAATCCCTAAGTCTCGCCACCATTATTTTGGAGAAAATTTTGTAAATCACATTACATAGGCTTATTGGCCGAAACTCCAAGATTTTCTAAGGGCACTAGGATTTGGGGATAAGAGTAATAAGAGTTTTATTTTGGGATTCAATAGAGGCTCTTCCAACCCACACCTCCTTCTTTAGGGCCACCACATTAGGCCCCACAATATGCCAAAATCATTTAAAGAACAGAGCATGAAACCCATCAGGCCCCAGTGCCTTGGTAGAGTGAATAAGATACAGGGCCCCAAGCACTTCCTCATCAGACAAATATCTTTCCAGGTACCGATTCATGTCTTCTATAACCAACTTTGGGATGCATCCAATCAGGCATGAGGGAGTGATAATACTTTCTGCTAAATAGAGGTTGCTGAAAAAGTTCAGGATAATGGAGTGAATGCCATTTATGTCATGCACAAATCTTCCAGCGGGGTCCTCCAGATGAGCAATATGATTCTTCCTTCTCCTTGTAGATGCACATTGGTGAAAAAAGTTGTTGTTCTGATCACCATATCTAATATGGGACTCCCGTGTCCAAAGGTACCAAAAACTCTCTTTCTCCCTCAGAGCTACATTAAGTTTCTTTTCTGCCACATAGATGTTTCTAAGGACAGAGTCACAACAAGGATAAGAGTGCAGTCACTTTAATTGATTCTCTGCCTCCTTAATATGATGGTCAAAGTTACCAAACCTATCCGAGCTCCACTTCTGAAGGCAAGACGCAACAGTGCAGAAGTTGGACATGATGCACTGATTCGATCCCTCCTAATCCACTTGAACCACCTTTTCACAATCACTATCTTGGAGCCACATACTTTCAAATAAAAAGGTTCGATCAGGTCCCCTCTGTTTCCCTTGTGATACTGTTGACAAAATTATTGGGCAGTGGTCAGAGGAGACGGGGGAAAGTGGACGATAGAGAAGGCATGGAAAAGAGAGGTCCACTCATCATTACCAACAAATCTGTCTAACCTTTACACCAGTTGGTTCTCCATTGACCTACCCCGATGCCAGGTAAATGGCAAGCCAGAATACCCAAGGTCATGAAGAGAGTTCAACACAAGAGACATCCTAAAATTGTTCATCGCAGTACCACTCCTCACACATCCCCCTTCTTTTTCATGGGGCAATAGAACCTCGTTAAAATCCCCCCCCCCCATCAGAAGAGGGCCAGGGAGGGAGTCTCACAACTGCTTCAAAAGGGGCCATGATCTGTGTTTATCCTACCCACCCGGCCACTCGTAGAACCCAAAAAACGACCAAGGAGGAGCTCCTGGGCCAACAACCGTCACAACAATGTGATTACTTGAGTAATTAGAGATCTTGACCCCAAGGTCCTCCTTCCAAAAGAGGAAAAGTCCACCTGAGTGTCCCTGTCTTCCAATGGGAAACACATTTTTGAACCCAATCTTCCGACCCATAAGGTCTGCATCCTTGCTATCCAATATAATTTCGGATACAAAAACTATGTCGGGGCGAAATTTGGAACTCTAGTGATGGAGAACACGAACCGTTCGGGGATTTCCAAGACCTTTATAGTTCCAACATAAGATTTTCATTGCCCTAGGCAGGGCTGGGACACTCCCGCCGCCTCCTCTAAAACTTAGACTACCCGACCATCATTTGCCACTTTCCACCTCTTTGGTAGGCTGTCAGTCATCTGAGATACCTCCAAGCGTCGTTTATGGTCCCTGGGCTATGAACTAGGGGGATCCATACCCCTATACCTGATAATTATTATTTTCCATGTCCGATGTTGTAAACTACTTGTCAATGTGATCCCAGTCATGTCATATACAACCTGAGGGGTAGCACTGGGAGTAACATCATCTGAACTGGACACCAGATCTGGTGGGTCGTTACATAGTTGTTGTACCCCTAAACCTGGATCTGGTGGTTCCTTGTAGTTTGGCTGCAGCTTAGCAGATGGGGGGAAATGACCTATAAAATAGGCGTGGTCTGGCTTGGGGGGGCAGTCGGCCCCTGCCCCTGACTCATGTGTTATCCCCTCAGCTCGACCGAGATCCGTGGCCCGCCCAGGTTCCTTTCTTATGCCCATTGATCCACCTAACTCTCAACAACAATATTTGGCGGCCCAAGCATGATTATATTAGTATGAATTGGTTCAACCTGATTAATAAGAGCCTTCGCTAGTTTGTTATGGTCCTGTTGTTTTTTGACTTTGAAAATAAAAGCCATCCCAGAGGTTTTTTCACGGAGCCAGGGACTGTATTGCAAAATAACATTGCCCTGTCCATCCTCTTTCTTTGCCTAACATGCCTTTTCTAAGTGTCCGAGGCACCCACAAAAGAAACAGAAAATAGGGATCTTGTCAAACTCAAATTAAATCTAGACGTTAGAGTCCACAATTTTCAAAAAAATGCCCCTCATAAGAGGATGTTCAACATCCATCGAAGCTCTGATTTGCACAAAAGGTCCCAAGTGAATTTGATCTGACCAGTCCCATTCCAAAAATGAACCGATGCATCCTCCAATCTCATGAATAACATATTCAGTTCTACCAAGAAAGGGGATTCCTCTAATTCGAATCCAGAAAGGTGATCAAGACAGATTAACTAACTGAAAAATTTCTTCACCTTTTAGGTCCTCCATGAGAATGATTTGGTTATCAAAGGACCATGGTCGAAATTTGAGGAATTTTAATTTATCACCATCATTAAAGAATTAAAAGACTAGGAGTCCCGTATCCACTTCTCTTATAGAAATGCCGTCCTCCAATAGCCAGATATTTTGCAGAGTATTTTTCAGCACTCCCTGATTGAAGGAACTTTTTGCTAGAAATTTTCCAACAATAAGAAATGACAGTTGCTATGAGAGAAACACATATTCCCTCTTCTGTGTAGCAATTAACAATTTTTCTTTATCAGTTAATGAGAGGTTCTTCCAGCAATTCATTAGGTCCGGCTCCATTAAACTGAAAATGATAACTTCCCTCATCACCACAAACCCCTTCATCCCTAGGCTGCGTAGTCACACTTCTCCATGGGCTCCCCTCAAGCATCGCCATGATTTGAGCTGCCGCATGCCTGTACCTTCACGGATAAGCGCCTTTGTGGACCCACTCCAGAACACGAACCACCTTCAGATCGCAAACCAATACCTTCAGTGAACTAATGCCAAGTCGTGAACCAACTTAACACACACCGTGCTCCGACCCAAAACTCCTCACAAGCCTTAAAATCCCACTCCCACTACGGATCAAACCCAACGCAGTCCAGGAAAAGGGGGAGCCACAGGAAATAGGCTCCAATTGTCCGCGGCCCACACCCATCCGTGAACCACGCCCATAGATTCCGCGCACCAAAGCCTCCACTCACCCTGCGCGATTCTTCCTTCACGATCACACCCTGCGCAACCCTTCCTTCATTCTCACACCTTGCGTGGCCCTTCCATCGTGATCCCACCCTACAAGATCACAGACCTGTCGTGGACAAAATTCACCTGCGTGAACCAAGAGAGACCCCCAAGCATGATTTGAAATAAGATCCCCGTGCAAACAAAAAACCCTGAGCAAACAAATCTCCCCCCCGTGCAAATAACACTCCACTGCACAAACCAAAAATTACTTCATGAGTAAAACACCCCTGTGCGACCAAAACTACTCGTTCACGAACACTACTACCTAGTCCAAACTGAAAACTCCTTCGCGAACACACCCTTCACAAAAACTCCTTCGCGGATCCGCCCTTCGCAGAACTGCCCTTCGTGGTCCGTCCCTTCGCGAACCCGCCCTTTGCGAACACTCCCTGCGATCAAACCCTGGATGAAAGGTCATAGCACTTGCAGGAAACCAAAAACACTACTCAAACATGAGGGGACGTAAACGATGATGAACCCGCACCAAAGAACCCCCAATGAATCCCATATCTACAACATAAGGAGACCAAAACCAAAGAAACCTCAGTGCCAGAGGGGGAACCGGATGCCGTAACACAGGGAAAGACAAACTAGAAGATCCGACGCAGTCGGAAACCCGCAGCCGGTGATGATATGCGAAACCGTCACCTGGCGTAGATCTGGAAAGCTGTGCCGCCGCTACTACCAGAACACCACGAACCCCAAAACCCTAGAGTGCTCTAGGGAGAGAAACTCTCCAGCGAGAGAGACTAAAATTGTGGGATATTCTTTTTGTTTTGTTGGATAACTTAATCTATTTATGATTTTTATTTATACTGTAATGTTTTCTTCTAATTACCTAGATGAACTTGTCTTTATTCTTTGATTCTCATATGATTTAATGTTGTTTTGGATAGTTTTATTTCATCCATTTATTTAATATGTTTATTTTTTTATTACTTAACCTTTCTTCCTTACTTTCCTTTTATGTTAGGCGTGAAAGAGATTTTAATGGAAAAATGGATCTTTTTTTATGGCCCAAAGGGTAATGGTAGATTGTCTAGAGGAGGGGGATAATAGACCAGATTAAAAAATTCTTATTGAAATAGATTAATTATCAAAAGTTAATTATGAGAGATAATTTTTTATGGAATAAAAGAAAGAATATAATAATGTTTTTTATAGTAGTTCAGTCCAAAGTGGAACTACTATATTCTTATACTACTCTACCTGGTGAGAGATACATTGTGCACTAATATGATTCATGAAGGGGAATCATAAACTGATTTCAAAATCCTTTTATATAAAGTGAAGGGATAACCACTAAAACATTAACTTTTGTGTGGGGAGTCACAACCCAAATAAAAAACTGACTTTAGACTATGTGAGTCACAATCTGAATGGTCATGACTTTAGAATATGAGAGTCATGACCTAAATATGGGAAGAAGAAATTATTTTTTATGTAAAAGTATAAATAGAAAACGGAGTGTACATGAAAGATAGGAAGAAGTGTTATAGAGACAAGAAACCATATGAAGTATATTATAAACAAATAAAGTGCAGAAATTGGTTCTTGAAAATATATCGGATCATATCGTCAAGGAAACAGTAATCGTAGAAGAGTAGGTATAGTTTTAAAGATATTTTTCCATATAAGAAAACCTGATTGCACATGCATTGGTTTATACAATAGAGCAAATCTTTAGTTCACAAAAGGATTATGTTCTTGTAAGTGTTATGTGTATCCTTTAAATGCATATCAGAGATTATAAATAAGACCTATAAAAAATCTAACAAACCAATCTTCAGATGGGTAAAATAATTCAAATTCAAATTACATAATTATCCAGTAGAGAGAAAATTATATTTAAGAATAATAGTAATAATTAGCATTTGAATTAAAAAATTAATGACTAATTCAAGACTTTTTAAATTAATCATTAAATGATTCAAAAATTCTCCATAATAATAGTTTAAAGAAATCCCATTAAAATCAAAGGATAATTTGACAGTTTAAATTCAAAATTTAAATTCCTTCCAATTACATAAAACATGTAATAATTAAAGGATTTAATTATGTTGCATTAAATACTATGCAATAAGTTTGAATAATTCCAATGTCAATAAAAATTAATTTATAAAATATTAATTAAATGAAGTTAACTTAAAATATAAAATCTTAAATATAATAAACACATGCTGTAAGTATTAAGCAATAATAAAGATTAAATTAAAACATATTTTAAAACTATTTAAAATATTTAACAAACATTTCATGAAATTAATATAATTTAAATGTATTTTAGAAATTAATAAAACACTTAAAACAATTAAAATAGAAATGCAGTTAATGATATTATAAAAAAATAATTAAAAATAGAGTACATTGAAAATTTTCATATTGAAGAAAAAATAATTAAAGTGTAGAACTAACCATGTGTTCTAAATGCACTTGTGGTCAGTATACTTACCATGTCAATAATGTGTAATAGTTTTTCTTGCGATTAGTATACTGACGATGTGGAATTTAAAACAACCGATCACTTAAAATAATACATATGATATGTAGATATAATATCTGGTTAATATGAAATATATCATGTGGTAGGTATAAAGTCTACGGATATATGTCTAATTGAAATATCAACATTAGATAACTATACCTACCATGTGGTCTCTTGCAAGAGTCACAGTAAGTTGAAACAAATTTCTTACTATAACTTTAGAAAAACACAATATGAAGTAGCCACTACTACACATAAGGCCTTTAACAGTTCTATAATAGGACTTTATTAGTGAAAAAACACATTGAAAATTAGAGCACCCTTAAATCCATAGTCTTTTTTTTAGCGCTTCTTTAAGCACTGATAAAAATTACCCTTTATTAGCACTTTTCATAGAACTAATAATGGGGTATATTGCTGTAGTGAGCTGTTAAAATTACAACACACTACAATAGAAAAAATAGGAAAAAATAGGGAGAAAATACAGAAGAAAATATAGGAGAAAATATAGAATTTAATTGAAATAAAATTTACAATACAAATTTAAGAAAAAAATATATTGTAGAAATTTCAAACATGGGTTTGTACAATTACATGAGTAAGTAAAACTTATCGCAGACATTAAAAAAACCATTTTACTTTGTTTTTAGCCCATGATCCTTGGTCATTCTATTAGTTTCCAAACAAAACTCCCCATCTCGAGAAAAATAATGAACCTGTATAAGAAAATAATTCTTATGTTAATAATGCTATAAATAAATAAATTAAACACAATGTATCAATTTTGACCTAAAAACATATACTTTTATTTATACTAGGAACACCATGTATCAGATTCAGTTGTAGTTGATTCTTACACACCACATAATTTCTTATTATTCTAAAAATAAGGCTCTCTTAAATTTTATCACATATGTAGTGATAAAAAAATTCACTACAAATGTGATCCAATTTAAGAGAACTTTCTTTTTAAGAACAACCCTTCAACTATCATGCTATTTCTTGATCATCTTCAAGAATTATCTCTCATATAATTAAATAATTAAGTATAATATAAAAATAATAAGGAAATTAATTATGCACTATAATATAAAATGAAAAGAAAACAATCTGAGCTTGTTATGCTTAGTTTTTTCTATGTGATGTGCATTTTATATTAAAATGAAACCTTTTTATTGAAAACACACACTTCGATTCATATCAACCACATCATGTGTTAAATTGAAATGTATCCAATTTATACACATCAAAAATGAATTATGTATCATTTTTCTAAATTTTGAAAATAATACATGATCTTTTTCTTAGTTTTGGATAGTGACATACATTTTAAACTAAAATGACACCTTTATATTGACAACACACACTTTGAGTCATATCAGTCACATCATGTGTTAGATTTATGTGTGGTCAATCCTTACACATCATAAATGAATTATGAATTATTTTCCTATAGTTTGAAAACAATGCGATCTCATTTTATTAGTTTTGTCTATTTGATGTTTGTTTTAAACTAAAATAGAAATTTTGTATTGAAAATACACACTTAAAGTCATATCTACCACATTGTGTATTGTATTGATGTGATGTCAATTTATACACATTAAAAATGAATTATAGATAGTTTTACTAAATTTTGAAAATAAAATGAGCTCATTTTATTAGTTTTAGTGATGTGACACGCGTTTTAAACTAAAATGACACTTTTGTATTGAAAACAAAAAATTTGAGACATACTGACCACATTAGGTGATAGATTGACTTGAAGTCAATTTATACACATCATAAATGAATTATCAATTTTTTTATAAAATTTTAAAGAAATCTTAGTTTGTTTTCTCGGTTTTAGATTTTATATGATTGTCTTAATTTAAAATGACAATTTTGTATTTGAAACACACACTTTGAGTCATACTGACCACATCATGTGTCATATTAATGTGTGGTGAATTCCTATACATCAAAAAATGAGTTACAGATAGTTTTTCAAAATCTTGAAAATAACATTATCTCATTTTCTTGGTTTTTCTATGTGATCTGTTTCAAACTAAAATGAAACTTTTACATTAAAACACGTACTTAGAGTAATACCGATCAAATCATGTGTCACATTGAAATGTGGTCAATTATTACCCATTAAAAAGAAATTATGGATCATTTTACTAAAGTTTTAAAACAATTTGAGCTCGTTTCCTTAATTTTGGTGATGTGACATGCATTTTAAACTAAAATTACACCTTTATATTGAAAACACACACATCGAGTAATACCAACAACATTAGGTGTCATATTGATGAGTATTTAATTACTACATGTCAAAAATGAATTATATATCATTTTATTGATGTTTGAAAACAATTTGATCTCATTTACTCAGTTTTGGAAATGTAACACATGTTTCAAACTAAAATGAAACTTTTATATTGAAAACAGACACTTCGAGTAATATCAATCACACAATGGGACGAATTAATGTGTGGTTTATTATTACACATAACAAATGAATTATGGAATATTGTTCAAAATTTTGAAAAAAAATGAGATCTTGTTTTCTCATTTTTGGCTATTTGTTGTATGTTTTAAACTAAAATGACACTTTTGTATTGGAAACACACACTTAGAGTCATACCGACCACATCATGTGTCAAAATTATGTGCGGTTAATTACTACACATTAAAAATGAATAATATATCATTTTCCTTAAGTTTGAAAGCAATCTAAGATTGTATTATTAGTTTTGGCTATTTGATGCGTGTTTTAAACTAAAATGATATTTTTATATTAAAAACTTGCACTTCAAATCATACCAACCACATCGTCTGTCATATTTATGTTTAGTCAATTAATATACATAAAAAACAAATTATGAATTATTTTCCTAAAGTTTGAAAACAATCCAAGATTATTTTCTCACTTTTGGATATTTGATGCGTGTTTGAAACTAAAATGACACTTTTATATTGAAAATGACTTCTTAGAGACATACCGACCACATCATGGTTCATATTGATGTATAGTTTATTCCTACACATAAAAAATGAATTATGTATCATTGTACTAAAGTTTTAAAAATATTCGAGATCATTTTCTCAATTTTGGATATGTGATGCATTTTTAACTAAAATGACACTTTTATATTGAAAACATGTACCTCAAGTTATACTAATCACATTTTATTCTATATTACATATGGTAAATTTATACATGTGAAAAATGAATTATAGTTCATTTCCTAAAGTTTGAAAACAATCCATGCTTATTTTCTTGGTTTTAGTGATGTGACACGCATTTTAAACTAAAATTTCACTTTTATATGGAAAAAATGCACTTCAATTAATACTAACCACATCATGTGTCAAATATATGTGTATTTAATTCTTATGCATCAAAAAATACTTATGGATCATTTTACTAAAGTATCAGAACAATATGAATTTGTTTTTTTGGTTTTGAGCATGTGATATGTGTTTTGAACTAATGTGAAAATTTTAAAAAATAAGTATCATATAAAAATGATAAGGAAATTAACTAAAAAATTAGATAAAATGAAGAGAAAATTAACTAAATAAGTAGTAAGAATTCACATGATCATGATATCAGTATACATTATGACACCATGTATTTTGCCTATTCATTTCTAAACAAATTGATTTACTCCATTATACTTATCCTTTAAAAATAGATAAAAAGTAATATATAAGCATTATGGTACAAATGATTCACATCCCAAGTGTATATATAAGGTTATTTAATATTCTAGATTACAAATATAATAGTTAATCACATAAATTTGATGTTGGTGAACATTCTGACACCATGTACTCCACCCACTCATCTATAAAAAAATTTAATTCTTTTTTTGAGTAAGTATATTTTTTTTAATTTTGGTACTATTGAGAAAATATATATAAAAAAATTATTAAGAAACATTTTTAATGAAATTTTAATTACCAATGAAAATTACTTGTTTGGGGATGTTGGATCGGGTTATATAGAATAGTCACAAGAGGGGGGTGAATTGTGTCTTTAAAATTTCTTCGTGAAACTTGATGACAAACAATTATATCCTTTATCTTTATCAGAATTTCTTATGAAGTGGAAATAAACTGATAGAAGGAAGCAATGATTTATAGTAATTCGGGGCACAAAGATCCCCCATTCCACTCCACAAATGCTCTTCTCTACGAGCTTGGTGATTTTCACTAGTCGGTACTCTTTTCACAAGACCATTCACAACTGAGTGCAGGCAGTTGACACCTTTACAACGTAAGGCTAAAAACATAGCCTTATGGTTCTAAACATAGAAATATTCAAACAAATTAGTATGAGAATCCAGTACTCAGAGTAAAAGAGTATTGTTTTGACAAATACTTTTTGATTGTTCTTCACAATTGGAGTAGTACACAACTAACATTAAATGGATCGTCGTCTTAAGAAAGGATGTTCTTAAGGAAAGGGAAATTCTGAATTGATCTAGTTGCAATTGGTCTTGAAATATATTTAGAAACAAATCAGTAGTAGATTCATGATAGATCTCTAATAGAGAATAAGTAAATCTTTAACGTTTCTCCTTATCATATAAAACAGAGTCTGATCGTTCTTTTTAGCAGCAGATCTGTAAAAGATCTTTTGAATGAATCAACATCTGTCTATTTTTGTGAGTCTCAAATATCTCTGTAAAACGTATCTTGATGCTCAAATATTTGAAATCTTGTATTCTCTGTGTATTTAAGAGATATATCTGAAAAATTATATGCATAGAATATATAGAACAAATATGAACACTTGCTTCATAAAATTCAGATCCACAAAGGTCATCTGATAGATCGTGATATTCAAATATTTGAAAATAGAGCAGTCATAACTTCCCTTAATAATAGACACAAAATCCTCCTATTAAATCGATCCTTTGAATCACATAAAAAGGTATTTAATCATTCAAAGACATGATTAATAATCAGGCTTTGAATTAGGCTTGAAATTAGCCTGATATTTCACAAAATACCGTTGTATGATAAAGTCATAAAATCAAATCTCTAACACTTGAAGAAGTCAAAGATAGGGTTATTCTCATAAGAAAATACAAATGTAAGTTCGATCACTAATGTAAGGTTCATCACAAACATAAGGTTGATCATCCATACTTTTCTCTTCGAATTCAGAATGTATGGTTCATGATCCATAATTTTCTTTTCTTCTGAATGTAAGGTATATGATCCATTCTTTTTGATAAAATGTAAGGTTCATTACAAAAGTAGGGTTGATGTTTCATACTTTTGAGAAACAAATGTAAGATTCTATACTTACGTAGGGTTCTTCATCCATACTTTTCTCGTATAAAAAATGTAAGGTTCTTTCCAAACTTAATGTTATTTTACCAAAATTTTTTGTCAACGTAAAATAAATAGTGGGTTTAATCCTTATGCTACTTTCTAAAACAGATGGTATGAAAAGTGTTTATAGAACATGATGAATATATTTCTGAACCCTTTGAAAAATATTTTACATGAATTATAATATTTAATATTATTCCAAATTTAGGAATATAAATTATATGAATTTCCTGAAATATACTTAAATTAAAATCATTAGAACAAAAAAGGGTATTTGTTAGCATTACAATCATCATAAAAATATAGAGTATTGTTGAAACAATACATGCTCAATAGAGGATACTAGTCTTTTGATGTTATATGATATATTTTATAAATTTTTGAAGATAATGTCCTCAATTTTTGTTGTTATATTGTTTCAAAAACTACACAAAAAATGACCAAAATGACTAATTTTTTTTGAAATAAGTTTTGATAGTTAAATATTTATATATACAACTTAATCTATTTCAATTTTAAGAAATCCACAAGCTTCTTATATTCAGTCACCAACCTCATACCAGGATTTAACCAATATTTATGGATTTCCCTATCATTAAAAAATTATTATTAAAACATAAATTAAAAAATATAATTCAAAGTTTATCTATAAAATGTTGATTATAGTGCATTAAAAATTTACAATACACATTATGTGTGGTCAGTTTGATGGAAATCCATGAATTGAATCCAAAAAATAAATATTTGGTGTATTCAAATTGATTATGATCACCATCTAAGTATTCTTAAAAAAATAAAAACAAATAATTAATAAAAAAATAAAAACATATTTTATATGATTAGATTATAGAGTTTTACCTCTTTATTTTAGGCATCAATAAGACTCTATCATTTGTTATTTTCTTCTCAAATTCCTTGGTTATATCATATTTTTTCTTATCAATTTCTTTCAACTCCAAAAAATTTCTTATGTAGAAACAATATATGGATTAATGAATCCAAATAATTATTTGTATAGTCTTACCTTTATATATTAGTTCTATAAATTACTATAGAGAATATGAATAATTATTAACTTTAATGAACACAGTAGATCATTTTTTGGGAAGAAAAATTATGAAAATATACCTCATGTATGTATTCACAATTGATACTCTAGTCATTCAAACTTGAGAATCTCATTTATACTCTCAAGACTAACCACGTAAATAATTACAAATCCAAATATTTATTCTTAATATTTAATTTAAGAAGAATATCCATCTTTCAATGTGGTGTCTATATGAACTTTTAATGTTAATATATGCTACAATGTAATTGGATGGGAGAAGGTACTCCTAGAAGGTACTTTTGTTTTCTTGGTCGATTCACTAGATTTTCTTGATATGACCTTATATTTCCCCATTGTCTTATTCATTTTTAATACCATACCTCACTTAAGATGTCTTTTCATCAACTATTATAGGTTTTTCATTTGAAAAAAATTGTTAAGGTCATACCCTATGTATCTTTAGAAGATTAGAAAACCATACTAAGAAAGTTATAATAACATCATTGACCATTGTAATATTCAGATCATCTAGTGGAACATGAAACTCAATGATTGACTCTTGAGATACTTCAATCACCGATCTCATGTTATCTTTTGGGATTTATTTGTTGTGTATCTTGTCTACCAAGAAATTATACACCATACCCCTCGCAACAAGGTTGTGTGTGGGTGTTGATATATATAAATCACATACAACTTCACCCTACATAATTTTATTAAAATAAAGTTTTTATAAGTTGTTTGATTAAAATTCAGGAGAATGAATAATGAAAAAATTGATTACCCCAGGTAAGGTATGTGGTTGAGGGGAATGACTAGACTCAAAGATAGTGGGGTTATTTGACTCTTCATGTGATGATATTTTTTCCACAATCAGTTCACTTTGATCCATTTGTATTTATTGGTTTTCCATACCAGATTAGAGAATAATATCTTGAAAAGAATCTATTTTCACCTTAAATCCTTTCATCATTTGAAATATATCTTCTTGCAATTTTTTCTTCTCGAAACATGGTCAAGGTGACACTCCAAAACCTACACCTCCAACATAACCATGTTGTTTAGGCTACTTCAAAGCCATTGAAAGTAGTTTTTTTTAGGTATAATCGCTACTAATTCTTATGTCTAAACTGTATAATAAACAAAATAACATAAATAGATAATTTTATGTAATACTATTATAAGGAATAATGAATTACTATTATGTCATACATGCACATGTTTCTCATACTAATTGTGTATTTTCATCAACTAGATTACCCTCTTTATTTATGTGGACCACCTTATATTACTCATGATGTGAGATGGAGGTGGATTTGAATTTTGATTTATCAATGTGTATATAAAAAAGGGACATATGTTATTTCATATCACATAAAACTTTTATCATATATTTAAAATTAATACCATTTTCTTTTCTAGTGAAGCGTACCAAATATTTTCTTTTTGATAGGGGTATATTGGTTTTTATGCACATTGTTTATTTCCATAACACCTTTGATATTTCATAAATTAATAGTTTTTAATAAAATTTGATAAAATAAATAATTATAAATAATATATTATCAACTAAAATTTGATTGAAATGATTTCTCATCGTGATGACTGATGAAAGAATTCCATGTTTCCTGTATTATAATGTGTCATACATAACTGGTGGGTGGGGATTTAATTTCCCCTTAGCATGCCTGAGTTGATTCATTATAAGAAGTTTTTTGAAGCCTCTATGCTATTTTATAGTATTCGTTAAGATATATTTCTTTTGGAAATTATCTAAAATAAATGAACACCACAAGGGATAATGAAAATTAAATCAATATTTCATTATATAATTTTCAGTAAAATCGAGAAATTATATCATAACATTACCTTAATTCCTTCCCAAAGGGTTTTCTTCCTTACAGGATAAACATGGCTGCATGAATCTATATTAATTGGAACACTCATTCTCATTATGAACCCAATATAACTAATAAAAATTGACTTGTTAGGGTGAACAGGTTGGCCACATTGATTCTAGACTACCTCAAATTTTATAACATTTATTCTTACCTTGATAATTTTAGTCAACATAGTGATTCTTTTCCATTATTTTTTCTTTCATAATTTTTTTGATTCTCTAATAATTCTAGAATTTCAGCATCAACTGCCTATTCTTTCCTGATATTGTTAATATCAAAATGTACAGAATTAATTCTCTACTTGAGTAGGGAAACATTTAATTTAGATTATGTTAATATAGTAGAGAACACATAATATTAAGGGGGAAATCATAGTATATTAAAAAAACTTTATCATGATCATTGAACTCTATTTATTTTCTTTTAATGTTGAAGGTATTTGGATCCTCTAACAAGAATACAAATCCCCTCTTATGGTACCCTCTAACGTACAAGACATTGTTTACATTGGGACCACTATGAAATGATTTTAATATCTCAATTAAAGGGCTATACTCGATTGAGTTTTTATCTGACCCTATAGTTATTTTAGTCACTAAAAGGACAATTGACCAATTATTGTTTTCTAGATCCGAGATAAAAAATACCTTCACTACTTGTGATTCCATTATGAATAGATTTTTCTTATACCCTTCCACAATAAAATTCACCTTCATAAATCTCATTTCATCAACTTTCACTACACTCCTATTATCAAGAAATTTTCAATGGAAAATTGGAAATTTAAATATTGTATAATATGAAACCTATATCTATTTAATGATTTCTAAATATAACACATTCGAATAAGTTGTATTTTTATCCTTAGAAATAGATATGCCATCAATTTTTCCATAAGTGTAACTCCATTTTTTTCATTATACTATGATTATAATGTTATTTTGTATAGAACATATAACTATTAATTACAAAAATAGTGTAAGATATAACTTTTTCATTTGTTCATCTGGCAAGTTGTTGAAGTTATTCGACAATTTAATTCATATTTTCAGATAAATCCTTATAATTATGCTCTTGGAACCATCCTATAAACTGGTGATTATGTGTATTTCATATCCATACTTCATCCTTTAGTAAATTCAAATGTTTAAGAATTTATTTTTTGGATTCAATGCATAGATCAACATTTTCACTATTATATAAAATGTAAAGGTGATATTTCTCCTGCCCTAAGATTGTAATTGTAACAATATTTCTTTTAGAAATCCCTTCACCCATAAAGAATCAGTTGTGATGAGACTTTGGGATACCGATGCTATCAACATCTGATAGGTAATCATTATATAATTCAAAATCTTCTTTAATAATATTTCACTCTACAGTACAACCATCTATACGATATTGATTCTTGAGGTACCCTTTCAAAATCTTCATATACCTTTAAATGGAGTGCATCCATTTGTAATGGACAAGACCATATAATTGAACTTCTCTAACCAAGTGAACCATCATTTTGACTAGCATATCAATGAATAATAGTGGGAATAACATATCTAATTCACCTAATATGACTAAAACCTCCTTACTCATGATTGAAAACTTCATAGGGTCTTTAACTTTATTACATATAACATTGAAAAAGAAGAAGATTCTAGTTAATATATGTCATAAATTTTTAGGTAAAATAAAATTTAAAGAGAGGAGAATCAAATCTTGTATTAAAACATGACAGTCATGTGATTTTAGTCCATTTAACCTCAAATTAGTCATTAACATGAAATTCTTAATATTTGATGAATACCCATCTAGAAATTCTACACAATTAATTTAAATGAGAAATTTCAATTAAGATTATCTGGATATAGTGTAAGCTACTAGAGGAAGAAAAGCCTTCCTTTTACCCTTTATCAGTGCCAACTCTTCCCTTATCCCCATGTCAATCATATCCAACCTTACCTTGATGTCATATGTTTTTTCTAGGAACATTTAGTAACATTAAAATAACACTATCGAATATATATATTTTTCCACATGCATGAAATCAAGAAAATGTCTAACATACAAACATTTTTATTATGGTAATTTAAATAAAATTGATCACTTCTTACAACCTGAGTTCGTAAGGGTTTTTGAAAATGGTTTATCGAAAACCATGTTGATATATTTTAATTTATCAAATAGTTGATCTCCTGTTAGTATAGATAGTGTTGTACATTGTTCATTATTCCCATAGAATTTTGTCATTCGGGATTGGTATTTATATCATTGAGGTAACAATTTATGATGTATTAAAACATTTTCTTCGAGTAATGTTTTAATTGAACTGAGTGTGTGCATTCTTCACAAATGGCACACCCCAACATTCCTTTAGTACTATTACCTGAAAATTTTTCATAAGTAGTAAATTAATTTATCATCGCATACAATGTGGACATAAATGTAAATTCTTCACTTCTATGGGAATCATACATTGTAAAACCTATATCCCACATCAATTTTAGATCTTTGGTCAATAGAGCCAAATAGACATCAATATCATTACTGAGTTTTTTTTCCGGATATAAGCAGAGACAACATAATGTATTTCATCTTCATGTATAACCATGAAAGAAAGTTATAATTTACCAACATAACTGGAAATGTACTGTGAGAAATACTATGTACACTAAATGGATTTATTCCATTTGTGGATAACACAAGATAGATATTTCATGGCTCATTTCCAAATTCAGGAAACTCATAATCAGTTTTTCTCAATTGAGAGGAGTCTATTAGATGACATAGTTTCCCATATTTAATTCTTGTATTTTCAAGTTATGTCAATTGTCTCACAGTTTCCTAACATCTATAAAGTCATCTAAACTATGGAATGATTGGAAAGTACCCTAATTTTTTTGAAGGACTTGATTCATCTTTATTATATCGATTCATGCCACACTTAGGGCATTTTATGAGTGATTTATGGTCCTTGAGAAACAATATGAAATCATTTGTAAAAACATTTATTTTTTAGTGATCAAGCCCATTGAATGTAGAATTCGTTTACCATTATATGTTCAATAAGGAAGTTCATTTTATTCTGGTAGCATATCATTCGGGAGACCAAGTAATTCTATAAAGCAGGTGTCACTCCATCTACGACCATCATTCAAATTATATAACTTTAATACAACTGAGAATGCTGTGTATTTAGTAAAACTGGTATACAATGGTCTCTTAACAAAACTATTTAACCTCTCAAACAACTTTTTATAATCACAAAGGTCATCTTCAATTGAAATTGTCATTTATTCCATATGATCACCATCATCATTTACATTGGTATTCATATCAAATGACCCCTAAACCATAGTATCATCCCAATCAATGCGCACATTCAGTTTTTTCTCATGGTTAGTCCAATATTTATATATCTGATCTATTCTGTGACAAATCAAATGTACTTACAACTCTTCAAAACTAATTTTTATTGAATAAAAATAATGTATTCATGTTAAAAGGATTTGGGAAGAGCCATATGCATGATCTATTGAAAACATGATGAACTCTTTAAATATATCTTCATACTATTTTGTCATATGATTAGCATGCATCCATTTTTAATTCATATTCATCCTATCAGGTTCATAAAATATTGATTTTTTATAAAAATAAATAAATAAACATAAGATATTCATAATCAGAGGATAAAGTTATAGATAATTATAATAAGGTGAACCTAATATTTGAATGTTTCAAATAATTTTAGAATGGTTTGAAGGAAATGAGTAATTGAATTTAATAAAAGAAATACTCCACTGGTGGTAGGTGTTATACTCTTAATTCATCCAAAATAATCATTGATACCCAGTATGGGATGAATACTCCTAGGAGTAGTTCATGCAACATGGGTGCATGTTTAGAAGATATGGGGGATGAGTCTTAGGAAAAAAATGTAATAATAACTATTCAAGTGATGAAGCTGATGAGGATGATAGTTTTATCCTTAAATTTAAATGTTCCTAGACTGGGGAGTTGGCGAAGCACCAGACAACATTTCTTAGTTCACTTCCTGAGGCTAAGAAAAGCAGCAATAATCTGATCCATACAAGGGGATCCTTGATTTGTGTGATCGTGAGAAGGCTCAGTTGGATGGTATTACACATACTAATGTTGAGAAAACCATTAAAATTTAAACATTCAAAGCAAGACTTCAATTACTCCATTAATAGGAAATTTCCTTTGGTTTGAGGAATAAATTTCAGAAGCACTTAGCTTCCTGTGAGGCCAAGGTTATAGGAGTTGGGTCATGATGAATATATTATGGGTTAGATGAAGTTAATGACATGGGTATTCCATGGTGTCATTATAAATATATATTATATAGGAGTTGAGATTATGTGTATCTAGGAGGTGGTTATATATGAATGATTTTGATTGTAATAACAATTTTATAGTAGTGAAATTCATAAATAAATGTGGATACTACTAGGTGAACATATCTTTCAATACCATTCATATATAAAATAGATTTTATAACAATTTTTTTTATTTTTGGTACACATAAATATACATAATAACCATCATCAATTTTTACCTTGAGTCAATTCATTAAAAATAATAATAAATAATACCATCTTATGATTTAAAGTGATTTTTTTTCTATTTGAGAGATGACATTATTCAGTAAACCTATAAAAATTATTAGTGTTCTAGAAATCAGTATTTATTTATGAGGCCCATGAAAATCTATCACTTATTCACCATTGACATATATCAATATTATTATTGAATCATAAAAAATATAAAAACCAGACAAGAAAAATGATTAGACTTTTTTTTAGAGTTTGATAAATTAGCCACTTTTATTGGGAAGGTGGTAATTTTTTCCAAAAAAATCAGGAGGTTCTATTTGTCTGTAAGTGATAAACAAGTGTTTAGATATTTCATTAAAATATTAATGAAATATATATAGTGTGTATCCTTGATCATTTTTCCAATGAAATAAATATTTTTTCTAGATTTCACACCATAATGATGAATCGCTCTAAACAATCAGAAGTGAAACCAAAGATTAATATAGGAAATCAATATTTTTTTCCTAGATTTCACACCCTTATGTGAACCTAGTATCATGTAACGACTACTAAATTCTAGTTCATAAAGAGTTTGAGAAATGAATGATAACAAATGATAAGAAAATAGGAACCAAGACGAACAATTCCATAAAGTAATAAATAAGGGACACAAAAAATATGGATGAGATAGAAGTAGAAATAATAACATACAATAGGATTTGAGAGGGTTGAATTGTTTGATAGAAGGTTGAGGGGGAGCGGTGATAGAGTTGAACTTTCATGAGAGCTTGAACGGTGAAAGTGAAATTGGTTTGGTTAGGGTCCTATTTAAAAATTTGGTAAGAGTTTTATTATCACTTACAAAAAAAGATCTTTCAAATAAGGGTTTATCAACACAAAAATAAAAAAGCACTGATAAAACAACTCTTTATCAACACATATAAAAGTGCTCATAAAGGGTATCCTTTATCAGTGCTTTCTTAGAACTGATAAAGGTTTGACTGCATTTGTGTGTGTCCCACATCGAATTCTGAGATGCGCTCTGTGCTTCTTTATATGTTAACCTCTGACACCATACCGAAAATGAAGTCATACAGGTATCGGAGGACACCAACCACCGTCGGTGCCAACCCACACCAGTGACATCATCCTTCCGTCGCTATGTGGGCCTGACCACTACATGCTAACATAATTCTCCAGCATGCTAGCTAAACTCTCCTCTCTCACCGTGTTGTAAGCTCTCCCTACTGGTTGGTCAGGCCGACAAGCCTACTTTGGTTTCACCATGTGGCGAGCTGGCCAGTGGGTTAAGTGTTAGCCCATTGACACATATTTTTACCTAAAAATGCTTTAACTCTTAAAAAAAATCTCACAGTATTCATAATTTAATTTTAAATATATATAATTAATATAAGATTTATTACCATATATATATATATATATATATATTAAAATTATACATTTTTATTAATAAATATTTCATTAATATAATATTTAAATATAAATGTATATAAATATAAATATATTTAAATAATTTTAATTATGTTTTTATAAATATAAATATAAAATAAATATAAATATACCTAATTATAAAAAATAAAAAATTAAATATTTATAAATATGTTAAAATAATTATAAATATGTATTTATAAATATAATTATAAATAGATGTATTTGTGAATATATTTATAAATGTTTGTATATAATCATAAATATATTTATATATTTATATATTTATATATATTTAATAAATATATAAAAATATAGTAAATATATTCATTATTTAAATATATTTATTATAATTCTATAATTATTCAAATATATAATTATTAATTTATAGTTATATAAATATTTTTAAAAAATATTTTTATTTATTTATAATTATAAATATATAATTTCATAAATATAATAAATATACATTTATAAATATATTTATTTATAAATATTTATTTACAAATATATTTTTAATATTATAAATGAATATATAATATTAAATGAAAGAATATTAAAAATTACTGAAATTGAATAAATATAATTATAAATAAATATAAATATACATAATTATAAAAAAATATTTAATTATATAATTATAAATATATTAAAATAATTGAAAATATGTATTTATAAATATAGTTGTAGATATATATTTATAATTATTATTAAATTTTTTTTATAAATATTTGTATATAATTATAAATATATTAATATAATTACATATTTATATATTTATATATATATATATAATAAATATATATAAATATAAATATAAATATAAATATAGTAAATATATTTATTATTTAAAAGATTAAATATAATTTTATATTTATTAAAATATACAATTTTTTATTTATAAATATATAAATACTTTTTAAAGGATTATATTTATCAATTTATAATTATAAATTTATAAATTTATAAATATAGTAAATATACAATTATAAATATATTTATTTATAAATATTTATTTACAAATATATTTTTAACATTATTAATGAATATATAATATTAAATGCATGAATGTCAAGAATCAGTGAAATTGAATAATTAAAAATGAGTGGACTTTAAAAATATTAAAAAAATGGATAAGTTTTTTAATTATAAAAATTATTAAAAAAATTGATATATATTGAAGTGAAGATGAATACATATTTAAAATATTAAAATAGAGTAAATAAATAAGTATAAATAGATATTACTAAATGATTAAATTCCAAAAAAATAAAAAATAAAAATATTATTAATGAATAAATAATACTAACAGAAATAATACTAAAAATAAATAAATAACTTCTACAGATTAAAAAAATAATATATTAAATATATTATGATACAAAATGAAATTCTAAAATGAATATTAAAATTTGAATAAATTACATAAATATTAGGTGTGTGTGTTTATATATAAGATTTCATTAATTACATAAATATTTTTTGTGTGTGAAATTAATGTATACATATATATAAAATTTTGATATATGTTAAAATGAAAAATGGCATTATATAATATGTAACATCTATTAATGAAATAAATAATAATAAGAATAAATAAATTTAAAAAATGAATAACTGTTATTAATAATATAGATTATATAAAAGATTAAAATTGAATATTTATATATGTTAAAATGAAAATGAATACATATTATTTATATAAATTACAACCATATTAAAAAAATTAAATGTTAATAAACTAACATGTATAAATAAATATTATAAAATGGATAAAATTAAAAAAACAATGAACAATTAAAAATTGAAAATGAATAATTTACCAAAATATTAAATATATTATTGAATAATTATTTATAAATACATTAAAAATGCTTAAATTACAAAAATATTAAATGAATAATATTAAAATCTATAAATTATAAAAAAATTAATCATACTAATAATATTATCAATGAATAAATTATATTGAATGAATGCATATTACAAATGAGTGAAATATACTTATATACATATAATAAAATAATTATTGTATTTTTATAATTAAAAAATTAGTAAATTAATTAAATACTTAATATACTAATTTAATAATTAATATACTATTTATTACTATATATATATATATTAAATTTATTCTTTTTTAATAATTTTATTCATTTTTATTAAATATAAAGAGTATATTAATTATATATATATAATTAATATACTCTTTATTACTATATATATATATATAGTAAATTTAATAAATTTAATTATAAAAAATTTGGGGGTTGGCTCGGTCCAACCCATGATATATATTAATTATGAAAATTACAATTATATTAAAAACATTAAATGTTAATTTTTTTGATTAGAAAATAATTAATGAGAAGTTTATTAATAAAAATGAATAAATTTAATATATTTATATATATAATTAAATAATTAATATAATATTTATAATTAAATTTATTAAACTAAATATATATATATAGAAATAAATAGTATATTAATTATTTAATTAAAAATTAATAAATTTAAAAAATATTAAGATTTTTATTAATGTAATATTTATTAATTAAAATAATGAAATTTAATATATATATATATAGTAAAAAATAGTATATTAATTATGAAATTAAAAATTAACAAATTACAAAAATATTAAAAAATTATTAATGATTTTTTTTTAAAAATGAAAAAAATTAATATATATATATAGTAATAAATAGTATATTAATTATATATATTTAAAATTTAATCATGAATAGTGCAATTTTTTTTAAGAGTTAATTATTAAGGAGATTTTTATTAATAAAAATGAATAAATTCAATATATATATATGTAGTAAAAAATAGTATATTAATGATATATATTTAAAATTAAATAATGAATACTGTGAATTTTTTTAAAGAGCTAATTAGTAATGAAATTTTTATTAATAAAAGTGAATAAATTTAATATATATATAGTAATAAATATTACATTGTTTATATATATTTGAAATTAAATTATGAATAATGTGATAATTTTCCCTAAGAGTTAAAACTATTTTTTAGTTAAAAATATATGCTTGTGGGTTAGCCCTCAGCCCACTAGGCAGACCGCCACATATCAGACCCAAAGTAGGCCCGCCGACCAGGCCAACCCATAGGGAGAGCCTACCACACAATGAGAGAGGAGAGCTTAGCAGGCATGCTAGGGCATCACGCCAGCGTGTGGTGATTAGGACCACATGACGACGAGAGGAAGGCATTACTAGTGTAGGGCAGCACCAATGGTGGTAGGCATTCTCCAACATCAGTCTGACTTCATTGTCTGTATGGTGTCGAGGGTTAACATATAAAGAAGCATGAAGCACATATCAGAATTTGATATGGGATGTGTTGTAACTAAGGTCTTTCACAGATAGAACTAGTTTGAAGTTTGTGTTTGTTGTCAATCCACACTGGGTTGATCAAGGAGTTTTCAATAGAAGCGTTCTTATAGTGTATATGGATTCAGCATTGAAGTTAGTGTCATTTTTTAGTGTTTCCTAAAATCTTGGAGCTCAAAATCAGGAGGAAGGAGCAAGCTTTATGAAATGTGGAGTTATAGGATTTTATCTTCTAGATATGGTAAAGGCATGCGTTTCATGATAGTTCAGTTTCTCAAAGGTTTGGTTGCATGAAGGTGTGGAGCATCACAAATGTGTGATGGAAAGAGGGTGTTCTCGCAACTTTGATAAGCATAGAAAATGTGCTTTTGAGATACGGTATCTATGTGACTATGAGAAGCTTCATGAATGGTAAAATTTCACTTGAGATTCAAGAATAAAGGAGCTTTTCAAAATGGATAGAAGAGGTTCATGAAAAGGATATTTAGAGCTTGGGAACTTTGAGAAGGGATGAGTTTATAAATAGGTAGCCATCCCTAATTTGAAAATATAAAGAGAATTTGAGAAAAGGTTGAATCAATTTGAATTCACAAAGGCTACGAGCTTCATGAATCAAGAATTATTTGTGACATTGAGCATCATGAAAAGATCAGTTAATTCTTAATTCATGCTAAGTATTTTCAGAAAATAGAGTTTCATGAAGCCTAGGAGTTTCATGAAGACTTGGTTTTCTGAAAATATTGTGAGCTTCATGAATATTGGGAGCTTCATGAAGGTGTGTGGGTTTGTGAATGCTGGATGTTATTTGAAACAAAAAGGGGGTTTCACAAAGGTTGAGTGCTTCATAAATAGTAGTGTTGAGCATCTAGTTTAAGTGAACAACGATTTCAAGTCCATTAACTCAAGACTACTGGGAAGGCAGATCCTTATGTTAATTAGGGAAAAAGACTTAAATTACCAATCTACTAAGGAAACCTTCAAGTAATTAATCTAAGTAATAATTCACCCAAGGCGGTGAGATAGGGGGAGTCAATGAAAATGTTCTGTGGTAAGCACTGTGCTATCCCTATAATTCTAATAAAGGCAGTGTCCATGGAATATAATTACTATGTCTGAAATTTTTTACTCTATACTAACTAGTGAATCTCAGTGGATTTAGGAATGACTATCACACTGTTGGTGTATTCTCCATGGAATATGTGGCATGGACACCCCTCCTTCGGGGGGGGGGGGGATGTCTTACTTCGGCTCCCCTGACCTTCCGTCTTAGGCCTTTCCCCACATTCACCAACCCCAACCTTCTTCTACTAATAGTGTAGGTAGCATTACCACCCCTCTAGCTCCCCCTCCTTCGGTGGGGGAGGGGAGAATGTTTCACTATAGATCACTTGGCCTCTCTTCTCAAACCTTTCCCCCCTTCACCAACCCCAACCCTCTTCCCAACTTTCCTGAGATTGATGTTATCCATAAAGTTACATCGTGTAATGATGGCATCCTCAAGATTTTGATTCATTTCATGGAATTAAAAAAGTCATCATCATTACTGAATATCAATTTGGTTGCTCATTTTAGAAAGTTTCAACCCTCATTGGACCCTTTTGATAGGTTTATTTTCGAATCTTGGGGATTTCATGATAGTGTAATCATTGGGATTCTAGATTCATGCCATTTTTTATTAGGTTTACTTTTGAAGAAGACCTTATCTCATACTATTTCATCACTCGGCATGCATTTTCTATCTTTTTATTATCTCTTTTCTACTGGTCTTTTGAGTTTCACCTCAAACTAGATCTTCCCTTCATGCTAATTTGGATTTCTCTTCTTGGTCTTCCTCTTCTATTTCAGAATCTGGCATTTCTCAGGTAGATTGGGAATATGGTTGGTCATTTCCTTTATGTTGATAATTGTACCTGATCATACAATCATCCCATATTTTCTCATATCTGTGTATACATATATGTATACAAAGAACTAGTAGACTTTCTCTATATTGATATTGAGGGGAGCTACTTTGGAATCAATTTTTACCACCAATCTATTTTTTTCATTTTCAATAAAAAATCACTTTTATGGTGGAGTGGGAACCTCATAGCTACCACCATTAGTACATCATACCAAAATCAAAATGAGCACCAAATAACCCAGTACACATCCAACCGATTCAAATTCAAGAACAAAACAAAATCATACCATATCATCTTGAAGACGAACCATCTCAAGCTGCACTTTGGAAGAAATTAATTCACTTTGAATCCTATCTTGACTTTTGTTCTTCATGTAGCCACCTGGGTCATGATTCTTCCACCTTCCAACAAGGGGCATCAGTTGATCGTGCTGATGTCATAGCTATTAAGTTGGATGAGGAGGTAACCACTAATATTGAATCTCAATGGAAGGCAGTGAGGACTCATCTTCTATAACCAAGTGTTGTGGACAATTGTTCTAGTTTGAAGAATGACATGGAAGTATCCAAGTCGGAGATGTCGACCATGGGAGTAGTTGGAATGAATTTTTACACTGCTGTTACCACCAATGTCCATTCAGTGTCTCCTAGTTCTATAAAGGAAGGAGGTGAGGTTAAAAGGAAGGTAGTTTATGTGAGTGATGGTGGGTGGATTGCCTTAGATACCGGGGAAAACTCTGGCCTTCTGTTACAGAACTTTCTAGATTTGAATGCAACTAATACTTAGGTGTAGGGGTCTTCCAGCCTGCAGGTTTCCTCATGATTGATAAAACTAAAAAACTATTCCAATACTTTGAATGGATATAAAAAAAGGATGCATACACTAATGTATGGCATCCATTTATTTCAAAATGGAAAATAAAGTAGTATGGGACAAGGAAATAGGTGAATTCTGAGATGAGTGACAAAGAGACTAACTCACTTCTATCTTCAGACTCTGAACAGGACCACCAGGTGTTATTTAATGTTTGTCCCATCTCTAGGAACATGAATAAAGGAAATTATAATTCTAGAGACTTTCCAGTCAATAAGTGGAAAAGAAAAATATAATGCAAGGACTTCTCATGTTTACTGAAACCCATGGTCACTAGATTAGTAGGAAAATATAAACAGATCGAGGGAGTGGTAAGGACAACTATAGTAACACCATAATAAGGTGTTACACATGTGCATGTTAATAATCTGGTATAAATTTCCTTAAAAGGACCGGAGGTTGGTACGAACCACAATTATATTCCATAGAATCATAAGATACTTCCTCCTAAGGAGGGTGACATGGAAACTACACTGGTGTAATCAATGGATGGATTGAACTAGGAAGTCCCTATAATGAATAAAGGAAACAATTATGAAAACCCATATATTGGAGAGTCAGTTGGACCCTTGGAAGAACCAGTGGATACCAAACCTCCTGCTGTGATCCTTCATCATTCACTATAAGGAAATAATGGTGGAAGTTGATTTTATTATCAAAGCTTCTAAGGAATACCAAATGAAGATGAGGCAAAGAGTTGTGAAAGCTGGAACCAAGAATCAAATGACATGGATTAATACTCAGGTCTACATTTTACTTCTAGGATTCAATGAATCGAAGATTAGTATGGAGGAGTTTTTTAAAAATTTGGATATGATGGCTTCCTTACTTGAGGAGTTATTTTATTAAGATCCTAAGTGGGATAAATTACTTATAATCTGGATTCTTCTTCAGTTATAAGATTATAAAACATTAATATTGCATTGAGAGGGGAATGCTTTTCCAGTTTTGGGTATGAAACTCTAGCCCTCCTTAGCATTGTGCAAGTTTTGTTGGTCCGGTGGTGGCTCTGTGTATCCTGGGTGGTGGATTTAGTGGGTTTTTATGTTTATTGGGAATATTTTAAATTTCATAGTGAGGTATCAACTTGATTACAAGATTTTATTATCAGTATTGTGATTCACCATCCCCACTGTGAGTAGTTTAGTCTTTTTATTGTGTTTGATTCCTGCATGGTTTAATAGGCTCTAGTAGGGATATTTTTTAGGTTATCATGTATCCTTTAAAAGTATTTTTTAAAAAATAAAAATATATTAGTAGTAGTGAACCAATTAAAACTATTGTGATATCTCACTATATATTAATGTTCCATAACTGCATGATTCCATCAGAGAGGTTTTCATGTTCCTACCAACATGGGAACACGATCCATCACTTTAAAATAAAAATTCAACACCATGATTCACCCCACCCCTCTCAAGGTGTTATAGGGTCCTACAAGTGGTACCAATTCATACATGTTATTGGTGTTATGTCTATCATCTATTTTTTTCATGGATAATTCAATGTATATTAGGGGAGTCACACTCTTTTATGGAAAAAACTTCTAGATTTTGAAGAATACGATGAGATATCATCTTCAATAACTTGGTATGGAATTTATCTTCACCATAACTCAAGGTATTGAGGCCAGTGATACAAAATTTATTTCTATGACTGAAACAGATAAGAATATTCTTGATGCTAATGATAGAGCACAAAATTCCCTTACTATAGGTATATCTGATCAAATCAATTTGAAGGTGATTAGTTTCACTTCATCTAAGTCCATGTGGTATAATCTAGAAAATATATACGAAGTTAATAACAAACCGAAGGATTATAAACTCCAATTTTTTCCCAATAAATTTGATGGTCTAAAAATGAATCTAGATGAAAATGAAGATAAATTTTTTAACTAAATTACTAAAGTTGTTAGAGAAATTAAAGTACTTGGTGAAGAAATTAAATATATAGAAATTGTGAAGAAAATATTGAGATTGATTCCACCTCAGTACAATCCAAAAGTGTCATCACTTGAGTAAATGGATCTGTATAAAATTTATCCTGACGATCTTCTAAGGAGTCTGGTTTCTTATGAAATTAGAGTCAACCCATAAGAAATAAGAATTCAAGAAATAAAGTAAATGGAATTAAAATCCACAGAAAACATTGACATTTATAAAGGTAGTGATGATAGAGTTTATGTGGATGATAAATTTATTTCTCTTATTTCTAGAAAATTCAAGAGAGAAAAGGTAGATTTGAAGTCAAGCTTCCCTTGTCTTGTTTTTGGTATGGTAAAGTAGGGAACATTACTGCTAGATACCCAATGAAATTTTATTATGTATAAAGTTAAGTAGAAATCATACAAAATCCTCAGAAGAGGTTCCCTAATAAGGGATAATTCAAATCAGAAATTAAATTATATATAATGATCTTCATATGCAAAGAAGAATAAGATGATAATGTCTTTTTAGAGGATCTAGAACCTGAGTTTAAATCTAAACCTTAAGCATACATAATGGATATAGTTAAAAAGGTAGAACCTAAAAATGATGATGATATTCAGTTGATTGGTGTTGTTGATCTCAAGGTAGAACTTAAGGGTTATCTTGATGAGATTGAAATTCAAATAAAGAAAAAAAGAAATATGGGAGATGGTCTGAAAGAGTTATTATAGTATGTTGATCAACTTGAAGAAGAAATCAATCAACAAGAAGAAGATGTAGAATAACACTTAACAACTCTTGAAAGATCATAATAGGTTATAGAGTTTAAAATCAAGATTGAAGAGAAATATAAAGTCATCAATGAACTTACATCAAGACTTGAGTAAAAGGATAAGATAGTTTAAGGACTTTAAGAAGAAGTTGTTACTCTAAAAAGTAAACTAAAAAATGAGTCAAAATAAAGGAAAACAAAGAAGAAATTATAGGTTGTAAGATTATCAGATTAAGATCTATTAGAAAGAGGTAAAAATTGTTTTGAAGGAGTAGAGAAGGCCTTGAATGATCAGAGATACACATGTATGGGAAAAAGTGGAATTGGATTTGATGTAGAAACATTAAAGGATAGAAATAGGATGAGAAAAAATAAAGGTAAACACAAATTTGGACATACCACAAAGGCACCTGATGTCCTAATAAAAAAATATTAAAACCAAATAGAAGTGAGAGCTGAAAATAATCCTCAATTATCCATAGAGGATCACCAGTAAAATACCTTTACAAAATAACTAGTCATATAGATGAATGGAAGTGAGAATATTTTTACCCTTATGAAGTCTCACTTTTTTAGCTTTCTGGAAAATACCATATCTTATTGTCAAGAGGCAAGGTGCTATCTAAATGGGGAAGTTCTTGAAAATCAAAAAAGAAGAATGAGACCATACCCTTCATCATATAGAAGAAATAGTTTCTATGGATATTGTTTTCACTATTATAACCATAGACATAAATTTATTCATTGTAGGCAGAGGAAATGTTGGAAAAATAACTATAGAACTATGAGTAAAGTCAATAATTTTAAACTAATTAGAATTACCCTTGAAAGTAGGAATTCTTATATGGAATAAGAATATGAGTATAATTAATGTATGCCCATTGAAAAGAGATTATAAATTCCATCTTTTGTCTCCACTCAATCAGGTATCACATAGAAGGAAAATATAAAAAATCAAGAAAGACAATATTGTAGAAATAGACCTCAAGGCCTCAAAGAATAGTAGCACCAGGATACTTGATAGTGGATGATCATACCACATGACATGAGATGCATGTTTTTTAAGGAATTTTAAGAAAAGGTTTTATGGAACACGATATTTGGTAATAAAGGTGACTTAAATATCAAAGGCCATGGAAATACAAAACTAACAAATTAAGAGATAAGGAAAACTGAAGTTATCTATATAGATTTTTTTCACTACAATTTTTTGTGTGTGAGTCAGCTCTATGACTCAGGACTAATATTGAAATTTTATCATAAGGGGAACACTATTGAAGAAAATACAAGCAATTATCTCATAAAAGGATACAAAACAGATGGTAATTTATCCAAGTGTCTAGGTCTGGTAAATAAAAGTAGTTATCTCTGTGACTTAGGATGGTAATTTATCTCATGTTGGCAATTATTTCATGGGAAAAAATCCAAGTGGCTAGGGTTGGGATTGATGTTCATTTTGTTTGCTATTTCAGTTGATTATGATTTCACCTTGAGTGAATGTTGTACTTTCTAATTCTAATTTATTTATGAAATTTATGGTATTTTACCCTTGGTCTGGTATAGAAAAGATGAATCATTACATGCATCATTATTGACACATATAATATTAACATAAAATTCATATTTCATGCCATGTAGTTGAATTTTTAGGTCACTTGCTAATTTTTGACTGTATTCCTTGAGTGTTATTCCATTCTTAGTTTGTACCAGTTTAAGTAATTTTTAGCAAGCTTTCTTATATAACATGATTAAGTGATTATATACCATGATTCCTATTTATTTAGTATGTTTTTTATGTATCGTGATTTTATTATTCTTGGCAAGTTTTTTGTGTTTATTGCTTATAATATCATTCCTAGATTTTTTCTTGATATGTAATTGGTTACATGAGTTAACATTTATTGGTTGTGAATAAATAGGATCCATTTTTCAGTTTTAAGGTGTATGGGTGCCTTATAATTGGTAAAAGATAACTCGTATACTCAAACTATCATTTTGAGATTTTTAAATATATCTAAAGATCATTGTTAAAGTGTAAAAGATTCTAAATTTCAATTTTTAAAGTGAGTTGGTTTTGGTTAAATTTGAACTAGATTACTATATATAAAGTGTGTGGGTGTTTTATAGGCTAGTGAATGGAAACCCATATAATCAAACCACGATGTATGATCATGATATAATTTGAAATGGTTATAAATGCAAAGGTTGTTTAAATTTGATTTGAAATGAATTGGTTAACCTTAATAATGCACAATTGAGCCCAAGTAGGTCATTTGGGGAATGTTTCTTACGAGATAACCCATTTTGGGTGTTTTGAAACTTTAATAATTAAGAAAATGCTATTGGGTTACATTTTGATGAACCCAGGTTGGCTTAATGGAACCCTCATAGGTCACCTTATCTTTTCCAAGTGCTTATGTTTTATGAATTAGTACTTGATATTGTGTTTTAAATATTTTAAATATTTAAAAGGTTAAATGTGAATCAATGTAATTAATTAAAATGTAACCTTAGGTGGTATCATTTTTTAAACCATCATGTAAGGGTAGTTTAAATATCTCTTTGAGTTTCCTTAGAATGGAAATGTGGGAATTTTCCATAAGCCTCTTTTCCCTTTTATCAATGGATTAAATGGTAGGTGTTGGACCTAGTAAAATCTATTTGGCATGACCTAGTGATAGGTTTGATGCTTATGTTTTCATAAGGGGATATTCCAAGGTAGGTATCACCCTTAGAGCTTAAATTACTTTCTAAAAGTTGTGAGTTTTCTAACATCCAGTGTTGTTTAAGTGTCATTTTCCCTAGTGATATTTTTTATTTCTAAATGACACCCTTGTTAAGAAGGGTGTTCATGGTATCATTGACCTTTGTTACTGGTGTGAGTGTCATGTAATTATCAATTTCAGTAAGTTAGACATGCCAAGGGAATGTTCGTTCACTTAGTAGGTCTCGTGACCCTTTCCTCTTTCCTTAGGTGAATCAAGAGGTCATTATTATATTTTACAATCATTTGGGATAATTTTATTTTGAGACATTTTTGTGTGTGGTCCATCATATACTTGAATTCATAGGGCTGATAATCCTATGGTTAGTATCCAGAATGTGTCATTTTCTCATAAAAAATCTGGGTAGTATCTATTGATATATGCAGTACCGTCAGGTTGCTAAATGATGTAACAAATTGGTTCAGTTCAGTGAAGTCATTGAGCCTTATGTTGTTGAGTAAATTATCAGGTCATCACCTGAGTAGAGTGACATAGGTGTCAAAGGAATCAATTTTTCCCAATGATTGAGATGAATTTCCATCAGAATCACATATTTTGAAATGCCAATCAGGTTAGTTTTGGGTTTTCATGCCAAATTCTATGACATATGTGAGTATGGTTCAAAGGAGTGTCACATGTGAGTATAAGGTGAATATGACCTAGAACTCTTATGATTGGATGGTCTATCTGTTATTTCAATGTCTAGGAAACTCCTAAGTTGGGGAGCTTCACATTGGTTATAGTGGTTATGTGTCCTTCCAAGTAGAAGGAATGCAACCAAGGAGGATCATGGGGAAATGGTTAGTTTTTCTTAAAGGACTTTGGGGCTAGTGAGTTTTGTAAATGTCATTTCTTGCTCGGAATTACGACGTTAAGGTGGTTGTATATGCATGAAACCCTTGGTAAACACTATTGGTCTTGGATAGACTTTGGTGGTTAATTTCGAGTGATCATGGAATTACTTCAATGGTAAAGGCATTGTGGTTAGGTTAATGATGGCGTGTTGGTAGGTAAAGATGAGTTTCTTTCAAGGTAAGTTGATCGATAGTGGTTTTATTGATCTTCCTGGTATTCTTTGATCCCCACTTAGTGTACTATGGTTTAGCAATGAGCATGTCCCCTTTCTTGACATCATCCGCGATTCACTAAGAGAGTTTTGGTCTTATTACATGCTAAATCTTACAACAAATTGTTGGGCTTGTTTGGTGGTTTTCTCAGTGTTGCATGCTGGACACATGGTTCTTATCGAGGCTTGGTTAGTCTTGAGTGATACTTGGGTCCCCAATTAGGAACGCTATGGACAGAATATTGGAAACCAACCATTATTCCCTTTGAATCAACCACCAAGAGGATGCCTCTATGGGCTAAGTCAATGTTTTTAAGTGTACTTTGTGGCCTTAGGCCAACATATCACTTGTAAACATGGAGTATGGACTACCTTGGGTTAGTTCCTTAGACTCCAATTCATTAAATCTGAGGTTATCCCAGAGTTGTTGTTGGGCTTGGAGGTGATGTTTAAAGGGTGATGATTCTATGGGTATAGATCTAGGTTACACCCTTATTCATGGCGTGGCATAATGAATTAAATGGTTAGGTAATGTCATGACCTAGTAACATCACCAGAAGTTAGGTATGGGATTCAGTGAACATGCTTGTTGTAAAAGTGAAATGACTTGGAGGAAGGCATTACAATTTTGTTTGAGTTACATTGGCCATCTAATCTGAGCATCTTGAGAATAGTCACCTGAAGTGGCTTGACTTTTTATCCTTCTTTTTTAATGTGTATATTTGGTGTGGAACCATTTTAACACACATATCCAACTTAAGGAAGGTGTGGTGTAAGGGTCGCTAGTGTCTTATGGGAAATCTCTCATGACTAGTTTCAGTTAGTTCAACCAGGATTTGACCATTTATTTGTAATGAAGTTCCTGATATGACCTCATATGTAATTTTGTTTTCCTAGTTAAATAAATCATGCTTGGAGCATCTCTAGAATTCTTATAGGTGTGATTTGTAAGGAGATTCTGATAGTAGAGGTACCATGGATCAGAATTGGCCCCTTTTAAAGTTAAATATTAAGGTGGGGATCACCATTGACCTGATTTTTAAAGAGATGATGATGTTATCATGTCTTTAGCTAAGCAAGATTGAGTAAGCACCATTCTATGGTTCAATGTGGAAATGAGCATCAGCTTAGGGTTTAAAGGCTTAATTTTTGTGCTCTTAAGTAATTCTTGGAGGTACATTGGGAATTTGGAAACCTAACACGACCACTTGAATGAGACTCAATGAACCTTGAAGGTTGGGTGATGTTTTCATTATTCATGAATGCTTCTCAAGGATAAGAATTTATAATTTTAGGAGGTTGTAATGAACCGTGTTTTTTAGCCAAGGTAAAAATCCATGGGAATTTTAATTTTGGTGTTTACTGGATGGGATGTTCTTTGAACCAAGCTTCAGAATGTGATTCTGAGAGTTTTAACACTTCAAACTATTTTTTTAGACTTGGGTAACTACCATAGGGGTTCCTCGGGTGCCTTTTTGAGTTTCAGGAGTTTCGAGACATGAAGATCCCAAGTCTGGGTGGTCTGGAAAGGGTGCGTGGTTTGTCTAAAAGTATGTGGCCCTCAACAGAAGACTATGCAACATATATTAGAGGAGAAGAAATGCCCCACATGGGTTGTGCATGGTTTACCCAAACTGTGTGTTTATCCTACATGGTTAGTGCCACTTAGGTAGTACTTATACACTATTCATCGTACAGTTGGTGCATGATTAGGGTAACTGTGCAGTAACCCGTGTGAGGTAGGTTTCTAAGTTAGTGGGTGTCGCACCATTGGTGCATAGTTTGTCCAAACTGTGTGGCCAAACCGTGTGACCTAGTTTTTATGGGTAAAATTACCATTATAACCTTAATAAGGTTAAAATTATTATTTCCTTCTTTCTTCTCCTCCTAATAGCTGCATAAGCCTCCTCCCATGCACGGTGGGTTCCTCCTCTCTATTCTAGGCATGGTGATATCTCCTCTATTTGAAGTCTGAATCTAATGTCATCAGTCTCTATGGATTCCTCACATTAAGATCTTGATTTCTTTTTATTATTTCTTTATTTAATCTTATATTGATTGATTTATCAAGATGCAATCTCATTTTCCCTATTTTTAGGGCGGATGTCTGTTTCTTAGTTTTCTTCCAAAATGAACCGAATCAAACCTCAATATTGGATGATTGGAGCATCCTAAGCATAAGGTAGGTGGTTTATATATTTTTCTTTAAATTATCATCATTTTATAAATAGTGTCATTTTGTGGCATGCCAGCCTTTGTTTCACATTTCTTTAAAAAAATTATTCATTCTAAATTGATTTACGCACCTTGCCATACTCCTATTGATTATTGTTATGCATATATAGGATGTCAACCTCAATCATGTACACCCCTTGGGTGTGCTGACTCATATTTCCCCTTTTTAATTAAATTAATAAATGCCTAGAACACCATTTAAGCATTCATCTTAGACAAAAAATGGAACTTTACCCTTGTAGGTAATTTTCCAATTAATTATTCACCTCCTAAGTACAATGTTGAGCCTTGAAATTGATTTGCCTTGTTTGGTAGCTTTATAAATGATTCTTTTGGTGGCATGAGTTATGTTACATAAATTAAAAGAAGTGTTATGATTAAATTAATTGTTGATAAACAATGACATGTTTTGTAATAAAACCCATCAATTGAGGTGCATTGTCTTCAAAATTACAAAGTGATGTTTAGTAGTTTATAATGTTCTTGGTTGTATTTCTTTGTCCCTCCTTATATATAAATTTTTGTTTTAACCGATTCACCTTGTATGTTCATGGCATGGGCCACTCCTATTTCATGGACTAATAAACCAAGAACTTCCTAAGTGCTTAGTTGCCTTCATAAATGGATTTTCCCAAGTGGGTAAATTCCCAATTGACCTTGACTCCTTCTATGTTCCTTCATGAACATTGATAAATGAATTTCCATGTTTGTTTCATTAAATGGAATGTGTTAAATTTAATATCTTATTCATGATGGCTTTATTTCTTTGAATTTATTAAATGAGTTAAGTGAAATGGAATTGACTTGGGTGGTATGACTACACCTCTTGTTATAATTAAATAAGCATGGCTTATATGAGTTTTTATAAATGAAATGCCCTTATTTATGAATGAGATTGTTAAATGAATAGAAATTTAGGTAATTCCTTATGGATCTGGTTATTATTATATTTATATGATTACGCCTTAAATAGGTTTTGGAATGATGGTAAGGGATCTGTTGAGCATGGCAAAAAATCATTCTCCCTTACATCGGGTGTTGATTCATGACATCTCGCACCATTGATACTATATAGGATGTTGGGATGATGCGACATGCTCCTTATTTAGAGTGATGACTTGATGGATCACTCACCATATCGAGTGTCTTGCATGATGCCTCACACTCTATTGGGATGTAGGGAATGTACTATATTACTTAATCTTATAGGCTCATTTAGACTTGTTATGGATGACTGAGTTATGCCTAGTCTAGCCAACACCTATTATTCCATGTATATGGCCACTTACATCCGTACATACTTGATTCATATATGTGGATGAAATATATAAATAAACTATATATATAATTATTAACATATATATATATATAATACTAGTCAGACATCTCATTATGGCCATGAGTTGAAGTAGGTAGAGCCACTAGGTGTCCTTCGGGAACCTGAGAGGGTTGTTGTTTATTTATCCAGCTTTGTTTATTATTCTTTATACCAATACACTTATTTACTTTATATTCACATATTGGTTCTAGTTTTAGAATCCATGGGTGATAACCTACTAGGATTTATATCTCACACCCTACTCGGACCGCCATTGCACTGGGGTACCCAATTAGACCTTATGCTCACAAGACCATGGACTATAGTTTGTGCTATCTTACTTGTACCTAGGAGTTAAGAGCACTGGACCAAGCTGGAGCTAGAGATACTCATTAAGATTAAACTTGGGGATTTTATTTTCTTTTTTTATTTAGTACCATATTGTATCTTATTGCCTACTATTTTCTAATATTTTAGATTATTAATTATAATTTGAACATGGATGGATCAGCTGTATATTTACATTGTCCATAATTTGTATTATGATTATATTATTATTCCTCTAGTTTGTCTTACATTTATCACAACTTATGTTGTTGTATATTATTTATTATACCACTGTGCTACTCTTATATTAGGGTATAGTCTCCCCGCTATCACCTCCTCAAACCCTCACTACTATTCGGCATCCTCCGGTGTATGAGGAGGCATGCTTGAGGCCATATATCCACACTATCACACCATAACATGTTCCAATCCATGTGACTCATAGTCTATGAATCAACATGCCATAATTGGATTCTTAGGGATTATATTGTAAAATGATCAAGGAAATAATTCTTAGTTTATGGCAGGCACTTTAAGTACCAACCATGTTTCTCAAATCACTAAATAGATCATCTATCAAATCAGCATGTATATCTATCACTGCACCTATAAAAACATCATGAAAACAAGAAATGCATCCAAAATGTCATGGAATAATTCCTGGCATGTGATTCCTGTAATGTGCCTAAAATGATGCATGAGATTTCATACCGTCATCTCATCGGGTTTCAAAAAAATAGAACCCTCAATCATATCAATGATAACATCACAATTCAAGTGCATCTCCCAATGGTGGAATCAAATAAAATATAATAGCCAAAATCTAGAAAACATTAATTTTTATTCGAGGAAATTTGGTTTTTTCTTGTATGTGGGTTAGCTGCTCCAAGGAACAACTCATTAACAAATTCAAATTCATTCTTATACCTTTCTAATGTCTTGGAATAATAAATCAGAAAGTAAAATTATATGATATGTCCTAGACCTGGATGTCATTGAATGGTTCCTTGAGCTTAATTGGACACATGGCCTCAAGTGCATCTATCTGAACCTCAAAGGCTATTGACTAGAAGCAAGCATCTAAAGTGTGTTTCTGGGGAGAGTATTCCCTCTTATAAGAGTGTAACATAGTGGTAACAACCATACAAATCAATAGTGGAAGAATTAAATCAATCAGACCATAGATAAACATCCAAAAGACTGAATAAAATAAGAAGACACTAACCAGTAACCTACCATAATGGAAAGCAGATATAAACTAAATAGGAATATATAAATAATTCTAGAAGAAATCTCATATATAATGATAATCATGTCATGTGTCTACAAAGAATCTAAAAAATGTATACAAGAAATGAGTACAATATATACATCAAAATATTAAAAGGAAAAAACCCACTATCTCCAGATAGCTTCACGAGTATCATCTTGGTCCCATGATCCAATACTCCTAAGAATGGAACAAATTCAAACATCAAACTATGGTCACTTTCCCCAGTCCCTACCTACATTCAAATAGTCTGTATGGGTACCCAATGGTGGCCCGAATAGGGTGTGTGATACAATCCCAGTAGGTCACCACCCAAGGTGTCTATAAAAATTCATGGATTTGTAATATAAGCTCAGAAGATTTCATAGTATATTAGGTATGATAGTACAAAAAGTATAATGACCATGGAAAAAGTAAACCAATATGTGATATTGTATTTACATATAAGGAACCCTGAAAAATAAGTGTCAAGCTCATATAACAAGGCATCAGTAAAGTAAACAGAGGTAAATACATGACTATGCCATATACACAATATAAAATGTCACCATGGCCTTACAGTATAACCTATATATCATATCCATAATGGTCGATCCATGTAATCAAACATGCCACATTTACCATGGTTGTGACATATAATCAAAAGAGTCAGACCCTGCAAGGCCGGATCCATGGTGTAGAAGACCAAGTCATCCTCTTAGAGTACTAGGAGAATCTCGATAGAAAATCGATAATAGAACTGGTGGAGTCCAAGGATCATGTCAATAGAGCATGCCTAATATGAGTCTATCAAGATAAATCCAAGGGGAAGAAATTCCCTTGGAATCCTATGGAATCTTGATCTAAGGAGCATACAGGTCTAAGGTATCTCCTACCATAAATCAAGACCCATGGGTGAAATTTTCATTGCATCTAAATGGAATCAAGATCTATAGTATATCAAACAAGGCATCCACTACCATTTAAATTCACATATCATTACATTCATCATTTCACAAACATTAAATTCCATGAGTTTTTCCACTCATATAAAAATTCACAAACAATTACACTCCAAAAGTTTACCAACTTATATTAAAATTCAACAAACAATTAAACAATTCAAAAACATATATCACAAGGAAAAGGTGGCAGAAAATCTCTTAATCAAATAATTCAATTAAATTCATTTGTAACTGGGCTTCTTCTAACTAGTAAATCTCATACACTCACTCCTTTGGTGGTTCAACAATGGAAATGTCAAAGGCACAACCCTTTGGTGACCTTGGTTGGGGAAACAACCTCTAACAAGTATTAAGGAACTACTGGACATCCCTAACAGGTTACATTACATTCAATTCAATTATTCAATTCATTTTTAGGGACATGACAGAGATTCCGGAAGGTGAAACAATGGAAAATATATCTATAAAGAACCAAACCCTATGGTAAAGGTATATACCACCTATTGTAGTCCCATAGTAGAGTGCCCATCCAGTATTAGCTCTATATTCGACTTAGATCAGGAGAAAAACAAAGAACGAATGAAGAGAATAGAAATAGGGCATATTATCTTATACCTAAATAAATCCATAAATAAAAAGTTAAATGGATAACATAACAAAAGTAATGTATTACTCATGAGTGTGAATCTAATGAGACTAATGGCACTAGATTCATATTTTGGATAGAGAGAGGGTAGTTAAGACTAGGAATTGGATTCAAGAGGAGCTCTCTAAATAAAACAACAATACAACGTGAGATAAATTTAAATTAGTTTTGAGTTATAACATAATTTATGTAGAAAATGGTAATTTTGCCTCAAATTATTGGTCCTCAAGATTTTCTCACATGGCTGGACAAACTGTGCGCTAATTATGTGCCCTATGTTGTAATAAGGGGGCACCCACACTGTCATTGTGCATGGTTTGACTAACCATTTTAAAACCATGTGTTTCATCTTTACTAAAAATTATAGGTGCCCACATGAACATGTGCTTTCATCTGTATGGTTTACCCAAACTGTGTGGCCTATATCACCTCATTTTATAGCCTCGCACAATTAGTAGTAACCATACGACCTTCCCCACACAGTTTCTACAAACCATGTGGCCTATTCTTTTGTTGAAAAAAGTCAGGCTCCATGCTCCAAACAATCCATAGACACCCCCGATACAACCATGAAATCAAAGGGTATTCACATTAGGCTGTAATTAAACATTTAAACTGAAAATAAAAAGATTCATAACCCATACAAAAACTTGGGATCTTACATGTTATATTGGGCCCCAAGGATGGTCAGATATTGATATCATCAATGTATATAACCCATAAAAACAAAGATTACCGGCATATATCTCTTGGTAAATGTATTAGAACTACTAGATCTATATAAATAAGAATATGGATGAAACTAACTCCTCTCAATTCAAAACCTCAACTGCCTCAATGTTCGAGATCCACCTTCTGAAACTTTATCCATCAAGAAGAATGGATAACCCCATTCTTGGGATGATCCTGACTGAAAACGCACCCTTTCAATCACCTCATCTTTATTATGAACCTCCAAATACATAGGTGACATAAATGTTATGATTTTTTACTGAATAATAGGATATAGTGCCTCCTCTAATAACCGGGATCTAGACTCCACTTTAGAAAAAAGATCAAGGGTGAAGTGAAGAAGGTCCTTAAAGATAATATCAAGCTCTTTCACACTCATGATACCCTACTAAAGGGAGAGAAACTCTCCCCTATCAAATTTTCTCATCATCAAAGATAGGAACTCTATGAAAAATTTATTTTAAAAATCATCCCACAAAATATCTTACTTCTTTCACTCCATGAGATATAATATTTTCCACTACTACACCACTCCCCCCATATAACTAATAGCCAGTGGAACCTAATACTCTAACCTAGAATTTATTAGACTAAATTTAATCTTAATATCATACAAACAATTATCTATATCTAAATCATATATGTTCCCTTAATACTTTTCTAAGCTTTGATGCTGAAACTCACCCAATATCTTTCTCCAAATCTCATCCTCCTTAGTCGGGTCTACCCTCTGATGATCGACCTGATCATCCTAATGAACCTCACTAAACTGATCCACACATAGATGATAAGCAATGGGAATCTATACAAACAACAATATACTCTTAATACTAGTGATATGGAATTCATTAGGTTCTATTTAATTAGGTTCACTTTAGATTTCCCTAAAATCATATCAATTTAAACACATGCACAAAAAAACATGATTCATATACTTTATTTAAGTTTCTACCCTATAATAGGTAGTACCACACTTAGAAAATTTAGTAATCTTAGGTTCCTTGTGTCGAATCACATGTGGGACTAATTTCATGTGTCCTTTCTATCTTCATTTCCACATCACACATTAATTTCAACTAATATTGTTTCCTTATTAATCCCATATAATCTAAACTAGTGCCTAACTCTAAAATCCATTCTGAATCTCAACCTGAATCTGATAGAAATTTTTCACAACCCATCCCAACTTGGAACCCCTAATAGGCCTATATTGAAAATGAGAGTGACCCCAGAATCCCACCTCCAATAGGCCATGGGGTGGAGACTAGCGCCAAGGGTATAAATCAAACATATGGGAGACATTACCCTCATGAATCCCAACAATTCACAAATAAAACCACCAATCAACAAAATCATACAAAATAAAGAAAATATACCATAAATGTATATAATTTAATATAGATACAATTCTTGTAATAAAATACCAAATGTAAGTTCTATAAAAGTAGCTCTGACAACAAGCCCATGATCCAAGCTAGTAATTTTCGGCTCAATCACCGAATCCCTTATGGAAACCTATAAAATATATTTACAGATATATAGGTGTGAAAATACATGTATAATTAGTTGTATCTTCCTTAAGAATTATCATTCACAAGATAGAAGAAGCATACTAATTTGCTAGTGAACATATAGTAGAACCAAAAAGAACCTACCAAGTCAATTACCACCCAACCTCACCAAGGCCCACTCAACAAATATCGCATCCAAATATAATAAAATAATGTGAAGGAATATATAAATAGGAACTACAAAAAAATCACATGTTTGTGGTGTTTTTTTGTTTTGGTGTTGATTTAAACTGCCTCCAAGTGTTTCTGTGATGGTTTTAAAAAAACTGCCGCTAAAGTTAGTGTCAGTATCCAACATGTGGTAGTTCTTTACATTTAGTGGTGGTTTCTAGTAAGCATCGTAGAACGTATATTTAACGGAATTTTTTTCTCATTTTAGAGACGGTTTAACAACAAAAAATATGGCCATAATTTTGCAGTAGTTTAAACCACTGCTAAATCCTAAAGATTTTTAAACCGTAAAATCTCATCAAAAATGAAAAAAAAACACTGCTAAATAATAGTATGTAATATTTAGTAGCGGTTAAAACCAGCATGAAGAAAAAACATAAATATATATCAGTGGTTTAAAACACTACAAAAAAATAATTTGGTGTACATAGCAACATTTTATACTGCCGCTAAATTCTGATTTTCAAAAAAAAGGCACCTGCATAATCTCTAGCCCTAGAAAAACCATGGAAAAAAACAAACAATACACAAAACAGTTCATACAAAGGCATAGATAATGTTTACACCTTCCCATTTTACACAAACCAAAATATTCCATACAAATGAATATATAAATAAAATTTAAACTATAATCTATAGTATATGTTATACATATAATCTTCTTTTTATGAAACCATATAAAAATAAAAACAAGCCATCTTGTAATTCTAATTTTACCATTAACAAGAACCAAATGTTTTTTAATTCTGATTCCCAGTTGAATAAGATTTAAATTATAAATCATTTGGGAAATTAGTTTTTCCAAATTAGTACAAGAGATCAAAGAGACCAGTAATCACTACCTGATGATGAACACTACTCATCACCCTCTCTAACTCTGTCTCTACTTCCTGCTACCGAAACCTATAAGAAAATTATATTGAAAATTTAAAGGTTTTGTATATTTATATTTAAAATTAAAAACAACAAAAGTATGTAAACTAAATGAATTTTAATTTGTGTGATTTACCTGCACACCACCAGTCATCGATGCAATATCACCAAGGATAGATCCGGTCATCTTCTGATATAAATCAACCAATGCTTTCTACAAAGTAGACATCTAAGCCCCCTATTCTTGAATGGTTCTTTGCATAGAAAAAAACTCTCTATAAGAAACATAGGGTAGAGAGTGACTAAAACTAGGATTAGATATAGCTGTAATCCTTTATGGCCTTCCAAATACCTCATATAGTAATTTTCCCAAAACTATCCCCCACACTCGACCAAGATTCTTTTTCCCAAGGACTTTACTAACTGGGTCATATTGGGAGATTGAGAAGGACTACATAGGATTAGAATCCCATAGTTCTTTAATTTTTACCTATAAATAAAATATCAATCATATTTAAATCAATATATATTAACATAGTGACAACTAATAATAAGTTATTATAATGAAAACTGAATTCATATACCAACTTCTTTGGACGTCTCATTAATATATCTCCCATTATATTTTTTATGAACACCAAACTTCAGTTCTGCTCAAGAGACTTGATGAACTAAATTTTATGAGTACATTAAACAAATATAAATCAACAATTTAAAATATTAAATATATAATATTGTCTTATAAATATTTAAACTAATGAAAAGATTACCAAAGTTGACCAGTTTTTGGAAAAACACTTTGACCCGGTAGTGTAAGGGATGATTTTCTTAGCTCGACTCGATGCATTCTTCCTTGAAACATCCTGAAATAAATAACATGTAACTAAATAGTAATGTATGAAATGTCATCTCCTTGTCATATACATCTATAAATGTCAAATGATATTAATATAATAATCTATATTTAAATACCTCATGCTTCTCATCACGATGAATATCAACAAAAAAATTTCATTACTCTCTAGGTTCCCCATTGGGTTCCTTATCATACAGTTGTTGGGTTCTCAAAAAAGTATTGTTTAATTCATTCCATAATCTCTATTTAAAATCCTTACATTTCTTACCTAAAATTTTCAATGCCTACTTTCATGCTATAAGATCATCAACGGGAAAGTGAAAAAACATATATAAAATGTCACGAATTGAATCTAGTTTCCATCAAAACCAGCACCAAACCTGGCCTGTGACAAGACCCAAAGGGTGTTCCCAATCCCCACAGGATGTCACAAGTTCCCTAGGATCTTAAAATAAAATTTTGGAATGATTTACCTGAGTTTATAAGCATAAAACAACAAGTGAATCCCAAAAAACAAATATGGATTTTTCAAACCAGCACATCTTTTACTAAATTTAATAATTGAATTACACAATTTAAAACAATGTTTAAAGACTATTAAAAAAGAAAAAACCAAAAATGACAGCCCAAGAACCTTCTCATGGCAAGAGGCACCACCCTCAAGACATCTCCGCAACACTACACCAATAAGGACGGATAGAAACCTGTACCATTGGCACTATAAGCTTTACACAAACTTGTGACAAAATAACCAAGTCTACTTACAACCAATGGTGTAAGTAGGGTGTGATACAAATACCAGTAGTATGCCACCAATAAAATATTCCATGTGATAATCCTTATAATACAAAAGAATCTTGCAAGTTTTGTAAACAAGAAATGCTAGTAACAATTTCTGAAACATGCAACTTTAAATAAAAAAAGCTTTCAAGTGGGAAACATTAAAATAAATCAACACTTTTAAATTGAATGAAAAAGATACTGAATTTTTTCAGCCAAAAATACCATATTCCAAAAGTAATTATAAGATATCCAATGAGAACTAGCAATGGGAAACAACCCTAAGCACTAGCTCACTGTGGGTCCTAGGTACCTCATATCTCAGTGAAAGTAACCATACAAATATCTTTTCTCATGTACATGAGCCACTAGTAGGGATCATACCCATAATATAGTGGTCCCACAACATCATCATCATCATAGTTTAATTAGTATTTTCATCTTCAAATTTTCTACATGAAACAGGGACCAAACCCCACGGGATCACTAGAATACTAGTACACGTCCACCCACCTAGATACCTGGGTTTTCCCTCTTGTTCTCAAACAAGTTCCACAAGACATGAAATAAAATTTTCACATGAAAATACCACTTCCAAGTAAAACACACACCAAAAATCCCACACACATGTCAAATGATCCAATTTTTCATTCAAATTCATTTTGGACATCATACTCACACCAAAACAGCCCACAACACGTTTCACCTCTCTTTCACACTTCAAAAAATCCTTTAAACAATTTTACAAAACCGTTCCAAGATAGTAAACATCACATAACAACCCTTTCACATTAAAATAGACCATTTCAAAAGTACACTCCTACCAAAATTGTTTGGAAACATAGTTTCACCTCTTACATAAATCAAGAAACCATTTAAAACCTTTATAAAAAAATTCCAATGAGTGTAACCATGATTTGCACATAAAATCATTCTAAAAAAACTCTTTTAAGACCAAAAGAGTACCAATATCACATCAAACCAGAATTGTTAGCCATAAAATCATGTAATAAAACTATTCCATGAATCATAAAACAACCTCAATGAACACAATATGGAATACACACCAAAAATATTCATTTTTGCACAAAAATGCCAATTAAATACCAACCGCTTAACAAATGTTACCAAATATAATTTTCACACCTAAAAAAATGGAAGAGAATAATTCTAAAAATATAAATCAATCAAAAATAACTCATCCAATAATGCTTACACATGGAATCACCTACCAGTTTTGCCAAAAACTCCAAACTGTTGTGCAAAACTTCAATCGCACCACCACCACACCACAAGGAAGTGAAATCAAGCCCTAATTCACAATATTTTACCAAAATGACACAAAATAAAACCCTAAGTATGAACCATAGCATCTAGATATTTTATAATCTCAAGAAAAGTGGAATAAACACAAAGGAAATTGGAGGAACATGAGAGGAAACCCACTTAATTTAGAGATCTTGAAGAAATCGCCCCAAATCCACCGAAAGATGAATCTCCAAGTAACAAAAACTAGTAGTGAGGTTAGAATGATATTGAGTAGGTCATGTGGGGAATGAAATGGGGGTAAAAGAGTGATAATTGAAAGGTTTATGAAATAATCAAATCACCTTCTCAAATATTGATGATTTGAGAAACCCTAAGAATTTTCTCCCTAATCAGTGATGCAAATGAGCTCCAAAGTGGAGAAATAGATAATGGGGGTAATTATTAGGTTTTTGGATTCGATTGGGAGGTGGAATAACCAAAAAAAATTAAAAAATGAATGAAATAATAAAAAATTAAAAAAATAATCTAAAGCATGAAATGGGATTACTGGCTGGCCCAATACCTTAATAAAAAACCCAAATCCATCATGATTATGGATTCTTATGAGGTTAAAATGGATATAGTGGTTTTAATATACCAGGGGATGCCACTTAGGAAGTGGAATGGGTGTAAAATGTTGAAAAATGAAGGAGTTTTAAAAAAACAAAATTTGTTTTTAAAACATAAAATTGGCTCACTGTTTGGCCCAAATCATGAAAACACACTCTTTCCTCCAAAACTACATGGGAAACCCCCACAAAAAATCAAGAATAGTAATTAAATGAAAAAATACCTTTAAAATAAGTCATGGATGTGACATACAAAGAGATTAATTTTTAAAATATTAGAATTTAATAACATAATGATGTTAAATTACACCATAATGTATTAAAATTACCTTTATCTATGAATCAAAAACTTTACTTTTCCAAGATGGAGGTATATGCCTCCAATCGACATACATAATTGAAAGGGTAACAGAATCTGCTTCAAACTGGCCTAGAATCTAGAAAAATAATCCTACGGCGTCATCTATATAGACCCCATAGGAGTCAAATGGGACAACTATCTTCATTCTGTTAAGATTCCATACATATAAACTTTTCATATTTCTCTTGATAGTAGTATTGTTTCCATATTTTATGAAAAAATAGTTAGTAGTATAAAAAATAGTGTAATAACTTTATTTATATTAAATTTTTTACCAATAATTGTCCCCCTCCAATATCCTCATGAATAAACAGAAGTGACGACCTACTCCCTCACTACTGAGGCTGCTGAATGGGGAGGTTTTGGTTGATCTGCTGATGGGATGCTAATAGAGGGTATGCTAGAAGATGAAGGAAGGTGGGTGTGAGAGATGGTGTAGGGGGGAAAGAAGAGGGTGTCTTGGATGTTGTAGGGAGGGAGACTGATGAATCATCATTTGTTGGTATGGTCAAGGGAATGTTGACTGAGATTTTATTAGGATCAATAAAACACTGCATCCTAGGCATTCCTTACATATAATCAAATAAAATTAACTTCAGATAATATATTCCAAAAAATTCATGTAGAAAAAAATTAGAAATGATAAAATATACACAGTACTAACAAACAAAATATAAATAGCTATGACAATTAATGGCTATAAAAATAATATAAGTGGTTGATAAATGAATGGATGAATTTAAATAAAAAATATTTTTTCCTACAATCATGTTGTTTTCCTACTCCATCATTACTTCATCTACATTATACACCCTTATAAGAATAATATTTTCAATATCATGATAGAAAAATAATATCACTTCTTATTGTTGATGGGATTCAATGTTAGAGGTCAAATATTCCACTTCATCGCCCATATCATACAATTCTCTTTGTTTTACATGAGCAACTACACTCCACCCTTCATCCATGACATCTTCCACATAATATACCATTTTTTCTCATAATGATAAGATATACAAATCATTTAATTCATGTTCACTGACATCCATCAAGTGAGAGAGGTTCACAGAAGTAAATTTCAAGGAATCTCTTTTAACAACCCTAATAATATTGACCCAATTGGTTTTGAATAAAACAACTAAAAAATACCTGAGGTAGTTTAATTTTATAATATTAGTCAACTTTCCATAGTATCCCACTTTATTAAATATAAATATACCACTATTCTATTTTTTCAAACCCTCTTCCTAATTGACTGTAAAAACTTTAAAGTCATTCATATTATAAGCATCGAACTTTCTATCCTATTTAGAGGACCTCAAGAAAGAAACTTCAAATATTATGACAACTCAACTTGACTATCAGTATTGATGATCTAAAAAAAGTAATATACATTATTATAATTAAAACATATATGTGTCAAAATATCCATATTGATTGCAATATTTATGAAATTACACGTCATGCAAACTATTATACAAGCTATTTAGGACATGTTAATCTTATTCTCCCATCAATGGATCAATTGGAAGTTGAGAAGTCTAAAAACTTCTCCAAACCCTTAGCATACTGAGGCGTGTTCCTCAGTAATGTGATTAAAATTTTATCCATATATATCACAATGTGCCTACACATTATCTAGAAAAATTAAAAGACATAAGTATCACTAAGTATGAAAAGTGATAATGGTAAAATCTAGTATAGTGGCATTAGTTGGAATTAAATAGATTTAAGCTTTAATTAAAATGGAATTTTTTTAATGAATAGATAATCAATAGGAATATAAAGGGGTGTTGTTTAGTGAGTACTTTCCCAAAATTTATAAATATGGTAATTGGTGATAAAAAAACAATAATAATAAAAAATTTAATTTTATATTGGGTTTGGTTTTTGGTAAAACATACCTTAGAAAAATAATTTTTGGATAAAATCACACCTTGTCCCAAATCTTCCTAACCAAAAACTTATAAAAAAACATACTAAAAAGAATATTTCAAATCAATTAGATATAACACCAGAAAAACATTTAAGAGAATATGTTTTTATAACATCTCATTAAAACCTGTATGAAAAAATGCCACCATTATGAAAAAACATACTAAAAACTATAAAATTTTACATTTCAAATAAATTAGAGGTTTTATTTTAGAAATTATTTCTCCTGTAGACCATTAAAAGATAACTCATTAAATATTTCATCATGTATAAATACTAGAAATATATTATATAAAATCCATGATAATATAATTTATAAAAATTCTCTTAAATCTAGATAAAATTTTAAAAAACCATCCAATGATATTCTTTAATTTAAATACCTCATTGTCAAAAAAATATGTCTCATCAAAGTTCGTCACGTAAACATTAGAAAAAAACATTTAACTATCAATAAAAACAGTTTAACAATTTTTAATGATCATTTAATTTATATATAATGTTATTAAATTCAAAAAAAACATATGTCAATAAACTAGTTTAATACAAAAAATAATTTCATCATGTTCTAATTAAATTTGAATCATTTTAAATTATTTTCAGCTTAGGTGAAAACAAATTTTATGAATTATCATCTCCAGTCATATTCTATGTCAAGATTCTTAGGGATTAAACATCTTCCAAAAAATATTTTTTGTTTCAAACCATCATTATCAATTAATTCATGGATTAAAAACACAAAAATGATATTATATATTTCACCATTCTCTCATGGCCAATAATCTAATAACTGGTAGAATATCAAATAGCTTAAAAATTAAAGCTAGTTTTCTATTATAACATTGTTATATTTATTTATTGTTATACTCATTATACTAGACTTAATTTTCTAATTATGTACATAAACTAGAATAACAAACACAATTATTTATTATGTTTTAAAATTAACCAAAACAAAAATAGTTCTGCTTCTAGAATTATTTTTGTCTAATAATATTAATTATGAACTATAATTCTAAATCATGTAATTTAAGTGAAGGCATGACATGTCATGAAAAATATCAATGAGATGATGAAAAAACATATTATATCATTTTAATGGGCCCTCTACAGTATATATATGACAACTACCATTAAAAAAGTAATGTAGCAAACATGTAATTATGATTTTGAGTACCATTCTAAATTTCTTAACACTTTTTTAAAATAGATTGGATTTTGATTAATATTTAGTTAGTTATATCCAATTAAATACATTACTAATTTATCATACATTACCAAACCATATTCATGTACTAGTAATCTATAAATTTCATGTAAGGAAAAAACAAAATACAATTCAAGCATGATTTAGTACACGTCATAAATCTTATTTACCATGTTCATTAAACTATTCATTAAAAACTATTGGCTTTATCCACAAGTAGTCCCATAAATTTCCTAAAAAAATCATGTCATCATTTACCAATGAATATGAAATATAACACCACATGAATGTTATAATCCTAGTGGGAAGTTTCCTTATTAATGTATGATACCCAAATCTCATCATTTAAACCCATGATGATGACATGGATATATAATTAAATATTATTAGCAAAATATTTCATACATAGAACACCCTATTAAATTGAAGTTTAGTATAAATAGGTTATCCATGTATTTTTATAATATTCATTTCCAATCTTGAAACATCCTATATCCATGACTATCATACCGACCCTGACCCATTTTTAGGATGGACCTGAATGAAATTAACCATAGGTGCATCCCCCAGACACCAAAAGTTGAAAATGAATTACAAGGGTTTACAATATCATTGTAATATGATTTAACCTAATATATGAACCAAATAGAACTATACAACCAAAAATAATACAATGAATAAATATAATTCTTGATAGAAAATCAAACAATCCAATAAAAATAATAATACCACAATCAGTGTTGTAGTAGTCAACAATACACAACATAAGTCTACAAATATAATGAAACAATTCCTGATTCTCGATAAAGAGAGAAATAAAACCTATATAACCTCACCTCAGGCATGGGTTCGAGTGAATACAATGGCTAGGAGAGCGCTCAGGAGAGAATGACAACTTAGGAAATGAAAAAGGTGGGGGGGCTATGCCCGCAGTGCTGGTAAGGTCTTAGGGGCACATGGCTGTGACCAAAGCACTGGAAAAAGGATTAGGGGGAATGGGGTTGTGATCATAGTACTGGAAAGGGATCAGGGCGCATGAGGCTATGGACGCAGCGCCAACAAAGGGCTCGGGGTGCGCAAGGCTGTGACTATAGTGCTAGAAGGGATCAGGGGGTACTGGGTTGTGACTGCAGAATCAGCAAAGGTATAGGGGGAATGAGATTAGAGGGCTCAGAAGATTCCTGAGCACCGACGAGGGGGAAAGAACGATGGTTCTAGTGTTCAGGGTCCCCAGGGAAGGGGTGCTCGGGGGAGAAGAGTGTGGTTTGGTGGAGGGATCATGAGCATCAGGGAGGGGGTGCTAGGGTTTGGGTCAAGGGGATAGAAGACTTCTTAGGAGCACCTATGAGGGGGCATGCTAGGGTTTGGGGTTGAGGGGGAAGGGGAGCTCAGGGAATAAGTTAGAGTGTGGTGGAAGGCTCGGGAGAACTGGAGTTCTAGGGTAGGTTAGGGGCGAAGGAGATATCGGGGGAGGGATAAGGTTTAAGGGAGAAAGAAGTGAGTTTTTTAATGAAAACATAGAATTTAGCGATGTTTTATAAAAACCACCATGAAGTAATTTTTTTAGTGGCGTATTATTAAACCACTACTAAACAAATAATATGTTGTAGTGAGGGTTCCCCACGACACTCCTCCACTTATTTTTCACTTTCATGCCCTAAAAATAAACATCATAGCACTCTTATCCATTTAATATCATCAAAACCATATCTACACAACATATATACTAAATCACATCTGATATGGATCTGACCACATCCTTACCTACCTCAACCTGTACAGGGTCCAACATACCTATTGGTACCAGTCCACATCCACAACCACATATCCACATATCAACCGCACATCAATTTTTTTATAATAAAAAGGTATTATAAATGAAAAGGGAATCGACCTCATGACCTCCTCTTACCCTGAATGACCCCCACTATATGTCACATCATCATGAAATTATCATCACATCAAGCACACATAAACCTTAGGTAATCAATTTTTTTCCACATCCAGAAGAGATAGTGAGGAAAATGGAGTAGTCATCCATATGTTGCCACACCAACATGGATGTTTTGGAAAGACACCCAAGACCCAAAACATTTGGGTGCTAGTAAGGTTATCTGACATGGGTGGGGTGCATATGATAAATCATAAGGAAAATAAAAGTATAATATAAGAAAACTCACAAATCCAATCTAAAGGGTTCTCAACAAAACCACACTAATACACACATCATTGCCATCTCACTATTTATTCCACACACTAACCATAAATACCAATTACTGAACTACTAAGCCTTCCCACTTCCCATAAAAATTATCCATAGTAAGAATTCAAAATTTCCTATTTTTTTATATAATTTCTCCATTTATAGATTTATTTTTTACTAATAAAATTATATTAATTATTATATTTCATTCCATTTTTAATATCAAACTATTTTCATACATTATCCATGTTTAATTCTAGTTAATTCCTATCCCTTTCAATCATTAGAAATTTCATTTATATCTACTTATTATTCAATTCCAGCCAACAACCATTACCAGATTTTTTATTACCATTCACATTCCATAACCACTGGGAAATTATAATACCACCCTTAAACTACACAAACAGTCACTTCATCAACCCCCTCACATATCATTCCAAAATATAACACAACATCCCAACCACTATTCATAAATATCTTTTCCTACCCATACCAATTTACTATAACCCCATTACCCAACACATGCTTATTCCTAAAGCCAACCATGTTAATCATCACACACTGAATACTATAACAGTAAATTTTAGCATTTATTTTTACCATAATTTATATTTTAAACCATTCTATCACAATAATTCAACATCTTATACATGGGTATTAATATAACAATTACAGATTTCACACAACTAGATCCTAAACATCTTTAAGTGAGTAATTTTAATGAAAATTGATTCTAGGAGTAAAATCATAGTAATAATTCACAAACCTAAAAAAAACAATATTTCTCAGTAGCATCGACAAACAAAAAATATTCATATAAGCAATAATAAGAGAAAATATTTAATCTCATGCAAATCACACCTTCCCATTAATTTCTATTATGTCTAGTTATTTATCTTTTTTAAGTTAATTCTTACTATCCACCCAAAGTGAGAAAAATAATGATGCTCCCATGTTATATATAAAAATAAAGATATTTCTTGAATCCCCTACCTCAATATGAAGATTCAAGGTTTCAATGCACAATAATGAGAGAACAAAATATCAACCACTTCCATACTTGAAGGAGACCACTTCAAAACCAAACCATGATAAAAAAACATTAGACCATACCCAAATCTCATATAAAACCACAGAAAATCCACTTTGATAAACTCAAGAGAAGAAAGGTCAAGATTAATATAGAAGGAATATAAAATAACTACCTTGTTTCAAGGAATAGTTAAACTCATAATTAAAGTGGTTATATTCACCAAGGTTCAACTAAAGAGTAACACGGGACACCTAGAGTTGACTAGGGTTTGAGGAAAAAGGAATAGAAACTGAACCCAAGGGTACTTGGTCCCCTATTTATATAAGAAATCCAATGGGCATCTCTATGTCATGGTGACTTCAATAATTTACCTAGTGCCTTTGGTCAAGGACAAATCTGAAATCACAACCTTTTAAATGGACCATCTTCATCCTTTCTCAGTGGTCACTTTACCCTTATAAAAACTTTACTAGCTAAAACCATGGAGTTTTGGTTTCTAATACACCCATGTATTCCTTGACTATTAATCCCATTTTAAGGCCCACCATAACATGGATATATTTTCCTCACCATTTCAATAATTATATATTCACCATTATAGCATGGGGAAACCTCCCTCATCATTTCCAACATTCCAATACAAGCTAGAACTCACCTCAACCTTCTTCTTTTCCCACAGGTAAATCCTTGAGACACCACACTCAAGGTGGCCAACACAATAGCATGATATGCCTCTCCATATACTGAAAAGGTACTATATAAATACCTCCCCAATAACCATTCCTTTATAAATGGGATCCACCACAACATGGTGAACCTATATAGCAAGGTCACTTACCAAAATGAGTGTTTCCAACCCCAATTTCACCAGTTTTGTAAAAAACCCAATTCACCACTCACATAGAACCTAAAAGACCTCCACCACATGATAAAAAATGGGAATTTTAGACCCCATATATCTAAAACTCAAATACTCTCCATTAAAACACTTCCAAACTCTCCCTTGACTCCTCCAATATCTATTTCATGCAAATTAATAGGCTAGAATGATCTGAGTCATTGCATATTAATAGTTAAACATCAATATGGTTTGAATATATTGATTTGGTGGAAGAAATATCATTGAAAAATAAATCATTAAATTCATGTATATATATAAGTTAATACATGATATAATATTGTGAAATATTTAAATCCCCTTGGATAATACTGAGTATTAGATTCATTCTAAAGAGAACACTTATTTAGACCTTGATCATTCAGTATGGGTGACCATAAATGTTAGGTTCCCATTAATTTACTTATATAATTTAAAAAATTATAGGTTACCCTAACCATTAGGTATTTATATTTAGTGTGATCTTTGGGATACACTAAGCTGGTAAACCATAACCACTAGGATACCAAATGAATAATGTTGAGTGAATTTATATGATAGATTAGGATAAAGAGTTATATACTAAACTATCCAAGAGTTATATCTAATATTATTGATATATTTATCTACCAAACATAATCATGGATTATGTTATGAACTTATCTGGGATAATTCATGTTGAAATATAGATCTTGTCCCACCAATTGATATGATAAAATGGCTCATTATTTTCATGGGAGAAAATTTAATTAAAGTTAAGATTGAATGAATATAAAACATGATACTCATATAATAAAATATTATATTATAGATATGATGAGATTTTTATCATCAAACTTGACTTTGTGATCAATCCTTGAGAAATATAACATTAAAGTAAGAAACTTTATATACTGATACAAGAATGTAAGAATCATTATTAAGTGAGAAATAAAATTATATCTGACCAGGATACACCTTTTTGAGTAACCAAATGTTAAAGTTATTTAGTAAATATATTTATATTATTATTAGAAGAAAAGATGAATTATATTGAGGTTTCAAAGGAATTGTTTAAATAAAATATTATCAAAGGAAATTTAGTATCCACTTATGCACTCAATATGTTTCTATATGCTAATGACTTGGAGAGACGAATGGTTTCCTTCATGGCTTGTTCTGGATACAGAATTCATTCTGTAATCATCATTGAAAATATTTCAATAAGTTTAATGTGTTATATAAAGCTTTACCCTATTTTCTAAAAATTTTGAGGGTAAATAAACTAATAATGATATGTCCAGGTTCTGATTCTGTACTAATAGTTCAAATTGGTAAATGTTAAAATTAGAAAAAAATTGTTTTTTATGGTCTAATAGTCAATCTTATAAAATACATTCATAGTTATTGAAACTTAAAGGAGGTGTCAGGAAGTAAGGGTAAGTTTTCCATAGGATGGAATTGTATGGGATACCTGATTGGGTTTTTTAAACTATATAGAGAGTCCATGTCAGGTATTAATGTTATAGAAATAAATTATTATATTTTGAATGGTATAAGAAACCAAATTTATATTTTAAAAATGTTGTGAATATAAAGGAATTCAAAATCAAGGTAATAATTGATAAAGCCTAAAGTTTTCAATTAAGTGATGAAGAAAGGGGTTAGTACATCATGGAGTTGGATGAAAAATAAATTTTCAATATCATATGGATTTAAATAAAGGATTTTTATTTTCATATTATTTCTCTTATGTGATAAGGGAATTTTTTTGTTAACAAAATTTTTTTATGAACAATATGAGATGATGGTTTTAATATACACGTCTTATGATTCATTAGATTATATAACATGTTTTAAAAGAATATAAGGATAAAGATAGTTATTCCAAGGTAAAATATTTTATCTATGATATTTATTAGAATATTAAAAATTTAGATTAAACCATCATAAATATCTTATTTCAAGGAATAAAAGTATTCTTTTATAAATACTTCTATAAAAACATAGAACATCATATGAGATATGGTGGTTAACTATTTATTTTTTATATATTCCCACTAGAGTAAATAAGTGTTATATTCTATAAAAAAGGAATTTGTATTTATTATTATGACATAATGAAGAGAATATTTAATCTAAGATACTAGAGAGGGTGTATTTGGAATCATATAAGTTAACTAATAAAACACTATACAATTCATGTTTCAAACTGAATTTCACTTACTACATTAAAATAGTTTAGGGTATATTGGTAAAGAGAAAAAATGTAAAGAGTTACATTTCATTAAAAAAATGTATCTCAAATAAATTTTTTGATGAAAAGGTTATATAGATAATTATTATGAACTTAAAAATTCAAATTAGACAATAAAAGTTATTAAAATCGTAGTATTTGATATTGTGAAGTGAAGAAGTTTAAGTATATGTTCAAAGAGTTTAACATAGTGAATATGATTACTAATTACCATATTTATTAAAAAAAACTTTCTTCATATTTTTTACTCATTAAATGAGTTTAGTGGGATGATTTTAATAATGGTCATATAGATATGTGGCTGGAATTACATTTATTTCTAATGATTTTTAAGCAAACCCTAAAATTGAAGCACACATAAGGCCTTTATGGTGGTTTATCATATGGTATATAATTAGATGATAACTTATTTATTATTTTGTTAGTATATTCAAAAATTATTTTAATAATATAAAATGTATTAAGTTATATAAAAGTTAGCCTCTACTTTATCATTCTTTCACATTGGTTGTATAGATCTCATGAAGTGAAATAACAATAGACCTCTGAAAGTATGATTTTGAGTTATCCCTAACCAATGGTCATCATGGAGTATTATGGTTGTGATGAAATATTAAGGATATCATAGGTAGGATTTTATATATAGACATGAAATATACTCATGATATAAAATAATTAGTTTTTTTGTGATGGATTATATATGATGTATTTAACTACTGAGAAATTTATATATATAAATTTTACTTCTTAATATATATGTGTGTGTCATATTAGGTAATATAGATAATAAAAACTAAAACAAATTTATCTTTAATTTGGAACATAATATGTTTATAATATTAACTTTGGGGTATAAATCTAACTTATGGTATATTTATATATATATATATATTTCATGCTTTAAAATGAATTTTCAAAACATTATTTTGAATTTTGTTCTAAAAACATATAAATAGAACTAATTTTTATCACTCATATAAGTTGGATGTAATAAAATTAATTTAATTTTTGTATTCATCATGTTAAAATGATCTTAGGATTAATTTTTGGTATTTTTTTAAATAGTTGATTTTTAAGGTAAATAGGGAAAATTAATGTTTTTACCAAAACTGTAATTTTTATAACATTTACATAAGATAATATTAACTTATAAATTTATAATACATTGAATATGTATTTAATAAATAAAAATTATGCATTTTATAATATTATTTTGATCTTAAAAAACATATTCTTAGAATTTTGGAACTTAAATAATAATTAGTTCTAATAAAAATCTATTTTGGCCTCCCCTTTAAATTAAATGTTATTTTTGATAAACTTTAGTTTTGGTTTTTCTGGAAAGAAATGAAAATTTTATTTATTTTATAATAAACTAATTGTTTTCATGAAAATCAAAAATATTTATAATCCTATCCTACACATAAATTTTAAGCTTAAAATAAACTTTTTCATAAAAATGGTTTTTACGCGTTATGTGTGCTAATACTAAAATTAATTTCTCTAACCCTTAGAAATTTTATTTTATAAAATTATTTTCATATTTTAAATCATAATGTTAAAATTATTAAATAATTTCAATTTCAATTTTTTCCATTAATATTAGTTACCTACGGTAAAAATATAGTTATCCCGATAAGGGTAAATTAGGATAAAAAGTGGGTTAACCTAGTGAAAAAGACTAATACGTGTTAAAAATAGATATGATAATTAGTGGTGAGGTGTTTCATGAATTTATATCTTCCAAAATCCATTATTGGCCTTTATTTTAGCCTTTATCCTTGAATAATGCAATGAAATTATTGAAAAGTAAAGAGATTTTACAAAAATGCCACTTTGTTTACTTATAAAAGGAGATCACCTACACTCCATTTCTACACCAATTTAAAATACAAATATCAACAAAAAATATTACATATTCTCTCCTAAACCCCATACCTACTTCATATAATATTTTTTATTCCCAAAAGACCAAGCTAAGGAGCCTTAAAGAGTCACCCAATGGAGAACTTCCAAAGGGAGAGGTAATACTCTCAACCCAACTTTACTGATTCTTTTTTTCTTCTACCTCCCTCAAGTACCCTCTATCCATGAATGTATGATAACATAATAATTTTTAATATTATGAAATTTTATTATACTAATGTAATATCCATTTTATACCTTCCTCCAAAATTATTGAGGAAAATGAAAACATTGACACATATTTGTGCAGACTACTACCTCCATGAATGGCATGTTCTATTTTTAATAAACTCTTTACATGGATGGTCAAAAATAGTAATTTAATTAAAAAATATAATAATTATAAAATTATAAATATTATAAAAAGATAATTATTTCATTTTGGTACCCCCTCTCATTCTATGAAAAATGAGAGCATCATCTATGTATGTGTGGATTACCGCCTCCACTGAACGACATGTTTCATTTTTTTATAACCACATAATATGGATGATTTTAAAAGTTTTTATATATTTTTAAAGGTGATATTTAGGAAATTATTAATATTATTTAATTATAATATTTTATAATACATAAGTAATATTAATAATAAATGGTTATAGTAACTTTAATTCTCTTAAATGATTTTATCAAGGAACCTTTCTTAATTTGGGTCCATTTTGGGATAACCTATGAAATTGTATAAATATTATGATAATATAATAATATAGGACATAAAACTACACAATTATAGAGATCATTAATTTGTTTTACAACATCATTTTCCATAGTTAACAATTGGAAAGTTTTATAGAGAAATTAACCAAACAACCCTAGGTAACCAACATAAATGGATGTTAAATTAAAATAATAATAAATTATAATAAATGGACCTTATCAAATTAAATATAGATTAGTATAGTTATTTGGAATTTATTTAATAAAATTAATTTAATTATTCATGGATTTAAGTTCAAGTGCATAACGAATCAGGACCCGTGGTAAGGGAACTTCTGAACCACCCTCGCTACTTTCAGCTTGCACATTCTCTTCCTTTTTATCCCTTTCTCTCTCTATGTGTGTTATTAAAATTAATTTTATCCATATATTATATATATGTTCCTTAAAAATATACCTAGTTTAAATTACCTTCCTTTTTTAAGATAATACATGTTTATTCCTACTCTAGGATTTTCTCTTTTAAGTAAAACCCGATTTAAAGGAACTTCATTTTTTCATTTTACGCTAAGTACCACCTCCATAAAATGTTTTTAACCATGAATAGATTAAAAAACCATAATTGTTTTATTAAAAACCCTCATGTTTCAATTTTTTTTAAAGTAAAATAATAATCCTTTTCCTTCCTAAAAAGTTCCTTTGCTCATTTTGAAAATAATCACCTATACAGTTAGTTTTTATTCTTACTTATCCTTGATCCTTTTCATGATTTTCCCTACATTGAAACCCAGTGTACAAATACCTATGTTCCTTTATTAAAATATGAACATCAAAAATGTTTTAATCTCTTCTACTATGATTCCTTATGATATATCCTTCAATTATTCTTTGAGATGAGATTATGAAATCCACTTCTTTTTCATGGGTTTTGTTATACTTAAGCTTTATGTTTTGTTTATTTTACTCATGTATCATACATATGCATTTACATATTGTGATTTTAATTTTTTTATGGGTGTTCTCAAAATTATTTATCCCTCCAATGCATTTGGTAATATTTTCATCTCATTAGATACCATGTATAGTGCATAGGAAATTAACCTAAGCACACTATATTATGTGATTAGTGGTCTTGGAAATGTATAGGCCTCCAATGAATTGGGTAAAGCTTTATATCCCATGATATATTATGAATTCTATTATGGAATTAACCTAATCCACTTTGGAACCTTTCAAACTATGCTATTATGGTCTTAGGAGTAAACCTTAACATATTCTTATGATGTCAATATTTATATTGATGCCACATAATTATGATTCCATGATCTTATGACTTTACTCCCTTATTCCATGTTTCCATTATTATGATTGTTCTCTTTTTATTATATCATTTCATGCCTCTTGTATCACACTTTATTATTTGTTATCATGTCTATTCCCTTTTTGGTTTTTTTATCTCACTCTTTTCCTTATGTATTTTCCTCGGGGTATCCTATGTAGTTTTAGAAGACCTATGGGAGTTAAGAGAGCTATGTGAAATTTTAAATATAGATAATGTAATGTTTATTCATCATTATTTAATTATGGGTCTAATATCTCAATATACTATACCTATTGATCCTTGGATTGTATTTTTTAGAAAACTATGTTAAAAATAATGAAATAAATGTGTTTAAGGATTGGGTTTCAATCATGTATATCACATGGAGTACTATACACTATGTATTTGGTATATAGGGGAGTGTGAATCATATTGAATCCCAATACCTGGGGTTGAAAAAATACCTATCATTATAACCATTATACTTTAATACCTTTTTTATACCAGCCTTTAGGCTAGGCTAATCAAGGAGTAGTTGGGTATTTTTTCAATCATGTCATCAGTTGAGGTTTTACCAAGATGGTATTTATCCTATTACATAATGAGTACGACATTTAAGCCCTAAATTGAGATATAATGAGGAAGTTTATGACTATACCAAGATAAGATACATGTTATGTTCTTATTTATTTGGATGAGGGGTATGTGATGTGGTAATCTTCTAGGGTGAATGACATGTGATGTGTTCATCTGTTTAGTTAATCTATACTTGAATAATTGAGAATGTGTGAGTTGATATAAAATATTTTCATACTCAGCGCTCCATGGTTACTTTATATCTTTGAAAAAGTTATTATAATATTATATATTCTTTTATATGATATAGTTAGTAGGAATAGATATGGAGATACGTGTGTTTGATAGAGATCGTGTCAGATCCCTTTGTAGCTTGAGTATCACAGATTCTTTACTAGATTCCCACATTTTCTTATATTTATGAATTCAGGAATTAATATATTTTTCAATTCTACAAAGGATTGGGGATAACAATTTGTGATTTAATGAATGGGGATTTAGTTTTATAAACCTCAAAGAGTTATTCTAAAAGTGTTTATTGTTTATCTATAAGTAGTTTTGGATGGTTATTAATAAGGTATTGCATATGATGTGATATAAGTTGAAGTTGATGATAGCTTTCCCAAATTGTTTTCTAAGATACCCAAAATGGGTTTTTGATATGATTTCAGAATTTATTTTATATGATATGATATAAGTTGAAATAACAGAAATCCTATGAGGTTTTAGTATAAGTTGTAGATTGATTAAGATTTTCTCAAAAGTTTATACACATATATTTTTTTATGATGATATCATAATGTAAGATATAAACATGTTTTATAGTATGACATAGAGGAAGCCAAGTCATATTGTATGTCGTAGTTTGGGTATATCATAAATCATGATATAAGAGATATCGTTACACTTCCTATCCAATCACATTATATGATATATATATATCATATGACTATGTCATAAGTGTTATGTTATGATGAATCATATTGCACCATTCATATAAAAATCTACGATAATTGGGAAGTAAATTGTTAAGTGTTAATGTTTAGGAATTATTCTATATAAATATATCATTTTGGACATTTTATATGAAGAAATTTATGGATGATAAGGTGAATTAATTTAAAAGTTAAATTCTTGTACATGTCAACTAAGAGTTACAAACTATTTATAATAGAAGGCTTTACATGGATGTTTCATAACATTTGAGTAAATTCATGGTGTCTTAGGGATCATACTTAAGGCCTATACAGTGGAGGATTAAACCATTGATATGGTTGTCCAAGAGATCCAAGACCGTTGGTGATTCATCCTACCAAATCTATCTTTTTTTCACTATTTAACACTTAAGATACTAGAATATCATGGAGTGAAGGAGAATCTCATCCAAACATGGGTTTATTTACTTCAAATCATGTATAAATCATGGGGGAAGGATCTCATTAGTTTCTTCTTGGTGATCATTTTCAAACATGTTTTTTAAGATAATATATTTTACCAACATCGATGTAAAAAACACACATTGTTCTTCATTTAAATTATACATGATTTTGGTTTCATAGCATGTAAATATTTATTTTTGGATTTATTAATGTTTTTTTATGTTTGAATAAGTGTTATTTTACCCTTATAAACCTACCAAATTCCTAACATGAGAGTCTTCATACTTTTATACCTTTATTATGTTAGCCATGAGGCTAAGCTAATTAGGGGGTTGTTGGGTATGTTTCTGATCATGTTATTTCTTGAGGCTTAACCAATATAGGATTTTTCCTCTTATATAAAAAGTATGAAATCTTGGCCCACTATTGAGATAGACTAAAGAAGTGTATAAACATTACTAGATAAGGCACATGTCGTGTGTTTATCAATTTGGATAAGGTGTATGTCATGTGATCATCTACTTTGTTAAATTGTTTTATATGCTTTCATCTATTTAGTCAATATATACTCAAAGAATTGAGAACATATGAGTTGGATATATGGGATTGACATAGTCTATATCCTACAATCACTTTATTTCTTGTACAAAATTATTTTATGATTATATATACTTGTATATAATATAGTTAGTGGACATGTGTATAGAGAAATCTATGTTTGATAAAGATCACACCATATCCCTTTATATCTTGAATATAATTGATTATTTATAGAGGTTTATATTTTCTTATAGTTAAAAATTAGGGAATTAACATTTATTGTTAATGTAATAAAATCCAATGGGGTCACATTTTGTGGTTATGTGAATGAGGATTATGTTTTATTATAAAGTGTTTATACAAAAATTTGAGAGATACCCCAAACGTATTTTGGGGGATTTATAAAAGAAGATTTAGATGTATTTTCACAAGTTGTTATATGATATAACATGTGGTGTAAATTAATGAAAGCTTCTCCAAAATGATTTTTGGAATATATCTGAAAAGATTTTTGGATATGGTTTCACAAGTTACATATGATGTGTTATGTGGTGAAAGTACGTAAAGTCTATGAGGCTTTAGTGAAAGTGGAATATTATTAAAAATGTGTAAATAAGGTAAGAACCACATCATGGTGGTCCAAACCACATTATAGTCTATGTTAGTGTAGATGATGACATCGTGAGGCTCACTATGACATGGTGGTGTGCATGGTATTTTATATATTACATGATAAGACATGGTTCATCCTTCTTATCCCACCTAAAGTTATCACAATAGGTTCATTATCATATGATGAAAATTTAGAAAAGCCTTGATGATGTAATATGAAAGTTTTAAGGAGTTAAATGATTAATTGTTTGTGATTTAAGATTGTAAATGGTTTATAACACCATTATTACCAAACATTTATGAAATTTTTGGGTTATTAAGGAGTGTATTAAGTGCCTATATAAGGAGGAAAAAAACATGAGATGGTGTGTGTGATTCCCACCATAGAACACCCCTAAAAGTATATTATCTCTCTATCACTCTCTCAACTCCAAGGTTCTTCAAACTATGAGGAAGAGAAAATCCTTCCCAAGCGCTGTGATATTCGTAGAGGTCATGGATACCCTTGGAGGAAGGATCTAATCATCTACCTCTCAATTATATCTATCAATCTCGTTTGAATGAGATAAAATTGATTTAGGATTAATATAGATATAATGTATATCATTCTTCATTTTATTTATTCCCGTCCAAATAAATGGAGATATCATGTGGTTTTTATGTTTTAGTTGATGTTTTTTGATGTGTTAGGATAAGTCTTATCCCCTACAAAACCCATCAGTTTTTTGGTTGTCTTATATTTGTATTAATTTTTTATATTTATGTGTATAGTTTTCTAGATGTCTAATATATATTCTAAATTATACATTTATAGGCACAATAATTTAGTGACATTTTAAACCATCACATGTTATGAACATTATTTTTATTAGTAGTGGTTTCAACTATAGATAACTGTGAACTATTTTTAATTATTTGTGATTATAACCACCAATAATAATACTTTTTTATGGTCAAATAAAAAATTTCATAAATAAAAAAAAATCGCATCTAATTCCTATATTTTTGGAACTCATAAGTGATCGTTGTTAAATAATCAAAATTTATGCAATTTTTTCACTAACACAGATATTCACAATAGTTAAAAAAATGTTATAATAAAATAGAGAGAGTTGAAACAATCATTTATATAAAAAATCATATCTAAAGACCCCTTTACTAGAAGTTTCTCTAATAATTTTCCAATTAACTCCTTTTGACTTGGTTATCTATAAGCTATAGTGAATTTCAAAAAACATAGGAAATATTTTCCCTTCCTTGTAGAATGCTAAAATATTAGTTAGAGAGAGATACAAATATATCTTCATATAAAATATAATTACACATTGTGTAATGGTTTTTACATAAAACACTTTATATAAGGATTGAAATGCATTATACAAGCCTTTGAGGTTAATCCTTGGCTCTTAAATAGACATACATTTCTCAAGTGTTCAACCATTGATAAATCATTTCATAAACACTAAAACTCATTGTAACTTATAATTTAATAATTTTATTGATTTTTTAACATTTAAATAGTCATTTAGATTCTAAAAATCCTCGGAATATCATCATATGACATACTAAACTTGTAATACCCTAACCGAAACAACTGGGTTAGAGCTAGATATCCACAAGACCTCATGCACACCACCCTATATGCAAGAGGATACCAACAACCAGCAAGGGTCCAGATACCTTTAGTAAGGAGACTATACCCTCAGTATCATATCCTTGTGCCAATAATATAAATAAAATGTAATATATCATAATAAAAAATGTGGAAAAAAGATAATTTCAAATGGAACACATGTCATAAAATAAATAAATAAATGTTATATCTATGTGTAAATCCAAACCAGAGTAATAATGCAAGAAGATAAATAAATAAATAAAACTATGTAGAATCTGTTATAGTCTATCTCGATCCTACCACCATCTCCATGCTCCATAACTCATCTATCTTCCATGGACCCCTTTCCCTTACTTGAATCCCTATACATGTAGTATGCATTCACATCGAGATTCTTGTGCAGGGTATGAATAATAAAACCTAGTAGGACATCACCAATGCATCCTTAAAAATGTGCACATTTATAATAGATGTATTCCATGATAATAATAAATATGAAAGAAATAATAACAATCATTTATATAGAACTTATGTGATAACTAAGCTACCATGAGCTCCAGTCATACCTGCTTTTGATCCTTTCTAGAAGGAATGTCATGATATTTGAACGTAGTCAAGAACTAGCCACAAGGCTAGTAAAAAATTAATTGGTATCATGTGAATAAGCTACACAACATATACTAGGCATCAAGTGAGTTTTATTCTCAGCATCCACTAGGTATCACGTGATCATGCTACTCAATATCTTCTAAACCTTGAGTAAACATGCTACTTGGAATTCACTAAGCATAAAGTGAAATGCATAGAATCCACAAGGCATCATCTTATCCCTACCCTATGATTAGTTCTATCACTATCATCATTAGAAGTCATGTTCACTCTCCCTATAAGGGATAAAAATGTCACGATGGTACGCCTATTATGAGCACTAATAATAATACCTCTCAATGCATGGGAACCCACATTATAGGGTTGACCATTAAAGTAAATCATGGTATATCATTATGAGAAATAATAACATCATAAAATACATGTGATCAATATCAAACATTAATAAACAAGCTACAATAATACTCATGGAAATAGGTATCATAAACGGTATCATGGGCTACACAAACATCCATATATGATCAAAATCAAGCACAGAAATCAAATATTACAACATAAGAATCATACCATGGAAACATATGTATATAAGAGCCCCAAATGGTAAAGAACTTCTTGCCTCAATGTTTTTGATGAAGTAATCCAAGATTCATTAAAGTATCAAAAACTGAACCATATTACACGCCCATAGAGAGTGTGCTCACACATCAAGGATTCCTAACTCAGGTTCCATTTTTGAAGAAAGATATTTATAATGGAGAATCGGGAGGATTCCAAGTTAAAAAGGGTGGTTCTAGAATCACATACTTTAAGAAGTTCTACAACATAGTCAACTGCGTGGTATATCGAAGGAGATGTCACTAATTCAACGAATCTATTATTGATCCAAGAATCGATCATGAATTCCTAATTAATTATAGAATTGAGTCGCAGGTATAGTAAATGACTATCGATTAACCATCAAAAAAATTATCATAAAAGTGGTCTAATATGAGATTTAAGAAGAGAATATCAATATGATCATTATATGATGACTTACCCAGAAATATCCACCATTATTGAGAATTCTCTCTCTGGTTAAGGGTTTGTTGTTTAAATGTATATACCTCCACTAAAATACCAAATGATCATCAATTGATCAAGATTATATCATCACTTCACCATCAAGAAAAGGTCCAGTAAGTTGATCCATAAACACTTACCCATAAAATACCCATATTCAATGATATATATTGATTTGATCAAGTAATGAAATCAACTCACCAGATCTGCCACCGTTCTATAAAGAGAGAATAAAACATCATTGGATATTCTAGGAAAACAAAAATTAGACATAAATACATGTAAATATCATAAAGAAGAAAAAGAATTTTGAGTATATCTAAGAATAAATCTCTATTATAGAATCACTGGATCATCTAAATGTTATAAAGTCATGAGAAGAAGAATGGGAGAGCCAAGATTCATGAGAGGGGATCTAAAATTCAGAAAATATTCATGGGTTTCGAAATTGGATATTAAGGGGGGTTAAAATTGAGTGGAAATTAAAACACATGGGGTGCGTTAATTTTACCCTCTAACTAGTCACACTAGCTACCCAGTAGGCCTCACCAGTGAGATAGTAGAACCACTAGCTAATCAGTGGGGTCTTTATTTCCCAGAATAATTATAAAAACCCCACTAGATAGCTAGTGGAGTCCACTCATATCTGGTGGTAGTTCCCAGTCACCAAATATCCAAGTCTCTTTTTAACACTCAATTTCATGATTCTTGGAGCCTTCATCACAAAAAATAAACCTCTTTAACTCCCATATCAGAGAAGAAACAAAATATAAAGTATAAATTTATAAAATTGAAATATCTCAAATATAAAAATAAAGTGATGATGTTGCAATTCCCCCCCTATAACTACTTCTTGTCGCCAAGAAGTATCTTAAAAGGTTCTATTGAAACAAATTAGGACACTAATCTCAAACATCAGTCTCTCACTCCAAAATCTCCTCCTAGATTCATCCATGATTCCAAAGAATCTAAACAAGTGGTATCATCTTCCCTTGAAATAATTTCTCATTTCAGTCTACAATATGAACTAGGTGATCCACGTACGATGTGTCATTCTCTAGATCAACATCCTTATGGTCGATGACATGGGTAGGATTGAACATATACCTTTGGAGATGAGACACATGAAACACATAGTGCATACCTCAGTATTGAGAAGGAATATCCAGATGGTACGCCACTATCTAAACCAACATGGTGATCCTAAAGGGTCTAACTTAGCACAAAGCTTTCTTACCTTGCTTCATAAAATTTCAATGTCATAGCCAAGGAGTTACTCTAAAAAAACTTGGGAACCCACTGTAAACTCAAAAGGTCTCCTCCTATGGTTCCCACAATACTTTTGTTTACTCTGAGTTAGGATCAACCTCTTTTAAATAAACTATAGTCTCTTAGATTTATCCTATACCATACTAGGCCCCATAGTTTCTACCTAATCAACCTCATGCCAAAAAATAAGTGAATGATAAATCCTCCTATATAGAGCCTCATAAGGTTCCATCTGAATAGGCGTTGGGCTAAGTTGGCTAGAAGTTTTTTTTTCAAATGTTAGAAGATGTGTTTGGCTGATTTTTTTTGTTTTTTGTTGTCTTTTTTATAAATCACTTCACTTTTTAATTTTTGGTGATTTGATGCAGGAGTTTCAGTTTCAGAAGATTGGATAAAAATTTCTAAGGAAATTCTATGAAGTTTAGTTTTCTTTTATGAAGATGTTTTCTGAAAAAAATAATTTTTCAGACTCACATGTTTTCTGGAGTGGGAAGTTGTATCAAATGTATAATGTATTTAGAGATGCTCAATATTGAATCTAACGATTCTTTGATATGACAAAATTTATTAATATCATAATTTGTCTAAAAATTTATGATCCAAACTTTTTGAAAGAAAGTAGGATAAAATGAGTTTTTTAAGAATAATTATGATGATTCTTTGTTAATATCTATATTACAAACATCATGAAGAAATCATGATATAAGTATGTTTTTTTGGAGGAAAATATAATATGAAGTTAAATTCTTTTGTTCCTAAATTATCAGTGTGAGATTCACTAGATAAAGAAATTTTCTGCAGGAAGGAAGTTTGAATTTTCTAAAGTCATAGGTTTTTCAAAAATGTTGATCGACCAACCCATTGGATGGTTCAATACATCAGATGAACTGATTCACATAATGAATAATCAGTTTCTAAGTTTCAAAAATAAATATGTAATTATTGATACCATTACATCAGATACATTCCACTACTGATTCATCAAATGGGTTCAAATATCGATCCATTAGAGGATTTTCTGGACCTGATCCATCAAACTAGTGGTTGACACCGATACGGTATTAGAGTTAGAGTTCTATAAGAGGCAGAATAGAGTTGTTAAGTGTTGATGTAAATGAATCAAATGATCTCTATAGACTAATCCATAATATGGTATTAGAGACCAATCAATCAGATGAATCATAATAATTTAGTCAACCATTTTCATAGAGAAAAAATTATGAATGGTTTCAATTGGGTCAAGACTCATCGAACATGATTTGACCCTAATAAATCATCAAATTCAGAATTTTAGATGATGTTGTTTTCCTCAGTCTGAGGAATTATTGAACAAATGAAGAAAGGTGAAACATATTAAAGTTTCTACCAGACTATTGCTAAAGTTTTCTGAAGTCTATATAAGTTTCAATAATGTTTATGTTAGAATAGTTTCAGTTGGTTTAGAGGATAAGAATATGAATTTTTCTATTTTTAATGTTCTCAATTAGATCAAGGGATTTGGAATGGCGGATAGTATCAGAGTCAAGAGTTTTTTGGACTAATAACTTGAGAAGTTATTGTTTAACAAGGTTTTGAAGTAATGGGTTCTGTATATTTCAAGAATATTCAAGAAGAATCCATAAGATTCGAGAAAGTTTCTAGAAATGCTTCAAATGTTTGTTCAATTGGAAATGAAATTCAGGATTCTGAATTTTTTGTGAGCAGGAAAGTGAATTTTTTTACCACCCTTTTTTCTTATGAGGCACCTATAAATATAGGTTAAAGTACAATGCACTATGACACTATTCACATGTGGGAGAGAGTAAAAGTATTGGAGTTTTTGAGATAGATTCGGTAGAAGTAGGTTTATAGAAAAAATTTATTAAGAAAAGTTTTCTAAACAAAATAAGTTGTAGTTAGGGTTTTTGGGATCAGACCGAGCAATCAAAATGATAGTTCTATGGAAATAAAGAAGAGAATTAGAATTTTTTCCTAATTGTCAATTCATACTTGTTTCAAAAATTAAGAATAGGACTAAATAATCTAAGTGAGTTATTATAATGAGTTTTAATATGAAGTATAGAGAATTTGTTCATACCTTCTGTTGGGTAAGAAGGTGAAGATTTTTTTTAAGTATTAAAAAAGTGGAATTTGTTGAAGTAACATAGAGACATACTCAGAACTAATTGGTGAAGGTTTTTAAACTTGTTACAAAATATTAATAACACCATTCATGCTGGAAGAATCAAATGAATTTTTGTATTGATCATAGTGATACAAAAGTGTAAAGGTATTTTCTACTTTTTATATCTAAACAAAAAGATTTCTTTTCTAATGGATTGTGTGGTATTATATTATTTCCAAACCATTCCAAGGACTAGTTACTCTTATTGACTAGTGAACCTTATAAATACTTATGTTTCTATGGATGTGTGAATTTTTTGTTTTTGACAAAGTGATAAATGTTTAACAAGAGGAAAAGGTTTTTTATACAAGAAAGATAATATAAAAGAAAAATATATCATCGATTCACCCCCTCCCTATCTCATTGATTACATTGATTCTATTTGGACCTTTTCAATTGGTATCAAAGGAAAGGTTCCCTTTTTTTACACTTTATTGATGTTTTTAAATAGAATTTGTTATGGAGAATTTGAATTGTGTGAATAGTATGAGGATTCCATTATTTTATTGAAATAACTATCATATCTGGAAATATAGAATGTTGTTGTATCTTATGTCTCTAGGGTCTGATGTTTTGTAAGCTGCTACAGATTGATTTTATCCTCCTATTGAAAATGTTCCTCTTACATTTTTGGATAAGAAAAATATAGAGAATGATGTAATGGATAAAAATGATTTAATTTCATTACTCTTTAAAAGTGAGTTTCTTATAGTGAAGGGGGGTTGAATTACAAAAGTAATATAGTATAAGTTGAAAAACATATATAAAGTAAATACAAAGGTCAATAAATCAAAGTTACAAATTTGGAGGCTGAAGTATGAGGATCTCAAAATGGGTTAGTATGAATCTATTGGTGACTTCTTTAAAATGGTGAATGGTATTATAATAACTATAATATAACTTGGTGAAAACTAGAAGATTCAATTTTATAAACTCTTCCTAACAAGTTTGATGCCAAAGGTTTAACTTTGGAAGATATATATCTTAAAACTCTATCTTTGAATGACCTTCTTAGTAATATAATTATATATTTAATGATAAGGGAGAAAGTTTTGAAAAGAAGATAAAATTTTTATTGTGAAATTTCATTCAAAGCTTTCGAGTAAGGTAAATCCAAGAAAACTCTTGAAGATGAATAATATAGTGACTCTGAAACTGAAAATGAGGTTAGTAACAATCTTAAAAAATTCTTTTCCCTATTTTCAAAAAATTTTAAAAAGGGGTATAGAAAAGTATAAAGGAAAGATACCTCTAAAATGTTTTGAATGTGGAGTTGTTGGGAACTTTACTGTGAATTTTCCCCAAAGAAATAATGAAGAAAAAAATGATGAATATGTTAGAAGTCTAGGAAGATCTTGTAATAAACATGTGAAAAAACCAAAATCCTATTCCAAGGGAAAAGATAAAAAGTTTTTCAAATCCAAAAGAAAATATATTTTTTTTCTAGAGATTATTAACATGAAGAAAGCAAAGAATAAATCAAAAACTCAATGAAGTTGTTGGAGAAAATATGTTTATTTAAAAAGTCAATGATAAATTGTTTCTTAGTAATTAAATCAGTAGTACTAAAGAATAAGAGACTCGGTGATATTTTAATTTAAAATGAGAGTTAAAATAATGTCTCAAAAATATTGTAAGACATGAAATAGAAATCAGAAAGTTGAAGAAGGAAAGTTCTACAACAAACAATAAAGAATATTTTTCTGAAGATAAAGCTAAGTTGATGGAAGAGATTGATTGATTGAAGAAATATATTGAAAAATAAAAGAATTGGAATTAAAATCTTGAAGTGAATATAAAGTCAAATTAATAAGAGTTATAATTTGTTCAATGAAAGTTTTTTAAAGATGATCAAAGAGTTACAAGTTTTAAGAACTATATCTCTAAAGTTTGTGAAAGTTATAGAAACTATAACCTTGATAATGATCAACAAAATATATCTTCAAAGGTTGAAAATAAAATTTAAGATGTTCCTAAGAAGAATAAAGATGGGAAAATCATGTATGTATCCAAAACCAACAAATTCAAAAATCAAGAAGCTTCTAAAATTTATAAGTCTGTAATAAAGGTTACTATTACTTCTGATTCCGATAAAGTTGGGAAGAAATATAAATTAAATAAGAAGATTCCAGGTAATAATTGGAATTTTTGGGCTCAACAATGTTATGGTGTGGAAGATAATAAAAATTTTAAAAAACATATTCACAAATTCAGGTAGTTTGAAAGTTACTGAGGAAAATATTATTTTTATGATTATTGTTAGTATTGTGGTGGATTTTGGCATACATAAAATATGTGTTGGTTCAATAAAAAATACTACAATTATACCATGATTTATAGGGAGAAAAGTTTGTGGGGGATTCAATCCTCTCAAATAATGTTTTTTGAAAAACATTGTTTTGAAAGTTGAAAATAGGTTCCAAATTCTATAAATTATTTGTGAAAAATGTGAATAGCCTGGAAATATTGATAACGGATGCCTTTTCTTCTACCAACACAACAAAATATTTATAAAAAATCTCAAAATTCAAATGTAAAGGAAGATATAGGGAAAGAAAAAACTATTATTTTAGAAACAGGTCACAAAGATACAAAAGGAGATTAACCTTGGGTATTGGATAATGGGTGCTCCTCACATATGATATGAGATTTAAAGATGTTGAATAATTTTAAATACTTTAAATAAGTAATAATGACATTTGAAAATGATGAATCTCTCAAAATAAAAGTTGTTGGATCCGCTATTATTGGGGAAGAAAAATTGAAATCCAAGAAGGCCTTGTTTGTTGATGGTCTAAAACATAACTTTTTGAGTGTTTCATAACTCTTTGATGAAGGAAAAAAAATTATAAGATATGGTTTTTTTGTAAAAATAGTTTAATATGGAAAAGTTTTTATAAGATTACAATATATAAAGTGAAACTTGTTTCAATTTGGTGATGTATAGAATTCATGTTATCTAATCATGATGAAATAAAATATGTTTTGGAAAAAAAAATTGGGTCATATGTGTCAGATAAATATGAGAAATTTATCGAATAAATATAGTGTTCATGATATTATTGATATGAAAAGAAGAAGATATTGGTGTTGTTCAATTTTTCAAAAAGGAAATATTATAATCTCTGTGTATAAGAAAGTTTAAATTCATTCAGCTTGTCCCCTAGAACTAATTCACTCTAATATTTGTGCTTCAATGGGTAAAAATCAACTTTCAAAGATAATTAATTCACTTATTTTATTGATGATGTTACTCACATTAATTGTATTATGTATTTGAAACATAAATCATAAGATCTAAAAAAATTAAGAGTTTTAGGAGAAAATTAGAAAAGGAATGTAGATATTCTATGAATAAGTTTTGAATTGATAATGGTGGTGAATAAAAGATTGAATAATTCCTAATTCATCTTGAGAATCATGGAATTATTCGTGAGTTTAGTGCACCATAAGCACCCCAGTAGAATGGTGTTACTAAAAGGAAGAATATAATTTTAATGGAGATGAAATGTACAATACTGATTGAACATGGTATTTCTCACTACTTCTAGAGAAGGGGATTAGTATATTAGTTTATAATTATAATCTTTATAAGTTCTGATATGACTCCTTACACTAGTAGAAAAATGGGTTTTAACATCGGTAGTTTAACATCGGTTCTTAGAGACTGACATTAAAAGTAAGTTTTTGGCATTAGTTTTTCAAATAACCAATGTTAAAAATCAAATAAAAGTTTTATATAATTTCACAAGATTCTATTTGACAGGTCTTGGAGTAAAAAGAAACTTACAGATCAATAGTTATGGAGATTGGAAGTTGAACATTATAAGTCCTGATTTTTAACGTTGGTTTTATTCAATAACTAATATTAAAAGTCACTTTTTGGAATTAGTTTTTCAAATAACCAATATTAAAAATCAAATATAAGTTGTAGATAATTTATCAAGCTTTTATTTTATAGGTTGTGGAGAAAAACGGACTTAAGGATCAAAAGTTATGGATGTTGGAAGTTGAACATTATAAGACTTGATTTTTAAAGTCAGTTTTTTTTCAATAATTAATATTAAAAGTCACTTTTTGGAGTAGTTTTTGCAAATAACATACATTTAATATACAAAAAATCTTTAGATAATTTCTCAATCTTCGACTTGATATGTCTTGGATCAAAAACAGACTTATGGATCAAAAGTTATAGACATCGAAAGCAGAACATTATAAGACTTTATTTTTAACATTGGTTCTTTTAAATAATCTACGTTAAAGGTAACTTTTTGGTATCTATTTTTCAAATAACCAATGTTAAAAATAAAACAAAAGTTGTAGATAATTTCTTAATCTTCTATTTTATAGGTCATGGAGAAAAAACATACTTACTGAACAAAAGTTATGTTTGTCGGAAATTGAACATTATAAAACATGATTTTTAACGTCAGGTTTTTCAATAACTGTCGTTCAAAGTCACTTTTTGGCGTTAGTTTTTCAAATATATATTGTTAAAAATCAAACAAAAAGTTTTAGATAATTTATAAATATTTTATTAGATAGTTCGTGGTTCAAAAACTAACTTACGGATCAAAAGTTATGGACATAAGAAGTTGAACATTATAAGACTTGATTTTTGACATTAGTGTTTTTCAATAACCAATGTAAAAAGTCCCTTTTTGGCATCAATTTTTCTAATAATTGATGTTAAAAACCACTTTTTGGCTTTGTTTTTTCAGTAACATATGTTAAAACCCCAACATGAGAATATTTTTAACATAAGTTATAAATTTAACTGACATTAAATGTAAAGCTTCAAATATGTGGGTTTAGTATTTCAATTTTTTCACAACACGCATTTCTATTTTCAAAATCCCACCTAAAATTTAATGCATCACTTCCAATAATATTTTAATTTACAATATATAGAACCCCATATTATTTCTTTCAACATTTTCAATATCTTTGATACAATCAATATTTCAACAATTCTTCAATCGATGATTTGTACATGGTATTTATTTTCATCATTATTATAATTTTCCTTATCACTAAATATCTTGATATTTTTATTATGGCGATGAAATATTATTCTGATCGAGACACAAAGATGAAACTTCCACATGATATTTATTATTTGAGGTGCAAAATTCTTTATTACTCACTATTTTCATTACCAAATTAGTTCTTCATTAAAAAGAAGTGAAATAAAAACAAACATGATATTGATTCGAATGAAACCAATAAAATAATTAAAATTAATTTTAATATTTATGTTTACTATGTTTTGTGTTCATTTCTCATATAGTTTTCGGTTCATGTTTCTCATGTTTTCATTGAATCAATTTGTATCTATCGAAACTTAAAGATCTATAACTTACGACGACCATAACTTTTGATCCGTAAGCCTGTTTTAGCTCCATAATCAGTAAAATAAAAGCTTGAGAAATAATATATATTATAATATTAAGAGTTTAAATTTTATAACATAATTTTTTATAAAAAATTACGTGAAAAATATTTTTTAAAAATGTACTTTTCACATCAATTTTTATCCAAAACTGAAAATAAAACCCATGTAGAAGTTGAATTTTGACATCGGTTTTCTAAAAAAATAACATAAAAAACTATAGGGGCCTGACTTTTGGCATTTTTTTATATGAAAACTGACACTGAAGACCCATGGGGCCGATTTGTTATGTTAGTTTATAAAAACCGACGTTGAAACTAATATTTTTTATGTCGCCTATATCGATGTTGGTTAAAAAACGACGTGGAAATACATTTTTTCACTGGTGTTGGGAAATGTTCTAAAATGAAATTCCAAGTTTGAAACACTTAAGATTTTTTGGGATTCCCTCCATCATAAAAATAAAATGTGGAAATCTTGGAAAATTTGATCAAAGAGGTGGTGATGGAACTTTTCTTAGATATGCTCTAGATGGTAGAGGATATAGATGTTTCAACCAAAAAATAGGAAAGATGGTTCATTATATTGATGTAAAAGTTATTGAAAAATATAAGGAATATGTATCATAAGCATATACAGAATAATAATATGAATAATATGGATGATTTATTATTGAGATACATGAAAATAAATCTAACAATGGTGATGCCACACATATAGAATAATCAGACTCATCAATTTCTAGTGATGAGGAATAACTTCATACATCTCATTTTAGGTTGAAGAAATAAGTGAAAGTAAAAAACATTATTGTTGATCACCAACAAAAAATCCAGATAATAAGAACATATAATTTTGTTATACATACTTATTTTCATTCAAAAGTTAGTCCAAAAGATGTTAATGAAGATTTTTAGAATCAAGAGTGGATTCATGCTATAAATTAATAGTTGGATCAGATTGAGAAGAACAGTACTTGGGAAATTGTACCCAAACCAAATGATAAAAATGTTAGTAGTACAAATTGGGTGTTCTAGAACAAGTTGAATAAATACAATTGATAAAAAATAAGACACAATTGGTTTTCAAAGGTTACTCACAAATTCAAGGTATTGATTTTGGTGAGACTTTTTTTTTCAGTTGAAAGTTTAGAAACTATCAGAATCTTTCTTGTAATTCCTACTCAATGAAGTTATAAATTTTTTCATATGGATGTGAAATTATCATTTATCAATGGATAACATGATGAATAAGTTTATGTTGAACAACTGTGTGAATTTTTTATTGGTAAATACACAAATTATGTGTGCAAGTTGAAGAAATATTTGCATGGGCTAAAGCAAGATCTGAAATCTTAGTATTCCTAATTGGATACCTCCTTAAGGAAGTTGAAATTTAATAAAGGAAGTGTTTATAATAATATCTACATCAAATAAAATCATTATATTTATCTCATTATAATTATTTATTTTTATTATATTATCTTTGTTAGGAATGACTAAAGAAGTCATGAGAAGTTTTCTGAAGAGATTAAGAAGTTGTTTGAAATGTCCATTCTTGCTGAAATGAAATACTTTCTTGGCATGAAAATCTCTCAAAATAAGAAGTGTATTTTTCTATCTCAAGATAAGTATGATAAGGATCCTCTTAAGAAGTTTTTCATGAAGAATTAAAAACCTAATTACACACCAGTTTTGGTGAGAACCAAATTATCAAAAGATGGGGAAGGAAAGAAATTAGATCCTAAAGAGTTTAAAAAGATGATTGGAAGCTTATTATATCATATGGATTCAAGAATAGATATTTTTTATATTGTTAACTTATGTGAAATATTCCAAAGTTCTCCAAATAATATCATATCTTGGTAGAAAAATTTATTCTCAGATATATTAGAGGCACAACAAATTTTGGAATCAAATATGAAAACTCAAGAAGAATTGATTTGTTTGGTTGTAAATATGTTGATTTAGTAGTATGTGTGGATGGTATAAGATATACATTTAGTGTAGTTTTATTTCTTGGGAAAAGTTGTGTGAGTTGGAATATTAAAAATAAAAATTATGTAAATCTTAACATGAGTGAATTTGAATATGTTAAAACCACTCAAGCTACAACACAAATTATATAGATAAAGACTTTGTTGGAATATTTTCTATTTGAAGTGAAGTTAACTCTTATCTTGGGTTGTGATAATTATATTTCTATAAATCTTACATGAAACCTAGTTCAACACTCTCATTCAAAACATATTGATATGAAATATCACTTCATAAAAGAGAATGTGGGGAAGAATGAACTCAAGATGGAGTATGTTTTTATAATAGAACATGTTGTTGATATATTCACAAAGACTTTACCAAAGTAAGAATTTTCAAAATGAGGTTTAACATGGGAATCAAACCTCTTTATCTACAAGTTTGAGTTCTATGTTTTTGTCCCCTCTTTTATCCTATCTTTGGATAGTGTTTTCAAGAGGGATAAAAATGATGTTTCATAAATCTATCCATTGGTATGTGATAAAACTTTTAAGGAAGCATGTATTTATGGGGAGTTTTAAAATGGGGTAAGATGTGAACTTAGCATGTAAGTGTGTGAACTATTCTAACAGTTCGTTGAAGTGGTTTTGAGAAATGTGTTTTTATAGGAAGAAAGAATTTGTGAAGAGGTGAAAAGTTTGAAGTTAAAAAGAAGTTTTTTAAGTCACTATATATGGAAAAAATTGTCCTTACTATCAATGATTCTTATTTCCTATAATAATTTCACTCATGTAATATTAAATTTATTGAATACATGAAAAGTTTGAAGTTTAAAATAATTTTTATAAGTCACTACTTATGGATAGCATGGTTTTTTCTATCAATGATTCTTATTTCCTACAATGAGTTCACTCTAATGAGATTAGAGTTATTAAATGGTGATTCATTGATTGAGTTAAAAAGTTTCAGTGATTTATGAACCTTGCTTGACAAAAAAATCTAAAGGGGGGATTTTTGGGACCATGTTGGTTGGAATTTGTTTTTTGGATGCTCGAAGATTTGGTTTGCTGATTGTTTTTTTTATTTTTGAGAAATCACTTCACTTTGTAAGTGTTGGTGATAAAAAATAGGATTTTCGATTTTATATGATCAAAAAAAATTTCTTAAGAAATTACAAGAATTTTATTTTTCTATTCTGAAGATATTTTCTGAGAAAACTTGTTTTTTGGACACACATGTTTTCTAGAGTGGGAAGTTGTATTAGATGAAAAATGTCTTTAGATATTTTTGACACTAAATTTGATGATGCATTATTATGACATACTTTCTCAACATCATAAGTTGTATACAAACTTAATGATCCAATATTTGTGAAAGAAAGGGGTATAAAATTATTTTTTGAAGAATAAGTCTAATAATGATTTGATGATATCAATATTCCAAACATCACGAAGAATTCATGATACAAGAAGAATTTTATGGAAGAAAATAGAATCTTAAGTCAAAATATTCCAGTCATAGATCATTCGTGTGAGATTAAATAGATGCATAAATTGACTAAAGGATGGAAGTTTGAATTTTATTAAGTTATAGGTTTTGAAAAAATGATGATCAACTGATCCATAATATGGTTTGATTCATAAGTTGAACCAATTCACATAATTAACCATCATTTGCAAAGTTTCAGAAAAAAAAAGTCCTTATTGATACCAATCCATCGTACACATTGGGTGAATGATTCATCAGAATGGTTTATATACAAATACATCATAGGAGTTTTTGGAACTGATACATCATACAAGTGGTTGAAACTGATATGGAATCAGATTCAAGGTTCTATGGTAGGTAGTTCATAGTTTCTAAGTGTTGATGTTGATGAATCAAACGAGCACCAGAGACAGATCCATCAGACGAGATTATAGACTAATCAATCAGATGAAGCATAACAGTGTAGTCAACCATTTCTATAGAATAAAAGTTATTAATGGTTTCAATTAAACCAAGACTCATTGTATAGGATTTGACACCGATAAATCATCACCAGTTGAATTTCATATTATCTGGTTTTCATCAGTCTAAGGAATTATTGAACAAATAAAGAAAGGTGTAACATATTGAAGTTGTTACTATACTATCATTGGAGGGTTCTAAAGTCTATAGAAGTTACAATAATGTTTATGGTGGAACAGTTTCAGTTTTTTTGGAGCATTGGAATAGTAAGTTTCCTATTTTTTTTGTCCTCAATCGGATTAAGGGAATCATAATAACAACACTATTAGAGTAATAAGTTTTCTAGACTGAACACTTAATAATTTCTTGTTCAAGGAGGTTGTGAAGAAATGAGTTTTGAAGAATTAAATAAGATTAAAGAAGAATCTATAAGAGTTTATAAGTGTTAAGAAATGGTCAAAAGTTTTTCAAATGAAAATGAAATTCGAGATTTTGAAATTTATGTGAGCGGGAAAATGAAATTTTTTTCCGGGCCTTTTTACTTTTGTCATAGCCCAGAATCCACACTTATAGATCCATTTCTAAAGATATAAACTTTAAAAATGTGACCCAAGTTTTTTTATTAAAACTAACAAGATCAAAAATAAAAAATGGATCACTTACATACCCAAGGACCTTTTAGGTTTAGAGATTTATATTATTAGAAAAAACTCTTACATATCTTAGAAAAATAAACAATTAGGATATAAAAATATATATTATCTCCCATAATTTCTTCATTTCTAGCACCATTATTAGATATATCCTACTTAAAAAATTTCTTCATAACCTGAGGAAATAGAAACATAAAAAGGGGTGAGATCAGATGATTAGTAAGGGTAACTATAAGAGATATCAAATATTACACAAGAATAACATGAGAATAATTATATAAAAATATAAACATAATAATTAAAAATTATTCCCTACATATAAAAATTCATAATCTTGAGTCATGGAATAAATCTTGGCAATTCATAAGAAATAAATCATATGGAAACATGAGCCATGAGAAAATAAAATTAGCATAAAACATGGAATTGTGTCAAACACATAACAATAGAAAATAATTTCCTTAGTAGTCAAGAAATTTTTCTAATACTATTATAGTAGAATGGGTTCACTCCCCAAACCATTTTAGTGGTCAAGGTTCACTTCCAAGACTATCATGGTAGACAAACTCCTATATTTAATTGAGTTCACTTCCCATTCGAGTCTTGTCTATCTCATGAGATATAAATCATTACCCAATTATTTTTAGGTAGATATAGGTCCCACCCATAAAATAATTAAAACTATATATATGTTTGTGAAAATAATATAAATCATTCATCATATCATAAACCATGAAAAGAAATGGGTTTTATAAACATTTCATCATAACATAACCCATGAAAAACAAACCAAATTTATAAACATAATACAATCATAAAAATAACCATTCATATAAAGAATAATAATAGTATCCTTGGATCATATCCCTATTAAGTCATGATTAACTCCAATAGTAGTTATTTTAGATGGAAAATAATTTTGAAAGATCCTTTTAAAACATTTCTTGAGGAAAACATCTTTTACACTTTAAAAAAATCTTTTTAAATCATAAAACATTTATCAAACCTTTTTCATTGAAAATAAACTTGAAATTTTATAAAGTAAAATTTTAAAACCATTTTAAACATCTTTTAAATCCTTTTCCTTGATAATTATTAAAATATCATTTAAAAAAATTGAAAACATTTTTAGAAAAATGGTTTTTCAATAAAAAAATTTCTGACTGAAGTGAAAATAACATTACATTAAACTTATAATATCATGAAAATAAGGATATTTATGATACAACATGTCAAATTGTATTATATAAACCTTATAAAACAATATAGGTTTATAACATAACATGTGCCCCAAATAATACAAATTGAGACAAAATTACATTATCGATTTAGTAACTTTTGAACCGTATACCACATGAAATTGAGATCATAAAATGGATATGTAAATAACAATAAATTTAAGTTTGAGGATCATAGATCAAATTTATGGTCACTATATACACCACACAAAATAAATGAGTGGTGAATATGGAATAAGTCTCACAGAAATAAAAGTGGGACTAAAAATCCCCTTACAATTATCATATCATTGAAGTGAGCATTAAATAAATGAATCGATTGTGTATATTCACAGTAAATACACATAATATTAGTTTAAATACAACATAATATAATCAAAATTCATTTCACACATAATATTATAATGACATAATCAATGAAATAACAGTTTAACTAAATTAATGGAAATTGAGTTAAGATTTCCCTTACCTCAAGTCTTGGATTTCTTTGTTCATATTGAAACCTACTGTATAATAAATATTAATTTATTATACATTTATTATATAAACATATATTTTTAATAACTTTTATGATTTATTTATAACATATTATCACCCTTTTATTAATAATTTGTTTTTAAAATCATTGTTCTGGGTGATAACTGCTTTTTTTTCAAGCATGTTTCGGTTTGGTAGTCCTGGTCCTTATACTTTGATCATGGTACCCTAATATACAAAATTTTAATAATGTTTTAAACATCATATCTATTCATTATATAAAAATTTATAATCATTCATAAAAATTAGAGATATAAAAATTAATTACACCATCCATGGTGACGGTAGGTCGTATATACGGATGAACGTTGTTTCCATTTTTCATCAAATAGAATGAAATAAGGGTAAATAATAATACTCTTTTATAGAATCATTATTAGTTTTTATATATCATATATTATCATAAAAATAATCATTATTACCATACATTTGAAATATAAGTGAAAAACGAATCACATCGCACCATGGAGATGATAGTCCATATGCACGCACAAGGGATGTTATCATTTATAAAAAGATTGGATGATGATAAGGTGGACATAATATAATCATTAAATAAGTATAATTATGTCATATATATCATATATAATCATTAAACCAATCATAATTAACAACCATAAAATATGGTAATGAAAAATGAATTGTATCGCGATGTGGAGATGGTAAGCCGTACGTACACATGAGCAATACTTTAACTTCTTGTTTGATTGGAAAGAGGGTGTATAATGGGTTTTTCATTATCATAATAACATTAAATAATATTTATTATAGTTAAGATATTATTTTATGATAATCATCTTAGATTTATAGTAGGTAATGAAGAGTGTAAAAAGAAAGTGATCGGTTAGATCGATTACCACTTCTTCGAAACATCCCCTTTGGATCTCCTTTAAATGGATCTAGGGTTGGTATTTTGAGAAGAAAAGAACCTCTATAAGGTGTATAGGGAATTTTAGAAGATAAATTTTTAGGTTAGGGTTGAGTTATAAGGGTAAATTTTATGTGAATAAGTGATGGTGGGGGTGCCCTTTTATAATTGAGGCGAGGAGCACTTCTGGAATTTCTCAAAAGATTAATTTATAATAAATTAAATATCAATCAAAACAAAAAAAGGAAATTAATTTAAATATGAGATGATATAAGTTTTTAATCTTATCACCCAATAGATTTTAGATAAGTTTTGGTGTTATTTTAAACCTTATCATTTTGATTAACCCTTAGTTAACCCATTTTAATTTTAACTATGGTAACAAAATTCTCTTAATATTAAAAGTTTTTAATTTTTACTTATATAGTGTCAACTTACCAAAAATGGTAAATTTATGAAATTTTAGATCTTATCATAATTAGTTTTTATTTTTAAAATATTTTATTATTTTTAAATAATTTAATAAAATATTATTTTGATAAATTATCATTAATGTCAATTTTTATACTATTCATATACTTTGACTTAAAATGCATTTATAAAAGGGGGAAATTTAAATATAATGATTTAAAAACTATATAATATTTCATATATATCTATAAAATTCATTTCAAATATTAACTCATTCAAAATATACCAAAATTAATATTTTTAATGTAATTTATCTTATTTTTCTTTTAATTAAATAAATTTTGTATTAGGATTTCACAATAATTTTTGGTAATTATACAATTTATAAAAATTAAAAATATATAAATAATTAAACTAATAAAATTAATATCCAAATATACATTTTTTCATTAATATATTCATTTTTTACCTATATGTAGACATAAAAGATATTAAATACAAAGAGAGTGACATTTTGTAACTATCTTTGATTTAAATAATATGTAAGTAATTTTCATGGAAAATTGTCCATTAAACCACTTAAATTAGATCCTAAGTTGATAACTTTATAATCATATTCATTTGATTATTTTTTTGGACAAGTTTAGGTGATTTTTATACATTTATATTTTTTTAACCTTTATTTAATACCTTTAACTCTTACCGTGACAATGTTGATTTTTACACTTTGAGGGTTCATATAGTTACTATAAAATGACAAAAGACCCAAAAATGGACCATTGATGAAATTATAAACCTTATCAAAATTATTTTTCTGAATTTGATATTTTTAGGAATTTTATATCATTTAATAAAATGTTATTTACTATTAAATATTCATAATGTCAATTTTAAGGACTATTCATTACTTTAACTTCAATAATATCAAGATAACACTTGTAATTAAAAAAAACTATTTAATTGTATCCATAAAATTCCAAGGTCATATAAAAAATTATTGTATTACATTAAGTATCACATATTATATTTATTTTAATATTTTTAATATCATTTATTTGATATATCCATTAATAAAATAATTATTGCATCAGCGTTGTATGAGCATTTAAGATAATTAATTCTTCACTAAAAATTAAAATTAAGTTTCCATGATATAGATAAATATTTTTTATTTAAAATTACTATATATGGTCAAAGATATATTCTAGATAACCCTATATTAAAAATGTTATATTTATTAAAAATATGAGTATGATATCTTTGACTTTTCTTTAAATAAAATATTATAAATGTCATAATCTAATCTAAATGACTCAAAATGGTTATAATTTCAACCCTTGGATGATTATAGTCAAAAATAACTCATCCAATAAAATTGGGTCAACTTTTAGGCTCATTTTCTAGTCCTTATCAATTTATTGTTACCCTTAATTACACAATTTACCTTTTATCGTGGTAACAAAAATTATCAAGGTTACTATTCATATTGGAAGAAAAAGGTACCTATTTACTAAATTTGGACCTTTTGAATCCAAATATGAAATTAATATTTAAAAATTATAAACACAGAAGTTTCAGAATTTAATTTAAAATTAAACAATCCAAATGCAACCAAAAACAATTTTTTCAGAAAAATGTCCTTTTGAAATATAAAATGTTTTATACTAAATTCAAGTATGAAATCCATTTAAAAACCCATGATTGGAATATTATAAATCAATTTTAAATAATTAAAATTTAAAACTAATTCAAAATTTAATTTGACCTTGTAAATATTTTCAAAATATAATAAAAAAGGTATTTTTCACTATTCATTGAAAAGTAAAACTTTTAAGATTGTTATCAAAATTTTACCATGGGAAAATTTTTATAAGATTATTTAAAAAATTAAGTTTATTTTATCAAATAATGTTTCTAAAATATCCAGAAATTAATTATTTTATTATTATTATTTTACATAAAAAGTAAAAAAAAAATTTTGAAGAAAATATGTTTTAATGAATAAAAATACTTTACTAAAAACCTAGTACTTATTAACAAAAAATAATTAATATATTATCAATTAGTATGACCATAATATATTTCATAAATCCATTAATATTATTCATACAACCAATTTAGGGGCTAGGTTATAATGGTCACATAATAATATTTTGTAGTTTATTTAAGCATGGTGTTGTGCATCTCATAGCCAACAAGCTTGTACCTAAGTGGTAAGGGCTCCTGCTTGGCATCCAAGAGACCCAGGTTCAAAAATGGGTGGAGGAAAATTTTTCGGGGTATTGTAGAAGTACTGTAGCAGTTGCAGTTTGGTACTGTAGTAGCCAGAACAATTCACCCGATTTCGGCCTTCGGGCCACCAGTTTGGGCCTACATGTCTTAAGGGACTTTGGGCCATCAAAGGCCTTCAGACCATAGGGCCTTCAGGCCATTGAAGACTTGGAAGTACCCAGTTCACACAGAGCAGGCCCCAAAAGAGGATCAGAGCAATAGTAGCAGTCACCAGAAGCAAAGCTATCCGGATTGGAAGAATGAGAGGGTATGGCAACCGCCATCAGGACCAGGCACCGTGCAGCTTTGTATGGGGAAATGTTATCTGATCAACAATGCAGGTGGGGAGATAAAGGCGATCAATGATGTAGAAGCTGGGGAGGGGCAGTTCTAGTGGGCTGGGCCAACGGGTCATGTAATGGGCATGGTATGCCTCTGGGCCTTCAGGTCATGTATTACGGGTCATGTCAGGCCTTGTTCCTTGGGATAATGGGTCATGTTTGGGTTCCTCTTCAACCCTTAAAAGGGGGATTATCTATAATAAAATAAAATAAAGTCCTTAGGTCCATTCAGTGGTGGTTGTGCATATCGTACACTATCGAACATAGTCTTTCCTTTATAAATCTAAGGATATTAAATTCCCCCCTTTGAATAAATTACACCATATCAATTTTAAATTTTTCTTGGTAACCAAGGGTTTGAATTTTCAAAATACCTTTGTTGAAATCCCACATTAAAAAAAGGGTTGATAAAAATTTCATTTGAAAAGAGAGAAAGGAAAGTACAAAGGTCACATGAGATAACACACACTAGGATTCCATGTAGGAAAACATGGACATGGAAGATAAACTAACTATCAAGTTCTAATGTATAGTAATTGAGAAAACTGTCATTATAAAGTTAAACATCACAAAACCATAAATTTTTTATGGGTTAAAATGTCATTGATCTCTCCATAAGAAAAGTAAATAGATAAAATTTTTATTTAAAGATTATTTTCCTATAGTTGAGGAATTCCTTTACCATATATACTAAGAACATAAGGAAACATACTTTCTTTAAAATTAGAGTTTATTCCTTTAATCAATTTCTAGAACAAACTCATCTTTTTCTCAAAATGATAAGTTTTCAAGATGAATTTTTCATACCTAAAGCACTAGAATTAACTTATAATCAATCATATAATCCAAAAAATATCAACTATCTATTTATCCTATCTTGAAACATTAACCAAAACCAAAAATTTTAGTAAAAGATAAGATAATTATCCAAAAATAATAATCCTTTAAATGACGAAAAACTATTTTAAACTTCAAAATTCAACAGTAATATCCAAAGTTCAACTTATACCATTAAACAAATAACTAAATTTAAAATTCCTCAAAAATATTCTAAACTAAGATTGAAACCCAAAAAATAAGAAGGATTTGATCACATAGTATTTCAAGATAAATTTTAACATTTATCTCCAAATAACATCAGTCACTCTTAATGTATAATATCAAAAATTAATTTTCTTAATAATCCTCAAGGTATGCTAACCATTTTCATAAATAACCTGAATCTCCATAAATATATAATAAAATCATATATGCTTCCAAAATATAATTCAACCTTTATTTCTCAAATAAAATCTCATAGTGTTCTATTTACCTTAATCATATAGGGTTACCAAAATAGTGAACAGCTTCTAAAATAACATTAATCACTTAACACCAAATCAATTTCTAATCTCAGGGTTATATAAATGATAAAAATTATGTTCCCAAAATGAACATAACCTTTATCTATTAGATCATTTAACTAAAAATAAAATTAAATACTAATTGGGACATCACATAGGCCAGTGGTATGTGATGCACCCTTTCCACCCTTTGGTTTTGGGTTCAATTCCTGCAGCCTTGTTGGATGTGATAGTGTTAGGGTTGGTGTCCTGAGAACCAACTGTTTTGTAATTTGATTAAATAAATGTTCACTTATTATATATTATTCATTATTCTGCATGAATCTAATACAATAATGTCCTGGAATATTTATTGCATTAATAAGGTCATGGCAGATCCACGCTATGATGAGAACCTTGAAATGCTATAACAATATTCTTAAATAAAGTTCTACAGTTGGATGACATACTATGATAGGACACATAGTATACAGACCTTCATGTGTGAGTACTCGTAAGAAGACGAGACTCTCTCTTATGGAGTTCGCACTTGGTAATCTCCAAGATGGGAGATTATGAGAATAGACCCGCCTGTAGCAATTCTGCATGTCTTGGTGTCATCAGAAATTTCTATCTACAAGCGTGTGTAATGGTCCTTAGACTGGAAGATTATCATTAACTCATGTCATGACTCGCGCACATAGATTTACTGACGAAAACCGTCATGCAGATAGTTGGTGGGAAGTAGGGTACGTTGGGTGCATCACGAGTGACATGTTGTTAATGGATAAGTCAAGGAAGGATTAGTCCCTTCCATTTATGGAAGTTGATATCTTGTCCCTTTGATTGAAATAGAACTATCGCATTAAATTAAATGTCCATGGTGTTAACGACGAGTTTATTTCAGGTGGTCGACGGATCAAGCATATAGGTTTATGACACTACCATGAAACCTGCTTGATGAGATATCGAGAAAAAGGGATTAAATTACACAGTAAGCATTCGTATGAGGTGATACATCAATACGGCGTCAACTTATTTCTCTTGGGTGCCTTGACCCGTTGCTAGACAGTAATCTTGGACTTTAGGCAAGCCCACCTAATGCCAACGAGAAAGAGGTCTAGAGGGTCACACACTAAGTGTATTCAAGTGTCTCAAGTAGAATAAAGATTATTCCTATACGTGGTTTAATAATTATTCAAGTAATCCTAAATTGTTTTAATGATGGAGGAAGAAGGAAATTAAAAACAAGATATACACGCTGTGTAATTTTTCATGGAAAAAAAGTACACACCGTGTATTAATAATTACATGAAGTGTAGTTTTCTTTATGGAAAGGAAATGAATAAATGAAAACAAGATATACACACCATGTACATTGAATGTACATTCCGTGTAGTTTTCAATGAAAAACAAGTACACACTGTGTAGTTTTTCCAGTCGGGATTTTGAGGATATAATATTGTTTTAAATGATATTTATTATAATCAGCGTGGGCGCATGTCAAGGAATTAATTATTCGACATGGGGGTTTTAAATAAGAGTCAATGAAATAAATAAAATGCGTAACATGTTTATTTATTGTCATAACTCTACAACCTCAAACCTGATTATAAATATCCTCACAACCCCAACTCTTTTCCAACACACAAGAGAATCGTTGTTCACAACAACTCTGGAGAATTCATTCAAGACCGAAAGAACATCTTCCTCCAAGAACGCTCTCAAGACCGAGAGAGAACTTCTTCCATCGGATCAAGACAATCTAAGGTGGACAACACAAGCAAAGGTTTCTCCATGCTAGCACCCGGAGACTCCTTTGGCGACGTCCAGAGATATGAGGTGCACGTGTGGATCACCGCTAGAGGAAGTCTACACTTGGCTTCTGTTAGGCAATGACGAATCACATCGGAATGTGATCAAGAACATCAATAAAGAAAGAACACCACAAAAGGTAGTTATTTTCAATTAATTAAATTAATTATAATCAACCTGTAATGATCCTAATTTGTGGTTTTGAGACTTTCTATTTATTTTGTCTATTTCTGTGATTCGATCTATGGAGACTGGCATTTATCGTCGTATTGATCCCGGATTGATCATTTCTAATGACAAAAAGTCAAGTGGGAACATCCACCCACGCACTTTCGCTACACCCAGAACCTTCAAATGGTATCAGAGTGAGGTTATAGTAGTGATTATAGTTATTTAATTTTCATTGATAATTTACACATTTATATTTGATTCAATTCAAGATAAATTGTTCTCTAATCTGAATAAATGAGATCTATTCTTCCTCCTTTGTTTCTCGATTCATATCACAGAAATGAACTTTTAATTTTAATTTTTGATTAAAATAAAAATGAGGAACTCATCCTAAGGATCCGCTCTTTCTGTCTGTACAACACGGGAATACACGGTGTGTAATTAAAACTACACGCCGTGTACTTAGATTCAACGAACCGGTACTAGTCTGCCAAACCACGCCATGTGAATTGATTACACCTAAGTATTTAACACCCCGTGTTGACCAGAATTAAACGGCCCATGGGAACCAAAATACACGGTGTGTATGTTGGAGCAACATGCCATGTAGTCCGATCTGGCCCAAGTGAAACCGTGTACAAAGGAGAAGCCACGTACCACGTACATGGGATCGCCAGGCTGGTTACCATGTAACAAGGAAGTATATGCCATGTATGATTTATCTACATGTCGTGTACTCCAAAATTTCCAAAGTATAGAGAACACACCAAATCCCCTGGCGTGTAATTTGGATAAAAGGTGAAAAGAAATACACGCCATGTAAAAATAAACTATACGCCATTTACTTTCCAGAAATTTCACTAGGTTTCCTCCAAAAGTACAAAGACATGTACAAGGAATATGGATGAGAAGAATCTCAAGGAAATTCAGAAAAGAATTTAAGATAAATAATTGATTAATTATAAGATCATAATTAATTGAATTTGAGAGTGACTTATCTTAAATGAAAGAAAGATTAAATGAATTTGAATTCTAAATATGCGTAAATGTCGTTGCATGCTATGGATGATCATGAGCTAAACCAAAGACCCTTTGTATGTGTGTATGGTTTCATTTAAATTTATTTAAATTTTTTGGCCTGCAATCCTTCTTCCAATAAAATGTAGGGTCTGCGTGCCCATGGTTTCTTTAATGTAAACCCATGTAATGGAGGATCTCCCAAGACAGAGGAAACAGTTCAAAACCCGAATCTGAGATGAAACTAACCCAAGAAGATACAAAGATGAACATGTGGGAGCTACAAAATATGAACCATCAGTTCAAGGTGTTTTTCTCTAGGTCAGGGTTAGCTTATAAAACCTCTAGATAAGCTAACCAATAGAATATCATGATCATACCATCTTATTTTATTTCTATCTAATTGCATGGTTTATTTATTAAGTATGTGTTGTCACGATCACATAATTAATGAAATAAACAAGCATGCAAAGATGGAATAAAATAAAAAATGGACTATGAATAAACATTATCGTAACATGGTTAATCACTTAAGAAATCATCACTTAATATTAACAAGCATGTGATAATGTGAATCTACCCATAAAGATTAAAATCCCTCAATACCATATTAATTTAGACCAAGCCTTCCATTACTTGATTAAGGGAAAGACTCAATAAAACTATGTGTTTGACCAACCCTTGTTGGGACACTTACTTTTATAAAGGAAGCCCTTATGAAAGGTTTCAGGTAGACTTAACCATATTACATCAAGAGGTGTAGACCTTGCTATACTTGGTGTAATATTTGAGGCAAGAGTTGAGGAAATCCAAGTTAGGATTTCAGGATTAGGGAGTCCACTCAATAGATCAAGGAACAATAAGCTCACAGTTTTCAAAGACCTGCCTACCTAAATACCTTCAAATAGCTTGAACAACCCTTATTGGGGTTATGAAAAGGGGAATATGGATCCTTGCCACTAGAATGTAAAAGAAACTGGACATTCCGAGTTCAATGGTGAGGGCCATTGGGACTTGATAAAATAGTGGGAGACTTAATAAAAATTTTATTATTTCTCATAAAATGTAATAAAAAAAGTACTGATAAATCTTCTCTTTTAATTTGTAGAATTGAAATGACAAACTCGTCAACCACATTTTCTCTGTGATCAATTATAGATAAAGACAACATCCTCACTGGCAGTAACTTTCAGGAATGGTTTAGCCGCCTTCGGGTTATCCTACACCATGAACGAAAGTTTTACGTGCTGGAGTCCTCACTTCCTAATTCCCCTGCCCTAGGGGCGAGTGATGAATATTTCCTAGTCTATGATCAATATTTGAATGATGCACTTGATGTTCAATGTTTGATGCTATCATCAATGTCTAGTGAGATCAGGAAGTCTCATGAAGACATGGATGCCTATAGCATGCTCAAGCACCTCTGTGGTCAATACCAGGAGAGAGAAAGACAGGAAAGGTTTGAGATCTCCAAGGCTCTATTCCATAGAAAGCTTGGAGAGGGTGCCCCAGTTGGGCCTCATGTAGTCAATCTCATTGGCTATATTGAGCACTTGGAGGTTCTAGGGTTTAAACTCCCCGAAGAATTGGGTACCGATCTCATTCTCGCATCACTCCCCTAGAGATTCTCAAACTTTGTTGTGAACTTCAACATGAACAACATTGAGAAGTCTCTATCTGATCTTCTTATCCTTATTTGCCAAGTGGACAATGACATGAAGCGTGAAAATCCTTCTATCCACATGGTGAATAAAAGGAAAGGGAAGGAGAAGAGCTTTAAGCCCATAACTTCTTCAAGTCCTTCCAAGAAAAGGAATATCAAAGGGGAGGCAAGGGAACGGGATGTTGTTTGTTTCACATGTGGCAAGAAGGGCCACTGGAAGAAAAACTACACCCAGCCAAGGAAGCAAGGGGAAGCTTCAGGTGCATTTGTCATCGAATAAAATCTATATGTTTCTACAAATTGGGTATTAGATACAGCTTGTGGTTCTCACATATGTATCCAAATACAGGAACCAATTATATTCAAGAAGATTGATCGAGGGGAGGTAGATATACGAGCATCCAATGGAGCCAGACTTGCTGTTGTAGCTATTGGGGACTACCACCTCACATTTCCAATTGGAATGATCTTGGTGTTAAAAGGTTGTTATTATGTGCCTTCTCTAACCAAAAACATTATTTCAGTATTCAGATTAGATACTGATGGATTCATCTTCAAGTTTGGAAGTGGATGTTGCTACTTTTATAAAGATAGCATTTGTTTTGGTAGGGTAAATTTATATAACGACCTTTATGTGTTAGACTACACAAACCAAGTAATGGAAATTGATGACAAAGTTAATTCACATGACTCATACCACAACCAACTTTGGCATCACCGGCTAGGTCATGTCAATGAGAAACGTTTGATTAAATTACATCAATATGGGTATTCAGATTCTTTCGAACTAAGACCACTTGGTTTATATCATGCGTGTCTACAAGGTAAAATTACCAAAGCCCCATTTAGTGGGAAAGGTGAAAGAGATAAAGAGATTCTATAATTAGTTCACACAGATGTGTGTGGACCATTTCCAGTTGAAGTAAGGGGTGGGTTCACATACTTCATAACTTTTACTGGTGATTTTAGTCGATATGGATATATCTATTTAATGAGGTATAAGTCAAATTCTTTTGATCAGTTCAAAGAATACAAGAAATAATTAGAGAACCATCTTGGTAAGAATATTAAGAAACTCCGCTCAGACAGAGGAGGAGAATATCTTAATCAGGACTTCATTGATTTCTTACGGGAGTTTGGGATTCTATCTCAACTCACTCCTCCTTACACACCTCAGTGGAATGGTGTAAGTGAAAGGAGGAACCACACCCTATTGAACATGGTGAGATCAATGATGAGTCATGTGAGTCTTCCATTATCCTTTTGGGGAAATGCATTACAAACAGCAGCACACATACTAAACCAAGTACCAACTAAATCGATAAATGGTATTCCATATGAGTTATGGAGTGGACACAAAGCCATGTTATCAAATTTACATGTGTGGGGTAGCGAAGTATTTGTTAAGGATTCTTCAAGTAACAAACTTGCACCCAGAGGCACAAAGTGTATCTTTATAGGATATCACAAGGAAACATGGGTATATTACCTATAAAACCCCTCAGACAAAAAGTTTATAGTGTAAAGACATGCCATATTTCTTGAGAGGGATCACATCTCCAAAAAAGATAGTGGGAGCGAGATAGACTTCTATAAATTTGAGGCTCAAGATACACAGGAGTTGGTACAAGAACAGATTCCACAAAGCCCCGTGGAAGAACAATTTGTTCCAAAGACACAAGAACTACGTACGAGCACGAGAGAGGTGAGAGAAACAGAACGATATGGTTTTCTTATCACCGAGGATGGTGACTCATTATTGGTTGACAATGATGATCCTGTTACCTACAAGGAAGTAGTTGAAGGCACAAACATTGCCAAGTGGCAAGAAGCCATGAATTCTAAAATGGATTCCATGTACCAAAACCAAGTCTGGAATTTGGTAGATTTTCCAATTGATGTAAATCCTATTGGTAATAAATGGGTATTCGAGAAGAAACTAGACATGGAGGGGCAAGTCAGTACCTATAAGGCGCAACTGGTTACAAAAGGTTTTAGACAGCGTCAAGGAATTGACTATGATAAAACGTTTTCACCGGTTGCGATGCTGAAATCCATTAGAATCCTATTGGACATTACCAATTACCATGACTTTGAAATTTGTAAAATGGATGTCAAAACAGTATTCCTTAACGGGAACCTCTAGGAAGATGTCTACATGACACAACCTGAAGGGTTTGTGACTCCAGAGGATGCCAACAAGGTATGAAAGTTGCAGAAATCCATTTATGGATTATAGCAAGCATCAAGGTCATGGAACATTTTTTTTGATGAAGCTATAACGGAATTTTTATTTGTTAATAATGAATATGAGCCTTGTGTCTATAATAGGTTTAGTGGAAGTGAAGTCATTTTCCTAACAGTATATGTTGATGACATATTACTAATGGGAAACGAAGTACCTATCTTACAGTCAGTTAAGGCATGGTTGCATAAATGCTTCTCCACGAAAGACTTGGGCGAGGCAGCATATATTCTTGGGATCAAAATCCATCGTGATAGATCCAAGATAATGTTGGGCCTGATTCAAAGTACATACATTGACAAGATATTGAAGAGATTTAGTATGGAATAGTCCAAGAGGGGATTGTTGTCAGTGTCACATGGCATTCATCTTTCCAAGAAAATGTGTCCTCAAGCACATGAGGAAAGAAAGAGAATGGAAAGGATCCCTTACGCATACACGATTGGGTCAGTCATGTATGTTATGATATGTACGAGGCTAGATGTTTCTTACGCATTAAGTGCGGTAGGCAGATATCAAGATGATCCAGAAGACCGCCATTGGATGGAAGTCAAGACTATCCTTAAGTATCTGAGTCGTACTAAGGATATTTTCCTGGTTTATGGAAGAGAAGAGGAACTAGTCATCAGAGGACATGTAAATGCTAGTTTCCAGACTGATCAAGATGACATGAAGTCACACACTGGATACATCTTTAGTTTTAATGGAGGTGCAGTGAGCTGGAAGAGCTCAAAGCAATGTGTGGTGGAAGATTCTACAGTGGAGTCCGAGTATTTCACAGCTTCTGAGGCAGCTAAATAAGTAGTATGGATGCAAAGCTTCATCCAAGAGATGGATGTAGTACTGAGCAGTAAAGATCCTATCACACTCTATTGTGATAATACTACATCGGTGGCACTTGAAAAAGAGCCAAGGTCACATCAGCGTACAAAGCACATACTTCGGAAGTATCATCTCTTGAGTGATTTTTCTCAGAGAGGTGAAGTTGCAGTGAGCAGTATTTCCATGGAAGACAATGTGGTGGACCCATTGACTAAAGCCTTGAATCATCAGAAACATGATCATCATGTGAGGTCTAGCGGACTAAAAGTCGTAGGCAGTTAGCTCTAGTCCAAGTGGGAGTTTGTTAGGGTTAATGTCCCTAGAAACAACTGTTTTGTACTTTTATTACATAAATGTTCACTTATTATATATTTTTCATTGTTCTACATGACCCTAATATAATAATGTTCTGGAATATTTATTGCATTAATAAGGTCATGGAAGATCCCCGCTATGATGAGAACCTTGAAATTCTATAACAATATTCTTAAATAAAGTTCTACGGTTAGATGAAATACTATGATAGGACACATAGTATACAGACCTTCATGTGCGAGTACTCGTAAGAAGACGAGACTCTCTCTCATGAATTTCACACTTGGTAATCTCCAAGATGGGAGATTATGAGAATAGACCCGCCTGTAGAAATTCTGCATGTCTTGGTGTCATCAGACATTTCCATCTAAGAGCGTGTTTAATGGTCCTTAGGTTGGAATATTATCATTAACTCATGTCATGACTCGCGCACTTAGATTTACTGATGAAAACCGTCATGCAGACAGTTAGCGGGAAGTATGGTACGTTGGGTGTGTCATGAGTGACATGTTGTTAATGGATAAGTCGAGGAAGGATTTGTACCTTCCATTTATGGAAGCTGATATCTCAGCCCTTTGATTGAAATAGAACTGTCGCATTAAATTTCATAGCCATGGTGTGAACAATGAGTTTATTTCAGGTAGTCAAAGAATGACGGATCAAGCATATAAGTTTATGACACTACCATGAAACCTGCTTGATGAGATATCGAGACAAAGGGATTAAATTACACATTAAGAGTTTGTATGAGGTGATATGTCAATGTGGCGTCAACTTCTTTCTCTTGGATGCCTTGACCTGTTTCTAGATAATAATCTTGGACTTTAGGTAAGCATGCATAATGCCAACGAGAAAGAGGCCTAGAGGGTCTCACACTAATTGTATTCAAGTATCTCAAGTAGAATAAAGATTATTCTCGTACGCGGTTTAATAATTATTCAAGGAATCCTAAATCGTTTTAATGGTTGAGGAAGAAGGAAATTAAAAACAAGATATACACTTCATGTATTAAACATTACACGCCGTGTAGTTTTTCATGGAAAACAAGTACATGTCGTGTATTAATAATTACACACCGTGTAGTTTTCTTTATGGAAAGGAAATGAATAAATTAAAACAAGATATACATGCCATGTACATTTAGTGTACATGCTGTGTAGTTTTCAATGAAAAACTAGTACGCACTGTGTATTTATTAATACACGCCGTGTAGTTTTTCCAGTCGGTATTTTGAGGATATAATATTGTTTTAAATGACATTTATTATAATCAGTGTGGGCGCATGTGAAGGAATTAATTATTTGACATGGGGGTTTTAAATAAGAGTCAATGAAATAAATAAAACACATAATGCATTTATTTATTGTCATAACTCTATAACCTCAAACCTGATTATAAATATCCTCACAACCCCAACTCTTTTCCAACACACAAGAGAATAATTGTGCACAACAACTCTGGAGAATTATTTCAAGAACGAAAGAACCTCTTCCTCCAAGAATGATCTCAAGACCGAGAGAGATCTTCTTCCATCGGATCAAGACGATCTAAGGTGGACAACACAAGTAAAGGTTTCTCCATGCTAGCACCTGGAGACTCCTTTGGCGATGTCCAGAGTTATGAGGTGCACGTTTGGATCACTACTAGAGGAATTCTACACTTGGATTATGCGACGCAATGAGGAATCACATCGAAACGTGATCAAGAACATCAATGAAGAAATAACACCATAAAAGGTATTTCTTTTCAATTAATTAAATTAATTATAATCAACTTGTAACGATCCTTCTTTGTGGTTCTGGGAATTTCTATTTCTTTTTTCTATTTCTATGATTCGATCAGTGGAGACTGGTGTTTATCTTCGTATTGATCCTGGATTGATCATTGCTAATGACAAAAAGCCAAGTGGCCACATCCATCCACATGCTTCCGCTGTGCCTGAAACCTTCATATGGGTGGTCTCTCATCCTATAGGTTTTCATTTTTTTAAAACAATATTAATAAAATTCTTATAAAATTCCCAAAACACGATAAAAATCCTCAAAAATAACCTTAACATATTAAAAATTATAGAAATTTTTTAACCTCAAAGGTTATATTATTCCATTCATTTTGAATCCCAAAATGAAATAATCTGTAATTACCTCAAAAAATAAATGACTCCAAGAATATCATAAGTTGCCTTAAAGTTTCATATCTTAAAACATCAAAAGGGTTTATAATACTCAGAACTTATGGTCTTATGTACCCATGATGGTGTCTATAAGTCTTAAGATAACTTCTCTTGAAAATATCCTAATCTATAAATTTATCTAAACCCTACTCTGATAACAAATTTAACAGCCCAGAATCCATAATTCTGGATTATGTGCTAAATACATAAACTTTAAAAATGGGACCTAGTTTTTCCCATCAAAACTTACAACATCAAAATGAAATAATGGATTGCTTACATGCCTAAATAACTTCTAGGTTTAAATATTTAGATAATTAGGAAAAACTATTATAGATCTTATAAAAATAAACAACTCACTCATAAAAATATATATTATCTCCCAAAATTTCTTCATGTCTAGAACCCTTCTTAGAAATATCCTACTTAAAAACTTTCTTCATAACCTAAGGAAATAGAAACATAAGAAAGGGTGATATCAGATACTCAGTAAGGGTAATTAAGAAGATATCAAAGATTACGTAAGTATAATATAAGAATAATTATATAAAAAAATAAACATGATAATTGAAAATTATACCCTACAAATAAAAAGTCATGATATTGATTCATGGAGTAAATATTGGTAGTTTATAAGGAATAAATCATGCAAAAACATAAGATATAAGAAAATATAATTAGCATAAAACATGGAATTGTAGTAAAAACATAAACATAGAAAATCATTTATTTAGTTTTCAAGTATCTTTTACAATACTATCATTATGGATTGGGTTCACTCTCCAAACCATCATAGGGGTCAAGGTTCACTCCCAAGACTATCATGGTGGAGAAATTCCCTTACTAAACAAAGTTTACTCCCTCTTCCAGTCCTGTCTATCTCATGAGATATAAATCATTACCCAATGCATTGGAGGGAGATATAGGTCCCACCCACTACATAATTAAAACCATACATATGTGTTCCATAATAATATAAATAATTCATCATATAATAACCCATGAAATTAAATGGGTTTCATAAACATTTCATCATAACATAACCCATAAAAAAGAAACATAATTTATAAACATCATTCCATAATAAACATAAACCAATAAAAGAAATAATAATAATGGTATCATTGGATCATATACCCATTAAGTTATCATTAATTACAATGGAAGTCATATTAGATGGAAAATAATTTTGAAAGATCCTTTTAAAACATTTCTTGATGAAAATATCCTTTCCTATTTGAAAAATAATTTTTAAATTATAAAACATTTAGAAAACCTTTTTCATTTAAAATGAAATTTAAAATATTATAAATGAAACATTTAAAACCATTTTAAAAATATTTTAATTCCTTTTCCTTTAAAATTATTAAAATATCATTTAAAAACATTTTTGAAAATATTTTTAGAAAACGTAGTTTTTGAATAAAACAAATTTCTGACCAAAGAGAAAATAGAATTATAGGAAACTTAAAATATCATTAAAATAAGCATATTAACGATATGACATGTCAAAAATAATTATATACACCTTCTAAAATAATATAGTTTCATAACATAACATGTGTCTCAAAGAAGACAAATTGAGACAAAATTACCTTATCGATTTGATAACTTTTGAACCGTAAACTACATGAAAGAGATATCATAAAATAGATATGTAAATACCCATAAATTTAAGTTTAAGTATCAAAGATTACATTAATGGTTATTATATACCCCACACAACAAAAATGAGTGGTGAATATGGCATAAGTCTCGCATAAATAAAAGTGATATTGGAAATCTCCTTTCAATTATCATATCATTGAAGTGAGCATTAATCAAAAACAAATATGTGTGTATTATCTATAAATACACATAAAAAAGTTTAAATACAACATAATATAATAAAAATTCATTTCAAACATAATATTATAATGAAATAATCAATGAAATAGTAGTTTAACCCAATAAATAGAAATTAAGTAAAGAATTTCCTTACCTCAAGTCTCGACTTTATTTGTTCATGTTGAAACCTCATATATAGTAAATATTGATTTATTATACATTTATTTCATAAAAATATATTTATCATACCTTTTATGATTTATTTATAATATCTTATCACTTTTTTATTAATAATTTGTTATTAAAATCACCGTTTTGGGTGATGACTACTTTGTTTTCCAAGCATGTTTCAGTTTGGTAGTCTCAGTACTTATACTTTGATCATAGTAAAATAATATATAGAATTTTATTAATGGTTTAAAAATCATATATATTCATTACATACATATTTATAATAATTTATAAAATATAGAGATAGAAAAATGAATTACACCATTCATGGAGACGGTAGGCTGTACGAACTCATGAATGTTGTTTACATTTTTCAACTAAGGGAATGAAATAAGGGTAAATAATAATAATACTGTATAAAAAAATTATTATGTTTTATATATATTATATTTTTATAAAAATTATCCTTATTACCATCCATGTGTAATATAAGTGAAAAATGAATCACATCGCATCTTGGTGATGGTAGTCCATACGTACACACAAGAAACGTTATCATTTCTCAAAAGATTGGATGATGATAAGTTAGACCTAATATTATAATTATATATGTATAATTATGTAATATATATCATATATAATCATTAAACCCACCATAATTACAATTCATAAAAGATGGTGATGAAAAATGAATTGTATCGCTACGTGGAGACGACAAGCCATATGTATGCACAAACGATACATTCACTTCTTGTTTGATGGGAAATGAGGTGTATAATGGTGTTTTCATAATCATAATAATATTTAATAATATTTATTATAATTAATATGTAATTTTATTATAAACATATTATATTTATAGGAGTTAAGGAAGAGTATAAAATGAAAGTGATCGGTTAGAGTGATTACATCTTCTTCAAAACATCTCCATTGGATCTCCTCTAAATGGATATAGGGTTGGTATTTTTGGAATAAAATCACATATATAAGGTTTCTAGTAAATTTTATAAGATAAATTTTTAGGTTATTGTAGAGATAGAAGGTTCAAAGTGGTGTGAATAAGTGAGGGAGGAGGTGCCCTTTTATAAGTGAGGTGAGGGTCACTTTTGTAATTTCTCAAAAGATTAATTTATAATAAATTAAATCTCAATCCAAACACCTAAAAAATTACATTAATTTAAATATAAGATAATATAAGTTTGTAATATCATCACTAAATATATTTTAGACAAGTTTTTTTTTCATTTAAAACCTTATCATTTTGATTAACCCATAGTTAACCCATTTTAATTTTAATGACGGTAACAAATTTTTTAATATTAAAAGTATGTAATTTTTACTTATATAGTGTAAATTTTCAATAATAGGTAAATTTATTACATTTTATACATTATAAAAATCATTTTTTATTTTTTAAATATTTTTAGGATTTTTAAATAATTTAATCAAATTTTATTTTGATAAATTATCATTAGTGTCAATTTTGATACTATTTATTTAATTTGACTTCAAATACATCTAAACAAAGGGAAATTAGAATATAATTCTTTAAAACCTCTCTAATATGTAATATATATCTATAAAATTCATTTAAAACATTAAATCATTCAAATTATACAAAAATTAATATTTTTAATGTAATTTATCTAATTTTTCTTTTCATTAAATAAATACAGTGTTAGAATTTCACAAGAATTTAAGGTGATTATATAATTTATAAAAATTAAAATTAAATTTATATAATTAAAATAATTACATTAATATCAAAATATAAAATTTTTTCATTCATATATTCATTTTTTCCTTTGTGATCACATAAAATATTTTAAATACCAAGAGAGTGACATTTTGTAACTATCTTTGATTTAAATAATATATAAGTAATTTTCATGGATAAGTGTCCATTAAAACACTAAAATTAGAGGTTAATGTGATAATGGTGGGATAATATTCATTTAATAATTTTTTTGGACAAGTTTAGGTGATGGTTATACCCTTATATTTTTGTTTTAACCTTTATTTAATTCCTTTAATTCTTATCAAGACAACATTGATTTTTACCATTTGAGGGTTCATATAGTTACTATAAAATGCCAAAAGACACATAAATGGATCATTTATGACATTTTAAAACTTATCCCAATAATTTGGATAAATTTAATATTTTTAAAAAATTTATATAATTTAATAAAATATTATTTACTATTAAATATTCATAATGTCAATTTTAAGGACTATTTATTACTTTGACTTTAATAATATTAATATAACACTTATAATTAGAACCAAATATTTAATTATATTAATAAAATTTCAATATCATATAAAAAATTATTTTATGACATTAAATATCTCATATTATATTTATTTTTATATTTTTAATATCATTTATTTTATATTTCCATTAATAAAATAATTAATGCATCAGCATTGTGTAAGAATTTAAGGTAATTATTTTTTCACTAAAAATTAAAATTAAATTACCATGATATAGAAAAATATTTTATATTTAAAATTACTATTTATAGTTGAAGATATATTCTATATAACCCTATTGTAAAAATTTTATAATTATTAAAAATATGAGTATGATATCTTTGACTTTTCTGTAAACAAGATATTATAAATGTCATAATCTCATCCAAATGGCCCCCAATGGTTATAATTTTGGCCCTTGGATGCTTATGGTAAAAACTAACTCATAAAATAAAACTAGGTTAAGTTTTAGGGTTATTTTCTAGTCCTTATCATTTTATTTTTACCCTTAATTACACAATTTACCCTTTACCATGGTAACAAAAATTACCAAGATTACTATTCATATTAACAAAAAATAAATGGTACCTATTTACTAAATTTAGACTTTATGAATCCAAATATTTAATTCATTTTTATAAATTATAAAAACAAAATTTTTAGAATTTAATTTAAAATTAAACTCGCAAAATGCAGCCATTTTTTTTGAAAAATGTCATTTTAAAATATAAAATGTTTTTTATACTAAATTCATGTATAAAATACATTTCAAAAACCATAACTGGAATATTATAAATAAATTTATACTAATTAAAATTTTAAACTAATTAAAAATATAATTTTACATTGTAAATACTTGAAAAATATAATAAAAAACAATATTTTTCACTATTCATTGAAAAGTCAAACTTTTTTGAAAAATTATCAAAATTTTACCGTAGGAAAAAATTTATATGCTAATTTCAAAAATGAAGTTCATTTTATCAAATAAATTTTCCAAAATCTCCAAAAATTAATTATATTATTATTATTATTTTATATAAAAATTAATAAAAATCATTTTTGAAGAAAATATATTTTTGATGAATAAAATGACTTTACTAAAAATATAGTACTTATTTAAAAAGAATTAATTAATAAATTATCAATGAGTATGATCATTATATATTTCATAAAGCAATTAATATTATTCATTCCCTCTAATTTAGTAGCTAGGTTATAACAGTCACACGATAATATTTTGTTGTTCATTTAAGTTCGGTGTTGTGTATCTTGTACACTATCAAACATATTATTTCCTTCCTAAATCTTAGGATATTACAACTTTTGAGGTACTTATAAATATAGTTCAAAGTAAAAATAAATACACTGACATAGTTCACGTGTGGTATAGTGAAAGAGGACTAGAGTTTTTGAGACAAATATTCTAAAAGAAGGTTTTCAGACATATTTTCTTATGAAAAGTTTTCTAGATGGAAGAAGAGTTTATAAGAAGTTGTAGTCAGGGGTTTTTGGATCAGAATAAGAAATTGGACTGACAGTTCCATGGAAAGAAAGAAGTGAATTGGATTTGTTTCCAGACTGACAATTTAAACTTGTTTCTAAACTGAAGAATTGGACTGAATAATTAGAGTGAGATATTGGGATGATTTTTCATATGAAGTCTAGAAAATTTGTTCCTACTTGCTACTAGGTAAGAAAGTGAAGAATTGTTTTATAAAGAATTAAAAATGTGGAAGTTATTAAAGTATCATAGTGACATACTCAGAACCAACTGGTGAAGGTTTATAAACTTGTTACAAAATCTTACATTATTTTTTATAGAATAAGCACATGCATTTTTGTATTGATCACAGAGCTACACAAGTGTAAGGGTATTTTCTACTTGTTTTATCCACACAAAAGGATTGAATTTTAGTGTATTGTGTGGAATTATATTATTTCCAAACCATTCCAAGGACTACCTACTCTTATTGAGTAGTTAACCTTGTAAATACCTGTGTTCATGTGGATGTGTACATGATTTTTTTCATAAAAGTGAAAAATCATTAACAGGATGTGTAGGTTATTATACAATAAAGATAATATAAAATAAAAATATATCACTGATTCACACCCTCCCCCTACTAGTGATTATATTGATCCTGGTTGGGCCTTTTCAATTGTTATTAAAGGAAATTTTCCCATTATTTACTCTTCCTTGAAGTTTTTTAAGATAAGTTGTCATAGAGAATTTGAATTGTGTGAATGTTGAGGGGATTCCAATCTTTAATAAAAAGAACTATTATATCTAGAAATATATAATGTTGTTGTATCTTATGTCTCTTGGGTATTATGTTTTTAAAGTTTCTACATATGGATTTTATCCTCTTTTTGAAAATGTTCCTCTTACATATGTGGACAATATAAATATAAAGAATGATATAAGGGTCAAAAATATTTTACTTTAATAAATCTCAAAAAATGATTTTATTAGAGTGAATAGAGTTTTAACTCCTAAATGAATCTAGGATAAGTTGAAAACATCTATAAAGGCACTACACAGGTGAATAAAGAAAAATTAAAAATCTAGAGACTAGAGTATGAACATCTCAAAATGTGTGGGTATGAATCTGTTGGTGACTTCTTTATAAGGGTGAATGGTGTTATTAGCACCATAATGTGTCTTGGTGAGAAGCTGGAAGATTTAAATATTGTTAAAAATATATTACAAAATCTTCCTGACAAGTTTGATACCAAAGTTTCATCATTGGAAGATAGAGATCCTAAAACTCTATCTTTGTATGATCTTCATAGTACTCTCATTACATAAGAAATGAGAGAGGAAAAAGTTAAGAAAAGAAAAGAAAAGGTTGATCGTGAAGTTTTATTCAAATCTATCAAGAAAGGTAAATCCAAGAAAGTTCTTGAACATGAATAAGATAGTGACTTCAACACCAAAAATGTGGTTAGTAACAATCTTTATTAATTAATGTTCTTATTTTATAAAAATTTAAAAATTAGTACAAAAGTTATGAAATAAAATCTACCTCTAAAATGTTTTAAATGTGGATCTGTTGGAATTTTTTTGTAAATTTACCTAAAAGAAAGAATGAAGAAGAAAGTGATGAAGATGTTATAAATCCATGAATATTGTAATGTCCAGGATTTTTCCATATATTATTTTTTAAATATTATATGGAATTAATTTGAGGCCAGTCTCTGAGACATTGTGAAATTCTGAAGCCCAAGGTGCCCGGAATAAATATTTGAATAATATTAAAATATTAAATAGATCATGCATGCAGTTATCCTAAAAAGTGGAATAACTTATAAATGGGTGCCTAGATAAAAAATCTGATGGTACCATTGCATTCATAGAAGTGATTTTACCCTAGGTACGACCTAACATCGATCGGTGCAAGTTAGCTGTGAAAAGTAGTTTTTGCATTTTAATAAATAAAATAAAATAAGAATTTCTTTTATTTTATTGTTTCGCAGTGATGTAGTGATTTTTTCTTTTAAATTATCCATTTAAGAAAGGATACAGGGTTAGGATCATAACCCTATAATTTCTCAGAGGCTCTGGAAAGAACCCTAAAGAACTCTCTCGACAGAAAACAACGACGAAGCTTGGATCAAAGATCGACAGACGTTGTTTTTTATGAATCTTCCCAATAATGGCGACATAACGATTGATCATCTTCGGTGAAATATCCAACCCCAAGGTAGGGTGTGTTGTTTTTATTTTCTTTTCCATAATCTTAGATTCAATGGTGAATGCGGACCAACCAACAAACAGGTTGACTCGTGATTCGATTGTTCTTACGGTATGGGCTTTAAACTACAGGATTTATGGGTTTGATTAATTATTTGATTTGTTAATTATTTTTATGGTAATGGATCAAGACCAAAACGAACAATGGTCAAGGTGTGTTCCTTGGGTTTTTTTCCCTTGTGTGTATTTATTATCCCCCATATGTTCTACGCATTCTTCGTTCATTGTGGATTATGAATGATTGATCATTGTGCCTTCATTTCTTGGTACAATGATCTGAAATTAAAGATCCAGCCTTGTGATGACCTAGCAGAGGTGTGATGATGGTGGTGATGGATAGATCAAAATGATTCAGGATATATCATTCTTCGAGTGATCTTTGTATGAGTGATCTGAATTGGTTTTTGAAGTCGATTGAAAGCGCAAAACCCACCGATTCGGTGTTACAATGGCGAGACGACATTGGATATCTAGTTTTGAGGTGAAAAGAGCATTGGATCGAACACTGAATGATTAGATGAGGAACACAGAGGAAGAATAGAGGTTTTTGGAAAATCTCAATCAACACGATGTGTAACCCGGGGTTACATGGTGTGTGGACCCCACTGAGTGGTAGCTAGGGTTTTGGGAGTTAGTTAAATGCCACATGGCATGTGACCCTATTACATGGTGTGTAGGCCCTTTCCAGAGACTTGACATGTATATTGGGGTATACACAGACATGGGGTGGAGTACAGAGGTTGCCTACACAGTGTGTACCCCACCACACGACTTGTCTTAGACCAAGTATACTGACTACCCCATATACTAGTACATGGGAAGAGCTACATGGATTGACACTATGTACTAGCACCCAGAAAGAGTACACAGGTGGACCCCAGATGGAAGGTCACAATGTGTGACCCTTATACATAGTGTGTACCCATCGTCTATATGACATGTTCTGAACAACACAGGCCATTGTACATGGGAAGTACCCGGGGTCAAGGGACACGACATGTGATGCTACTACACGCCATGTGATCTATTCTAAATGGATTTAGCCACTTTTACACCATATCTTAGATAGGTTTCATTATGGTTTTGTTGCCATATTTATCCCCTGAAGGTTATTTGGTACTGTTTCTTACTCATAGGTGTATGAACACTTCAGTAGGAATTTTTGGATAGAGTTGTTGGAATCCCCTTTGAGAGGCCCAGAGCAAGATCCTCTATTCATTCTTCATGACCTAGGTAGAGTCCTTGGTATTGAGGTGACCAACTTCACTGGGCATTGATATTATACTTAATAGGTTAATCCAGATCGATTTATTGGTATCACCCCATGGTCCTAGCTGTGATCCTCATCTATTTTATCATATCTCTCTATACAGATCTATCAGAATATCTCTCTCATGACAGTTCCTAACGAATAGTACTTCTTAGATAGACTTCATCATTACTATTAGACTCAAGAGTATGTTCTCCTGGATGAGTGCTTCATGTAATCTTTGGACTGAATCCCTAGTGTTGGCATGTGGTATTTGTGACCTACCTATAGACTTTGTGTCTTGGTTTAGGTATATCTTGATATTCTTATTATATGAGTTATAGACATATACTATATAGAGATGATTGTACCTCTTTATTTGTGTATTTCTTTGTGGTTTCAGGGTGCCCTACTGATTATTATTATACTCACCCCTGCACGGGCTTTTCTTGCATGTTTCATGTCTTGTGAAAACAAGTGACCTTTTGATGGACCAGGACCAGACAGAGCTTTTTGAGTTCAGGCAGGTTGAGGTGTTCCTATAAATTTGAGAAGAAATCCCAGTACCTATTTTGTTTATAGTTTGGACCTTATAGTTTATAGACTCTTTCTTTTTGTGGGCTCGTATTCTAGCCCAGTTTACTTTACTACACTTTACTTCCTATCGTACTATGTTGGTTGGGATATAGTGGTATGCATGCAATTTTTTCTTAGTGGTTTTTACATTTTAGAATTTTTTGGGCTTGGAGATGTGTGCATGTGTATAGATATATAGTAAATTCCTCTCATGTTAGTGATATTCCTACTTGGTTCTATCCACCATCCCCTGGATTATTGGATGGGGGTGTAGGGAGTAGTGGAATGGGCCCCACTGGGATGGGTTGTGATGGAGTGGTATCAAAGGTGGTCGGTTCTACCTTAGGACTCAGAGTTTGTGAGATTGGTTTGGGGAAAAAGTATTAAGTGTTTTGAGTTTGGATTTTAGGCCAGGGAATCCAATTTTGGTGTGGGTGGCTGATGTATCCATACACCAGGACTCTGATAACCTTATTTTCGACTTGGTACATGAGAACATTAGTTTCAGGGAAAATAATGGTACATGTATCATATAGTAATAAGTTGTGTTTCTATGTCCTTCTTGAGTTAGCTCTCTAGATATAAACATTGATCGTGGTACATCTTGTTTTCTTAATAGATTTCACTGAGATGCATACTACCTAGGATTCAACAGTTCAATCATGAGGATAATACCCTCAGTGACAAGGCTTCGATACGGGGAACAATTCTCTAGATGTCACTTCCAAGCGGTGTACCATCCATATCGCCACTTGTGGAGCAGAACATGGTACAAGTAGTACTAGCAGATGAGGAGTTCAGGCTGGGTGCTCTATATGAGTTTCAAAGACAGATACCCCTTAGGTTCTGAGGTGAGCCGGACCCTCAGGTAGCTAAAGACTGGCTTGAGGTAGTGACCAGAGTTTTCTGTCTAGTCAGGATACCAACAGACTAGATGGTGATCCTGGTGGTGAGCCTTCTTTAGGTTTCGATAGGAAAATGGTGTATTTTGGATATCCAGACTCACGAAGAGGCGAATCTTTCATGGATAGAGTTCAAGCACCTATTCAGATAGGAGTTATCACTAGTTACGCTGAGAGGTGTGCATATATAGGATATTCTTCAAATCTAACAGGGTATCATGACTGTGGATGATTATTCATTGAGGTTCACCAACCTTTCTAAGCACTTGATAGATATGGTTACAGATCAGTACTTCAAGGCTTAGACCATTGAGTGAGGTCTGTGTAGAGACATCTGAGCTAGTGTTATACCTCTATGCATTTCGACTTATGATAGAGTTCTTGAGAAAGCTTTGGTGGTCGAAAGCTTCTTAGTTTAGTAGGTACAGCTGATGGCAGTTAGTAGTGGATGAGAAGGTGTATAGAACTCAACAGTAGGGAGTCAACGTTAGTCTCATGGATCTAAACATGGGATATGTTTTAGGAAGAGATCCTAGGATAGAGTATCTATAGTTCTAGGATCATATGGTGGGTCCAGTCATCCTAGGGAGAGGCGGTTCTATTTGTGTGATGGAAGGGGACATCTCGCTCAATATTGTTCAACCTTTCATGCTACTGATAGGGAAACAGTGGATGGACCACCGAGGTAGAGATGACGATAGGAGTAGGTAGATCTGCTGGGTGGTGGATGTGGAAGAGGAGCTGGGAGAGCAGTAAGAGGTGGTCGACATTTCAACTTGTTATCACCACTACCCCTAGGAGGTCCATGATAGGCACAGAGATTTGGAGGAATGGGGTGGGGATAGTTGTATGCAGTTGATGCATATGACCCAGGGGGTTCGGGAATGATTTCAGGTACGATCTCTATCTTTTTTACTTTAGCTACAGTACTAATAGACACATGTGTTAGTCATTACTTTCTAACCATATATCTTGATCGAGACCTAGATATTATAGTTAAACCATTGACTCAACCCTTATGCTTGGAGACACCCACTGGAGAAGACTTAGTGATCACACATCTATGCCGACAGTGTGACCAGACCCTTGGAGGCGAGAGTTTCAGTTGGAACATTTCAGTGTTAGTATTGAAGCCATACAATATCATTCTTGGTATGGATTTTTTATCCATATTCCATGAACATATTGACTATTTTAGGTGAAGGGTGTAGTGTTTCTTCAGCAATGGAACAAGGTTTTCCTTTTTTGGTGAAAGGGAAACCCAGGCAGCATAGGATTGACTCATGCAAAGGAGGTTGTAGCTGATTACTCATCAGTTGGCTAGCCTGACCCTCAAAGCAACAAATGTTATGAGTTTTTAGTTTCTAGTAGTAGTGGTGTATTATGAAGACATGTTTCCAGAAGATATTCCAAGTTTACCTCCCTGTAAGGAAATTTAATTCTACATTTACTTACACCCAGGGAAAACACTGATATCAGTACCAGTATATCAGATGGATCCCGCAAAGCTTTTCAAGATGAAGGTGAAGTTGGAGAACTTATAGAGGAAGGGTTTTGTGAGACAAAATGTTTCACCTTGGTCATCCCTACTTTTGTTTTCCAAAAATAAATATGGGAGCTTGAGGTTGTGGACTACTAGTTCTTGAACCAGGTGACCATGAATAACAAGTATCCACTACTGAGGATTGATGAAATATTCGATCATTTGATAGGGGCATGATGGTTCTAAAAGTTTGGCCTTATAATTAATTTATCATCAGTTACAATTACAAGATGAGGATATACCAAAGACGAATTTCAGATGTCAGTACAGTTATTATGAGTACTTAGTGATATCCTTTAGAATAATGAAAAACCTCATAGTGTTCATGGGACTCATGAAACAAATCTATCATCCTTACTTAGACCAGTTTGTGGTAGTCTTAATTAATGACATCCTTGTGTACTCGACGTATGAGTAGGATCATGCAAGACACCTAAGGATGGTTTTGGATGCACTCTGAGAGCACCAAATTTATAGGAAACTATTGAAGTTCCAGTTCTAGATTTAGGCGGTCCATTTTCTAGGAAATTTTATCTCAGTAGATGGAGTGCCAGTGGGACTCGACAAGGTGTAGGTAGTGTTAACATGGGATCCACCTAGGAGAGTGAAGGAGGTTCGGATATTCCTTGAGCTAGTAGGCTATTACCGGAGATTTATACCTAATTTCTCCATGGTATCAGCACAGATGATATCTTTGACTCGAAAGGGGTAGTCTTTCATGTGGAAAAAGAAGTCCCAGTAGGCTTTTCTACAGTTGAGGCAGAGTTTGAAAAGTTCTTTGATCTTGAGATTGTCAGAGTAGGGTGTCGAGTACATAGTGTTTTGTGATGAATCAAGGAATATACTTGGTTGTTTCCATATATAGATGCAAGTGATGATTTCCTATGGTCCATGCTAGTTGAGACCACATGATCATAACTATGCAGCCCACGATCTTGAGTTAGCAGCGGTAGTATTCGCATTGAATATGTGGAGACACTACCTAATGGGCGAACAGTTTATCATTTACTCTGATCACAAGAGTCTCAAGTATATCTTCTCTTATAAGGATCTAAAATTGAGACAGAGGTGGGGGCTAGAGTTCCTCCAAGACTATGGCTTTGATATTAACTATACTCCTATGAAGGTAAACGTGGTGGTATATGCTCTCAATAGGAGATCTAGTTCATGGTTGTTGAACAATGTGCTTGAGTAGTTGGATTCATTTTAGTTATACTTTTTATATGGAGATGGAGCACATTACCTCCAATTGATGGTTGTCACCCATCCAATCTTACAATGAATTAGGGAGGTACAGCTTGGGGATACCGACTATGAGACACTTTGTGCTCAGATTTCTACAAGACATGCGCCTAATGGATATTCCCAAGCTGGAGAGCACATCATCCTTTTCAGAGGATGCACAATTATACCAGTGTCATTACAGAACAAGGTTCTGTGAGAGTTTCATAAATCCCCTCTAGTGGTACATACTAGAGTGGTGAAGATGTATCATGATCCTATATTTTAGTTTTGGTGGATAGGGATGAAGAAGGTATTGGCAGAGTTCATTTCTCGATGCCTTATGTGCTAGTAGGTGAAAGATGAGCACTAGGTTTCAACGTGTTTAGCTTAACCCCTTGAGGTGATGTAATGGAAGTGGGATGGGATATTGATGGAATTAGTGGTGGGTTTACCACGTATATCTATGGAACATTATTCCATCTGGGTGATCATTGACTGACTCACAAAGTCGGCCCACTTCCTAGATATCTAGGAGCAGAGTTCAGTAGAGAGCTTGGGATGCCTCTATATATAGTAGATAGTTTGACTCCATGGAGTCCCATCAATGATAGTTTCTGATCATCATGCTCATTTTACATATCGATTGTGTAAGGGGTTGTAGGTGGCATTTGGGAATTAGTTGCACTTGAGCACAACATGTCACCCACAGACAGATGACCAGATGGAGTGGACCATTCAGGTCCTAGAGGACTTGTTGTGGGCTTACGTGTTGGACTTCGACCATAGTTGAGAGGATCACCTACCCCTGGTTGAGTTCGCATACAACAACAACTACCATTCCACCATTGGTATGGAACCATTCGAGGCTTTTTACAGGTGACCCTACTGGTCACCATTTTGCTGGACTAACCTAGGAGAGTCATCACTCATGGGCCCAGAGTTGGTGCGAGCTACTACCAAGAAGGTTCAGATCATCCAGAAGTAGATGAAGACTACATTGATCCATCATAAATATTATGTTGATAAGTGGAGGAGGCCTTTGGAGTTTGAGTAAGGAGACCATGTGTTCCTTTGAGTGTCACCTCAATAGGGATTGTGGAGATTTGGTCGGGTGGAAAGTTATATCTGGGGTTTATCAGCCCTTTTCAGATATTGGGTAGACTTGGTAAGGTGGTGTACTACTTAGCTCTACCCCCACAGTTGGACTGGGTACACAATGTCTTCCACATGTCGCAGCTAAGGAGGTACGTGCATTACCCATCGCACATCATTGATTGGGGCGAGCTGAACATTGATGATGGAGAAAATTTTATTGAGTACCCAGTGGAGATCGAGGATCGGTAGGAGAGGATCCTACTTGAGTGAGTGATTCCCTTGGTGTGTGTCTTGTGACATCGTGGGAGTCTCTAGAAGATCACATGGGATCATAAGGCTCAAATTCGTGCATAGTTCCCACATATTTTTATATAGCCTTTGTTTTTGGATTTTTGAGGATGTAAAGCCCCAAGTTGGGGAGATTTTAATGTCCTGGATTTTTTCATGTGTTATTTTTTAAATATTATATGAAATTAATTTGAGACCAGGTGCTAAGACAGCGTACGATTCCGAGGCCCGTGGTTCCCGAAATAAATTTTTGAATAATATTAAAATATTAAATAGAATGTGCACACATTTTTTCTAAAAAAAAGTGAAATAACTTCTAATAGAGTGCTCGAATTAGAAATATGAGGGCACCATTTCATTCAGATCAGTGATTTTACACTAGGTGCAACCTAACATTAATCGGCATGGGTTAGCTGTGAAAAGTAGTTTTTGGAATTTTAATAAATAAAATAAAATAAGAATTTATTTTATTTTAATGTTTCACAACGATGCAGTGACATTTCATTTTAAATAACCTTTTAAGAAAGGATCCAAGGTTAGGATCATAATCCTAGAATTTTCTAAAGGCTTTGGAGAGAACCCTAGAGAAATCTCTCAACGGTAAATGATGACGGAGCTTGAATCAAAGATCAACGGATGGTGTTTTTGACGGATCTCACCAATGGTGGAAATGTGATGATTGATCCACTTCAGTTAATGATCCAAACCTATGGTAGGTAATTCTATTTTGATTTTCTTTTCCCCATTCTTAGATTCAATGATGAATGCGGTCCAACCAACGAACATGATGACCCATGATTTGATTGTTCTTGTGGGATGGGTTTTAAACTATGGGATTTATGGGGATGATTTATTTTTTGATTTTTTGATCATTATTATGGGAACAGATTGATATTTAAATGAACAATGGTCTAGGTATGTTCCTCAAGTTTGTTTCCTTTTGCGTATTTCTCCTCCCCCATATGTTCTACACATTCTTTGTTCTTCATGGATTATGAAAGATTGATCATTGCACCTTTATTTCTCAGAACAACAATCTAAAATTAAAGATCCAACCTCATAACGACCTAGAATAGGTTCAAAAATTATGGTGATGGATGGATCAAAATGATTCAGGAGATATTTTTCTTCGAACGATTTTCGTGTGGGTGATCGGAATCAATTTTCAGAGCCGATTGAAAGCCCAAAACCCACCGATTCGTTGTTATAATGGCGAGATGACCTTGGATATCTAGTTTTGAGGTGAACAAATCATTTTATTGAACATTGGAGTATTGTTTGAGGTGTGTGGAGGAATAATAGTGGTTTCTGGAAAATCATGATCAACACGGTGTATAACCCGGGGTTACATGGGGTTCCTATGACTTCAAGCAGCAGTCCTAATACCTATTTGTTTATAAGTTGGAACTTGTAGTTTATAGACTATTTGTTTTTATGAGATTGTATTTTTGCCAAGTTTACTTTACTGCACTTTACTTCCTTCCATACTCTGTTGGTTAGGATATAGTGGTATGCATACATTTGGTTCTTAGTGGTTTTTAAATTTTAGTGTTTTGTGGGCTTGGAGTTGTGTGCGTGCATACAGGTACATAGGAAATTCCTCCCATATTAGTGATATGCATACATGGTTCTAGTCACTAGACCCTAACCTATTTGAGGTGGGCTTGGGTAGTCATGGAATGGACCCCATTGGGATGAGTCATGAAAAATATCTTGGAAAAAAATGTTTCCAAATCAAAATTCTATTATAAGGGAAAAGATAAAACATTCTACAAATCCAAAAGGAAAAGTTTTTTTTCTATAGATGGTGAAGAAAAATAAAGTGAATTTGAAACCAAAAAAACTCCCTAAAGTTACTAAAGAAAACACGTTTATTTAAAAATTCAATGATGAAGTGTTTGTTGGTGATGAAAGAACTAGTACTGAAGAAGAAGAGACCCAGTTAGAATTTTATTTGAAAAGAGAGTTGAAATAATTACTCAGAAATATTTAAGACTTGAAATAGAAATCAATAAGTTAAAAAAGGAAAGTTCTATAGAAAACAATGAGGAATATTTTCTTGAATATAAAGCTAATTTGTTGGAAGATATTGATTTCTTTAATAAATATCTTGAAGAAGAAAATAAACAGAATCAACATCTTGAAGTGAATATTAATGCAAAGGAATAATAGTTGCAACTTGTTAAACAAAATTTTTCAAAAGATGAGTTGGAAGTTACAAGTTCCAAGAACTCTATCTTAGAACCTGGATAAGTTTTTAGAAAGTGTGAACCTAAGTAAGATAAAAAAAGGTATCTTCAAAGGTTGAAAATAAAATTTAATATGTTTCTAAGAATAAGAAAGACAAGAAAATCATGTATATAGACAAAAGTAATAAAGTTGAATTTTCAAAGTTTCTAGAATTTATAAGTCTAAAAAAAGGTTTTTACTACTTCTGATTCTGATAAATTTGGGAGGAAATCTAAATTGAAGAATAATATTCTAGATAATAATAGGAAGTTTTGGGCACAACAAAGTTTTGATGTGGAATATAAGAAAATTGATTAAAAACATGTTCACAAATCCATGCAGTATAGAAGTTACATGGGAAAATATTCTTTCTATTATTTTTGTTGATATTTTTGTGAATTTAGGCAAATAAAAAATATGTGTTGTCTTAATCCAAAACACTAAAATTATCCCACGAGTTATAGGAAAAAGATTTGACAGGGATTCAATCCTATCAAAGAAAGAATTTTGAAAAAAATATTTTGAAAGTTAAAAATAGGTTTCAATGTATGGAAACTATTTTTGAAAGATGTGAAAATCCTAGACATATTGCTAAATGATGACTTGTTTTTCTTCTAATAGAATAAAATGTTTGTAACAATTCTCAAAAGTTGTATGAGAAGGAGGAAAAAGGGAAATAAAAAACTCTTACTATAGAAACCGCTCTCAAATCTATAAAAGGAGAATGGACTTGGATTTTGGAAAGTGGGTTCTACTCACATATGATGGGAGATTTTAAGCTATTGAATAATTTGAAAGACTTTAAATAATTAATAGTGAAATTTGGAAATGATGAATCTCTCAAAATCAAAGGTGTTGGATTTGCTATTATTGGGTAAGAAAAACTAAAATCCAAGAAGGATTTATTTGTTGATGAGATGAAATGCAACTTGTTGAGTGTTTTACAACTTTGTGATGAAGGAAATAATTTTTTTTAGAAAATATAGTTTTATTTTGAAAATTGTTGAAGATGTAAAAGTTGTTACAAGAGTCCAATGTATAAAAGGAAACTTTTTTCAAGTGGGTGATGTATAGAATTCATGTTATTTAAGCATGATAGAAGAAAATAAGTTGTGGCATAAAAGGTTGGGTCATATCTGTCAGAGAAATATGAGAAAGTTTTTTAAGAAAGCTAGTGTCTGTGATATTTCTGATATAACAAGAAGAAGAGATTGGTGTTGTTTGGTTTTTTAGAAAGGGAAGATTACAAACTTTGCGGACAAGAAATTTGAAATTTGTTCAACTCATCCCATAAAACTAATTCACTTTGATATTTTTGGGCCAATAGTTAAACAACCAAATTTCAAAGATAAGTACTTCATTTCTTTCATTGATTATTTTACTCGCATTACTTGTATTGTGTATTTGAAACAAAAATCAGAATCTCTAAAAAAATTAGGAGTTGTAGGAGAAGAGAAGAAAAGGAATATGGATATTCTATAAAGAAGTTGCAAGCTGATAATGGTGTTGAATATGATAATGAATAATTCAGAATTTATCTTGATAAAAATGAAATTTATCATGATTTTAGTTTACCATACACACCTCAGCAGAATGGTGTTGTTGAAAGGAAGAATAGAAGTTTAGTGGAGATGGGACGTACAATGCTGATTGAAAATGGTCTTTCCCACTACTCCTGGAGGCAGGAAATGATTATGGTAGTTTATATTCAGAATTAGTTTTTATATAGGCCATGTTTTGATATAACTCCTTACAAAACGTTCTAAAATGAAACTCCAAGTTTTAAACACTTAAGAGTTTTTTGGACTCCCTTCATCATAAAGATCAAAGGTTGAAATCGTGGAAAATATGATCAAATAGGTGTTGATGGAATTTTTCCTAAATATGATTCAGATAGTAGAGTATATAGATACTCCTACAAAGAAACAAGAAAGATAGTTGATTTTGTAGTTGTAAAAGTTCTTGAAAAACCTAAGGAAGATGTCTCACAAGCACATGTAGAAAAGGAAGATAAAGGGCATATAATAGTTATTGTTGGGAGACATGAAACGAATTCTAAAAATGGTGATTCCATATATATAGAAGAATCATGCTCATCTATTTCTAGGGATGAGGAATAACTTTGTACATCTCATACTAGGCTGAGTAAATAGGTACAAGTTCAAAACATTATTGTTGATCAATAATAAAAAGTTCAAATAATAAGAACATCAAATTCGGTTACACATAATTATTTCTATTCAAAAAATGAACCATGAATATTTTGATCATAATGAGTGGATTCATGCTGTGAATGAAGAGTTAGATTAGATTTAGAATAATGGTTCTTGGTAACTTGTACCCAAACCAAATTGTAAAAATATTATCGGTACAAAGTGTTTGTTCCAAAAAATTGAATTAAGATGATGAAGTAATAAGAAACAAACATGATTTGTCATGACCCCCTCCCACCAAAGATGCCCCTCCTGAGCTGGAAATGGTGAAAGAGAGATAATGACCCCCGAGTCCCGCCTCCAGTAGGCCTCGGGGTGGCGACTAGCACCAAGGGTATGAGTTTTCACAAATATGGGAGGTATTACCCTTTTTATTATTTAAAATCGGGAAATAGGACAAGTCAACCACCAAAAAGGAAAAGAACAAGTGTATAGAAATAAACTCAAACCAATCCCACATGCATGTTTAAATAGTTCTGAAACAAGGTACAAGTACAAGAAAGCTCAAAAAGTACAATACCAAAAGAAACATGAGTACAACAAACTGCAACAACTCCAAATGTCCCGACTAGTAGGGTCCCGCACAGCCCTGGTAGTCCTCCTAAAAACCTAAAAGTAAATGTAGGGTGATCATACATGTATACTTAGTAGGGAAACCTAAATCTCTCGTGCACAAGTGGAGAGACATCCTAATGCCCCATGAGAAAACAGAAGAACCAAAACCAAGTAAGGAATCTATACACCCAACCTCACCAGTCACACTCACCAAGTAACACAAGTCAATAGAGTATAGTAGTAATGTTATCAAAGTATGGGTACCCTACACCACCTTCCCACTAGATACTGCTCAATCCCTCATGCCTAACGCACTGATGTTTCCCCCTCTTCCTGAGCTAGTGCCGCAACTTGGCCATACGAAGCTCAAGCTAGTGCCGCAACCTGGCCATACAAAGCTCATAGTAACCCACCGACACACAATCCTCAGCCATCACCACATCTCATCCTGAAAACACCTGGGAACCACATCACATCTCATCCCGAAGATTCTTGGGAAACATCTTTCATAGCCTGCCCAAAGGATCTTTGGCTATAGAACCTTGAAGAGGGAGCATAGGGAAGAATAGTAACCAGCCATCCATAATGTCATTTGGATGTTGGGAATAACACCCCCCGTCCCACGGGTGTTCGACACGTAGTGATCAATGCGGGTGGAGTGCGTAAAGAAACATATAAAGATACAGATTTATATAATTATATCAACCAATCAGCCCATCCTAAGGCTTCTACACAAAATATCTGAGCACATACCTTAGCACTGCTACCTTGAGAGTTTGCACACAACAAGCAATCCACAAACTCCATTTATGTTTTCATGTTCAACAACTTTAGTTGTCAATTCTTTTAACTATTGGGAAACTATCAACAACCAAACCAAATCGAGTGTTTATAAAACATATTCCTTCCAACCACAACAAAATTTAGGGAAAACACAAGCAATCAAATACCAACTCCTTAACAATTTGATTATCATATCCATCTTTAATTCACTTCCATCACAAAACCCCACCGTTAATTTATTCCCAAGTTCCACATATAAATTCATTTTCCACATTCCAAATTTCCATTACTTTTCCCCCATATATAGTCCACTACTAACCACTTTAATAATATTCGCCACCCATCATTGCAGCCCTATTTCCAAACATCATATCACACAAAAACCCAGAAATTACCACTTCACACATCCCATAACAAAACCAACACAACACCAACATATTCATTATTCCGTTTTGTTGAACCGGGGTGATCACCCAAGGGTTCCGAGTTTTCATTTAATCAACCAGCTTTACGTGGCTAACCAATTCTATATTATGGAGAAAATTCCACCCACAATAAAATCCATAAGGAGAGGGTAACATTTAATTATGCAAGCAAAGGCCCCCAACGACCGTGATTTTCAGTAGATAGAAGCCTATTCAATTTACAACATAATCATATAATTAGAAAGATAGAATAACAACACACACAAACTTCCCCATCCCTGTTCTTTAAACAGTTATTATCTTTATTTACTGGTTCAAATGTATCCCTCGAAAACAAGAGGACGCCCACCCCACATGATGCACAATTTAGAGAGACGAAGGTGAGATCCCTACCTCAACAGGTTCCGATGTCCTTCTACGAACACAACCACCACGATCACAAGGCTTCTCCCAGAATGACTGCACCCACCAAGGACGTCATAGCACCACCGAATCAACAACACAAGAAACTCCCTCAACACGAAGATCACATGTCGTAGCATGGAAAGAAAATAGGAGAAGTAGGATCGGAAAGAGAATACAAGAACAGAGGTTTAACATACCTTTTTAGAGTCGTTTGTCAAAGACTGTCGTTCCCGTCAATTATCAGCAATCTCCTCGGTTGGAAACTGTGGAGGGGAAGTCGAAGAAGAGGGAACGGAACAGGGTGTACGGTGTTCTACTCACTGACACGATCCCGCAGCCACTGAAAGATCGACGATCGGAGTCTGGATGAAGAAGTTAGAGGAGGAAGATTTCTCGATCATCCAAGAGCATCGTCGTGTGAAGAAGAAGCGATCGGTCTAGAAATAATCTGTGACCCTTTCTTATATAGGTAACGAATAGGTAAAACGATATGCAGCATGTATTAATGAATACATGGTGTGACCGTGCACCCGTTACGGGTTTTTATTGGTCAACACACGACACATTATGTGGTTTCCACGCATTTTAATAATAATGATAATTCTATTAATATTTGGTGTTTCGTTGACCCGAGTCATGAGTCATGAAAAGGTATTCATCATTGGTCTTAAAATGACCGTCTTAATTTAGGATTACACTGCCACTGACGGTTCGTCATTCCGACACCATATGAAGAAGTTACGGTCGAATTAAGATTATATAACCCAAAATAATTATAACATTTTATGTTATTATTATTTGTTTGTTTTAATTGAAGCTTTATATGCTCAAAAGTTGCCTCCCTCTAGCTGTCACGCCCAAATCTCACCACCACCCATCAATCACCCTTATTTTCATTCTATTATGATAATATTATTATTATATGAATATTATTTATTAAAGGGAATAAAAGAACCCCTTATGCCTCCTTTACACACACATCATGCCCCCCCCCCTTTATTTTTTCCATTTATTTATTTTCATTTATTATCTCATTTAATCTTATTTATCTTATTCTTTTTTTTCTTTCTATCTCCAATCTCCTTTCTTCTCCAAATTTCATCACGCACCAAACAAAGGTGGCGCCTCATTATTTTTCATTTATTATTATTTATTAAACTATTAAAAGAATAATATATAAAATGTATAATTATAAAAGGGGAAAGGGGAATTAACGCCTCCCCCCCATGCATTTCATTAGCATTCATTTAATTTCTTTTCATTTATCATTATTATAATATATTAATTATTATATAAATTATGTAAAGATACATGGGGCCATGCACCTCATCCTTATGCCCATAACATATCATTTATTATAGAATTTTTATTAAACATTATATAAAACATATAATTAATATCACCACAATATAGGGGTGGAAAGAGATTTTTACGGTAATGCAATCACGTTGCAAGATTTGTGTGCCCCCATTTAATTCCAATTAATTTAAAAGCGGTTTCCTTTATTAAATTAAAACCATTTAATTTAATTATCTCGATATATATATACATTTATATATATATACATATTTACGTCATCATTATTATTATTATCTTACATAATAATAACTCACATTTAATATTATTAATGCACCACCTCGCTTCATCTGCGCATCTTCATTGATTTATTTGTAATAAATACCATGACTCATTTCATTAATTTCTCATTATTATTAATATTATGAATAATATTAATAACACAACACCCATTTTTATTATTCAAATTTAATTTCAACAATTACTCAATTAATAATAAACCGCATGTTTCATTTATCAACGTCTAATGGGTCACACACCTTCCCACTTCACATCATTAATAATAATAACATCCATTAAATCATTTTATCATGATTATTCTCTTTTTAGTTTAATTAATCACACAATTTATGTCATCATCATTATTATTTAACATATTTTTACGTTATCACCAATATTAAAAATTATCATTATAATGTGCATCGTGTTGACCACATAGATTTCGACAAAGGAATGGACCGGAGGGGTCCGGGCCATTACATTAGATACCTCTCAAAATATTCTCGTCCTCGAGAATGAAAAAAAAACAACCCAAAAGAAAGAATGGATCCAAATAACCACCCCGCAAGATACCTCTCAAGGATCTCGTCATAACAGGAAACCAACCAACAACCCTAATCATATGAGTTAGGAATTCCTTCTCCTATGTCAAGATATTATCCGCTTTAGGTGGCACTGACTTGCCTGCACGGGTTTAATCGCATCCACATTAATGCATCCCGATTAAGAATTAGTTCTTCCCACTTCCATATATTAGGATTTTTCAAATTTACGCTTCCCCCAACACCACATAAACGGAAAAAAACACATCACCCGGACACATGGCTTGGGGAATTCTTCCTCCCATGTCGAGATATTATCCGCTTTAGGTGGCACTGACTCGTCTGCATGGGTTTAATCGCATCCACATTAATGCGTCTTGATTAGGGATTAGGTCTTCCCCTCCCCACATGATAGGGATATTCACATACATTTAAAGAAAAGAGGGAAACAACATAGCATTAAAAACTCACAAAAACAAGGTCCAGACCCAAAGAATGAGAAAAAAAAAGAGTTCCAACAATGGAGTGTAATGATCCCAAACAAAACATAAATAAAAGCATTCAAGAAAACCCAAACACATCTCTAGTGATCCCTGGTTCTTCTAGAGATGTCGCCTCTACTGTATGAAACTATCCACGCCCACTCCTCTACCCCTCTGTTGATGTCCGCTTCCTCGACCACATCCCGGTTGGGATCCTTGTGGAACTCCTTGTGGCTGGCCACCACCTGCTCCATCTCCCCTCAGAGGGACTGGAGCCTGTTGCTGTTGGAAGGGTCGGGCTGAGAACTGCTGATGGGGCTGGGGATGAACCTAGTCAGTCCCATCGTACTGAGTATGGAAAGGGAAATGTCTGCTATGATGCCCACGATCCCCACATGCAAAGCACCTTGGTCCCTAGCCCATAGAAAACGGGCACAAATTGTGAGATTGGTATGGGACCTGCTGAAGTCTGCTCCCTTCTGGTCGAAACTTGGAAGGTCCTATTGCTGGGGATCTACTGATGACCGCCTCCTTCTTGGACAAACTTGGGTGACTCCTCTCTCGTAGTGGACCTACTTGTGAGTGCATCCTCTCAATTATCTTTGCCTTATTCTGTACTTCTAGGTATGTTGGTAAGGTGAAAGGGGTCACCGCGCACCGAATAGAGGGGTGAAGTGCCTCCTCTAAATGTCTGGCTCAGGAATCCTCATCCGGAAAGAGATTCAGGGAAAAACGGAGGAGATCCTTGAACTTGACCCCTAGCTCTCACACTGTCATGCTTCCTTGTTGGAGGGTCAGCAACTCCTGCCTCTTCTCGGCCTTCCTCGTCGAGGAAAGAAATTCCTCTCGTAATTCCTTCTCGAAGTTGGCCCATAGAACTTCTATCTCCTTCCCTCCCCCAAGGTAAATCATCCACCACTGACGCACTGCTCCTCACAGCTGGCTTACTGCCAGAGGAACCCAGTACTCTGGTGGAGCCCTGATCAGCCCAAAGGTGATCTCAAGTTCCTCCAACCAACTCTCTAATTCTGTATCCAAAGTGCTTCCTTAATACTTCTTCAAGATCTGTCGCTGGAAATCACGGAATGTGCGCTTCCACAAGTCATATTCCTCCTCTCAGTCAATCCTTTGCTGATCGACCTCCTGAATCTATTGGGCCTCAACTGCCTGAGTCACCCGGGGATAACGTCCAGGCGCTATAACTATACGTAGAACAAGGAACTCCTAAGCCCAAGTAGCAAGGAAATTATTTTTAAGGTCCATTTTATCATTTTCAATTTATTTCCCAGAACACCCAAATCAAGTAAAAACACAATTCATGATGATGCATGTACCTTTCCTAGGGTCTCTACCCTGAAATCAATGTAGTCTTGCTTAGTCGTTCGGTAAGCTCAGAGTCCTTGTTTCGGATCATGGGGGGACCTAATATCCCATGTCCTAGCCGGTCTTACCTAGCCTATGTCACGTACCAATATCAGCCAACACAGTTTCCTTACCATTCCATGCAATTCTCATTGTGGCTAACTCTAGACTTCATCCTATCTCTCAACCATCACCTCTGATACCATTCTGTCACGACCCCCTCCCACCAAAGATGCCCCTCCTGAGATGGAAATGGTGAAATAGAGATAATGACCCCCGAGTCCCACCTCCAGTAGGCCTCGGGATGCCGACTAGCACCAAGGGTATGAGTTTTCACAAATATGGGAGGCATTACCCTTTTTATTATTTAAGATCGGTAAATAGGACAAGTCAACCACCAAAAAGGAAAAGAACAAGTGTATAGAAATAAACTCAAACCAATCCCACATGCATTTTTAAATAGTTCTGAAACAAGTTACAAGTACAAGAAAGCTCAAAAAGTACAATACCAAAAGAAACAAGAGTACAACAAACTACAACAACTCCAACTGTCCCGGCTAGTAGGGTCCCGCACGGCCCTGGTAGTCCTCCTGGAAACCTGAAAGTAAACGTAGGGTGAGCATACATGTATACTCAGTAAGGAAATCTAAAGCTCTCGTGCATAAGTGGGGAGACATCCTAATGCCCCGTGAGAAAACAGAAGAACCAAAACCTAATAAGGAATCTATCCACCCAGCCTCACTAGTCACACTCACCAAGTAACACAAGTCAATAGAGTATAGTAGTAATTCTATCAAAGTATGGGTACCCCTCACCACCTTCCCACTGGATACTGCTTAATCCCTCATGCCTAAAGCTTTGATGCTTCCCCCTCTTCCTGAGCTAGTGCCGCAACTTGGCCATACGAAGCTCGAGCTAGTGCCGCAACCTGGCCATACGAAGCTCATAGTAACCCACCGGCACACAATCCTTAGCCATCACCACATCTCATCCCGAAAACACCTGGGAACCACATCACATCTCATCCTGAAGATTCTTGGGAAACATATGTCGTAACCTACCCGAAGGATCTTGGGCTATATAACCTGGAAGAGGGAGCATAGGGAAGAACAGTAACTAGCCATCCACAATGTCCTTTGGATGTTGGGAATAACACCCCCCGTCCCACGGGTGTTCGGTACGTAGTGCTCAATGCGGATGGGGTGCGTAAAGAAACATATAAAGATACAGATTTATATAATTATATCAACTACTCAGCCCATCCTAAGGCTTCTACACAAAAGATCTGAGCACATGCCTTAGCACTGCTACCTCGAGAGTATGCACACAACAAGCAATCCCCAAAACTCATTTATGTTTTCATGTTCAACAGCTTTAGTTTTCAATTCTTTTAACTATTGGGAAACTATCAACAACCAAACCAAATCGAGTGTTCATAAAATATATCCCTGCCAACCACAAAAAAAGTTAGGGAAAACACAAGCAATCACATACCAACTCATTTACAATTTGATTATCATATCCATATTTAATTCAATTCCATCACAAAACCCCACCGTTCATTTATTCCCAAGTTCCAAATATAAATTCATTTTCCACATTCCACATTTCCATTACTTTCCCCCCGTATATAGTCTATTACTAACCACTTTAATAATATTCACCACCCATCATTACAGCCCCACTGCCAAACATCATATCACAAAACAACCCAGAAATTACCACTTCACACATCCCATAACAAAACCAACCCAAAACCAACATGTTCATTATTCTGTTTTGTTGAACCGGGGTGATCACACAAGGGTTCCGAGTTTTCATTTAATCAACCAGCTTTACGTGGCTAACCAATTCAATATTATGGAGAAAATTCCACCCACAATAAAATCCAAAAGGAGAGGGAAACATTTAATTGCACAAGCAAAGGCCCCCAACGACTGTGATTTTCAGTAGATAGAATCCTATTCAATTTACAACATAATCACATAATAAAAAATATATAATAACAACACACACAAACTTCCCCATCCCCATTCTTTAACCAGTTTTTATCTTTATTTACTGGTTCAACTGTATCCCTCAAAAACAAGAGGACACTCACCCCGCATGATGCACAATTTAGAGAGACGAAGGTGAGATCCCTAACTCAACAGGTTCTGATGTCCTTCTATGAACACGACGACCACGATCACAAGGCTTCTCCCAGAACAACTGCACCCACCAAGGACATCGCAGCACCACCGAATCAACAACACAAGAAACTCCTTCAACACAGAGATCACACATCATAGAATGGAAAGAAAACGGGAGAAGTAGGATCGAAAAGAGAATACAAGAACAGAGGTTTAACATACCTTTTTAGAGTTGTTCGTCAAAGACCGTCATTCCCGTCAATTATCAGCAGTCTTCTCAGTTGGAAACTGTGGAGGGGAAGTCAAAGAAGAGGGAACAGAATAGGGTGTACGGTGTTCTCCTCACTAACATGATCCCGCAGCCACTGACGGATCGACGATCGGAGTACGGATGAAGAAGTTAGAGGAGGAAGACTTCTCGATCATCCAAGAGCGTCGCCGTGCGAAGAAGAAGCGATCGGTCTGGAAATAATCCGCGACCCTTTCTTATATAGGCAACGAATAGGTAAAATGGTATGCAGCATGTATTAATGAATACACGGTGTGACCGTACACCCGTTACGTGTTTTGACTGGTCAACACACGACACGTCACGCAGTTTTCATGCATTTTAATAATAATGATAATTCTATTAATATTTTGTGTTTCATTGACCCAAGTCATGAGTCATGAAAAGGTATTCATCATTGGTCTTAAAATGACCGTCTTAATTTCAGGATTACACTACCGCTGACGGTTCGTCATTCTGACACCATATGAAGAAGTTACGGTCGAATTAAGATTATATAACCCAAAATAATAATAACATTTTATATTATTATTATTTATTTGTTTTAATTGAAGCTTTATATGCTCAAAAGTTTCCTCCCTCTTGCTGTCACGCCCAAATCTCACCACCACCCATCAATCACCCTTATTTTCATTCTATTATGATAATATTATTATTATATGAATATTATTCATTAAAGGGAAGAAAAGAACCCCTTATGCCTCCTTTACACACACATCACGCCCCCCCCCCCCCCCTTATTTTTTTCATTTATTTATTTTCATTTATTATCTCATTTAATCTTATTTATCTTATTCTTTTTTTTTTCTCTCTCCAATCTCCTTTCTTCTCCAAATTTCATCATGCACCAAACAAAGGTGGTGCCTCATTATTTTTCATTTATTATTATTTATTAAACTATTAAAAGAATAATATATAAAATGTATAATTATAAAAGGGGAAAGGGGAATTAATGCCTCCCCTCCCCATGAATTTCATTAGCATTCATTTTATTTCTTTTCATTTATCATTATTATAATATATTAATTATTATATAAATTATGTAAAGATACACGGGGCCATGCGCCTCATCCTTATGCCCATAACATATCATTTATTATAGAAATTTTATTAAACATTATATAAAACATATAATTAATATCACCACAATATAGGGGTGGAAATAGATTTTTATGGTAACGCAATCACGCTGCAAGATTTGTGTGCCCCCATTTAATTCCAATTAATTTAAAAACGGTTTCCTTTATTAAATTAAAACCATTTAATTTAATTATCCAGATATATATACATTTATATATATATACATATACATATTTACTTCATCGTTATTATTATTATATTACATAATAATAACTCACATTTAATATTATTAATGCACCACCTTGCTTCCTCTGCGCATCTTCATTTATTTGTTTGCAATAAATACCATGACTCATTTCATTAATTTCTCATTATTATTAATATTATGAATAATATTAATAACACAAACCCCATTTTTATTATTCAATTTTAATTTCAACAATTACTCAATTAATAATAAACCGCATGTTTCATTTATCAACGTCTAATGGGTCACACACCTTCCCACTTCACATCATTAATAATAATAACATCCATTAAATCATTTTATCATGATTATTTTCTTTTTAGTTTAATTAATCACGCAATTTATGTCATCATCATTATTATTTAACATATTTTTACGTTATCACCAGTATTAAAAATTATCATTATAACGCGCGTCGTGTTGACCACATCAATTTCGAAAAAGTAATGGACCGGAGGGGTCCGGGCCATTACATGATTAGTTTTCAAATGATAATCACAAATTAAAGGTGTAAATTTTGATGAGAAATTTGTCCCAATTTCAAGGTTAGAAACAATCATAATCTTTCTTGCAATTATTGCACAATAAAGTTATAAATTTTTTTAGATGGATGTGAAATCAGTATTTCTCAACGGATAACTTGATGAAGAAGTTTTTGTTGAACAAGTTTGTGGATTTTTTATTGGTAAATATGAAATTTATGTGTACAAGTTGAAGTAATCTTTTTATGGGCTAAAGTGAGATCTAGGAGCTTAGTATTCCAAATTGGATACCTACTTAAGGAATTTGAACTTTAAGAAAGTAAGTGTTGATATTAGTCTCTTCATAAAATAAAATCAAGAGATTTATCTCATTATAATTATTTATGTTGATGATATTACCTTTTCTGGGAATGACTAAAGAACTTGTGAGAAGTATTCTGAATAGAGGAAGAAGTTGTTTGAAATGTCCATGCTTGGTAAAATGAAACATTTTCTTGGCTTACAAATCTCTCAAAAGAAGAAGTATATTTTTCTATCTAAAGAGAATTATTCTAAGGATCCTCTTAAGAATTTTGGAATGGATAATTAAAAAACTTGTTCCTAACCAAATTTAGTGAGAAACAAGTTATTAAAATATGGGGAAGGAGGGGAAGTGGATCCTAAAAAGTTTCAAAATCTAATTGTAATCTTATTATATCAGACGGCTTCAAGACCAAATATTGTGTATTTTGTTACCTTATGTAAAAGATTATAAATAGATCCAAACTAATTTCATCTCTTGGTAGGGAAACATATTATCAGATATATCAGAGCTACAACAAATTTTAGAATCAAATATTATAGCTTAGAAAGAATTGATTTGTTTGGTTATACAAATATTGATTGGGCAAGAAGTGTGGATGACTGAAGATCTACATTTGGTAGAGTTTACCTTCTGGGGGAAAGTTGTGTGAGTTGGAATACTAAAAAGAAAAATTTACTAACACTTAGAATATGTGACATTGAATATATTGTCACCACTAAATATGAAATACAACTTATATAGATCAAGACTCTATTGGAATATTTTCTAGTTAAAGTGAAGTTACTTATTCTCTTAGGTTATGATAAGAATAGTGCTATAAATCTTAAAATAAATCTAGTTCAACACTCTCATTCAATAAATATTGATATCAAATATCACTTCATCAAATATCATGTGGAGAAGAATGAACTCAAGTTGAAGTATGTTCTTACAACAGAACAAGTTGGTGACATATTCATAAAACCTTTACCAATGGAATAATTTTTCAAACTAAAGTTGAACATGGGCTTTCAATATCTTTCTCTCCAAGGTAGAGGTCTATGTTTCTATCTCCTATCTCAAATTTTCACTGGATAGTGTTTTCAAGGGGGTGGAAATGATGTTTCATAAATCTATTCATTGGTATGTGCTAAACCTTTTAAGGAAGCATGTATTTGGGGGGAGTTTTTAAAAGGGGTAATCTATGAAGTCATCATGTAAATATGAGAACTGTTCTAACATTTTGTTAAATTAGTTTAAGTAAATACTTTTTATAGGAATAAATAAGTTATTAAGAGGTGAAAATTTTGAAGTTCAAGAGAATCTTTTTATGTCACTACTTATGAACAACATGCTTCTTTTATCAGTAATTCTTGTTTCCTACAATGAGTTTGCTCATGTAGGCTTACAATTATTGAAGAGGTGAAAATTTTTATGTCAAAAAGAAGTTTATTAAGTCAATAATTATGGATATCATGTTTTTTCCTATCAATTATTCTTGATTCCTACAATGATTTTTCTCACATAGGCTTAGAATTATTGATTGGTGATCCATTTATTGAGTTATAAAGCTTCAATGATTTATGAACCTTGGTTTTCAACAAAATCTAAAGAGGATATTATTTGGAACAAGTTGTATGGAAGTTGTTTTTTAGATACAATAATATTTTGTTTGCTGATTGTTTTATTTTATGTTATCTTTTTGAGAAATCACTTTATTTTGTAAGTGTTGATGATCGGATGTTGGAGTTTTAGTTTCAGAAGACCATACAAAAATTCATTAAGAAATTCCATGAGTTTCATTTTTCTATTATGAATATTTATTCTAAGAAAACTTGTTTTTTGGACTCACATGTGTTTAGTATTGGGAATTTGTATCATATGTTGAATGTATTTAGAGATGTTCGAAACTAATTTTGACAATTATTTTATGTGAAAAAATTTATCAACATCATAAGTTGTCTGTAAACTTGTTATTGAAGATTTTTGAAAGAAAGGGGGTGAAAATAGTTTTTGAAGAATAATTATGATGATGCTTTATTGATCTCAATGTTCCAAATTTCAGGAAGAAGTCTTGATATAAGGAGTTTGTGGAAGAAAAGAGAATATGAATTCAAAGTATTTTGGTCACAGATCATCAGTGTGATATTCATCAGGTGTATAATTTGTCTGAAAGCATGAAGTTTGAATTTTTTGAAGTTAGAGGTTTTGAAAAAATGATGATCGACCAATCCATCAAACATTTTGATTCATTATAGGAACTGATTCATAGAATGAACCATTGGTTTCTGAGTTTTAGAAATAAATAATTCATTATTGATACCGGTCTATCAAACATGTTGTGCCACTAATTCATCAGAAGAGTTCATACATCGATCCATCGGAGGAGTTTCTAAAAATGATCCATCATATGAGTGGTTGACACTGATATAGAATCAGAGTTAGAGTTCTATGGGAAGAAAACTAGAGTTATTAAGTGTTGATTCTGCTAGATCAAATGAGATCTAGAGACTGATCCATTGGATGGGATCAGAGACCGATCAATTAGACGAAGTAAAAAATTGTACCCAACCATTTTCATATAGAAAAAGTTTTTAATTGTTTCAATTGGTGAAAGACTCATCAGATAGGATTTACACTGATAATTCATCAGAGGCTGAATTTCAACTAGTGTTGTTTTCATCAATATGATAAATGTTTAAACAAATAAAGAAAGGTGAAACATATTGAATTTGGTATCATTCTATTTCTAAAGGGATATGAATTCAATAAAAGGTACAAAAATTCTTGTGGTAGAATAGTTTTAGTTGGTTTGGATCATTTTAATGGGAAGTTTTCTATTTTTCATGTTCTCAATCAGATTAAGGGAATAAGAATGACAAACAATATCAAAGTGATAAGTTTTCAAGATTGAGCACTTGATAAGTTATTGTTTAAATATATTGTAATGAAATGAGTTCTGGAGAATTCAAGAAGATTCTATAAGAATCTAGAAGAGTTTAGAAGTGTTGGGAAATGTTCAAGATATTTTTCAAATGAAAATGAAATTTAGGATTCTAAAATTTGTGTGAGTGGGAAGTGAAATTTTTTCCCTCCCTTTGCACTTAAGAGGAACCAATAAATAGAGGTCTAAGTACAATGTACTATGGCACTGTTCATATAAAGGAGAGAGTGAGAGATCTAGATCTTTTTAGAAAAATTTGGTGAAGAAGTTTTCTAGATAAAATTTATGGAGAAAAGTTTTCCAAATAGAATAAGAATTTAGGAGAAGTTGTAGTTAGGGTTTTCTAGATCAGACTGAGCAATTAGACTAACAGTTCTATGGAAATAAATAATCTAAATAGAATTATTTCTAAACTGACAATTCATACTTGTTTCCAGACTGAATAATCAAACTGAAGGATAAGAGTGAGTTATCAGACTAATTCTTTATATGAAGTCCATAGAAGTTGTTCCTACCTTATTCTGGGTAAGAAATTGGAAAAAAAATCTAAAGAATTACAAAAGTGGAATTTGTTGAAGTAGCACAGTGACATGTTCTGAACCGATTGGTGAAGGTTTCAAAACTTGTTATAAAATATTTCTTACATCATTCATGCTAGAAGAATCACATGCACTGTTGTATTGATCATGGTGATAAAAAGTATAAGGGTATTTCCTACTTATTTTATCCACAGAAAATGATTTTTTTTCTAGTGGATTGTGTGGTATTGGATTATTTCCAAACTATTCTAAGTACTAACTACTCTTATTGATTAGTGAACCATATAAATTTTGGTGTTCCTGTGGAGTTTTTAATTTTTTGGTTTTATCAAAGTGATAAATATTTAATAGGAGGTTAATGTTCCTATACAAGAAAGATAATATAAAAGAAAAAGATATCATTGATTCACCCCCTCCCCCTCTTAGTGATTATATTGATCTTGGTTGGGACCTTTCAATAGAATCCTAGTAACTATTGTTATATGTGAAATCAACTAAGTCAAGATGATTATCCTAAGATCCATTTAATTTTAGAATGTTTTCTCGAATCATATCCTCTAATATTTGAATCTTCTGCTATGATTATCTGTCTATATGATGATAGTATGTTGTAATTATTCTTATCTAAATCCCTAAGGCCTTTTATAATCCCTTCCCAAATTGTGACATAAAATGTGCATCTCTATCATATATAATTCTCAAGGGAACTCCATTCAATAATACTATCTCATAAACATACATTTTTCTAAGATAGTTTACTAAGTGAGTCTTATGGATTGGTAAGAAATGAAAATTTTTCTTTATCCAATCAAAAATCACACAGACAGTGTCACAGATCCTCAGGGTATTGATTTACCCCATTATAAATTCCATCATGATGGCTTCCCACTTCCACATAGGCAAAGTAAGTGGTTGGAGCAAACCACCAAGACACTGGTGATCATCCATTATCCTTTAGTAGGTAAGGTATTCAGAAATGAATCTAGAAATGTCTCTCTTCATCACTAGGCAACATAATTATTGCCTAAAATTTTGTTACATCTTTCTCACTCTAGGATATACCACCCACTTAGAGGTATGGAAGTCTCTCATCAAATATTCCCAAATAGAATTAGGTATTATAACTCTCACTTGTACTAGGATCACGTTGTCATCATCTAATGACCACTCGGGTATCAGGTCATCGCCAACTGGTTTTTCCCACATCACAATGCACTCTGGATCAATCTCATGTCTAGACTTTACCTAGTATAGAAAAGAAT